>OX940950.1:46121743-48621743 GCA_954870475.1 Euphrasia confusa | reverse complement strand
AGAACCACCAACCACCAACGAGCGCATCCAGTGTTGTCAGCAACCATTGATACTTCTATATGAAGTATCTCTTCATCAAAGCCACAACAACAAGAATGTGTGTGTGAGTTATTTAAAAGGTTAAGAAAGCCTAAGCCGGAAGATAAACTAAACCCAGCTCAATTAATCGAAACTTTCATTTTTTAAAAATACAATATAAGCACCATTTTCCCTAGGGGTGCAGTAAAAAAAATAGGGATAGAGAGAGTAGGTAAAGCCGTATAGGTATCCTAAAAAGGCATAGTTGAGATATATGAAATTGAATTGAACCACAACCAAAATTCAGCTACAATAAGCAATCACTTCAATCTGATGCAGACTGAATAGGAAAAAAAACATCCTTTCGAAAAAAGACACAAAACTAACTTGTATGTGTACACGAATTAATAAATTGTGTGCGCAATCAATCATGATTTTATTCACTTAACAAAGTCAAATAAAAATCTTAGAAGGGTGCCAACTTTTTGTTAGGATTTATATAATCGAACAAGGATTAAAGGAAAGGAAAAGATAAACTTAGAAAACTTGTGGTATTAGAACAAAATAAGCGTTATCTAAAATATACAAGAGAGAGGCTTTATATAGCCAAAACAAAAGGTAAACCCTAATCATGTAAATAAAAGGTAAACCATAATCCTATAAATATAATAACTAATATATTCTAACCCCCCCCCCCCCCCCCTCAAACTCACGATGGTACAGTAAGAAGCATCGAAAGTTTGTCAACGAAAAATCTATGAGCGCAACCATATAATCTCAGCCGTAGTGGAAGCCATAGCACGATACTCTGCCTCGGTGGATGGAAACAAAAGACTCTGAAGCCACATCCAAACGAACACCAATTGACTGCAACGAGTCCTCACTAGGAGCCATTGGAAAACAAGCGAAACCGAAAAACGCCAACAACCAAAACGAACAGAAAAAATTAACCAAAACGAACACCAATTGACTGGCGAAACCGAAAACGCCAACAACCAAAGCGAACAGAAAAAAATAACCAAAACTAACACCAATTGACTGGCGAAACCGAAAACGCCAACAACCAAAACGAACAGAAGAAAAAATTAACCAAAACGAACACCAATTGACTGGCGAAACCGAAAACGCCAACAACTAAAACGAACAGAAGAAAAAATTAACCAAAACGAACCAAAATTAACCAATTAACCAAAACGAACCAAAATTAACCAACAACCAAAACGAACCAATTAACCAAAACGAACCAAAACAAGCCCATGTCAATGTACCTCGGACGAAAAAATACGAACCAAAACGAACACCTCGGACGAAGAACGCGAACAAGGAGATTTTTTATTATTCAACCTGGCTCTGATACCATGTTAGGATTTATATAATCGAACAAGGATTAAAGGAAAGGAAAAGATAAACGTAGAAAACTTGTGGTATTAGAACAAAATAAGCGTTATCTAAAATATACAAGAGAGAGGCTTTATATAGCCAAAACAAAAGGTAAACCCTAATCCTGTAAATAAAAGGTAAACCATAATCCTATAAATATAATAACTAATATATTCTAACACTTTTATCCTATGTTTCTCATTAGACCCACACATAAATTTTAACTCTTCACGACAAATCTTACAAGGAACACACTAGAAGTGAAAAAGAGAGAGAAGTATAAATATAGCTAGTACATGCGTGAATGTGAAGAAAGTGACCTCACTTAAATAGCTTCTTTCTCGACGTCCAAAAGAACCCGTCCAACAGCACCCGGCGAATCGTTGTTGTTCTCCGCGCCGATCCCGATCTCGGAGGAGACGCGGTCGAAGAGATAACCGCCGTCGCAGCCACCCATTGATGGTCCTCGACGCGAGCACACTCGTCTCCTCTACCGATGTCCCCTCCCGAGACCTCTAGTTTCGCCTCTTCACCCCGACCGACGGCACCACCGCCCATACAGGATAAATCCCTGCCGCTGATCGTCTACTTCCACAGCGGCGGGTTCTCCGATCACTGTTGAAAATCGACATCCCGGGGTCGTCGGAAATTGCGGAATACACGACCCCAACCGAAATCATGTTCGCCGGAGAACACGCGAACGGCCTACGCGTAACCGGGCCCGACTGAAGCACCGCCGAGGGATAAACCCGCGGCTGCCCTAGCCGAGCCCCGCGAGGGGCTCGCGATCGCTCACTCGATCGCATGGGGATGCATCGTGCATCCCCGCGGGGCTGCTCGTAGCAGCCCTCGGCGGTGAGTCCGGCGACTCACCGCCACCGCCGAGGAGGGCGGTGCGCCCAGTGTTGGAAATCGACTACCCGGGACGAGTCCGTTCGACCATTCGAACATCCGGACACGCCCAGTCGACCTCCAGCGTGCCCACTGTGCTCACGACGAAGCCCCAGACCCGGTTCACGCCCAGCCATCATGCCCGAGGCACAACCGCGCAAAACCAAGGGTTCTGCCCTGTCTGTCGGCCGACGGCATGTAGCTGTCGCCCGACGGCATGTAGCTGTCGGCCGACATCGTCGCGAACAGCAGCGCGACGCTGCTGTTCCAGCCCCGTTTCTGGTGCGTTTTTCCGTATCCGACCACCGTTCCGGCTACCAGAAGTCGCCCAGTGATCACGGAACACATACCACGGTTCTCGGAACTCGATCGGAGGTTCGTTGTATGATTACGTACGAGATTGAATCGAAACGATGCGGAAATAGGGTTTCGATTCCATACCTTTGTCGCGTGATTCGGAGAAGCCGAATTGTTGAGACCACGAAGCCTTCTGGTGTATGTCTCTATCCCCGACGTCCAGCCGTTGAGTGGGCAACGAACCCAGCGTCTAGCCGTTGAGTGGGCAACGAACCCAGCGTAAGAAATTTATTCTCTGTCTCAGAAATATAATTGCGCTAGCAATTAATTTCTACAAAAAAAATAACAACGCTAATCTTTTTATTTATATAGAAAAATAATTGCGCAAAGAATTTATTTTTCTCCGCAAAAATAAAATAGCGGCGTTTTTTTTAGGTTTAGAGAAATAGAGGGTGGAGTATTTATAAAGCTACACCAGGGACCTAATGGAAATTAATTATTAGGCTAAATTGCAATTTAATTAACTCGGCGTCCCAAAAGGAAAACCTTAATTAAATTCCACAATTTTAATTATAATTAATTCCACTATAAAATTATAATTGAATTCCCAATAATTAATTTATATTATTTCAACAATAATAATTCTGCCGAATTACATATACGACTTTCCCCGTGTTTAAGATATCGTATGTCCACGAATTAACTTTAATTACTAATAATTAAATTAATTCATTTATTATTATCCGAGACTAGTACCACTCATCCTTATTATCATGTGGAACGAATCCACCTGCAGGGTTTACATGATAAACTTTATGAGCTCATCTCGGGGACATCATCAACCCAATAAATGGGACACGGTTTCCTGTCTATAATCTATAGCATGCCGTGTGTACAATTCCGATTCCCAATTTACCGAGGATATTGACTAGTCAATTAGTCTCACTCACTAGTAAGTCAAAGAACCGAGAATTGGACACACGCACCTATTATTATATAGGGATTAGGAATTCGTATATCCGTAATATCTGAGGTCTAGTTCGATTACTCCGATTAGTATAAATCGAACGCCCTCCCGTGGTCCCGCTCAATACACCAAGTGTACGAGTGTAACATGATAGTCAAGACTGACTATCTACCCGTCACACTACGACGTACCGATGGATTGTCCCTGTCCTTCTAAGTCGTGAGCTACTGTTCGATAGTATACGAGTAACCGATAGTATGATCTTCCGCGTGTCTCCTCACGCCATACTATCTACAACGTATACATTAAGGACTATTGCAATAAATGCAGTCATGTTTGAATCATATATAGATTTAAGGTATAGATAAGGAGTTCCGTATTTGCACTAAACTAGACATTTAGAATACAACTCCATCAATCTCCCACTTATACTAAAAGTCTAGTCGCCCTCTCCCAAACATCAGATTCCCATAACCTCATCACGCCTAACCAACGCTTTCGCTGGAAGAGCCTCTGTGAACGGTTTTACCAGGCAATCCTATCGATGCTATCTAGGTGACAACTGCATCGTCTTACTAGACGATCTCTCGAATCAGGTGGTACTTGCGCTTTACGTGTTATCTCCCACTGTGGACTCGTGGCATTTCAAGTTTGCCAATATACCGCTATTCAAAATAGCTTTGGGCAAACTAGAAACCACATCTAAGTCTCTCATGAAGTTCCGGAGCCACACTGACCTTTTAACTGCCTCAGAGGCCGTTATCCTTTCAGTTTCCATGGTAGAGTCCGTAATTCATCGCTGCTTTACATTCTTCCATGTGACTGCTCCACTTCACAGTGAGAACACATAGCCTGACTTCGACTTTCAACTGTCCCTGTTTGATTGGAAATCCAATTCTATGTAATCCAAAGGAAACAAATTGACCGCTTTGTAACTCAGAACATATTTCCTGGTCCTCTGCAGGCGCCTAAACATGTTCTTTACGTCAGTCGAGTGATCTTTTCCAGGATTACTATGATATCTCACCACCATGCCCATGGCATAGTAGATATCAGTCTCGTGTACAGCATTGCATACATTAAGCTTCCCACCGTCAAGGTGTAGGGAACTGCTTACTTTTCATTTATCTCCTTATTGTGTCAGACACAGAACTTTAGATAAATAATTCCACATCCAAAAAGGTAAAAACCTTTCTTGGAATTCTGCATGCTGCAACGAGCAAGAATTGTATTTATGTATGAGGCTCGAGATAAGTTCTATGTTCTTTTCTGGCGATCCTTTATAACTTTGATGCCAAGAACATGCCTAACTTATCCTAATTCCTTCATATCGAATTGCTCGGATAACCATCCTTTTATGTCCGACAACATCTTCATATTGTTGCCAATTTAGAAGGATGTCGTCTACATAAAGAATGAGAAAACACCACATCTTTTCCGTCACTTATTTGTTACACACAGGACCCAAACATGCCTTGATTGAATCCATAAAATGGATTTTATCATAGATCCGCATGTGTCCAAGATCTTGAAGCTTCCTTCAATCCAAAAATCGATTAAGCTTGCTTACCATATGCTCTCGGCTCTTTTCGATGAATCCCTCTGGCTGTCCCACACAGATGGTCCCGTCAAGACTTCGATTAAGGAAATCCATCTTGACTTCCATCTTCCATGTGAAGACAAAAGAATCCGGATCGAGTTTAGCATAGCTACCGGCGAAAAAAGTTTACTCATAATCGATCCCTTTCTTTCTGAGTGCACCCTTTCGTAACAAGCCTAGCCTTGAAGGTTTGCACCTTCTCGTCAGACCCTCTTTTTCCCTTGAACACCCACTTGCAACCAATTGCTTTTACGCCTTTGGGCGGTGCTACAAGATCCCAGACATGATTTGAATCCAAAGATTCAGTCTCAGATTTCATCGCCTTTTGCCAAAACTGAGCATCTTGATATTTCAGCGTCTCGTCATAGGTACAGGGGTCGGCTTCATGTTCTCCAGGTAACAAGTCCGAAGACTCTCCTATAAACATGAACCTGTCAGGTTGTCGAAAAACCCTCCCACTACGACGACGCTCCGGTGTATCTTTAGTGACTAAAGATTATAGTAGGGAACTACTCAGTTTGGCTGGTTCTAAGTTTTTGATCAGTCCCTCTAAGCTCATTAAGTATTACTCTACTCTTGGGCTTCTGATTTTGCATATATAGTCCATGTCTAAGAACCGAAACGTTGATGCAATCAACGAACATCTGGTCCTTTGGACTATATTACATATCTCACTTCGTTTTCTTAGGGTATCCTATAAACAGCCGAATATCTGTACAAGTTTCCAAAGGAATCAAGTTCTGGATAAACGCCGCTGTTTCCAAGGCATATCCCAAAACCGAATTAGGTAACTTCGTATAACTCATTGTCTATTTTCCCATATCTATAAGAGTCCTATTCCTTCTTACTAACACATCATTTTTTTTTTTTGCCGAGTCAAGAATGGTGTAGTCAATTGGGAGTTAATACCATCTTCTGATAAGTATTCCTTACTCCTCAAAGAGGTCTGCATACATTAGAGCGAATCAACTCTAGTACTTTCTTGGATCTTTGCCCTTTTAACCGTAGAGGGTTGCTTGGTCATTTAAACTTCCAAGTATGATTCGAAGGTTGGAAGGTCCTTTCCTTCAACCTAGCTGAGTAATCCATCAGCTTTCACCCTTTGAATCTTACTCAAGTTAAAATGATCTAGCCTAAGATGCCATAAGTGCATTTGATTCATCCTAGAAGGATCTTTACTCTTATTGGGGTTCGACAATGTGTTATTGAAATTTCGGTCTGTTGCATCGTGAAAGAATACGAATTTAGTATTAAATTGTCTATCAATGTACCAGAATAGATAACATCCCCGTTTCCTAAAGAAAACGGAATATCTATTCTAAGCCAATTTAGAAATCCGAAATGAAATTTCTTTCTAAATGCCGGCACATAAAGAAAATTTATTAGAACTAAAATCCTACCGTTAAAAATATTTAACATCTCCCACTGCAACGGCTGTTACCTTAACAGTATAGCCCATGTAGGTTATAACTTCTTCCTTTCTAAGTCTCTGGGTTTCCTGGAACCCCCGCGTATAAGTGCAAACATGATTAGTGGTTCCCGTATCCACACACCAGGTAATGGTAGATAACACCACTAAACATGTTTCGGTGACTAAGGAAGAGTCAACTTCTTGTTGCTTGAGAGGACAATTAAAACTCCCAGTATCCAGACTGCTTACAACGGAAGCACTTGCCCTTTGGGCTTGCTTGTCCCATTCTGTGGTCAAGATATATTAGGCCCACTGGGTTTCCGTCTTTGCTTCTTCTTCCTTTAGCCGCCCGTAGGCCTAAGAAGAGCCAATTTCTAAGCCAAAAGTGCTTGAGAGCCCTTAAAGATTCCCTCAGCCGCTTGAAGTTCAATCAGGAGCTCCGTCAATGAATAAGACCCCTTATTCATGTTATAGTTCAGGCGGAGCACAATATCGACTTGGGTTACCCCATCGATAACTGCTCCTACAATCTCTATCTCATTCAGATAGCCCATTATCCTAAGAACGTGATCCCTTACGGGCGTTCCTTCGGACGTGGTGGCCGTCATGAGTTGCCTCGTTGCATTTTGCCCGACTGTCCTGTCCTGATAACCAAAAAAAAAAAACTCCTTGAGGTTAAGCATCATATCATAGGTAATGGTCATGGCTTAATCCCGATGTCGCAGCACATTTGACATGAAAGCCATAATGTAGCTCCGCGTCATCTCATCAGCCTTGATCCATTACCAATGAGCTTCCTTTCCTCAATAGTGGAAGCATCATTTGGATCAGCAGGTCAATCGACTTGGAGTACATATATGTACTCCTCTGCAGTTTGGACAATGTCCAAGTTTCTTCTCCAATCCATTTAATCAGGGTCAGTGAGTTTTTTGACTTTTAATGGGAATAATACCATATAAAACAAACAATGAGTTTAATTCTATATCATTTCCCTCAAATAATATCATTAAACTACCAATCATTTCCAAAATCCTATCAGACTAGCATGCCACGTTCATGTGGACGTATACTAATCCAAACGATTTTATAACTGGACTTTTACTTCGGTCGTACATCATTATAGCAGTGACTCCGATGGGGAGGATACTATAAAGCGTACCTAAGTGTATACCATTTCTCAGTACTAAGTCAACCGCTCGGGAACTACATATCCACCGCAAGCCACGTTCATGTGGACGTTTACGTTGACATGCTGTCCTCCACGACTTTCTATAACTGTCGAGCCTCAATTTATCCCAAAGTTCCGTTTCCATCTAGCAAACCACGTTAGTGTGGGCGTTTACTAAAACAAACAACTTTATTAATTGAATCCCACTTATTTAAATGTCATAGAGTCTCAATTAACCCAAAGTATCGTTTCCATTTAGCAAGCCACGATAGTGTGGACGTTTACTAAAACAAACAGCTTTGTTAATTGACTCTTACATTTATTAAATTTCACAATTTTATTAATCAAAGCTTGATATCTCGTAAGTGAAACTCGAAGTTTCTAACCAACGATCAATCATGCAATTGAGCCCTATCTCTCACAAGGTGAGGGAGCCAATCAGACAATCGATCTAGTCATCAAATGACTCGAAAGTCTCTAATCTGTGTCATCGACATAACCAAGCGCTTTGGCTCCATTCCACTCCCCGGGGGTGAGAATGAGTCGAGTTGAAATTAGTCTTTGAAAGACAGATTAGGCATTGCTTTTGAGAAATATAATTGTTCAATTTTATAAGTGGAATTGAATTCTAATTTTTGATCCAGTGATATCCGTGTATCGACTTTATCCGATAAGGAGGATGGCACTAAAGCCAACTCGTAAGTCAATGCACATCACCATCAAAACAGAGAATGGAGACCGCGGGGTTGTTTCCAATCCCTCTCCCACTTAGTATTTTAGATTGAGGGATAACATGCATAAAATAATTAAGCATAATAATAAACACGTAAACACACAAAAAGCATTTAACGTGGCCCCGATTATTATGGCCTTAAGTATTTTCCAATGCATGTCTCTTGGAACTTCACCTCGTTGCTCGTCTCGGTCTCGGACCACCACCGACTCGCTCGAGGGTCAAGAGACGAACTCCTCCCACTGGGCCTCGTCTCGAGCCTCGTTGAGTCGTCCGTTGGGTCGAACGAACCCCAGCCCCGCTGCTGCCCATCACGAATACAGGGTGTGTTCGATGGCTGCCCGTTGCCGGTTCGCTCCCCTCGATCATTGTTTCTCCGGGTTTCGGTCTCGTCTCGATCCACCAAAATTAGCAAGAAAAATTACAAGAATAAACTTACTAAATCCAGCATCGATCCTATACAAGGTGATCGACCCTATACATGTCCTGGATGCAACGAAAAAATAAATAAATCTAACGACTCAACCCGTCGTTTTTATCTATTACAAACAAGCAACGTTTCCAAAACAAAAACAATCTCGACAAGCCCGAGAGTTTAATCAAACCACAAATTAAAGCACAACATACAATCACAGCGTTGGCCATAATAACCGGGTTCAACCTGCAAGACAAATCGTATGAACAATACAACAAACTGATAAACCGGCTCTGATACCAATTGTTGGAAATAGACTACCCGGGACGAGTCCGTTCGACCATTCGAACATCCGGACACGCCCAGTCGACCTCCAGCGTGCCCACTGTGCTCACGACGAAGCCCCAGACCCGGTTCACGCCCAGCCATCATGCCCGAGGCACAACCGCGCAAAACCAAGGGTTCTGCCCTGTCTGTCGGCCGACGGCATGTAGTTGTCGCCCGACAGGGCATTGTCGCCCGACGGCATGTAGCTGTCGGCCGACATCGTCGCGAACAGCAGCGCGACGCTGCTGTTCCAGCCCCGTTTCTGGTGCGTTTTTCCGTTTCTGACCACCGTTCCGGCTACCAGAAGTCGCCCAGTGATCACGGAACACATACCACGGTTCTCGGAACTCGATCGGAGGTTCATTGTATGATTACGTACGAGATTGAATCGAAACGATGCGGAAATAGGGTTTCGATTCCATACCTTTGTTGCGTGATTCGGAGAAGCCGAATTGTTGAGACCACGAAACCTTCTGGTGTATGTCTATATCCCCGACGTCCAGCCGTTGAGTGGACAACGAACCCAGCGTAAGAAATTTATTCTCTGTCTCAAAAATATAATTGAGCTAGCAATTAATTTCTAAAAAAAAAAAACAACGCTAATCTTTTTATTTGTACAGAAAAATAATTGCGCAAACAATTTATTTTTCTCCGCGAAAATAAAATAGCGGCGTTTTTTTTAGGTTTAGAGAAAGAGAGGGTGGAGTATTTATAAAGCTACACCAGGGACCTAATGGAAATTAATTATTAGGCTAAATTGCAATTTAATTAACTCGGCGTCCCAAAAGGAAAACCTTAATTAAATTCCACAATTTTAATTATAATTAATTCCACTATAAAATTATAATTGAATTCCCAATAATTAATTTATATTATTTCAACAATAATAATTCCCCCGAATTAAATATACGACTTTCCCCGTGTTTAAGATAGCGTATGTCCACAAATTAACTTTAATAACTAATAATTAAATTAATTCATTTCTTATTATCCGAGACTAGTACCACTCATCCTTATTATCATGTGGAACGAATCCACCTGCAGGGTTTACATGATAAACTTTATGAGCTAATCTCGGGGACATCATCAACCCAATAAATGGGACACGGTTTCCTGTCTATAATCTATAGCATGCCGTGTGTACAATTCTGATTCCCAATTTACCGAGGATATTGACTAGTCAATTAGTCTCACTCACTAGTAAGTCAAAGAACCGAGAATTGGACACACGCAACTATTATTATATAGGGATTAGGAATTCGTATATCCGTAATATCTGAGGTCTAGTTCGATTACTCCGATTAGTATAAATCGAACGTCCTCCCGTGGTCCTGCTCAATACACCAAGTGTACGAGTGTAACATGATAGTCAAGACTGACTATCTACCCATCACACTACGGCGTACCGATGGATTGTCCCTGTCCATTTAAGTCGTGAGCTACTGTTTGATAGTTTACGAGTAACCGATAGTACGATCTTCCGCGTGTCTCCTCACGCCATACTATCTACAACGTATACATCAAGGACTATTGCAATAAATGCAATCATGTTTGAATCATATACAGATTTAAGGTATAGATAAGGAGTTTCGTATTTGCACTAAACTAGACATTTAGAATACAACTCCATCACCCAGCGCACTCGCCACGACTACCCCCGTGATCGACCGCATGGTCGATCGTCGGGGCTTCCTCGTGTGAGCCCGGCGATCGACCCGTCGGGTTCGATCCCCGCGGGGATCCGACCGCCGCGGTCCGGTGGTCTTCGACCACCACCGCCGGTTGATCCTCGTCCGGGGTTCGTCCCTCGGATCTTGGTTCATGTGTATACGCGAATAAAGATTAAAATCATCGAGGGGTTTTCATGATTTTACCTTTGTTCTCGTTGTACGGAGAAACGAGATCTTTGAAGACCTTGATACCTTCCCACGTCTTCCTTGCACTAGCTTGAACGTCGGGGTGGGCGACGATCCTCCAAACTTTATGGATCTCCTTCACGAACTCTCTAGACTAATCAAGTATTGTTAGAGTATCCCACATCGTTTGGATAAAAAACATTGGGCTCACATATGAGTTGGACAACCTTAATACCTTAACAAGGCATTTTAAAGTGTTATTGACCCAACTTTGACAAGTATGATTATCTTGTCGTGTTTTTTTTGGTATAGGTCAATTACAATGTCTCGGGTTCAAACCTTAGACCACATGGTCTTCAATTCAAGCGCTCAAACAACTGAGCTAACAACCCCTGACATCTTGTCTTGTTAATGTGTTATGAATTGTGAAGACCATGTAGTGCTTTTATAGGCTACGTAGGGGATCTTAAGGAGGTGGAATATTGGGCTTCCAATAGAATTAATTAAATTGAGCTCAAGTCCAAGTAATATTATACCACTAAATAAATATAATTGCACTTCCAATATTATACCATATTATATCAAAATAATATTATCTCTCCCATAGTATTATTTATTCCGTGCGTTTAAGATATAAATTTCCATGAATAAATTATATTTATTGCTAATTAATTTATTCATCTCTTGTATCCGAAAATAGTACCATTCAACATTAATTATTATGCGGAACAAATCAACTCATGAGGTTTACATAATAATTGCTGGAAATCGATATCCCGGGGTATCAAAAATTGCGGAACCGATAACCCCGACCGAAATCCCGTCGCCGGAAACCGATCACGAACACCACGAAGAACCGGATCCCGACCGGAGAATCGCCGCGAGGGCAAAACCCTAGCCGAACCCCCATGCATGGGGTTCGCGATCGCGCATCATGCGATCGCTGGGGCTGCCTAGCAGCCCCTGTTGGAGTTGTGTACTTAATGTCTAGATTTAAGTAACGATAAACTCCCGATCATAGCATTTAATCTATTAAATAAACAATTGTTTGCTTTTAATTATTATTAATTAAATATATGCAAATCATAGTCCTGGATTTTATACGTTGTAGTTAGTATGGTGTGTCGGGCCCCACACAGAAGATCATACTATCGGTTACTCGTATTTAATCAAACAGTGGCTCACGACCTAGATGGACCCGGACCAATCCATCGGTATAGTCGTTGTGTGAGAGAGAAAATAATTTGTCTTAATTATTTTATCACACTTGTACACTTGGTGTATTGAGCGGATCGTTGAGATTCATCGATTAGGATTGCCGGCGATAATCGATTCGAGTCTCAGTGTATTATATTCTTAATCCCCGATATCGTTGCGGGTGTGTATATTCAATATAAGTGACTTTGATTTACCAAAGGAATTAACCGATTTAATTATTGGGTTAATTACCGGTTAAGTTGGGTCACTATATTTTATATATGGCATGCCGTGAATGATTGACCGGACAGTGTATCCCGGAAGGGTTGATAATATCCCCGAGATGAGTTCAAAAGGAATTATTGTGTAAACCTCATGAGTGGATTCGTTCCGCACAATAATTAAGGTTGAATGGTACTAGTCTCGGATTCAAGAGATGAATATAAATTAATTAGCAATAAATTAATTTTATTCATGGATATTTAAATCTTAAATACACGGAATAAATAATACTACCGGAGAAATATTATTTGATATAATATGGTTTAATGTTGGGAGTGCAATTAATTTATATAGTGGAAAATAAATTAATTAATATTAATGGGAGATTAATAGATTTGGGCTTGGGCTCAATTTAATCATTAATATTGGAAGCCCAATATTCCACCTCCTTTAGATCCCCTACGTAGCCTATAAAAGCACTACATGGTCTTCACTTTTTCATAAGACAAGATTATCATACTTGATATTCTAGAGAGTTGAAGAGGATCCATAAGCTTGGAGGATCGTCGCCCACCCGACGTTCAAGCTAGTGCAAGGAATACGTAGGAAGATTCAAAGGTCTTCAACTTAGATTCGTTTCTCCGCACAACGAATTAAAAGGTATAATCACATACTCTCTTCTATGAATTTATGTGGATTAATTGTGATGCATACATGAACGGACGATCCGGGTAAACGTCGAATTTCGGGGACGGGGATTCGAGATCCCCGGCGAAGTTCGAGAGAGCCCTCGGCTGGGAGCCGAGGGAGGTGGCGGTCGGCCTAGGGCACGACCGCCGGCGCGCACCGAGGAAGGGCCGCGGCTGGACGCCGCGGCTAGGGGCGATCGAACCCTAGTTCGATCGCCGGGGACCGTCGCGGCTTCGCGCCGCGGCTGGTGGTCCCCCCTCCCCGGCCGGTGGTGGCGGTGAGTCGCCGGACTCACCGCCGGGGGCTGCTAGGCAGCCCCACGCGATCGACGGCGATCGCGAGCCCCACGGTGGGGCTCGGCTAGGGTTTAACCGCGGGTTCATCCCGCGGCGATGCTCTTGTCGAGCCCGGTTCTTCGTGGTGTTCGTGATCGGTTTCCGGCGAGAGGATTTCGGTAGGGTTATTATGTTCCGCAATTTTTAATGGCCCGGGATACCGAATTCCAACAACTGGTATCAGAGCGTTTGGTTTCGTGTTCATGTATGTGTTCAATTGCGTTCTACCTTGCAGGGATTCCGACTATCATGGTTTAATTAATTGTTAATTATTAGTTTAATTAATTGCTATTTAATTTACCATGATTGTTCGTTTATTAAACTCTCGGACATGTCGAGATTCGTTTTGTGTGGATGAATGCTTGTAATAGTAAAAATTCGGGGGTTGACCGAATTTAGGATTTATTATTACGTTCTATGTTTTCCGGAAAGTGTATAGGGTCGATTTCATGTATAGAATCGATACCGGAATTGTAAATTTATTTCTTGTAATTTATTTACGTTGGATCGATGCCGAGACGACCGCCGGAGAACTCGTGTGACGAAGAAGACGAAGAGGACGAAGGACCGAAGGGGTCGATCACCCCATGATCGACCCCATGATCGATCAAAGGGGAGAGGGGCGTCGCCCCCTTCGGCCGTGGGCTGTCGCCGGCGACGGTGGCGGCTGGCCGGCTGGAGCGGCGGCGGCGGGTGCTCCCTCCCGGTGGTCGATCGGTGGTGGTGGTGGTGGTACGGGGATCCCCAACCCGTGCTACTCCTAATCCTACCAAGATACTACTTACCTAATTGATTCAAGTTTTCCTATTTTGAGTATTCCTAAGTATGGGAACTCTCATGGAGATAGGAGAAGAATTAATTAATATTATTTATTTCCTTATTCTATTATGGAAGTCTTCTAGAATATTTCAAGTTCTACTTGGAATAGGAATCTAGAGATTTAATAGAATTAGATAGGAGAATAATTAATTGAAATTAATTTTATTCCTTATTCTATTATGGAAGTCTTCTAGAGTATTCCGAGTTCTGCTTGGAATAGGATCCTAGAGATTTAATAGAATTGGAAAGGAATAAAAGTTAATTTAGGATTGATTTATTTCCTAATTGATTATTCCTATTTTATGGGAATTTTCATAGAAATGGAAATTAATTAATCTTGGAAAGTAGAAGAGTCCTAATTTATTTTATTTCCTTATTCTATTAAAGAAGTCTTCTAGAATATTCCAAGTTTGACTTGGATAGATTATTCTAAAGATTTAATAGAATTAGAAAGGAAAATAAATAAATAGAAATATTAATAATATTTAATTTTATTTTTGATTTATTCGATTGACTTAATTTTCGAATTAAGTATCTTTTGGATTCATTAAAAATAAATAGACTTAAATATTGGGATTAATATTCTCGTCACATGGAGCATTCAAGAACGAAGACTGAAGACTAGAAGACGCATACGGAGATGGAATAAAGCCATGATAGTCGGAAAATAATTTTCTAGCTTATTTTGACTATGTGATATGTGCTTTATTACTTGTATGCATGCTTATGTGTTTAATTATGCATTAGATAGCGTATCCCTTTGTTATAAAAAGCTAAGTGGGAGCGGGGATGGAAACATTCCCATGGTCTCCATTACTGTTCTCTTGGTGACTCTTATGGACTTTTGAAGTTCGTATAGATGTGTCATTGGAGGAGAATTCTTGTAATTCCTCTTACAAGAAACATTGATTAAGTTTATCAAACAATGCCTAATTTGTCTTTCTGAAACTGACTTCAAGTCGACTCATTCTCACCCCGGGGAGTGGAATGGAGCCAAAGCCACTTGGTCATGTGGATGACACAAATTAGAGGCAGTCGTACCATTCTTTGATAGATGGATCGATTGTCTGCTCGGCTCCCTCATCTAATGAGAGATAGGGTCGTTCGCATGGTGAGTCACTGGTTAGAAACTTCGAGTTTCACTTATGATTCTCCGCGTCTTGATTTATGAAATCGAATGTCTCAAGTGATTGGATTTCAATTGTAAAAATCTTTTGGTGTAGTAAACGTCCACACTATCGTGGCTTGCTGCATTGAATGGGATTTTGGATCGATTGATGTAGACAGTTATAGGAGAAAGTGAAGGTTCATGTATTAACGTAAACGTCCACACTATCGTGGCTTGCGGTAATATACGAGTCCCAAACAATCTTCTTAGATACTGAGTAATGGTTTACACTTAGGTACGCTCTATAGTATTCTTCCCATCGAAGTAACGCTATAGTGATGTACGACCAAAGCAAATCTAATTGCTAAATCATTTGGATGGGTAAACGTCCACACTATCGTGGCTTGCCTTATCTGATGGGATTTTAGATGTGATTAGTGATTTAATGATATTATTTGAGGGAGATAATATCGGATATTAAATTAATTGTTTGTTTAAATGTGCTTATAGGTTTAGAGAATAGCTATGAACCCACTTTCTATGATACTAAAGGAGCATAAGCTCACTGGCCCCAACTATATTGATTGGAAGAGAAATTTAGACATTGTCCTAACTTCGGAAGAGTACAAGTATGTACTCCATGAAGTATGCCCTGCCGAGCCCACGGCTGCCTCAACTGATGAGGAAAAGTTGGCATATCGGAAGTGGAAAAAGGCTGATGAAATGGCTAGGTGTTATATTTTGGCTTCTATGTCAAATGTACTCCAAACCCAACATGAGCCAATGGACACTGCCTATGATATGATGACTAACCTCAAGGATATGTTTGGGGAGCAAGATCGTGCGGCAAGGCAAGAAGCCATGAGAGTCCTTATGTCGACTACTCAGTCTGAAGGAACGCCCGTTGGGGAGCACGTTCTTAAGATGATGAGTTTGTTGAATGAACTTGAGGTCCTAGGAGCTTCTATTGATGGAGAGACGCAAGTCGACATCATACTCCAGTCTCTGGCCCCTAGGTTTGAGCAGTTTCGTATGAGCTATAATATGGGTAAACTATCTTATACTCTTGCGCAACTCCTGACTGAACTAAAGGCGGCAGAGGGGATCTACAAGAAGGGCAAGTCTCAAGCGCTTGTAGCTACCAAGTCCAAAGGCTTTAAGCCTGGTGGAGGTAGGGGCAAGAAAAGGAAGCAAGCCTGGAAACCCAGTGGTGTCAAGAGGACTGTACCACGAGTGGGGGCTGCAAAGCCAAAGGGCAAGTGCTTCCGATGCAACAAGATGGGACACTGGAAGTCTGAATGTCCTCTCAAAGGTACGAATTTTTCTTTAGTCGTAAAAACATAGTCAGCGGTATTATCTACCAGAATTCTGGTGTGTAGATATGGAACCACTGACGGTATGTGCATTTTGAATGCAGGGGTTCCAGAAAACCCGGCGACTTAGAGAGGAAGAGTTCGAGTCTACACGGGCAAAGCTGCAGAGGAGGCAGCGGTTGCGGTGGGAGACATTTATCAGCTTTAGTAGTTAAATAGGATTTCATTTCAAAGTTATTGCTTTATGTACCCCTTTATTTTAGAAAGAACGTTTTGTTCTAGATTTCTATTATTAATGAATGGATATTTTATTTCTTTAATCATTGGATGATTTTGATAAGAAATAATGGCATTATCTATTCTGGTACATTAGATAGCAATATATGAATGATAGATCCTAAGTCTACCCCAATGCAACAAACCGTTCTATAACTTGTTTTACTTGTTAGATATTTCTTTATTAATCATTATACTTGTGAATTCTTATACTTAGAAGTATTTTCAAATGAGATTCAAATGGTCGAAATTGATGTAATCAATTATAGTTGAAGGAATGGACCTTCCGACCTAAGGATTGAATTTGGAGGATAATACATCTAAAGCAAACCTTTTCTTAAAAACGATAGAATTCAGACAAGTATTGGAAATGATTAGATATGCAGACATATGTGTTTATTAGAAAGGCACGAGTGATTCTTTCGAGAATACTCAAGTGATGGATTAGAATGCTTGATGTGCCATAAAAGCAAAGTGTTTTGACTAGTCAATGGACACAAAGCGATTATGGGGAACCATCAAAGTATATCCATTAGGAGCCTGCGACTCGGTCGCGGAGGCCATCACCTATCTGAATAACACATAGCATAATCAAAGATTGGGATTCAATCCCAAAGGACCGCGCCATACACTTGCGTGTAGAGATGGTGCGCTAAAAAGAAATGGAAAATCTAATAGTAAAAGAACAAGTTGTTCGGAACTACCTATGTTCTATGGATATTCCTAGATACAACGGCATATTGAATATGGTTGTAGGATGTCCTGGATGAACGAAGTATTGTGTGTTCTATAGTACTATGAACCAGAGGGACGTATCGTCCGGTTCATAGAGGAAGACTATTAGATGGACCACAAAGCCTAAATTGACGTAATACCTTGAAATGAGAGAAAGGACAAAAGACTAAGAACCAGCCAAACCGAGTAGAAGTACACCACATAATGCACCTATTGTTATTACTGTTATACACCGGGACGCCATTGCAGTGGGAGGTTGTTGGACAACCAGAGATATTCATAAAGACTAGAGGAGTTCGGACTCTGGATCTAGTAGAGATGAAATCGACCCCTAGCTCTGCATAAGGGCGGTACTAGGTCTAAATGTGCCTGCTTGGAACAATAAGGATTATTGTTAAGAGGCTAGATCATTTAGAGTACAAGCTTAGTAAATCCATTTATGGATTGAATTAAAGCTGTGAATCGTGGAACTTGCGAATTGATGGGATAGTCCATTTGATGGATTCATCAAAAGGCATAGACGAAAGGTGTATTAGAGAAGTGATGGAAACAAGGTGGTGTTTCTCGGAGAATTTATGTAGATAAAATTTTATCATTGGCAACAATGTAAAAATATTGTCAGACGTAAAATAATGGTTGTCTAAATAAATCGAGATATAAGATTAAGAAGAAGTTAGAACATGTTCTTAAGATCTTGTGATCTAGAGATAAGAACATTGTACTTCTCCTAGATATCTTATACGATTAAGGTTTGTTTTAACATGCATGCTTCTGAGAAAGGTTATTGCCTTTCAAAGACAGAATATACATCTATCTAAAGGGTATGTGTTCGAACACATGAAGGAGATAGATAAGGACAAAGCAGTTTCCTATACTTCAAGTATGGAAAGCTTTATAGATGCAATGTTGTAAAACAAGAACCTGATATCAACTATGCGGTTTGCGTAGTGGGAGGATATCAAAGTAATCTGGATAAGGGATGTTCGAATGCTGCGAGAGTACTTTCATAGTACTGACTTGAGCAAGACGAAATCCTCTTAGATTACAGATTCTCGGATCCAAAAATCAGAGAAGGACCAGTGAAAGTCGATATCAGGCTATGTGTTCACTTTTAGAAAGAAGTGGAACCTTGAAGTGAAAGAGTGATAAGCAGGACGCTTTTCGGACTCTCTCACAACCGAATAGCAGCCTCAGAGGCAGCGGAAGTTTTGGTTAGGTTCCGGGATAACCTCTTGACTTGGATATGACTCTTAGTTTACCAAAGGCTATTGGATAGCGGTGCATGGTGAACTAAAAGAGGTCATGAGTCAAAAGTGATGTTAACACATAGAGCAAGTACCACCTGATACGAATCATCGTCAGGGGAGACGACGTAGTAGTCACCAAGATAACTTCAGAGCGGCAACCTAGATTGCTCACTCACATAGTACTTCTCGGAAGTACACTTTAAAGCACGTGATGAGTATGGGAACCGGGAGTTTGGAGGAAATGACTAGACCTTAGTACAAGTGGGAGATTGTTGGAGTTGTGTACTTAATGTCTAGATTTAAGTAACGATAAACTCCCGATCATAGCATTTAATCTATTAAATAAACAATTGTTTGCTTTTAATTATTATTAATTAAATATATGCAAATCATAGTCCTGGATTTTATACGTTGTAGTTAGTATGGTGTGTCGGGCCCCACACAGAAGATCATACTATCGGTTACTCGTATTTAATCAAACAGTGGCTCACGACCTAGATGGACCCGGACCAATCCATCGGTATAGTCGTTGTGTGAGAGAGAAAATAATTTGTCTTAATTATTTTATCACACTTGTACACTTGGTGTATTGAGCGGATCGTTGAGATTCATCGATTAGGATTGCCGGCGATAATCGATTCGAGTCTCAGTGTATTATATTCTTAATCCCCGATATCGTTGCGGGTGTGTATATTCAATATAAGTGACTTTGATTTACCAAAGGAATTAACCGATTTAATTATTGGGTTAATTACCGGTTAAGTTGGGTCACTATATTTTATATATGGCATGCCGTGAATGATTGACCGGACAGTGTATCCCGGAAGGGTTGATAATATCCCCGAGATGAGTTCAAAAGGAATTATTGTGTAAACCTCATGAGTGGATTCGTTCCGCACAATAATTAAGGTTGAATGGTACTAGTCTCGGATTCAAGAGATGAATATAAATTAATTAGCAATAAATTAATTTTATTCATGGATATTTAAATCTTAAATACACGGAATAAATAATACTACCGGAGAAATATTATTTGATATAATATGGTTTAATGTTGGGAGTGCAATTAATTTATATAGTGGAAAATAAATTAATTAATATTAATGGGAGATTAATAGATTTGGGCTTGGGCTCAATTTAATCATTAATATTGGAAGCCCAATATTCCACCTCCTTTAGATCCCCTACGTAGCCTATAAAAGCACTACATGGTCTTCACTTTTTCATAAGACAAGATTATCATACTTGATATTCTAGAGAGTTGAAGAGGATCCATAAGCTTGGAGGATCGTCGCCCACCCGACGTTCAAGCTAGTGCAAGGAATACGTAGGAAGATTCAAAGGTCTTCAACTTAGATTCGTTTCTCCGCACAAAGAATTAAAAGGTATAATCACATACTCTCTTCTATGAATTTATGTGGATTAATTGTGATGCATACATGAACGGACGATCCGGGTAAACGTCGAATTTCGGGGACGGGGATTCGAGATCCCCGGCGAAGTTCGAGAGAGCCCTCGGCTGGGAGCCGAGGGAGGTGGCGGTCGGCCTAGGGCACGACCGCCGGCGCGCACCGAGGAAGGGCCGCGGCTGGACGCCGCGGCTAGGGGCGATCGAACCCTAGTTCGATCGCCGGGGACCGTCGCGGCTTCGCGCCGCGGCTGGTGGTCCCCCCTCCCCGGCCGGTGGTGGCGGTGAGTCGCCGGACTCACCGCCGGGGGCTGCTAGGCAGCCCCACGCGATCGACGGCGATCGCGAGCCCCACGGTGGGGCTCGGCTAGGGTTTAACCGCGGGTTCATCCCGCGGCGATGCTCTTGTCGAGCCCGGTTCTTCGTGGTGTTCGTGATCGGTTTCCGGCGAGAGGATTTCGGTCGGGTTATTATGTTCCGCAATTTTTAATGGCCCGGGATACCGAATTCCAACAGCCCCCGGCGGTGAGTCCGGCGACTCAAAGCCGCCGCCGGAGGAGGGCGGTCAGCTCCCAGCTGACCCGCCGCGGGCCAGCCGCGGCTTCCCTCTCGATCGACCTCACGGTCGATCGCATGCCCCGGCGTCCAGCCAGGGCTCCTCCTGTGCGCATGCCGCCGGTCGAGGGTGGCTGGGGGGTCCACCCGCCGTGGCGCCAGCCCACGGCGAACCCCCAGCGATCGACGGGGTCGATCGAATGCCCCGGCTTGAGCCGGGGCTCCCCTCGTCCGCGCGCAACCGGCGGTCGAACCCTAGGGTTCGGCCGCCCCACTCGATCCTCGCCGGGGATCTCGAATCCCCGTCCCGGAGGTTCGTCGTTTTCCCGGATCGTGCGTTCATGTATATATTACAATTAATATTCACATAAAATCACACAAGGGAGTTTATGATTTTACCTTTGATTCGTTGTGCGGAGAAACGAACTCAATTGAAGACCTTTGAATCTTCCTACGTATTCCTTGCACCTCGTTCGAACGTCGTGTGGGCGACGATCCTCCGAACTCTATGGATCTACTTCACGAACTCTCTAGAATATCAACTATGATATTCTTATGGTGTTATGGGATATTAAATTGTGAAAACCATGTAGTGCTTCTATAGGCTACGTAGGGGATCTAAAGGAGGTGGAATATTGGGCTTCCAATATTGATGATTAAATTGAGCCCAAGCCCAAATCTATTAATCCCATCAATATTAATTAATTTATTTTCCACTATATAAATTAATTACACTCCCAATATTAAACCATATTATATCAAATAATATTTCTCCTGTAGTATTATTTATTCCGTGTATTTAAGATTTAAATATCCATGAATAAAATTAATTTATTGCTAATTAATTTATTCATCTCTTTTATCCGAGACTAGTACCATTCAACCTTAATTATTATGCGGAACAAATCCACTCATGAGGTTTACATAATAATTCCTTATGAACTCATCTCGGGGATATTATCAACCCTTCCTGGATACACTTTCCCGTCAAGTATTCACGGCATGTCATATATAAAATATAGTGACCCAACTTAGCCGGTAATTAACCCAATAATTAAATCGGTTAATTCCTTTGGAAAATCAAAGTCACTTATATTAAATATACACACCCGCAATAGTATCGCGGATTAAGAATAAAATACTCTGAGACTTGAATCAATTATCACAGGCAATCCTAATTGATAAGTCTCAAGCGATCCGCCCAATACACCAAGTGTACAAGTGTGATAAAATAATTAAGACAAATTATTTTCTCTCTCACACAACGACTATACCGATGGATTGGTCCGTGTCCATCTAGGTCGTGAGCAACTGTTTGATTAAATACGAGTAACCGATAGTATGATCTTCTGTGTGGGCCCGCACACCATACTAACTACAACGTATAGAATCCAGGACTATATTTTGCATATATTTAATTATCAATAATTAAATGCAAACGATTGTTTATTAGTTAAATAGATTAAATGCTATGACCGGGAGTTACCGTTACTTAAATCTAGACATTAAGTACACAACTCCAACAATAATTCCTTATGAACTCATCTCGAGGACATTGTCAACCTTTATCGGGACACACTTTCCCGTCAAGAATTCACATCATGTCATACATAAAATACCGTGACCTAACTTTGCCGGTAATTGACCGAATATATCTAATAAGTCAATTCCTTTGGAAAATCAAAGTCACTAATATTAAATTCACACACACGCAATAATATCATGGATTAAGAATAAAATACATTGAGATTTAAATCGATTATCCAAGGCAATCCTAATCGATAAATCTCAAGCGATCCGCCCAATACACCAAGTGTACAAGTATGATAAAATAATTAAGACAAAAATTATTTTCCCTCTCATACAACGACTATACCGATGGATTGGTCCTTGTCCATCTAGGTCGTGAGCCACTGTTTGATTAATATACGAGTGACCGATAGTATGATCTTCCGTGTGACGTCGTACACCATACTAACTACAACGTATATAATCTATGACTATAATTTGCATATATTTAATTAACATAATTAAAAGCAAATAATTGTTTATTTAATTAAATAGATTAGTGGCAATTGATCGGGAGTTAATATTGTTGGAATTTGACAACCCGGGTTATTAAAAATTATGCGGAAACCAATAACCCGATCAAACCCTTCGCCGGAGATCACACGAACGCCGACGAACGCGCCGGAGTCCAGCCGAGGAGACCACACGCCCAAAGGCATGCAGCCCGCTCCCAGCCGAACCCCCGCGACGCGGGGTTCATGCGTGCGCATGATACTATGTGCTTTATTACATGTATGCATGCTATATGTGTTTATTTTATGCACTAGATAGCGTATCCCTTTATTGTAAAAAGCTAAGTGGGAGAGGGTATGGACACATACCCATGGTCTCCATTGCTGCTCTCTTGGTGACTTTTATAAACTTTTGAAGTTTATATAGATAAGTTATTGGAGGAGAGTTCTTGTAATTCCTCTTACGAGAAACATTGATTAAGTTTATCAAACAATGCCTAATTTGTCTTTCCAAAGCTGATTTCAAGTCGACTCATTCTCACCCCGGGGAGTGGAATGGAGCCAGAGCCACTTGGTCATGTAGAGGACACAAATTAGAGACCTTCGTACCATTCTTTGATAGATGGATCGATTGTCTGCTCGGCTCCCTCATTTATGAGAGATAGGGTTGTTCGCATGGTGAATCACTGGTTAGAAACTTCGAGTTTCACTTATGATTCTCCACGTCTTGATTTACAAGATTGAATGGATCAAGTAATTGGGAGTGAATTATAAAAGTCTCTTGGTGTAGTAAACGTCCACACCACGTGGCTTGCTATGCTGACGGATTTTGGATTAATTGATGCAGACAGTTGTAAGAAATTGTGAAGAGTTGTGAAGTTATCGTAAACGTCCACACCACGTGGCTTGCGGTAATGTAGCAATTCCAAGCGATTTACTTTGGTGCTGAGTAATGATTTACACTTAGATACGCCTTATAGTATTCCTCCCCACGAGGTTCCGCTATAAGTGATGTATGACCAAAGAAAATCTAATTGCTAAGTCATTTGGGTGGGTAAACGTCCACACCACGTGGCTTGCCTTACCTGATGGGATTTTAGAGGCGATTAGTGATTTAATGATATTATTTAAGGGAGATAATATCGGATATTAAATTGTTTGTTTGTTTTATGTGCTTATAGGTTAAGAATGACTGTGACCCCACTTTGTGATATACTTAAGGATGAAAACTCTTTGGTTCCATATAGTGATGTTTGGGAAAGAAATCTGGACATTGTTCAGACTTTCAAGCTTTCTGAATCCACTGTTGTTCCAACTACGTTGAGACATTGTGTGGAAGCTAGGCAAGAGGTGTTTAACATACCCACGGAATCGTTCCTCAATGAGTCCCTTAAAAAAGGCTCGACGAAGGCGATTTTTGTGCGTAAGTTAAGAGAAACACGAGCTCTTGTGGCTAGGCTAAAAGAAAAGCGTGCAAAGAGACCCAGTGGTTTAAAACCACGGATTGGGAAAGGCAAGCCGTTAGGCAGATGCAAACAGTTTGGGCACTGGAGTTCTGATTGTCCTCTCATCAAAGGTACGAAATTTTCCTTAGTCACTGAAACATTATCAGTGGTGTTATCTACCAGCACCTGGTGTGTAGATACGGGGGCCACTGATCATGTCTGCAATTCATTGCAGGGGTTCCAGGAAACCCGGAGACTTAGAGAGGGAGAGATCGTGGTCTACATGGGCAATGCCGCGAGGGTAGCGGCTGTTGCAGTGGGAGACGTTCACTTACGTTTTAGTAGTGATAGGGTTTTAGTTTTGCATAATTGTCTTTATGTACCCAACTTTAGAAAGAATTTAATTTCGGTTTCTAAACTTATTATGAATGAATATTCTGTTTCTTTTGACCACTCTGTGATCATAAGAAGAAACAGTGAGATTATCTGTTCTGGTACATTGGTGGACGATTTGTATGTGCTAAATCCTGAGTCTAACACGATGCAACTAACCGAGAGTAATAACACATCTACGAACACCAATAAGAGAAAGGAACCTTCTAGGATGAATCAATTATACTTGTGGCATCTAAGGCTAGGTCATATAAACTCGAATAGGCTTCAAAGGTTGAAAGCTGATGGTCTAATCAGCGATGTTGAAGGAGAGGACCTTCCAACCTGCGAATCCTGTTTAGAGGGTAAAATGACCAAGCGTCCTTTTTCTGGTAAAGGACGAAGAGCTGAACAAGTATTGGATTTGATTCACTCTGATGTATGCGGACCTATGTCTACTCAGGCAAGGGGAGGGTACGAGTACTTCATCACTTGTACTGATGATTACTCAAGATATGGATATGTATACCTGATGAGCCGCAAGAGCGAATCTTTTGGCAAGTTCAAAGAATTCAAGGCTCTTGTGGAGAACCTTCGTGGTAAATCCATAAAATGACTGCGATCTGATCGCGGAGGCAAGTACCTGTCTGGAGAATTCAAGGCATACTTGGCAGAGAATGGGATTGAATCCCAATTGACTTCACCATATACTCCCCAGCAGAATGGTGTGTCAGAAAGAAGGAATAGGACTCTTATGGAAATGGTGCGATCAATGATGAGTTACTCGGACTTACCTATTATGTTTTGGGGACATGCCTTGGAAACAGCGGCGTATATCTTGAATAGGGTTCCAACCAAAACGGTACCAACAACGCCCATGGAATTGTGGAGTGGGCGCAAGCCTAACTTGGGACACATTCGGATCTGGGGTTGTCCAGCACGTGTGTTGCGACAAGGTGCCGATAAGTTAGAACCTAGATCAGAATTACGGCTGTTTATAGGATACCCGAAAGGAACTAAAGGTGGCATGTTCTATAGTCCTACGGACCAGAAGATCGTTATAAGTACTAACGCTCGGTTCTTAGAGGAAGACTATGTCATGGACCACAAGCCCAAGAGTGACATAATACTTGATGAGTTGAGAGGTGACAAGGAAGACTTAGATACAGCCGAACCGAGTGTAGATACACCACTAGAACCTGCACCTAATACTGTCACTGTTAATACACCGGAACGCCGTCGTAGTGGGAGGGTTGTTAAACAACCAGATAGATGGATTGGACTGGGTGAGTCTTCGGACTCTGGACCTGGAGTTCATGAAATCGATCCCTGGACCTATGATGAGGCGGTACAAGATATAGATGCGCCTTCTTGGAAGAAAGCGATGAAATCCGAAATAGAATCTATGGATTCTAATAAAGTCTGGGATCTTGTAGAACCACCAAACGGCGTAAAGCCAATTGGGTGTAAATGGGTCTACAAGAGAAAGAGAGGATCTGACGGAAAGGTTGAAACCTTTAAAGCTCGGCTTGTTGCGAAAGGCTATACTCATAAAGAAGGAATCGATTATGAGGAGATCTTTTCGCCGGTAGCCAAGATAAAGTCGATCCGGATTCTCTTATCCATAGCAGCTCATATGGACTATGAGGTGTGGCAAATGGATGTCAAGACAGCTTTCCTAAATGGAAGTCTTGACGAGACGATTTATATGAAACAACCAGAAGGATTCATTGCTAAGGGGCGAGATCATCTAGTGTGCAAGCTTAATCGATCCATTTATGGATTGAAACAAGCCTCGAGATCGTGGAACCTGCGGTTTGATGAAGTAGTCCAATCTTTTGGATTCATTCAAAGCATGGACGAATCGTGTGTGTATTGGAAACGTGATGGAAAGAAGGTGGTGTTCCTCGTGCTTTATGTAGACGACATACTTCTCATTGGCAACAGTGTAAAGATGTTATCAGACATAAAGGGATGGTTGTCTAGACAATTCGATATGAAAGATTTGGGAGAGGTGGGACATGTTCTAGGGATCAAGGTTATAAGGGATCTCCGGAATAGAACATTGTATCTTTCCCAGCAATCTTACATAGACACGATTCTGGCTCGTTTTAACATGCAAGATTCCAAGAAGGGTGAACTGCCCTTCAGTAAAGGAACTTATCTTTCTAAGGAGATGTGTCCTCGGACCAGAAGGAGAAAGATGAAATGAAAGCGGTTCCCTACGCTTCGGCTGTGGGAAGCTTAATGTATGCAATGTTATGCACGAGGCCTGATATCTGTTATGCGGTTGGCATAGTAGCGAGATATCAGAGTAACCCTGGAAAGGCTCATTGGACTGCCGTAAAGAGCATTTTCAAGTATTTGCAAAATACTAAGGATTATGTTCTAAGTTACGGGGCAGACAATCTGATTCCTTTGGGTTATACAGATTCGGATTTCCAAGCTGATAAGGAACGGCGTAAGTCGACATCAGGCTATGTGTACACTATGGGAGGTGGAGCCGTATCATGGAAGAGTGTTAAGCAAAAGTGCATTTCAGACTCTACCATGGAAGCTGAATATGTTGCAGCCTCAGAGGCAGCGAAAGAGTCAGTTTGGTTCCTTAATTTCCTCCAGGACTTAGATGTGATTCCGAGTTTGCCCAAGGCTATGACAATTTATTGTGACAATAGCGGTGCAGTGGCAAACAGTAACGAACCACGGTCCCATAGTGCTACGAAACACATAGAGCGCAAGTACCACCTGATTCGAGACATCGTCAAGAGGGGCGATGCAATAGTCACCAAGATAGCTTCGGAGGACAACCTAGCGGACCCTTTCACCAAGATACTTCCTAAGGAAGTATATTTCAAGCACTTGGAGGGTTTGGGAGTCAGAAGTTTGGAAGATAAGACTAGACCTTAGTATAAGTGGGAGATTGATGGAGTAGTATACTTAATGTCTAGATTTGAGTATTATGAACTCCTTGTACACTTTCATTTACCTATTAAAAACTAACATTCATTTGCTTTTAATTAAATATATGCAAATTATAGTCCTGGATTTTATACGTTGTAGTTAGTATGGTGCGCATGGGCGCACAGAAGATCATACTATCGGTTACTCGTATTTAATCGAACAGATGCTCACGACCTAGATGGACACGGACCAATCCATCGGTATAGTCGTTGTGTAAAGAGAAAATAATTTATCTTAATTATTTTATCACACTTGTACACTTGGTGTATTGAGCGGATCGCTTGAGACTTATCAATTAGGATTGCTCTGTGATAATTGATTTAAAGTCTCAGAGTATTTTTATTCTTAATCCCTGAAACAATTGCGGGTGTGTATATTTAATATAAGTGACTTTGATTTTCCAAAGGAATTAACCGATTTAATTATTGGGTTAATTACCGGTTAAGTTGGGTCACTATATTTTATATATGGCATGCCGTGAATTCTTGAAGGGACAATGTATCCCGGAAGGGTTGATAATATCCCCGAGATGAGCTCATAAGGATTTATTATGTAAACCTCGCGAGTGGATTTGTTCCGCATAATAAATAAGGTTGAGTGGTACTATTCTCGGATATAAGAGATGAATAAATTTATTAAGCAATAAATAAATTTTATTCATGGATATTTAAATCTTAAATACACGGAATAAATAATACTAACCGGAGAAATATTATTCGATATAATATGGGTAAATATTGGGAGTGCAATTTTATTTATATAGTGGAAAATAAATAAAATTAATATTGATAAGGATTAATGGACTTGAGAATTGGGCTCAATTTAATCTTCAATATTAGAAGCCCAATATTCCACCTCCTTTAGATCCCCTACGTAGCCTATAAAAGCACTACATGGCCTTCATAATTAACAAGACAAGAATATCATTAATTGATAGTTCTAGAGAGTTGAAGGAGATCCATAGGAGTTCGATAGATCGTCGCCCACCCGACGTTCGAACGGAGTGCAAGGAATACGTGGGAAGATTCAAAGGTGTTTGATTTCGTTTCTCCGAACAACGAATCGAAGGTATAATATCTAAACTCCCTCGATATTATTTCGATTTTGGTTTATCGTGAAATACCGTAGAACGCAAGATCCGAGGTACGAAACCCCGAAGGAGGATCAACCGGCGATGGTGGTCGAAGACCACGGCATCGCGGCGGTCGACCCACCTAGGGTTTCGGCGCGCATGGGGAGCCCTCGGCTTCAGCCGAGGGGGCGATCGCTGCCAAGGGCGCGATCGCCGGGCGGGCGGCTGGTGCGCCCGCAGCGGCTCGTGGGTCGAGCCGCCCCTCCACGGCGAGCAGCAAGTCGCCGGACTTGCTGCTGGGGGGCTGCCGAAACAGCCACCCCGATCGATCGCATACAGCGATCGATCCATGCGCACGCATGAACCCCGCGACGCGGGGGTTCGGCTGGGAGCGGGCTGCATGCCTTTGGGCGTGTGGTCTCCTCGGCTGGACTCCGGCGCGTTCGTCGGCGTTCGTGTGATCTCCGGCGAAGGGTTTGATCGGGTTATTGGTTTCCGCATAATTTTTAATAACCCGGGATGTCAAATTCCAACAAATATCACTTATATCTAGACATTAAGTATACAACTCCATCAATCTCCCACTTATACAAAGGTCTAGTTTTTTCTTCCAAACTCCCGACTCCCATACTCTTCACGTTCTTTATATGCACTTCCAGGAAGTGCTTTGTGAATGAGCAATCTTGGTTGTCGTTCTGAAGTTATCTTGGTGACTACAGCGTCGTCTTCCTGACGATGACTCGTATCAGGTGGTACTTGTGCTCTATGTGTTATCTTACACAATGGACTTGTAATTTATTACTATTTTCCATTGCACCGCTATTAAATAGCCTTTGGTAAACTAAAAATCACATCTAAGTCCTAGAGGTTATCCCGGAGCCACACCAAAACTTCCGCTGCCTCTGAGGCCGCCATTCTTGGTTCACCTATGGTAGAGTCCGAAAAGCATCGTGCTTATCACTCTTCCATGTTAAAACTCCACCTCTTTTAATAGTGAAACACATAGCCTGATATCGACTTACACTGGTCCTATTTTGATTAGAAATCAGAGAATGTGTAATCCAAAGGAAAAATTCGTCTGCTCCGTAATCTAGAACACAGTACTTCGAAAGTACTTTACAGCAGTCGAAAGTTCCTTTTTCAGGATTACCTTGATATCCTCCCACTATGCTAGCCGCATAGCCAATATCAGGTCCTCGTTTTCGACATTGCATTCCTTTAGAATTCCACAATCAAAGTGTAGGAAACGACTTTTATTGCTTCTATCTACTTTTGTGTTCCAAAACACATGTCCTTGGATAGATGCATTCCGTATCTGAAAGGTAGCAAACCTTTCTCGGAATTTTGCATGACTAAAACGAACTATAATCATATCTATGTAAGATGTCTAGGAGAAGTACAATGTTCTTTCCTAGAGATCCTAGATCTCAAGAACATGCCTAACTTTTTCCTATATCTTTCATATTGATTTATCCAGACAACCATCATTTTATGTCGGACAACATCTTTACATTATTGTCAATGATAAGAATTTTTTCTACATAAAACCCGAGAAACACCACCTTTTTTCCATCACGTTTCCAATACACCCGATTCGTCTATGCTTTGATGAATCCATAAAATGGACTATCTCATCAATCGCAAGTTCCACGATCTCTAGCTTCGTTTCAATCCATCAATGGATTAACTAAGCTCGTACTCTAAATGATCTCCCCTCTTAGCAATAATCCCTTGGATTCCATTTCTTTCTTCCATGAAGGCACATTTAGATCCAGTACTGTCTCTTTGTAGATCCAGGGATCGATTGTTGGAGTTGTGTACTTAATGTCTAGATTTAAGTAACAGTAAACTCCCGATCATAGCATTTAATCTATTTAATTAATAAACAATTGTTTGCTTTTAATTATTATTAATTAAATATATGCAAATCATGGTCCTAGATTCTATACGTTGTAGTTAGTATGGTGTTGCATGGGCACACAGAAGATCATACTATCGGTGACTCGTATTTAATCAAACAGTGGCTCACGACCTAGATGGACCCGGACCAATCCATCGGTATAGTCGTTGTGTGAGAGAGAAAATAATTTATCTTAATTATTTTATCACACTTGTACACTTGGTGTATTGAGCGGATCGTTGAGATTCATCGATTAGGATTGCCGGCGATAATCGATTCGAGTCTCAGTGTATTTTATTCAAAATCCCCGATATTGTTGCGGGTGTGTATATTCAATATAAGTGACTTTGATTTACCAAAGGAATTAACCGATTTAATTATTGGGTTAATTACCGGTTAAGTTGGGTCACTATATTTTATATATGGCATGCCGTGAATGATTGACCGGACAGTGTATCCCGGAAGGGTTGATATTATCCCCGAGATGAGTTCATAAGGAATTATTGTGTAAACCTCATGAGTGGATAAGTTCCGCACAATAATTAAGGTTGAATGGTACTAGTCTCGGATTAAAGAGATGAATAAATTAATTAGCAATAAATTAATTTTATTCATGGATATTTAAATCTTAAATACACGGAATAAATAATACTACCGGAGAAATATTATTTGATATAATATGGTTTAATATTGGGAGTGCAATTAAATTTATATAGTGGAAAATAAATTTAATTAATATTGATAAGGATTAATGGACTTGGGCAGTGGGCTCAATTTAATCTTCAATATTGGAAGCCCAATATTCCACCTCCTTTAGATCCCCTACGTAGCCTATAAAAGCACTACATGGCCTTCATAAATCATAAGACAAGATTATCATACTTGATATTCTAGAGAGTTGAAGGAGTTCCATAGGAGTTCGATAGATCGTCGCCCACCCGACGTTCGAACGGAGTGCAAGGAATACGTGGGAAGATCGTAAGGTCATCAACTTAAATTCGTTTCTCCGCACAACGAATTAAAAGGTAAAATCATATACTCCCTTCTATGATTTTATGTGAATTGATTGTGATACATACATGAACGCACGATCCGGGAAAAACGTCGAGACCGGGATACGGGGATTCGAGATCCCCGTCGGGATCGAGAGGGGCGGCCGAACCCTAGGGTTCGACCGCCGGTTACGCGCGACGAGGGGCGAGCCCCGGCTGGACGCCGGGGCATGCGATCGACTTCGGTCGATCGCCGGGATGCCACGGGCTGGTGCCGTGGCGGATCCCAGCCGCCTCGCCGGCGGCGTGCGCTACAAGGGCACCCCGGCTGGACGCCGGGGTGGGCGATCGATCGTGAGATCGATCGCCGGGGGAAGACCGCGGCTGGAGCCGCGGTAGGTCAGCCGGGCTGACCGCCCCTCCCGGCGGTGGCGGTGAGTCGCCGGACTCACCGCCGGGGGTTGCCCCATGCAACCCCATGCGATCGCCATGCACGGCGATCGCGAACCCCGCGTGGGGTTCGGCTAGGGTTTCGCCCTCGCGGCAATTCCCTCGTCGGACTCCGGCGACGCGGCGTTCGTGATCGGTTTCCGGCGACGGGATTTCGGTCGGGGTTATCGGTTCCGCAATTTTTGATACCCCGGGATATCGAATTCCAGCAATTGGTATCAGAGCGTTTGGTTTCGTGTTCATGTATGTGTTCAATTGTGTTCTACCTTGCAGGGATTCCGACTATCATGGTTTAATTAATTGTTAATTATTCGTTTAATTAATTGCTATTTAATTTACCATGATTGTTCGTTTATTAAACTCTCGGACATGTCGAGATTCGTTTTGTGTGGATGAATGCTTGTAATAGTAAAAATTCGGGGGTTGACCGAATTTAGATTTATTATTATTGTTCTATGTTTTCCGGAAAGTGTATAGGGTCGATTTCATGTATAGAATCGATACCGGAATTGTAAATTTATTTCTTGTAATTTATTTACGTTGGATCGATGCCGAGACGACCGCCGGAGAACTCATGAGACGAAGAAGACGAAGAGGACGAAAAACCGGGGGGGGGGGGGTCGATCATCCCCATGATCGATCCCCATGAGGATCGATCGACCCCACGCCCGGGGCTGCCCGCTAGGGTTTCCGGCCACGCCGGCCACCGGAGGTGGTGGCGCGTGGCTAGGGGGCGGCGGCGGTGGTGCCCGGTAGTGGTGGTGGTCGACGGTGGGGGTGGTGCAGGGATCCCCAACCCGTGCTACTCCTACTCCTACCTAGATTCGCTTTCCTAATTGATTCAAGTTTTCCTATTTTGAGTATTCCTAAGTTTGGGAACTCTCATGGAGATAGGAAAAGAATTAATTAATATTATTTATTTCCTTATTCTATTATGGAAGTCTTCTAGAATATTCCAAGTTCTACTTGGAATAGGAATCTAGAGATTTAATAAAATTAGATAGGAAAATAATTAATTAATGAATTAATTTATTTCTATTTGATTATTCCTATTTTTTATGGGAATTTTCATGGACATGGAAATTAATTAATCTTGGAAAGTAGAAGAGTCCAATTTTATTTCCTTATTCTATTATAGAAGTCTTCTAGAATATTCCAAGTTTCACTTGGATAGATTATTCTAGAGATTTAATAGAATTAGATAGGAAAATAAATAAATAAAAATATTAATAATATTTAATTTTATTTTTGATTTATTCGATTGACTTAATTTTCGAATTAAGTATCTTTTGGATTTATTGAAAATAAATAGATTTAAATATTGGGATTAATATTCTCGTCACATGGAGCATTCAAGAACGAAGACTGAAGACTAGAAGACGCATACGGAGATGGGATAAAGCCATGATAGTCGGAAAATAATTTTTCTAGCATTATTTTGACTATGTGCTATGTGCTTTATTGCTTGTATGCATGCTTGTGTTTAATTATGCATTAGATAGCGTATCCCTTTGTTATAAAAAGCTAAGTGGGAGCGGGGATGGAAACATTCCCATGGTCTCCATTACTGTTCTCTTGGTGACTCTTATGGACTTTTGAAGTTCGTATAGATGTGTCATTGGAGGAGAATTCTTGTAATTCCTTTTACAAGAGACATTGATTAAGTTTATCAAACAATGCCTAATTTGTCTTTCTGAAACTGACTTCAAGTCGACTCATTCTCACCTCGGGGAGTGGAATGGAGCCAAAGCCACTTGGTCATGTGGATGACACAAATTAGAGATATTCGTACCATTCTTTTAAAGATGGATCGATTGTCTGCTCGGCTCCCTCATTTATGAGAGATAGGGTTGTTCGCATGGTGAATCACTGGTTAGAAACTTCGAGTTTCACTTATGACTCTCCGCGTCTTGATTTACGAAATCGAATGGATCTTGTAACTGGGAGTCAATTATAAAAGTCTCTTAGTGTGGTAAACGTCCACACAACGTGGCTTGCTATACTGACGGATTTTGGATTAATTGATGTAGACAGTTGTAAGGAATTGTGAAGAGTTGTGAAGTTATCGTAAACGTCCACACAACGTGGCTTGCGGTGATGTAGCAATTCCAAACGATTTACTTTGGTGCTGAGTAATGGTTTACACTTAGATACGCCTTATAGTATTCCTCCCACCGAGGTTCCGCTATAAGCGATGTATGACCAAAGAAAATCTAATTGCTAAATCATTTGGGTGGGTAAACGTCCACACAACGTGGCTTGCCTTATCTGATGGGATTTTAGATGTAATTAGTGATTTAATGATATTATTTGAGGGAGATAATATCGGATATTAAATTAATTGTTTGTTTAAATGTGCTTATAGGTTTAGAGAATAGCTATGAACCCACTTTCTATGATCCTCAAGGAGCATAAGCTCACTGGCCCCAACTATATTGATTGGAAGAGAAATTTAGACATTGTCCTAACTTCGGAGGAGTACAAGTTTGTACTCCATGAAGTATGCCCTGCTGAGCCCACGGCTGCCTCAACTGATGAGGAAAAACTGACATATCGGAAATGGAAAAAGGCTGATGAAATGGCTAGGTGCTATATTTTGGCTTCCATGTCAAATGTACTCCAAACCCAACATGAGTCGATGGACACTGCTTATGATATGATGTTTAACCTCAAGGAGATGTTTGGGGAGCAAGATCGTGCGGCAAGGCAAGAAGCCATGAGAGTCCTCATGACAACTACTCAGTCTGAAGGAACGCCCGTAGGGGAGCACGTTCTTAAGATGATGGGTCTGTTGAATGAGCTTGAGATCCTAGGAGCTCAAATTGATGCTGAGACGCAAGTCGACATCATACTCCAGTCTCTGACCCCTAGTTTTGAGCAGTTTCGCATGAGCTATAATATGGGTAAACTATCTTATTCTCTTGCGCAACTCCTGACTGAACTAAAGGCGGCAGAGGGGATCTACAAGAAGGGCAAGTCTCAAGCGCTTGTAGCTACCAAGTCCAAAGGCTTTAAGCCTGGTGGAGGTAGGGGCAAGAGGAGGAAGCAAGCCTGGAAACCCAGTGGTGTCAAGAGGACTGTACCACGAGTGGGGGCTGCAAAGCCAAAGGGCAAGTGCTTCCGATGCAACAAGACTGGACACTGGAAGTCTGAATGTCCTCTCAAAGGTACGAATTTTTCTTTAGTCGTAAAAACATAGTCAGCGGTATTATCTACCAGAATTCTGGTGTGTAGATATGGAACCACTGACGGTATGTGCATTTTTGAATGCAGGGGTTCCAGAAAACCCGGCGACTTAGAGAGGAAGAGTTCGAGTCTACACGGGCAAAGCTGTAGAGGAGGCAGCGGTTGCGGTGGAAGACATTTATCTGCTTTAGTAGTTAAATAGGATTTCATTTCAAAGTTATTGCTTTATGTACCCCTTTACTTTAGAAAGAACGTTTTGTTCTGGATTTCTATTTATGAATGGATATTTTATTTCTTTAATCATTGGATGATTTTGACAAGAAATAATGGCATTATCTATTCTGGTACATTAGATAGCAATATATGAATGATAGATCCTAAGTCTACCCCGATGCAACGAACCGTTCTATAACTTGTTTTACTTGTTAGATATATATTTCTTTACTGAATCATTATACTTGTGAATTCTTATACTTAGTAGTATTTTCAAATAAGATTCAAACGGTCGAAATTGATTTGATCAATTATAGTTGAAGGAATGGACCTTCCGACCTAAGGATTGAATTTGGAGGATAATACGGATAGAATTCAAACAAGTATTGGAAATGATTAGATATGCAGACATATGTATATTAGAAAGGTACGAGAAATTCTTTCAAGAATACTCGGTGATGGATTAGAATACTTGATGTGCCATAAAAGCAAAGTGTTTTTGACTAGTCAATGGACACAAAGCTATTATGGGGAACCATCAAAGTATATCCATTGGAAGCCTGCGACTCGGTCGCGGAGGCCATCACCTATCTAAATAACGCATAGCATAATCATAGATTGGGATTCAATCCCAAAGGGGCGCGCCATACACTTACGTGTAGAGATGGTGCGCTGTAAATGAGAAATAGAAATCTGATAGTAAAAGGACAAGTTGTTCGGAACTACCTATGTTCTATGGACATTCCTAGATACAACGGCATATGGTTGTAGGATATCCTGGATGAACGAAGTATTTTGTGTTCTATAGTACTATGAACCAGAGGGACGTCTCGTCCGGTTCATAGAGGAAGACTATTAGATGAACCACAAAAGCCTAAATTGACGTAATACCTTGGAATGAGAAGAAGGACAAAAGACTAGGAACCAGCCAAACCGAGTAGAAGTACACCACATACTGCACCTATTGTTATTACTGTTATACACCGGGACGCCATTGCAGTGGGAGGTTGTTGGACAACCAGAGATATTCATAAGGCTAGAGGAGTTCGGACTCTGGATCTAGTAAAGATGAAATCGACCCCTAGCTCTGCATAAGGACGGTACTAGATCTAAATGTGCCTGCTTGGAACAATAAGATTTATTGTTGAGAGGCTAGATCATTTAGAGTACAAGCTTAGTAAATTCATTTATGGATTGAAATAAAGCTATGAATCGTGGAACTTGCGAATTGATGAGATAGTCCATTTGATGGATTCATCAAAAGGCATAGACGAAAGGTGTATTAAAGACATAATGGAAACAAGGTGGTGTTTCTCGGAGATTTTATGTAGATAACATTTTATCATTGGCAACAATGTAAAAATATTGTCAGACATAAAATAATGGTTGTCTAAATAAATCGAGATATAAGATTGAGAAGAAATTAGATCATGTTCTTAAGATCTTTGTGATGGAGTTGTATTCTAAATGTCTAGTTTAGTGCAAATACGGAACTCCTTATCTATACCTTAATTCGAGATATGATTCAAGCATGATTGCATTTAATGCAATAGTCCTTGATGCATACGTTGTAGACAGTATGGCGTGAGGAGACACGCGGAAGATCATACTGTCGGTTACTCGTATACTATCGAACAGTAGCTCACGACTTAGATGGACAGGGACAATCCATCGGTACGTCGTAGTGTGACTGGTAGATAGTCGGTCTTGGCTATCATGTTACACTCGTACACTTGGTGTATTGAGCAGGACCACGGGAGGGCGTTCGATTTATACTAATCGCAGTAATCGAACTAGACCTCAGATATTACGGATATACGAATTCCTAATCCCTATATAATTATAGGTGCGTGTGTCCAGTTCTCGGTTCTTTGACTTACTAGTGAGTGAGACTAATTGATTAGTCAATATTCTCGGTAAATTGGGAATCGGAATTGTACACACGGCATGCTATAGATTATAGACAGGAAACCGTGTCCCATTTATTGGGTTGATGATGTCCCCGAGATGAGCTCATAAAGTTTATCATGTAAACCCTGCAGGTGGATTCGTTCCACATGATAATAAGGATGAGTGGTACTAGTCTCGGATAACAAGAAACGAGTTAATTTAATTATTAGTAATTAAAGTTAATTCGTGGACATACGATATCTTAAACACGGGGAAAGTCGTATATGTAATTCGGCGGAATTATTATTGTTGAAATAATATAAATTAATTATTGGGAATTCAATTATAATTTTATAGTGGAATTAATTATAATTAAAATTGTGGAATTTAATTAAGGTTTGCCTTTTAGGACGCCGAGTTAATTAAATTGCAATTTAGCCTAATAATTAATTTCCATAAGGTCCCTGGTGTAGCTCTATAAATACCTCACCCTCTCTTTCTCTAAACCTAAGAAACGCCGCTATTTTATTTTTGCGGAGAAAAATAAATTGTTGCGCAATTATTTTTCTGTAAAAATAAATAGATTAGCGCTGTTATTATTTTCTGCAGAAATTGATTGCTAGCGCAATTATATTTCTGAGACAGAAAATCAAAACCTTACTTACGCCGCTATAATTAATTCTGCAGAAAAAAAAAAGCTTGCGCAATTATTTTTCCTCTGCTTAATTAATTCAGATTAGCGCAGTAATAATTCTGTAGAAATAATTTTGCTTGCGCAAATATATTTCTGAGACAGAGGATATTATTCCTACGGTGGGTTCAAGAGAGAAAGGAGAAGAGGAAGGTTCAGCTGATCGTTGCCCACTCAACGGCTGAACGTCGGGGATAGAGACATACACCGGAAGGCTTCGTGGTCTCAACAATTCGGCTTCTCTGAATCACGCGACAAAGGTATAAGAAATCGAAACCCTTATTCCGCATACGTTTCGTTTTCTATTTCGTTAAAAATACATCGGATCTAAGATCGGGTTCCGGGCGTCGTGGATCATGTTCCTCGACTACTGGGGGTCAAGGACCTCCGGATCGGTAGTCGGAAGAGGAAAATCGACCCGGAAATGCGCTCGGAACAGCAGGTCGCGCTGCTGTTCGCGGACAAACGGCGGTCACCGGAGGGCAAACGGCGGTCGCCGTTTCGCTGTTTTTCGGGCAGCCAGCTCTGGTTCGCGCGGTTGTCCTTCGGGGCAATGGCTGGGCGTGAATCGGTACACGGGCTGGCACGTGAACGGAGTAATGGACCTGGAGGTCGATTGGGATCGTTCAGATGTTCGAGTGATCGAACGAACGCATCCCGGGTAGTCGATTTACAACAATTGGTATCAGAGCCGGTTTTGTCGATTCGTTGTATTTTTGCGAGATTTGTTTTGCAGGTTCGAACCCGGTTATTATGGCCAACGTTGTGATTGTATGTTGTGCTTTAATTTGTGGTTTTGATTAAACTCTCGGGCTTGTCGAGATTGTTTTTGTTTTGGAAAAACGATGCTTGTTTGTAATAGATAAAAACGACGGGTTGAGTCGTTAGGTTTATTTATTTTTCGTTGTATCCGGGACATGTATAGGGTCGATCACCTTGTATAGGATCGATGCCGGATTTAGTAAGTTTATTCTTGTAATTTTTCTTACTAATTTTGGTGGATCGAGACGAGATCAAAACACGGAGAAACGAGGATCGAGGAGAGCGAACCGGCAACGGGCAGCCATCAAACACACCCCGTGTTCGCGACGGGCAGCAGCGGGGCTGGGGTTCGTTCGACCCCACGGACGACTCAACGAGGCTCGAGACGAGGCTCGAGTGGGAGGAGTTCGTCTCTTGACCCTCGAGCGAGTCGGTGGTGGACCGAGATCGAGACGAGCAACGAGATGAAGTTCCAAGAGACGTGCATTGGAAAATATTTAAGGCCATAATAATCGGGGCCACGTTAATTGCTTTTTATGTGATTTACGTGTTTATTATTATTCTTAAATTATTTATGCATGTTATCCCTTATCGTAAAATACTAAGTGGGAGAGGGATTGGAAACAATCCCGCGGTCTCCATTCTCTGTTTTGAATGTGATGTGTATTGACTTACGAGTTGGCTTTAGTGTCATCCTCCCTATCGGATAAAGTCGATACACGGATATCACTGGATCAAAATTCGAATTTAAAATCCACTTATAAAATTGAACAATTATATTTCTCAAAAGCAATGCCTAATCTGTCATTCAAAGACTAATTTCAACTCGACTCATTCTCACCCCGGGGAGTGGAATGGAGCCAAAGCGCTTGGTTATGTCGATGACACAGATTAGAGACTTTCGAGTCATTCGATGACTAGATCGATTGTCTGATTGGCTCCCTCACTTTGTGAGAGATAGGGCTCAATTGCATGATTGATCGCTGGTTAGAAACTTCGAGTTTCACTTACGAGATATCAAGCTTTGATTAATAAAATTGTGAAATTTAATAAATGTAAGAGTCAATTAACAAAGTTGTTTGTTTTAGTAAACGTCCACACTATCGTGGCTTGCTAAATGGAAACGGTACTTTGGGTTAATTAAGATTCTATGAAATTTAAATAAGTGAGATTCAATTAATAAAGTTGTTTGTTTTAGTAAACGTCCACAAGAACGTGGCTTGCTAAATGGAAACGGAACTTTGGGATTAATTGAGGCTCGAAAGTTATAGAAAGTCGTGGAGGACCGCATGTCAACGTAAACGTCCACAAGAACGTGGCTTGCGGTGGACATGTAGTTCCCGAGCGGTGGACTTAGTACTGAGAAATGGTATACACTTAGGTACGCTTTATAGTATCCTCCCCATCGGAGTCACTGCTATGATGATGTACGACCGAAGTGAAATCCAATCATATAATCATTTGGACTGGTAAACGTCCACAAGAACGTGGCTTGCTATGTCTGATGGGATTTTGGAAATGATTGGTAGTTTAATGATATCACTTGAGGGAAATGATATCGAATTAAACTCATTGTTTGTTTTATATGGTATTATTCCCATTAAAAGTCAACAAACTCACTGAACCTGATTTTATAGATTTGAAAAGAAACTTGGACATTGTCCTAACTGCAGAGGAGTACAAATATGTACTCCAAGTCAATTGACCTGCTGAACCAAATGATGCTTCCACTACTGAGGAAAGGAAGCTCATTGGAAATGGATCAAGGCTATGAGATGACGCGGAGCAACATTATGACTTTCATGTCAAATGTGCTGCGACATCAGGATCATGCCATGACTATTACCTATGATATGATGCTTAACCTCAAGAAGTTTTTGGTTATCAGGACAGGACAGCCAGACAAAGTGAAATGAGGCAACTCATGATGGCCATCATGTCGGAAAGAACGCCCGTGAGGGATCACATTCTTAGAATGATGGGCTATCTTAATGAGATAGAGATTCTAGGAACAATTATCAATGGGGTAACCCAGGTTGATTTTGTGCTCCAGTCTCTGCCGAGAAGTTTTGAGCAAAATATAACATGGATAAGAGGTCTTATTCAATGGCGGAGCTCCTGGTTGAACTTCAAGCGGCTGAGGGAATCTTTAATGGCTCTCAAAACACTTGTGGCTGAGAAATTGGCTCTTCCTAGGCCTTCGGGCGGCAAAAGGAAGAAGAAGAAAATACGGAAACCCAGTGGGCCTAATATATCTGGACCACGGAATGGGAAAATCAAGCCCAAGGGGTAAGTGCTTCCGTTGTAAGCAGTTTGGATACTGGGAGTTTGATTGTCCTCTCAAAGCAACTAGAAGTTAACTTCTCCTTAGTCCCCGAAACATGTTTAGTGGTGTTATCTACCAGTACCTGGTGTGTGGATACGGAAACCACTAATCATGTCTGCATTTAAATGCGGGGGTTCCAGGAAACCCGGAGACTTAGAAAGGAAGAAGTAGTAACCTACATGGGCAATAATGTTAAGGTAACAGCCGTTGCAGTGGGAGATGTTAAATGGTTTTAAACTGTAGGATTTTAGTTCTAGTAAATTGCCTTTATGTGCCGGCATTTAGAAAGAAATTTCATTTCGGATTTCTAAATTGGCTTAGAATGGATATTCCGTTTCTTCTGATAGTTTCATACTTTTCAGAGTAGGAAACAGGGATATTATCTATTCTGGTACATTGATAGACAATTTAATACTGAATCCGTGTTCTTCCACGATGCAACACACCGGAGCTAATAACACATTGTCGAAAAATGGGATTAACTCCCAACAGACTACACCATTTATGCCTCGGCAAAATAATGTGTTGTAAAGAAGGAATAGGACTCTTATAGATATGGGAAAGTAGAAAATGAGTTATTTGGAGTTACCTAATTCGGTTTTGGGATATGGCTTGGAAACAATGGCGTTTATCCTGAACTTGATTCCTTTGGAAACTTGTACTGATATTCGGCTGTTTATAGGATACCCTAAGAAAACGAATTGAGATATGTAATATAGTCCAAAGTGTTGGGGATCGTGCATGTATACGCAGCGGAAAACAAAAATTTTATGAAAAACCGTTTTTCATTAATGTAAACATTTTACATTATATTTATTTTATTTTATTGAAAATCATATTTTCAATATTACATGCATTAATTGATTTAATTCAAATCTATTAGAATCAATAATTCACCATTTAATTTAATTATCAAATAATTAAATATTTAATTCATGCATCCCATACTACACAAATTAAATCTATCGTAATTATATTTATCATATAAATTAATTACTTCTAGCGCAACTATATTAATCATATTAATATATTACTTGTAGCGCAATTATATTAATCATATTAATATATTAATTAATTAAGCAGACATAATTAATTTGCGTCAAATTGACAATTAACATAATCTTATTATTTAATTCTAATCAACTTGAGTTTATGTAAACATCCGCACATAATTAATTTGCATCAGATTGACAATTAACATAATCATATTATTTAATTCTAATCAACTTGAATTGTGCAATTAAATTAATCAAATTAATTAATTACACATATATAATTAATTACGTAAACATGTGCACATAATCAGTTTGCGTCAAATTGACAATTAAGATAATCATATTATTTAATTTGAATCAATTTGAATTTAATTGACATTTAAATTAATCACAATTAATTTTTCTTTATCAATTAAAAATTCCATAGCGCAAACATTAACAGTACATAGCGCAAACATTTAACGCAAACAATTAAATCTAAATTTAATTGTAAGTACCTCAGGGATTCATCGGACGAAACGAGGTTCGTCGGAAGTCGCGCGGATGCGACGCGGGGACGGCACGGGTCGTGTGCGGGGAGAGCCGAGCGAGTGGCGGGGCTCTCGGCTGGACTCGTGTGTCACGGCTGGAGCGCACGGGCGCGACTCGGGCTGTGCTCGGGCGTTCCTTCGGCGTCTCTCGTCTAATCAGGTTTCACCTCGTATAGGTAATCCAACTTACGTATTGCACTAGAAACACGTAAGGGAGAATACGACGGGAAAAACGGGCCGGAAAAACGGTGCCGGAATCGAATTCCGGCGAGGGGAGGCGGCTGCCGGCGGCGGCACTAGGCGGCGGCGGGCGGCGGCTCCGGTTGTCGGCGGTCCTCCGAGGGAGGAGCCGAGGGGGCGGACGAGAGGGAGAGAGGAGAGGAGAGAAAGTGAGGCTAGGGTTTTGAGCTCTTCACTTTGGTGTGTTTATTCTCATGCCTATGGAGCTCCTTTTATAGGTGAAGAAAGGAGCTTGTTGGGCTCAAACCCTAATGGATCGGATCCATTAACCCTAGCCGGCCCAATACATTAGCCGTCATTACGTTTCTCCAAAATTGACAATCAATTTCATCTCCGAAAAATATAACGATTATATTTTCTTTCTCGTTTAATTTTCTCATCAATATGAGATAAAAATAAAAATTTCCAATTTCACAAAATCGGAAAGCCCATTTCAGGGGTACTGCTAAATCGGGAAATTTCCCAAAATAGAAAGTGTACACCATCGTGTCCGTTTTCTTTAGCTCATTATTATTTCCAACTCATAATCACAATTATGAATCTCGGATTCAATCATATTGACCTCCGACTATATGTACTTAATTAACAGTTAATTAATACATGATCGTATTCAAGGATCGGTTTACACGAGAATGTGACCCTCAATGGTTCAGGTGTATAACTAGCCGTGGGCTCACAACATATTGTGATTCGAACAACATATTGTTCTTATTTCAACTACTCCCAAGAGTTTTAGATTAATAATCATATTATTTAATCTCCGAACAAGTCGGTGCCCAACGAATCAGTGACGAGCGTCTAGCAGCCACGCTTCACTAATTCCCTAGATACAAATGAAGTGCCTGCAAGAACCTTGTAATATAGTTAGCGTACAGTACGATCCCTCCGATACATATGTCCCGATCAAACTAGAGATATTGGTTAATCGAGATCTCTTGTTGAGTTTGATAACTGTGCGTACGTTCTAGGTTTCGTAAAATCCATTCGTGATTGATTCAGAGAAACACATTTCTCTAATCACCTCACTATTCAACTCTGGCCAGAGATTCCGGGACTACGAACCATCAGAACACACAGGACATCCATGATCTATATCAAGCGATCAGTTCCCCTAATACCATGCACAGACTTCACATCAGATTTCGAACTGCACGAACATTGTCTCCTTTTTCGACTTACTCCCTTTCCAGGGAATCAGAGACATGTCACGATACAGCTAGTCCTCTGATGAAGTCACGGTGATGTCTGGGTCTTAAGGATTAATTGTGTACAACTATATTATGGAATTCTCTACTCGATCAGTGATAACCACTTAGAGATTCCAGGGAGAGGGGGTTCAGTGAACTCATCAACAGTGAGCACCCACTCAAGTATGTCGATGTCCCAACACCGAGGCTCGAGATTAGCCCACATACACTAAGTGCTAGTCTCAAGGGGGAAAGGCCGGGTATCCTTGTTATTGGCGTAACCCATCGACTAGGAACTGAGTTTGACCAGTTACGTTGCGTTAACAGAATTATCTCTCGGTTTCCACAAAACCGAATTCATACAACATGTGTAACTGTACAGGACTATATCTATGATTCAACATTGGGAGCAGATATAGTATATGCCATTAATATAGGTTTCATTAATTAACGAAATAAACCGTTATATAACGGAATACGGTTAACCGCTCGGCCAACCGTTGGCTCGCCGGTCACCTATTCCAACAATCTCCCACTTGACCTAGAGCCAACTATCCATGAATCTTAGTCCCATCGACCCTCGATGTTTCTCGCGGACATATTCAGATAAAGGCCTGGTACAGGGATCTACAAAGTTATCTTCCGAAGTGACACTCTCGACTCAGACGTCACCTCTGTCATTGATCTCTTAGATCACATGATATTCTCTCAAGTACATGTTTGGACTTCTGATGAGATCTCGGTTCCTTAGCATTCGCTACAGGACACCGTATAATCACAGTACAAGTTACTTGATTATTTGCGTCCGGAACTATAACCAACATTTTGATAAAGTTCCGTGTCCAAAACAGTCTCTTTTACAGCTTTAGATGCTGCAACATATTCAGGTTCTCGTGGTAGAATCATTAGTCGTTTTCAAGAACCATTCCAGCATACGACACCACCTCTAAGCTCGAATATGAACCCGATATCGACTTTTAGTCATCCACATCCGGTTGAAAACTAGAGTTCGCAAGTACCTCTAAATTCAACTCGGACCTCCCATAGACTAAGAACAATTCCTTAATGCTTTTGATTGCTAGTGCTCAAGGATTTCGTCCTTCACGACTTCAAATAAGCCGGTCTTGGGTTCGACTGATATTCACTTGTGACACTCACAACATTTTTAATATCACGTCTAGTACACAGCATGCCATACATAATGCTCCCTAGTGCGGAGATATATGTGTTGTCCATTTCATCTCCTCGAATTCCATCAACATTACAGTCACACGAATTACGAGAGATGAACCCCATGGGACATTGGCAAGAATCTTTTCAGGATTCTTCCATGCTAAACCATTTCAGAAACAGTTTCTATGTACAAGGATTGAGAAGATTTTGCATTCTTCTAGATCTATATCTATAGTGACGTATCACAATACGTAGGATGCCTCTCCTCAAATCCTTTATTCGAGAAACGTGTGGATAACTGTGCTTTCGTTGACTGCAACATCACTCAATCATCCCTATGATTAATATGTCATCAACGTACAACACTTAAATTTCACTGCGCTCCCACTAACCTTCTTGAATACAAGGTACCTTTAAGTTTTATACCAAGTCAACGCTTTGACTATTGTATTTAAAACACATGTTCCATTTTAGGGATGCTCGTTTCAATCCATAAATGGATCGCTGGAGTATGCAAACCTTTTGCTCCTTTCCAGAAAATATGAAGCCTTCCGGCTGCGCTACAACTCTTCCATAATATCACATTCAAGGAAAGTAGACTTCATATCTATTTTCCATATCTCATAGTCGTACTATGCAGAAATGGCCAGCAAAATTGTAATGGACTTAAGCATAGCGACTGATGGAAAGATTACCTCATAAACAACACATTGTCTTTGAGTAACTTCTTTCGCCATCATCCTTGCTTTAAAGGTCACACCTTTCTATATATATATTCTCACATCATAATTAATAGATCAATATGCAGCCTTTGGGAACGATTCCCTTTGGTGGATCTACCAAGGTCAAACCTTGTTGGAGTACATACAGTCCATTATGAATTTCATGGCAATAAGCCAATGTCCCATATTTGTATCCAATACGAATCAGTTGAAGTTTATTGGATCATATCCATCGTCAACTTTATCTTGATCATTATCAAGTTGGAACCGTCTACCAGGTACCTTCCGAACATTTTCGGATTTACGAACCGATAGATGAAGAGGTATATTAGTGGTTTGTTGAATTGGTTCATCTCCAAGTACTTGTGTTTGAACTTCATAGTGTGGTTCATATTCTCGAACTATTTCGAGATTTACTATATTGCCTTTTCTATCGAATAGAAACTTCTTCTCTAAGAAGGCAACATTTCTTTAAACAAACATTTTGTTTTAGAAATATAGTAGAACAGGTATCCTTGTGAATGTTCAGGATACCCCAAAAAATGGCATAAGCCGGATCTACTATCCAACTTATCTCCCACTAGCCGCTTCACGCAAGCAGGATATGGGAGTGCCCAAGTTCATATGGTGTGGTTTTAACTGCTTTGGTGGTAACACTATTCAGCAAATGGACGACTGTCAAAAGTGCAGGACTTTTACAGTTTCGTCGACAATTTGGTGAACCCCTTTGTGGATCAAACCATGTCCAACAAAGTTTGATTCCAACATTCGGACACTCAATACAATTAAGGAGTTCCAGACGGAGTCCATTGCCAGAGAATCGTATTCTCTTTTAGATAGTCAATAAGCTTGGTGCTTAAATATTTATTACCACGATCATATCGTAATATAGCAACCAAGTTGGTTTCCTACTTTGATGTCTAAAATTATTGAACACTTCAAAATTAGAGACGTGTACTTCATAAGTACATTTGGTAGTTGAAAACCACCCCACCAGTAACACATTAGTGGATCACACATCTCCGTTTGGATCAAATCCAATAGATCCTCAACTAGCGTGCTAAAATTGTGCGGGGTTTTGACTTCTATCCATTGTTGATATTTGGGTTTAGTTCATTCTTGTTTATTTGTTTATCGTCTTTAGCAAATCATATTTGCTTTCTTTTGTATAAAGGAAATCGGATTTCCAAAACAAAATTAAAACCTTTACCTTCTATATCAAATATAGAAGTAAGATCTAATAACAGAACATTTCTATTAATAGTAGGTTTCTAAAATTAGACGAAACAGATAATCAATTGTTCAAAACAATGGAATAACTATAACCCAATACGAACCTTTGTCAGAACGTTTCTGCCCAAGGTATTTTAGCAGTTATGGCCCTATGGCCTTTATTCACACAACGATGGCAAGCGTCATCAACTCATTTGTTGACCTTGTTCTTAGTCGCCCTTCTAGTATCACCTTTATCCATCTTTATGCTTAGACCGGAAACCATTTCTGTCATTTTCTTCAAGAAGAACACTTCTTTCATGAAGAAGCAATAATGAGAACAAATTTCTCGTATTGATGGTTGACTCTTTGATCAACATCTTGAACAACTTATCCATTGAAGGATCGAGCTTTGTTCATGTTGTAGTTCATAATGAACGATTCATAAGAACTAGAAATCCATTTCTCATAAGTGGCATTCCTTAGCAGTCAAAGGTTGAGTGAGATTATCAAATAATCTATTCTCAAGTACATAGAGGCACTCATCATTTTAAATCACAAGATTGAGATTCCAATTCAAATGGTTTGGGCCAGTGAGTTTGGATTGGTCGAGTATCGATGTTACGGGATATCTTAGAGAATATTACTGAGAAATATTAAGAAGATTAACATTGAGATAATTCGTCATTAATGATTACAATTAAATGTTTGGTCTTTATCATTTAATTGCCTCCCACTAAATTTTTCGAATTCCGCTATCCTCTAGCAGACAGACGGGAAAACTTATTTTTCCTTAGTTGGGCTTTAGGTCCAATAGCGTGAATATAACCCGTAGTTAATCTAGCCCGATTACATTCACCTAAAGGTAGAAACATTTTCAATCACATCTCTATGTGACCCTAAAGATTACTTTTCCTCACCATGACAATGAACTGTTGGAAAATCGATATCCCGGAATTAATAAATTAAATAAAATTAATTATCTAATTAATTCCGACCGAAATCCTTTGGAGATCGAATATCCGGATTGTCAAAGTTGCGGAACCAACAACCCAATCGAATAAACCCTTCGCCGGAAATCACCGCGAACCACCACACGAGCCGGAGCCCGGCCGAACACACATCCGCGGGGAAGCCCCCGCTTGCGCGCCCTAGCCGAGCCCCCGTACGGGGCTCGCGATCGCGGTGGGCGATCGCATGGGGTTGCGCGTGCAACCCCCGGGGCTGCTCATGGCAGCCCCCGGCGGTGAGTCCGGCGACTCACCGCCACCGCATGTGGAGGCGCGGTCCGCCCAGCGGACCGCGATCGGACCAGCCCCGCGGCTGTCCGGCGATCGAGCCCAGCTCGATCGCATGCCCCGGCGCCCAGCCGGGGCTTCTCCCGTGTGCGCGCCGGCGATCGTGCCCTAGGGCCGATCGCCACCCTCGGCCTAGCCGAGGGGTTTTGCTCTCGATCCCGGTGGGGCTCGCTTGACCGCCCGCGGTCCGGTGATCTTCGATCACCACCGCGCGGTCAAACCCCATCCCCGGGTTCGTCCCTCGGATCTTGGTTCACGGTATTTTCACGATAATTAACATGTAAAATCATCGAGGGGGTTTTCACGATTTTACCTTTGTTCTCGTTGTACGGAGAAACGAGATCTATGAAGACCTTGAGACCTTCCCACGTATTCCTTGCACTAGCTCGAACGTCGGGTGGGCGACGATCTTCCGAACTCCATGGATCTCCCTCTCTACTTTCTCTCTCTAGAATTGTGATCTTCAAGTTATGAGAATAGAGAAGACCATGTAGTGCTTTTATAGGCTACGTAGGGGATCTTAAGGAGGTGGAATATTGGGCTTCCAATATTGAAGATTAAATTGAGCCCAAGCCCAAATCTATTAATCCATTAATATTAATTAATTCTATTTTCCACTATATAAAATTAATTGCACTCCCAATATTAAACCATATTATATCAAATAATATTTCTCCGGTAGTATTATTTATTCCGTGTATTTAAGATATAAATATCCATGAATAAAATTAATTTATTGCTAATTAATTTATTCATCTCTTATATCCGAGACTAGTACCATTCAACCTTAATTATTATGCGGAACGAATCCACCTGCAGGGTTTACATAATAATTCCTTATGAACTCATCTCGGGGATATTATCAACCCTTACGGGATACACTTTCCCGTCAAGTATTCACGGCATGTCATATATAAAATATAGTGACCCAACTTAACCGGTAATTAACCCAATAATTAAATCGGTTAATTCCTTTGGTAAATCAAAGTCACTTATATTAAATATACACACCCGCAATAGTTTCGGGGATTAAGAATAAAATACACTGAGACTCGAATCGATTATCGCCGGCAATCCTAATCGATGAATCTCAACGATCCGCTCAATACACCAAGTGTACAAGTGTGATAAAATAATTAAGACAAATTATTTTCTCTCTCACACAACGACTATACCGATGGATTGGTCCGTGTCCATCTAGGTCGTGAGAAACTGTTCGATTAAATACGAGTAACCGATAGTATGATCTTCTGTGTGGGGCCCGACACACCATACTAACTACAACGTATAGAATCCAGGACTATGTTTTGCATATATTTAATTATAAATAATTAAACGCAAACAATTGTTCATTTAGTTAAATAGATTAATGGCAATGGATCGTGAGTTTCTGTCACTTAAATCTAGACATTAAGTACACAACTCCAACAATCTCCCACTTGTACTAAGGTCTAGTCATTTCCTCCAAACTCCCGACTCCCATACTCATCACGTGCTTAAGTTGTACTTCCAAGAAGTACTATGTGAATGAGCACTCTAGGTTGCCGCTCTGAAGTTATCTTGGTGACTACAGCGTCGTCTCCCTCGATGATGACTCGTATCAGGTGGTACTTGCACTATGTGTTATCTTACACTTATGGACTTGTGATTTCTTACCATTTGCCATTGCACCGCTATTTACATAGCCTTTGGCAAATTAAGAATCACATCTAAGTCCCAGAGATTATCCTGGAGTTATACCAAAACTTCCGCTGCCTCTGAGGCCGCTATTTGGTTACCCATGGCAGAGTCCGAAAAGCATCGTGCTTATCACTCTTCCATGTTAAAACTCCTTCTCCTTCAATAGTGAAACACATAGCCTGATATCGACTTACACCGGTCCTCATTTGATTAGAAATCTAAGAGAATGTAATCCAAAGGAAATGCTCGTCTGCTTCGTAGTCTAGAACAGTACTTCGAAAGTACTTTTACGGCAGTCGAATATTCCTTTCCAGGATTACCTTGATATCCTCCCACTATGCTCACCGCATAGCCGATATCAGGTTCTCGTTTTTCAACATTGCATTTATTAAGCTTTCCACACTCAAAGTGTAGGCAACTGCTTTCATTGCTTCTATCTCCTTTATGTGTTCCAAAACACATACCTCAGATAGACGCATTCCGTATCTGAAAGGTAACGAACCTTTCTCGGAATCTTGCATGTTAAAACGAACCATAATCATATATATGTAAGATGTCCAGGAGAAGTACAATGTTCTTTCCTAGAGATCCAAGATCTCAAGAACATGTTCTAACTTCTTCTTCATCTCATATATCGATTTTTCTAGACAACCATCATTTTATGTCTGACAACATCTTTACATTGTTACCAATGATAAAATGTCATCTACATAAAACCTCCGAGAAACACCACCTTGTTTCCATCACGTTTCCCATACACACGATTCGTCTATGCTTTTGATGAATACATAAAATGGACTATCTCATCAATTTGCAAGTACCACGAACTCAATGCTTTGTTTCAATCCATAAATGGATCAACTAAGCTTGTACTCTAAATGATCTCGCCTCTTAGCAATAATCCTTATTGCTCTCCAAGAAGGCACATTTAGATCTAGTACGGCCTTCATGTAGATCCAGGGATCGATTTCATGTATACTAGGTCCAGAGTCCGAAGACTCTCCTAGTCTTATGAATATCTCCGGTTGTCCCACAACCTCCCACTACAATGGCGTTCCGGTGTATAAACAGTGATAATAGTAGGTGCAGTTAGTGGTGTACTGCTACTCGGTTTGGCTGGTTCTAAGTCTTAATCTTTCTCTCTCATTTCAAAGTATCATGTCACTTTAGGCTTGTGGTTCATCATATAGTCTCTCTCTAAGAACCGGGCGTTAGAACTTATAACGTCCTTCTGGTTCATAGTACTATTGAACACACATCTTTTGTTCTTCTAGGATATTCTACAACCGCATTTGAATGCGCCGTTGTTTCCAGACATATCCATAGAACATAGGTAGTTCCGTATAACTCATAATTTTACTATTTCTATAAGAGTTCCATTTCTTGTTTACGACACACCATCTCTACACAACAGTGTATGGTGAAGTCATTTAGGATCAAATCCCAATTTCTGATTAGTATGCCATGCATTCCTCAGACAGGTACTTGCCTCCGCGATCAAATCGCAGGCTATAAATGGATATACCTTGATGGATCTCCACAATTGCTTAGTGTCCATTGACTTGTCAAAACACTTGCTTTTGTGGCACATCAGGTACTCTAAATCCATTTCTTGAGTAATCATCAAATGAAGTACTCGTACCTTATTGTCTGAGTAGACATAGGTCTGCATACATCAGAGTAAATCAATTCTTATACTTGTCCGGATCTTAGCATAAGAATCCACAAGTATAATTGATAAAGAAATCTCTTATTAGTAAAACGAGTTTCATACTACGATTCGTTGCATCGTGGTGGACTCAGGATTCATCATTTATATATTGCTAGCTAATGTACCAGAATAGATAATATCTTCATTTCTTCTTATAACCATCAAATGATTAAAAGAAATAAAATATCCATTCATTAGAAATCCAGAACAAAGTTCTTTCTAATATGAAAGGTACATAAAAGCAATAACCCAAAATGAAATCCTATAAAATGTCCTCCACTGCAACTGCTGCCTCCTCTACAGCATTGCCCATGTAGACTACGATTTCTTCTTCTCTAAGTCGTCGGGTTTCCTGGAACCCTTGCATTTAAAATGCACATACCGTCAGTGGTTCCATATCTACACACCAGGTTCCGGTAGATAATACCACTGACTATGTTTTTCGACTAAAGAAAATTTCGTACTTTCTTTGAGAGGATAATCAGACTTCCAGTACCCAGACTGTTTGCTTCGAGAACTCTTGCCTCTTAGCTTTCTCGTCCCATCTCGTGGTTCAAGTAATCTTAGAACCACTGGGTTTCTTTGCTTTCTTTTCCTTTCCCCCGATTCATGCCTTTAGGTTCAAAACCTTTGGAATTGGCTACAAGAGCTTGCGATTTCCATCTCAACTCGTCTAAAAGGTCAATCATCTCAAAAACGTGTTTAAGCGTTTCCTCGAAGCGACTGGCCTTTATGAGTATCCTCATCGCTTCTTGTCTAGCCGCCTATGTCAATAGGCTCGGGAGGACAAAGCTTACTGAGTACTAACCAGTACTCTTCAACAGTCTGGACAATGTCTAGATCTCTATTCCAATCATTACATTTAGGGACCAATGAGTTTAAAATCCTTAAGTATCACATAAAGTGGGTTCAAAGCCATATCCTAATCTATGAGCACATATAACAACAAACAATCGATTTAATCTCCGATATTATCTCCCTCAAATAATATCATTAAACCACTAATCACATCTAAAATCCCATCAGATATGGCAAGCCACGATAGTGTGGACGTTTACCTATCCAAATGATTTAGCAATTAGATTACCTTCGGTCGTACATCAATTATAGCGTTACTTCGATGGGAAGAATACTATAAAGCGTACCTAAGTGTAAACCATTACTCAGTATCTAAGAAGATTGTTTGGGACACGCATATTCACCGCAAGCCACGATAGTGTGGACGTTTACGTTAACATACGCTCCTTTACTCCCTTCTATAACTGTCTACATCAATCGTTCCAAAGTCCCATTCAATGTAGCAAGCCACGATAGTGTGGACGTTTACTACACCAAAAGACTTTTACAATTGACATCCAATTACTTGATCCATTCGATCTTGTAAATCAAGACGCGGAGAATCATAAGTGAAACTCGAAGTTTCTTACCAGTGATTCACCATGCGAACAACCCTATCTCTCATAGAATGAGGGAGCCGAGCAGACAATCGATCTAGTCATCAAATGACACGAAAGTCTCTAATTTGTGTCCTCGACATGACCAAGTGGCTTTGGCTCCATTCCACTCCCCGGGGTGAGAATGAGTCGACTTGAAATCAGTTTTGGAAAGACAAATTAGGCATTGTTTGATAAACTTAATCAATGTTTCTCGTAAAAGGAATTACAAGAATTCTCCTCCAATGACTTGTCTATACGAACTTCAAAAGTCCATAAAAGTCACCAAGAGAACAGCAATGGAGACCATGGATATGTTTCCATACCCTCTCCCACTTAGCTTTTTATAATAAAGGGATACGCTATCTAATGCATAATTAAATACACATAAGCATGCATACATGAAATAAAGCACATAGAATATTATCACATAATCAAAATAATACTAGAATATTATTTTCCGACTATTATGGCTTTATCGCATCTCCGTACGCATCTTCTAGTCTTTAGTCTTCGTTCTTGAATGCTCTATGTGACGGGAATATTAATTCCAATATTTAAATCTATTTATTTTTAATAAATCCAAAAGTTACTTAATTCGAAAATTAAGTCAATCGAATAAATCAAAAATAAAATTAAATATTATTAATATTTTTATTTATTTATTTTCCTATCTAATTCTATTAAATCTCTAGAATAATCTATCCAAGACCCTCTTGGAATATTCTAGAAGACATCTATAATAGAATAAGGAAATAAAATAAATTTATTTTATTTTCCCTTTCTACTTCATTAAATCTCTAGAATAATCTATCCAAGACCCACTTGGAATATTCTAGATGATTTTCATAATGAAATAAGGAAATAAAATAATTTAGGACTCCTAGTCCTTTCCAAATTAATTCCTTTCCTAATCCATTAAAAATTCCATAAAGGAATAATTAAATAGGAAAAATTAATTAAGGACTCTTCTACTTTCCAAAATTAATTAATTTCCATGTCCATGAAAATTCCCATAAAATAGGAATAATCAAATAGGAAATAAATTAATTTAATAATTAATTATTTTCCTTTCTAATTCCATTAAATCTCTAGAATCCTATTCCAAGTAGAACTTAGAATATTCTAGAAGACTTCCATAATAGAATAAGGAAATAAATTAATTCCAATTAATTCTTTTCCTATTTCCATGAGAATTCCCAAAAATAGGAATACTCAAAATAAGAAAACCGAATCAATTTAGGAAAGTTGGATCTTGGCGGAGATGAACGCGGGTTGGGGATCCCCACGCTCACCATGATCGACCACCCACCTAGAGGAGTCGAACTCCTCATGGTGGTCGATCGAGCCTCATGAGATCGGCCATGGGGATGGCCGATCGAGCCCTCCCTCTATTCGTCTCCTCCGTCACACGTCTTCTTCCGGCGGTCGTTTCGGCATCGATCCAACGTAAAATAAATTACATAATTTAATTACAATTATCCGGTATCGATTCTATACATGAAATCGACCCTATACATTTTCCGGAAAAAGTAGAACGTAATAATAAACCTAAATTCGGTCAACCCCCGAATTTTTACTATTACAAGCATTCACCACACATAAAACGAATCTCGACATGTCCGAGAGTTTAATAATCAAGAACAATATTATGACAATAATTAAGAACAATTATATCTAGCCATAATAGTCGGAAACCCTGCAAGGTAGAACAATTTATCGAAAAATACCGTGAACGAAAACCAACGCTCTGATACCAATTGTTGGAAATCGATATCCCGGAATTAATAAATTAAATAAAATTAATTATCTAATTAATTCCGACCGAAATCCTTTGGAGATCGAATATCCGGATTGTCAAAGTTGCGGAACCAACAACCCAATCGAATAAACCCTTCGCCGGAAATCACCGCGTACCACCACACGAGCCGGAGCCCGGCCGAACACACATCCGCGGGGAAGCCCCCGCTTGCGCGCCCTAGCCGAGCCCCCGTACGGGGCTCGCGATCGCGGTGGGCGATCGCATGGGGTTGCGCGTGCAACCCCCGGGGCTGCTCATGGCAGCCCCCGGCGGTGAGTCCGGCGACTCACCGCCACCGCATGTGGAGGCGCGGTCCGCCCAGCGGACCGCGATCGGACCAGCCCCGCGGCTGTCCGGCGATCGAGCCCAGCTCGATCGCATGCCCCGGCGCCCAGCCGGGGCTTCTCCCGTGTGCGCGCCGGCGATCGTGCCCTAGGGCCGATCGCCACCCTCGGCCTAGCCGAGGGGTTTTGCTCTCGATCCCGGTGGGGCTCGCTTGACCGCCCGCGGTCCGGTGATCTTCGATCACCACCGCGCGGTCAAACCCCATCCCCGGGTTCGTCCCTCGGATCTTGGTTCACGGTATTTTCACGATAATTAACATGTAAAATCATCGAGGGGGTTTTCACGATTTTACCTTTGTTCTCGTTGTACGGAGAAACGAGATCTATGAAGACCTTGAGACCTTCCCACGTATTCCTTGCACTAGCTCGAACGTCGGGTGGGCGACGATCTTCCGAACTCCATGGATCTCCCTCTCTACTTTCTCTCTCTAGAATTGTGATCTTCAAGTTATGAGAATAGAGAAGACCATGTAGTGCTTTTATAGGCTACGTAGGGGATCTTAAGGAGGTGGAATATTGGGCTTCCAATATTGAAGATTAAATTGAGCCCAAGCCCAAATCTATTAATCCATTAATATTAATTAATTCTATTTTCCACTATATAAAATTAATTGCACTCCCAATATTAAACCATATTATATCAAATAATATTTCTCCGGTAGTATTATTTATTCCGTGTATTTAAGATATAAATATCCATGAATAAAATTAATTTATTGCTAATTAATTTATTCATCTCTTATATCCGAGACTAGTACCATTCAACCTTAATTATTATGCGGAACGAATCCACCTGCAGGGTTTACATAATAATTCCTTATGAACTCATCTCGGGGATATTATCAACCCTTACGGGATACACTTTCCCGTCAAGTATTCACGGCATGTCATATATAAAATATAGTGACCCAACTTAACCGGTAATTAACCCAATAATTAAATCGGTTAATTCCTTTGGTAAATCAAAGTCACTTATATTAAATATACACACCCGCAATAGTTTCGGGGATTAAGAATAAAATACACTGAGACTCGAATCGATTATCGCCGGCAATCCTAATCGATGAATCTCAACGATCCGCTCAATACACCAAGTGTACAAGTGTGATAAAATAATTAAGACAAATTATTTTCTCTCTCACACAACGACTATACCGATGGATTGGTCCGTGTCCATCTAGGTCGTGAGCAACTGTTCGATTAAATACAAGTAACCGATAGTATGATCTTCTGTGTGGGGCCCGACACACCATACTAACTACAACGTATAGAATCCAGGACTATGTTTTGCATATAGTTAATTATAAATAATTAAACGCAAACAATTGTTCATTTAGTTAAATAGATTAATGGCAATGGATCGTGAGTTTCTGTCACTTAAATCTAGACATTAAGTACACAACTCCAACATGAACTACGTTAATCGTACCCTTCAAAGTCAACCATGTGTCAAGACCGACCTACCGATGTGAGAAGTGAAAGTTGGACTCCAATAAACATGTGTAAGCCCATAGTTAATCTATCCGACCACACATATTTAAAAGAATCGTAGCTAACACCTCTCCATCTTATGTCAATAAATTACAGCTTAACTCACAAGCAGTACTCCCCGCTAACACGGCATACCATACTACTTGTAAGTGGCTTTCACATAATTTATTGTCGGTAGAAGGAAAGGAGAAAGAACGACACATCGGTTCTCCTTTAAGGCTTGATATACATTCTCGGGAGAGAATGGAGGAGTATAGGTTTGTTATCTCATCAGAATAATCGTTATACATTCTCAGGAGAGAATGAAGTGAGTGATCGATTGTTGATTCTTAACAACTATGTCCTCTATAGGTCATCCTAACGAGCACATACGATCATAACATATATCACAATATATATCTCACATAATTCACATAGCATTTAATCACAATTAAAACGAGGTATGCAAATTAAATGGTGCTCTATTAATTAACTTGATTTAACAATTAAATCAATTAATTAATCTATCACCTTGTTGATCGAATATTTAAATCTATTATGTAATTGGTCAATAAATAATTTCACTAAATTAAATATTGATACTTCCTTTCTATTTCAATTTATTAATATCTTAATAATCAAAACGTGATGTCTCGTAAGTGAAACTCGAAGTTTCTAACCAGCGATTCATCATGCGAGCGACCCTATCTCCCATAAATGGGGGAGCCGAGCAGACCATCGAATCATGCCATCAAATGGCTCGATGTCTCTAATTTGTTTTAACAAAAACAAGTCTAGATGAATCACTCCCCGAGGTGCATTCATGTTCGACTTTGAATTGTTACTTGATAACAAATTAGGCATTGTTTCAATCTATTAGATAAAAATAAATATCTTAATAGAAACAACCAAGTCCCAATTAAACAACATTAAATCAATCAATTCAACAAACAGCATGCTTAAGGCGATTATATTCATAGACAATTAATCAATTTCAGAACCTACGCTCTGATACCACTGTTGGGGATCGTGCATGTATACGCAGCGGAAAACAAAAATTTTATGAAAAACCGTTTTTCATTAATGTAAACATTTTACATTATATTTATTTTATTTTATTGAAAATCATATTTTCAATATTACATGCATTAATTGATTTAATTCAAATCTATTAGAATCAATAATTCACCATTTAATTTAATTATCAAATAATTAAATATTTAATTCATGCATCCCATACTACACAAATTAAATCTATCGTAATTATATTTATCATATAAATTAATTACTTCTAGCGCAACTATATTAATCATATTAATATATTACTTGTAGCGCAATTATATTAATCATATTAATATATTAATTAATTAAGCAGACATAATTAATTTGCGTCAAATTGACAATTAACATAATCTTATTATTTAATTCTAATCAACTTGAGTTTATGTAAACATCCGCACATAATTAATTTGCATCAGATTGACAATTAACATAATCATATTATTTAATTCTAATCAACTTGAATTGTGCAATTAAATTAATCAAATTAATTAATTACACATATATAATTAATTACGTAAACATGTGCACATAATCAGTTTGCGTCAAATTGACAATTAAGATAATCATATTATTTAATTCGAATCAATTTGAATTTAATTGACATTTAAATTAATCACAATTAATTTTTCTTTATCAATTAAAAATTCCATAGCGCAAACATTAGCAGTACATAGCGCAAACATTTAACGCAAACAATTAAATCTAAATTTAATTGTAAGTACCTCAGGGATTCATCGGACGAAACGAGGTTCGTCGGAAGTCGCGCGGATGCGACGCGGGGACGGCACGGGTCGTGTGCGGGGAGAGCCGAGCGAGTGGCGGGGCTCTCGGCTGGACTCGTGTGTCACGGCTGGAGCGCACGGGCGCGACTCGGGCTGTGCTCGGGCGTTCCTTCGGCGTCTCTCGTCTAATCAGGTTTCACCTCGTATAGGTAATCCAACTTACGTATTGCACTAGAAACACGTAAGGGAGAATACGACGGGAAAAACGGGCCGGAAAAACGGTGCCGGAATCGAATTCCGGCGAGGGGAGGCGGCTGCCGGCGGCGGCACTAGGCGGCGGCGGGCGGCGGCTCCGGTTGTCGGCGGTCCTCCGAGGGAGGAGCCGAGGGGGCGGACGAGAGGGAGAGAGGAGAGGAGAGAAAGTGAGGCTAGGGTTTTGAGCTCTTCACTTTGGTGTGTTTATTCTCATGCCTATGGAGCTCCTTTTATAGGTGAAGAAAGGAGCTTGTTGGGCTCAAACCCTAATGGATCGGATCCATTAACCCTAGCCGGCCCAATACATTAGCCGTCATTACGTTTCTCCAAAATTGACAATCAATTTCATCTCCGAAAAATATAACGATTATATTTTCTTTCTCGTTTAATTTTCTCATCAATATGAGATAAAAATAAAAATTTCCAATTTCACAAAATCGGAAAGCCCATTTCAGGGGTACTGCTAAATCGGGAAATTTCCCAAAATAGAAAGTGTACACCATCGTGTCCGTTTTCTTTAGCTCATTATTATTTCCAACTCATAATCACAATTATGAATCTCGGATTCAATCATATTGACCTCCGACTATATGTACTTAATTAACAGTTAATTAATACATGATCGTATTCAAGGATCGGTTTACACGAGAATGTGACCCTCAATGGTTCAGGTGTATAACTAGCCGTGGGCTCACAACATATTGTGATTCGAACAACATATTGTTCTTATTTCAACTACTCCCAAGAGTTTTAGATTAATAATCATATTATTTAATCTCCGAACAAGTCGGTGCCCAACGAATCAGTGACGAGCGTCTAGAAGCCACGCTTCACTAATTCCCTAGATACAAATGAAGTGCCTGCAAGAACCTTGTAATATAGTTAGCGTACAGTACGATCCCTCCGATACATATGTCCCGATCAAACTAGAGATATTGGTTAATCGAGATCTCTTGTTGAGTTTGATAACCGTGCGTACGTTCTAGGATTCGTAAAATCCATTCGTGATTGATTCAGAGAAACACATTTCTCTAATCACCTCACTATTCAACTCTGGCCAGAGATTCCGGGACTACGAACCATCAGAACACACAGGACATCCATGATCTATATCAAGCGATCAGATCCCCTACTACCATGCACAGACTTCACATCAGATTTCGAACTGCACGAACATTGTCTCCTTTTTCGACTTACTCCCTTTCCAGGGAATCAGAGACATGTCACGATACAGCTAGTCCTCTGATGAAGTCACGGTGATGTCTGGGTCTTAAGGATTAATTGTGTACAACTATATTATGGAATTCTCTACTCGATCAGTGATAACCACTTAGAGATTCCAGGGAGAGGGGGTTCAGTGAACTCATCAACAGTGAGCACCCACTCAAGTATGTCGATGTCCCAACACCGAGGCTCGAGATTAGCCCACATACACTAAGTGCTAGTCTCAAGGGGGAAAGGCCGGGTATCCTTGTTATTGGCGTAACCCATCGACTAGGAACTGAGTTTGACCAGTTACGTTGCGTTAACAGAATTATCTCTCGGTTTCCACAAAACCGAATTCATACAACATGTGTAACTGTACAGGACTATATCTATGATTCAACATTGGGAGCAGATATAGTATATGCCATTAATATAGGTTTCATTAATTAACGAAATAAACCGTTATATAACGGAATACGGTTAACCGCTCGGCCAACCGTTGGCTCGCCGGTCACCTATTCCAACACAAAGGACCAGATGTTCATTGATTGCATCAATGTTCGGTTCTTAGACATGGACTATATAAATGCAAGATCACAAGCCAAGAGTAGAGTAATACTTAATGTGCTTAGAGGGACTGATCAAGACTTAGAACCAGCCTAACTGAGTAGTTCACTACTATAATCTTTAGTCACTAAAGATACACCGGAGCGTCGTCGTAGTGGGAGGGTTGTTAGACAACCCAACAGGTTCATGTTTATAGGTGAGTCTTCGGACTTGTTACCTGGAGAACATGAAGCCGAACCCTGGATCTATGACGAGACGCTGAAAGATCAAGATGCTCAGTCTTGGCAAAAGTCGATCCGGATTCTTTTGTCTTCACATGGAAGATGGAAGTCAAGACAGATTTCCTAAATCGAAGTCTTGACGGGGCCATCTGTGTGGGACAGCCAGAGAGATTCATCGAAAAGAGCCAAGAGCATTCGGTAAGCAAGCTTAATCAATCTTAGGATTGAAGGAAGCTTCAAGATCTTGGACACATGCGGACCTATGAGAAAATCCATTTCATGGATTCATTCAAGGCATGTTTAGGTCCTGAGTGTAATAAAGAAGTGACAGAAAAGATGTGGTGTTTTCTCATTCTTTATGTAGACGACATCCTTCTAAATTGGCAACAATATGAAAGATGTTATCGGACATAAAGGGATGGTTTTCCAATTAATTCAATGTAAGAGACTTAGGAGAAGTCGGGAATGTTCTTGGGATCAAAGTAATAAATGATCGCCAGAAAAGAACATAGAACTTATCTCGAGCCTCATACATAAATACAATTCTTACTCGTTGCAGCATACAGAATTCCAAGAAAGGTCTTCACCTTTTAGATGTGGAATTCGTCTATCTAAGGTTTTGTGTCCGACACAATAAAGGAGATAGATGAAGAGTAAGCAGTTCCCTGCACCTTAATGGTGGGAAGCTTAATGTATGTAATGTTATGCACGAGACTGATATCTACTATGCCGTGGGCATGGTGGTGAGATATCATAGTAATCCTGGAAAGGATCACTCGACTGATGTAAAGAACATGTTTAGGTTCCTGCAGAGGACCAGGAATTATGTTCTGAGTTACAAAGCAGTCAAGTTGTTTCCTTTGGATTACATAGAATTGGATTTCCAAATCAAACAGGGACAGTCGAAAGTCGAAGTCAGGCTATGTGTTCTCACTGTGAAGTGGAGCAGTCACATGGAAGAATGTAAAGCATCGATGCATTACGAACTCTACCATGGAAACTGAAAGGATAACGGCCTCTGAGGCAGTTAAAAGGTCAGTGTGGCTCCAGAACTTCCTAAGGGACTTAGATGTGGTTTCTAGTTTACCCAAAGCTATTTTGAATAGCGGTATTGGCAAACTTGAAATGCCACGAGTCCACAGTGGGAGATAACACGTAGAGCGCAAGTACCACCTGATTCGAGAGATCGTCTAGTAAGACGATGCAGTTGTCACCTAGATAGCATCGAGAGGATTGCCTGGTAAACCCGTTCACAGAGGCACTTCCAGCGAAAGCGTTGGGTAGGCGTGATGAGGTTATGGTAATCTGATGTTTGGGAGAGGGCGACTAGACTTTTAGTATAAGTGGGAGATTGATGGAGTTGTATTCTAAATGTCTAGTTTAGTGCAAATACGGAACTCCTTATCTATACCTTAATTCGAGATATGATTCAAGCATGATTGCATTTAATGCAATAGTCCTTGATGCATACGTTGTAGACAGTATGGCGTGAGGAGACACGCGGAAGATCATACTGTCGGTTACTCGTATACTATCGAACAGTAGCTCACGACTTAGATGGACAGGGACAATCCATCGGTACGTCGTAGTGTGACTGGTAGATAGTCGGTCTTGGCTATCATGTTACACTCGTACACTTGGTGTATTGAGCAGGACCACGGGAGGGCGTTCGATTTATACTAATCGCAGTAATCGAACTAGACCTCAGATATTACGGATATACGAATTCCTAATCCCTATATAATTATAGGTGCGTGTGTCCAGTTCTCGGTTCTTTGACTTACTAGTGAGTGAGACTAATTGATTAGTCAATATTCTCGGTAAATTGGGAATCGGAATTGTACACACGGCATGCTATAGATTATAGACAGGAAACCGTGTCCCATTTATTGGGTTGATGATGTCCCCGAGATGAGCTCATAAAGTTTATCATGTAAACCCTGCAGGTGGATTCGTTCCACATGATAATAAGGATGAGTGGTACTAGTCTCGGATAACAAGAAACGAGTTAATTTAATTATTAGTAATTAAAGTTAATTCGTGGACATACGATATCTTAAACACGGGGAAAGTCGTATATGTAATTCGGCGGAATTATTATTGTTGAAATAATATAAATTAATTATTGGGAATTCAATTATAATTTTATAGTGGAATTAATTATAATTAAAATTGTGGAATTTAATTAAGGTTTGCCTTTTAGGACGCCGAGTTAATTAAATTGCAATTTAGCCTAATAATTAATTTCCATAAGGTCCCTGGTGTAGCTCTATAAATACCTCACCCTCTCTTTCTCTAAACCTAAGAAACGCCGCTATTTTATTTTTGCGGAGAAAAATAAATTGTTGCGCAATTATTTTTCTGTAAAAATAAATAGATTAGCGCTGTTATTATTTTCTGCAGAAATTGATTGCTAGCGCAATTATATTTCTGAGACAGAAAATCAAAACCTTACTTACGCCGCTATAATTAATTCTGCAGAAAAAAAAAGCTTGCGCAATTATTTTTCCTCTGCTTAATTAATTCAGATTAGCGCAGTAATAATTCTGTAGAAATAATTTTGCTAGCGCTAATATATTTCTGAGACAGAGGATATTATTCCTACGGTGGGTTCAAGAGAGAAAGGAGAAGAGGAAGGTTCAGCTGATCGTTGCCCACTCAACGGCTGAACATCGGGGATAGAGACATACACCGGAAGGCTTCGTGGTCTCAACAATTCGGCTTCTCCGAATCACGCGACAAAGGTATAAGAAATCGAAACCCTTATTCCGCATACGTTTCGTTTTCTATTTCGTTAAAAATACATCGGATCTAAGATCGGGTTCCGGGCGTCGTGGATCATGTTCCTCGACTACTGGGGGTCAAGGACCTCCGGATCGGTAGTCGGAAGAGGAAAATCGACCCGGAAATGCGCTCGGAACAGCAGGTCGCGCTGCTGTTCGCGGACAAACGGCGGTCGCCGTTTCGCTGTTTTTCGGGCAGCCAGCTCTGGTTCGCGCGGTTGTCCTTCGGGGCAATGGCTGGGCGTGAATCGGTACACGGGCTGGCACGTGAACGGAGTAATGGACCTGGAGGTCGATTGGGATCGTTCAGATGTTCGAGTGATCGAACGAACGCATCCCGGGTAGTCGATTTCCAACACTTTGATCTAGAGATAAGAACATTGTACTTCTCCTAGACATCTTATACGATTATGGTTTGTTTTAAACATGCATACTTCTGAGAAAGGTTATTGCCTTTCAGAGACAGAATAAACACCTATCGTACACATGAAGGAGATGGACAAAGCAGTTTCCTATACTTCAAGTATGGAAAGCTTTATAGATGCAATGTTGTAAAACAAGAACCTGATATCAACTATGCGGTTTGCGTAGTGGGAGGATATCAAGGTAATCTAGACAAGAGATTTTCGGATGCTGTAATAGTACTTGCAAAGTACTGAATTATTAAGCAAGACGAAATCTTCTTTGATTACAAATTCTCAGATCCAAAAATCAAAGAAAGGACCAGTGAAAGTCGATATCAGGCTATGTGTTCACTTTTAGAAAGAGGTGGAACCATGAAATAAAAGAGTGATAAGCAGGACGCTTCTCAGGCTCTCTCATAACCGAAAAGCAGCCTCAGAGGTAGCGGAAGTTTTGGTTAGGTTCCGGGATAACCTCTTGACTTGGATATGACTCCTAGTTTACCAAAGGCTATTCGATAGCGGTGCAAAGTAAACTGGAAGAGGTCATAAGTCAAAAGTGATGTTAACACATAGAGCAAGTACCACCTGATATGAGTCATCGTCGAGGGAGACGACGTAGTAGTCACCAAGAGAACTTCAGAGCGGCAACCTAGATTGCTCACTCACATAGTACTTCTCGGAAGTACACCTTAAGCACGTGATGAGTATGGGAACCGGGAGTTTGGAGGAATTGACTAGACCTTAGTACAAGTGGGAGATTGTTGGAGTTGTGTACTTAATGGCTAGATTTAAGTAACAGTAAACTCCCGATCATAGCATTTAATCTATTTAATTAATAAACAATTGTTTGCTTTTAATTATTATTAATTAAATATATGCAAATCATGGTCCTAGATTCTATACGTTGTAGTTAGTATGGTGTTGCATGGGCACACAGAAGATCATACTATCGGTGACTCGTATTTAATCAAACAGTGGCTCACGACCTAGATGGACCCGGACCAATCCATCGGTATAGTCGTTGTGTGAGAGAGAAAATAATTTATCTTAATTATTTTATCACACTTGTACACTTGGTGTATTGAGCGGATCGTTGAGATTCATCGATTAGGATTGCCGGCGATAATCGATTCGAGTCTCAGTGTATTTTATTCTTAATCCCCGATATTGTTGCGGGTGTGTATATTCAATATAAGTGACTTTGATTTACCAAAGGAATTAACCGATTTAATTATTGGGTTAATTACCGGTTAAGTTGGGTCACTATATTTTATATATGGCATGCCGTGAATGATTGACCGGACAGTGTATCCCGGAAGGGTTGATAATATCCCCGAGATGAGTTCATAAGGAATTATTGTGTAAACCTCATGAGTGGATAAGTTCCGCACAATAATTAAGGTTGAATGGTACTAGTCTCGGATTAAAGAGATGAATAAATTAATTAGCAATAAATTAATTTTATTCATGGATATTTAAATCTTAAATACACGGAATAAATAATACTACCGGAGAAATATTATTTGATATAATATGGTTTAATATTGGGAGTGCAATTAAATTTATATAGTGGAAAATAAATTTAATTAATATTGATAAGGATTAATGGACTTGGGCAGTGGGCTCAATTTAATCTTCAATATTGGAAGCCCAATATTCCACCTCCTTTAGATCCCCTACGTAGCCTATAAAAGCACTACATGGCCTTCATAAATCATAAGACAAGATTATCATACTTGATATTCTAGAGAGTTGAAGGAGATCCATAGGAGTTCGATAGATCGTCGCCCACCCGACGTTCGAACGGAGTGCAAGGAATACGTGGGAAGATCGTAAGGTCATCAACTTAAATTCGTTTCTCCGCACAACGAATTAAAAGGTAAAATCATATACTCCCTTCTATGATTTTATGTGAATTGATTGTGATACATACATGAACGCACGATCCGGGAAAAACGTCGAGACCGGGATACGGGGATTCGAGATCCCCGTCGGGATCGAGAGGGGCGGCCGAACCCTAGGGTTCGACCGCCGGTTACGCGCGACGAGGGGCGAGCCCCGGCTGGACGCCGGGGCATGCGATCGACTTCGGTCGATCGCCGGGATACCACGGGCTGGTGCCGTGCCGGATCCCAGCCGCCTCGCCGGCGGCGTGCGCTACAAGGGCACCCCGGCTGGACGCCGGGGTGGGCGATCGATCGTGAGATCGATCGCCGGGGGAAGACCGCGGCTGGAGCCGCGGTAGGTCAGCCGGGCTGACCGCCCCTCCCGGCGGTGGCGGTGAGTCGCCGGACTCACCGCCGGGGGTTGCCCCATGCAACCCCATGCGATCGCCATGCACGGCGATCGCGAACCCCGCGTGGGGTTCGGCTAGGGTTTCGCCCTCGCGGCAATTCCCTCGTCGGACTCCGGCGACACGGCGTTCGTGATTGGTTTCCGGCGACGGGATTTCGGTCGGGGTTATCGGTTCCGCAATTTTTGATACCCCGGGATATCGAATTCCAGCATCGATTTCATATTTGCCAGGTCTAGAGTCCGAAGACTCACCTAGTGTAACGCCCCGGCCCGTTGAGGGGTCGTAGCCCGACCCTTGTGAGCCGGCTCGGTTACCAATGACTGCCGTCGGGAGTGATATCCTGGCCCCACTGTACCAACACTTGTCTTTTCCAGCGCACTTTGTCCTCACTTGTGCGCACTCGGGAGACTTCCCAGGGGGTCACCCATCCTAGAATTAGGTATGAGTAGCATATTCAATTCCTTTAAGCACTTGCATTTTTTTGGGGCATTACAATCACCCCACCTTTTTATGCACAATGTCCTCGTTGTGCGCCTTTCCTTTCCCAGGACCTACCATCCTTGCAGGATTCTAGAGGTGGCCCCTACGGGTACTCTCACCAACTTCTGGGTGGAGCACTTGGTCCCGCATGGCACTTAGTTCCTGCAATTCCGGTCGACACCTGCTCTGATACCATTTGTAACGCCCCGACCCGTTGAGGGGTCGTATCCCGACCCTAATTGGCCGGCACGGTTACCAATGACTGCCGTCGGGAGTGATATCCTGGCCCCACTGTACCAAAACTTGTCTTTTCCAGCGCACTTTGTCCTCACTCGTGCGGACCCGAGAGACTTCCCAGGGGGTCACCCATCCTAGAATTACTCCAGAGCCAGCACGCTTAACTTTGGAGTTCTTATAGGAGGATGCCCAGAAAAGAAGATGCATCTGTTGGTATGAGTAGCATATTCAATTCTTTTAAGCAATTGCATTTTTTTGGGGCATTACACCTAGTCTTATGAATATCTCTGGTTGTCTCACAACCTCCCACTACTGCGGCATTCTGGTGTATTAACAGTAATAAAAGTAGGTGCAGTAAGTGGTGTACCGCTACTCGGTTCGGCTGGTTCCAAGTCCTCCTCGTCTTATCTCATTCCAAAAGTATTACGTCACTTTGGGCTTGTGGTTCATCACATAGTCTTCTACTAAGAACCGGGCGTTAGTACTTATAACGTCCTTCTGGTTCGTAGTACTATTGAACACACATCTTTCGTTCTTCCAGGATATTCTACAATCGCATTTTAGTGCGCCGTTGTTTTTAAGACATATCCATAGAACATAGGTAATTCCGAATAACTCATTAATTTACCATTTCCATAAGAGTTCCATTTCTTATTTCCGATCCACCATTCCTACAGAGTGTTGTATGGTGTAGTCTCTTTGGGATTCAATCCCAATCTCTGATCAGTATGCCTTGCATTCCTCAGATAGGTACTTGCCTCCGCGATCAAATCGCAGGCTTCTAATGGATGTACCTTGAAGGTTCTCCACAATAGATTTTGTGTCCATTAACTTGTCAAAACACATTTGCTTTTGTGGCACACCAGGTATCCATTTCTCGAGTAATCATCAAATGAAGTACTCGTACCTATCTTATCTGAGTAGACATTGGTCTGCATACATCAGAGTCAATCAATTCTAATACTTGTCTGGATTTTATATCTTATATCCAGAAAGGATTGCTTAGTCATGTTATCTTCCAAATTAGATTATTAGGTCGGAAGGTACACTCCTTCAATTTAATTGATCAAACTATCAATTTTCGACCTTTGAACTTCTTATTTGAATACATACGACTCAGCATAAGAATCCACAAGTATAAGTGATTTAATAAAGAAATCTCTTATTGGTAATACGAGTTATATACTACGGTTTGTTGCATCGTGGTAGACTTAGGATTCATCATTCATATATTGCTAACTAATGTACCAGAATAGATAATATCATAATTTCTTATCAATAACCATCAAATTATTAAAAGAAATAAAATATCCATTCATTAAAATTAGAAAACCATAACATAGTTCTTTCTAAAATAAAACGTACATAAAGCAATAATTCTCAAAATAAAATCCTATAAATATGAAAGCATAGATAAACGTCTCCCACTGCAACAGCTGCCTCCTCCACAGCTTCTGCCCATGTAGACCTCGAACTCTTCTTTTCTAAGCTGCTGGGTTTTCTGGAACCCCTGCATTAAAATGCACATACCGTCAGTGGTTCCATATCTACACACAAGTTTCTGGTAGATAATACCGCTGACTATGTTTTTACGATTAAAGAAAAATTCGTACCTTTGAGAGGACAATCAGACTTCAAGTGTCCAGACTTCTTGCATCGGAAGCACTTGCTTTTAGGCTTGCTGGTCCCTTCACGTGGTCTATTTTTCTTAGGACCACTGGGTTTCCATGCTTGCTTCTTCCTCTTCCCCTTGCCGCCAACATGCTTAAAGCTTTTGGCCTTAGTGTTTACAAGTGCTTGAGACTTGCTCTTCTTGAAGATCCCCTCCGCTGCCTTTAGTTCAGTCAGGAGTTCCGCTAGAGTATAATTTAGTTTACCCATATTATAACTCATACTGAACTGCTCAAAACCAGGTGTCAGAGACTGGAGAATGATGTCGACTTGCGTCTCAGCATCAATCTGAGCTCCTAGGACTTCCAACTCGTTCAACAAACCCATCATCCTAAGAACGTGCTCCCCAACGGGCGTTCCTTCAGACTGAGTAGTTGCTGATGGAGTTGTATACTTAATGTCTAGATTTAAGTGATAATAACTCCCGATCCATTACCACTAATCTACTTAATTGAATAAACAATTATTTTCTTTTAATTATGTTAATTAAATATATGCAAATTATAGTCCTAGATTATATACGTTGTAGTTAGTATGGTGTGCGACGTCACACGGAAGATCATACTATCGGTCACTCGTATATTAATCGAACACTGGCTCACGACCTAGATGGACAAGGACCAATCCATCGGTATAGTCGTTGTATGAGAGAGAAAATAATTTGTTTTATTTTATCATACTTGTACACTTGGAGTATTGGGCGGATCGCTTGAGATTTACCGATTAGGATTGCCTTGGATAATCGATTTAAATCTCAGTGTATTTTGTTCTTAATCCCTGATATTATTACGAGTGTGTGCATTTAATATTAGTGACTTTGATTTTACAAAGGAATTGACTAATTAGATATATTCGGTCAATTACCGGGAAAGTTTGGTCACTGTATTTTATGTATGACATGCTGTGAATTCTTGACGGGAGAGTGTGTCCTCGAAAGGGTTGACAATGTCCCCGAGATGAGTTCAAAAAGGAATTATTATGTAAACCTCATGAGTGGATTTGTTCCGCATAATAATCAAGGTTGAATGGTACTAGTCTCGGATACAAGAGATGAATAAATTAATTAGCAATAAATATAATTTATTCATGGACATTTATATCTTAAATGCAAGGAATAAATAATACTACCGCAAAAATAATATTATTTGATATAATATGGTATAATATTGGGAGTGCAATTATATTTATTTATTGGAGTTAAATATAATTAATAGAATAATTAATAGACTTGGGCTTGGGCTCAATTTAATTATATCTATTGGAAGCCCAATATTCCACCTCCTTAAGATCCCCTACGTAGCGTATAAAAGCACTACATGGTCTTCACAATTCTAGACATAACAATAACAAGAGAAGAATATCATACTTGATATTCTAGAGAGTTCGTGAAGGAGATCCATAAGCCTGGAGGATCGTCGTCCACCCGACGTTCAAGCTAGTGCAAGGAATACGTGGGAAGGTTTCAAGGTCTTCAAAGATCTCGTTTCTCCGCACTACGAGAACAAAGGTAAAATCATGAAACCCCCCTCGATGATTTTAATCTTTATTCGCGTATACACATAAACCAAGATCCGAGGGACAAACCCCAGACAAGGATCAACCGGCGGTGGTGGTCGAAGACCACCGGACCGCGGAGGCCGAGAGATCCCCGACGGGGATCGCGTGAAAAGGGTGGCGATCGAACCCTAGGGGTCGATCGCCGGGCTCATACAAGGAAGCCCCGGCTGGACGTCGGGGCATGCGATCGACCATGCAGTCGATCGCGGGGGCAGCCGTGGCTGGAGCCACGGCGGGTGCGCTGGGCGCACCGCCCTCCTCGGCGATAGCGGTGAGTCACCAGACTCACCGACGGGGGCTTCTACGAGCAGCCCAACGGGGATGCACGATGCATCTCCATGCGATCGCGTGAGCGATCGCGATCCCCTCGCGAGGCTCGGCTAGGGTTTGCCGCGGGTTTATCCCGCGGCGGTACTTTGGTCGGTCCCGGTTCGCGTGGGTGTTCGCGGTGGTTTCCGGCGAAGGGATTTTGATCGGGGTCGTGTATTCCGCAATTCCGTCGACCCTGGGATGTCGATTTCCAACATTTGTCATGAGGACTCTCATAGCATCTTGCCTAGCTGCACGATCTTGATGTCCAAACATCTCCTTGAGGTTAAGCAACATGGCATAGGCGGTGTCCATCAACTCATGTTGGTGTTGGAGTACATTTGACATGGAAGCCAAAATATAGCACCTAACCATTTCATCAGCCTTTTCCACCTCCTAAAGTATGCTTTATCCTCATCAGTTGAGACATCCGTGGGCACTTCGGGACAATTTTCGTGGAGTTCAAACTTGTACTCCTCAGCAGTCAGGACAATGTCCAGATTTCTCTTCCAATCAATGTAATTGGGGACAGTGAGTTTATTCTGCTTAAGTATCACAGAAAGTGGGTTCATTGTCATTTCCTAACCTATGAGCACATTAATTAACAAACAATTAATTTAATATCCGATATGATCTCCCTTAAATAATATCATTAAATCATTAATCACATCTGAAATCCCATCAGATATGGTAAGCCACGATAGTGTGGACGTTTACCTATCCAAATGATTTTGCAATTAGATTTGCTTCGGTCGTACATCATCATAGCGTTACTTCGATGGGAAGGATACTATGAAGCGTACCTAAGTGTAAACCATTACTCAGTACTAAGAAGATTGTTTGGGATTCACATATTACCGCAAGCCACGATAGTGTGGACGTTTACGTTAACATACGGTCCTTCACTTTCTCCTATAACTGTCTACATCAATTAATCCAAAATCTCATTCAGTGCAGCAAGCCACGATAGTATGGACGTTTACTACACCAAAAGATTTTTATAATTGACATCCAATTTTTTTTTTGGTCTATGTCAATTGTAGTGTCTTGGGATTCGAACCAAGTACCTCAAGTCCTCAATTCAAGTGCTCAACCAATTGAGCTAACAACCCTTGACGACATCCAATAACTTGATTCATTCAATCTCGTTAATCAAGACGCGGTAAATCATAAGTGAAACTCGAAGTTTTTTACCAGTGATTCACCATGCGAACAACCCTATCTCTCATAGAATGAGGGAGCCGAGCAGACAATCGATCTAGCCATAAAATGACACGAAAGTCTCTAATTTGTGTCCTTGACATGACCAAGTGGCTTTGGCTCCATTCCACTTCCCAGGGTGAGAATGAGTCGACTTGAAATCAGTTTCGGAAAGGCAAATTAGGCATTGTTTGATAAACTTAATCAATGTTTCTTGTAAAAGGAATTACAAGAATTCTCCTCCAATGACTTGTCCATACGAACTTCAAAGGTCCATAAAAATCACCAAGAGAACAGCAATGGAGACCATGGGATTGTTTCCAATCCCTCTCCCACATAGCTTTTTACAATAAAGGGATACACTATCTAATACATATATAAATACACATAAGCATGCATACATGAAATAAAGCACATAAATATTATCACATAATCAAAATAATACTAGAATATTATTTTCCAACTATTATGACTTTATCGCATCCCCGTACGCATCTTTTAGTCTTCAGTCTTCGTTCTTGAATGCTCCATGTGACGGGAATATTAATTACAATATTTTAATCTATTTATTTTTAATAAATCCAAAAGTTACTTAATTCCATGAATTAAGTCAATCGAATAAATCAAAAATAAAATTAAATATTATTAATATCTTTATTATTTTTATTTTCCTTTTCCAATTCCATTAAATCTCTAGAATATTATAGAAGATTTCCATAATGAAATAAGGAAATAAAATAGTTTAGGACTCCTAAACTTTCCAAATTAATTCTTTTCCTAATCCATGAATATTTCTAAAAAATAGGAATAATCAATTAGGAAGACCAAATTAATTCTACATTTATTCTTTTCCTAATCCATGAAAATTCCCAAAAATAGGAATAATCACTTTAGGAAAACCGAATAATTTAGGAAAGTCGGATCTTGGCGGGAGAGCACGAGATCACGAGGTGATGGAGTTGTATACTTAATGTCTAGATTTAAGTAACATCTGAACTCCGTCTAAAGCATTTATCCTATTTAATAATAAACAATCATCTGCATTTACTGCAAACCATAGTCCTAGATTTTATACGTTGTAGTTAGTATGGTGTGCGTCGTCACACGGAAGATCATACTATCGGTTACTCGTATATAATCGAACAGTTGCTCACGACCTAGATGGACAAGGACCAATCCATCGGTATAGTCGTTGTATGAGTGAGAAAATAATTGGTCTTCATTATTTTATCATACTTGTACACTTGGTGTATTGAGCGGATCTGCTTGAGATTTATCGATTAGGATTGCCGTTGATAATCGATTTAAATCTCTGAGTATTCTATTCTTAATCCCTGATATTATTGCGGGTGTGTGCATATAATATTAGTGACTTTGATTTTCCAAAGGAATTGACTGATTAGAATAACCGGTCAATTACCGGTAAAGTTGGGTCACTGTATTTTATGTATGACATGCTGTGAATTCTTGACGGGAAATCATGTCCTCGAAAGGGTTGATAATGTCCCCGAGATGAGATCATAAGGATTATCATGTAAACCTTGCAAGTGGATTTGATCCGCATGATAATAAAGTTGAGTGGTACTATTCTCGGAATTATAAGAGATGAATAAATAATATTAGCAATAAATATAATTTATTCATGGACATTTATATCTTAAACATGCGGAATAAATAATACTACCAGAGAATATTATTTTGATATAATATGGTATAATATTGGGAGTGCAATTATATTTATATAGTGGAGTTAATCATACAATTAATATTAATGGATTAATAGATTTGGGCTTGGGCTCAATTTAATCATTAATATTGGAAGCCCAATATTCCACCTCCTTAAGGTCCCCTACGTAGCCTATAAAAGCACTCCTATGGTCTTCTCTTCTTTCATGATTCTCATAACTTGAAGATCACAATTCTAGAGAGAGAAAGTAGAGAGAGAAGGTGATCCATGGAAGCTTGATAGATCGTCGCCCACACGACGTTCAAGCTAGTGCAAGGAATACGTGGGAAGACTTCAAGGTCATCAAAAGTTCTTCGTTTTTCCGAACAACGAGAACGAGGTAAATCGTAAAACCCTCTTTATGATTTAATCGTTAATTATCGTAAAAATATCGTGAACCAAGATCCGAGGATCGAACCCCGGAACGAGGATCGAGTCGGGCGGTGGTGGTTGAACCACCGGACCGCCGGCGGCTTGAGGATCCCGTTGGGGATCGCGTGCGGGAAAACCCCGGCTGGGAGCCGGGGGTGCGATCGATCCATGGGATCGATCGCTGGGGAGCTGCGGGGTTACCCGCAGCGACTCGTAGCGAGCTGCGGGGTTACCCGAAGCGGCTCGCTGGGGACGAGCCCCAGCCCGTGCGAAGCAGCGGATCACCGAATCCGCTGCGGGGATGCTACGAGCATCCCCGGGATGCTACGAGGCATCCCGTGCGATCGCTAGCAGCGATCGCGGGTCCCCGCGGGGGTGCGACTGGGCGTGCGCACGTCTTCGGGCGTGTTGTGCGTTCGGTCGAGCCCCGGTCCGCGTGGGCTCGTGATTTCTCCGGCGATCGGGATTTCGATTGGGTTGTCGGTTCCGCAATTTTGACAACTTGGATATTCGATCTTCAAAGGATTTCGGTCGGAATTAATTAGATAATTATATTTAATTAAATTTATTAATTTCGGGATATCGATTTCCAACAATTGGTATCAGAGCGTTGGTTTTAGTTCACGGTATTTTTCGATAAATTGTTCTACCTTGCAGGGTTTCCGATTATTATGTTAATTAATGTCCATAATATTGCTCTTGATTATTAAACTCTCGGTGATGTCGATATTCGTTTGTGTGTGGTGAATGCTTGTTCTTATTTTTCCGGAAATTGTATGAGGACGATTTCATGTAGAATTGATGCCGGATAATGTAGTAATAAATTTTTTTTAATTTATTTTACGTTGGATTGAGGACGAAACGACCGCCGGAAAATTGTGACGGAGGAGACGAAGTGAGGGTTAGGGCTCGGTTCGGCTATCCCCATAGCCGAACCATGGATCGATCGAGCGCGTGGGGAGCACTCGACCGCACCCTCGGCCGGGCGATGTCACCGGCTGTGGTGGCGCGCCGGTTGGATGGTGGCGGTGGTGGCGTGCTCCTCGGCCGAGCTCGGGGATAGACCGGAAATCCCCATTCCGTGTTAATCCCGGTAAAGATCCTATTCCTAATATAATTCGGTTTTCCTAATATAATTATTCCTATTTTATGGGAATTTTTATGGATTAGGAAAAGAATTATTTTTCCTAATATAATTCGGTTTTCTTAATATAATTATTCCTATTTTATGGGAATTTTTATGGATTAGAAAAAAAAATATTTTTCCTAAGTTAGTTCAGTTTTCCTATTTTGAGTATTCCTATTTTTTGGGAGATCTCATGGAATAGAAAAAGAATTAATTTGGAATTAATTTATTTTCCTTATTTAATTATTCCTTTATGGAATTTTTAATGAATTAGGAAGAGAATTAATTTTGGAAGGATTAGAAGTCCTAATTTAATTTTTCCTTATTTAATTATTCCTTTATGAAATTTTTAATGGATTAGGAAAGTAATTAATTTGGAATGACTAGGAGTCCTAAATTATTTTATTTCCTTATTTCATTATGGAAATCTTCTAGAATATTCCAAGAGAGTCTTGGATAGGATTCTAGAGATTTAATGAAATTAGAAAAGGAAAATAAAAAAATAAAAAAAAAATAAAAAAAAAAAATAAAAAAATTAATAAAATTTAATTTTATTTTTGATTTATTCGATTGACTTAATTTTCGAATTAAGTAACTTTTGGATTTATTAAAAATAAATGGATTTAAATATTGGAATTAATATTCCCGTCACATGGAGCATTCTAGAACGAAGACTGAAGACTGGAAGAAGCATACGGGGATGCGATAAAGCCATAATAGTCGGAAAATAATATTCTAGTATTATTTTGATTATGTGATAATACTATGTGCTTTATTTCACGTATGCATGCTTATGTGTATTTAATTTATGCATTAGATAGCGTATCCCTTTGTTATAAAAAGCTAAGTGGGAGAGGGATTGGAAACAATGCCATGGTCTCCATTGTTGTTCTCTTGGTAACATTTATAAACTTTTGAAGTTTATATAGATAAGTTATTGGAGGAGAATTCTTGTAATTCCTCTTACGAGAAACATTGATTAAGTTTATCAAACAATGCCTAATTTGTCTTTCCAAAACTGATTTCAAGTCGACTCATTCTCACCCCGGGGAGTGGAATGGAGCCAAAGCCACTTGGTCATGTCGAGGACACAAATTAGAGACTTTCGTACCATTCTTTTGAAGGTGGATCGATTGTCTGCTCGGCTCCCTCATTTATGAGAGATATGGTCGTTCGCATGGTGAATCACTGGTAAGAAACTTCGAGTTTCACTTATGATTCTTCGCGTCTTGATTTACAAGATTGAATGAATCAAGTAATTGGGAGTCAATTATAAAAGTCTCTTGGTGTAGTAAACATCCACACCACGTGGCTTACTATACTAACAGATTTTGGATTAATTGATGTAGACAGTTATAAGGAATTGTGAATAATTGTGAAATCATCGTAAACGTCCACACCACGTGGCTTGCGGTGATGTAGCGGTTCCAAACGACTTACTTTAGTACTGAGTAATGGTTTACACTTAGATACGCATTATAGTATTCCTCCCCACGAGGTTACGCTATAAGTGATGTATGACCGAAGCAAATCTAATTGCTAAATCATTTGGGTAGGTAAACGTCCACACCACGTAGCTTGCCATATCTGATGGGATTTTAGATGTGATTAGTGATTTAATGATATTATTTAAGAGAGATAATATCGGTGATTAAATCGATTGTTTGTATTATGTGCTTATAGGTTAGAAATGACTTTTCCCTACTATGTGATATACGATAAGGCTTTTTATACTCAACGACCCTTAGAATGTTGATTGGAATCGAAATCTGGACAATGTCCTAACTGCTGAGAAGTACAAGATACGGAAACCCAGTGGTCCTAGTTTTGAACCACGAGAATGGGGTAAGTATGCCGCAAGGCAAGTACTTCCGTTGCTAGCAGTCTGGGCACTGGAAGTCTAATTGTCCTCTCATAAAAGACGAGTAGTGAACTTTTTCCATAGTCATTGATACATTTTCAGTGGTGATATCTACCAGCACCTGGTGGGTAGATACGGAGGCCACTGATCATGTTTTTCATTTCGATGCAAGGGTTCCAGGAAACCCGGCGACTTAGAAAGGAAAAGATCACCATCTACATGGGCAATGCTGCGAAGGTGGCGGCTGTTGCAGTGGGAGAGATTCATTTACTTTTGAAGTAATGAAAGGATTTTATACATTGCCTATATGTGCCTGATTTTAGAAAGAATTTGTTTTCAGTTTCTAAAGAAATGGATATTCTATTTCTTCTGATCATTCGATGATTCTAAGAAGAATAGATGATAATATCTATTCTGGCACATTGGTTGACAATTTGTATATGCTAAATCCTGTGTCTACCACGATGCAACGAACCGAAACTAGTAACACATTATCTAACACCAATAAGAGAAAGGAACTTTCTAGGATGAATCAATTATACTTGTGGTATCTTAAGCTAGGTCATATTAATCCAAATGGGATTCAAAGGTTGAACAACTGATGGTTTAATCAGTGGTGTTGAAGGAGAGGACCTTCCTACCTATGAATCGATTTTGGATGGTAATAAGTGACCAAGTAACCTTTTAAGGTTAAAAGCTATAGATCTGGACAAGTATTGGATTTGATTCACTCTGATGCATGCGGACCTATGTCTTCTCAGAAAAGAGGAGGGTACGAGTAGTTCATCTTTTGAAGATTACTCGATATATGGATTTAGGTACCTGATACGCCACAAAAGCAAGTACTTTGACTAGTTCAAGGAGTACGAAGCTCTTGTGGAGAACCTTCATGGTAAGTAAATTCATTAAATGCCTACGATCTGATGGTGGAGGCATATACCTGTCTGGAGAATTCAAGGCATACTGATCAGAGAATGGGATTGACTCCCAACTGACTGTACCATTTACTCCTCTAAGGAATGGTGTGTCAAAAAGAAGGAAAAGGACTCTTATGGGAATGGTGAAAACGATAATGAGTTATTCGGACTTACCTTTATGTTCTGAGGATATGCCTTGGAAACATCGGCGCACATCCTAAACTTGGTTCCTTAGAACCTCGTACGGAAATGCGGTTGTTTATAGGATATCCTTGAAGAACAAAAGTTGTGTGTGGTATAGTCCTAAGGACCAGATGGTCGTTATAAGTTCTAACGCCCGGTTCTTAGAGAAAGGCTATGTGATGAACCACAAGCCCAAAAGTGATGTGATACTTGATGAAATGAGAGAGAATAATCGAGACTTAGAACCAGCCAAACCGAGTAGTGCACCACTTGAACCTGCACCCTGTTATCACTGTTAATACACCGGAATGCCGTCATAGTGGGAGGGTTGTGAGACAACCGGAAAGATTCGTGAGACTGGGTGAGTCTTCGGACTCGGCACCTGGAGTACATGAAATCAATCCCTGGACCTATGATGAGGCAGTACAAGATCTAAATGCGCCTTCTTGAGTAAGGCGATGAAATCCGAAATAGAATCTAAGGATTCTAATAAAATCTGGGTTCTTGTAGAACCATCGAAAGGCGTGACGCCAATCGGGTGAGTGGGTCTACAAGACGAAGAGAGGATGTGACTGGAAGGTCGGAACCTTCAAAGCAAAGCTTGTTGTGAAATGATGACATTTCACCGGTAGCAATGCTAAAGTCAATCCAGATACTCTTAGCATCTCATATGGATTATGAGGTATGGTAAAATGGTTTTCGAGACAGCCTTCCTTAAATGGAAATCTTGATGGAACCATTTATATAACCAGAAGGAATTCATTGCTAAGGGGCGAGAGCTTTTAGTGTACAAGCTCAGTCGATCCATTTATGGATTGAAGCAAGCTACAAGATCGTGGAACATGCGATATGATAATCCGTTGTGGATTTATTCAAAGCATGGACGAATCGTGTGTATTGGAAACGTGATGGAAACAAAGTGGTTTCTCGTGCTTTATGTAGACGATATTTTCTAATTGGCAACAATGTGAAAATGTTATCGGGCATAAAGGGATGGTTGTTCTAGACAATTCGATATGAAGGACTTAGGAGAGGTTGGACATGTTCTTGTGATCAAAGTTGTGATGGATCACAAGAGAAGAACATTGTACCTATCCCAAGCTTCATACATAGACACGATTCTGACTCGTGTAACATACAAGATTCCCAAGAAAGGTTTTCACCCTTCATGGAATCTATCTATCTAAGGATGTGTGTCAAACACAAAAGGAGATAGAAGAAATGAAAGCAGTTCCCTACGCTTCGGCTATGGAAGCTTAATGTATGTTATGTACGAGACCTGATATCTGCTATGCTGGAGTATAGTGGCGAGATATCAGAGTAATCCTGGAAAAGGAACATTGGACTGCTATGATCAAGTCGAGCAATTTCCTGTGGGTTACACACATGCGGATTTCTAATCGGAGAGGGAAAGTTGAAAGTCGAAGTCAGGCTATGTGTTCACGCTAAGAAATGGAGATCTCGAATGGAATAGTATAATGCAGTGCATTACGGACTCTACCACGGAAACCGAATAGGTAGCGGCCTTTGAGGCAGCTAAAGGATCGGTGTGACTCCGGAGATTTCTCCAGGACTTAGATGTGGTACCTTGTTTGCCCAATGCTATTGTGACAATAGCGGTGCAGTGACAAACAAAGGAACCACGAGTCCATAGTGTGAAGATAACACACAGAGCAAGTACCACCTGATTCGAGGTATCGTCAGTGATGGAGTTATATTCTAAATGTCTAATTTAGTGACAATATGGAACTCCTTATCTGTATTTTTTCATTATCTATTAATCAAACTGTCGGCATTTTGTCTATCATGTACTTGAATGCAATAGTCCTAGATACATACGTTGTAGACAGTATGGCGTGAGGAGACACGCGGAAGATCATACTGTCGGTTGCTCGTATACTATCGAACAGAAGCTCACGACTTAGATGGACAGGGACAATCCATCGGTACGTCGTAGTGTGACTGGGTAATAGTTGGTCTTGACTATTATGTTACACTCGTACACTTGGTGTATTGAGCAAGACCACGGGAGGGCGTTCGATTTATACTAATCGACGTAATCGAACTAGACCTCAGAATTACGGATATACGAATTCCTAATCCCTATATAATTATAGGTGCGTTTGTCCAATTCTCGGTTCTTTAACTTGCCAATGAGTGAGACTAATTGATTAGTCGAGATACTCGGTAAATTGGGAATCGGAATTGTACACACGGCATGCTATAGATTATAGACAGGAAACCGTGTCCCGTTTATCGGGTTGATAACGTCCCCGAGATGAGCTCATAAAGTTTATCATGTAAACCCTGCAGGTGGATTTGTTCCACATGATAATAAGGATGAGTGGTACTAGTCTCGGATTATAAGAAACGAATTAATTTAATTATTAGTAATTAAATAAATTCGTGGACGTTCGATATCTTAAACACGGGGAAAGTCGTATATGTAATTTCGGCGGAATTATTATTGTTGAAATAATATTAAATTTATTTCGGGAATTCAATTATAATTTTATAGTGGAATTAATTATAATTAAAATTCAATTTAATTAAAGGTTTTTTTTAAGGACACCGGTTTAATTAAATTGCAATTTAGCCCGGGATTTATTTACCTAAGGGGTCCCTAGTGTAACTCTATAAATATCCATACCTTGCCTATCCTAAACCTACATTCCGCAGCTTTTTATTTTTCTGAGAAAATTATTGCGCTAGCGCAATTTAGTTTTTCTCTGCAAAAATAATAGAGTGTAGCGCAAATATTTTTCTCTCATCAGAGAAAAGAAATATAGCGCTGGTAGAAAAGGAGAAGGCAGAGAAGGAGACCCAACGGATCGTTGCCCACACAACGGTTGGAGTCAAGGGAAGAGGCATACACTAGCAATCGCTAAGGTCTCAACAATCGACCGATAAGGTATGAGATCGGAACTTTTAATTCCGCGTTATTTCGATCTCACTTTTCCTCGTTGATCATACTTTGAACGTAGATCGGGTTCCGGGGTTGTGGGTTGCATTCCTCGACTACTGGGGGTTCTAGGACCTTCGGATCGGTAGTCGGAAGAGAAAAAACGACCCGGAAACGAGCCCGGAACAGCAACGTCGCGTTGCTGTTCGCGGAGAAACGGCGACCGCCGTTTCCAAACGGCGACCGCCGTTTTGGTGTTTTTCTGGCAGCCCGCTCGGTTCGCGCGGTTGTCCTTCGGGGCAATGGCTGGGCGTGAATCGGGGCACGGGCTGGAAAAGCGAACGAAGTAGCGACACCGGATGTCGACTGGGATCGTTCGGATGTTCGAGTGATCGAACGAACGCATCCCGGGTAGTCGATTTCCAACAATTGGTATCAGAGTCGGTTTATGCGTTCTTGTATTGTTTGCGAGTTTTGTTTTGCAGGATAACCCGATTATTATGGTCATGTTGTATGTACTGTAATTTTGTGGTTTGTTAAACTCTCGGGGTTGTCGAGATCTTTGGTTTTGAATCGTTGCTTGCTTGTAATAGTTAAAACGACGGGTTGAGTCGTTTAGGGTTTTCTATTTCGTTTTTCGTTTATCCGGGTGTATAGGATCGATCGATATGTATAGGATCGATGCCGGAAGTAGTATGTTTTACTCTTGTAATGTTGCTGCTGCTTGGTGGATCGAGACGAGATCGAGGGCCGGACGAACGAGGGTCGAGAAGTCGAACCCGCGGCTGCTGAAGGGCAAACGGCGGTCGCCGTTTCGCTGGATTCTTGGCAGCAGCTCCGCGGGTGTTCGACTGACACCACGGATCGCTCATCGAGGCTTGAGATGATACTCCAGTGGGAGGGGTTCGTCTCTTGGCACTTAGACGAGTCGGTGGTGGATCGAGACCTAGACGAGCAACGAGACGAAGATCCGAGAAGACGTGCATTGAAGATTTTTAAAGGCCATAATAATCGGGCCACGTTAAATGTTTTCTTGTGTGTTTAACGTGCTTTTATTATGCTTTAAATTTTATGCATGCTTGTTAATCCCTTTCGTAAAAACTAAGTGGGAGAGGGATTGGAAACAATCCCGCGGTCTCCATTCTCTGTTTTGATGGTGATGTGTGTCGCTTACGAGTTGGCTTTAGTGTCATCCTCCCTATTGGATAAAGTTGACACACGGATATCACTGGATCAAAATTCGAATTCAATTCCATTTATAGAATTGAACACTTAAGTTTTTCAAAGCAATGCCTAATCTGTCTTTCAAAGACTAATTTCAACTCGACTCATTCTCACCCCGGGGAGTGGAATGGAGCCAAAGCGCTTGGTTATGTCGATGACACAGATTAAAGACATTCGAGTCATTTGATGACTAGATCGAGTGTCTGGTTGGCTCCCTCACTTTGTGAGAGATAGGGCTCAATTGCATGATTGATCGCTGGTTAGAAACTTCGAGTTTCACTTACGAGATATCAAGCTTTGATTAACGAAATTGTGAAATTTATTAAATGGAATTCAATTAACAAAGTTGTTTGTTTAGTAAACGTCCACACTATCGTGGCTTACTAGACGGAAACGGAACTTAGGGTTAATTGAGGCTCGACAGTTATAGGAAATCGTAAAGGGACCGCATGTCAACGTAAACGTCCACACTAACGTGGCTTGCGGTGGGCGTGTAGTTTCCGAGCGGTTAACTTAGTACTGAGAAATGGTATACACTTAGGTACGCTTTACAGTATCCTCCCCATCGGAGTCACTGCTGTAATGATGTACGACCAAAGTAAAAGTCCAGTTATAAAATCGTTTGGACTAGTATACGTCCACATGAACGTGGCATGCTAGTCTGATGGGATTTTAGGATTGATTGGTAAATTTAATGATATTAATTAAGGGAGTTAATATCGAATTAAATTTGACAGTTTGATTTGTCTCTTTTATAGATATGGCACTCAACCCGCTGTCCATTATACTAAAAGAAAACAAACTCACTGGTCCAAACTATGTTGATTGGAAATGAAACTTGGACATTGTCCTAACTGCTGAGGAGTACAAGTATGTACTCCATGAGGTTTGTCCTGATGAACCTATTGATACCTCCACTCCTGAGGAAAAGGAAGCTCATCGGAAGTGGGTCAAGGCTGATCAGATGGCGCGGTGCTACATTTTGGCTTCTATGTCAAATGTGCTGCAACATCAGCATGAGGCCATGACCACTGCCTATGATATGATGCTTAACCTCAAGGAGATGTTTGGTAGTCAGGATAGGGCAGCCAGGCAAGATGCTATGAGAAAACTCATGACGGCCACTATGTCCGAAGGAACGCCCGTGAGGGATCACGTTCTTAGGCTGATAGGCTATCTGAATGAGATAGAGATTATGGGAGGAGCTATCGATGGGGAAACCCAGATCGATATAGTGCTCCAGTCTCTGCCTAGGAGTTTTGAGCAGTTCCGCCTGAACTATAACATGAACAAGAGGTTATATTCGTTGGCGGAACTCCTGATTGAACTCCAGGCGGCAGAGGGAATCTTTAAGAAATCTCAGGCACTTGTGGCTGTGAAACTTCCTGGCCCTCCGGGGACTAAGAGGAAGAAGAAGCAAGGACGGAAACCTAGTGGACCCAGAAATGGTGGACCACAGAATGGAGTGAACAAGCCCAAGGGCAAGTGTTTCCGTTGCAAGCAGTCTGGACATTGGAAGTCTAATTGTCCTCTCAGACAAGGAGGTATGAACTTTTCCTTAGTCACTGAAACATGTTTAGCGGTGTTATCCACCGGTACCTGGTGTGTGGATACGGGAGCCACTGATCATGTCTGCAATTCTTTGCAGGGGTTCCAGGAAACCCGGCGGCTTAGAGAGGGAGAGATCACTATCTACATGGGCAACGCTACGAAAGTGGCGGCAGTTGCAGTGGGAGATATTTATTTGTCTTTTAATAATAAAGTTTTGGTATTGAATAATTGTCTTTATGTACCAAATTTTAGAAAGAACCTTGTTTCGGTTTCTAAATTGGTTTTGAATAAATATTCTGTTTCTTTTGATAGTTCTGTTATTATCAAAAAGAATGGTGAGTATATCTATTCTGGTACATTGATAGGCAACTTATATATACTGAATCCTGATTATTCCACGATGCAACGAGTAGAGTCAAATAACACATCTAGTACCAATAAGAGAAAGGAGCCTTCTAGGATGAATCAAAAGTACTTATGGCATCTTAGGCTAGGTCATATTAACTTGAGTAGGATTCAAAGGTTGATAACTGATGGAATACTCAGTGGTGTGAAAGATGAGGACTTTCCGACCTGTGAATCATGCCTGGAAGGAAAAATGACCAAGCGACCCTTTAGTGATAAAGGGTATAGATCCAAGGAAGTACTGGAATTGATTCACTCTGATTTGTTCGGGCCTTTATCTGTCCAAGCGAGAGGAGGTTATGAATATTTCGTAACCTTCACTGATGATTACTCAAGGTATGGTTTTATATACCTGATGCGCCGCAAGAGCGAGTGCTTTGACAAGTTCAAGGAGTACAAAGCTCTTGTGGAGAACCTTCATGGTAAAACCATAAAGACTCTACGATCTGATCGTGGAGGAGAGTACCTCTCGGGAGAGTTTAAGGCGTACTTATTAGAGAATGGGATTGACTCCCAGATGACTGCACCATACACGCCCCAGCAGAATGGTGTAGCAGAAAGAAGGAATAGGACTCTTATGGAAATGGTAATATCTATGATGAGTTATTCAGACCTACCAGTTTCGTTCTGGGGATATGCCTTGGAAACATCGGCGTATATCCTGAACTTAGTTCCTTCTAAATCAGTTCCCAAGACGCCCTCGGAATTGTGGACCGGGCGTAAGCCAATTTTGAAACACATTCGGGTCTGGGGTTGTTCAGCACATGTGCTGAAGCATGGGGCTGATAAGTTGGAATCTCGTTCAGATATTCGGTTGTTTATAGGATATCCTAGAGGAACGAAAGGTGGTCTATTTTATAGTCCTAAGGACCAGAAGATCATTGTTAGCACCAACGCTCGGTTCTTGGAAGAGGATTATATAATGGACCACAAGCCCAAGAGTGAGATAATACTTAACGAACTGAGAGGGGACGATCAAGGCTTAGATCCAACTGAACCGGGTGATACGCCACCACAGTCTGCACCTGTAGTTACTGAGGTTACACCGGAGCCTCGTCGTAGTGGGAGGGTTGTTCGACAACCCGATATGTTCATGTTTATAGGTGAGTCTTCGGACTTGTTACCTGGAGAACATGAGGCCGATCCCTGGACCTATGGCGAGGCGCTTAAAGATCAAGATGCTCAGTCTTGGCAAAAGGCGATGAAATCTGAGATTGAATCAATGGATTCAAATCAGGTCTGGAATCTTGTAGCACCGCCCAAAGGTGTAAAAGCCATTGGTTGCAAGTGGGTGTACAATAGAAAAAGAGGGTCTGAAGGGAAGGTTGAAACCTTCAAGGCTAGGCTTGTTGCGAAAGGGTATACTCAGAAAGAAGGGATCGATTATGAGGAAACTTTTTCGCCGGTAGCTATGCTAAAGTCGATCCGGATTCTTTTGTCTATAGCATCTCATATGGATTATGAGGTGTGGCAAATGGACGTCAAGACATCATTCTTGAATGGGAATCTTGACGAGACCATTTACATGAGACAGCCAGAAGGTTTCATCAAGAAAGGCCAAGAGCATCTAGTGTGTAAGCTAAACCGATCCATTTATGGATTGAAGCAAGCTTCTAGATCTTGGAACATGCGGTTTGATGAGGTTATCCAGTCTTATGGATTCATTCAAAGCATGGACGAGTCGTGTGTATACCGGAGAAGTGACGGAAACAGTGTGGCGTTTCTCGTGCTTTATGTAGACGACATCCTTCTAATTGGCAACAATGTGAAGATGTTGTCAGACATAAAGGGATGGTTGTCCAAGCAATTCGATATGAAAGACTTAGGACAAGTTGGGCATGTTCTTGGGACCAAGGTTATAAGGGATCGCCGGAAAAGAACATTAAGCTTGTCCCAGGCTTCATATATTGATACGATTCTGGCTCGTTTCAACATGCAGAATTCCAAGAGAGGTGCTCAACCTTTCTGCCATGGAATTCATCTATCTAAAGACATGTGTCCCAAAACACAAAAGGAGATAGATTACATGAAGAAGGTTCCTTATGCTTCGGCAGTAGGAAGTCTAATGTATGCCATGTTGTGCACGAGACCTGATATCTGCTATTCCGTGGGCATGGTAGCTAGATATCAGAGTAACCCTGGACAGGGTCACTGGACTGCTGTAAAGAACATACTTAAGTACCTGCGAAGGACTAGGAATTATGTTCTGAGTTACAAAGCGTCCGAGTTGATTCCTATTGGTTACACAGACTCGGATTTCCAATCTGATAAGGATCAGCGAAAGTCTACATCAGGCTATGTGTTCACATTGGGAGGTGGAGCAGTCTCATGGAAGAGTGTTAAGCAGAAATGCATTTCGGACTCTACCATGGAAGCCGAATATGTAGCAGCCTCTGAGGCAGCTAAAGAATCGGTATGGCTCCGGAACTTCCTTATGGACTTGGATGTGGTTCCTAAAATGCCTAGAGCTATCACAATTTATTGTGACAATAGCGGTGCAGTGGCTAATGCAAAGGAACCACGAGCCCACAATGCGAGTAAACACATAGATCGCAAGTACCACCTGATTAGAGACATCGTCAGGAGAGGCGATGCGGTTGTCACCAAGATTGCATCAGCGGATAACCTGGCTGACCCCTTTACGAAGGCACTTCCAGCGGAAGCGTTCAAGAGACACGTGAAGGGGATGGGTATCGGATGTATGGTAGAGGGCAACTAGAGATTTAGTATAAGTGGGAGATTGATGGAGTTATATTCTAAATGTCTAGTTTAGTGACAATATGGAACTCCTTATCTGTGTTTTTTCATTATCTATTAATCAAACTGTCGGCATTTTGTCTATCATGTACTTGAATGCAATAGTCCTAGATACATACATTGTAGACAGTATGGCGTGAGGAGACACGCGGAAGATCATACTGTCGGTTGCTCGTATACTATCGAACAGAAGCTCACGACTTAGATGGACAGGGACAATCCATCGGTACGTCGTAGTGTGACTGGGTAATAGTTGGTCTTGACTATTATGTTACACTCGTACACTTGGTGTATTGAGCAGGACCACGGGAGGGCGTTCGATTTATACTAATCGACGTAATCGAACTAGACCTCAGAATTACGGATATACGAATTCCTAATCCCTATATAATTATAGGTGCGTTTGTCCAATTCTCGGTTCTTTAACTTGCCAATGAGTGAGACTAATTGATTAGTCGAGATACTCGGTAAATTGGGAATCAGAATTGTACACACGGCATGCTATAGATTATAGACAGGAAACCGTGTCCCGTTTATCGGGTTGATAACGTCCCCGAGATGAGCTCATAAAGTTTATCATGTAAACCCTGCAGGTGGATTTGTTCCACATGATAATAAGGATGAGTGGTACTAGTCTCGGATTATAAGAAACGAATTAATTTAATTATTAGTAATTAAATAAATTCGTGGACGTTCGATATCTTAAACACGGGGAAAGTCGTATATGTAATTTCGGCGGAATTATTATTGTTGAAATAATATTAAATTTATTTCGGGAATTCAATTATAATTTTATAGTGGAATTAATTATAATTAAAATTCAATTTAATTAAAGGTTTTTTTTAAGGACACCGGTTTAATTAAATTGCAATTTAGCCCGGGATTTATTTACCTAAGGGGTCCCTAGTGTAACTCTATAAATATCCCTACCTTGCCTATCCTAAACCTACATTCCGCAGCTTTTAATTTTTCTGAGAAAATTATTGCGCTAGCGCAATTAAGTTTTTCTCTGCAAAAATAATAGAGTGTAGCGCAAATATTTTTCTCTCATCAGAGAAAAGAAATATAGCGCTGGTAGAAAAGGAGAAGGCAGAGAAGGAGACCCAACGGATCGTTGCCCACACAACGGTTGGAGTCAAGGGAAGAGGCATACACTAGCAATCGCTAAGGTCTCAACAATCGACCGATAAGGTATGAGATCGGAACTTTTAATTCCGCGTTATTTCGATCTCACTTTTCCTCGTTGATCATACTTTGAACGTAGATCGGGTTCCGGGGTTGTGGGTTGCATTCCTCGACTACTGGGGGTTCTAGGACCTTCGGATCGGTAGTCGGAAGAAGAAAAACGACCCGGAAACGAGCCCGGAACAGCAACGTCGCGTTGCTGTTCGCGGAGAAACGGCGACCGCCGTTTCCAAACGGCGACCGCCGTTTTGGTGTTTTTCTGGCAGCCCGCTCGGTTCGCGCGGTTGTCCTTCGGGGCAATGGCTGGGCGTGAATCGGGGCACGGGCTGGAAAAGCGAACGAAGTAGCGACACCGGATGTCGACTGGGATCGTTCGGATGTTCGAGTGATCGAACGAACGCATCCCGGGTAGTCGATTTCCAACAGTCAGCGAGACGATATAGTCGTTACCTAGATAGCATCGGAGGACACCCTAGAGTACTCATTCACTAAGGCCCTGCGAGCGAAAGCGTTTAGTAGGCACGTGGATGGTATAGGCGTCAGATGTTTGGGAGAGAGCGACTAGACCTTAGTATAAGTGGGAGATTGATGGAGTTGTATACTTAATGTATAGATTTAAGTAACATCTGAACTCCGTCTAAAGCATTTATCCTATTTAATAATAAACAATCATTAGCATTTACTGCAAACCATAGTCCTAGATTTTATACGTTGTAGTTAGTATGGTGTGCGTCGTCACACGGAAGATCATACTATCGGTTACTCGTATATAATCGAACAATTGCTCACGACCTAGATGGACAAGGACCAATCCATCGGTACAGTCGTTGTATGAGTGAGAAAATAATTGGTCTTGATTATTTTATCATACTTGTACACTTGGTGTATTGAGCGGATCTGCTTGAGATTTATCGATTAGGATTGCCGTTGATAATCGATTTAAATCTCTGAGTATTCTATTCTTAATCCCTGATATTATTGCGGGTGTGTGCATATAATATTAGTGACTTTGATTTTCCAAAGGAATTGACTGATTAGAATAACCGGTCAATTACCGGTAAAGTTGGGTCACTGTATTTTATGTATAACATGCTGTGAATTCTTGACGGGAAAGCATGTCCTCGAAAGGGTTGATAATGTCCCCGAGATGAGCTCATAAGGATTATCATGTAAACCTTGCAAGTGGATTTGATCCGCGTGATAATAAAGTTGAGTGGTACTATTCTCGGAATTATAAGAGATGAATAAATAATATTAGCAATAAATATAATTTATTCATGCACATTTATATCTTAAACATGCGGAATAAATAATACTACCGGAGAATATTATTTTGATATAATATGGTATAATATTGGGAGTGCAATTATATTTATATAGTGGAGTTAATCATACAATTAATATTTATTCTCATAACTTGAAGATCACAATTCTAGAGAAAGAAAGTAGAGAGAGAAGGTGATCCATGGAAGCTTGATAGATCGTCGCCCACACGACGTTCAAGCTAGTGCAAGGAATACGTGGGAAGACTTCAAGGTCATCAAAAGTTCTTCGTTTTTCCGAACAACGAGAACGAGGTAAATCGTAAAACCCTCTTTATGATTTAATCGTTAATTATCGTAAAAATATCGTGAACCAAGATCCGAGGATCGAACCCCGAAACGAGGATCGAGCCGGGCGGTGGTGGTCGAACCACCGGACCGGCGGCGGCTTGAGGATCCCGTTGGGGATCGCGTGCGGGAAAACCCCGGCTGGGAGCCGGGGGTGCGATCGATCCATGGGATCTATCGCTGGGGAGCTGCGGGGTTACCCGCAGCGACTCGTAGCGAGCTGCGGGGTTACCCACAGCGGCTCGTAGCGAGCTGCGGGGTTACCCGCAGCGGCTCGCTGGGGACGAGCCCCAGCCCGTGCGAAGCAGCGGATCACCGGATCCGCTGCGGGGATGCTACGAGCATCCCCGGGATGCTACGAGGCATCCCGTGCGATCGCTAGCAGCGATCACGGGTCCCCGCGGGGGTGCGGCTGGGCGTGCGCACGTCTTCGGGCGTGTTGTGCGTTCGGTCGAGCCCCGGTCCGCGTGGGCTAGTGATTTCTCCGGCGATCGGGATTTCGATTGGGTTGTCGATTCCGCAATTTTGACAACTCGGATATTCGATCTCCAAAGGATTTCGGTCGGAATTAATTAGATAATTTATTTAATTAAATTTATTAATTCCGAGATATCGATTTCCAACACGAGGACCCCGCGCCCCCACCACCATCGCCGCCCGAGAGGGGAGCCGCCGCCGCCCAGGCGGCCAGCCGCCATCGCCGGCTACTCACGGCCGAAGCCCGCGGGCAGCCCCTTCTCGCGGTCGATCGATCCCCGGGGATCGGCCATGGGGATTGGTCGATCCCGAGCCCTCCCTCTCTTCGTCTCCTCCGTCACATCGTCTTCTCCGGCGGTCGTTTCGGCATCGATACAACGTAAATAAAATTACAATAATTAATTTACACTATCCGGTATCGATTCTATACATGAAATCGACCCTATACAATTTCCGGAAAAAGGTAGAACAATAATAATAAATCCTAAATTCGGTCAACCCCCGAATTTTACTATTAGAAGCATTCACCACACAAAAACGAATCTAGATCTTCCCGAGAGTTTAATAATCAAAACTATTACGGCAATTAATTAACAAATAATTAAACGCAAGCCATAATAGTCGGAATTCCTGCAAGGTAGAACAATACATCGCACATACACATGAACTAGAACCAACGCTCTGATACCAATTGTTGGAAATCGACATCCCGGGGTCGTCGGAAATATCGGAATACACGACCCCAACCGAAATTCCGTTCGCCGTAGAACACACGAACCGCCTACGCGTAACCGGGCTCGGACGAAGCACTGCCGAGGGATAAACCCGCGGCTGCCCTAGTCGAGCCCTGCGAGGAGCTCGCGATCGCTCACTCGATCGCATGGGGATGCATCGTGCATCCCCGCGGGGCTACTCGTAGCAGCCCCCGGCGGTGAGTCCGGCGACTCACAGCCACCGCTGAGGAGGGCGGTGCGCCCAGCGCACCCGCCGCGGCTCCAGCCGCGGCTGCCCCCGCGATCGACCGCATGGTCGATCGCATGCCCCGGCGTCCAGCCGGGGCTTCCTTTTGTGAGCCCGGCGATCGACCCGTAGGGTTCGATCGCCAGCCTCGGCGCCCAGCCGAGGGTTCCCTTGTGTTCGATCCCTGCGGATATCCGACCGCCGCGGTCCGGTGGTCTTCGACCACCACTGCCGGTTGATCCTAGTCCGGGGTTCGTCCCTCGGATCTTGGTTCATATGTATACGCGAATAAAGATTAAAATCATCGAGGGGGTTTTCATGATTTTACCTTTGTTCTCGTTGTACGGAGAAACGAGATCTTGGAAGACCTTGAAACCTTCCCACGTATTCCTTGCACTAGCTTGACCGTCGGGGTGGGCGACGATCCTCCAAGCTTTATGAATCTCCTTCACGAACTCTCTAGACTAATCAAGTATGATTATCTTGTCTTGTTATCGTGTTATGAATTGTGAAGACCATGTAGTGCTTTTATAGGCTACGTAAGGGATCTTAAGGAGGTGGAATATTGGGCTTCCAATAAAATTAATTAAATTGATTTTTTGGAAAATCAAAGTCACTAATATTAAATGCACACACCCGCAATAATATCAAGGATTAAGAACAAAATACACTGAGATTTAAATCGATTATCCAAGGCAATCCTAATCGATAAATCTCAAGCGATCCGCCCAATACACCAAGTGTACAAGTATGATAAAATAATTAAGACAAATTATTTTCTCTCTCATACAACGACTATACCGATGGATTGGTCCTTGTTCATCTAGGTCGTGAGCCAGTGTTCGATTAATATACGATTGACCGATAGTATGATCTTCCGTGTGACGTCGCACACCATACTAACTACAACGTATATAATATAGGACTATAATTTGCATATATTTAATTAACATAATTAAAAGCAAATAATTGTTTATTCAATTAAGTAGATTAGTGGTCATGAATCGGGAGTTATTATCACTTAAATCTATACATTAAGTATACAACTCCATCAGCAACTACTCTTAATCGTATTTTCCCTATTTTTTATAACTTAATATTAATTTATTCTAAAAAGTATAAATATTTAATAATCGTATTTTCTCTATTTTTTATAACTTAATATTAATTTATTCTAAAAAGTATAAATACTTAAATAGTTACATTTTTTAATTTTAATTTTAATTTTTTTTAAATATGGGTTGGGCTGGCCCATTGGCACGGCAACCCAACTGAGCTGGGCTGGGTTCAAAAAAAGTAGGCCCATACTTTTCAGGCAAGGCTGGGCTGGGTCAGGAAAACTTACATGCTCTTGGTTAGGACTAAGCGTGGGACGAGATGGGATGGGATTTGGAGAATCCCGTCCCGTCCTGAATATAAATTTTCGGGACGGAATGTGACGGAATTCATATTTTAAAAATCCGTCCAGCATGTCCCAATTCCGTTTGGGTTCGGGTCGGGATCGGGACGTCTCAAAATTTTAACTAAAAAATAAAAATTAAAATTAAAATTAAATTTTGAAATAAAATAATAAAATTACCGACTTATAAAACAACCAAAATTTAAATAAAATAAGATTATCAAGTTTTTTGACATACTATATATATTTAGTTGATTTAAATTTTTAATTTTAAAAATAAATTATTAAATAAGTTAAATAATACTTATTTTTATTCAATTTAAATAATATTTTATTTTTTAAAAATTTTCAAAGTAGAAATTTCAATATTTTTCAAGAAAAATAAAAAATAAATTATTTTGAAATATTATTAGATTGTAAAAATATAATAAATTTAATTAAGACTATGATTAATATTTTGATAATTTTATTAATATTTGTGAAAAAATAAAATTATTATTGATATTAAAAAATAAACGGGACGGGATTAAATGGTATCATCCCGGTCCAGTCCCATTGTAAAAAATTTGAAACGGGACAGGACGAGATTGCCATTTTTAAAATTTATCCCGTCCCATCCCGTTAGTTTTTTAGATGGGATCGGGAGGGGATCGGAATTCCGGGACGAAGTGTCCACCCCTACTCTTGGTACATTGATGAAGTGTAGTGTTGATGTTGTAACCAATTAAACAGAGGGTGATTTTTTATAAGGGGAAAATTTTAAATTTTAGTTAGATATAAATAACTTAGTTTATCTTAATTATTAATAAGAGCACTTTAATTAATATTATTTCAATTTGATTAATTTATATGGTTATCCATTATTATTAATTATCCGAGGGATACTGTTATTACACCTAACAATAATTATATTTTTAAAATACACTAATAATATAAACTATTCTACCCTTCTTCCTAAAAAATTCTTAAATAAAATATCGAACTTACTATCAAAATTAGAAATGAGATACCATATCGTATCGTATCGAAATGACCTTACCGATATCGTATCAAAATATTTATATCGATATTGTACCAAAATTTTCGGTATACCGATTATAGATATACCGAAATTTCGATATTGAAAAAATTCATAATGAAACCGTACCAAATTTACCAATAATATCGATATATTAAACCATATCGAATTTTTTTATTATCAAATTATATAGAAAATATCGATATACCGAATCATACCGACATTTTTTTCATAACAAAGTATATATATATACCGAAATATCGAACTAAACGATTATTTTCAGTATACCGACATTTTTTTCATAACAAAGTATATATATATACCGAAATATCGAACTAAACGATTATTTTCAGTATATCGATAAATACCAAAATATTAAAATTTTCATACTGATACCGTACCGAAAATTATGGATACGGTATCATACCTTACCGAAACAATCAATATACCAAAAATTCTATTTTTTTCTCATTTTTCGGTACGATAAGTTTTATATTTCGATAATTTTGTATTTTTTTCTACCTCTAACCAAAATAGTTCAAGTCAATTTTCTTGAAAAGTACGACTATCGTGGATTTGTGTTCTTGTTTTACGAAAAAGAAGGAAATAGAACTTCAAAATTTTGTTCTTACCATAAAACTCAAAACTAGCACAACCAAAATGAACAATTCTCAAAAACCAATCCAATCCGTTCGACAGTGCATTCACCATATAAAAATATTTAGTGACAAAGAGACTACATTGCCTCGAGACAGTGTTTATAAAGACTAATTCTAGACTAACAAGATAGTGTAAGATATTTTTATATATAATGGTATATTAATTATTATTTGATTTAAATTATTAATATTATTTTATTTGATATGCGAAACAGCGTTTCATTTGTATTTTTATCAGCTGTTTCATTTGTATTTTTATCAGATTAAGAATCTGATATATATGAAACGGTGCAAACGAAACGTGATAGAACGTTTCATCTTCTATCAATTTATGAATCTGGTCCTCTCTCCCCTTATAAAAGCCCGATAGATTTCCTTCTATCAAGATAAAGATTGATTATAAACATCATTAATAAAATCATTATAATCTAAGGGATTAGCGAAAGGCAGGAGATAGAAACCAATCTGGTCTTCTCTCCCCTTATAAAAGCCCGATAGATTTCCTTCTATCAAGATAAAGATTGATTATAAACATCATTAATAAAATCATTATAATCTAAGGGATTAGCGAAAGGCAGGAGATAGAAACTGATTCTTCCTACAAGAAAACAACATCAAGACGAAGGACTATTTAAATATAGGATTGTGAGATTCATGAAGTTCAAGGTCTTTAATAATATGTATAAACTTACATGTGGTATCAGAGCCTGCTTTTATGAACTCGTGATTTTCCAATTATGATTTAATATTTATTGAAAGAATTATTCATGTGTTCTGATAGATTGTTAAAATTTAAAATCTGAACATTATTACTGCTTATATGTTCAGTAAGTTAGCGCAAATAAAATTATTTTTATTATGGACTGGTTATTTGTGCTGATATATATATTATGAATTTTTTGTCTGCGCTGCTTATATTTTTTTTTTATTATGTACTTTGCTGTTATTTGTGTTGCAATTTTATGAACGGTCAAAATTATGTTAATAAAATCGTCAAAATTATGTTAATAAAATCATAATTCCGCTGCGTTTATTCTGTAAAATAAAATTAAGATATTATTTTAGAATATCGTTAATTAATTTGATATGATTTAGTAAGATTATCGAAATATGTTTCATAATTTATTTGTATTTTTATGAATTTTTCATCATGATTTACTGTAATAATATATCTCCTTTTATATAATCAATTAAATTCATATAATATAAATGTGCTATGGGAACATAATATCGATTTTGAAATGTTTGAGCATAACTTATGTTATAAATTAATGTAATTGTGTTATAAATTAATATAACTTATGCTTTGTATATATATATATATTATACTCTGTATATGTGTAATGATAAACGTATATGATCATTATGTTTGACATAAGCTTTGTGAATAATAAATAATGAATTGAATTAATGACAATAATGTGATTGTGATGTTTATGGTTGATGCGATTATGTTTTGTCGCATCTATAGGAAAATTTAAGTATTTCCTAAACAATTACATTTGGAAGAAAATTTAAGTATTTCCTAAACAATTACATTTTGAATAATTGTATTTGAAATACTGTGCTAAATAGTTTTGATCACTACTGAAGTGAATATGAAATTATTTTGCAAATACATAATATATTATTTAGATAAATTAAGATAAGTTGTTAATTTGAGCAAATTAGTATGTTGCTTATATATTTCAAATAAATGAAATTCACACTATTATTTACTTTGCCTTCTATATATCATGAATAATTTGTTAGTCACGTGGACAAATTAGAATGTCAATATAGATGTCAAATTAATGAAAGTCATATTAATTATTTTGATATCTATAAATTAAGAATTAATTCGTTTCACCAAATTGGCAGAATTATAATGTGGTTTCATAGATTTCAATATAAATATAAATTCAATTACTCATGATTATTTGATACTATAATCGAAATGACATTATGGTTAAATATTGAGTATATTGAAGTTCGTTGATTAGTAAATGTTAAGGATCAACCCAAAGGTAGATCGATTAATTTATAATCAAGAACATGATCATGGTTAATTGATATATTTTATTAAATTTGTTTGTATATCCAAAGATAACAAACTTATTTAGTTAAAGTATATATAATTACCAATTATGAGAAACCAATATTTTGGTATCAATTAACGTTTAATGTTGTACCTTGGAGGATCACCCAAAGGAGAACTCCAATGTACACTTATAGTTATTTCAAATCTAAATTATTGTCTCAAAGTCTTAATGAATCAATCATATCTTCCAATAGTGGATATGTGTTCCTACGTACCCATAATCGGTGCTGGTAATATATACATTAACCATCATAAAGATTGATGGTTCTCCTGGCATATATGAGCATCATTGCCATGTCGAACATTTGTGACAAGATTAAAAGTGTTTTTGGGATGAATGATAATTGTTCTGTGATTACAAACCGTTCCAAACAAACTATAATTCCATGAAAGGTAAATGGAATGTGAATGAAGATTCATAGAAATCATTCCCCTAATCTCTTTCAAGGAGTTTGTAAGAAAGTCGGAATAAATCAATGAAAGAGCAAAGACCATTGAATGTTAATGAGTCTTCTTTCCCAAACCACGTAAAAGAATAATGTATGGTGATTTATTTCTGATTGCACCACTATGTTTCTAATATGATGCAATTATTCTTTATGATCCGAGTCATGAATTCAAATGAAATTTTTTTTAATGAGAAATCGAGTCAGAAATCCAGCTAAGGTTACTGAACATATATATCGTCTAATTTTAGATATCAAACACCATTTAGATTTGTTTAAAACTCTTCATGCACCTTCCGCGCATTGTAATTTATTATTACATGCGAGAATTGTGTGTTGTATATCTAGGGTGTTACTAAAAGATAGTAGGTGCTTGGATAAATATTGAATCGCGTAGCAACGCTTTCCTTAAAGAGTATTTCGACCCTATAAGCCTGGGTATCACGAAATCCCTCGCAGGATAAGACAATATCGACACTCGAGTCTTAGGCTTAGAACACGAGCAACTTATGGAATATTCCGCTTTATTTGTTGCTTCAAAGCTTCTTATGTTTGTAGGTATTTTCAAGTGTATTCTCAAGTGTATTCATCAAATGAATTTTACTTCCTTATATAGGTAGTAGACACCCTTTCATTTGAATATAAGCACCTCTTGGTCGAATAGGTACATTTATGAAAAGGTACCTTTTCATTCGACACCTATTCATGTATAGGTACCTTTTAGTGAATATACAATTTCACTTTGGCACCTATTCATGTTGTTTTGCATGGGAAGACATGCAATTTCAAATTTGCATCATATTAATGATGTAATATCATCATCTAGCCATGCAACCATGCAACCACGAGATTACACTCGACATGCATTATTATGCTTATTCAAATACTTAAACCATATCAATTTTATATAACCGTGTACTCCACACTTCTCCAAAATTATATTATATTGACTAGATTTAATCCGAAGCCTTGAATGATTCCAATTACATTAAATGGACAGCGATTTCACTTAAATCACCAACAATCCTCCCCCATTTAAGTGCAATCCTTGAATCATACAAATTCAACAAATAATAAAACCAAACTCGTGCGTAAGATGAAAATGTCTTAAAGATTGAATTTTCATCGTAGTGAATTATACTTTACATATATTCGAGAATCACGGTGTCTTAAAGATTGAACCGTTCAACCCATCTGAATACATGAAGATAAAACACACACAAGTTTAAACAATTCCATAAGGAAATCCGACACAAAATAGGCCTTGTGTCCCTATCCATTCATGAGTGTTTATAGAGCTCAGCCACGACTCTTGAAGTTGCCACACTTCCCACTCATATAGGTGAATCTTTTCTTCGTGCACCTGCACAATGCACTTTTTCAAAAGACTCATTAAGAATTAACTTCACCCTTTTCATGCAGGTTCAAACACATTCCTTTGGGATATTTTTCATGTGTTTCAATCTCAAATATAGGCTTCCCAATTGAATTCTGGTTCTAATACAATTAGAAATGAATTTTGTATCCCATATTTGAAGATTCAATGAGGCTTAACCCATCCCAATTACCGACTTTGCTACCAAGTCCCTCGCTAATCCTTTGGTCAAATGACAGCGAGATTATGTTGTGATATCACAAAATCTATAGAGATTACCCCATGAGTGATCAGCTCATGATCGCACTATGTCTAACTCTCAAGTGCTTTGTTTCAATCTATTCAAAGATTTAACGAGTTTACACACTTTATGCTCATTACCAAGCATAACAAACCCTTCCGGTTTATTTCATGTAAATCGCCTCCTTTACCTCGCCGTTAAGGAATTCCGTTATTACATCCATTTGATGGATCACTAGATTATTTATTGCAGTCAAAGCTATCAATAATCAAATCATAGTTATTCTCGCAACAGGGCATAGGTATCGAATACCTTCCTTTTGCCTAAAGCCTTGAATGACTAATCGGGCTTTATACTTGTCGACTGAACCATCAACTTTCATCTTCTTTTTGAAGATCCACTTGCATCCTAATGGTTTATAACCATTAGGTAGATCAGCAAGCACCCAAGTGTTGTTTCCCATTATGGAATCCATCTCATCATTGATGGCTTCTTTCCAAAATGCAACATCTTGCGATTTCATGACTTCCTCGTATGTTTTAGGATTATCATCAACATGATAGCAATACGAGTATTGAAAGCCAACTTCGTCCCTTGATCCTTCAACCAGAAAAGTCTGGAAATCCGGACCGAACGATTTCTTAGTCTTAATCCTTGTGCTTCGACGAGGTTTAACCGACTTAAGCTCGGGCAAAGTTAATCCTTGTTTTTCAGCCACCTTAGGCACCAGATCCTTGGACCTAACCATTGATGAAAATCTAGTTTCATCAAATATGGCATCCCGCGATTCTATGATAGAATGAATCACTATTGAATCATTCGGCTCAATCACGTAGAATCGATACGCCTTGGAATGCACAGCATATCCAACAAAGATGCAAACAATGCTTCTTTCTCCCAAAGTTTTCCTTTTGGGATCCGGTAGTCTTACGACTGCCCTACAGCCCCAAACCTTAAGATAATTCAGGTTAGGCTTCTTTTTGTACCAAAGTTCATAGGGAGTAACCTTGTTCCTTTTCTTAGGAACCCTATTTAATAAATAGCAAGCCGTTAATACGGCTTCTCCCCAGAATATACTAATTAAACCCGAATAGGATAACATGGAATTCACCATTTCCTTTAGTACTCGGTTCTTCCTTTCGGATATACCGTTTTGTTGAGAAGTATAAGGAGCAGTAATTTCATGTATAATACCACATGATTCAAATAAAACAGGATCATAATATTCACCACCCCTATCGGTTCTCAACTTTTTAATCATGCACTCTTGTTGTAGTTAAACTTCAGTTTTAAATACTTTAAACTTTTCTAGCGCTTCATCTTTAGTACTTAGCAGAAATACATAGCAAAATCTAGAATAATCATCTATAAAAGTTACTAAGTATTTCTTATTCCCCAACGAAGGTGTAGCATGGAAATCACATAAGTCGATATGCACAAGTTCAAGTATACAAGATTCACGTTGAACATCTTTAAAAGGCCGTCTAACAATTTTAGTTAGCATGCATGTATTACACTTAACTTCTTCTAAGTTCAAGACAAGAATCAATTCAAGTTTGGACATTTCAATCATACGCTTATAATGAACATGTCCTAGTCTCGCATGCCATAATAAAGAATCATGTATATGAAAAGAAATCATAATCACATCCATTTTATTCACAATGTTAAGCATGCACATCTCATAATACTTTAGCATATTCCACATTTTGATAGATGTAAAAATGAGAGTCAAAGATACCGTTCAATATATGTTCAAGACATATATAGTCGTCGTTGTCCCACTTTCACCGTTTTCGAGTTGCCTCCAGTGTTTCGTTTTCCGCTTGCTCCGGTTGAAGAGTGCTTAGAACATACACCTTCCAAAATTCAAGCCTTCAAATTTCTCCAACTATCCAAACTTGATGTTCATCTCTCGAACGGACTCCATCTTTCAGTATGTGAAAATACTCTTTAAGATTGTTGTATATCTAGGGTGTTACTAAAAGATAGTAGGTGCTTGGATAAATATTGAATCGCGTAGCAACGCTTTCCTTAAAGATTATTTCGACCCTATAAGCCTGGGTATCACGAAATCCCTCGCATGATAAGACAATATCGACACTCGAGTCTTAGGCTTAGAACACGAGCAACTTATGGAATATTCCGCTTTATTTGTTGCTTCAAAGCTTCTTATGTTTGTAGGTATTTTCAAGTGTATTCTCAAGTGTATTCATCAAATGAATTTTACTTCCTTATATAGGTAGTAGACACCCTTTCATTTGAATATAAGCACCTCTTGGTCGAATAGGTACATTTATGAAAAGGTACCTTTTCATTCGACACCTATTCATGTATAGGTACCTTTTAGTGAATATACCATTTCACTTTGGCACCTATTCATGTTGTTTTGCATGGGAAGACATGCAATTTCGAATTTGCATCATATTAATGATGTAATATCATCATCTAGCCATGCAACCATGCAACCACGAGATCACACTCGACATGCATTATTATGCTTATTCAAATACTTAAACCATATCAATTTTATATAACCGTGTACTCCACACTTCTCCAAAATTATATTATATTGACTAGATTTAATCTGAAGCCTTGAATGATTCCAATTACATTAAATGGACAGCGATTTCACTTAAATCACCAACATTGTGTTCGTTGGATACTAAATGGTTCAAATTGTTTTAAACATATCTTATTATGGATTATGGTGTTCTTAATGGTGGAATCAATAAATTTGAACTCGATAATGATCTCTTAAAATTCATTTTACTATGCATCATAATATTAGTAATAATGTGGTAAATTAATGAAATTATATTTTCATGTGGCATAAACGTTGAAAAGTTTAGTAAATAATGAAATCCTTTTGGATATAAATTTTTACTAATCTGAATATTTGAGTTGTTTATATAATGTAAAACAAACACTCAAAGAATTGAGCCACAAGAAGTAAAGTACTCCTTGAAATTATGCACACCAATATAAACTAGTTTTCTTATATTTCTCTTATTTTGTGAACAAGTTTTTATGAGTCTTATTGATTATTTTCACATTATGATAATCTATCTATTAAGTACAAGTCTCAATTGATAAATGCCCCCGTGGTATTTATTAAAGTATATGAAAGGCAATTGAATATAAAAGTGAAAATTATGAATCTCATGTCAACTTCTAATTTTATGAGAAATATATTATAGACGTTAACTTATTTACCAAAATACTGAAAAGTTGTGACATGTGTTTATGCTCTATGTTATGTACATCACAACAAAATAGTATTATAGAAAGACATAAAAGTACACGCTTGACTATAGTTAGAAGTATGATCAATAATTCTCCACTACCCATTTTGTGAATAAACATTCTTACAAATGTCATAACGTACTTAAACAAGGTTCCTAATAAGACAGTTCATTAAATTATTTTGAACTATGAACTGGTAGGATCAAACCTGGTTTAAGACATTTTATGTTTAATATCGTTTGACAAGAGTAAGAACTTGTGATCCACAATAGAAAATTTTGAATTAAGAACAATTAATGATTTGTTCATTATGAAAATTCAATGGGTATGTGTTTTTATTGTTCTAACTATAATTCAAAAATTATGGAAACTGAAAACGTTAGGTTCATTAAGACTGTAAAGTCAGTGGGAGTCATGGACCACGTAAGTAGAACTTTAAGAGATTGTAGCGCAATTTTTTTGCTTAAAACTCTTACTAAAATTCTTGTTCTAAAATGTTGAATAGTCAAACATTTTGTAAGAACAAAAACTAATCATAAAGTGACCCACAATAATGTTAATGAACCTATTGTGATAATCTCAAGAGAAAAATGAGATTTGATATTTCTAATGTTTATGTAGTATATCTTAATTATGTTTCAGTTTCATTTTCACGTGTATGTTAAGTTATAATTCCATTGATTGGATAAATGTCATGGAAGATAAGTTAAAATCCAAGGCACATAAGGAAGTTTTGGACTTGTTGAATTGCCATAAGATTTGAAAAATAGTCGAGTGTAAATGTTTTGTCCTAAAATGAAAAACTCGACTCACATGGCAATATCAAATGACACAAGCCCTAACTTGTTGCCAATGATTTTTTTACTTAGAAAATGGTGTTTATGAAAAAGAGATAAAGGTTCTATAGAATTATTATGATTTTGGTGACTCATTATGATTTAGAGCAACACCAAATATATGTGAAAATTGTTTTTCTAAAAGTTAATTAATGAAAGAGTTTGTATGGATTAACCTTAAAGTTATTCCATATAATTAATGTAAAATGTGGTGTGTAAACTTATGAAAGCGATTTACATATTTAAACGTATTTCTCGTCAATGATATTTAATGTTCAAATATCATTAATGATTTTTGATTGAAATAATTTAAAAATCAGTGGGAGTATGTTTATTTTTTGATTCAGTATGTTGACGATATTTTGCTCACAATTAATGATCTTAATTCATTACATGAAATCAATATTAGTTTTCTTTGAAATTAAGAAATTTGGAATGAAAGATATAAGTGAGATAACTTATGTGATTGAAATATAAATATTTCGGTATATATCACAATAATCTTATGTTTATCTCATAAAGCTTATATCAATAAAGTTCTAGAGAAAATTAGAATGAAAAATGGTCATCAAATTATGTTCCAATTCGGAAGGGAAATAAGTTTGATCTTATAATGAATTAGAACACATATAAAGTACTGATGCATTTGTAATGGACTAAGGACTTAATGCCTATGGTTGAAAATTATGATTGATTGTTTTAGATTCAAATTATGTTATTTGTTCTTAGTAGCTATTTGAACAAATTATTAAAAGTGTAAGACAATTCATCATTATTGAATAGACTTTAAAATTAAGTTGAATTTGTGACATACCTTGAGGCCACAATTCATGAATGGTTGTAGATATTTATTTCAGGATTTGAATTAGTCGACCTTATTGTCAAATCGCTGAAAATTATTGTATTTTGCAACAGTCTTCTTTTATGAAACGTCAAGTATTCCAATAATGCTATATAGAATATAATGTACCTTGTCGTTTGTTTTAGCACGTTTTTATCGGGTAGTATGATACGGGGCTGGGCTGTGTATAGAGGGTTTGAAACGATACTAATACATGTAAATTTATATTCTGGAGTAGGGGTTGGACTAGATCTGGAGAAGAAAAGAGGTTTCGAGCTTTTAAGCTTCTTCTGAAGGATTTCTATTATCCACTCTTTTAATATCGAGTATATTCACTAATTAGTGCCGCCCCTTATCTGAAGGGATAAGCCCCCTATTTATAGGGAGTTATGGAATGATTACATTCAGACCACGTACTACGTCTATATCATTAAATGAAGCTAGTAACGACCCGAGGCCCGTGACTCGGGATGTAGACGATGCATGTGGGTTCACGTGGGCGATGTCTCCGTTCTTCCTGGGATGAGCCCTCCCTCAGATACTGAGCGCGCGATCCGGGCTGCTGGATGGATCCTCGTCGTCTCTACGCACGGAACGCATGGCGGTTTTGTAGAGGTGGATCAAGGGCGCGACCCGGGGTCATTACCCCTGCATGGCTCGCGAGACGACGTCATGACCCGAGCCTCGGGACGTGCGTATATCTCGCATTACATTCCGCCGAGGCCCGTCCTGTCTGATTCGTGACCCGTATCGCGGCCATGCCCCGACTCCCTTCCTTGCGCGTTTTGCCCATGGGATCCGTGACCCGTGACCCGAGACGCGACGCGTCCCCATCGCCTCTTCCCCGCCTGGGGCGCTTGGGGGTGTTTTTGCCAGCGTGCCGCATGATCCGAGCCGCGAGCCGTGCTTGGGTCCCGCGCTTCTCTCTGCATGGTCAGCCCCGGGTGGGCCCTTGTCGCGGACGTGCCCCGAGTCATTTCCCCGCGGGGATAGCCCAAGAGATCCGTGACCCGTGGTCCGAGCTGCGACGCGCCCCGTGCGTCGTCCCACTGCCCGGCACGCTTCTGGACAGCCCTTGCCCGCGTGCCTTATCCTTGGATATACGTTTTCGTATCCGGTTTTAACCCCCCCAACATTGGCCCCCGGAGAGATCGCCGGAGGTCCTTCTTCCGGTGATGTCTCCGTCCGTTGGGAATATCCGGCCGGCCGTATTTCAGCCTTGTGCCAGGGGAGGAAATCAGCCTTGGGATGCCCTCTGGGGGAGACAAAAGGCCTTCGCAAGTTTTGGGTAATGCGAATAGAGCGGTTTTTCTCGGGACGCGGAATTTCTCTGCAGCCCGATCTTTTCCCTCGGGCCGGTGGGTGCCGCCCCTGGTTTCCAAATCACATAGTCATACCATGAATAAGTGGCGGGATTATTCCCGCCTAATTTCGCCCCACTAAGCGCACCTTCCCGCCCCTATAAAGGCCAGGTGTTCAGACAATTTTGGGAAAAACTCCAGCCTGAGCTTTTCCTATCTAGGAAAACATTTCTCAATGAGGCCAGAAGTCATCTCGACCCCTTCGGGGTGGCGACGCCTGTCTCGGAAATTCAAAGGCCGATGGCATTACGGAAATTTCCCCCTCCCGATGGCGTTCGTCCGGCCGCTGGAGGGGTTACTGGGTTCCGAGATCACGCTGACCGACGACGGGGGCCAGGAGTGGACGGTCTCCAAGACCCGCCTGCGTCGGCAGATAGCTCTCGGGGGCCAGGGCTGGATCAGATTCGTTCAGCATACCGGGCTCCGGAAGGGATGGCACATTCACTTGGTGTGGAATCCGGGGTCTGGTCTCTGTTTTTGATAGCCAATGGAACAGAAGGTCTTGGCCGGACCGAGCCTCGTGCTGGGATTCGATGTCCCGGGCTATCAAAATTGCGGAAACGATAACCCGACCGAAAACCCTAGATCGCCGGAGATTGGATCCCCGACTCATCCGCAGGAGTCCGACCTTTGGAGACTACGCGCCCGAAGACACGCAGCCCGCCCCCAGCCGATTTTCTCCCACGAGTCGGATCCACGAACGCGAACCACCTCACGAGCCGGGGTCCGACCGAACGCCATCGAGACCCGAAGGCCCCGTGTGCCCAGCCGAACCCCCACGAGGGGTTCGCGATCGTCTACGGACGATCGCTGGGATCGCTACCAGCGATCCCCGGGGCTGCTCGTAGCAGCCCCGCAGCGAGTCGCGTGACTCGCTGCTCGCGAGGGCCGAGCCCCGTACGCGTCCGCTGCGGGCGAACCCGCAGCACGTACGGGGTCGCTGCGGGTGAACCCGCAGCTTGCCCGCGATCGATCCGAGGATCGATCGCACCCCTCGGCTCCAGCCGAGGGCTCCTCGCGCCACGCGCCTCTGACGAGGGGGCCGGCGGATCCTCCTGCCGTGGCACCAGCCCACGGCGGATCCCCGACGATCGAACCCTAGGTTCGATCGTGTGCCCCGGCGACCAGCCGGGGCTCCCTCTCTCGTCGCGCGTCCGACGGTCCGAACCCTAGGGTTCGACCGTCGCGTTCGATCCTCGCCGGGGATCTCGAATCCCCGTCCCCGAGGTTCGTCGTTTTCCCGGATCGCGTCGTTCATGTATACATCACAATTATTTAACGTACATAATCAAAGAAGGGGTTTCTCGATTATTACCTCGATTCGTTGTACGGAGAAACGAATTCGGTTGACGACCTTGTGATCTTCCCGCGTATTCCTAGCACTCCGTTCGAACGTCGGGTGGGCGACGAGCTATCGAACTTTATGGATCTTCCTCACTCTCAAGACTTTATGAACACCGTAGGTTTTCTTAATTCTCTCTTAAAGTGAAGACCATGTAGTGCTTATATAGGCTACGTAGGGGATCATAAGGAGAATAAATATTGGGCTTCAATATTGAAAATTAAATTGGGTCCAACCCAAATCTATTAATTCTTATCAATATTAATTTTATTTATTTTCCACTATATAAATAAAATTGCACTCCCAATATTATTCCATATTATATCAAATAATATTTCTCCATCTTAGTATTATTTATTCCGTGTATTTAAGATTTAAATATCCATGAATAAATTTATTTATTGCTCAATAAATAATATTCATCTCTTATATCCGAGACTAGTACCGTTCAACCTTTATTATTGTGCGGAACGAATCCACTCATGAGGTTTACACAATAATTCCTTATGAACTCATCTCGGGGATATTATCAACCCTTCCGGGATACACTTTCCCTTCAAGAATTCACGGCATGTCATATATAAAATATAGTGACCCAACTTAACCGGTAATTAACCCAATAATTAAATCGGTTAATTCCTTTGGTAAATCAAAGTCACTTATATTAAATATACACACCCGCAATTGTTTCAGGGATTAAGAATAAAATAATCCGAGTCTCAAATCAATTATCGCCGAGCAATCCTAATTGATGAGTCTCAATCGATCCGCCCAATACACCAAGTGTACAAGTGTGATAAAATAATTAAGATAAATTATTTTCTCTCTCACACAACGACTATACCGATGGATTAGTTCGTGTCCATCTAGGTCGTGAGCAACTGTTCGATTAAATACGAGTAACCGATAGTATAATCTTCTGTGCGCCCATGCAGCACCATACTAACTACAACGTATAAAATCCAGAACTATGATTTGCATATAATTAAATGCAAATAATTGTTTATTAATTAAATAGATTAAATGCTATGATCGAGAGTTTACCGTTACTTAAATCTAGACATTAAGTACACAACTCCAACAATCTCCCACTTGTACTAAGGTCTAGTCATTTCCTCCAAACTCCCGGTTCCCATACTCATCACGTGCTTTAAAGTGTACTTGCGAGAAGTACTATTTGAGTGAGCAATCTAGGTTGCCGTTCTGAAGTTATCTTGGTGACTACTACGTCGTCTCCCTTGACGATGACTCGTATCAGGTGGTACTTGCTCTATGTGTTAACATCACTTTTGACTTATGACCTCTTCCAGTTTACCGTGCACCGCTATCCAATAGCCTTTGGTAAACTAAGAGTCATATCCAAGTCAAGAGGTTATCCCGGAACCTAACCAAAACTTCCGCTGCCTCTGAGGCTGCTATTCGGTTATGAGAGAGTCTGAGAAGCGTCCCGCTTATCACTCTTTCACTTCATGGTTCCACCTCTTTCTAAAAGTGAACACATAGCCTGATATCGACTTTCACTGGTCCTTCTCTGATTTTTGGATCTGAGAATCTGTAATCTAAGAGGATTTCGTCTTGCTCAAGCCAGTACTATAAAAGTACTCTTGCAGCATTCGAACATCCCTTATCCAGATTACTTTGATATCCTCCCACTACGCAAACCGCATAGTTGATATCAGGTTCTTTGTTTTTCAACATTGCATCTATAAAGCTTTCCATACTTGAAGTATAGGAAACTGCTTTGTCTTCATCTATCTCCTTCATGTGTTCGAACACACACCCTTTAGATAGATGTATATTCTTTCTCTGAAAGGCAATAACCTTTCTCAGAAGTATGCATGTTTAAAACAAACCTTAATCGTATAAGATGTCTAGGAGAAGTACAATGTTCTTATCTCTAGATCATAAGATCTTAAGAACATGCTCTAACTTCTTCTCAATCTTATATCTCGATTTATTTAGACAACCTCTATTTTATGTCTGACAACATTTTCACATTGTCGCCAATGTCAAAGTGTTATCTACACAAAACTCCGAGAAACACCACCTTTGTTTCCATTACGTCTCTAACACACCTTCTTCGCTAATTCCTATGCAGACCTAGGGATCGATTTCATGTATACTGGATCCAGAGTTCAAAACTCCTCCAGTCTTATGAACATCTCTGGTTGCTTAACAACCTCCCACTGCAATGGCGTCCCGGTGTATAACAGTAACAACATTAGGTGCAGTTAGTGGTGTACTACTACTCGGTCAGGCTGGTTCTCAGTCTTTCCCTTTCCTCATTTTAAAGTACTTTGTCAATTAGGGCATTGTAGTTCATCTAATAGTTTTTCCTCTATGAACCGGGCGAGAACACCCTTCTGGTTCGTAGTACTATTGAAACATACAATTACTTGTTCTTCTAGGATATTCTACAACCACATAGAATGTGCCGTTGCGTCCAGAAATATCCATAGAACATAGGTAGTTCCGAACAAACTTGTTCTTTTACTATTAGAATCCCATTTCTAATTCCTGACATACCATGTCTACACATCAGTGTATGGTGTAGTCGCTTGAGACTTAATCTCAGTCTTTGATTTATGCTATGTGTTATTTAGATAGGTAATAGCCTCCGCGATCAGGTCGCAGGCTACAAATGGATATACTTTGAAGGATCCCCATAGTGGCTTTGTGTTGAAAACACTCCGCCTTAATGGCACATCAAGTATTCTAATCCATCTTCGAGTATTCTTGAAGGAATGACTCGTACCTTCTCTAATTACACATAGCGCATTAATCATCATTTTCTATACTTGTCCGAATTCCATCCTTTATCCAAAAAAAAGGTTAACTCAGTTGTATCATCTTTCAAGATCGATTCTTAGGTCGGGAGGTCCATTCCTCCAACTATAATTGATCAAATCAATTTCGACCTTTTTGAATCCCTTTTGAATAGATACTACCAAGTTCAAGAATTCACAAGTATAATGATTGACAAGAGAAATACATCTAATAAGTAAAACAAGTTATACATAACGGTTTGCTGCATCGTGGTAGACTAAGGATTCATCATTCACATATTGCTATCTAATGTACCATAATGAATATCACCGTTATTTCTTATCCAAACCATCCAATGATTAAAGAAATAAAATATCCATTAATAAAGAAAAACAGAACGAAGTTCTTTTTCAAAATAAAGGGGTACATAAGCAATAACTTAAATGAAAAACTTAAAACAGATAAATGTCTTCCACTGCAACCGCTGCTACCCCAACAGCTTCGCCCATGTAGACTCGAATTCTTCTTCTCTAAGTCGCCGGGTTTTCTGGAACCCCTGCATTTAAAGAAATGCACATACCGTCAGTGGTTCCATATCTACACACCAGAATTCTGGTAGATAATACCGCTGACTATGTTTTTACGACTAAAGAAAAAATTCGTACCTCTGAGAGGACATTCAGACTTCCAGTGTCCCATCTTGTTGCATCGGAAGCACTTACCCTTTGGCTTTGCAGCCCCCACTCGTGGTGCAGTCCTCTTGACACCACTGGGTTTCCAGGCTTGCTTCCTTTTCTTGCCCCTACCTCCACCAGGCTTAAAGCCTTTGGACTTGGTAGCTACAAGCGCTTGAGACTTGCCCTTCTTGTAGATCCCCTCTGCCGCCTTTAGTTCAGTCAGGAGTTGCGCAAGAGTATAAGATAGTTTACCCATATTATAGCTCATACGAAACTGCTCAAAACTAGGGGCCAGAGACTGGAGTATGATGTCGACTTGCGTCTCAGCATCAATAGAAGCTCCTAGGACCTCAAGTTCATTCAACAAACTCATCATCTTAAGAACGTGCTCCCCTACGGGCGTTCCTTCAGATTGAGTAGTCGACATGAGGACTCTCATGGCTTCTTGCCTAGCCGCACGATCTTGCTCCCCAAACATCTCCTTGAGGTTAAACATCATATCATAGGCAGTGTCCATTGGCTCATGTTGGGTTTGGAGTACATTTGACATGGAAGCCAAAATATAACACCTAGCCATTTCATCAGCCTTTTTCCACTTCCGATATGCCAGTTTTTCCTCATCAGTTGAGGCAGCCGTGGGCTCGGCAGGGCACACTTCATGGAGTACATACTTATACTCTTCCGAAGTTAGGACAATGTCTAAATTTCTCTTCCAATCAATATAGTTGGTGCCAGTGAGCTTATGCTCCTTGAGTATCATAGAAAGTGGGTTCATAGCTATTCTCTAAACCTATAAGCACATTTAAACAAACAATTAATTTAATATCCGATATTATCTCCCTTAAATAATATCATTAAATTACTAATCACATCTAAAATCCCATCAGGTAAGGCAAGCCACGTGGTGTGGACGTTTACCCACCCAAATGATTTAGCAATTAGATTTTCTTTGGTCATACATCACTTATAGCGTAACCTCGTGGGGAGGAATACTACAAGGCGTATCTAAGTGTAAACCATTACTCAGCACCAAAGTGAATCGTTTGGAATTGCTACATTACCGCAAGCCACGTGGTGTGGACGTTTACGACAACTTCACAACTCTTCACAATTCCTTACAACTGTCTACATCAATTAATCCAAAATCCGTCAGTGCAGCAAGCCACGTGGTGTGGACGTTTACTTCACTAAGAGACTTTTATAATTGACTCCCAATTACCAGATCCATTCGATTTTCGTAAATCAAGACGCGGAGAATCATAAGTGAAACTCGAAGTTTCTAACCAGTGATTCACCATGCAAACAACCCTATCTCTCACGAATGAGGGAGCCGAGCAGACAAACGACCCATCTATCAAAGAATGGCACGAAAGTCTCTAAGTTGTGTCCTCTACATGACCAAGTGGCTCTGGCTCCATTCCACTCCCCGGGGTGAGAATGAGTCGACTTGAAGTCAGTTTCAGAAAGACAAATTAGGCATTGTTTGATAAACTTGATCAATGTTTCTTGTAAGAGGAATTACAAGAATTCTCCTCCAATGACACATCTATACGGACTTCAAAAATCCATAAGAGTCACCAAGAGAACAGTAATGGAGACCATGGGAATGTTTCCATCCCCTCTCCCACTTAGCTTTTTATAACAAAGGGATACGCTATCTAATGCATAATTAAACACATAAGCATGCATGAAAGCAATAAAGCACATAGCACATAGTCAAAAATAATGCTAGAGAAATTATTTTTCCCCGACTATCATGGCTTTATCTTCATATGCATCTTCTAGTCTTCAGTCTTCGTTTCTTGAATGCTCCATGTGACGAGAATATTAATCTCTAATATTTAAATCTATTTATTTTCAATTAATCCAAAAGTTACTTAATTCGAAAATTAAGTCAATCGAATATATCAAAAATAAAATTAAATATCATTAATATTTTTATTTATTTATTTTCCTATCTAGTTCTATTAAATTTCTAGAATAATCTATCCAAGTAAAACTTGGAATATTCTAGAAGATATCTATAATAGAACAAGGAAATAAAATAAATGAATTAGGACTACTACTTTTCAAATTTATTTTTATTCCTAATCCATGAATATTCCCATGAGTAGGAATAATCAAATAGGAAAAATAAATTTAGTACTAAATTAATTAAATTTCTAATCTATGAATATTTCCATGAAGGAAATAAATCAATAGAAAATAAAATTAATTTAAATTAATTCTTTTCCTAATCCATGAGAGTTTCCAAAAGGAAAGTACTCAAATAGGAAAAATCCGAATTAATTGGGAAAGTAGATTTTTGTAGGAATAGCACGGGATTAGGAGACCCCACGCCATCCCACCATGATCGATCGGCCGGCCACTCGGGAGGAGCGCCGCCGCCGCCTAGCCATCGCCGGCTAGGCCATGGGTCGATCACCATCATGTGATCGATCCCAAGCCCTTGTCTTCTTCGTCACTCCTTCGTCTTCCGGTGATCGTCTCAACATCGAACCAACGTAATTAAAATTACAAAATTTAAATTACAATTCCGGTATCGATTCTATACATGAAATCGACCCTATACATTTTCCGGAAAATAAAGTACGTAATAATAAATCCTAAATTCGGTCAACCCCCGAATTTTTACTATTACAAACATTCAACCACACAAAACGAATCTCGACATGTCCGAGAGTTTAATAATCATGATAATTAATTAAAAAAAATTAATTAAATCCAACCATGATAGCCGGAAATCCTGCAAGGTAGAACAATAATCGAACATATACATGAACACGAAACCGAACGCTCTGATACCATTTGCTGGGATTCGATGTCCCGGGCTATCAAAATTGCGGAAACGATAACCCGACCGAAAACCCTAGATCGCCGGAGATTGGATCCCCGACTCATCCGCAGGAGTCCGACCTTTGGAGACTACGCGCCCGAAGACACGCAGCCCGCCCCCAGCCGATTTTCTCCCACGAGTCGGATCCACGAACGCGAACCACCTCACGAGCCGGGGTCCGACCGAACGCCATCGAGACCCGAAGGCCCCGTGTGCCCAGCCGAACCCCCACGAGGGGTTCGCGATCGTCTACGGACGATCGCTGGGATCGCTACCAGCGATCCCCGGGGCTGCTCGTAGCAGCCCCGCAGCGAGTCGCGTGACTCGCTGCTCGCGAGGGCCGAGCCCCGTACGCGTCCGCTGCAGGCGAACCCGCAGCACGTACGGGGTCGCTGCGGGTGAACCCGCAGCTTGCCCGCGATCGATCCGAGGATCGATCGCACCCCTCGGCTCCAGCCGAGGGCTCCTCGCGCCACGCGCCTCCGACGAGGGGGCCGGCGGATCCTCCTGCCGTGGCACCAGCCCACGGCGGATCCCCGACGATCGAACCCTAGGTTCGATCGTGTGCCCCGGCGACCAGTCGGGGCTCCCTCTCTCGTCGCGCGTCCGACGGTCCGAACCCTAGGGTTCGACCGTCGCGTTCGACCCTCGCCGGGGATCTCGAATCCCCGTCCCCGAGGTTCGTCGTTTTCCCGGATCGCGTCGTTCATGTATACATCACAATTATTCAACGTACATAATCAAAGAAGGGGTTTCTCGATTATTACCTCGATTCGTTGTACGGAGAAACGAATTCGGTTGACGACCTTGTGATCTTCCCGCGTATTCCTAGCACTCCGTTCGAACGTCGGGTGGGCGACGAGCTATCGAACTTTATGGATCTTCCTCACTCTCAAGACTTTATGAACACCGTAGGTTTTCTTAATTCTCTCTTAAAGTGAAGACCATGTAGTGCTTATATAGGCTACGTAGGGGATCATAAGGAGAATAAATATTGGGCTTCAATATTGAAAATTAAATTGGGTCCAACCCAAATCTATTAATTCTTATCAATATTAATTTTATTTATTTTCCACTATATAAATAAAATTGCACTCCCAATATTATTCCATATTATATCAAATAATATTTCTCCATCTTAGTATTATTTATTCCGTGTATTTAAGATTTAAATATCCATGAATAAATTTATTTATTGCTCAATAAATAATATTCATCTCTTATATCCGAGACTAGTACCGTTCAACCTTTATTATTGTGCGGAACGAATCCACTCATGATGTTTACACAATAATTCCTTATGAACTCATCTCGGGGATATTATCAACCCTTCCGGGATACACTTTCCCTTCAAGAATTCACGGCATGTCATATATAAAATATAGTGACCCAACTTAACCGGTAATTAACCCAATAATTAAATCGGTTAATTCCTTTGGTAAATCAAAGTCACTTATATTAAATATACACACCCGCAATTGTTTCAGGGATTAAGAATAAAATACTCCGAGTCTCAAATCAATTATCGCCGAGCAATCCTAATTGATGAGTCTCAATCGATCCGCCCAATACACCAAGTGTACAAGTGTGATAAAATAATTAAGATAAATTATTTTCTCTCTCACACAACGACTATACCGATGGATTAGTTCGTGTCCATCTAGGTCGTGAGCAACTGTTCGATTAAATACGAGTAACCGATAGTATGATCTTCTGTGCGCCCATGCAGCACCATACTAACTACAACGTATAAAATCCAGAACTATGATTTGCATATAATTAAATGCAAATAATTGTTTATTAATTAAATAGATTAAATGCTATGATCGGGAGTTTACCGTTACTTAAATCTAGACATTAAGTACACAACTCCAACACCTCGGAGAGCCCTGAGTCCTTGAGCGCCTGATCCACGCGGCCCTCCCTGTTTCTTTATTGTCTTTTCTTTTTGTAATCTCTAGTCTCGATTTTTTGATGTAAAGGGTTCTCCCCCTGCCGGAGACTTGTTTAATGAAGCTATTTTTCCTTTTGAGGCTTTCCGTTGTCATTCTTTTACCGCTCGACTCAAATACCTTTACGTCATAAAACGACACGCCCCGCTGTTCGGTTACGATCCTTCCGCCGCCGGGAACCCGGCGCGCGGGGTCACAGGGATCGCGGATCGCCTCTTTGGATTCCCGCACGCCCTGTGCGGGGAACTTCCGCGATACTGCATCCCATTTCCGGGGAGACGCCAAAATTACCCAAAAAAAGATCTCCCTGCCCGAGTACTCATTCCGTGACACGGGCCCCGTGCCTCGGAACGCGGGCCGGTATCCAGCCGTGGATGGGCCACAGTCGATTGGGCCATATTTCCTTGCGTGTTGGGCCTCGGGAGCACTTGAGTGTTTTTATCAATAACCGTTCCCGCTTGTCCCCTCTCTGGTGCAGCTTTCCTTTATAAAAAACCCCCAAATGCGCATCAGTTTCTTTTTCGCATCTTCAATTCTGCTTTACTAACCCTAGGAATCGCCGGTTCCTCGCCCTCAAGCCCTTCGGAGTTTTGCTCCAGGTAAATTCTTCGTTATTTCATTTGTTTATACAGGCTTAGATGTCGTCATCCCGGGGAAAAGAGATCATGTTGTCGGAAACATCATCCGAAGACGCGTCGGGGGAGGAAGCTCCCCGCGAATCGATGTCGGACTTAGAAACGGATATTAACATCTTGTTCCAGCAATTCGACGCGTTGATGGACGAGGAGTACCCTCCGCCCGTCGTGTCTCTCTGGGAGTCCTATTTCCGCGAGAACCCTTATCCCGGCGCGCCCTCGCGGCCCCTAGCCCACTCTACACGTGCCTGTGGTACCCCCGGATGGGGGGCCCATGGTCGGGCGAGCACTGTGACTCCCGCCATGATGCGACGGGAGAGGTGGCGGATCCCTAATGATATTCACGTTTACATACCCCGGGCCGGGGAATCCGCTTGCTGCCCGCCCTTGGGGATGGTGGCGATCGTGGCGGAGGCGATGGAGGTATAGCTCCGGTTCCCGCTGCATCCCAGTGTCAGCGCCGCGCTCCGGTTCTGGAAAGTTGCTCCTCACCAGAGCCACCCCAATGGATGGTCGCAACTCATCGGGGTGCTCCCTATGTTGGGCAACGTAGGCCTCTACCGGACCCTCACGGATTCGGAGATTCGGCGCTAGTTCGTGATTTCCGGCTTCGGGGGAGACGATGGTGACTATACCGTAAAGAGCCGCCCCGGACTACCCGCCGTTGGGGTGAAAGTATCTAAGGTTGACCTTCCCTGGGCCCAGTGGGTGTATGTCTCGGGAGCGTGGCGGACCCAGACCCCCAGCGGGGAGGTCGACATCCCCACTCGCTATCATGACAGGATTGCCAATAAGGGTCGAAACGTCTCTAAGTATTCTCTGCCTTACTGATTTTAACTCTTCCTACTGATATCGCAGGTGCAAACACTCGCCGAGAGGGACCGCTGAATTGGGATTATCAGGTCGCTCTGAAGTTCGCCGCCGCCCCGCCGTCTAGGTGCCGCCGTGTCGACCACCTGTGTACTGAGGAGTCTCGGGACGCCGCTCGCCTGATTCGTCCCCCTAAGCATCTGTTCCACCCGTACCCAGGTAATAACGCCCCGTTCTTGCTTCCTACTAGGTTGTCGGGTTGGTATCCCTCGGTGGGCTAATGGGTTTTGACGGTCGTGTTGCAGCCCCGTTTGATCGGATTTTCGAAGATCGCCCCCGCGATAAGATGTCCAAATGCGCCGGAGTTCCTGACCGGAAAATGCCGACTCCCGTGCCGCCGCCTCGCAGGCCCGCCCTGAGAGCGAGGTCCCGCGGATCGGTCTCCGCACCGCCGCCTGTGATCCCGGCTCGGCCCGCCCCCCGGGCTCGTCGAGACCGTCAGCCTTCGCCGCTGCTATCGCAGGGATCGGCGGAGTCCCGAGATTCGGGATCACTTCCCGAGATCCCTCATGGTACCGCCATAGTGGACGCGGGGGGTGTGATCCACGCGCCTCCCTCTGGCAGCTACGTTGCCGGGTCCCGGGTCGGGGGTCACGTAGACGCTGTCTCGGACGGGTCGTCTCCCGCGAGGGAACCTCTGATAGGGTCCTTTCCTGATTCGCCCTTCGGCGGGGTATTCTCTCAGGATATCCCGGAGATGCCCGAATCGTCTCCGTCCCGGAAGCGGAGGGCACCCTTTGTCCCATAGGATGTCGGGTCCGGCCCCCGGGCCAGCGTCGAGCCGCCGCAGATAGGGTCTTCCGGGGCCGTGTCGGCCGTGGGGAGCACGCCGATTTATGGGGTCGACCCGGGCGTCGCTCAGAGGTAGGCGCCTCGCTGCTCAATCCTTGTATCTTATTCCGACATTCTTTCGTCGTGGTTAATCGATTCGGTCATGCCGCGTGTTTGTGACGGCAGGGTCTTGGGTTCGGCGCCTCATTTAGCGCCGCTGCTGCTCCAGTATGCTGCGAGCCGGGGGCCCCTGCCCCCCGTATCTACCCCGGGACTCCCCGTAGGCCGGGCGATCGACTCGGTGGCCCGCTGTTGGACTCATGAGCTACAAGCCACCAACCGGAATCCGGATGAGGCATTCCTCGTTGCGTCCATGCTACAGAGTCGGGCCATAGTGGCCATGGCCGCGGTCCACGACTGGCTCGAGGGGCAGGCCCGCCAGATCAAGCACTGGATGGATCTGGCCAACGAGAGGGAAAAAACCATCGAGGAACTAGGCCGCCTGAACGTGGACGTGGTCTCCCGGAACGAACAGCTGAGCGGCGAACTCAAGGAGAACGAGGAGGCTCTTCGGCAGAGCACCGAGGCCCTCGCCGCTTCGTCGGGAGACCGGGATAAATGGCGCGCCGTGGCGGATCTTCGAGGGGAGAAGTTAGAGGAGGCGGTTGCCGGGACTGCGGCGGCGGAGGCCCGGGTCGCGCAGATAACTACTGCGCTATCCGAGGCGACGGCCCGCGCGGCGCAGTTGGAACAAACTCTCGCCACTCGGGCTGCAGAGGTGGCGTCCCTCCGGGAACGGCATGCGGAGGCTGATGCCCGCGCCGACGAGCTGGAGGCCTATCTCGAGAGCCCCTGGACCGATCACACGATTCTCCTGGATCACTTCTACTCTCGCTCCATGGCGGATATAGTCCGGCACGCTCACCGAACCAACGATCCAGCACTCCTTGACGGCGTCCTGGCCTACTGGAAAAAGTACATGGAGAGGCGCGAGCTTGATCCTGGGATTTCCGAGACCTTCCTCGACCTAGAGGAGGACCTTCACATCGAAATGAAGTGGTGGCCCACCTATGATCGCTTGGTCCGACCCGGTTCGCCCCCTGCTCACGCCGCCCCTTCGAGACCGGCGGGGATTGTTTTGACTGCCGCGGAAGAGATGGCGGGAACCGCCGATCATGCCTCAGAAGTGATGGGAGAGAATGCTGATGTGGTCCACGAGGCGGTCCCGGAGGCAAAAGGTGATTCGTATTCCGGTCAGGAGGTGATCATGGAGGAGGTGGCGTCAAGCTACCTGGAGAAGCCTTTTGAAAACCTCACCGTAGGCGTAGATCCGGTCGGAGATGTTCCCTTAGTGTTGGCTCCTAGGCAGGGAGACCCGGTGATGGCCGAGGTGGGTGACCCGCGTCCCGATGTGGCGGGCGGTTCAGAGTGATGGCAGCCTCCTTTTAAGGGGTCTTTGATTGAACACCATTATTTATCTTTTGTTTTTTGCTTCCTTCTTGCGGCCGTTGGTGGCTGAGGGCATTTAGCCCAAGACAATTTCTTTTTCTTGCTCTGGATTCGGAATTTTTGGATATTTTCGTGGAGGCTCTGCCTCTTTGGATTTTAAAATCGAGCCAAGTGGCTTGGCTTTGGTTTTTATTTGGGTTTTAGTTCAGTGTTTTTATCCATTATCTGCGCATAGATTGACGATCGTAGCGCTGTTTTGCTTTGGTATTATTGGTGGCCCAACCCGGGCCTAAGGGGGTTGTACCCCTTTTTCTGGGATCTTCCGGGATGGAAAGACGGGGATTTGTTGAAGGTCCGAGATGCTGTCCTACTATTTCATCTCGGGTCCACGGGTCCCGGGTGGAAGGTATGGGCTCGAGATGCCGCCTCGCGACCCCGTCTTGTGGGACGTGGTCCCGGGAGCGGGTGCCGGGAATAGCTCGTGGCTTTGTTTGCGGAAAATATCCGTCTCTTTTTTTCTTTTCCCCGTACGTTATGACTCTGTTTTGGCACGTTTTGGTCGGGTTGAAAAGTGAGGGGCTGGGCTGTGTTTAGAGGGTTTGGAAACGGTACCAATACATTAAATTTATAATACGAAGAGGGTTGAATTAGATCTAGAGGAAACAGAGGTACTGAGCTTGAAGCCCCTTGGAATTATCCAAGATTTTATTTAATTGGCTTTATTAGCTATTTTTCTTTCTTTTTTACCCTCCCTTTTACGAGAGAGTGCCTTTTATAGGCGATGATGCATGCTCAAATCATGACACGATACCCTTAACACGTGGGTTACCTAGTCTAGGAACATTAAATGCCGAGGCACGATTCCGAGGTGCGTCTGCCGTGATGCGGGGTCCTTGACGGTGGTGGCCGTGCGACGCCTCGTCGTGGCAGGGGGTCCGTGATGATGGCGGCACGTCGCCTCTGCCCTGCTCTCACTTTTGGAGCTTTGTGAACGGCTGTCAGCTAAGGCTAGCGATTCCAGCCTGACCCCGAGGTGGAACGCGGGTCTGAGATGTTGCAATCCGGGCCCCGTCCAGGGACCCCACCTCCATGTGCGTGAATGGGATCCTCATCCTTCCAGGACACACGTGGAACTCCAACTGTTCGGAACTTGACACGTGTTTCTGCATGCACAGATATAACCGTCCTGGGATTTACGAACGTTCGGGCAGGTCGCACTTGTGTGGCGTTCACGTCCCGCGATCCGGCCTCGTGACGTGGCGCCCGGGATCGGTGGAGTTCTTCCGTCGCGGGTTTATTCATGTGGTGGTCTCCCGTGATTTGGGCTCGGGGTTGGTTCGCTCGTCGTCGTCGTCATCGCGTGCGCCGGGTTGTCAATGTCCGTGTCCCGTGCTGGGGCGTGATCCCGGGTGGTCTGTCCTCCCGCAAGCCGGGTTGTTGGCGCCCGTGCCGGGTGCTCGCGGCGCGGTCCCGGGTCTCGTGCCGCACGATCGTGTTGCATGCGGAGCGTGTCCTGATCCTCGCGATGGTGGGCTGGCACGTGAGCCCACGCCACCAATTGGTGGGGGACTGATCTTCGGCGTCCGTGCGGAATGTGCCGACGCGGTCCGGGCTGGCATGTGGGCCCTATCATCGTCACCATTGTGCAGGTCGGCCGTTGGTGCCCGTGCTCCGTGCTGGGCCGCGTTCCGGGACCATTTGACCCGTCGTCCCGTATGTCGGGTTATTGTCGCCCGTTGCGGTTGGTCGGGATCCGTACACGGTATGCGTGGGCATTATCTGATTATTGTGATGGCGAGTGACCTGGGGGCCCATGGTACCAGTAGGAGCCCTGTCCGGGCCTTTTTATCCGATGACGGGTGTCGGCCCATTCCACGTGTCGGTGGTGGATTTTTTTGGCACAACACTGGCCCCCAGAGAAGTCCGTGGAGGGACTCCGCTGATTTCTCTGAATGTTGTGTTTGGTCTGGTCCGTGGCTTCATAAATCTGTTTGCTTGTCTTGATTGATGCTTTGCAAAGGCCTTGTCGTCGTTTTCTGGTGTCTGTGCTTGTGCTATCGTAGATCATTAGCTCGGGGGTTCTGTATGTCCTGCGGTGGTGAACCAAAACGGAGACCGGGGCTCGGGGCCAAACCTTCGCCTGATGGGTCATCGACGCCGGGTCGTGATGGTCGAGGTTTGCGCATTCCGTCCGCGTCTTTTGTAGTGGTGAATATGGCACGTGGGCCCGTTCCCGAGTTGGCGGGGGCGATCATCGGCATCCATGTCGGGAAGCGGTCCTGGGGTCCGGAACTCGTCCCTCTGCATGTGGATCATCGGCGTCCGGTGGAAATAATCGAGGTCGGTACATCGCATGTGGGGTCTGATCCTCGCGTTGATGAATTGGTATTGTGGGCTTGTGCCGAGATGGCGGGGGCCTGATCGTTGGCGAGTGAGGACTCCACTCAAGAGATTTCTTCAGGAACTTTTTCTGCCATCGGGGTCTGGCCCCGTCGCCCGGTGAACCGGCCCTGTTTGGACTTTGGGATCTGTCTCATTTCGTGGTGTTATTCCACTTGGCGTTTTGCCTTTATATCTATCTGTACGTCTTTTTATTTCTAAAGTTTGTCGGGACGCAACCGTGTGCGGTTCCGGCTCATAGGCACACGAGGGTGTTACCGGGATGGTGCGCGGGATAACCCGAGGGGTGGTACCGGGGCGTGACTTGGAATTTCCTCTTGCACGCCTGCTGCGGGTCGGCAGTCCCGGGGCGTGACCTGGAATGTCATCCGGCACGCCTGCTCTGGGACGGCAAAGATCTTGGGGTAGTCCCGGGTAACACCTCCGGGATCCGGTGTGGCGTCCCAGGATGCGGGCCCCTGTTTTTAGTGGAAATAATAATTTGTATATATATTTTCTCCCGTACGTTGTGGCTCTAGGACCCGAAGGCCTTATAGGAGCTCATCAGTTTTACCGGGATCTTTGGCATTAAGCTATTGCGGATAATTTCCGTCTTTATATATTCCCCCGTACGTTTGTGACTCTAGGACCCGAAGGCCTTATAGGAGCTCGTAAGTTTTACTGGGATCTTTGGCATTAAGCTAGTGCGGATAATTTCCGTCTTTATATATTTGCTTCTAAGAGCATATGTACCTTTGCTTGTCGCGACCCGTCACTGGCGATTTCTTTTATTGGTAGAATTTTTTCAGATGCTGGGCGTTCCAACGGTACTGATCCGGGGTCCCGTCCGGCAATTCCAACTCGTACGCCCCGTTAAGCAGACATTTGGTGACCCGGAAAGGACCTTCCCAAGTAGGACCGAGAGCCCCGGAGTGTTCTCCTAGAACTTTCTTTAATACCAGGTCCCCGAGGTCGAACTCTCGAACCCGTACCTTGGCGTCGTATGCTCTGGCGATCCTCTGTTTGTTCATCGCGTTGAGGGAGTCGGAACTCAACCTCCGCTCTTCTAGGAGGTCTAACTCCAGCCGCAAGGTCGCCTCATTTTCCGGTGTGATCTCTTGGGTGGTTCGATGTGAACGTACTGCGATTTCGGCCGGGATTACGGCCTCCGAGCCGAAAGCGAGGGCGTATGGCGTCTCTCCGGTAGCGCTGCGGGCCGTGGTCCGGTATTACCATAGTACCTCTGGCAACTCCTCGGCCCACTTTCCTTTGCGTGTTTCCAACTTCGCTCTGAGGGTATGTTTCAGGATTTTGTTCACCGCCTCAACTTGCCCGTTGGATTGTGGATGATACGGGGTGGAGAATGTCCTCTTTATTCCCCACTGCTCGCAGAACTCCGAGACTAGAGACCCGTCGAATTGTTTGCCGTTGTCCGAGATGATGGATTCTAGCAACCCGAATCGGCAAATGATGTTCCTCCAAATGAATTTGATTACGCGAGCTTGGTCGATCTTCTGGACCGCCTCGGCTTCCGCCCATTTGGTGAAGTAGTCCACTGCGACAATTGCAAACTTAATGCCTCCGGGTGCTGTGGCCATGGGCCCGATAATGTCAATCCCCCACCGGGCGAAAGGCCATGGGGAGTATATGGACTTGAGTGACTCGGGAGATACGCGGATGTTAGGTGCCATGATCTGGCATTGGAGGCATTTTCGCGCGAAGTCGGTCGCGTCCCGGCGTAAACTTGGCCAATAATAGCCCTGGCTCATCGTTTTGTGCGCGAGAGACCGGCCCCCGGCATGGTTACCGCAGATGCCCGCGTGAATTTCCGATAGGACTCTCAACCCATCTTCTCTGGAGATGCATCTTAACAACGGCATTGAGAAACTTCTGCGAAATAGCTGAGAGTTCAGGACCGAGTACCTCGCCGCGCGTGCGCGGAGCTGCTTTGCTTCGACTCGGTCCGGGGGTAGGGTCCCGGACTCGATGAAGCGGAGAAGCGGGTCTCGCCAATCCGTCCCGGGAGTCGTCCCGGGACCCGAGTCGATTGGCATCACTTCTTCCCGGGCTCTGATCGAAGGCGACTCCAGTTGGGTAAGGATTACCCGGGATAGATCCGCGGACCCCTCGGCCGAAGCTAGTTTGGAAAGGGCGTCGGCCTGCGAGTTGCGTTCCCGTGGAATCTGCTCGATTCGCACATCCGGGATCCTATCACAGAGGGACCAAACCAGGTCTAAGTACTTCTTCATCTGTTCGCCTTTGGCCTCGTAGTCTCCGGTGACTTGATTTACGACTAGCTGTGAGTCCATGAATATTTGGAGGCTTGGAACGCTCACCGCCACGGACATTTCTAGGCCCGCCACAAGTGCCTCGTATTCGGCTTCGTTATTAGTCGCGAAAAAATTAAATTTTACCGCGTGAGTGAAGGAGTCTCCGTCCGGTCCCAGGAGCACCACCCCGGCCCCCGAGCACGCGCTAGTGGAAGATCCGTCCACGTATAGCTGCCAGGGGCGTGCTGATTCCGTGCTTCGCGGGGGGAAGGTGAGCTCTACAATGAAATCCGCCAGGGCTTGTGCTTTAATCGCGGTGCGGGGTGCGAAGGTTAGATCATACTGACTCAACTCCAAACTCCACCGGAGCAATCTCCCCGAAACGTCTGACCGGTGCAGCACTTGTCGCAATGGCATCGTCGTAAGTACCTCGACTGGGTGCTCAAATAGGTAGGCTCGCAATTTCCGCACCGAGACGACGAGGGAGTATGCCAGCTTCTCGAGGGGCGTGTAGCGGGTCTCTGCCTCGTGCAAGACATGGCTCACAAAGTAAATGGGCAAGTGAAGGGAACCTTCGGCCCGGACCAATACGGCGCTGACTGCGCATTCCGAGGCGGCGAGGTACATAAATAGCTTCTCGCCCGGCTTGGGAACCGTCAACAGGTGTGGGCCCGACAGGTAGTCTTTGATCTGTCTAAACGCCTCTTGGCTATTCTTCTTCCAGTGGAACTCTTGATTTTTGATCGACCCGAAGAATGGGCGCGTTTTGTCCCCGAGGCGGGAGATGTACCTGCTTAGGGCGGCCAGGCACCCGGTGAGGCGCTGAACTCCTTTGATGTCCCGGGGCTCCTGCATGTCGATTATTGCTTTGATCTTTGCCGGATTCGGCTCTAGCCCATGCTCTCCGAACACGTGGCCGAGAAACATTCCCTTTCTGATCCCGAAATGGCACTTCTTGGGATTTAGCTTCATGTTGTAATCCCCCAGGATGCCAAATACTCGGGCTAAATCCGCAACGTGGTCGGCCTCGCTCTTGCTTTTGACGATGATGTCGTCGATGTAGACTTCAACGGATTTTCCTATCTCGCTGGCGAACATGGTGTTCACGAGCCGTTGGTAGGTGGCCCCGGCGTTCTTCAGGCCGAACGGCATCCGTTCCCAGCAGTAGACATTGCTCCCGGTATAGAATGCTGTGTGACGAATATCGTCTGGGTTCATTGGGATTTGATGATACCCGGAACTCGCGTCCATGATTGAGAACATGGCGTGTCCCGCGGTGCTGTCCACGAGCTGATCAATGTGTGGCATCGGGAAATGATCCTTCTGACATGCGTCATTTAGGTCGGTGTAGTCGATACATAGTCTCCATTTCCCCCCCGTCTTTTTGACCATCACCGCGTTTGATATCCACGTGACGTCGTGCGGGGCGAGACTCACCAGACTGTCTCTCAGCAACCTATCCACCTCGGCAGATAGAGCTTCACTCTTCTCGGGACCCATCTTCCGGCGCTTTTGGGCGATAGTGCGGTGCTTGGCGTCCAATCTCAGGTGGTGGCATGCATACTTCGGATCGACTCTGCCCAGCTCTCCGCTGGTCCAGGCGAAAGTGGGCAAGTTTTCTCGCAGGAAAACCTCGAGTCCAGCACGCGTCTCGGGACTCATAGATGAACCTAGGAGTAGTTGTCGCGGGAGCTCTTCGGTTCCGACGTCTAGCGGGACCGGTTCTTCCAGAGACTCGACTCCCCGGTCATCCCGGAACCGGGTCCCGGGAAGTGTGTCATGATCATCCTTGACCCTCTCGTGAGCTTTTTCCGGGATCGACCCCTCTTGGGACGCTGCTTCGGGGTCATCGGCCGAGGAACGCAGCGGGCCCCCGAGGTCGTTCAAAGCATCCTTGGAGATAGGCTCAATTTCAAACTGGGCGAGAGTCACGGAACTCGTCCCGGGTTCGAGTCCGTGCGAACCGAGACCCGAGTCCCGGCATCCTTCCGACCCATCACTCTCCCGGGATCCAACACCTTGGGTTCGTGTATCGAGATTCGGGCTCTTTGTATCTTTTCTTATGATAGGGATTTCTTTGGTGGTGTTATCAGACAGAGGGTACATCAAACATTTTTTAGCCATTAGTTGGTCTCCTCGCACGGTGCCAATAGCCCCGGAGGAGACAGGAAACTTGATACAGTAATAGTAAGAGGAGGCCACGGCTTCAAAAGCCTCGAGAAAAGGCCTCCCCAAAAGTGCGTTATAACCGCTGAGTTCATCGACTACTATGAAAGTTAAGGTCCTCAAGACCTTTACCTCGGGGTTCTTCTCGTCCCTCAATTCCACAGGCAGTATGATTGTTCCGATCGGGGTCACTGTGTCGCGGCCGAAACCTTTCAGCGTTAAGTCACATGGGAGCATGTAAAGCGAGATGTTGTCCATCTGGTCCAAGGCCTGTTTGTACAAGATATTGCAATGGGCCCCGTTGTCGACTAGCAGTCGTGCGACTTCGACACCGAGGATGGCGGTCTTGATTACCAAGGCTTCGCTCTTGGGGTAAATAACTCCTTCTCGGTCCTTAGGGGAGAAAATGATCTCGGCATGCTCCGCAATGCCTCGCGGTGGCGCAGGTCGGGATGCCTGATACACCTTCCAGATCTCGAGCTCGCGCTTCCTCTTGCGCCTGCTTTCTTCGGTGATGGGCCTCACCCCACCAACCATTAGGATCTGTCCCGCCTGCATCGGAGGTATGTCGTGGTTTGGCCTCCCGTGTCCCGGGGCCGGGGCGGCGTTAACTCTTCCGCCACCCGGGGCGAATAGGTTGTTGTCCCGGGGACCGGGTTTCATGAGGAGGTCCCAAAGCTTCCCCTCCTCGAACAGTTTCCAAAGTTGCCTCAGCAATTGGCGGCACAGGCCGGTGGCGTGCTCGTGTTGCTCATGGAAGGCACACCACAGGCGTCTGTCCAATTTCTCCGGTGAAATCCGCATGGGCTCGGGTTTGACCAAAATGTCCCCGGTGTCTTGCAACGCGTGCATCATGGCCATGGGGTCCTTCCCTGTCGTCTCGACCAACCTCACCTCCATCTCTCGGTAGCTCGGAGCCGGGCGGTCGCGCTCCGGTGCTCTTAGTGGGGCCTTCCGGGGTGCGTGGGTCGGCCTTGTCTCGATGGGGGCGGGGTCCTTCCTCTTGGTCTCCACTGTGCCCTCCTGTCCTCGCATGAGGCGCTGGTACCAGCACTGGGCCCCAGCCTTTACACGGAAATCCTCGTACGTCTGAGGATAGCTCAACATTAGATGCTTAAATAGCTCGGAATCCCTCCGCAATCCGTTCATCGCGGTGTGGAGTTTTAGATCGTCCCCGATCTCCTCTCCTCCAAGCAAGATGTCCCCGACTCGATCCACGTAACGTTCGTCGCTCTCGTCTGGAGTCTGCTGGATCCCGATCAGGCGTTGACTCTGCTTGAGTCGGTTCACCTTCGAGGCGAAGTGTGCGACGAATCGTTGGACGAGGTCGTCGAAACAGTGGATCGAACGGGACGGTAGTCCGGCGTACCATTTATGGGCGACGTCCCCGAGCGTCAGCGGGAAAAGGCGGCACCTTGTGGCGTCGCTAGCCCCTCTTCCGGACATGTAAGTGCGGAAGCGGCTGAGGTGGATCTCAGGATCGGTCTTTCCGTCGTACGCCGTCGTCTGGAGCGGTTGGATCTCGAACTGCATGACCGCCTGCTCCACCTCCAACGCGAGCGGTTCTTTGCAGAAGTCTACCCGTTCCGGGAGGGTTTGGGCCTCGGCTAGCTTTTTCTCCATCTCGGAAAATTTGTTGTACAGGTCAGCGAGACCTGCCTCGGGCCCCGGGATGGGCGCCGGCATATCTGCGGGACGGCGTCCCGGTCCTTCTGCCTCGGGATGCGGGTTCGTCCTCCCGTCCTCCCGTCCAGGCTGGTCGGTCCATGCTGACTGGTCATTCGCCTCGGCGTTGAGGTCAAACAGCATCCTCCGAGCGGGGATGGCGCGTCGGCCGTGGCCCGAAGGACCCGGCCCCTGGCGGTCGAACGTGCCGTCCCTTGTGAGTTTGTGACCTAAATCACAAAACGGAGTAGTTAGTGCGTGCTTACGCTGTATTAGGTCGGTCATGGCTATGTCGATCTTCTCGGGTGTGTCCAGCATAGCGTCGACGTAGGGCGCGGGCGTCACGGGTGGAGGTGGAGCTCGTCGTGACCCGGAACGGGAGCGGCGTACGTGGCGCTCTGCTTGCTGATGGCGTCGAAGGCGTCGTGCTTCGGTGTCACTCTGGTGGTAGTAGTTTGAGGCGTCGTGGCCGTCTGGCATCTCTGTGGCGACGGCGTCCTCCGTCTCGGGAGGTCCTTCCGGGATCTTCGTCGGAGGCGGCGGGACCGTGACGCTTTCTCCGGCCAGCATCTTTCCTTTCTTCAATCTCTTCACGGCGGCTGCGGCACTTGAGGAATCCGATGCGGGGGCTCCGTCTGTCATCTCCTTTGTTTCTTCTCTTCCTGGGTCTAATATTTCAACCCCCTCCTTCTAGCGCCAAATGTTTTGGCACGTTTTGGTCGGGTTGAAAAGTGAGGGGCTGGGCTGTGTTTAGAGGGTTTGGAAACGGTACCAATACATTAAATTTATAATACGAAGAGGGTTGAATTAGATCTAGAGGAAACAGAGGTACTGAGCTTGAAGCCCCTTGGAATTATCCAAGATTTTATTTAATTGGCTTTATTAGCTATTTTTCTTTCTTTTTTACCCTCCCTTTTACGAGAGAGTGCCTTTTATAGGCGATGATGCATGCTCAAATCATGACACGATACCCTTAACACGTGGGTTACCTAGTCTAGGAACATTAAATGCCGAGGCACGATTCCGAGGTGCGTCTGCCGTGATGCGGGGTCCTTGACGGTGGTGGCCGTGCGACGCCTCGTCGTGGCAGGGGGTCCGTGATGATGGCGGCACGTCGCCTCTGCCCTGCTCTCACTTTTGGAGCTTTGTGAACGGCTGTCAGCTAAGGCTAGCGATTCCAGCCTGACCCCGAGGTGGAACGCGGGTCTGAGATGTTGTAATCCGGGCCCCGTCCAGGGACCCCACCTCCATGTGCGTGAATGGGATCCTCATCCTTCCAGGACACACGTGGAACTCCAACTGTTCGGAACTTGACACGTGTTTCTGCATGCACAGATATAACCGTCCTGGGATTTACGAACGTTCGGGCAGGTCGCACTTGTGTGGCGTTCACGTCCCGCGATCCGGCCTCGTGACGTGGCGCCCGGGATCGGTGGAGTTCTTCCGTCGCGGGTTTATTCATGTGGTGGTCTCCCGTGATTTGGGCTCGGGGTTGGTTCGCTCGTCGTCGTCGTCATCGCGTGCGCCGGGTTGTCAATGTCCGTGTCCCGTGCTGGGGCGTGATCCCGGGTGGTCTGTCCTCCCGCAAGCCGGGTTGTTGGCGCCCGTGCCGGGTGCTCGCGGCGCGGTCCCGGGTCTCGTGCCGCCCGATCGTGTTGCATGCGGAGCGTGTCCTGATCCTCGCGATGGTGGGCTGGCACGTGAGCCCACGCCACCAATTGGTGGGGGACTGATCTTCGGCGTCCGTGCGGAATGTGCCGACGCGGTCCGGGCTGGCATGTGGGCCCTATCATCGTCACCATTGTGCAGGTCGGCCGTTGGTGCCCGTGCTCCGTGCTGGGCCGCGTTCCGGGACCATTTGACCCGTCGTCCCGTATGTCGGGTTATTGTCGCCCGTTGCGGTTGGTCGGGATCCGTACACGGTATGCGTGGGCATTATCTGATTATTGTGATGGCGAGTGACCTGGGGGCCCATGGTACCAGTAGGAGCCCTGTCCGGGCCTTTTTATCCGATGACGGGTGTCGGCCCATTCCACGTGTCGGTGGTGGATTTTTTTGGCACAACAATATCATTGGACCTCTAGCCCCCGCGCCGGGAGGAGTCAAGTTCGCGATCGTGGCGGTAGACTACTTCATTAATTCCATTAAATCTCTAGAATCCTATCCAAGACCCACTTGGAATATTCTAGAAGATTTCCATAATGAAATAAGGAAATAAAATAATTTAGGACTCCTAGTCCTTCCAAATTAATTTCTTTTCTAATCCATTAAAAATTCCATAAAGGAATAATTAAATAAGGAAAAATTAATTTAGGACTCCTAAACTTTCCAAATTAATTATTTTCCTAATCCATTAAAAATTCCATAAAGGAATAATTAAATAGGAAAAATAAATTAATTATAAATTTATTCCCTTTCCTAATCCATGAATATTCCCAAGAATAGGAATAATCAATAAGGAAAAATAAATTTATTCTAAATTTATTCTTTTCCTATTCCATGAGAATTCCCAAAAATAGGAATACTCAAAATAGGAAAACCGAATAATTTAGGAAAGTTTAATCTTGGCCTAGACGAACATGGGATGGGGATTCCCATGACCATCATGATCGACCACCTCACCTAGAGGAGTCGAACTCCTCATGGTGGTCGATCGACCCTCCAAGGATCGGCCATGGGGATGGCCGATCGAGTCCTCCCTCTCTACGCCTCCTCCATCACACTTTTCCGGTCGTCGTTTCGTCCTCGATCCAACGTAAAATAAATCACAAATTTATTACTACGCTATCCGGTATCGATTCTCTACATGAAAACGACCTCAAACAATTTCCGGAAAAATAAGAACAAGCATTCACCACACAAGAACAAATATTGACATCACCGAGAGTTTAATAATCAAGAACATTATTATGACATTAATTAACAATAATTAAATCTAGCCATAATAATCGGAAACCCTGCAAGGTAGAAAAATTTATCGAAAAATACCATGAACTAAAACCAACGCTCTGATACCAATTGTTGGAATTCGATATCCCGGGCTATTAAAATTTGCGGAAACCATAGCCCGATCAAAAACCATTCGCCGGAGATCACATGAACGCCGACGAACGCGCCGGAGCACGAGCCGAACGCACGACACGGCCGAAGCCGCGCGCACACCCAGCCCGAGCCCCCGTCCGCGGGGCTCATGCGATCGAAGGACCGATCGCATCGTGCGATCGATCGGCTGGGGCTGCAGCGGCAGCCCCGCGGTGAGTCCAGTGACTCACCGCCGTCGGGGAGGGGGGCAGCTCGCCCAGCGAGCCGCGGCGGCACCAGCCGCCACCCCGCGATCGAACCTAGGGTTCGATCGCACCCCGGCGTCCAGCCGGGGTTCTCCTCGATCGCGCATCCCCGGCGTCCAGCCGGGGTGCTCTTGGTTCGATCCCCACGGGGTCCTCGAGCCGCGGCGGTCCGGTGGTTTCACCACCACCGCCCGGTTCGTCCTCGTTCCGGGGTTCGTCCTCGGATCTTGGTTCTACGGTATTTTCAATAAATAATCGAATAAAATCATCAAGGGTGTTTAACGATTTTATACCTTCGATTCGTTGTTCGGAGAAACGAGATCAATTGATGACCTTGAGATCTTCCCGCGTATTCCTTGCACTAGCTCGGACGTCGTGTGGGCGACGATCAACCGAACTCCATGGATCTCCCTCTCTACTTTCTCTCTCTAAAATTGTGATCTTCAAGTTATGAGAATAGAGAAGACCATGTAGTGCTTTTATAGGCTACGTAGGGGATCTTAAGGAGGTGGAATATTGGGCTTCCAATAATAGTGATTAAATTGAGCCCAAGCACAAATCTATTAATCCTTACTATTATTAATTATATATTAACTCCACTATATAAATATAATTGCACTCCCAATATTATACCATATTATATCAAATAATATTTCTCCGGTAGTATTATATATTCCGTGTATTTAAGATATAAATATCCATGAATAAAATTAATTTATTGCTAATTAATTTATTCATCTCTTATTTCCGAGACTAGTACCATTCAACCTTAATTATTATGCGGAACGAATCCACCTGCAGGGTTTACATAATAATTCCTTATGAACTCATCTCGGGGATATTATCAACCCTTACGGGATACACTTTCCCGTCAAGTATTCACGGCATGCCATATATAAAATATAGTGACCCAACTTAACCGGTAATTGACCCAATAATTAAACCGGTCAATTCCTTTGGAAAATCAAAGTCACTTATATTAAATATACACACCCGCAATAGTATCGGGGATTAAGAATAAAATACTCAGAGATTTAAATCGATTATCGCCGGCAATCCTAATCGATAAATCTCAAGCAGATCCGCTCAATACACCAAGTGTACAAGTGTGATAAAATAATCAAGACAGATTATTTTCTCTCTCACACAACGGCTATACCGATGGATTGGTCCATGTCCATCTAGGTCGTGAGCAACTGTTTGATTAAATACGAGTAACCGATAGTATGATCTTCTGTGTGGGCCCGACACACCATACTAACTACAACGTATAGAATTCAGGACTATAATTTGCATATATTTAATTATAAATAATTAAACGCAAATAATTGTTTATTTAATTAAATAGATTAGTGGCAATGGATCGTGGGTTTCCGTTACTTAAATCTAGACATTAAGTACACAACTCCAACATAGACATTATGATTATAACTCAACGAATATTATGCTTTATGTATTCAACACTTTGAGCTCTATTATATAAAGTTTTTGAAACTAATCGAAATCTTATTTGTCAGGGATGTATACATTAATGTTGACATTAAGATACAAGATTAAGTCTATTAATTTTTAGACAATTATGCGGACCATTACGAACAATAAAGTGCTTAAGTAGAAAACTAATATTGTGGTACATGGAAGGAACTATATCGATTAAATGATATAGAACCGCTATGACTCGTTTTAGTATATACTTAATTATGAAATTATGAATACCAATGTAATTAATGATTATGTTGTGCAGATTATAATTTAAATCATGTATGTATATTTTACCACTCGGCCAAGTGGGAGAATGTAAGATATTTTTATATATAATGGCCTTGTGCTATATATATATATATATATATATATATATATTAATTATTATTTGATTTAAATTATTAATATTATTTTATTTGGTATGCGAAACAGTGCAGCGTTTCATTTGTATTTTTATCAGATTAAGAATCTAATATATATGAAACGGTGCAAACGAAACGGTGATAGAACGTTTCATCTTCCATCAATTTATGAATCTGGTCCTCTCTCCCCTTATAAAAGCCCGATAGATTTCCTTCTATCAACATAAAGATTGATTATAAACATCATTAATAAAATCATTATAATCTTAGGGATTAGCGAAAGGCAGGAGATAGAAATTGATTCTTCCTACAAGAAAACAACATCAAGACGAAGGACTATTGCTGTTCAATGTAAGTTTCCGATTACATCAATATTAAATATATGATTGTGAGATTCATGAAGTTCAAGGTCTTTAATAATATGTATAAACTTACAAATAGAAGCAATTAATAAGAAGACAAGCAGTGAAGAAAAACGGATTTTAAATAATATAAAAAAGACTAGGGTCGGGAGCATCGATTCTCTATCTCGGAATACAATTCTCGCATGCTTTTATGTTACTGGTTGGCCTTAATGTGTTAAAACCAATCTTGTCCACGTTATTTCCTAACAACCTCAAACTTAGTTTAAAAATCAATTAGACATTTAGTGAAACACCTTGTGTGGAAAATTAAATAGCATTCTTTGTTTCGAGAATAGAATCACCCTATTCCTAGTTATGATCAAAAGAAATTCAAACAAATCAATAGAAAATTAAGCAAAAATTAATAGAAGAAAATACAAGTAATTAAAAAATGGAAAACGTACTAGAATTAACAAATCAATAGACAATTAAGCAAAAAATAATAGATGAAAATACAAGTAATTAAAAAATGGAAAACGTACTAGAATTAACGATGAATTATGAAAATCCAGACAACAACGATCCACGAATTCAAAAAGAAAATAAAACAATTTAAAGTGTCTAGGTCTTGGAATAAGTTTGGAAAACATGCTTAGGAAGTTTTGTCGAATGTGGTGTCAAAAATCGATTTTTTGTTTTGGGTCTCATCATGTAGTCTTTTTCTTGATTTGATCTCATTTGATTCATTTTCACAATTTAGAACGGTTTAAAGCTAAAGGTCGACAATTTAGTACTATATATCCAGATCAAAAAAAGATAAAATTAACCAAAAAGGGATTGGCTAACGCACACGTGGCATTCAATTTGGGGGAAACCAACGATTCAATTTGATGCAGTCGATGTGTCAAAATTTTATTGGTCGCTGGTAATTAAAAAAAAATAGAACATTTACCATGTAAGCATGTATAATGTGGAATTGTCTTAAAAAAATGGCATTAAATCATTTGATGTCCAACGGTAATATACTAAAATATCAGAAATAGATTCCCTCAAATTCAAAGAACCCTAATCTTCTTCTTTCTTTTATTTATCTTCTTCTCCCCTGATTTATTAATTGTCATATTTCATACCGAAATAGTTATTAATTGTATTTCCAATTATTTCTCCAAGGCTTCACCCAAATTTCTTTGAACCCTAATTATCAATTCCTCAACGTCTCAATCACCAAATTCTAAGAATTCCATCCACTTGTTTTTGTAATGAAATTGCATTGACCACTATGTCACTGAAGAACACAAACTCATTTCGTCGATTCGTTGACTCCAAGTTCTTATGGCGGAGCACGATACCCTGTATGAATTTTGGTTTTTTCCGGAAAATTTTAGTTTTAAATTTGTAATTTATTTTTTCTATTTGATGGTAGCACCCTGGTCATTGCAAGTTTGTAAATAGATCGACCCTCCAATCTGTGAGAAGTCAAAGAAAATCATTTCGGGACTTTTGAGACGTTTAAATGAACGTGATATTTATGTGAAAGTCATGAAGAGTTGAAGTTGGATATTAAGGTATTGAAAGAAAAGAACATCAAATTGAAAAAGGTTCATAGGAAGCGAATTCACACTGTTTAAAAAATATATTTTTGTGGTCGGTTGGTCAGTGTGTGGTGTATGTTTTTGGGTTTGATATGATGTAATTATGCTTTGACACTGAATTCGTGTAGATTTCTACAATACTAAATTGACAAAGTGAAACAACATGAGACCAAATCGAAAAAGGGACTACATTATAGGACCAAAAAAATTCATAAATTTTACGATTCGCACAAGTCTATCATTAAAAAATAATATTTATTGCACACACACACTTTTAAAAAACAATTAAAATTTCATTTTTAATATACAAAATTTTACAGCGAGTATTTATATAATATTTTCATTTTGATTTTTTTTCACTCCTTACATTCCAGAATACTTGAATGAATATATATTTTTTTTGAAGTGTATTAACCCACAAAAAAACACATTTGTTTTTTAAATATAAATTATTCCTACTATATCCAAAAAAAATTAATTTGAATTTACTCACAATTAATTTTACTTTTAAATTGAAGAATTCTGTTTTGCCTTACATTTTTTTTATTAAAAAGTAAAAAAAAAAAAAAAATTACTCTCTCTATCTTAACTAATTATGCTCATTTTTTTTTTTTAAATATTTCAACTAATATGCACTCTCCTAAAAATGTGTAAATTATTTATTTACATTTTCACTTTAAAATATTGCGATTTCATCTCTATTTTTTTCACCTAAAATTTTAAATTTTACCCACAATAACTTTATTTTTAATATAAAAATACATTTTTACTCCTTACTTTTAATATAAAAATGCATAAATAGTAGAGACGGAGACAATAAAATTTCGCTTAATTTTTATTTCAATGTATAAATAAAAAAATGAGTTGAGCAATTTGACATTATACTAATGAGTCGAATATGACATTCCTGATGGTCTGCTAGTCTGCCCGACCGGAGACAGCTGAAAAGCTCTTCTGATGGTCTGCTAGTCTGCCCGACCAGAGACGGTTGAGAAGCCCTCTTGAAGATCTGCTAGTCTGCCCGACCGGAGACATCTAAGAAGCCCTCCTGCTAATCTGCCCGACCAGAGACAGCTGAGAAGCCCTCTTGATGATCTGCTAGTCTGCCCGACCAGAGACATCTAAGAAGCCCTCCTGCTAGTCTGCCCGACCAGAGACAACTGAAAAGCCCTCCTGATGGTCTCCTAGTCTGCCCTACCGGAGACAACTGAGAAGCCCTTCTGGTGGTCTACTAGTCTGTCCGACTGAAAACAACTAAGGAGTCAGAACAAGGCTGGTTGTTCGAATCTCGAGGCCGAACAAACAAGCGGACATGGAAGATAACAAATGCCTACTCTTGTAAAACGACAAGTGTAAAAGCGACTTTGTACACGATTAAAAAAGGGTCCAATAACACATTTAAGAACCCTAGTTTTCTCTCCTATAAATAGGAGATCATTTGTAATCATTAAAAATGACACAATTCTCGAAAAACGGAGAAATAATATAAACATTTATGCTCTTTACTTTCTGCTCGTCATTTACTACTTTATTCGTCATTGTCTGCTTGTTTGTTCGTCCAAACCTCGAAATCTCAATACTTGTTCGGTCGGAAGTTATCCGATTTTTCGACCGTTAACAAATATAACATGCAAATTTTAAATTCAAATAAAAAACAAAAGACAAATAAGTTTTTTAAAAGGAGTATGAACACTTCTAAAAATAGGCAAGAAATAAATGTTACTATTTCTAATTTGTTATGAATATTATTAATTAGTGAATGACTAGTTTACCATTTCTTGGTGAACAAGATAGAAACCTTACTTTGTATCCTATATAAAGGGGTCTCCCCATATGAATGGAATAACAATACATAACAATTCTATTCTTCTCTCATATTTTCTATCTCTATACTCTATTATTCTCTCTCAATTTTCTTTGAGTTTATAACACGTTATCAGCACGAAAGCTCAACTACGTTCTTCATCGAAGTTTTACTTATCCAAGATCCAAATTCTAAGGCAAGAATTTATATGTTTGTTTATATTCATTAATAATTATAAATATATCTACTTCTCCTCTCTTCTTCTTAATATCATATGTTCCCGAAGAACATTATAATCTGATATTCCTGAAGTAATATCATATGTTCCCGAAGAACATTATAATTAATCTGATATTCCAGAAGTAATATCATGTGTTTCTGAAGAACATTATAATATGATATTCTTGAAGTAATATCAAACTAATTATGTTTAATAAATCAATTAAAGTTTTTAATGTTCATGAAAAACATTGCGATATGATATTCTCGAAGAAATATCAAAATTAAAGGTTCCTGAAGAATATCGTGATATTCCTGTAGAAATATCAATATCAAATTGATTATGCTTATATACTAATAATCCCGAATAATATCTTTGAAAATTCACCGTAAAAGAAATATACGATCACCCGAAGTTGTTCGTATTATAGCTTTGTGGAAAGATTTAAAAGAAATATACGATCACTCGAAGTTGGTCTTACTTCAAAAAACGTGGTATGATTGACTCCACATTCGATTACAAGATTTTAAATTTGTGGAGGCATATAATAAAGTTATCATGAAAGTAACTTCTCACAAGTTTGAGTCGCATTATAATTTGATATTCCTGAAGTAATATCAAATCAATTATTCTTAATATATCAATTAAATTGAATGTTCCTGAAGAACATATACTCCGATTTAAAAATATTATATTGATCGTTCGGGAAGAACATTTAACATCATGATTTGATATTATTCGATAAATATCAAATTAAATTGCTCCCGTAGTAGCAATAAGTTTGGAAATATCAAATTAAATTGCTCCCGTAGCAACAATAAGTTTTATATGATCCCGAAGATTATTATGATATGATATTCATGATTAAATATCAAAATTAAATTTTAAATGTTCTTGGAGAACATATATTCCCGCAGAAATATCAAATCAAATTGTTTTGATGTAGCAATTAAACTTAAAAATATTTTTATTGATTGCTCCCGAAGAAGCAAGGTTCAAACATTAAATATTTTTGAATAAAGTTACATGCTCCCGAAGAAGCAAAGTTAAAAACATTAAATGTTTTTTAGTAAAGTTATATCTCATGATACTCATTAGTGAAACGTCAAATTCGATTGTTCTGAATTATCCCTGAAGGATATATTTTGAAAATCGAGAATAAATGTACTATGTGGGTACTCATTAAATATCGAAAAAGTCGATTATTTTTTTAATGTTTGACGTGTTATTCCTGAAGAATACACAATTGATTTATTAAATTTGATAAATATTCTTGAAGAATATTCGATTTGATTATTCGTCAATAAAGTTTGAATGACCCAAGTATTTTGATCCCCGAAGGATTATTGTTAAAGATACTGTATCCCCGAAGGATTATTGGTAAAAATATTGTTATGCAAATGATGGCATGTTAAGAGTGGTTCCCGAAGAGCTTTACTAATTATCTCCGGAAGAGCTTTACTAATTATCCCCACGAGTACTACAAATGTACTTAAAAATAAAGATGATACATATCATGATTGTGCGTGGAAATGAATCAAACATTTCTCATCTGCGAATAAATTATATATATGCAAACTTATATTCATATCACCACTAAAGTGTATTTTTATGAACGGGCATAATATCTCGAGCCCACGATCCAGAAGATCGATTTATAGCAATTACGCTGATTTGCATATTTGAGGAAGATCATTTCCCGACATTAGGGGGAGATAAGAATATAAAAGTTATAAATGCCGAGAAATTTCAGTGAATGAAAACGATCTTTAATTTTAGATCCACGCACCAATCAATTAAACCGGAAGTTCATGAAAATAAGTGACTTGCAATATTTAGCAAGTAATCTGCCAAATTAATGAAGGTGTGACAAAATCACATATATTTGTGATAAATGAACTATAAGAGTTCAAATACCAAAGAGATCAACTCAAATGTTGATTCTAATATACGCCTGAAGCGTAGTAGATCGACCTTAAGATATAAAGTAAATCCGCGGAAAAAAAAAGAAATTAAGTCACCCTCAAAATCTCCTGAAGAGAGTTAGATGGAAATCCCATTGAAAAAGCATGTGCACATGATAATAGAAATTTGTGGGATTGCAGAACAACCAAATTAAATATTTTGGGAAATGATTAAAGATTTGGTTGATAGAATGAATTGTCATCAACATGGAAAAAGTCGTCAACGACATATTTGTCTCAAGAGTTGCTCTAGAAAATTTGGATCCAAAACTTAAATAAATGATATTGTGCCAGCAGCACTCAAGAAAATAGAAATGAGCAATTGAGGCTGAGCATTACTCGTTGGATAAAAATATTATCCCAGAAGGATATACGTGGGTGTTCGTAAGAAAAACGAGTAATGATGTGGTGAGATATAAAAGCGAGATTAGTTGCTTAAGAGATTTTCGCAGAAATTCGATATTTATAAGGATGACATTAAGTTCCGCTACCTTATATTTCTGGCAGCAACAACGATAAATATAGATATGCATGTGTTGACGATCGGACGATGTATAGTATGATGAAAACGAGAATACCGAAGAAAAGAAATCAACAAGAAAATAGAGAAGACAAAGAATTTACGTGGAAACCCAATTGGGAAAAACCACGGGAGGAACGACGAACAATTCACTATAATATTGCTTCACGATTACAAGGATGATATACGCTCTAAACCCTTAAATCTCACGCAATAGCTATAGAATTATAATTGATGTGTCTTATTGTGTCTATGGAGATCCCTATTTATAGTTGTAGAAAACTCATAAAATAGGTAATAATAGGAATAGGAATTATAATCCTTTCCTATTATAACTCAAACCTCCTAACCAAGTTAGGAATCCAAAAGACTTATTCCATAAGTCAAGAAGTCATCATAGAAGCTTCTATTCCTTAAGCGGTTTTGAGTCATATCTTAACAAATCTCCACCTTGACACTAAACCGCGAACTTCTTTCGCCTTCCGTCTTCCTCCAAAAGCCCCTAAGGGCTTAATCTCTCGATCGAAGTCCAACCAAGCTAGAGCAAAGCTCAAACTTGGTTGCGGGTAAACTCTTCGTTAACATGTCCGCCGGATTATCGTGAGTACTAATCTTACTCACCTTAACATCGCCTCGAGCGATCACCTCACGAACAAAGTGATAACGAATATCTATGTGCTTTGTTCTCTCATGGAACACTTGATCTTTTGTGAGACAAATAGCACTTTGACTATCACAAAAGATTGACGTCGTCTTAGAACTCTTCGAGAGTTCTCTAAACCAACCTCTCAACCATAGAGCCTCCTTGCATGCCTCGGTAAACGCCATATACTCCGCCTCGGTAGTCGATAAGGCCACCGTACTTTGCAAGATAGCTTTCCAACTTATAGCACACCCACCAATGGTAAAAACATACCCGGTAAGAGATCTTCTTTTATCTAGATCACCGCCATAGTCGGAATCCACGAACCCTTGCACATCATCTTGATTCCTCCCGAACACCAACTTCTTGTTAGACGTACCTCTCAAATAGCGCAACACCCATTGCACCGCCTTCCAATGCTCTCTCCCGGGATTCGCCATATACCGACTCACGGCACTCACGGCGTGTGCTAAATCCGGGCGCGTACACACCATGGCGTACATAAGAGAACCAACGGCATTGGAATAAGGGACTCGAGCCATATCCTCGATGTCCTTCTCCGTAGTCGGAGAGTAAGCAGAGGTAAGTCTAAATTGTGTTCTAAGGGGAGTACTTACCGGGTTCGAATTCTCCAGGTTGAATCGACGTAGCACCTTCTCAATATACCCCTTTTGGCCAAGATACAACTTGCCATCCTTTCGATCTCTTGTGATTTCCATTCCTAGGATCTTCTTTGCCACACCTAGATCCTTCATTTCGAACTTCTTGCTTAGTTGTGTCTTGACTCTCTCCACCTCCGACTTATCCTTAGCCGCTATCAACATATCGTCGACGTAGAGGAGAAGATAAACTAAAGACCCATCACGGCCTTTCCGAAAATACACACAACTATCGTATGAGCTCCTCCGGAAACCATTCTTGATCATAAACGTGTCGAAACGTTTATACCATTGTCTAGGAGACTGTTTTAGGCCATATAAGGACTTCTTGAGAAAACAAACCTTGTTCTCTTGACTTGAACCCTCGAACCCCTCGGGTTGAACCATGTAGATATCTTCATCGAGCTCCCCATGTAGAAAGGCCGTCTTCACATCCATTTGCTCAAGCTCCAAATCATGCATTGCCACAATGCCTAGAATTGCTCGAATCGAGCTATGCTTGACCACCGGTGAAAACACATCATTGAAATCTACTCCGGGAATTTGACTAAAACCTTTAGCCACCAATCTCGCCTTATATCTCTCGTCCTCAACCCCAGGGATGCCCTCCTTCTTTTTGAAGATCCATTTGCACTTGATGGCCTTCTTGCCTTTAGGGAGATCAACCAACTCCCAAGTGCCATTCTTATGAAGAGACTCCATCTCTTCTTGCATAGCTAGCATCCACTTGCCCGAGTCATCACAAGTAACCGCCTCGTCATATGAGGAAGGCTCCTCATACGAATCAACATCATCGGCTACACTCAGGGCATAAGCGACCAACTCATACTCGGCTAACCTTCTAGGTGGTCGAGTCTCTCGCCTTGGCCTATCTCGCGCTATGCATTGCGGCTCCACCTCTTTTGGATCTTCCGAAGTAGTCGAACTACTCGTCTCATCGGTCGGGGAACTTGACCCATCATCTTCCTCTTGCACCCTGTCCGGCTCCACCTCAATAGGAGTACTTGGAACCTCGAGATTCCCTTTAGACGACCGATCACCCATCATAGAAGCCTCATCGAAGACTACATCACGACTTAGTATGATCTTTCTCGTCTCTGGACACCAAAGCTTGTATCCTTTAACTCCTTCCTTAAAGCCAACGAATATGCACTTCTTAGATCGTGCACTCAATTTCCCGTTGTTGACATGCATGTAGGCCGGACACCCAAACACCCTTAAGTCCTCATAATTTGCCGGAGATCCCTTCCACAATTCTTGTGGAGTCTTCTTATTAATCGCCATGGACGGGGATCGGTTGATAAGGTAACATGCTAAAGAAGCCGCTTCAGCCCAAAAACCTTTACTCAACCCAGAAGTCGCTAACAAGCAACGTACCTTGTCCATAATCGTGCGATTCATTCTCTCGGCTACTCCGTTTTGTTGAGGGGTGTATCTCACAGTGTGGTGCCTCACAATCCCCGAACCTTTACAAAATTGGTTGAATTCTTCGGACACAAATTCTAGGCCGTTGTCCGTACGTAGGTTCTTCACGACTTTCCCGGTTTGTTTCTCTATCATCACCTTCCAATCTCTGAAGGTAGAAAACACGTCGCTCTTGTGTTTCAAGAAGAACGACCAAACCATTCGGGAATAGTCATCGATGATGGTAAGCATGTAGTAAGAACCTCCAGTGGAGGGGACCGGGGATGGTCCCCATAAGTCGGAATGGACATACCCAAGTATCTCTTTAGTTGTGTGAGCGCCGGTAGTGAACTTCACTCGCGTTTGCTTCCCGAAGACGCACTGCTCACAAAACTCCAACTTCGACAAGCCCTTATCCCCAAGAAGCCCTTGTCTACTCAACTCGGCCATTCCGGAATCACTCATAGGCCCTAGACGCATATGCCAAAGTCTCGTCGTATCGACATCCTGGACCTTGGAATCACCCACGGCTACTTCGCCTTTCACCGTGGTACCTTCAAGAACATACAGCCTATTCGACTTACGTTCGCCTCTCATAACGACCAACGAACCGCTGGCCACCTTCACGACTCCACCTTCTCCGGTGAACGAGTAACCCTTAAGCTCCAAAGTACTAAGCGAAATTAAATTCCGCTTTAAGCCGGGGACGAATCTAACCTCGCTTAGGGTGCGGATCGCGCCGTCAAACATCTTGATCCGGATGCTTCCTATCCCTTCGATCTTGCATGACGCGTTGTTGCCCATAGTCACCGCACCTTGTTCCACCTTCTCAAAAGTGTCGAACCACTCACGATTCGGGCACATGTGGAACATACATCCCGAGTCTAGAATCCACTCATCGCTTGATTTGGAGACCTCACCCAAAGCCATAAGGAGATCACAATAATTCTCGGCTACACCAACTTCACCGGAACTCTTCCCGGAATTATTGTTGATGTTGTTGCCGCCTTCTCTCTCCAACCTATTTTTCAAGGCGTAGCAATCGGCTTTGATGTGACCCTTCTTCTTGCAATAGTTGCAAACCTTGTTACTATGTCGTGACTTCGATCGAGACCTCTGGCTCGATTTCTGAGTTGTCCGCCCACGGACATTCAACCCTTCGCTTGACGTCTCTCCCGAATTAGGATTCTCCATCATCATAATATTATCTCTAGATGAGAGAGCCGAAATAACGTCTTTAAACGCGAGACTCTCTCGTGCGGAATATAGGAGAGTATCACGGAAGGTCGCCATAGAAGGGGGTAGAGAAATTAGGAGCCAAAACGCAAGATCATCATCTTCGATCTTCACGCCAATGTTGCCGAGGTCGGCAACCTTCTCCTTGAACTTCGCTACGTGCGCTTGGATCGAGGATCCCTCCGCCATCTTGAGGAAATATAGACTCCTCTTCAAATTGTGCTTACTTGACACCGTCTTGGTGATGCACATCTCTTCAAGCTTCTCCCACAATTCTTTCGCTGTCTTCATCTCCATGATGTCCTCCGCCAAAGCGTTCGAAACATGGAGCCCTATGGTCGCCATAGCCATCTGATCGAGCGACACACGCTCGTCATGCTCCATATGAACCGGCATGTTGTCAATACTGTGACGCCCGGTTATTTATCTCATTTTAAAACAGCGGAAAAATTAAAATTTTATACAAACTTCACCTATAACCGGACTCACGCTGACACCTCACCCCAGACACCAAATAATATATATAAAAGTATAAACAATAAACCTAGTGTCTAAACATCAGAGAATAATAAAATACCGCGGTGGCCCCTATCCATGATCACAAAGCCTGCGTCGTCTCTCGTCCAACCCAAAACAGCACAACAAGTACCTACAAAATAGAGAAATACACAAGGCAAGATCAGCGTCTAATACGCTGGCAAGATTTATAATCCCCTACCATGTACCACACAAACACACAGTCATATAACACATAATGATCATCTGGTCTCAACCATCCTCGGACACACTGTCCTCCGGTATCCTCGAACCGTCGTGTCTCCACTATCCTCGGACAACAACACGTCCTCCAGTATCTTTGACACGGTCTACTCGTACACATCATGCCTACCCTATAGGCAGTATCCCGTATGATACAAGTATCACCTCCTCAACCTGAGATGTAAGACCAGTAACGATGGCTCACGTAGAGATAATCGTAATACGTATACTTAGCTAGGGTAATACATCTCACGATATCGCGTTGTCCATCGTACTGACGCTAATCTTGGCTAGTCAGATCACCCGTACCCACGTTCAACCGAACGAAGGTCGCTCGACCTCAATGCACATAAACACGTATCATGCACACACAAATAAAACACTGGCCTGAAAGCCACTCATGCTATCCATCAGCATGTAAGGATCAGTGCAAGATCGTAAAATGATCACTACACATCCCTCTCGACTAAGTAGTCATGAGTTCATCAATCCCGATAGATCACTAACGGTCTATCCCTGATGACACTCCTACGAAGTCAAATCCCTGTACATGGTCTATCCACAACAGGATCCAAATACAGACTAAGTGACGAGTTCACTGGTCCCGGGAGACACTCGCAGTCCATCCCCAATGACACTCACTCACGAAGTCTAAACCCATACACACGAACATAACAAATGTCGTCGATGGAGTCGACAATAGAATCCGTCGATCGCACACAACGGATTCTAAATGTCATCCAGGTAAGCAGACCGTGAAGCTGTCAGAAGGGCGCGACCCAAACTACAGGCGAACACCTCTGTCACTACCCGTTGGTTAGACCCTCGTCTATAGTGACCCCGTCACTACAGACCTCGGTCTACATGGATTAGACTACGCACCTCTGACATCCCAGATGCCAATCAAAAAGCGCGCACGAGGCTGCGCATCTACATCCATGTTCGCCTCCCGTAGGGCTATCGGTCGTCACCGATGTACGTGCATAAACGGCAACAAAAGCCAACACGTGTCAAACACAAAACTCGAAAGATCAAAAGACTCAAATCGAGTAAATCATAAAATCACGGATCACCTGATCCCAATCCACAAATATACCACATGATATCCACCTCGGCTATACCAGCCATCATCGGTATCATATACCCATATGCACATATACTACAAGTATAATACATATCAACAGGCATATAATCAACAATATATCACATGATATCCACCTCGGCTATATCAGCCATCATCGGTATCATATACCCATATGCACATATACAACAAGTATAATATGTTGGAGTTGTGTACTTAATGTCTAGATTTAAGTAACGGAAACTCACGATCCATTGCCATTAATCTATTTAATTAAATAAACAATTATTTGCATTTAATTATTTATAATTAAATATATGCAAATCATAGTCCTGGATTTTATACGTTGTAGTTAGTATGGTGTTGCATGGGCGCACAGAAGATCATACTATCGGTTACTCGTATTTAATCGAACAGTTGCTCACGACCTAGATGGACACGGACCAATCCATCGGTATAGTCGTTGTGTGAGAGAGAAAATAATTTATCTTAATTATTTTATCACACTTGTACACTTGGTGTATTGAGCGGATCGTTGAGATTCATCGATTAGGATTGCCGGCGATAATCGATTCGAGTCTCAGTGTATTTTATTCTTAATCCCCGAAACTATTGCGGGTGTGTATATTTAATATAAGTGACTTTGATTTACCAAAGGAATTAACCGATTTAATTATTGGGTTAATTACCGGTTAAGTTGGGTCACTATATTTTATATATGGCATGCCGTGAATACTTGACGGGAAAGTGTATCCCGTAAGGGTTGATAATATCCCCGAGAGGAGTTCATAAGGAATTATGATGTAAACCCTGCAGGTGGATTTGTTCCGCATAATAATTAAGGTTGAATGGTACTAGTCTCGGAAATAAGAGATGAATAAATTAATTAGCAATAAATTAATTTTATTCATGGATATTTATATCTTAAATACACGGAATAAATAATACTACCGGAGAAATATTATTTGATATAATATGGTTTAATATTGGGAGTGTAATTAATTTATATAGTGGAAAATAAATTAATTAATAATAGTAAGGATTAATAGATTTGGGCTTGGGCTCAATTTAATCACTATTATTGGAAGCCCAATATTCCACCTCCTTAAGATCCCCTACGTAGCCTATAAAAGCACTACATGGTCTTCTCTATTCTCATAACTTGAAGATCACAATTCTAGAGAGAGAAAGTAGAGAGGAGGATCCATGGAGTTCGGTAGATCGTCGCCCACACGACGTCCGAGCTAGTGCAAGGAATACGCGGGAAGATCTCAAGGTCGTCAAATTGAGTTCTTCGTTTTTCCGAACAACGAGAACGAGGTAAATCGTAAAACCCTCTTTATGATTTTATCGTTTAATTATCGTAGAAATATCATGAACCAAGATCCGATGGCGAGACCCATATCGAGGTTGAACCGGGCGGTGGTGATCGAAGATCACCGGACCGCCGGCGACTCAACGGCTCGACGGGATGGGTCGAGGGGGCGTGAGCCTCGGCTGGACGCCGAGGGCTCGAACGCACGGGCTCGGCCGCGAACTACGGGTTTTCCCGTAGCGGATTCGCGGGCTGTCCGAGCCCTCCCCGTGCACATTCAACGGGCTGCTGCGAGCAGCCCCGTACGCGTCGCACGAGGCTCCAGCGGGCTGCTGGAGCAGCCCCGCTCGCACGGTGCGAGCACCGCTCGCGCGGGCTGGTCGCCGCTCGCACGGCTGGACCGCCGCTCGCGCGGCGGTGGGCTGTTGGTGATCGCAAGCCACGGCTGGACCGTGGCTGGTCATGCGATCACCGGGCGAGGGCTGGGCGTGCCAAGGGGGCTGCCAAGGGCAGCCCTAGGCGGCTGCCTTGAACAGCCGCGAGTCCCACGAGGGGACTCGACCGAACAGCCGCGGCTTTGCCGCGGTTAGGGTTTTGGTTGAGTCCGGGGCTTCGTGGTGGTTCGTGGCGGATTGTTCCGGCAACCGGGAGTCGATTGGAGTTGTCGTTCCGCAATTTGACAACTCCGGATATTCGATCTCCGAAGGACTTCGGTCGGAATTAATTTGATAATTTATTTATTTAAATTTATTAATTCCGGGATATCGATTTCCAACAATTGGTATCAGAGCGTTGGTTTTAGTTCATGGTATTTTTCGATAAATTGTTCTACCTTGCAGGGTTTCCGATTATTATGGCTAGATTTAATTATGTTAATTAATGTCCATAATATTGCTCTTGATTATTAAACTCTCGGTGATGTCAATATTTGTTCTTGTGTGGTGAATGCTTGTACTTATTTTTCGGAAATTGTATGAGGTCGATTTCAAGTAGAGAATCGATACCGGAGAACGTAGTAATAAATTTGTAATTTATTTACGTTGGATCGATGACGAAACGACCGCCGGAAAAGTGTGACGGAGGATACGAAGAGAGAGAGGACCGGGGATCGATCACGAGGATCGATCCCATGAGGATCGATCGCCCGGGCTGCCCTAGGGCTCTCGGCCACGCCGGCCACCAAGGGTGGTGGCGCGTGAGCCTTGGCCGGCGGTGGTAGTGGCGGTCGATGGTGGGGATGGCGTGGGGATCCCCAACCCATGCTATTCCTACCAAGATTCAACTTTCCTAATTGATTCGGTTTTCCTATTTTGAGTATTCCTAGTTTTGGGAATTCTCATGGAAATAGGAAAAGAATTAATTGGAATTAATTTATTTCCTTATTCTATTATGGAAGTCTTCTAGAATATTCTAAGTTCTACTTGGAATAGGATTCTAGAGATTTAATAGAATTGGAAAGGAAAATAATTAATTATTAAATTAATTTATTTCCTAATTGATTATTCCTATTTTATGGGAATTTTCATGGACATGGAAATTAATTAATTTTGGAAAGTAGAAGAGTCCTTAATTAATTTTTCCTATTTAATTATTCCTTTATGGAATTTTTAATGGATTAGGAAAGGAATTAATTTGGAAGGATTAAGAGTCCTAAATTATTTTATTTCCTTATTTCATTATGGAAATCATCTAGAATATTCCAAGTGGGTCTTGGATAGATTATTCTAGAGATTTAATGAAGTAAAAAGGGAAAATAAAATAAATTATTTTATTTCCTTATTTCATTATGGAAGTCTTCTAGAATATTCCAAGTGGGTCTTGGATAGATTATTCTAGAGATTTAATGAAGTAGAAAAGGAAAATAAAAATAATAAAAATATTAATAATATTTAATTTTATTTTTGATATATTCGATTGACTTAATTTTCGAATTAAGTAACTTTTGGATTAATTGAAAATAAATAGATTTAAATATTGGAATTAATATTCCCGTCACATGGAGCATTCAAGAACGAAGACTAAAGACTAGAAGACGCATACGGGGATGCGATAAAGCCATAATAGTCGGAAAATAATATTCTAGTATTATTTTGATTATGTGATAATATTCTATGTGCTTTATTTCATGTATGCATGCTTATGTGTATTTAATTATGCATTAGATAGCGTATCCCTTTATTGTAAAAAGCTAAGTGGGAGAGGGTATGGAAACATATCCATGGTCTCCATTGCTGTTCTCTTGGTGACTTTTACGGACTTTTGAAGTTCGTATAGACAAGTCATTGGAGGAGAATTCTTGTAATTCCTCTTACGAGAAACATTGATTAAGTCTATCAAACAATGCCTAATTTGTCTTTCCAAAACTGACTTCAAGTCGACTCATTCTCACCCCGGGGAGTGGAATGGAGCCAAAGCCACTTGGTCATGTCGAGGACACAAATTAGAGGCAGTCGTACCATCTTTTGAAGGTGGATCGATTGTCTGCTCGGCTCCCTCATTTGATGAGAGATAGGGTCGTTCGCATGGTGAATCACTGGTAAGAAACTTCGAGTTTCACTTATGATTCTCCGCGTCTTGATTTACAAGATTGAATGGATCAAGTAATTGGGAGTCAATTATAAAAGTCTCTTGGTGTAGTAAACGTCCACACCACGTGGCTTGCTATGCTGACGGATTTTGGATTAATTGATGTAGACAGTTGTAAGAAATTGTGAAGAGTTGTGAAGTTGTTGTAAACGTCCACACCACGTGGCTTGCGGTGATGTAGCAATTCCAAACGATTTACTTTGGTACTGAGTAATGGTTTACACTTAGATACGCATTATAGTATTCCTCCCCACGAGGTTCCGCTATAAGTGATGTATGACCGAAGCAAATCTAATTGCTAAATCATTTGGATTGGTAAACGTCCACACCACGTGGCTTGCCATATGTGATGGGATTTTAGATGTGATTAGTGGTTTAATGATATTATTTAAGGGAGATAATATCGGAGATTAAATCGATTGTTTGTTGTTATATGTGCTCATAGATTAGCATATGGCTTTGAACCCACTTTATGTGATACTTGAGGAATTTAAACTTACTGGTCCCTAAATGTATTGATTGGAATAGAGATCTAGACATTACCCAAACTGTTGAAGAGTACAAGGTTGTACTCAATGAGCTTTATCCTTCTGAGCCTATTGACATAGGCGGCTAGACAAGAAGCGATGAGGATACTCATAAAGGCCAGTCACTTCGAGGAAACGCTTAAAAACGTTTTTGAGATGATTGACCTTTTAGGCGAGTTGAGACAAAAATCGCAAGCTCTTGTAAGCCAATGCCAAAGGTTTCGAACCTAAGGGCAAAATCGGGGGAAAGGAAAAGCAAGCAAAGAAACCCAGTGGTCCTAAGTTTCTTGGACCACGAGATGGGACGAGAAAGCCAAGAGGCAAGAGTTCTCGATGCAAACAGTCTGGGTACTGGAAGTCTGATTATCCTCTCAAAGAAAGTACGAAATTTTTCTTTAGTCGTAAAACATAGTCAGTGGTATTATCTACCGGAACCTGGTGTGTAGATATGGAACCACTGACGGTATGTGCATTTTAAATGCAAGGGTTCCAGGAAACCCGACGACTTAGAAAAGCAGAAATCGTAGTCTACATGGGCAATGCTGTAGAGGAGGCAGCAGTTGCAGTGGAGGACATACTATAGGATTTCATTTTGGGTTATTGCTTTTATGTACCTTTCAAATTAGAAAGAACTTTGTTCTGGATTTCTAATAAATGGATATTTTATTTCTTTTAATCACTTGATGGTTATAAGAAAAAATAATGATATTATCTATTTTGGTACATTGGCTAGCAATATATAAATGATGAATCCTGAGTCCACCACGATGCAACGAACCGTAGTATGAAACTCGTTTTACTAATAAGAGATTTCTTTATCAATTATACTTGTGGATTCTTATGCTGAATCATGTTTATTCAAATAAGAAGTTCAAAGGTCGAAAATTGATATTTGATCAATTAAGTTGAAGGAATGGACCTTCCGACCTAAGAATCTATGGAAGATAATATGACTAAGCAATCCTTTATGGATATAAGATGTAAGATCCGGACAAGTATAAGAATTGATTGACTCTGATGTATGCAGACCTATGCCTACTCAGACAATAAGGTACGAGTACTTCATTTTATGATTACTCGAAAAATGGATTAGAATACCTGATGTGCCACAAAAGCAAGTGTTTTGACAAGTCAATGGACACTAAGCAATTGTGGAGAACCATCAAGGTATATCCATTTGTAGCCTGCGATTTGATCGCGGAGGGAAGTACCTGTCTGAGGAATGCATGGCATACTGATCAGAGATTGGGATTTGATCCCAAATGACTACACCATACACTTTTGTGTAAGAAATGGTGTGTCGTAAATAAGAAATGGAACTCTTATAGAGATAGTAAAAGATGAGTTATACGGAACTACCTGTGTTCTATGGATATGTCTGGAAACAACGGCGCATTCAAATGCGGTTGTAGAATATCCTAGAAGAACAAAAGATGTGTGTTCAATAGTACTATGAACCAGAAGGACGTTATAAGTTCTAACGCCCGGTTCTTAGAGAAAGACTATATGATGAACCACAAGCCCAAAGTAACGTGATACTTTGAAATGAGAGAGAAAGATTAAGACTTAGAACCAGCCGAATCGAGTAGCGGTACACCACTGACTGCACCTACTGTTATCACTGTTTATACACCGGAATACCATTGTAGTGGGAGGTTGTGGGACAACCGGAGATATTCATAAGACTAGGTGAGTCTTCGGACTCTGGACCTAGTATACATGAAATCGATCCCTGGATCTACATGGAGGCAGTACTAGATCTAAATGTGCCATCTTGGAGAGCAATAAGGATTATTGCTAAAAGGCGAGATCATTTAGAGTACAAGCTTAGTTGATCCATTTATGGATTGAAACAAAGCATTGAGTTCGTGGTACTTGCAAATTGATGAGATAGTCCATTTTATGGATTCATCAAAAGCATAGACGAATTGTGTGTATTGGAAACGTGATGGAAAACAAGGTGGTGTTTCTCGGAGGTTTTATGTGGATGACACTCTTATCATTGGCAACAATGTAAAGATGTTGTCAGACATAAAATGATGGTTGTCTAGATGAATCATTATGAAAGATAAAGGAAGAAGTTGGACATGTTCTTGAGATCTTGGATCTCTAGGAATGAACATTGTACTTCTCCTGGACATCTTACATATATGATTATGGTTCGTTTTAACATGCAAGATTCCGAGAAAGGTTCGTTACCTTTCAGAGACGGAATGCATCTATCTAAGGATATGTGTTTTGGAACACAAAAGGAGATAGAAGCAATGAAAGCAGTTTCCTACACTTTTAGTGTGGAAAGCTTAATAAATGCATTGTTGAAAACAAGAACCTGATATCGGCTATGCGGTTAGCATAGTGGGAGGATATCAAGGTAATCCTGGAAAGGAATATTCGACTGCTGTAAAAGTACTTTCGAAGTACTAGAAATTATGTTCTGGATTACGGAGCAGACGAGCATTTCCTTTGGATTACATTCTCTTAGATTTCTAATCGAATAAGGACCGGTGTAAGTCGATATCAGGCTATGTGTTTCACTATTAAAGGAGAAGGAGTTTTAACATGGAAGAGTGATAAGCACGATGCTTTTCGGACTCTGCCATAGGTAACCAAATAGCGGCCTCAGAGGCAGCGGAAGTTTTGGTATAACTCCGGGATAATCTCTGGGACTTAGATGTGATTCTTAATTTGCCAAAGGCTATGTAAATAGCGGTGCAATGGCAAATGGTAAGAAATCACTAGTCCATAAGTGTAAGATAACACATAGTGCAAGTACCACCTGATACGAGTCATCGTCGAGGGAGACGACGCTGTAGTCACCAAGATAACTTCAGAGCGGCAACCTAGAGTGCTCATTCACATAGTACTTCTTGGAAGTACAACTTAAGCACGTGATGAGTATGGGAGTCGGGAGTTTGGAGGAAATGACTAGACCTTAGTACAAGTGGGAGATTGTTGGAGTTGTGTACTTAATGTCTAGATTTAAGTAACGGAAACTCACGATCCATTGCCATTAATCTATTTAATTAAATAAACAATTATTTGCATTTAATTATTTATAATTAAATATATGCAAATCATAGTCCTGGATTTTATACGTTGTAGTTAGTATGGTGTTGCATGGGCGCACAGAAGATCATACTATCGGTTACTCGTATTTAATCGAACAGTTGCTCACGACCTAGATGGACACGGACCAATCCATCGGTATAGTCGTTGTGTGAGAGAGAAAATAATTTATCTTAATTATTTTATCACACTTGTACACTTGGTGTATTGAGCGGATCGTTGAGATTCATCGATTAGGATTGCCGGCGATAATCGATTCGAGTCTCAGTGTATTTTATTCTTAATCCCCGAAACTATTGCGGGTGTGTATATTTAATATAAGTGACTTTGATTTACCAAAGGAATTAACCGATTTAATTATTGGGTTAATTACCGGTTAAGTTGGGTCACTATATTTTATATATGGCATGCCGTGAATACTTGACGGGAAAGTGTATCCCGTAAGGGTTGATAATATCCCCGAGATGAGTTCATTAGGAATTATTATGTAAATCCTGCAGGTGGATTTGTTCCGCATAATAATTAAGGTTGAATGGTACTAGTCTCGGAAATAAGAGATGAATAAATTAATTAGCAATAAATTAATTTTATTCATGGATATTTATATCTTAAATACACGGAATAAATAATACTACCGGAGAAATATTATTTGATATAATATGGTTTAATATTGGGAGTGCAATTAATTTATATAGTGGAAAATAAATTAATTAATAATAGTAAGGATTAATAGATTTGGGCTTGGGCTCAATTTAATCACTATTATTGGAAGCCCAATATTCCACCTCCTTAAGATCCCCTACGTAGCCTATAAAAGCACTACATGGACTTCTCTATTCTCATAACTTGAAGATCACAATTCTAGAGAGAGAAAGTAGAGAGGAGGATCCATGGAGTTCGGTAGATCGTCGCCCACACGACGTCCGAGCTAGTGCAAGGAATACGCGGGAAGATCTTAAGGTCGTCAAATTGAGTTCTTCGTTTTTCCGAACAACGAGAACGAGGTAAATCGTAAAACCCTCTTTATGATTTTATCGTTTAATTATCGTAGAAATATCATGAACCAAGATCCGATGGCGAGACCCATATCGAGGTTGAACCGGGCGGTGGTGATCGAAGATCACCGGACCGCCGGCGACTCAACGGCTCGACGGGATGGGTCGAGGGGGCGTGAGCCTCGGCTGGACGCCGAGGGCTCGAACGCACGGACTCGGCCGCGAACTACGGGTTTTCCCGTAGCGGATTCGCGGGCTGTCCGAGCCCTCCCCGTGCACATTCAGCGGGCTGCTGCGAGCAGCCCCGTACGCGTCGCACGAGGCTCCAGCGGGCTGCTGGAGCAGCCCCGCTCGCACGGTGCGAGCACCGCTCGCGCGGGCTGGTCGCCGCTCGCACGGCTGGACCGCCGCTCGCGCGGCGGTGGGCTGTTTGTGATCGCAAGTCACGGCTGGACCGTGGCTGGTCGTGCGATCACCGGGCGAGGGCTGGGCGTGCCAAGGGGGCTGCCAAGGGCAGCCCTAGGCGGCTGCCTTGAACAGCCGCGAGTCCCACGAGGGGACTCGACCGAACAGCCGCGGCTTTGCCGCGGTTAGGGTTTTGGTTGAGTCCGGGGCTTCGTGGTGGTTCGTGGCGGATTGTTCCGACAACCGGGAGTCTATTGGAGTTGTCGTTCCGCAATTTGACAACTCCGGATATTCGATCTCCGAAGGACTTCGGTCGGAATTAATTAGATTATTTATTTATTTAAATTTATTAATTCCGGGATATCGATTTCCAACATAATAGATATCAGCAGACATACAATCACCAATAACCATGGTCTACATACACAATCATATAAATCATATACAATAACTAATCACAAAAATCATCAACCCTAAACAATCATATAACCAACTGAAACCCAATCTATGTCGAAGTAAGAAGAAAGACGATTCCAGAACTATATCATAATAGTCAAACGGAGTTACGAGTCAAAAGTTATGAATTTCTGAAGTTCGTAACGAAAAATGGTCGACACGACAAAATTCGCACCCGCTGCCCGCCGGCAGCGGTCGCGGGTCAAACAGCAGCGGTCGCGGCCCGTCGTCTTCTCGGGCGGGCTGCGCGTTTCTCCGACCTCAAAAAACCTCCCGGCAGTGATATCTTTTGATTACAAAGTCGAAAACGTAAGTTCTATATATCGAAACGATCCTCGCAACGAGAGCTATCCAACGGTATACAATTCAAGTACCGAAACTCAACAACACGAAATCGAGAAAGAGACGAAACATATCGATATCGAAACTACGATAACCTAAATCACTTGCCTTTGTAGACTGCAACGAGGTAAGTTCTATATACCGAAATGATCCTCGTGAAACCAGCTTTCCAACGGTATATAATTTGAATATCGAAACATAATAACACATAATCGAAATGTAGACGAAACATTATCGATATCGAAAACGACGGAAATCTAAACAATTCACTTGCCTCTTCGATTGATGTTCCGGCTAGACGTATGAACTCACGGGATGTATTGCTAGCTCTCCTCCTATAATGATTTCCAGAAAATCCGAGTTTGCTCCTCCGTTTCTTCTTCCCAGCTCTCTCTCTGTTCTTCTTCTTCTCCCGGTTTCCTCTCTGAATATGTGTGTTGTTGTATGTGTGTTGTTGTGTGGGTTTGCATGTGTGTGTGATTAAAAGGAGGGGGCACGTGTAGTATCTATATATATGGATGTTAATCCTCTTTACCCCTTGTAGCCGCCTTACTAAATACATATATACATTAATATTAATAATAATAATAATATAAATATTTAATAGGATATAAAATATACCCATTTAAATTTTAGTTCTTCTACACCAAAATCATTTATAAATTACACATCAAATAATCTTGGTCTCGCAATATTAATTTGAAAATATCCCAATGACCGATAAATTGATTTGTCGGTTACAAAGTCAACGGTCAACAAAAAAATATTATATCTTAATACTGAAAAATAAAACGGGTATTACAACTCTCCCCCCGTTTTAAAAAGTTTCGTCCTCGAAACTATCCAAGTTCTCTCTCGAACTGAACTCCCAAAAATATTATAATGTATAACCGTGACTATTTATCTCTAAGATCAACGCCGATAATATCTCTTCGTCGGAGGCGAACCTCTCTCAAGAACACGGCCCTTAACTCGGCATTTGAGGCAAACCTCACGTAGTACAATCAAACGGTCAAACTAGACGCATTCTCTGGACTCTCGGCATCCACACATGAAATTTAAACAATTGCAATCTCAAAATACAACATTCCTATCACGCTAGGAACGTAAACTTCTCAAGCAATTGATCTTCTTGCTCCCTAGTAGCCTCGTCTTCCGTGTGATTGCTTCACTAAACTTTCACATAGACGATCTTCTTGTTCCTCAACTGCTAATTTATCCAATCAATTATTTTCACTGGCTTTTCTTCGTAAGTCAAATCCTCTTTCACAATCAACTCTTCATAGCTAAGCACGTGTGAAGGATCCAACACATACTTTCGCAACATAGACACGTGAAACACATTACGAAGTCAAAACAATAACGGAGGTAATTTAATACACTAAGGCTAAATCACCAACTCGTTCAAGGATTTCAAATGGGCCCACAAAACGAGGACTCAACTTTCCCTTCTTCCCGAATCGCAAAACATCACATTTCAGAGAAATTTTCACGAACACAAAATCTTCTACTGCAAACTCTTTTGTCGACTCTGCGATGTCTGCATTCTATTACGAATCATCGTGACCATTTCAGCTGTCTGCTGAATCATCTCTGGTCCGATAACTTGTTTATCTCCAACTTTGTCTCAATGAACTAGAGATCTACATTTCCTTCCGTATAAAGCCTCGATCGGAGGCATTCTGATCGACGACTGATAACTATTGTTATACGAAAACTCAACCACTGGCAAGTGTTTATCCCAACTACCACCGAAGTCAACAACACATGCCCGAAACATGTCTTCCAAAATTCGTATTGTTCTTTTTTTTCGACTGTCCATCTGTTTGTGGATGAAAAGCCGTACTGAACGTCAATTGTGTACCCATTGCCTTATGCATACTTTGTCAAAACTGCGAAGTAAACTTTGGATCACGACCTGACATAATTAAAATCGGCACTCCGTGTTATCGTACAACGTCATGAACATAGAGTTCCGTCAATTAATCCAAACTACCCTTCCTCTTGAATGGCAAGAAATGCGCAGATTTAAAACCTAAATCGAATCACAAGCTTTAGAAGTCACTGGAAACTCAGTAACAAAACCCATACCGATATTCTCCGACTTCTACATCGGTATCGACATTGGCTGTAATAAACCAGCAGGTCTCTGATGTTCTGCCTTAACTTTCTGACAAGTCAAACATCTCTATACGAAGGACGCTAGATCCTTCTTCATTCCCATCCAAGCATAATGACGACCCAATTCACGTCTCATCTTTGTACCCCCGGGATGATAGAATATGGAGATGAATGAGCCTCACTCATCACATTCTCTTTCAACTCAAAAACATTCGACACAACTATTCTCTGTGCCTGCAGCAAAACACCATTTGCTGCAATAACATAATCATCGCGCTTCCCGGATTGCACCTCATCCAGAATCATTAATAGTTCAGAGTCTTTTAACTGCTCATCTCTGATTTGTTGCAGTATAGTCGGTTGAATACGCAACTCAGCTAACAAACCCTGCACTTCTTCCATCTGGACCACTTCCAGATCAAATTGTTGAATCTCATATTTCAGCTCTCTGGGCCACATAGATATCATCTCTGCAAGAGACACATGAGATTTTCGACTCATAGCATATGCAACTACATTTGCCTTCTCTGGATGATACATGATTTCCAAATCATAATCTTTTACCAGTTCCAGCCATCGCGTTTGTCTCATATTCAACTCCTTCTGGGTGAAGAAATACTTGAGACTCTAGTAGTCCGTATACACTTCACATTTAACGCCATACAGATAATGACGCTAAATCTTTAGTGCAAACACCACATGTGCCAATCCAAATCATGAGTGGGATAATTACATTCGTGTTCCTTGAGTTACCTCGAGGCATACGCAGTTACCCTTCCGTTCTGCATTAACACAATACCCAAGCCTTTCAACGAAGCATCGTTGTAAATAGTGAAGCCTTCTTTACCGCTCGGCAACGCGAGAATAGGAGTTGTTGTCAAACGATCTTTCAATGTCTGGAAGCATTCTTCACATCCCTCGCTACACAAAAACTGAGCGTTCTTCTTTGACATTTTAGTCATCGGTCCTGACCGTCTGGCAAAACCTTCAACGAATCTCTGGTAATGCCCAGCCAAACCGATAAAACTCCTAACCTCTGTCGTATTAGTTGGCGTCGTCTAACTACGAATACCCTCAATTTTACTGGGATCCACAGATATACCCTCCTGTGAAATCACGTGTCCCAGAAATTGCACACTACTCATCCAGAATTCACATTTTCTGAATTTAGCATACAACTGCTTTTCTTTCAGCCTCTGAAGCGTCAGCCTCAAGTGAATCCTATGCTCTTCCTTTGTCTTTGAATACATCAGAATATCGTCAATAAACACAATAACGAATTTATCAAGATATTTTTGAAAATACCCGATTCATCAAATCCATAAATGTCGCAGGAGCATTTGTCAATCCCGAAAGGCATAATAGTAAGCTCGTAGTGCCCATACCTCGATCTGAATGCCGTCTTTGGAATACCTTCTTCATGAACTTTAAACTGATGATATCCCGATCTCAAATCAATCTTCGAAAAGAATGCAGCACCCTGCAACTGATCGAGCAAATCTTCAATTCTCGGTAAAGGATACCGATTCTTAATCATCACCTTATTCAGTTCTCGATAGTCAATGCACAACCGCATCGAACCATCCTTCTTCTTTACAAACAATATCGGTGCTCCCCAAGGAGAATAACTTGGCCTGATCAGCTTCTTGTCTAGCAGATCCTGCAACTGCACTATTAACTCAGCCAACTCAGCCGGAGCCATCCGATACGTTGTTTTCGAAATAGGAACTGTACCAGGTACCAACTCTATCCCGAAATCAATTTCTCTGTCTGGTGGAATACCCTGAATATCCTTCGAGAAAACCTCAGGATACTCACGAACCACCACAATGTCATCAAGGATCAACAGAGCCTCGAACGACATTTTCATCGTAGCCAGGAATGCTAAACATCCCTGATTAATCAACTTCGTAGCCCGCGTATATGATATAATCGAAAGTGACGATTTACCGATTACACCTCGAAACTCCACGTTTCCAACCCACTTCGGCAATACCACTTGCCTCTCACATACCAATCAATCGATGCATGATGCAATGACAACCAGTCTATGCCCAAAATAACATCAAAGTCACAAGGATATAGCAGTATCGAATCAATCGATATTCGCAATCACAAAAACACATAAGGCAAGAGACATAAACAAATCTCAAAAACCCAGCAAGTAGAAAAACATACCATGGCTGACGAGACGAGCGAACGCAGCTGATCATGGATACAAAACGGACCACTACCCACTAGACTCAAACCCAGAGTATACCCAAAGACATGCTCGTAAAACTGAGCTCTGATACCAAGTTGTGACGCCCGGTTATTTATCTCATTTTAAAACAGCGGAAAAATTAAAATTTTATACAAACTTCACCTATAACCGGACTCACGCTGACACCTCACCCCAGACACCAAATAATATATATAAAAGTATAAACAATAAACCTAGTGTCTAAACATCAGAGAATAATAAAATACCGCGGTGGCCCCTATCCATGATCACAAAGCCTGCGTCGTCTCTCGTCCAACCCAAAACAGCACGACAAGTACCTACAAAATTGAGAAATACACAAGGCAAGATCAGCGTCTAATACGCTGGCAAGATTTATAATCCCCTACCATGTACCACACAAACACACAGTCATATAACACATAATGATCATCTGGTCTCAACCATCCTCGGACACACTGTCCTCCGGTATCCTCGAACCGTCGTGTCTCCACTATCCTCGGACAACAACACGTCCTCCAGTATCTTTGACACGGTCTACTCGTACACATCATGCCTACCCTATAGGCAGTATCCCGTATGATACAAGTATCACCTCCTCAACCTGAGATGTAAGACCAGTAACGATGGCTCACGTAGAGATAATCGTAATACGTATACTTAGCTAGGGTAATACATCTCACGATATCGCGCTGTCCATCGTACTGACGCTAATCTTGGCTAGTCAGATCACCCGTACCCACGTTCAACCGAACGAAGGTCGCTCGACCTCAATGCACATAAACACGTATCATGCACACACAAATAAAACACTGGCCTGAAAGCCACTCATGCTATCCATCAGCATGTAAGGATCAGTGCAAGATCGTAAAATGATCACTACACATCCCTCTCGACTAAGTAGTCATGAGTTCATCAATCCCGATAGATCACTAACGGTCTATCCCTGATGACACTCCTACGAAGTCAAATCCCTGTACATGGTCTATCCACAACAGGATCCAAATACAGACTAAGTGACGAGTTCACTGGTCCCGGGAGACACTCGCAGTCCATCCCCAATGACACTCACTCACGAAGTCTAAACCCATACACACGAACATAACAAATGTCGTCGATGGAGTCGACAATAGAATCCGTCGATCGCACACAACGGATTCTAAATGTCATCCGGGTAAGCAGACCGTGAAGCTGTCAGAAGGGCGCGACCCAAACTACAGGCGAACACCTCTGTCACTACCCGTTGGTTAGACCCTTGTCTATAGTGACCCCGTCACTACAGACCTCGGTCTACATGGATTAGACTACGCACCTCTGACATCCCAGATGCCAATCAAAAAGCGCGCACGAGGCTGCGCATCTACATCCATGTTCGCCTCCCGTAGGGCTATCGTGTTGGAGTTGTGTACTTAATGTCTAGATTTAAGTAACGGAAACTCACGATCCATTGCCACTAATCTATTTAATTAAATAAACAATTATTTGCGTTTAATTATTTATAATTAAATATATGCAAATCATAGTCCTGGATTTTATACGTTGTAGTTAGTATGGTGTTGCATGGGCGCACAGAAGATCATACTATCGGTTACTCGTATTTAATCGAACAGTTGCTCACGACCTAGATGGACACGGACCAATCCATCGGTATAGTCGTTGTGTGAGAGATAAAATAATCTATCTTGATTATTTTATCACACTTGTACACTTGGTGTATTGAGCGGATCTGCTTGAGATTTATCGATTAGGATTGCCGGCGATAATCGATTCGAGTCTCAGTGTATTTTATTCTTAATCCCTGAAACTATTGCGGGTGTGTATATTTAATATAAGTGACTTTGATTTACCAAAGGAATTAACCGATTTAATTATTGGGTTAATTACCGGTTAAGTTGGGTCACTATATTTTATATATGGCATGCCGTGAATACTTGACGGGAAAGTGTATCCCGTAAGGGTTGATAATATCCCCGAGATGAGTTCATAAGGAATTATTATGTAAACCCTGCAGGTGGATTTGTTCCGCATAATAATTAAAGGTTGAATGGTACTAGTCTCGGAAATAAGAGATGAATAAATTAATTAGCAATAAATTAATTTTATTCATGGATATTTATATCTTAAATACACGGAATAAATAATACTACCGGAGAAATATTATTTGATATAATATGGTTTAATATTGGGAGTGCAATTAATTTTATATAGTGGAAAATAGAATTAATTAATATTAATGGATTAATAGATTTGGGCTTGGGCTCAATTTAATCATTAATATTGGAAGCCCAATATTCCACCTCCTTAAGATCCCCTACGTAGCCTATAAAAGCACTACATGGTCTTCTCTATTCTCATAACTTGAAGATCAAAATTCTAGAGAGAGAAAGTAGAGTGGGAGATCCATGGAGTTCGGTAGATCGTCGCCCACACGACGTCCGAGCTAGTGCAAGGAATACGTGGGAAGATCTCAAGGTCGTCAAATTGAGTTCTTCGTTTTTCCGAACAACGAGAACGAGGTAAATCGTAAAACCCTCTTTATGATTTTATCGTTTAATTATCGTAAAAATATCTTGAACCAAGATCCGAGAACGCGACCTTTGTCGAGGTTGAACCGGGCGGTGGTGATCGAAGATCACCGGACCGCCGGCGGCTCAACGGCTCGAGCAAGAGAGGGGCGAGCCTCGGCTGGACGCCGAGACCCGATCGAGCGCGTGCTCGATCGTCCGGATGGGCTCGACGCGAGCTGCGGTTTCTCCCGCAGCGGACTCGCGTACGATGCGAGCCTCATCCGGGGACGACCAGCGGGCTGCTGGGAGCAGCCCGTACGATTGCTCAGCGCCGCTTGCACGGCGCGATCGCCGCTTGCGCGGGCTGATCGCCGCTCGCGCGGTGAAGCCGCCGCTCGCGCGGTGGCGGGCTGTGGTGATCGCATGCCACGATTTTGGTCGTGGCGGATGTGCGATCACCTAGGGCATGGCTGGGAAGCCCCTTATGGCTGCTACGAACAGCCGCGAGCCCCACACGGAGGCTCGACCGGACAGCCGCGGGCTATCCCCGCGGCTAGGGCTTCGGTTGGGCTATCCCCGTGGAAGTTCGTGGCGGATTTCCGGCAACCGGGATTTCGATTGGAGTTGTCGTTCCGCACTTTGACAACCCCGGATATTCGATCTCCAAAGGATTTCGGTCGGAATTAATTAGATAATTAATTTTAATTAATTTATTAATTCCGGGATATCGATTTCCAACAATTGGTATCAGAGCGTTGGTTTTAGTTCATGGTATTTTTCGATAAATTTTTCTACCTTGCAGGGTTTCCGATTATTATGGCTAGATTTAATTATTGTTAATTAATGTCATAATATTTCTCTTGATTATTAAACTCTCGGTGATGTCAATATTCGTTCTTGTGTGGTGAATGTTTGTTCTTAATTTTTCCGGAAATTGTTTGAGGTCGTTTTCATGTAGAGAATCGATACCGGATAACGTAGTAATAAATTTGTAATTTATTTTACGTTGGATCGAGGACGAAACGACGACCAGAAAATTGTGACGGAGGAGACGAAGAGAGGGAGGGCTCGATCGGCCATCCCCATGGCCGATCTCATGAGGCTCGATCGACCACCATGAGGAGTTCGACTCCTCTAGGTGGGTGGTCGATCATGGTGAGCGCGGGGATCCCCAACCCGCGTTCATCTCGGCCAAGATCCAACTTTCCTAAATTATTCGGTTTTCCTATTTTGAGTATTCCTTTTTTTTTTTGGGAATTCTCATGGAATAGGAAAAGAATAAATTTAGAATATATTTATTTTTCCTTATTGATTATTCCTATTCTTGGGAATTTTCATAGATTAGGAAAAGGAATAAATTTATAATTAATTTATTTTTCCTATTTAATTATTCCTTTATGAAATTTTTAATGGATTAGGAAAATAATTAATTTGGAAAGTTTAGGAGTCCTAAATTAATTTTTCCTTATTTAATTATTCCTTTATGGAATTTTTAATGGATTAGGAAAGGAATTAATTTGGAAGGACTAGGAGTCCTAAATTATTTTATTTTCTTATTTCATTATGGAAATCATCTAGAATATTCCAAGTGGGTCTTGGATAGATTATTATAGAGATTTAATGAAGTAGAAAGGGAAAATAAAATAAATTATTTTATTTCCTTATTTCATTATGGAAGTCTTCTAGAATATTCCAAGTGGGTCTTGGATAGATTATTCTAGAGATTTAATGAAGTAGAAAGGAAAAATAAAATAAATAAAAATATTAATAATATTTAATTTTATTTTTGATTTATTCGATTGACTTAATTTTCGAATGAAGTATCTTTTGGATTTATTAAAAATAAATAGATTTAAATATTGGAATTAATATTCCCGTCACATAGAGCATTCAAGAACGAAGACTGAAGACTAGAAGATGCGTACGGGAATGCGATAAAGCCATAATAGTCGGAAAATAATATTCTAGTATTATTTTGATTATGTGATAATATTCTATGTGCTTTATTTCATGTATGCATGCTTATGTGTATTTAATTATGCATTAGATAGCGTATCCCTTTATTATAAAAAGCTAAGTGGGAGAGGGTATGGAAACATATCCATGGTCTCCATTGCTGTTCTCTTGGTGACTTTTATGAACTTTCGAAGTTCATATAGATAAGCCATTGGAGGAGAATTCTTGTAATTCCTCTTACGAGAAACATTGATTAAGTTTATCAAACAATGCCTAATTTATCTTTCCAAAACTGATTTCAAGTCGACTCATTCTCACCCCGGGGAGTGGAATGGAGCCAAAGCCACTTGGTCATGTCGAGGACACAAATTAGAGACTTTCGTGTCATTTGATGACTAGATCGATTGTCTGCTCGGCTCCCTCATTTATGAGAGATAGGGTCGTTCGCATGGTGAATCACTGGTAAGAAACTTCGAGTTTCACTTATGATTCTCCGCGTCTTGATTTACAAGATTGAATGAATCAAGTAATTGGGAGTCAATTATAAAAGTCTCTTGGTGTAGTAAACGTCCACACCACGTGGCTTGCTACACTAACGGATTTTGGATTAATTGATGTAGACAGTTATAAGGAATTGTGAAGAGTTGTGAAGTTGTCGTAAACGTCCACACCACGTGGCTTGCGGTGATGTAGCAATTCCAAACGATTTACTTTAGTGCTGAGTAATGGTTTACACTTAGATACGCATTATAGTATTCTTCCCCACGAAGTTCCGCTATAAGTGATGTATAACCGAAGCAAATCTAATTGCTAAATCATTTGGATTGGTAAACGTCCACACCACGTGGCTTGCCATATCTGATGGGATTTTAGATGTGATTAGTGGTTTAATGATATTATTTGAGGGAGATAATATCGGAGATTAAATCGATTGTTTGTTGTTATATGTGCTCATAGATTAGGATATGGCTTTGAACCCACTTTATGTGATACTTAAGGATTTTAAACTCACTGGTCCCTAAATGTATTGATTGGAATAGAGATCTAGACATTGTCCAGACTGTTGAAGAGTACAAGTTTGTACTCAGTGAGCTTTGTCCTCCCGAGCCTACGAATGTTTAGACATGATGTAGAGGCTAGACAAGAGGCGATGAGGATACTCATAAAGGCCAGTCGATTCGAGGAAACGCTTAAACACGTTTTTGAGATGATTGACCTTTTAGACGAGTTGAAACGGAAATCGCAAGCTCTTGTAGCCAATGCCAAAGGTTTTGAACCTAAGGGCAAAATCGGGGGAAAGGAAAAGCAAGCAAAGAAACCCAGTGGTCATAAGTTACATGAACCACGAGATGGGACGAGAAAGCCAATAGGCAAGTATTCTCGATACAAACAGTCTGGGTACTGGAAGTCTGATTATCCTCTCAAAGAAAGTACGAAATTTTCTTTAGTCGTGAAACATAGTCAGTGGTATTATCTACCGGAACCTGGTGTGTAGATATGGAACCACTGACGGTATGTGCATTCTAAATGCAAGGGTTCCAGGAAACCCGACGACTTAGAAAAGAAGAAATCGTAGTCTACATGGGCAATGCTGTAGAGGAGGCAGCAGTTGCAGTGGAGGACATTTTATAGGATTTCATTTTGAGTTATTGCTTTTATGTACCTTTCATATTAGAAAGAACTTTGTTCTGGATTTCTAATGAGTGGATATTTTATTTCTTTTAATCATTTGATGGTTATAAGAAGAAATAATGATATTATCTATTTTGGTACATTGGCTAGCAATATATAAATGATGAATCCTGAGTCCACCACGATGCAACGAACCGTAGTATGAAACTCGTTTTACTAATAAGAGATTTCTTTATCAATTATACTTGTGGATTCTTATGCTGAGTCATGTTTATTCAAATAAGAAGTTCAAAGGTCGAAAATTGATATTTGATCAATTAAGTTGAAGGAATGGACCTTCCGACCTAAGAATCTAATTTGGAAGATAATATGACTAAGCAATCCTTTATGGATATAAGATATAAGATCCGGACAAGTATAAGAATTGATTAACTCTAATGTATGCAGACCTATGTCTACTCAGACAATAAGGTACGAGTACATCATTTGATGATTACTCGAGAAATGGATTAGAATACCTGATGTGCCACAAAAGCAAGTGTTTTGACAAGTCAATGGACACTAAGCAATTGTGAGAACCATCAAGGTATATCCATTTCTAGCCTGCGATTTGATCGCGGAGGCAAGTACCTGTCTGAGGAATGCATAGCATACTGATCAGAGATTGGGATTTGATCCTAAATGACTTCACCATACACTGTTGTGTAGAAATGGTGTGTCGTAAACAAGAAATGGAACTTTTATAGAAATAGTAAAATTATGAGTTATACGGAACTACCTGTGTTCTATGGATATGTCTGGAAACAACGGCGCATTCAAATGCGGTTGTAGAATATCCTAGAAAAACAAAAGATGTGGTTCAATAGTACTATAAACCAGAAGGACGTTATAAGTTCTAACGCCCGGTTCTTAGAGAAAGACTATATGATGAACCACAAGCCCCAAGTGACATGATACTTTGAAATGAGAGAGAAAGATTAAGACTTAGAACCAGCCGAACCGAGTAGCGGTACACCACTAACTGCACCTACTGTTATTACTGTTTATACACCGAAATGCCATTGTAGTGGGAGGTTGTGGGACAACCGGAGATATTCATAAGACTAGCACTACTAAAATCAGAGTCATAGACATCACTTCATTTAAATCGTCTTCAAATGCGCCCGATGTAAATGTATATTTTTAAATCAGATAAAAAACAACTGATTTAAATCTAAATAATAATATCGCTTTTAAATGAAATCGATTTAAATAATGTCGTTTTAAAAAACAACTAAATCACTTGTATTGTATAAACGATTTAATTGATATTTTTTAAAAAAAATTAAAATTCGCTGTAAACTTAGCATTGATTTAAGTGATAAAAATTTTAAAAATTATACCCTAATTCAGATTTTTCTTATTATAATTTCATACCTCTACCGTATATTTCATACCGCTCAAACCCAACTCATCTTCTTCTCCATTTCCCCCTAAAAAAACCCTAATCCCACTGACCTCCGCCCTCACTTTCATCCTCCTCCTCCAACTCCAACACGGCCTCCGCCTTGGTCCTCACCTGCGACAGGTACTCGTGAGAGACAACCGATTCGATCTCCGGCCACAATTAGGAGACCTCCTCGTAAATGTCGAGCGCGCAGAACATTATCTCCGGCGACAGAATCCAATTGTCCCTCCCGAAATTCTCGGCGAAACCGAACAAGTTCACTGCCGCATCTCCGCAGATCTTCGCGAAGCACGACTTCGACATCTTCTCGCAGGAGGAGGAGAAAACGGCGTCGCACAGAGTCCGCTCGCCGCGGAAGACGGTATTGGTTGCCGCTCTGTTTAAAACTGCTTTCTCCAATTCTCCACGCTCTCTCCTTGTACTATTTCGGGTATATACTGAGCTTTTATAAAATCCGTTTGTCGTGTTTTGTCAATTGTCGTGGCCAAGTGAAAAAGAAGTAAAATTTGGTAAGGTCCTTTGCGGTTTTATTTTCTGTTTTTACTAGTTTGGGTTGGCATTCTTTCTATTCCGATATATATTTGTGTCTGATATATTGCCCAGAAGATGTTTTTATGTGTGATTCTTCGATCGATTATCATTTATTTTGTGAAATGTGAAATTCGGATGTCGAATCAATTTGGTTTTCTATTTTAACCCGAAAGATGTTTTTTTTCTTCTTCCTTTGTTTATGTAAGTACAGTAGTATGACCCCCTCATTGGTTTGGTGATCAGTACCATTTAATAGTTGGTATGTGTAACTCATAAAGGGAGTGGGACTGAGATAGCATATGGAGAGATAGAAGTGCATTGGGATTACGTCAATTTCTATATGTACATTAGCTTCGATTTCGTCGAATTATTTCTCTACGGTTGGTCTGATTGATGAATTCTTGATCGGAGTTTTTGCAGGCTGTGAATATAATTTACTTTAATTCATTTTGACCAATTAAAGCATTAGGCACCGCTGAAATGAAGATGTATGTTGATTGTATAGTTACATTTTCATTCACTTCAATATGAGCCCACCACCATGTGATTACAGGGCTTAGCCTTTTCTCTTTAGACATGTATATTATTTTTGTCATGTGGTTTACGGCAGAATCGAATGAAGTGTCGGGGCCCTTACTAATTTCGAAGTGCTCGACCTGTTGAGATCAAGAGGAGCTGCAAAAGACGCTTCTCGTGTCATGGCCCATGTCTCACTGTCTGAATACAAGGTTGGAGGATTGTTTATATTGTAAGTTGGTAGTATTGTGCTAAGATGTTTTTTTTCGTTCATGCCTTTTTTTTCCTTTTTTCTTGTAGGTTTTCGACTATTTAGAACAAATTCCTGCCTTCAATCAAACAAGGGAGAAGATTGGTAAACTTGTGCTGGGGCATGATCAATAATGTAAGTACAGGGTTTCAGGGGTACTGTTGTTATTTCATTTGTTTTATTTGGTAATCAATGGCGTAGGTAGTGGGCCACCCTTCTCTTCCACAGGTGAGATGGAGTTACATCTTAAACAAGAGAGTGCCTGAGCTAAAGATCGTGAAGCTGCAGATAGGTATGCATTCATGGCGAAGGTGGTGAAGGCAACTTGGATCGATTAGAAGACACCAATGTTTATCGGCTATTTATGATGTATATTTTTTATCATGTTTTGAATTTCTATCGATGTTTGATCGAATGTCTTGTATATTGGTTAATATTGACAATGATTAGGATGTTATTGAAGCAAATTAATATTACGGTATTGATGTTTTTATTAATATATTTATATATTTTGTGTAATTTTATTGTTAAGGACATCGCTTGTAAAAGAGAAATGATGTATTAAATTGTAAAAGACATCACTTTTTGTTAATTAAATTAAATCGAAATATTTTAGATATCGGGTTTATGTTCTCGCAACAAAATCGTTTAATACTCGATTTCTTAAGTTCGCTAATATATCATTTTCTCTAGTTAAAACTGATTTAAATGTTACTACAGATATCGGTTTATAACCGATGTCTGAAATAGGGCGAGTATAGACATCGCCTCCATACACATCGGTCGCATATGTCATTTAAATCGGGTAATACCCGATTTCTATGACTGTTTTTTTAGTAGTGTAGGAGAGTCTTCAGACTCTGGACCTAGTATACATGAAATCGATCCCTAGATCTACATAAAGGCCGTACTAGATCTAAATGTGCCTTCTTGGAAAGCAATAAGGATTATTGCTAAGAGGCGAGATCATTTAGAGTACAAGCTTAGTTGATCCATTTATGGATTGAAACAAAGCATTGAGTTCGTGGTACTTGCAAATTGATGAGATAGTCCATTTTATGGATTCATCAAAAGCATAGACGAATTGTGTGTATTGGAAACGTGATGGAAAACAAGGTGGTGTTTCTCGGAGGTTTTATGTAGATGACACTATTATCATTGGCAACAATGTAAAGATGTTATCAGACATAAAATGATGGTTGTCTAGATGAATCATTATGAAAGATAAAGGAAGAAGTTGGACATGTTCTTGAGATCTTGGATCCCTAGAAAGAACATTGTACTTCTCTTGGACATCTTACATAAATGATTATGGTTCGTTTTAAACATGCAAGATTCCGAGAAAGGTTCGTTACCTTTCAGAGACGGAATGCATCTATCTAAGGATATGTGTTTTGGAACACAAAAGGAGATAGAAGCAATGAAAGCGGATTCCTACATTTCGAGTGTGGAAAGCTTAATAAATGCGATGTTGAAAACAAGAACCTGATATCGGCTATGCGGTTAGCATAGTGGGAGGATATCAAGGTAATCCTGGAAAGGAATACTTGACTGCTGTAATGAACATTTTTAGTACTTTCGAAGTACTAGAAATTATGTTCTGGATTACGGAGCAGACGAGCATTTCCTTTGGATTACATTCTCTTAGATTTCTAATCGAATGAGGACCCGTGTAAGTCGATATCAGGCTATGTGTTTCACTATTAAAGGAGAAGGAGTTTTAACATGGAAGAGTGATAAGCACGATGCTTTTCGGACTCTCCCATGGGTAACCAAATAGCAGCCTCAGAGGCAGCGGATGTTTTGGTATAACTCTGGATAATCTCTGGGACTTAGATGTGATTCTTAATTTGCCAAAGGCTATGTAAGTAGCGGTGCAATGGCAAATGGTAAGAAATCACTAGTCCATAAGTGTAAGATAACACATAGTGCAAGTACCACCTGATACGAGTCATCGTCGAGGGAGACGACGCTGTAGTCACCAATATAACTTCAGAGCGGCAACCTAGAGTGCTCATTCACATAGTACTTCTTGGAAGTACAACTTAAGCACGTGATGAGTATGGGAGTCGGGAGTTTGGAGGAAATGACTAGACCTTAGTACAAGTGGGAGATTGTTGGAGTTGTGTACTTAATGTCTAGATTTAAGTAACGGAAACTCACGATCCATTGCCACTAATCTATTTAATTAAATAAACAATTATTTGCGTTTAATTATTTATAATTAAATATATGCAAATCATAGTCCTGGATTTTATACGTTGTAGTTAGTATGGTGTTGCATGGGCGCACAGAAGATCATACTATCGGTTACTCGTATTTAATCGAACAGTTGCTCACGACCTAGATGGACACGGACCAATCCATCGGTATAGTCGTTGTGTGAGAGAGAAAATAATCTATCTTGATTATTTTATCACACTTGTACACTTGCTATATTGAGCGGATCTGCTTGAGATTTATCGATTAGGATCGCCGGCGATAATCGATTCGAGTCTCAGTGTATTTTATTCTTAATCCCTGAAACTATTGCGGGTGTGTATATTTAATATAGGTGACTTTGATTTACCAAAGGAATTAACCGATTTAATTATTGGGTTAATTACCGGTTAAGTTGGGTCACTATATTTTATATATGGCATGCCGTGAATACTTGACGGGAAAGTGTATCCCGTAAGGGTTGATAATATCCCCGAGATGAGTTCATAAGGAATTATTATGTAAACCCTGTAGGTGGATTTGTTCCGCATAATAATTAAAGGTTGAATGGTACTAGTCTCGGAAATAAGAGATGAATAAATTAATTAGCAATAAATTAATTTTATTCATGGATATTTATATCTTAAATACACGGAATAAATAATACTACCGGAGAAATATTATTTGATATAATATGGTTTAATATTGGGAGTGCAATTAATTTTATATAGTGGAAAATAAAATTAATTAATATTAATGGATTAATAGATTTGGGCTTGGGCTCAATTTAATCATTAATATTGGAAGCCCAATATTCCACCTCCTTAAGATCCCCTACGTAACCTATAAAAGCACTACAGGGTCTTCTCTATTCTCATAACTTGAAGATCAAAATTCTAGAGAGAGAAAGTAGAGAGGGAGATCCATGGAGTTCGGTAGATCGTCGCCCACACGACGTCCGAGCTAGTGCAAGGAATACGTGGGAAGATCTCAAGGTCGTCAAATTGAGTTCTTCGTTTTTCCGAACAACGAGAACGAGGTAAATCGTAAAACCCTCTTTATGATTTTATCGTTTAATTATCGTAAAAATATCTTGAACCAAGATCCGAGAACGCGACCTTTGTCGAGGTTGAACCGGGCGGTGGTGATCGAAGATCACCGGACCGCCGGCGGCTCAACGGCTCGAGCAAGAGAGGGTCGAGAGGGGCGAGCCTCGGCTGGACGCCGAGACCCGATTGAGCGCGTGCTCGATCGTCCGGATGGGCTCGACGCGAGCTGCGGTTTCTCCCGCAGCGGACTCGCGTACGATGCGAGCCTCATCCGGGGACGACCAGCGGGCTGCTACGATTGCTCAGCGCCGCTTGCACGGCGCGATCGCCGCTTGCGCGGGCTGATCGCCGCTCGCGCGGTGAAGCCGCCGCTCGCGCGGTGGCGGGCTGTGGTGATCGCATGCCACGATTTTGGTCGTGGCGGATGTGCGATCACCTAGGGCATGGCTGGGCAGCCCCTTATGGCTGCTACGAACAGCCGCGAGCCCCACACGGAGGCTCGACCGGACAGCCGCGGGCTATCCCCGCGGCTAGGGCTTCGGTTGGGCTATCCCCATGGAAGTTCGTGGCGGATTTCCGGCAACCGGGATTTCGATTGGAGTTGTCGTTCCGCACTTTGACAACCCCGGATATTCGATCTCCAAAGGATTTCGGTCAGAATTAATTAGATAATTAATTTTAATTAATTTATTAATTCCGGGATATCGATTTCCAACATATCGGTCGTCACCGATGTACGTGCATAAACGGCAACAAAAGCCAACACGTGTCAAACACAAAACTCGAAAGATCAAAAGACTCAAATCGAGTAAATCATAAAATCACGGATCACCTGATCCCAATCCACAAATATACCACATGATATCCACCTCGGCTATACCAGCCATCATCGGTATCATATACCCATATGCACATATACTACAAGTATAATACATATCAACAGGCATATAATCAACAATATATCACATGATATCCACCTCGGCTATATCAGCCATCATCGGTATCATATACCCATATGCACATATACAACAAGTATAATAGATATCAGCAGACATACAATCACCAATAACCATGGTCTACATTCACAATCATATAAATCATATACAATAACTAATCACAAAAATCATCAACCCTAAAAAATCATATAACCAACTGAAACCCAATCTATGTCGAAGTACGAAGAAAGACGATTCCAGAACTATATCATAATAGTCAAACGGAGTTACGAGTCAAAAGTTATGAATTTCTGAAGTTCGTAACGAAAAACGGTCGACACGACAAAATTCGCACCCGCTGCCCGCCGGCAGCGGTCGCGGGTCAAACAGCAGCGGTCGCGGCCCGTCGTCTTCTCGGGCGGGCTGCGCGTTTCTCCGACCTCCCGGCAGTGATATCTTTTGATTACAAAGTCGAAAACGTAAGTTCTATATATCGAAACGATCCTCGCAACGAGAGCTATCCAACGGTATACAATTCAAGTACCGAAACTCAACAACACGAAATCGAGAAAGAGACGAAACATATCGATATCGAAACTACGATAACCTAAATCACTTGCCTTTGTAGACTGCAACGAGGTAAGTTCTATATACCGAAATGATCCTCGTGAAACCAGCTTTCCAACGGTATATAATTCGAATATCGAAACATAATAACACATAATCGAAATGTAGACGAAACATTATCGATATCGAAAACGACGGAAATCTAAACAATTCACTTGCCTCTTCGATTGATGTTCCGGCTAGACGTATGAACTCACGGGATGTATTGCTAGCTCTCCTCCTATAATGATTTCCAGAAAATCCGAGTTTGCTCCTCCGTTTCTTCTTCCCAGCTCTCTCTCTGTTCTTCTTCTTCTCCCGGTTTCCTCTCTGAATATGTGTGTTGTTGTGTGGGTTTGCATGTGTGTGTGATTAAAAGGAGGGGGCACGTGTAGTATCTATATATATGGATGTTAATCCTCTTCACCCCTTGTAGCCGCCTTACTAAATACATATATACATTAATATTAATAATAATAATAATATAAATATTTAATAGGATATAAAATATACCCATTTAAATTTTAGTTCTTCTACACCAAAATCATTTATAAATTACACATCAAATAATCTTGGTCTCGCAATATTAATTTGAAAATATCCCAATGACCGATAAATTGATTTGTCGGTTACAAAGTCAACGGTCAACAAAAAAATATTATATCTTAATACTGAAAAATAAAACGGGTATTACAAATACCATTGAGGGCGATCTCTTGCTTCAGGGATCGTAGAACTAACCTCATCTTGTATTGCCGAATCGGGAACCTTGTGTTGAGATCCAGCATCGGTATGTCATACTTCACGCTCGTCATAGATCCTTAGCTCTGATACCACTTGTTGACGATCGGACGATGTATAGTATGATGAAAACGAGAATACCGAAGAAAAGAAATCAACAAGAAAATAGAGAAGACAAAGAATTTACGTGGAAACCCAATTGGGAAAAACCACGGGAGGAACGACGAACAATTCACTATAATATTGCTTCACGATTACAAGGATGATATACGCTCTAAACCCTTAAATCTCACGCAATAGCTATAGAATTATAATTGATGTGTCTTATTGTGTCTATGGAGATCCCTATTTATAGTTGTAGAAAACTCATAAAATAGGTAATAATAGGAATAGGAATTATAATCCTTTCCTATTATAACTCAAACCTCCTAACCAAGTTAGGAATCCAAAAGACTTATTCCATAAGTCAAGAAGTCATCATAGAAGCTTCTATTCCTTAAGCGGTTTTGAGTCATATCTTAACAGATATGCATGAATGTATGATCTGACCATGTAAAAGTCATAAGAAAGATACATACATGAAAATCCTAGATGAATTTTAAGATTCCTAAAATGAAAGGAAATGAAAATCAGAACATGTATAGAGTATCATATTACATATGTCATTATGGACAAAATTGATATTGAGACAAGGTCCCGAAGACCAGTGATTGATCCCGAAGACCAGTGATTGCACTCTTTTTCCCTCTACTAAGTTTTTTTTCCCACAGGGTTTTCTTAGTTAAAGGTTTTTAACGAGACAATCACCACAATATAAATGTGAATGTCATGTACTCTTTTCCTCGAGTATTTTTTCCTACAGGGTTTTATAACGAGGTTTTTAACGAGGCATGTACATCACTCAATATGAGTTTGTTTTCGAAATAAACTTAGATATTGAACTTGAAGTTCAAATGATTGTGAGTTGAAGTTCACATTATTGTTCATTTGTGAAGAAATGTATATTGAACACTAGACGCATCTAAAATACTCCAGCAGAGTTACCGACCGGTTATAGCAATTGCGAATGCTCTAGTGAATATAGATGTCTGGTAAAGGCATGTCCCTGAAGGACGAAAAATATACAATACTACAAATGAATGTAAATTTCGACAATTCGAAGGTTGTGTCCTGAAGACCAAAATTTATATTTGAATAACTAAGTTTTTTCTATATGGTTTTATTAGTTACAGGTTTTAATGAGACTGATTGATTACAAAGTCAAAGATATTCGTTGATTACAATCAAGGGGAGCAAGTTGTACTCTTTTTCCTTCGTCGAGGTTTTATCCCACTGGGTTTTCCTGGCAAGGTTTTAACGAGGCAACAATCCTGTAAATAGTCATTCAAGGGGGAGTGTTATGAATATTATTAATTAGTGAATGACTAGTTTACCCTTTCTTGATGATCAAGACAGAAACCCTACTTTGTATCCTATATAAAGGGGTCTCCCCATATGAATGAAATAACAATACATAACAATTTTATTCTCCTCTCATATTGTCTATCTCTATACTCTATTATTCTCTCTCAATTTTCTTTGAGTTTATAACATAATTTATTTTAAAATTTTGTATGAAATAAATAATGAATCATATTTATAATATTTTAATTTCAAAAAAACATGAATTCCGTTTTTTTTTAATAAATTCAAAGTAAAATTATAATACTAGTTTTGTCCAAAGCAATGTTGATGCTTTATTCTTAAATAAGAAATGATGTGTTGCAAATATGAGTTTTATAACATGGTCCGGTGTAAGAACGAAAATACATGTAATTGTTACTACACTTGTAAGTAGGCAAGTTAGTAGCAGTCCAACTCCCCAAATACAATAAAAAAGTTACTAGTATTTAATACTAATTTTTTATATAATTCTGTTTAGTATATATAGAACAGAATATAGTACCAAACTAACCTCTTTTTTTTTTATTTTCACTCACTCAGTCTGATTATAAAAAAATAAAAAAGAAATGATAACATCCTCCGATTTGTACCACGTGATGACCGCCGTGGTCCCTCTGTACGTGGCGATGATCCTGGCGTACGGGTCAGTCCGGTGGTGGAAGATCTTCACCCCCGACCAGTGCTCAGGCATCAACCGGTTCGTGGCCCTCTTCGCTGTCCCTCTCCTCTCCTTCCACTTCATCGCCAGCAACAACCCGTACGCCATGAACTTCCGTTTCCTGGCGGCCGACACTCTCCAGAAGGTGATGGTCCTTGCTGTCCTTGCGGTCTGGGCTAACCTGAGCCGGCGCGGGGGGCTAGAGTGGGCCATCACCCTGTTCTCCCTCTCGACCCTCCCCAACACTCTAGTGATGGGCATCCCCCTCCTCCGGGGAATGTACGGCGACTACTCCGGCAACCTGATGGTCCAGGTGGTGGTCCTCCAGTGCATCATATGGTACACCCTCATGCTCTTCATGTTCGAGTACCGCGGGGCCCGCCTCCTCATCTCCGAGCAGTTCCCCGACACGGCCGCTTCCATCGTCTCCATCCACGTGGACTCCGACGTCATGTCCCTCGACGGCCGCCACCCCCTCGAGACTGCCGCCGAGGTCAAGGAGGACGGGAAGCTCCACGTCACCGTCCGAAAGTCAACGGCCTCAAGGTCAGACGTCTTCTCCCGGAGGTCGGTCAACACCCCCCGCCCTTCCAACCTCACCAACGCAGAGATTTACTCACTACAGTCCTCTAGGAACCCCACCCCCAGGGGCTCCAGCTTCAACCACACCGACTTCTTTTCCATGATGGGAGGAGGAGGAGCTCGAAACTCCAACTTCGGGGCGAATGATGTTTACGGGCCTAGGGCGTCCAATTTCGAGGAGGAAAATGGGATCAACAATATTACTAGTACTACTAGTAATAAGCCCTCCAGATTCTATCACGGTGGGAATAACAACAGTAATTACCCGGCTCCGAATCCGGGTATGTTTTCGCCCTCGTCGAAGAAGCAAGAAGGTAACAAGGATCTACACATGTTTGTGTGGAGTTCGAGCGCATCCCCTGTGTCGGACGTCTTCGGCGGGGGCCAGCAACAGCTTGATACTACTGCAGCTGCTGCTCCTAATACCAAAGGTAACATTATTATTATTATTATTATTATTATTATTATTATTATTATTATTATTATTATTATTATTATTATTATTGTTGATTTAATTTATTAATTAATTGTTGATTATTATTGGTATGTATGTATGTATGTATGTAGACATTGTTAATGGTGGTGAGGGTCATGAGAAGGATGATGAGTTGAGGTTTGGGAACAGAGGAGGGGCAGTGGAAGATGAGTCTCATTCATCTAAAGTGATGCCTCCAACAAGTGTGATGACAAGACTTATCTTGATTATGGTTTGGAGGAAATTAATCAGAAATCCAAACACGTATTCTAGCTTAATTGGCCTCACTTGGTCACTCATTTCATTCAGGTACGTACCTACCTAACTATTTACTATTTTATTTTATTTTAAAATATGAAATCAAAGATCTCAAATGAATTCTGTTTAGATGGCATGTTGAGATGCCTGCAATAGTAGCAAAGTCCATCTCCATACTGTCAGATGCAGGGCTTGGCATGGCCATGTTCAGTCTCGGTGAGTCCTCACTCGTATTCATATTCGTATACGTATTCATTTTAATCGAATACTACTAGTATGTATTAGTAGACAAATTACTAGAAAAGAAAGCATGCCCAAAAGTGATCAACTTGTGTACATCATAACATGTCTGCCTTTTTCCCCTTGCTGTCTATTTCAAAGTGCATGCCAACATGACATGTTTTTTTTTATATTGGATGTTGATTGATGACAATGAATATATACATACATATTTGTATGTATGTACGTATAGGTTTGTTCATGGCTTTGCAACCGAGGATGATAGCATGTGGGAACTCTGTGGCTACTTTTGCTATGGCCGTAAGATTCCTTACTGGGCCAGCTGTCATGGCTGCTGCTTCCATCGCCGTCGGCCTTCGCGGTGACCTCTTGCGCATCGCCATTGTTCAGGTAATTTAATGAGTAATTTATTAAAACGAGATTGTGACAGAGGATTCTTGTTTTTTGGTAATTAATTTAAGAATGATTTGTGTCACCCCCAAATGTATATTCTTAATAAATTGATGGTCCCCGGCCTCGTGCTGTATTTTAATGGATTGAAGCTTTTCCCCAAAGAATCTCTCCACTAAAATACTCAAACACATGACCACCAACACGTGAATCTAACTCCTTTTGGATTTTAATTTTAATATATATATATATATATATATATATATTTCTGAAAAAGAAATGTTCAATAATAATAATAATAATAATTAAGTTGAAGTGCAACAAGACAATGAGACGGTCAACAAAAATCTAAACAAAAATACATGAGGAACACAACAAGTACATTATGTATGTATATATGCTTGTTTGTTTAATTGTGTGTGGCCTATTTTGTCGTGTTGGGTCAGGCTGCTCTACCTCAAGGAATCGTGCCTTTTGTTTTTGCCAAGGAGTATAATGTATACCCCGATATTCTAAGCACGGGGTGAGTATTTATACGTATATTGTATCTCGTTTCTTTCAACCACTAAAACTACATATTCTTTTCATTTTTCGGTTGCAATAACAAATGTTTGTTATTCGATCTCTATGTAGGGTCATATTTGGGATGCTAATCGCATTACCGATTACACTTGTCTACTACATCTTGTTGGGGCTATAACCAATTCCTCCGGTCGTTCAGAAGACAAAATGCAAAGTTCGTTCGTGTTTAATAGTACAAGATGTAAAATCATGTTTGTAGTTGATTTTGAGATGGAGGCAAAAACGTTGCTCTAGTTAATTATGTTGTGGTATTTCTCTTGATTTTGTTTCAATAAATTAATCATGCTTACACTTATTCAGGAATAGAAGCTCATAAAATTAATGAAATTTATTATAAGTAGGGGATGGTTTAAGAGTTTAGAGTATCTTGTGATCACTTATTAGATTTACAAAATCTATTATGGAATCGAAAAAAGTTGTCAAATTAAGTTTGTCTGTATTTGTAGGTTACTACTTTATTTTATTTTTTTACTATATATTTTTCTTTTCTTCATTAATATAATAAAATTACACCTATTTTAGAATGGGGAGATCATGCATGTTTCAACCGATACCAAAACATAAATCTATTATAGGTATGAAGGTAACCGATACCAAAACATAAATCTATTATAGGTATGAAGGTTGCTCGGCACCTGCACAAAAAATACTTAAATTTACGTTTACCTTAACCTCAAACCAAAAATAGACAAGAGTAATATCTATCTCTCCCTCCAGGCGCAGGATGATGTATCGATACTCCAACCAGTGTTTGATTTCCCGGTCGGGACACTTCCAGTGCGTTATCTGGGAGTTCCTCTGATCTCTTCTCAGTTGCGTCTGAGGGATTGTGCCCCCCTGCTACAGAGGATTGATGCTAGACTGGGTTCCTGGACCTCTCGTACCTTATCTTATGCAGGGCGCTTACAGCTGATCCGGTCAGTTCTTGGTACGCTTCATATCTACTGGGCCGGTGTTTTCGTACTCCCCCAGGGGATTATCGAGGAGATTGAGAAGAGGCTAAGGCGTTTCCTTTGGTTTGGGTTGGGCGACAAGGGGTACGCTAAGGTCAGATGGGTTGATATATGCCGACCTGCTAATGAGGGTGGACTAGGTATCCGTGATCTCACTGCACAGAATCGAGGCCTTATGACCAGACATATCTGGGCTATTCTGAGTCAAGATCCAGAATCGGTTTGGGCCAGTTGGATTCAGGAGAATCGACTGAGAAGACATTCTTTTTGGAGTGCTAAGGTGCCGAGGGCTTGCTCCTGGACTTGGCGTCAGCTTCTTAAGCTACGCCCCGCTGTGTTACCAGCTCTACAGATGCGGGTCGGGGATGGAATGCAGTTTTACCTTTGGCGAGACCTGTGGCATCCCCTAGGTCGATTGGAGGAGGTGTGCCAGTTGGCACCGTGGATTAGGAGGCTTCATAGGGCTGCGGCATTGAGTATGGTTATTGTTGATGGGGTGTGGCGGTGGCCAGCAGACTTTGCGGCGGAGTTCGTTGATATTATGGATGGATTGCCGAGTATTGATGTAAGGACAGATACAGTGAGGTGGATATTGCATCGATCAGGGACCTACACCTCTGACTCGGCATATACTCTTTTCCGCTCGGAGGGACCCAGGGTGCCATGGGCCGCACTTTTGACTGGACCAGGACGTATCCCACGACATTGTTTTATTCTTTGGATGGCTATCTGTGGTCGGTTGCCGACTAGGGATAAGCGATGGATTGGCCGGGGGGATGACTCGTGTGTGCTATGTGGTGGGGAGAGTGCGGAGACACACTCTCACCTTTTCTTTGATTGCCCCTTCTCACAGGATTGCTTGCGGAGACTAGAGGTGGAGGTGGGATTTCTATGGCCAAGTGGTAGTTGGCATAGTGCTGTATTACGGGCTTCTAGTCGATGGCGTGGGAAGCACTTGATATCTTGTGCGTATCGTGGACTTCTTGCTGCTCTGGTCTACTTTATTTGGCTCGAGAGGAACAGGAGGATTTATGCGGCTCGTTCGGTGTCGTATGGAGTAGTGGCTTCTCAGGCGATTTCTATCATACAAGAGAGGATTCGCTCGTTACGACTTCCAGATTCTCTTCAGGCACGTGCGCTGAAGAGAGTTTGGCATATAGCTTGGTGATTGTGTTTTTATGTTTTTTTGTGCTATATGTTTAGTTGGTTGGGAGGTGAGCTAGTCTGTTAGCTCGTTGATGCGGTAGGGAGTTTTCTTCCTATGCGCAGTTCTGTATCATACATTTTTTCATTTATATGTAATTGACATTTACCAAAAAAAACCAAAAAATATTTATTATTTATAAAATGATCTTTTTTTTTTACAAATTAATAAAAATAATTTATCAATCTTTTTTTAGTTTCTTATTTAATATTTTTTATAATATAATTTTTTAATAGTTATACCATAAATAATTAAAATAAATTTTAATAAAAATATTTTTAATAATGAAATAAAAATAAATATCACAATATGAAATATCATTAAATATTAAATTATTTAATTGACATTAAAAATAAAATTATGTAATACGAAGTTGTGATATCACAATATTTTTTGGGAGAAATTTAAAACTAAACATTTTTATATAAGAAAACTCTTTTTTAAACTACACTATAAAAAAACCATATTTTTTACACTAAAAATTATTCTTTTATCGAAACTGCCCCTAATACTTAGACCACTTATCCCAAAATTTTAATCATCTTCTTCCTCAATTTTTCAATGGCATGAATCCTAATTCTTAATCTTTTTTTATCGGAATCCATCAATAAATTTGTTGGTCTTTCGTGATATGATTTGTATTAGTTTTCAACCGAGCAATAAATCAATTTGTCGGATGAACTCATCTTTTAAACCAACCAAAAGTTGAAACTCAAAAGTTGAAACCAACCATTCAAATGAATTTGAGTCAAGGCGATACCTCACAAATTAAGAATAGCGGTAATCGCTGTTGGAATAGGTGACCGGCGAGCCAACGGTTGGCCGAGCGGTTAACCGTATTCCGTTATATAACGGTTTATTTCGTTAATTAATGAAACCTATATTAATGGCATATACTATATCTGCTCCCAATGTTGAATCATAGATATAGTCCTGTACAGTTACACATGTTGTATGAATTCGGTTTTGTGGAAACCGAGAGATAATTCTGTTAACGCAACGTAACTGGTCAAACTCAGTTCCTAGTCGATGGGTTACGCCAATAACAAGGATACCCGACCTTTCCCCCTTGAGACTAGCACTTAGTGTATGTGGGCTAATCTCGAGCCTCGGTGTTGGGACATCGACATACTTGAGTGGGTGCTCACTGTTGATGAGTTCACTGAACCCCCTCTCCCTGGAATCTCTAAGTGGTTATCACTGATCGAGTAGAGAATTCCATAATATAGTTGTACACAATTAATCCTTAAGACCCAGACATCACCGTGACTTCATCAGAGGACTAGCTGTATCGTGACGTGTCTCTGATTCCCTGGAAAGGGAGTAAGTCGAAAAAGGAGACAATGTTCGTGCAATTCGAAATCTGATGTGAAGTCTGTGCATGGTAGTAGGGGATCTGATCGCTTGATATAGATCATGGATGTCCTGTGTGTTCTGATGGTTCGTAGTCCCGGAATCTCTGGCCAGAGTTGAATAGTGAGGTTATTAGAGAAATGTGTTTCTCTGAATCAATCACGACTGGATTTTACGAAACCTAGAACGTACGCACAGTTATCAAACTCAACAAGAGATCTCGATTAACCAATATCTCTAGTTTGATCGGGACATATGTATCGGAGGGATCGTACTGTACGCTAACTATATTACAAGGTTCTTGCAGGCACTTCATTTGTATCTAGGGAATTAGTGAAGCGTGGCTGCTAGACGCTCGTCACTGATTCGTTGGGCACCGACTTGTTCGGAGATTAAATAATATGATTATTAATCTAAAACTCTTGAGAGTAGTTGAAATAAGAACAATATGTTGTTCGAATCACAATATGTTGTGAGCCCACAGCTAGTTATACACCTGAACCATTGAGGGTCACATTCTCGTGTAAACCGATCCTGGAATACGATCATGTATTAATTAACTGTTAATTAAGTACATATAGTCGGAGGTCAATATGATTGAATCCGAGATTCATAATTGTGATTATGAGTTGGAAATAATAATGAGCTAAAGAAAACGGACACGATGGTGTACACTTTCTATTTTGGGAAATTTCCCGATTTAGCAGTACCCCTGAAATGGGCTTTCCGATTTTGTGAAATTGGAAAATTTTATTTTTATCTCATATTGATGAGAAAATTAAAACGAGAAATAAAATATAATCATTATATTTTTCGGAGATGAAATTGATTGTCAATTTTGGAGAAACGTAATGACGGCTGATGTATTGGGCCGGCTAGGGTTAATGGATCCGATCCATTAGGGTTTGAGCCCAACAAGCTCCTTCCTTCACCTATAAAAGGAGCTCCATAGGCATGAGAATAAACACACCAAAGTGAAGAGCTCAAAAACCTAGCCTCACTTTCTCTCCTCTCCTCTCTCCCTCTCGTCCGCCCCCTCGGCTCCTCCCTCGGAGGACCGCCGACAACCGGAGCCGCCGCCCGCCGCCGCCTGGTGCCGCCGCCGGCAGCCGCCTCCCCTCGCCGGAATCCGATTCCGGCACCGTTTTTCCGGCCCGTTTTTCCCGTCGTATTCTCCCTTACGTGTTTCTAGTGCAATACCTAAGTTGGATTACCTATACGAGGTGAAACCTGATTAGACGAGAGACGCCGAAGGAACGCCCGAGCACAGCCCGAGTCGCGCCCGTGCGCTCCAGCCGTGACACACGAGTCCAGCCGAGAGCCCCGCCACTCGCTCGGCTCTCCCCGCACACGACCCGTGCCGTCCCCGCGTCGCATCCGCGCGACTTCCGACGAACCTCGTTTCGAACGATGAATCCCTTAGGTACTTACGATTAAATTTAGATTTAATTGTTTGCGTTAAATGTTTGCGCTATGTACTGTTAATGTTTGCGCTATGGGATTTTTAATTGATAAAGAAAAATTAATTGTGATTAATTTAAATGTCAATTAAATTCAAATTGATTCGAATTAAATAATATGATTATCTTTAATTGTCAATTTGAGGCAAACAGATTATGTGCACATGTTTACGTAATTAATTATATATGTGTAATTAATTAATTTGATTAATTTAATTGCACAATTCAAGTTGATTAGAATTAAATAATATGATTATGTTAATATGCAAATTAATTATGTGCGGATGTTTACATAAACTCAAGTTGATTAGAATTAAATAATAAGATTATGTTAATTGTCAATTTCACGCAAATTAATTAAGTCTGCGTAATTAATTGTAATATATTAATATGATTAATATATATGATTAATATAGTTGCGCTAGAAGTAATTAATTTATATGATAAATATAATTGCGCTAGATTTAATTTGTGTAGTATGAGATGCATGAATTAAATATTTAATTATTTGATAATTAAATTAAATGGTGAATTATTGATTCTAATAGATTTGAATTAAATCAAAATTAATGCATGTAATATTGAAAATATGATTTTCAATAAAATAAAATAAATATAATGTAAAATGTTTACATTAATGAAAAACGGTTTTTCATAAAATTTTTGTTTTCCGCTGCGTATACATGCACGATCCTCAACAGTGGTATCAGAGCGTAGGTTCTGAAATTGATTAATTGTCTATGAATATAATCGCCTTAAGCATGCTGTTTGTTGAATTGATTGATTTAATGTTGTTTAATTGGGACTTAGTTGTTTCTATTAAGATATTTATTTTTATCTAATAGATTGAAACAATGCCTAATTTGTTATCAAGTAACAATTCAATGTCGAACATGAATGCACCTCGGGGAGTGATTCATCTAGACTTGTTTTTGTTAAAACAAATTAGAGACATCGAGCCATTTGATGGCATGATTCGATGGTCTGCTCGGCTCCCCCATTTATGGGAGATAGGGTCGCTCGCATGATGAATCGCTGGTTAGAAACCTCGAGTTTCACTTACGAGACATCACGTTTTGATTATTAAGATATTAATAAATTGAAATAGAAAGGAACTATCAATATTTAATTTAGTGAAATTATTTATTGACCAATTAAATAATAGATTAATTAATTGATTTAATTGTTAAATCTAGTTAATTAATAGAGCACCATTTAATTTACATACCTCGTTTTAATTGTGATTAAATGCTATGTGAATTATGTGAGATATATATTGTGATATATGTTATGATCGTATGTGCTCGTTAGGATGACCTATAGAGGACATAGTTGTTAAGAATCAACAATCGATCACTCACTTCATTCTCTCCTGAGAATGTATAACGATTATTCTGATGAGATAACAAACCTATACTCCTCCATTCTCTCCCGAGAATGTATATCAAGCCTTAAAGGAGAACCGGTGTGTCGTTCTTTCTCCTTTCCTTCTACCGACAATAAATTATGTGAAAGCCACTTACATTTAGTATGGTATGCCGTGTTAGCGGGGAGTACTGCTTGTGAGTTAAGCTGTAATTTATTGACATAAGATGGAGAGGTGTTAGCTACGATTCTTTTAAATATGTGTGGTCGGATAGATTAACTATGGGCTTACACATGTTTACTGGAGTCCAACTTTCACTTCTCACATCGGTAGGTCGGTCTTGACACATGGTTGACTTTGAAGGGTACGATTAACGTAGTTCATTGTCATGGTGAGGAAAAGTAATCTTTAGGGTCCCATAGAGATGTGATTGAAAATGTTTCTACCATTAGGTGAATATAATCGGGCTAGATTAACTACGGGTTATATTCACGCTATTGGACCTAAAGCCCAACTAAGGAAAAATAAGTTTTCCCGTCTGTCTGCTAGAGGATAGCAGAATTCGAAAAATTTAGTGGGAGACAATTAAATGATAAAGACCAAACATTTAATTGTAATCATTAATACCGAATTATCTCAATGATAATCTTCTTAATATTTCTCAGTAATATTCTCTAAGATATCCCGTAACATCGATACTCGACCAATCCAAATCAAAACTCACTGGCCCAAACCATTTGAATTGGAATCTCAATCTTGTGATTTAAAATGATGAGTGCCTCTATGTACTTGAGAATAGATTATTTGATAATCTCACTCAACCTTTGACTGCTGAGGAATGCCACTTATGAGAAGTGGATTTCTAGTTCTTATGAATCGTTCATTATGAACTGCAACATGAACAAGCTCGATCCTTAAATGGATAAGTAGTTCAAGATGTTGATCAACGAGTCAACCATCAATACGAGAAATTTGTTCTCATTATTGCTTCTTCATGAAAGAAGTGTTCTTCTTGAAAAAAATGACGGAAATTGTTTCCGGTCTAAGCATAAAGATAGATAAAGGTGATACTAGAAGGGCGACTAAGAACAAGGTCAACAAATGAGTTGATGACGCTTGCCATCGTTGTGTGAATAAAGGCCATAGGTCCATTACTGCTAAAATACCTTGGGCAGAAACGTTCTGACAAAGGTTCGTATTGGGTTATAGTTATTCTATTGTTTTGAACAATTGATTATTTGTTTCGTCCAATTTTAGAAACCTACTATTAATAGAAATGTTCTATTATTAGATCTTACTTCTATATTTGATATAGACGATAAAGGTTTTAATTTTGTTTTGGAAATCCGATTTCCTTTATACAAAAGGGAAGCAAATATAATTTGCTAAAGGCGATTAAACAAATAAACAAGAATGAACTAAACCCAAATATCAGCAATAAATATAAGTCAAAACCCCGCACAACTTTAGCACGCTAGTTGAGTGTGTTGAAAGTCTATTGGATTTGATCCAAACGGAGATGTGTGATCCACTAATGTGTTAGTGCTGGGGGTGGTTTTCAACTACCTAATGTACTTATGAAGTACACGTCTATAATTTTGAAATGTTCAATAAATTTAGACATCAAAGTAGGAAACCAACTTGGTTGCTATATTTAGAAATCACGATATGATCGTGGTAATAAATATTTAAGCACCAAGCTTATTGACTATCTAAAAGAGAATATGATTCTCTGGCAATGGACTCCGTCTGGAACTCCTTAATTGTATTGAGTGTCCGAATGTTGGAATCAAACTTTGTTGGACATGGTTCGATCCACAATGGGGTTCACCAAATTGTCGACGAAACTGTAAAAGTCCTGCACATTTGACAGTAATCCATTTGCTGAATAGTGTTACCACCAAAGCAGTTAAAACCACACCATATGAACTTGGGCACTCCCGTATCCTGCTTGCGTGAAGCGGCTAGTGGGAGATAAGTTGGATAGTAGATCCGGCTTATGCCATTTTGTGGAGTATCCTGAACATTCACAAGGATACCTGTTCTACTATATTTCTAAAACAAAATGTTTGTCTAAAGAAATGTTGCCTTCTTAGCGAAGAAGTTCTATTCGATAGAAAAGGCAATATAGTAAATCTCGAAATAGTTCGAGAATATGAACCACACTATGATGTTCAAACACAAGTACTTGGAGATGAACCAATTCAACAAACCACTAATATACCACTTCATCTATCGGTTCGTAAATCTGAAAGTGTTCGGAAGGTACCTGGTAGACTGTTCCAACTTGATAATGATCAAGATAAAGTTGGCTATGGATATGATCCAATAAACTTCAACTGATTCGTATTGGATACGAATATGGGACATTGGCTTATTGCCATGAAATTCATAATGGACTGTATGTACTCCAACAAGGTTTGACCTTGGTAGATCCACCAAAGGGAATCGTTCCCAAAGGCTGCATATTGATCTATTAATTATGACGTGAGAGTATATATAGAAAGGTGTGACCTTTAAAGCAAGGATGATGGCGAAAGAAGTTACTCAAAGACAATGTATTGTTTATGATGTAATCTTTCCATCAATCGCTGTGCTTAAGTCCATTACAATTTTGCTGGCCATTTCTGCATAGTACGACTATGAGATATGGAAAATAGATATGAAGTCTACTTTCCTTGAATGTGATATTATGGAAGAGTTGTAGCGCAGCCGGAAGGCTTCATATTTTTTGGAAAGGAGCAAAAGGTTTGCATACTCCAGCGATCCATTTATGGATTGAAACGAGCATCCCTAAAATGGAACATGTGTTTTAAATACAATAGTCAAAGCGTTGACTTGGTATAAAACTTGAAGGTACCTTGTATTCAAGAAGGTTAGTGGGAGCGCAGTGAAATTTAAGTGTTGTACGTTGATGACATACTAATCATAGGGATGATTGAGTGATGTTGCAATCAACGAAAGCACGGTTGTCCACACGTTTCTCGAATAAAGGATTTGAGGAGAGGCATCCTACGTATTGTGATACGTCACTATAGATATAGATCTAGAAGAATGCAAAATCTTCTCAATCCTTGTACATAGAAACTGTTTCTGAAATGGTTTAGCATGGAAGAATCCTGAAGAGATTCTTGCCAATGTCCCATGGGGTTCATCTCTCGAAATTCGTGTGACTGTAATGTTGATGGAATTCGAGGAGATGAAATGGACAACACATATATCTCCGCACTAGGGAGCATTATGTATGGCATGCTGTGTACTAGACGTGATATTATAAATGTTGTGAGTGTCACAAGTGAATATCAGTCGAACCCAAGACCGGCTTATTTGAAGTCGTTAAGGACGAAATCCTTGAGCACTAGCAATCAAAAGCATTAAGGAATTGTTCTTAGTCTATGGGAGGTCCGAGTTGAATTTAGAGGTACTTACGAACTCTAGTTTTCAAACGGATGTGGATGACTAAAAGTCGATATCGGGATTCATATTCGAGCTTAGAGGTGGTGTCGTATGCTGGAATGGTTCCTGCAACGACTAATGATTCTACCACGAGAACCTGAATATGTTGCAGCATCTAAAGCTATAAAAGAGACTGTTTTGGACACGGAACTTTATCCAAATGTTGGTTATAATTCCGGACGCAAATAATCAAGTAACTTGTACTGTGATTATACGGTGTCCTGTAGCAATGCTAAGGAACCGAGATCTCATCAGAAGTCCAAACATGTACTAGAGATAATATCATGTGATCTAAGAGATCAATGACAGAGGTGACGTCTGAGTCGAGAGTGTCACTTCGGAAGATAACTTTGTAGATCCCTGTACCAGGCCTTTATCTGAATATGTCTGCGAGAAACATCGAGAGTCGATGGGACTAAGATTCATGGATAGTTGGCTCTAGGTCAAGTGGGAGATTGTTGGAATAGGTGACCGGCGAGCCAACGGTTGGCCGAGCGGTTAACCGTATTCCGTTATATAACGGTTTATTTCGTTAATTAATGAAACCTATATTAATGTCATATACTATATCTGCTCTCAATGTTAAATCATAGATATAGTCCTATACAGTTACACATGTTGTATGAATTCGGTTTTGTGGAAACCGAGAGATAATTCTGTTAACGCAACGTAACTGGTCAAACTCAGTTCCTAGTCGATGGGTTACGCCAATAACAAGGATACCCGGCCTTTCCCCCTTGAGACTAGCACTTAGTGTATGTGGGCTAATCTCGAGCCTCGGTGTTGGGACATCGACATACTTGAGTGGGTGCTCACTGTTGATGAGTTCACTGAACCCCCTCTCCCTGGAATCTCTAAGTGGTTATCACTGATCGAGTAGAGAATTCCATAATATAGTTGTACACAATTAATCCTTAAGACCCAGACATCACCGTGACTTCATCAGAGGACTAGCTGTATCGTGACGTGTCTCTGATTCCCTGGAAAGGGAGTAAGTCGAAAAAGGAGACAATGTTCGTGCAGTGATCTGATGTGAAGTCTGTGCATGGTAGTAGGGGATCTGATCGCTTGATATAGATCATGGATGTCCTGTGTGTTCTGATGGTTCGTAGTCCCGGAATCTCTGGCCAGAGTTGAATAGTGAGGTGATTAGAGAAATGTGTTTCTCTGAATCAATCACGACTGGATTTTACGAAACCTAGAACGTACGCACAGTTATCAAACTCAACAAGAGATCTCGATTAACCAATATCTCTAGTTTGATCGGGACATATGTATCGGAGGGATCGTACTGTACGCTAACTATATTACAAGGTTCTTGCAGGCACTTCATTTGTATCTAGGGAATTAGTGAAGCGTGGCTGCTAGACGCTCGTCACTGATTCGTTGGGCACCGACTTGTTCGGAGATTAAATAATATGATTATTAATCTAAAACTCTTGGGAGTAGTTGAAATAAGAACAATATGTTGTTCGAATCACAATATGTTGTGAGCCCACGGCTAGTTATACACCTGAACCATTGAGGGTCACATTCTCTTGTAAACCGATCCTTGAATACGATCATGTATTAATTAACTGTTAATTAAGTACATATAGTCGGAGGTCAATATGATTAAATCCGAGATTCATAATTGTGATTATGAGTTGGAAATAATAATGAGCTAAAGAAAACGGACACGATGGTGTACACTTTCTATTTTGGGAAATTTCCCGATTTAGCAGTACCCCTGAAATGGGCTTTCCGATTTTGTGAAATTGGAAAATTTTATTTTTATCTCATATTGATGAGAAAATTAAAACGAGAAAGAAAATATAAACGTTATATTTTTCGGAGATGAAATTGATTGTCAATTTTGGAGAAACGTAATGAGAGCTGATGTATTGGGCCGGCTAGGGTTAATGGATCCGATCCATTAGGGTTTGAGCCCAACAAGCTCCTTTCTTCACCTATAAAAGGAGCTCCATAGGCATGAGAATAAACACACCAAAGTGAAGAGCTCAAAACCCTAGCCTCACTTTCTCTCCTCTCCTCTCTCCCTCTCGTCCGCCCCCTCGGCTCCTCCCTCGGAGGACCGCCGACAACCGGAGCCGCCGCCCGCCGCCGCCTAGTGCCGCCGCCGGCAGCCGCCTCACCTCGCCGGAATCCGATTCCGGCACCGTTTTTCCGGCCCGTTTTTCCCGTCGTATTCTCCCTTACGTGTTTCTAGTGCAATACGTAAGTTGGATTACCTATACGAGGTGAAACCTGATTAGACGAGAGACGCCGAAGGAACACCCGAGCACAGCCCGAGTCGCGCCCGTGCGCTCCAGCCGTGACACACGAGTCCAGCCGAGTGCCCCGCCACTCGCTCGGCTCTCCCCGCACACGACCCGTGCCGTCCCCGCATCGCATCCGCGCGACTTCCGACGAACCTCGTTTCGTCCGATGAATCCCTGAGGTACTTACGATTAAATTTAGATTTAATTGTTTGCGTTAAATGTTTGAGCTATGTACTGTTAATGTTTGAGCTATGGGATTTTTAATTGATAAAGAAAAATTAATTGTGATTAATTTAAATGTCAATTAAATTGAAATTGATTCGAATTAAATAATATGATTATCTTAATTGTACGCAAACTGATTATGTGCACATGTTTACGTAATTAATTATATATGTGTAATTAATTAATTTGATTAATTTAATTGCACAATTCAAGTAATTAATTATATATATGTAATTAATTAATTTGATTAATTTAATTGCAAAATTCAAGTTGATTAGAATTAAATAATATGATTATGTTAATTGTCAATTTGATGCAAATTAATTATGTGCGGATGTTTACATAAACTTAAGTTGATTAGAATTAAATAATAAGATTATGTTAATTGTCAATTTGACGCAAATTAATTATGTCTGCGTAATTAATTGTAATATATTAATATGATTAATATAATTGCGCTAACAAGTAATATATTAATATGATTAATATAGTTGCACTAGAATTAATTAATTTATATGATAAATATAATTGCGCTAGATTTAATTTATGTAGTATGGGATGCATGAATTAAATATTTAATTATTTGATAATTAAATTAAATGGTGAATTATTGATTCTAATAGATTTGAATTAAATCAATTAATGCATGTAATATTGAAAATATGATTTTCAATAAAATAAAATAAATATAATGTAAAATGTTTACATTAATGAAAAACGGTTTTTCATAAAATTTTTGTTTTCCGCTGCGTATACATGCACGATCCTCAACAATCGCCGGGTGAAGTGGAAATCGAAGCCCGTTCTTGATGGAATCCACAGTAACCGCAATCATACCCACCGGCGGACGATCGGCGGTATCTCCGAGTAACGGAACGTGCATATGAACGTTGATCGGGTCATTTAAACGCTTCCTTCCCTTTGTCAATTGTTTCTTTGTGGCTCTACTCGGACGATGCTTAGCATGTCAGACGTCATTTATTTTTCCTTGAAGAGGTAGCGAAAGATCCCGCTCCACCGGGAAATACGAAAATTGACGATAAAACTCGCCCAATCAATGAGATCCGGTGGAGGAGACTGGACATCCATAATGTCCTTAAACAACTACGTATGAACTATTACATCCGAATCTTCATCCTGAAAGACGCCGGCCCCGACGAGTTGTCGCTCTCTAGATCCGACATTACACAAACAAAAACAAGGAACAGAAGGAGTGAGAAAAAGGAATTGTGTTTCGGATGAATACTTGGAAACAAGAAGAAAAAGAAAAATCCGCTTCGAGCTCGATAGGTGTTGAAATATTCGAAGAGAAAGGTATTTGATTAGAGAGAAAGAGAAAGAATTATATGAGACGATGAGATTGCAGAAGCGGTTTATTAATACCCTAAGTTTACGATTGTTTTTATTAAGCCCGAGGACCAAGGAATAATTCTATCAGGAATGATACTACGGCCAAAATCGTTTTATACGAGAGTCCCTATAATTTGAAATATTTCTCCAAACAGGTATTCTCATAATATATATGTACGTATGTATTAATATATATACACATATACTATACGCATATAAATAAGGATAATATTCTTATATATCCCAAAATATATATGTACAAATATATCAATATTTATACGCAGATATACACTTTAAATATTAATAAGATGTTGGAATTCGATATCCCGGGCTATTAAAATTTGCGAAAAACAATAACCCGATCAAAAACCTTCGCCGGAGATCACACGAACACCGCGTACGAGCCGGAGCACGAGCCGAACGCACGACACGGCCGAAGCCGCGCGCACGCCCAGCCCGAGCCCCCGCACGCGAGGCTCCATGCGATCGATCGATCGATCGCGTCTCACGCGATCGGCTGGGGCTGCCCATGCAGCCCCCGCGGCGAGTCCGGCGACTCGCCGCCGCCTGGAGGGCCCCACCGTCACGGTGGGGAGGGGCACGGCACCCGATCGCACACCCTCGGCCCAGCCGAGGGTTCGGCCCTCGCGCGATCCCGAAACCCTAACCAGGCGATCGCCGGTGGTCCGACGGTTCACACCGCTACCACCCGTTCGTCCGTCGTTTATGATTTCATACCTCGGATCTTGGTTCTACGGTATTCTCGATAAATAAATCGAATAAAATCATAAAGGGCGTTTAGATTTTATACCTTCGATTCGTTGTTCGGAGAAACGAAATCAATCGATGTCCTTACAATCTTCCCACGTATTCCTTGCAATCGTTCGAACGTCGGGTGGGCGACGATCCTCCGAACTCTATGGATCTCCTTCACGAACTCTCTAGATTATCAAGTGTGATAATCTTGTCTTATTATTTGTGAAGACCATGTAGTGCTTTTATAGACTACGTAGGGGATCTAAAGGAGGTGGAATATTGGGCTTCCAATATTAATGATTAAATTGAGCCCAAGCCCAAATCTATTAATCTCATTAATATTAATTAATTTATTTTCTACTATATAAATTAATTGCACTCCCAATATTAAACCATATTACATCAAATAATATTTCTCCGGTAGTATTATTTATTCCGTGTATTTAAGATTTAAATATCCATGAATAAAATTTATTTATTGCTTAATAAATTTATTCATCTCTTATATCCGAGACTATTACCATTCAACCTTAATTATTATGCGGGAACAAATCCACTCGCGAGGTTTACATAATAATTCCTTATGAACTCATCTCGGGGATATTATCAACCCTTCCGGGATACACTTTCCCGTCAAGTATTCACGGCATGTCGTATATAAAATATAGTGACCCAACTTAACCGGTAATTAACCCAATAATTAAATCGGTTAATTCCTTTGGTAAATCAAAGTTACTTATATTAAATATACACACCCGCAATAGTTTCGGGGATTAAGAATAAAATACTCTGAAACTTAAATCAATTATCAACGGCAATCCTAATTGATAAGTCTCAAGCGATCCGCCCAATACACCAAGTGTACAAGTGTGATAAAATAATTAAGACAATTTATTTTCTCTCTCACACAACGACTATACCGATGGATTGGTCCATGTCCATCTAGGTCGTGAGTGTAACGCCCAAGAAAAAAAAAATGCAAGTGCTTAAAGGAATTGAATATGCTACTCATACCAACAGATGCATCTACTTTTCTGGGCATCCTCCTATAAGAACTCCAAAGTTAAGCGTGCTGGCTCTGGGGTAATTCTAGGATGGGTGACCCCCTGGGAAGTCTCCCGGGTGCGCACGAGTGAGGACAAAGTGCGCTGGAAAAGACAAGTGTTGGTACAGTGGGGCCAGGATATCACTCCCGACGGCAGTCATTGGTAACCGAGTCGGCCCATTAGGGTCGGGCTTCGACCCCTCAACGGGCCGGAGCGTTACAAGTGGTATCAGAGCCCAGAGTTCTAGATTCTGTAGACTCCATAGTATTTTTACGATTCACTTCCCTCCAGAGTCAAGTTCATCCTCGATTTCTCAAAGGTACGAGTATACTGCTTTTATATATATATATATATATATATATATATATAGCTTTTTGGACTCAAAATGCGTAATTTTATTGCGACATAGATGGCCCGTACGATAAGGACGTGCACTAGAAAGGATTTGAAGGCTGGCAGCCCACTTCGACTAAAGATGGAGGCATATAAAAACTATGTGAAGGATCCGAACCACGATTTGGGTCAGCACATTCTGAAGATGTGTGATATGTGGACTGAGATAAGAAATCTTCATTGCTACTCTTACGGTCATCGTTGGGCAGCTAAATTTTGCATGAATACTATGCCTCCGATTATGAAGGCATTCGCCGAGGGATTCTATGAAATTTATCGGCCGTCGGGGTCACCATACTTTGATTACCAAGATTTCACCCGAACACTTTACTATCATTGGGAGGATGTCCTCGATCAAGCGAAAAATAAAGTTGACCAGGAGGAGAATCTCGAGGAAGAGGAGGATCCCGAGGAGGATCCCAAGGAGGATGAAGACATGCCGCAGAGTAGTGTTGGGAGTTGCTGATGGACTTCGTATTCTATCCTAAGTTCACATTATATCTTTCAGTTTTATTATGGTTCCTTTGTGAAACGTGAACATGATTAATAATTTGAATGAGAAAGATTATTTATCTTATTTGTTCAGATTACTTTACAAATGGTATCAGAGCAGGTGCCGACCGGAATTATGGGAACTAAGTGTCTTGCGAGGCCAAGTGCTCCATCCAGAAGTCGGTGAGAGTACCCATAAGGGGCATTCTTGCACGGATGGTAGGTCCTGGGCAAGTAAGGCAAGTAAGGCACGCAACGAGGACGTTGCGCAAAAAAAGGTGGGGTGATTGTAACGCCCAAGAAAAAAAAAATGCAAGTGCTTAAAGGAATTGAATATGCTACTCATACCAACAGATGCATCTACTTTTCTGGGCATCCTCCTATAAGAACTCCAAAGTTAAGCGTGCTGGCTCTGGGGTAATTCTAGGATGGGTGACCCCCTGGGAAGTCTCCCGGGTGCGCACGAGTGAGCCGGCCCATTAGGGTCGGGCTTCGACCCCTCAACGGGCCGGGGCGTTACAGTGAGCAACTGTTTGATTAAATACGAGTAACCGATAGTATGATCTTCTGTGTGACGTCGCACACCATACTAACTACAACGTATAGAATCCAGGACTATATTTTGCATATATTTAATTATCAATATTTAAATGCAAACGATTGTTTATTAATTAAATAGATTAAATGCCATGATCGGGAGTTACCGTTACTTAAATCTAGACATTAATTACACAACTCCAACAATCTCCCACTTGTACTAAGGTCTAGTCATTTCCTCCAAACTCCCGACTCCCATACTCATCACGTGCTTAAGTTGTACTTCCAAGAAGTACCATGTGAATGAGCACTCTAGGTTGCCGCTCTGAAGTTATCTTGGTGACTACAGCGTCGTCTCCCTCGACGATGACTCGTATCAGGTAGTACTTGCTCTATGTGTTATCATCACTTTTGACTTATGACTTCTTCCAGTTTACCATACACCTCTATTCAATAGCCTTTGGTAAACTAAGAGTCATATCCAAGTCCAGAGGTTATCCCGGAACCTAACCAAAACTTCCGCTGCCTCTGAGGCTGCTATTCGGTTATGAGAGAGTCTGAGAAGCGTCTTGGTTATCACTCTTTCATTTCAAGGTTCCACCTCTTTCTAAAAGTGAACACATAGCCTGATATCGACTTACACTGGTCCTTCTCTGATTTGGGATCTGAGAATATGTAATCCAAGAAGATTTCGTCTTGCTTAGTAATCTAGCACTTCCAAAGTACTTTTACAGCATTCGAATATCTCTTGTCCAGATTACTTTGATATCCTCCCACTACGCTAACCGCATAGTTGATATCATGTTCTTGTTTTACAACATTGCATCTATAAAGCTTTCCACACTCGAAGTGTAGGAAACTGCTTTGTCTGCATCTATCTCCTTCATGTGTTCGAAACACATACCCTTTAGATAGATATATATTATGTATCTGAAAGGCAATAACCTTTCTCAGAACTATGCATGTTTAAAGCAACCCATAATCGTATAAGATATCTAGGCGAAGTACAATGTTCTTATCCTTAGATCGAAAGATCTTAAGAACATGTTCCAACTTCTACTCAATCTTATATCCTGATTCATTTAGACAACCATCATTTTATGTCTGATGACATCCTTACATTGTTGCCAATGATAAAATGCTATCTACATAGAATTCCGAGAAACACCACCTTGTTTCCATCACGTTTCCAATACACTTTTCGTCTATGCCTTTTGATGAATCCATCAGATGGACTATCTCATCAATTCGCAAGTTCCACGATTTACAGCCTTGCATCAATTCCATAAATGGATTGAGTTGTACTCTAAATGATCTTGCCTCTTAACAATAAACCTTTATTGTTTTCTAAGCAGGAACATTTAGATCTAGTACTTTCCTCGTGCAGAGCTAGGGATCTGTTTCATCTTTACTAGATCCAGAGTTGGAAACTCTTCTAGTCTTATGAACATCTCTGGTCGTTAAACAACCTCCCACTGCAATGGCATTCCGGTGTATAAACAGTAATAACAGTAGGTGCAGTTAGTGGTGTACTTCTACTCGGTTTGGCTGGTTCTAAGTCTTTGTCCATTTCTCATTCCAAGGTATTACGTCAGTTAGAGCTTTGTAGTTCATCTAATAGTCTTCCTCTAAGAACCGGGCGTTAGAGCTTATAACGTCCTTCTGGTTCATAGTACTATAGAACACAATATTTTGTTCATCTAGGATATCCTACAACCACATTGAATGTGCCGTTGTCTCCAGAAATATCCATAGAACATAGGTAGTTCCGAACAACTTGTTATTTTACTATTAGAATCCCATTTCTTATTTCCGACACACCATTTCTACACGTGAGTGTATGGTGTAGTCATTTGAGACCTAATCTCAATCTTTGATTATGCTATGTGTTATTTAGATAGGTGGTAGCCTCCGCGACTAAGTCGCAGGCTTCTAATGGATATACTTTGAAGGTTCCCCATAATTGCTTTGTGACTAAAACACTTCGCTTTTATGGCACATCAAGTATTCTAATCCATCTTCGAGTATTCTTAAAGAAGAATCACTCGCACCTTCTTATTACACATATGTCTGCATATATCATTGATCATTCTCAATACTTGTCCGAATTCTACCCTTTACCGAAAGGTATGCTTAGTTGTATTATCTTCCAAATTCAATTCTTAGGTCGGAAGGTCCATTCCTTCAACTATAATTGATCAAATCAATTTCGACCTTTTTGAATCTTATTTGAATAAATACTACTAAGTATAAGAATTCACAAGTATAATGATTTAACAAGAAATATATCTAATAAGTAAAACAAGTTATAGAACGGTTTGTTGCATCGTGGTAGACTAAGGATTCATTATTATTGCTATCTAATGTACCGGAATAGATAATACCATTATTTCTTATCAAAATCATCAACATGATTAAAGAAATAAAATATCCATTCATAAATAATAGAAATCCAGAACAGAAGTTCTTTCTAAAATTAAAGGGGTACATAAAGCAATAAACTCGAAATGAAATCCTAATACTACTCAAAAGCAGAAAAAAAAGTTTTCCACTGCAACAGCTGCCTTCTCTACAGCTTTGCCCATGTAGACTCAAACTCTTATTCTCTAAGTCGCCGGGTTTTCTGGAACCCCTTTGAGAGGACATTCAGACTTCCAGTGTCCAGACTTATTGCATCGGAAGCACTTGCCTCTTGGCTTGGCAGCCCCCACTCGTGGTCCATTCCTCTTGGCACCACTGGGTTTCCAGGCTTGCTTCTTTTTCTTGCCCTTACCTCCAACAGGCTTCAAGCTTTTGGACTTGGTAGCTACAAGCGCTTGAGACTTGCCCTTCTTGTAGATCCCCTCTGCCGCCTTTAGTTCAGTCAGGAGTTGCGCAAGAGTATAAGATAGTTTACCCATATTATAACTAATGCGAAACTGCTCAAAACTAGGGGTCAGAGACTGGAGTATGATGTCGACTTGCGTCTCACCATCAATTTGAGCTCCTAGGATCTCAAGTTCATTCAACAAACTCATCATCTTAAGAACGTGCTCCCCTACGGGCGTTCCTTCAGACTGAGTAGTTGTCATAAGGACTCTCATGGCTTCTTGCCTTGCCGCACGATCTTGCTGCCCAAACATATCCTTGATGTTGTACAACATATCCTCGGCAGTGTCCATCGACTCATGTTGGGTTTGGAGAACATTTGACATTGAAGCCAAAATATAACACCTAGCCATTTCATCAGCCTTTTTCCACTTCCGATATGCTTCCTTTTCCTCATTAGTTGAGGCATCTGTGGGCTCAGCAGGACATGCATCATAGATTACAAATTTGTACTCTTCAGAAGTCAGGACAATGTCCAAATTTCTCCTCCAATCAATATAATTGGGACCAGTGAGTTTATTCTCCTTGAGTATCACAGAAAGTGGATTCATAGCTATTCTCTAAACCTATAAGCACATTTAAACAAACAATCAATTTAATATCCGATATTATCTCCCTCAAATAATATCATTAAATTACTAATTACATCTAAAATCCCATCAGATATGGCAAGCCACGTTAGTGTGGACGTTTACCTACCCAAATGATTTAGCAATTAGATTTACTTTGGTCGTACATCATTATAGCGTTACTTCGTTGGGAAGAATACTATAAAGCGTACCTAAGTGTAAACCATTACTCAGTACTAAGGTAAATCGTTTGGAATTGTTGTGCTACCGCAAGCCACGTTTGTGTGGACGTTTACGACAACTCACAATCCTTCACAATTCCCTATAATTGTCTACATTAATTATTCCAAAATCCCATTCAGTATAGCAAGCCACGTTTGTGTGGACGTTTACTACACCAAAATACTTTTACAATTGACTCCCAATTACAAGATCCATTCGATTTTCGTAAATCAAGACGCGGAGAATCATAAGTGAAACTCGAAGTTTCTAACCAGTGATTCACCATGCGAACAACCCTATCTCTCATTAGATGAGGGAGTCGAGCAGACAATCGATCCACCTTCAAAAGGATGGTACGAATGTCTCTAATTTCTGTCATCCACATGACCAAGCGGCTTTGGCTCCATTCCACTCCCCGGGGTGAGAATGAGTCGACTTGAAGTCAGTTTCAGAAAGACAAATTAGGCATTGTTTGATAGACTTAATCAATGTTTCTCGTAAAAGGAATTACAAGAATTCTCCTCCAATGACATATCTATATGAACTTCGAAAGCTCATAAATGTCACCAAGAGAACAGTAATGGAGACCATGGGAATGTTTCCATCCCCTCTCCCACTTAGCTTTTTATAACAAAGGGATACGCTATCTAGTGCATAAAGTAAACACATATAGCATGCATACAAGCAATAAAGCACATAGTATCACATAGTCAAAATAATACTAGAAAATTATTTTCCGACTATCATGGCTTTATTCCATCCCCGTATGCATCTTCTAGTCTTCAGTCTTCGTTCTTGAATGCTCCATGTGACGAAAATATTAATCCCAATATTTAAATCTATTTATTTTCAATAAATCCAAAAGATACTTAATTCAAAAATTAAGTCAATCGAATAAATCAAAAATAAAATTAAATATTATTAATATTTTTTATTTATTTATTTTTCCTTTCTAATTCTATTAAATCTCTAGAATCCTATCCAAGTAAGACTTGTAACATTCTAGAAGATTTCTATAATAGAATAAGGAAATAAAATAAATTAGGACTCTTCTAATTTCCAAAATTAATTAATTTCCATGTCCATGAAAATTCCCATAAAATAGAAATAATCAATTAGGAAATAAAATTAATTTATTAATTAATTATTTTCCTTTCTAATTCTATTAAATCTCTAGAATCCTATCCAAGTAAGACTTGAATATTCTAGAAGACTTCTATAATAGAATAAGGAAATAAATTAATATTAATTAATTCTTTTCCTATTTCCATGAGAGTTCCCAAACTTAGGAATACTCAAAATAGGAAAACCGAATCAATTAGGAAACTGAATCTTGGTAGGAGTAGCACGAGATCACAAGGACCCCGCGCCCCCCCACCTCGATCTCCGGCAGGCAAGGAGCACCGCCGCCACCTCAGCCCACGCGCCACCACCACTGGTGGCCGGCGTGGCCGAGGGTTCCCGCGGGCAGCCACCCCCCCCCCCCCCCCCCCCGCGCCCCTTTGATCGATCTCATGGGATCGATCATGGTGATCGATCCCCGGTCCTCCCTCTCATCTTCTCCTTCGTCACATGAGTTCTCCGGCGGTCGTCTCGGCATCGATCCAACGTAAATAAATTACAAGAATTAAATTTACAATTCCGGTATCGATTCTATACATGAAATCGACCCTATACAATTTCCGGAAAACATAGAACAATAATAATAAATCTAAATTCGGTCAACCCCCGAATTTTTACTATTACAAGCATTCATCCACACAAAACGAATCTCGACATGTCCGAGAGTTTAATATACGAATAATCTTGGTAAAATAATTAACAATTAATTAAACCATGATAGTCGGATCCCTGCAAGGTAGAACGATAATTGAACATATACATGAACACGAAACCAAACGCTCTGATACGAATTGTTGGAAATCGATATCCCGGGCTATTAAAATTTGCGGAAAATAATAACCCGACTGAAATCCTCTCGCCGGAAACCGATCACGAACACCACGAAGAACCGGGGCCCGACCGGAGAATCGCCGCGAGGGCGAAACCCTAGCCGAACCCCCATGCATGGGGTTCGCGATCGCCGGGGATGCGGGGTGCATCCCCGCGGGGCTGTCGGACCAGCACCCGCCGGCGGTGAGTCCGGCGACTCACCACCACCGCCACACGAGTAGGAGGGCGCCCAGCCGCGGCTCCTGCCCGCGGCTGCCCTCGCGATCGAGCCAAGCTCGATCGCCCGCCCCGGCTTCAGCCGGGGCTCCCCGTGCGCACGCCACCGTCGAGGGCGGCTGGGATCCGCCGCGGCGCCAGCCCGCGGCATCCCAGCGATCGACCGAAGTCGATCGCATGCCCCGGCGTCCAGCCGGGGCTCGTCCCTCGTCGCGCGGTACCGGCGGTCCGAACCCTAGGGTTCGACCGCCACCTTCGATCCTCGCCGGGGATCTCGAATCCCCGTCCCCCAGGTTCGTCGTTTTCCCGGATCGTGCGTTCATGTATATATTACAATTAAATATCACATAAAATCACACAAGGGTTTTATGATATTACCTTTGATTCGTTGTGCGGAGAAACGAAATCAATTGAAGACCTTACGACCTTCCCACGTATTCCTTGCACTAGCTTGAACGTCGGGTGGGCGACGATCCTCCAAGCTTATGGATCTCCTTCACAAACTCTCTAGAATATCAAGTATGATAATCTTATGGTGTCTTGAATTGTGAAGACCATGTAGTGCTTTTATAGGCTACGTAGGGGATCTAAAGGAGGTGGAATATTGGGCTTCCAATATTGATGATTAAATTGAGCCCAAGCCCAAATCTATTAATCCCATCAATATTAATTAATTTATTTTCCACTATTTAAATTAATTGCACTCCCAATATTAAACCATATTATATCAAATAATATTTCTCCGGTAGTATTATTTATTCCGTGTATTTAAGATTTAAATATCCATGAATAAAATTAATTTATTGCTAATTAATTTATTCATCTCTTATATCAGAGACTAGTACCATTCAACCTTAATTATTATGCGGAACAAATCCACTCATGAGGTTTACATAATAATTCCTTATGAACTCATCTCGGGGATATTATCAACCCTTCCGGGATACACTTTCCCGTCAAGTATTCACGGCATGTCGTATATAAAATATAGTGACCCAACTTAACCGGTAATTAACCCAGTACTTCAATCGGTTAATTCCTTTGGTAAATCAAAGTTACTTATATTAAATATACACACCCGCAGTAGTTTCGGGGATTAAGAATAAAATACTCTGAGACTTAAATCAATTATCAACGGCAATCCTAATTGATAAGTCTCAAGCGATCCGCCCAATACACCAAGTGTACAAGTGTGATAAAATAATTAAGACAAATTATTTTCTCTCTCACACAACGACTATACCGATGGATTGGTCCGTGTCCATCTAGGTCGTGAGCAACTGTTTGATTAAATACGAGTAACCGATAGTATGATCTTCTGTGTGACGTCGCACACCATACTAACTACAACGTATAGAATCCAGGACTATATTTTGCATATATTTAATTATCAATAATTAAATGCAAATGATTGTTTATTAATTAAATAGATTAAATGCTATGATCGGGAGTTACCGTTACTTAAATCTAGACATTAAGTACACAACTCCAACACAACCTGCCTCATTAGAGGATTACATTAAATTCGCCAATCTCATCGTCTACTATTCCTTCTTTCTTTGTCGATCCACTGAAATGTATGTCGAGGACTGGGCATGGGCATTAGTGGATGAGCCGGAAAAGTGGAAGAGTTTTCCATGGGGCGCTTATTCCTACCAGGCACTGAGCTACTACCTCGAAACAACAACGATGGACCCTGAATTAGCAGAAAAAACTTCGCCTGGTGTCACTTTCTGAGGGCTCGAATTTCTGATCAAGCGCTCGCTTGAAAGCGAAGCGCTCGCCTCCTTTCCTGAATAAAAAAAATAAATTTTTTTTAATATGTTTTGATTTTCTTTTCAGGTTGTAAAAGGGAGGAAGCCCTAATCTCAAGAGCCGCCACCTTCAATTTTCGCATCTTGTCTTCCTGAAGAACCGAACTCTCGGCAGCCCCTTACTCGACCTCCACCCTAATTCCCACCTCAACTCCGGCACCCATCATCGTCGTCACTTCCGGCCACCCCCATTCGCTCGCAGCCGCCGCCGATTCATACCAGGTCCAACCGCCGCCGCTCAACCACCCAGGTCCTTTTCTCCGTCAAGCAGCCGTCGCTCAACTCTGGCAACCATCATCATCGCCGGCCAATCACTGCGAGCTCAACATCGAGTCGCCGTCAGACTCGCCGTCGACCTCAGCCGCCGTCGCCAGCTTCGACCCGCCATCGGCCCGCCACCTCCGAGTCTCCGCAACCACCCGAGCTCCGACCACAGCCGCCATCGACGTCCCACAAGCTTCAGCCGCCGAGGTCCCCTGCTCCGAGCTCACCTTCGCCGCCGACCCGTCGAACCGCCGACCCACCAGCTTCACCGTGAGTCACCGCCGCCGTCCACCACAACCGTCGCCGGCCGAATTCCGTTAGTTCCGGCAGTCAACCCACCCCGACCTCCGTCCATCGATTTGAGCTTCGGCAGTCCCGTGACTCGTCTCGATCCCAACCCTCGGCAGCCCAGAATCCGACGTCGATTTCCGGGTTCGATTTGATTCGCGGCAGTCCCGTGAACACCGGTAAAGTATCGACTCTCGACATTCCGTTTCCGTCTTTACCGCTCGATTGCTAGGCAGCCCCTTCTCCGGTTATTCGACTCTAGACCCGTCTATCAAGCTCGACTAATTACACAGCATTCCCATAAATTGCTTCCGGTAACTCTTCCGACTCCACTCCGATTGAAATGGTGAACACACGAAGTAGGAAGAAAGCCCCGGCTTCTAAGAGGGCTCGGACCGACGTGGGCCCCTCCAACGCGTCTCCGGACCACGACGAAGAGGAGAGGCAGCCGACTCCTCCAAGGCAGCCCACTCCTCAACCACAATCGCCTCCGTGAAATCGCCGGACCGACCTCCGAGACCAATACGGAGCCGACTTCACGATTTACGATCACAAGGAAGGCCGTCGACTACTTGCCTTCCAGAAGCACGCATTCGAATACCCCCGCCCCTTTGATTGGGATCTGGTCCAGAAGTTGGGGCTATATGATCGAGTTAAGGGGTATTTGAAGTTGATGGGAATGTGGAACTTCGCGAACCTTCCCTTCAAGTATTCTACGTCCCTAGGCCTTGAGATGCTCTGCACCTGGGAGCGGCACTCGAATGGGAGATTCTACACATGCCGGTTGTTGGGCAACGAAGTGGAGTTCACTCCCAAGGATCTCGCGGTCTCCTTCCTCTTTGACTTCGAGGGAGTTCAGAGGCACATACCCGACAGGATCGACAAAGACGCGGCTTGGCAAGCCGTTGCCTCGATGCCTTCTCACACCGGGAAGAGTGCACATATAGCCGACCCGGCCCTTCTCCTCGTGCATCGTTTCATTGCATACAATCTCTCGGGGAAAGACGAGGGCAATAAGGTCAACAAATCGGAGCTCTTCCTGCTCGAGTGTGCACAAAAAGGACTTCCCTCTACTCCGGTCGATTACTTGCTAGGGCAGATGAAACGGACAGTCGAGCGCGGAGCCCACCATGCCTCTTTCTTCCACATTGCCGCGGGACTTGCGCAATCCACGTCGTTAATGAATTTCGACAACCCCGCCACACTTCCAGCGGATTTTGTCGGGGAGCCCCGATGCATTGATCTGCAAGAACTCAATGGCTCCCACCTTCTCGATGCAGCTGGTAACTTCCTCCCTCATTCCGTGCGCATTGGACGAGGCTCGAGGAATGCCGCATCGACAAGCACCGCACCTCCGGTGCACCCCTCGTCTCCGCTTCCATAGCCAGGGTATGCAGCGGACTACGTTGCTCCGATATCCTACCCCACCTACGCGTCATACACGGCTGGATTCCATGACATGATCAACCAGTTCCAGGAGATGCGCACGAACTTTGAGGACGCGGAGACGAGTAGGCGGGAGATAGACTATTCTCAGCAAGACGGATTCCGGACTTGGGCGGGAGAGGACCGCACGTATATGGATGGCCGGCTTAATCAGATGGAGGACCATTTTAATGGTCGGCTCGACCGCATCGAGTCCCAGCAAGCCGCAAATCATGCCTACTACATTGCCGAGAACGCCCGACAGCAGACTCGTGTGGACGAGGAGCACGCGTTTCATGTCGCCCAGTACGCTCAGATGATGGCCATGTTCCGAGGGCCACAGTACCCACCACCCGAGCCATGAGGATCGACCGTACCTTCGTACGGTCGTGGTATGTATATAGTTTTTCTTTGCTTTTCTTTTCATTGAGTCGTGTTTTGTTTCTTGTTTCCTTTTATTACTTGTTTTTGCTTGTGTGGTTTTGTTTGAGTTTTGATGTGTAGGTTGTTCACCCCGTCGCATTTGGACACCCACGAGGATGACCTTCTTGGGACGCGTGCTTTCCTAGGAGGGTGCTACATCCACGAGGACATGGATTAGCCCAAGTGTGGGGGGGGGGGGGGGTTTGCCTTCTTCTTCCCTTTCTTTTCTCCTTCTTGGTTTTTGTCATGTTTTAGTTGTGTTTCGTTTACTTGTTTGGTGTCGGATTGTGATAGCTCCCCCTTGTTGAGATACGATTTTCATGAAAGTATAGTTGCTATGTCCCCCATGCATGTTAGTTGCTTTATTTCGATTCTTGAGGTGCGATAGATTTTTGATGCTAGAGGTCGGTATGTGAATGATTGTTGAACTCGTGTTTAGATGCCTTAATGTCACCTTGAGATAATTGCATGTCATCGTTTCACTTTCCAAATGACCTTGTGAGAATTTGAGCCATTATAGCTTTCTTCTTTGTATGACACTTCTCGTTGATTTCTTGAGCTTCTCATTTTCTTTGTTCTACATCTTATGCACCCGTATGGACTAGAGATAGCTAAAGCATGCTTAGGTTGTTACTTGAGACTTGTACGTCCTAAATTACTTGATTTTGAATATGATTGGGTATTGATCGATTAGGATAGCCATTTTTAGCCGCTTTTCGATGTTTTGACCCCGAGCCCGTCGTGGGACACCCTAGTAGCCCCGTTGAGCCTACGTTTAGCCTTTCCTTGTTGTCCTATATTTCGTGAAGGAGAGAAGGGAGGTCTTGTATTTCGGGATATAAGGTGTCGATACGATGCGTTTTGTAATAAGTCGAGACATGTTATAAGTCTCCAAAAAAAAAAAAAGAGAAAAACAAAAATGAGACAAGTTTAGTCTAAAAAAAAAAATAGAAAAGAGTCGAGACATGTTATAAGTCTCCAAAAAAAAAAGAGAAAAAAAAAAGAAAATAACAAAAAGAGTCGAATAATAGTACTAGTTAATTGCTCGGATGTTAGATGTGGCTTTGATGGTTCGTTTGTTGTATTTGGTATGGAAGGGGGTGTTGTGCGTTAGACGAATATTTGATTGTGTTGGAGGTACGTGCTTGTACGAGTTAGCCCACTCTTTCCCAAATATTCCCGAATACCTTTAGCCGAGCCCCGTTACACCCATTTTTGTCGATCGCCCATGATTCTTAAGATAGTAGACCTTGATTAGTGGAGAGTGCAATTTGAGCGTGTATTTAGTTGGTGTCCTTAGGTGCATTTGATGTTATTTGAAGCTCGTCGTTGATCCTTTCGTGCTTTCCTTTGTTTAATACACAAGTTTATATCTTTCGCTTGTGTGTGCTTATGAGTGACCTATTCTCGAGAGTTAAAGAAGAAAGAGTGAATCCTTGTGAGGGAACGTGAAATTGTGACATGTGATGATGCTTATGTGATCTTTATTGCTCTAATTCATTGTGGAACGATAGTTGTTCACCTGACTTTTTCCGTACACATCGAGGATCTATTTGTGGTTTTGAGAATTTGAGTAAGTTCTTGGTATGCATGTGTGTGGACGTACGACCTGCTTTTATGGTTGCTTGCTTGAGGATAAGCAAGAAGCTAAGTGTGGGGGAGTTGATTCGTGTGTTTTTGTGCCGTTTTTCCGTGTCTTTTTGTGTGTGAGTTGTGTCGTGTTTAGTCGTTTATTGGTATATTCCTCGTGGCTTTGGTGTGTTTGACGTGTTTATCGAGTGTGCAGGTGTTCGGGCTTGCGTGTGTCGAAAAGGATGAAGAAAGGAGTTCAAATGAGTCGAGTCGGAGCAGTTCCGGAGCAGCCAAGACCAGGCGATCGCCAGGGTTCCAGGCGCTCGCCTGACCCAATTTCAGAGGCTCAGAAATCAACCTCAAGCGACCGCCCTCCTGGCAAGCGGTCGCCTCCTTGCTGCCGCGGGCGATCGCCCCTCTCCTCAGGCGGTCGCCTGCCCTCGTTTTCAGAGAGCGGAAAATTGCACCAAGCGCTCGCCTCCCGGCCTAGCGGTCGCTTGCCGTCCAGCGCGGGCGATCGCCCTCCCCTCAGGCGGTCGCCTGCCCCCCTTTTTCTGGAGTTGACTCGCGTTTTGACCTCCGATTTTCGAGACTACTTAAGGGTTCTTTTAACCTAGTTTTTAGATACTTCTTTCCAGACTTTGATTTTCGTTTTTGAGAGAATACTTGGAACTCGTCATGTAGCTTTGATTTCCGTTTTACTTTTTCTTGGATTGGATTGAAACTCGGTAAAAGTCAGAGATTCCGCCGACGGGTACTTTGGTTTGAATTTGAATATTGAATTAGTAAGTTTTATTTTCTTCTTTCAATTTGTTCGCTCTTCAATTCCGTGTTAGATTCATTGCTTCGCTCTTTACTTTTCAATTTGCTTTCATGAATTCTACTTTTCTAAAATCCAGTTGTTCTTTGATCAAGAGTATGAGTAGCTAATCTCTTTACCTAGGGCTAGGGATGATCGATTTTTCCAACTAGGGTTTGAATTTAAATTTCATTATTGATCAAATACCAACCGGCAACGGACGTGTTAGTACTATTTTGTGAAATTGAATTCTAACTCGATTAAGATAATCGTGATTCCCGAAACCCTAGATTTTCCCCAATTTATTCACAAACATTATTTCTTACTTTTTTTTTTACTTGTTTCATCGTCTTTCAATTTCATAGTGAACTCTTGGAATTAATAAAAAAAAAAACCAAAAACAAACTTGAGCATTATGCTATTTCCCTTCTTTTCTTAGTTGCAAACAAATAAACGCTTTTACACCGATAGTAGTGTTCCTCGAGAGATCGACTCGGGCGAGTTGCTTTAGCAACTAGTTCGATTATTTTATTTGATTTGACGCACTACAAAACGACCTAATCAGTACACCACTAACTGCACCTACTGTTATTACTGTTTATACACCGGAACGCCATTGTAGTGGGAGGTTGTTGATCAACCGGAGATGTTCATAAGACTAGAAGAGTTGTTGAACTCTGGATCTAGTAAACATGAAATCGTTCCCTAGATCTACATGAAGGGCAGTACTAAATCTAAATATGTCTTCTTAGAGAGCAATAAGGATTATTGCTAAGAGACAAGATCATTTAGAGTACAAGCTTAGTTGATTCATTTATGGATTGTAACAAAGCTATAATTCGTGGTACTTGCGAATTGATGAGATAATCCAATTGATGGATTCATCAAAAGGCATGGACGAATAATGTGTATTGGAAACATGATGAAAACAAGGTGGTGTTTCTCGGAGATTTTATGTAGATAACATTCTATCATTGGGAACAATGTAAAAGTGTTATCAGACATAAAATAATGGTTGTCTAAGATAGAATCGATATATGAGATAAAGAAGAAGTTAGATCATTTTCTTAAGATCTAGGATCTTGTGAAAAAGAACATTGTACTTCTCTTAGAAATCTTATACGATTAAGGTTCGTTTAACATGCATCATTCCAAGAAGGGTATGTTACCTTTCAAACAAGGAATGCATCTATCTAAAGGCATGTGTTTCGAACACATAAAGGAGATAGAAGCAGTGAAAGCAGTTTCCTACACTTTGAGTGTGGAAAGCTTTAAAATGCAATGTTGAAAAACGAGAACCGGATATCGACTATGCAGTTGGCATAGTGGGAGGATATCAAGGTAATCCTGGAAAGGGATATTCGACTGCTGTAAGAGTACTTTCGATGTACTGCTCCAGACTACGAAGCAGACGAACTTTTTCCTTTGGGTTACATTTCTCAGATCTCTAATCAAATCAGGATCAGTGTAAGTCGATATCAGGTTATGTGTTCACTTGGAGAGGGAGGTGAAGCTTTAGAATGGAAGAGTGATAAGCACGATGCTTTTCGGACTCAACCATGGGTAACCAAACTGCAGCCTCAGAGGCAGCGGAAGTTTTGGTAAAGCTTTGGGATAACCTCTGGACTTAGATATGATTCTTGGTTTACCAAAGGCTATTAAGATAGCGGTGCAATGGCAAACTGAAAGAAATCATAAGTCCATAGTGATGATAACACATAGAGCAAGTACCACCTGATATGAGTCATCGTCAAGTGAGATGACGCTGTAGTCACCAAGATAACTTCGGAGACGGCAACCTAGAATGCTCATGCACGAGGCACTTCTTTGAAAGTACAGATTAAGCACGTGATGGGTGTGGGAGTCGGGAGTTTGGATGAAATGACTAGACCTTAGTATAAGTGGGAGATTGATGGAGTTGTATACTTAATGTCTAGATTTAAGTATCGTAAACTTCCGGTCATAGTATTTAATCTATTTAAATGAATAATCGTTTGCTTTTAATTATTTATAATTAAATAAATGCAAATATAGTTCTGGATTATATACGTTGTATTTAGTATGGTGTGCGTCGTCACACGGAAGATCATACTATCAGTCACTCGTATATAATCAAACAATAGTTCACGACCTAGATGGACAAGAACTAATCCATCGGTATAGTCGTTGTATGAGAGAGAAAATAATTGGTCTTGATTATTTTATCATACTTGTACACTTGGTGTATTGAGCGGATCGCTTGAGATTTATCGATTAGGATTGCCTTGGATAATCGATTTAAATCTCTGAGTATTTTATTCTCAATCCCTGATATTATTGCGGGTGTGTGCATTTAATATTAGTGACTTTGATTTTCCAAAGGAATTGATTGATTAGAATAACCGATCAATTACCGGTAAAGTTGGGTCACGGTATTTTATGTATGACATGCCGTGAATTCTTGACGGGAAAATGTGTCCTCGAAAGGGTTGATAATATCCCCGAGATGAGTTAATAAGGAATTATTATGTAAACCTCATGAGTGGATTTGTTCCGCATAATAATTAAAGTTGAATGGTACTAGTCTCGGATATAAGAGATGAATAAATTAATTAAGCAATAAATTAATTTTATTCATGGATATTTATATCTTAAACACATAGAATAAATAATACTACCGGAGAAAATATTATTTGATATAATATGGGGAATATTGGGAGTGCAATTATATTTATATAGTGGAAGTAATTATATAATTAATATTAATGTATTAATAGATTTGGGCTTGGGCTCAATTTAATCATTAATATTGGAAGCCCAATATTCCACCTCCTTTAGATCCCCTACGTAGCCTATAAAAGCACTACATGGTCTTCTCTATTCTCATATAACTTGAAGATCATAATTCTAGAGAGAGAAAGAAGAGAGATGGAGATCCATAAGCTTGGAGGATCGTCGCCCACACGACGTTCAAGCTAGTGCAAGGAATACGTAGGAAGATCCAAAGGTCTTCAAACAATCTCGTTTCTCCGCACAACAAGATTAAGGTAAAATCGTTAAACACCCTCTATGATTTTACGTGAATTAAATCGTGATATATACATGAACGAAGATCCGGGACGTATGAACTTCGGGGACGGGGATTCGAGATCCCCGGCGAAGGTCAAGACGAACCCTCGGCTGGGAGCCGAGGGGTGCGATCGAGCCCTAGGGCATCGATCGCGGGCCCACACGAGGAAGCCCTGGCTGGACGCCGGGGCATGCGATCGACCGTGCGGTCGATCGCGAGGGCAGCCGCGGCTGGTGTTGGAGTTATGTACTTAATGTCTAGATTTAAGTAACGGTAAACTCCCGGTCATAGCATTTAATCTATTAAATTAATAAACAATTGTTTGCATTTAATTATTGATAATTAAATATATGCAAATCATAGTCCTGGATTTTATACGTTGTAGTTAGTATGGTGTGTATGGCCCACACAGAAGATCATACTATCGGTTACTCGTATTTAATCAAACAGTTGCTCACGACCTAGATGGACACGGACCAATCCATCGGTATAGTCGTTGTGTGAGAGAGAAAATAATTTGTCTTAATTATTTTATCACACTTGTACACTTGGTGTATTGGGCGGATCGTTTGAGATTTATCGATTAGGATTGCCGGCGATAATCGATTCAAGTCTCAGAGTATTTTATTCTTAATCCCCGAAACTATTGCGGGTGTGTATATTTAATATAAGTAACTTTGATTTACCAAAGGAATTAACCGATTTAATTATTGGGTTAATTACCGGTTAAGTTGGGTCACTATATTTTATATATGACATGCCGTGAATACTTGACGGGAAAGTGTATCCCGTAAGGGTTGATAATATCCCCGTGATGAGTTCATAAGGAATTATTGTGTAAACCTCATGAGTGGATTCGTTCCGCACAATAATTAAGGTTGAATGGTACTAGTCTCAGATTCAAGAGATGAATAAATTAATTAGCAATAAATTATTTTTATTCATGGATATTTAAATCTTAAATACACGGAATAAATAATACTACCGGAGAAATATTATTTGATATAATATGGTTTAATATTGGGAGTGCAATTAATTTATATAGTGGAAAATAAATTAATTAATATTAATGGGAGATTAATAGATTTGGGCTTGGGCTCAATTTAATCATTAATATTGGAAGCCCAATATTCCACCTCCTTTAGATCCCCTACGTAGCCTATAAAAGCACTACATGGTCTTCACTTTTTAATAAGACAAGATTATCATACTTGATATTCTAGAGAGTTGAAGAGGATCCATAAGCTTGGAGGATCGTCGCCCACCCGACGTTCAAGCTAGTGCAAGGAATACGTGGGAAGATCGTAAGGTCATCATCTTGATTTCGTTTCTCCACACAACGAATCGAAAGGTAAAATCATAAACTCCCTTCTATGATTTTATGTGAATATGATTGTGATATATACATGAACGCACGATCCGGGAAAACGACGAACCTCGGGGACGGGGATTCGAGATCCCCGGCGAGGATCGAAGGACGCGGCCGAACCCTAGGGTTCGACCGCCGGTTGCGCACGGGCGAAGGGAGCCCCGGCTGGACCGCCGGGGTATGCGATTGACGTGAAGTCGATCGTGGGGAGGTTCGCCGTGGGCTGGTGCCACGGCGGGTGAACCCCCCCAGCCACCTCGCCCGGCGGCGTACAAAGGAGGAGCCCCGGCTGAAGCCGGGGCAGGCGATCGATCGGGCGATCGATCGCCGGGGCGAACCGCGGCTGTTGTCGCGGTGGTCAGCTGGGAGCTGACCGCCCCTCCTGGCGGTGGCGGTGAGTCGCCGGACTCACCGCCGGGGGCTGCCCATGCAGCCCCATGCGATCGCCATGCACGGCGATCGCGAACCCTAGCAAGGGTTCGGCTAGGGTTTAGCCGCGGGTTCATCCCGCGGCGACGCTCTTGTCAAGCCCGGTCTTGCGTGGTGTTCGTGATCGGTTTCCGGCAATGGGATTTCGGTCAGGGTTATCGGTTCCGCAATTTTTGATACCCCGGGATATCGATTTCCAGCAATTGGTATCAGAGCGTTTGGTTTCGTGTTCATGTATGTGTTCAATTATCGTTCTACCTTGCAGGGATTCCGACTATAATGGTTAATTAATTGTTAATTATTTATTTAATTAATTGTTATTTAATTTTACCATGATTATTCGTTATTAAACTCTCGGACATGTCGAGACTCGTTTTGTGTGGATGAATGCTTGTAATAGTAAAAATTCGGGGGTTGACCATATTTAGATTTATTATTATTGTTCTATGTTTTTCGGAAAGTGTATAGGGTCGATTTCATGTATAGAATCGATACCGGAATTGTAAATTTATTTCTTCTAATTTATTTACGTTGGATCGATGCCGAGACGACCGCCGGAGAACACATGTGACGAAGGAGAAGACGTGAGGGAGGACCGGGGATCGATTGGATCGATCCCATGATGAGATCGATCGATGGCGTGGGCGAGGGGCTCGATCGCCACTGCCGCGGGCTGCCGTCGGTTCGGTGGCTGGCCGGCGTGGCTGGGCGGCGGTGCTCCTCCCCGGGGGCCGGCCGGTCGAAGGTGGGGTGGCGTGGGGTCTCCCGATCTCATGCTACTCCTACCTAGATTCACTTTCCTAATTGATTCGGTTTTTCTATTTTGAGTATTACTATTTTTGGGAACTCTCATGGAAATAGGAAAAGAATTAATTGGAATTAATTTATTTCCTTATTCTATTATGGAAGTCTTCTAGAATATTCCAAGTCCTACTTGGAATAGGATTCTAGAGATTTAATAGAATTGGATAGGAAAATAATTAATTAATAAATTAATTTATTTCCTAGTTGATTATTCCTATTTTATGGGAATTTTCATGGACATGGAAATTAATTAATTTTGGAAAGTAGAAGAGTCCTAATTTATTTTATTTCCTTATTCTATTATAGAAGTCTTCTAGAATATTCCAAGTTTAACTTGGATAGACTATTCTAGAGATTTGATAGAATTAGATAGGAAAATAAATAAATAAAAATATTAATAATATTTAATTTTATTTTGGATTTATTCGATTGACTTAATTTTCGAATTAAATATCTTTTGGATTTATTAAAAATGAATAGATTTAAATATTGGGATTAATATTCTCGTCACATGGAGCATTCAAGAACGAAGACTGAAGACTAGAAGACGCATACGGAGATGGAATAAAGCCATGATAATCGGAAAATAATTTTCTAGCATTATTTTGACTATGTGATACTATGTGCTTTATTACTTGTATGCATGCTTATGTGTTTAATTATGCATTAGATAGCGTATCCCTTTGTTATAAAAAGCTAAGTGGGAGAGGGGATGGAAACATTCCCATGGTCTCCATTACTGTTCTCTTTGTGACATTTATGAGCTTTCGAAGTTCATATAGATATGTCATTGGAGGAGAATTCTTGTAATTCCTTTTACGAGAAACATTGATTAAGTCTATCAAACAATGCCTAATTTGTCTTTCTGAAACTGACTTCAAGTCGACTCATTCTCACCCCGGGGAGTGGAATGGAGCCAAAGCCACTTGGTCATGTGGATGACACAAATTAGAGACATTCGTACCATTCTTTTGAAGGTGGATCGATTGTCTGCTCGGCTCCCTCATCTAATGAGAGATAGGGTTGTTCGCATGGTGAATCACTGGTTAGAAACTTCGAGTTTCACTTATGATTCTCCGCGTCCTGATTTACAAAAATCGAATGGATCTTGTAATTGGGAGTCAATTATAAAAGTCTCTTGGTGTAGTAAACGTCCACACCACGTGGCTTGCTATACTAACGGATTTTGGATTAATTGATGTAGACAGTTGTAAGAAATTGTGAAGAGTTGTAAAGTTGTCGTAAACGTCCACACCACGTGGCTTGCAGTGATGTAGCAATTCCAAACGATTTACTTTGGTGCTGAGTAATGGTTTACACTTAGATATACATTATAGTATTCCTCCCCACGAGGTTACGCTATAAGTGATGTATGACCAAAGAATATCTAATTGCTAAATCATTTGGGTGGGTAAACGTCCACACCACGTGGCTTGCCTTACCTGATGGGATTTTAGATGTAATTAGTAATTTAATTATATTATTTAAGGGAGATAATATCGGATATTAAATTGATTGTTTGTTTAAATGTGCTTATAGGTTTAGAGAATAGCTATGAACCCACTTTCTGTGATACTCAAGGAACATAAACTCACTGGCCCCAATTATATTGATTGGAGGAGAAATTTAGACATTGTCCTGACTTCTGAAGAGTACAAATTTGTACTCCATGAATTGTGCCCTGCTGAGCCCACGGCTGCCTAAACTAATGAGGAAAGAGAGGCATATCGGAAGTGGAAAAAGGCTGATGAAATGGCTAGGTGTTATATTTGGCTTCCATGTCAAATGTACTCCAAACCCAACATGAGTCGATGGCCACTGCCTATGATATGTTGTTCAACCTCAAAGAGATGTTTGGGGAGCAAGATCGTGCGGAAAGGCAAGAAGCCATTAGAGTCCTCATGACAACTACTCAGTCTGAAGGAACGCCCGTTGGGGACCACGTTCTTAAGATGATGAGTTTGTTGAATGAGTTTGAGATCCTAGGAGCTCAAATTGATGCTGATACGCAAGTCGACATCATACTCCAGTCTCTGACCCCTAGTTTTGAGCAGTTTCGCATGAGTTATAATATGGGTAAACTGTCTTATACCCTTGCGCAACTCCTGACTGAACTGAAGGCGGCAGAGGGGATCTACAAGAAGGGCAAGTCTCAAGCGCTTGTAGCTACCAAGTCCAAAGGCTTGAAGCCTGTTGGAGGTAGGGGCAAGAAAAGGAAGAAAGCCTGGAAACCCAGTGGTGCCAAGAGGAGTGGACCACGAGTGGGGGCTGCAAAGCCAAGGGGCAAGTGCTTCCGATGCAATAAGCCTGGACACTGGAAGTCTGAATGTCCTCTCAAAGGTACGAATTTTTCTTTAGTCGTAAAAACATAGTCAGCGGTATTATCTACCAGAAATCTGGTGTGTAGATATGGAACCGCTGACGGTATGTGCATTTTAAATGCAGGGGTTCCAGAAAACCCGGCGACTTAGAGAAGAAAAGTTCGAGTCTACATGGGCAAAGCTGTAGAGGAGGCAGCTGTTGCGGTGGAAGACATTTATCTGCTTTAGTAGTTAAATAGGATTTCATTTCAAGTTTATTGCATTATGTACCCTTTATTTTAGAAAGAACGTTTTGTTCTGTATTTCTATTATTTATGAATGGATATTTTATTTCTTTAATCATTTGATGATTTTGATAAGAAATAATGGGTATTATCTATTCTGGTACAGTAGATAGCAATATGTGAATGATGAATCCTTAGTCTACCACGATGCAACAAACCGCTGTATAACTTGTTTTACTAGTTAGATATATTTCTTTATTAAATCATTATACTTGTGAATTCTTATACTTAGTAGTATTTATTCAAATGAGATTCAAAAGGTCGAAATTGATTTGATCAATTATAGTTGAAGGAATGGACCTTCCGACCTAAGAATTGAATTTGGAAGGTAATACAACTAAGCAAACCTTTCTGGATAAAGGATAGAATTCGGACAAGTATTGAGAATGATTAAAAGTTGATATATGCAGACGTATGTGTAATTAAAAAGGTACGAGTAGTTCTTTCAAGATTACTCGATGATGGATTAGAATACTTGATGTGCCATAAAAGCAAATGTGTTTTGACTAGTCAATGGACACAAAGCTATTATGGGGAACCTTCAAAGTATATCCATTAAAGGCCTACGACTTAGTCGCGGAGGCCATCACCTATCTGAATAACACATAGCATAATCAAAGATTGGGATTTAATCCCAAAAGGCCGCACCATACACTTACGTGTAGAAATGGTGTGTTGTAAATAAGAAATGGAAATCTAATAGTAAAAGAACAAGTTGTTTGGAACTACCTGTGTTCTGTGGATATTCCTGGAGACAACAGCATGGTTGTAGGATATCCTAGATGAACAAAGTATTGTGTGTTCTATAGTACTATGAACCAGAAGGACGTGTATCGCCCGGTTCTTAGAGGAAGACTATTAGATGAACCACAAAGCCCTAACTGACGTAATACCTTAAAAAATGAGAAAAAGGACAAAGACTAGGAACCAGCCAAACCGAGTAGAAGTACACCACACACTGCACCTACTGTTATTACTGTTATACACCGGGACGCCATTGCAGTGGGAGGTTGTTGAACAACCAGAGATGTTCATAAGACTAGAAGAGTTTCGGACTCTGGATCTAGTAAAGATGAAATCGATCCCTAGCTCTGCACAAGGGCAGTACTAGATCTAAATGTGCCTGCTTAGAAAACAATAAGGATTATTGTTAAGAGGCAAGATCATTTAGAGTACAAGCTTAGTAAATCCATTTATGGATTGAAAGAAAGCTATGAATCGTGGAACTTGCAAGTTGATGAGATAGTCCATTTGATGGATTCATCAAAAGGCAAAGACGAAAGGTGTATTAGAAACGTAATGGAAACAAGGTGGTGTTTCTCGGAATTTTCATGTAGATAACATTTTATCATTGGCAACAATGTAAGAATGTCATCAGACATAAAGTGATGGTTGTCTAAATAAATCGGGATATAAGATTGAGTAGAAGTTAGAGCATGTTCTTGAGATCTTATGATCTAGGGATAAGAACATTGTACTTCTCCTAGATATCTTATACGATTATGGTTTGTTTTTAACATGCATAATTCTGAGAAAGGTTGTTGCCTTTCAGAGACAGAATATGTATATCTATCTAAGGTCATGTGTTTCGAACACATAAAAGAGATAGATGATACAAAGCAGTTTCCTACACCTAGTGTGGAAAGCTTAATGAATGCAAATGTTGAAAAACAGGAACCTGATATCAACTATGCGGTTTGCGTAGTGGGAGGATATCAAAGTAATCTAGACAAGAGATTTTCAGATGCTGTAATAGTACTTGCGAAGTACTGGATTACTAAGCAAAACGAAATCTTCTTGGATTACATGATTCTCAGATCTCAGAAGGACCAGTGTAAGTCGATATCAGGCTATGTGTTCACTTTTGGAGAGGTGGAACCTTAAAATGAAAGAGTGACAAGCAGGACGCTTCTCGGACTCTCTCATAACCGAATAGCAGCCTCAGAGGCAGCGGAAGTTTTGGTTAGGTTCCGGGATAACCTCTAAGACTTGGATATGACTCTTAGTTTACCAAAGGCTATTTGATAGCGGTGCATGGTAAACTGGAAGAGGTCATAAGTCTAAAAGTGATGGTAACACATAGAGCAAGTACCACCTGATACAAGTCATCGTCAAGGGAGACGACGCAGTATTCACCAAGATAACTTCAGAACGACAACCTAGAGTGCTCATTCACATAGTACTTCTTGGAAGTACACTTTAAGCACGTGATAAGTATGGGAGTCGAGAGTTTGGAGGAAATGACTAGACCTTAGTACAAGTGGGAGATTGTTGGAGTTATGTACTTAATGTCTAGATTTAAGTAACGGTAAACTCCCGGTCATAGCATTTAATCTATTAAATTAATAAACAATTGTTTGCGTTTAATTATTGATAATTAAATATATGCAAATCATAGTCCTGGATTTTATACGTTGTAGTTAGTATGGTGTGTATGGCCCACACAGAAGATCATACTATCGGTTACTCGTATTTAATCAAACAGTTGCTCACGACCTAGATGGACACGGACCAATCCATCGGTATAGTCGTTGTGTGAGAGAGAAAATAATTTGTCTTAATTATTTTATCACACTTGTACACTTGGTGTATTGGGCGGATCTTTTGAGATTTATCGATTAGGATTGCCGGCGATAATCGATTCAAGTCTCAGAGTATTTTATTCTTAATCCCCGAAACTATTGCGGGTGTGTATATTTAATATAAGTAACTTTGATTTACCAAAGGAATTAACCGATTTAATTATTGGGTTAATTACCGATTTACCCCGTCACGCCTTTGGATCGCCCGGATGTTGAAGCCGCACAAATGGCCCGGCCTCTACGTGTTGCACACGAACCCGGATGATGACTTGCTTGATTGATCGAGTTGATTCTCCAAGAACAACCTCTTTTCTCTCTCTCTTTTGTGAATTTCGTGGGTGAAATATTATGCTGAAAAATCAGCATTTGTTCACCTTAAAATGCCATCAAAACCCCTTTGTAACCTCCTCCTTAATGGTGATATTGATGCCCCATCATTATCACACATTAAGGTGTGATTATGGTGAATTTGAATGGACATTTCCCCCTCATTATGCCACATGACATTAGATGGTCCCACTTGCTTGTGTGGCATGCCATGTCACACTATGTGACATGCATCCATGCAAGCCATGCATCCCATGCATGTGTATTAAATCCACGTAAATATTGATTCTAAATCAATATATTTATCAAGCATTGTACATCATCTTTGAGTCCGTGTGTGACCCTGTAGGTATGATTTATTGATCAATATTATATTGTTCCCAACAATATAATATTATCAAATAATCATTTAACATCCATAGACGACCTTATGACTTCATCGATTGCACACGTAGGATCGAAGGACATATTCCAACAATCTCCCACTTGGCCTTCAGAGCCAGTGTGCTGCCAACTTCCTGTTGTCACTTTATGTCTAAGTTTGAACTTGAGGCAAGACTCGAGTCATCCTCAATCGGTTCAAACCTTTCTTGGACTTTGAGGCAGACTGTAAAACCAGATTTATCACTATGATACGAATCTGGACGTGGCCACGTATTTTCCACAGTCTCGACTCTCCAAGTGGCCGGTAAGACATATGATCCATATTAAAATGGAGGACAATCCCATCTTGTCAATCCAAGCTCTCCCACTTGCTTCCTGATATACCCAATAACAAGTTTTATAACCTCCTTTTACGAAAGGCGTTTACTTGTATCAAAGTACACCATTTCACAATGGAATTACTCTGGACTACTCAGGTCAGAGGAAATTGCTCGACAGTCAATGAAATAGTATTATGACTCAAAATCTTAAATACTATTCCAGTTGGGTCTGTTCGATCATTAGCTCCCAGCTAATATCTATGTAATTGTACTTGATGTCCCACATCACTAGCCCATGAAGCGGCGCTATAGTACACATTACAATCTAGTTCATATTATTATCAGTTTGTCCGTACTTGATAATACGAACTAGGAACAATTCTATGATTTAATTATATTAGTTCAACAATTGGGACTTCATTTATGTGGTAAATCGACCTCATAACCCAATTAATATAATTTAATCATTTGGACAATTCATACAATTTAAACCACAATTATATGAAGAAATTTATTGAATATCATAAAAGATACGTGAATGTTTACATAACTCCAAAAGTAACCAATACAGTAATAGGAATCACAATCCATCTCTAAGATATCGTATCCCTATTGCAGTCGTATGAGCATCATGCTTTGACTGCTGGAGTGGTTTAGTTAACGGGTCTGCAACATTATCATCAGTTGCAACTTTATTTATCTCGATGTCTCCACGACTCACTATCTCCCTGAGAATGTGGAACTTCCTGAGTACATGTTTGGATTTGTGGTGCTCCCTAGGCTCCTTGGCTTGCGCGATAGCTCCACTATTATCACAATAGAGAGCTATCGGATGGGCCGAACTAGGTACGACACCGAGATCATCTAAGAACTTTCTCATCCAAACGACCTCCTTTGCTGCTTCTGATGCAGCAATGTACTCAGCCTCTGTAGTAGAATCAGCTACGGTGGGTTGCTTGGAACTCTTCCAGCTCACCGCACCTCCATTCAGACAAAAGACAAATCCGGATTAAGACCGGAAATCATCTTTGTCTGTTTGGAAGCTTGCATCCGTGTATCCTGTCACAACCAACTCTTTTTGTCCTCCAAAGACAAGAAAATACTCTTTAGTCCTTCTAAGGTACTTAAGAATATTCTTGGCCGCAGTCCAATGCGCCTCACCTGGGTTTCCTTGAAACCGACTCGTCATGCTCAAAGCATACGATACATCCGGTCGTGTACATATCATAGCGTACATAATAGACCCTATTGCCGAAGCATAAGGAATATTTGCCATCCTTATTTGCTCATCAGGTCCCGAAGGGCACTGACTCTTGCTTAAAGATGTACCATGAGTCATTGGAATGAGACCCTTCTTGGCGTCTTTCATTCTGAACCTGTCAAGCACCTTATCAATATAGGTTGCTTGACTAAGTCCAAGCATCCTTTGTGATCTGTTCCGACAGATCTTGATGCCCAATATGTACTGTGTTTCTCCAAGATCCTTCATTGAAAACCATCTTCCTAGCCATTCTTTAACAGAATTAAGCATAGGAATATTGTTTCCAATAAGGAGTATGTCATCGACATACAACACAATGAATACAACGTAACTCCCACTGACCTTCTTGTAAACACAAGAGTCTTCCATGTTCTTTTGAAATCTAAACTCTTGTATGGATTCATCGAACCGAAGATTCCAGCTCCGAGATGCTTGCTTTAATCCATAAATGGGTCTATTAAGCTTGCATACTCTCTCAGCCTGATTAGGATCGATAAAACCCTCTGGTTGTGTCATAAACACTTCCTCTACTAGAATCCCATTCAAGAAGGCGGTTTTAACGTCCATTTTCCATATCTCATAATCATAATGAGCAGCAATGGCTAAGAGAATCCGAATGGATTTAATCATAGCAACTGGTGAAAAGGTTTCATCATAATCCACCCCGTGAATTTGTTTATATCCTTTTGCCACCAACCTTGCTTTGAAAACACTAGGTTTTCCATTCATGTCTGTTTTAATTTTGTAAATCCATTTGCATCCAATGGGCCTAGCCCCTTTAGGCAAATCGACCAAGTTCCAAACTTGATTTTCAGACATTGATTCCATTTCGGATTTCATGGCACCCTGCCATTTCTCGGAATCTGGACTCGTCATAGCTTGGATATAGGTCGAAGGTTCATTGCTTTCTAAAAGCATGACTTCATAGCTCTCATTTGTCAGAATACCTAAGTATCTGTCAGGTTGAGATCTAATCCTTCCGGACCTTCGAGGGTTAGGTGTGGTTTCTAAAACCACTGGAGCACTCTCGACTTGGTCTTGAGTGTCCATCTCAGTTTGATCTTCTTGAACCTCGTTCAAGTTTTCTTGAACTTCGTTCAGTTCAACTGAGCTCCCACTTACTTTCTTGGAAAGATATTCCTTTTCAAGAAATACACCATCTCGAGCAACAAAGACTTTGTTCTCAGATTGGTTGTAAAAGTGGTACCCTCGTGTTTGTTTTGGATAACCAACAAAGAAACATTTATCCGATTTGAGTTCAAGCTTTGTAGAGATATTTCTCTTCACATAAGCTTCACATCCCCAAATCTTGATATAAGACAAGTTAGGGACCTTCCCTTTCCATACCTCGTATGGTGTCTTATCAACAGCTTTTGACGGTGTCCTATTCAGTGTATAGGCCGCTGTTAAAAGTGCGTGTCCCCAAAAAGATTTTGGTAGTTCACTAAGGCTCATCATCGATCGAACCATATCCAATAAGGTTCTATTCCTCCTTTCGGAAACACCATCCATCTGGGGTGTTCCAGGAGGAGTGAGTTGATATAGAATACCACAACTCATAAGATGATCATCGAATTCTTGGTTAAGATATTCACCACCTCGATTCGATCGAATGGCTTTTATCTTCTTACCAAGTTGATTCTCAACTTCATTTTGGAATTCTTTGAATTTTTCAAAGGCTTCCGACTTATGCCTCATTAAATAGATATAACCATATCTACTTAAGTCATCGGTAAAATTTATGAAGTAGAAATAACCTCCACGTGCTTGTGAGCTCATTGGACCACATACATCAGTATGGATTAAACCCAATAGATCACTTGCACGTTCTCCTTTTCCTAGAAAAGGTGACTTTGTCATTTTGCCTATCAAACATCTCTCACATGTATCGAATGACTCCAAGTCAAAAGATTTGAGAATACCTTCTTTAAGAAGTTTCTCTACACGTTTAACGTTGACGTGGCCTAATCGACAATGCCAAAGGTATGTTTCATTGAATTCATTCGATTTGGCCTTTTTGGTATCAATGTTATATATATGATTGTCAAGTTGAAGTATATATAAACCATGTTCTAATCGTGCCGAACCATAGAACACTCCACTTTTTGAAATAGTAAATAAACCATTTATTATAGTGAAGGAAAATCCTTCAGTATCCAATACTGAAATAGAAATGATGTTCTTGGTAATACTTGGAACGAAATAAACATTATTCAATACTAAAACAAGGCCCGAAGGCAAACACAAATCATAAGATCCTACGGCTAATGCAGCGACCCTCGCTCCATTTCCAACCCGCAGATCGACATCTCCCTTTACCAAAGTTCTACTTCTTTGCAGTCCCTGCACATGTGAAACAATGTGAGCACCGCATCCGGTATCCAATACCCAAGAAGAAGAATTTGTAAAGTTTATGTCTATGACATAAATACCTGAAGATGAAGGAACGACACCGTTCTTCACATCCTCCTTGAACTTGGGGCAATCTCGCTTGTAGTGTCCAACACTCTTGCAGTAGAAACACTCAGATTCCCCAGGAACCTTAGAAGCTTTCAAGAACCTTTTGGAAGGAGTTGCCACAACTTTCCCTTTCCCTTTGCCTTTCACTTCTGGTTTCTTAATCCCCTTGAACTTTTTGGTACCTCCTTCCCGAATCATAAGAACTTCCCTCCTAGGGTCCTTCTTAATCGCCGGCTCAGCAGCCTTAAGCATCCAATGGAGCTCATGAAGCGATTTCTTCAGTCCATTCATGTGGAAATTCAGCCTAAAGGCGTCATAACCATCATGAAGAGAATGGAGAATGAAATCGGTAGCCAACTCGTCATCACATGCAAAACATGTGGTCCCACGGGTTTACCCTTTTCCAGCCTAGCTGTTGCTATAGCCCGGGTGACACCGAAGCGCTCAATCCTAGCCTGTTCCCCGAACATGCTCTTGAGCTCTTCTATGATGTCATAGGCTTCCATGAACTCGAATTGTTTTTGCAACTCGGGTACCATGGATGCCAACATCAAACATGTCACCTCATTCGAGGCTTTCTTAGCAAGGGCATATGATGCCTTTTGGGCATCCGTGCCCCCATCAGCGGGAAGCACGGGAAGGGGTTTGTCCAACACACTTTCCTTTTCTTCGTATTTGAGGACTATCCTCAAGTTATGTTGCCAATCAAGGAAATTGGTGTTGTTCAACTTTTCTCTATCCAAGATAGAGCTGAACTTGAATTGAGTTGAGACAGACATATTATACTACAGAAGAAAGATAAATAACGTAAGTAAACATTCACAAAGCGGTAAACAAATAAGGTTGTCTATCAAAACTACTTTATTTGTTCCATTTTGTTCATTCGATATCTAATATCGTCATTCCCAATTATTTTAATGACAAAAAACGTGATAAATCGTAAGTGAAAACTCGAGGTTTTCTAACCAGCGATCTTATCATGCAATTGAAGCCCTATCTCTCATTAAAATGAGGGAGCCAACCAGACAATCGATTCACGCCATCCAATGGCTCGAAAGTCTCTAATTTGTGTCATTGATAAACTTAAGTGTTTTGGATTAAATCACTCCCCGAGGTGTAAATAATCCTAACCTTATAATTCATCGAATGAAAGACAAATTAGGCATTTGTTTTTGAAATTTTAATAAATTAGAACAAAATGATCCCAAGACCCTCATCTTGCGAATCCTTAAGCCGACTGAGTCCGCACTTAAGAACTCCAAGATAGGTAGACATTCCATGTCAATGACATCTAATGTCACTCTCGGTCGATGAGAGTCCCATTCTCATCTCGTGTCTCGATAGCCACGCCTGCAGTGGATCTATCGATGAGAAAACCAAACTCACGTGTAAGGGTCTAACCCTTACTCCCACTTATCCCAAGATAACAAGTAGTACCCCGCTGAGGCGGACCTACCAACTTATGATTGAGGGCTTTATGGGTGTGATGTTTTGGACAAGACATTATACTCATTATTTTGGGAATTTGCATGCATAGGTTTGTTTATATGTAAGTTGAACATTTATAACATAAAACAACCTATAACTAGCAAAGCATATAAATACGAAATCGAAAGGCCCCTAGAACCTCACAACTCTCAAACGAAAAGAATTAAAGTATTAACAAAAGCCTTGAACATCTTCTGGACTGGTCCTCGCCCTCCGTTTTAGTTCCGTGCCCTCCGATTTTGGTCAAAACAAGTCATTACCTCAAAAACCACGAACAGCGCCCGCCGTTTTACAACCAGCGGTCGCTGAACACCACCGGCGGTCGCCGTTTCCAAAACGGCGCCCGCCGAAAAGGCAAAAACCCATCTGCCCCAAAAAAAGGCCTTTCGGCAGTCGCCGTTTCCAAAACGGCGCCCGCCGAATCAAAACGGCGCCCGCCGGAGCTCAAACGGCGACCGCCGTTTGGCTCCAGCAGCCTGGTTTGCTTCGTTTTGCTTCGTTTGGCTTCGTTTGGCTTCGTTTCTTCTCGTTTTCGCCGGAGAGCCGAGATCCTCCATCGAACCATGGACCAAGTCCATCGCTTACAAGTTTGAAAAATACAAATTGAAATAGAAAACCTATCTATTACAAATGATTCCAAGGGACGCAGCCCTCCAAAACTATGGCCAATCGAAACGTAAAAAACGACAATTTCATTCACCCGACCACTAACGGTGGCCGGTCTTACATCTAATCACATAATCACAATTAAAAAAATAAGTTAATTATGTTGATTAAACTTTTTGTGTCCAACACAAAAGTGTGCACGAGCCCTAGGCTCTGATACCAATTGAAGGTACCGGTATACCGATCCGATCGATATACCGTGTGTGCGGAAGCGTGTAAAGCATATAAATATATCATGCTTGGATCTTAGTGCACACATAATGTGTATAAGAACACATACAAATATATATATACACATCCAATATATATATATATATATATATATATATATATATATATATAGGGATCAACGAGTTCTTACATTTGGTGATCGTTGAAATTGGTTAAGGTGGTGTTGAGTCGATTGAACCACCTTAATGGATCAGCCACGGATTGTTCACCTCTGGAATGACCCGTCACGCCTTTGGATCGCCCGGATGTTGAAGCCGCACAAATGGCCCGGCCTCTACGTGTTGCACACGAACCCGGATGATGACTTGCTTGATTGATCGAGTTGATTCTCCAAGAACAACCTCTTTTCTCTCTCTCTTTTGTGAATTTCGTGGGTGAAATATTATGCTGAAAAATCAGCATTTGTTCACCTTAAAATGCCATCAAAACCCCTTTGTAACCTCCTCCTTAATGGTGATATTGATGCCCCATCATTATCACACATTAAGGTGTGATTATGGTGAATTTGAATGGACATTTCCACCTCATTATGCCACATGACATTAGATGGTCCCACTTGCTTGTGTGGCATGCCATGTCACACTATGTGACATGCATCCATGCAAGCCATGCATCTCATGCATGTGTATTAAATCCACGTAAATATTGATTCTAAATCAATATATTTATCAAGCATTGTACATCATCTTTGAGTCCGTGTGTGACCCTGTAGGTATGATTTATTGATCAATATTATATTGTTCCCAACAATATAATATTATCAAATAATCATTTAACATCCATAGACGACCTTACACTACAAGAAAAAACCAATTTAAAGACAAAATGATTTTGTCACTAATTGCCATAATTTTGTCACTCATGAGTATATGTGAAAAAATTGTTTTGTCACTAAGTTTGTCTCTAATAGTGCGTAACAAATACTATTTAATGACAAACTATATTTTCTTTCACTAATAAAAGTTTGGAACAAAAAAAATTTCCTCTCCAATGTAGATCATTTTGTCTACCAAAATACCACCATCATCTTATAAAAATTCAGTTTTATATTTATTAGTTAATTCAGTTCTTATTAATATTAAAAGTAACATATAATATTACAAACAAAAGAATGCAAATAAAAAATTGTCATTACGAAAATAAGATGAAACTCTTATTAGATAAACACAATAATTTACATTGTTTAACATCGTGAGAAAAGTACATTTTATACAACAAATCATTATTCTTCTAAAAGAAAAAAAAAATGGTATTCAGCCTTGAAAATTCTTATCTAAATCTAGGTATCGCGCGATATGCCTTTTTTCCGAAGTGAAATTCCTTGAACTCTTGTAGTGAAAGCCAACCAATCCCTGTTACAACATAAACATAAACATAGGAAATTAAAATTTAAGAATACAATTGAATTGATTGGTCCAACACATTATAACAATATAAATCAGAATATTTTATAAAGTAGACATTGTAACTATATATTTTCAAGACATGATTAACATTTAAATTCAAGATCAACTTTAACTAACAAAAACTTCAAAGGGCCGTGAGGATGAGTAGATTGGTCCAGCACATATAACACATTCAAAAACAAATTAAGGAACCAATTAAGGAACCCGACACATCACCTGTACTGTACCATGAAGCACATCACATTTATCATTTAATTCAACCAACAGATAAAAAAAAATATAAGAATTGAGTGGTAATTTCACTTTGTCCCCAAAACTTGATTTTTATTGCATTTTCAAAGTTGTGCATCTGTAAATTTGAGAGGGACGGAGATGATAATCATACATAATAAGATCGACAACAATTATAAATCAAATTATAAAATCTCTTAGAAAACAAATCAAATTGAATTCTAAATTATTTAAATCATACCCAACCGAATTTCAGATCCACGGCCAATTTTGAACTACATCTCGCCCCAATTGATCGATTCCAATATTGTTTGCTCTAACACGATGGCCGAGTTCCACAACTACATTATACTCCATCATCGAAATTAATTCATAGACTCAAAGACGTATTCATCCTTCATGTGGGTTTTGAGAGATAAGAAAACTGTAACTTCATAGTAGTATAATTTAATTAACCCAAATAAATATCACAAATACGTGAGGAGTGGGATAAAGTGGGACACTAATTTATCAGGTAGAGGTGCAATTTATTTAATTTAATGTTAAACCTAACTTTTTGTTAGGAAATTAATTTGTCGCATATTTAAAATTTATTTCTCAAAAAATGGTTTTAGGGAGAAAATGAAAGTTTGTGGCAAATAACTTTGTCTCTAAATTAGTTTTTTGTTGTAGTGTTATGACTTCATCGATTGCACACGTAGGATCGAAGGACATATTCCAACATGATAATATTCCCGAGATGAGTTCATAAGGAATTATTGTGTAAACCTCATGAGTGGATTCGTTCTGCACAATAATTAAGGTTGAATGGTACTAGTCTCGGATTCAAGAGATGAATAAATTAATTAGCAATAAATTAATTTTATTCATGGATATTTAAATTTTAAATACACGGAATAAATAATACTACCGGAGAAATATTATTTGATATAATATGGTTTAATATTGGGAGTGCAATTAATGTATATAGTGGAAAATAAATTAATTAATATTAATGGGAGATTAATAGATTTGGGCTTGGGCTCAATTTAATCATTAATATTGGAAGCCCAATATTCCACCTCCTTTAGATCCCCTACGTAGCCTATAAAAGCACTACATGGTCTTCACTTTTTAATAAGACAAGATTATCATACTTGATATTCTAGAGAGTTGAAGAGGATCCATAAGCTTGGAGGATCGTCGCCCACCCGACGTTCAAGCTAGTGCAAGGAATACGTGGGAAGATCGTAAGGTCATCATCTTGATTTCGTTTCTCCACACAACGAATCGAAAGGTAAAATCATAAACTCCCTTCTATGATTTTATGTGAATATGATTGTGATATATACATGAACGCACGATCCGGGAAAACGACGAACCTCGGGGACGGGGATTCGAGATCCCCGGCGAGGATCGAAGGGGGCGGCCGAACCCTAGGGTTCGACCGCCGGTTGCGCACGGGCGAAGGGAGCCCCGACTGGACCGCCGGGGCATGCGATCGACGTGAAGTCGATCGCGGGGAGGTTCACCGTGGGCTGGTGCCACGGCGGGTGAACCCCCCCAGCCACCTCGCCCGGCGGCGTGCAAAGGAGGAGCCCCGGCTGAAGCCGGGGCAGGCGATCGATCGCCGGGACGAACCGCGGCTGTTGCCGCGGTGGTCAGCTGGGAGCTGACCGCCCCTCCTGGCGGTGGCGGTGAGTCGCCGGACTCACCGCCGGGGGCTGCCCATGCAGCCCCATGCGATCGCCATGCACGGCGATCGCGAACCCTAGCAAGGGTTTGGCTAGGGTTTAGCCGCGGGTTCATCCCGCGGCGACGCTCTTGTCGAGCCCGGTCTTGCGAGGTGTTTGTGATCGGTTTCCGGCGATGGGATTTCGGTCGGGGTTATCGGTTCCGCAATTTTTGATACCCCGGGATATCGATTTCCAGCAGCTGGTGCGCTGGGCGCACCGCCCTCCTCGGCGGTGGCGGTGAGTCGCCGGACTCACCGCCGGGGGCTGTTCCGAACAGCCCCACGGGGATGCGCGTGCATCCCCGGCAATCGCTAGGCGATCGCGAGCCCCCTTGCGGCGGGGGCTCGGCTAGGGTTAGCCGTGGGTTCGCCCACGGCGATGCTCTCGTCGAGCTCCGGCGTCGTACGGTGGTTCGCGTGTTTTCCGGCGATGGGATTTCGGTCGGGGTTATGTTTTCCGCAATTCTGTTAACCCCGGGATATCGATTTCCAACATGTGTAGGGAAGTCAATCGGGTTAGCCCACTCGGGCTAGCGAGTTACTTCGGTTCGGGCTGAAATTTTTTCGGGCTTAAAATTTGTAGCCCTAACCCTAAAATCTACTGTCTCGGGCTGGAAAAAATAATATTATATAATAAAAAAATAATGTTTAATACCAAATTAAATTTAATATTAATAAAATATTAAGATTTAATAATAATTATTATAATTCTAATATTTAAATTTACTAGGGTTTGAATCCTGTATCAACCGAAAAATATTTTGAATTTTCTAACAATGCTGAGATAGAAGGCTGTGGGACCATATTTACTCTCCACGTCAGCAAGCCGCCGGAGTCGACCGCCACCTCTACTGTTGGAAAGTATCTTTCAAATCATACGTGTGCAATCGATTAAGTCAGATGGTCATCTTTGGATGTTAATTGATATACTGATAATGTTATTTATTACTTAAAGCAATATTATAATGATCAATTATCAAACTTACAAGGTCACACACAAGCTGAAAGTTTATTTGTTAATTGTTGAAAATTATTGATTTAGAATCAATATATATAAATTAGGTTTATATAAATAAATTATGTGAATTTAATAAAGTGTGACATGTCTTATGGTATGACATGTCATGCCACTTAAATAGATGTCTTGGAGACATCTATGACTGACGTGGCAAGGGGAGGTCAATGGTATGACCTAACAAATACCATTGTTGATAGTTCGTGCTCTCTAGCTATCCAATAATTATAGATATTTAGGGGATTAAGTAGTGAATAATGTATTTTTTTTTTCTCTAGAATTTTTTTGGGGAAATGTATCCACCCTTAATGACATACAATACCTACTATTTATAGAGATTACAGATTTGGGTTACTAAAATAAATTAATGGGCCTGGCCCAAAAATAAGCCCAACAGGCTAAGCCCAGCCCAAGGAGACTTCACTTCACGATCTTGATCCGGGCAGGAGTGAGGCGGTGGGATTGAAATCGTGCTCGCCTGCCGATCATGAAAATCATCTCCTCTCCCGAGCTATTCTATTTTGTATGTTCGTGTTTACTCATTTTACATGCTTCCGCACACCAGAAATGATGAGAAATCAACCAGAAAGGATAAGATTTGATTTTTTTGAACAAAAAAAAGGATCAAACGTGAGATCAGCCTAAGTTGCAGGACCAAATGTGATTTATTCTCAAGCCACGTTAGCAAGCCTCCCTTGATGACCGCCACGTCAGCACGCACGTGACCAGCACGTGAGTTTCCCGGTGAAAATTGACCGTGAAAGACTGGATTTGATGAAATTAACAAATAAAGGACTGAATGTGAAATCTGCAATATTTACAGGATCAAATGTGATTTAATCTCTAATTTTATTAATATTGATATCAACTTTTTAATTATAGCAAGCAAATAAATTTGATATTATCTTTTATTAATATCACTTTAATTATACATATTATTGATTTGAATTTTCAAATATGAATTGATTCAATTTTACTATAAAATACACATTTCAAACGCAATTATATTTTTCTATTCGGTATTCTCCCTATTTAATCATCAGGTTTTTTAATCTTTAAAACTCTTTATATTGCAACATAATTAACTATGGTGTAATGTTTTGTTGCAGATTTGTCGGTAAGTACTTTCGTTTATTTGTCTTCTTGCACAATATATTTTATTAACCATTTTAACACTATATTTTATTAATTTTATAATTAAATAATCTTCTTTTGTTTGTAAGTATTTATTTTTGTTTTAAAATTTCATTGATAATTTAATCTCATAGATTGATTTGTATAAATCACATTATATTTTTATATTTTTTACAGGAGCATTGTAAGTTTACTATATGTAGTATTTTTACCTCCTTTTTACTCTTATTGTTTTTTTGTTATTTGTTGATTAATATGTTTTGTAATAAAGCCCGATTGGTCATTTTAATTTCGTATGTATTTGTTTTCATTTAGTTAAAATATTATTTTTGTTCACCGTGAATCTCATAGAGATTAAATTGCTTGAGATTCATTATTCTTTTTTCTCTAATTTAATGTACTGAATTTTTTTGACTCACTCACATTGAATAATAAAATTAATTTTTTTTCTTATGCCTCTTAGTGTGCAGCAGAAGATGTTTGGGATGTCACAAGCTAATCACCTCCAAATTAATTTATGGCTCTTTGTCAATTAAGTCAATTAAAGAGTTACTCCTATTTTTAAAATTATGTCCCATAAATTAGTTGTGATTAATTATCTATCAATATTGACATTTCCATAAAACACATGTGTAGTTATAATATAATTTTTTTTTTTCATGTTAAATATTTTTATTCGTATTTTTATTTCAATTGAAATTAACTCATTTGATTGTAATATAAATCTTTTTATTTGTAACTTTTTCATAGGTGATTAATTTTCACCTCTAAATTTATTTATTTATCATTTAGCATTTTATTTGTTTTAATGTGTTTATCTTTTTAATTTACATGTAATTTTTATATTCAATTTCCTTTTATATATTGTATTAAATAATGTATACTTGTAATTATAAAATTGATAATTCTTTATAATTTATTTTACATGTAGTTTTTATATTCAATTTTTCTTTTACTTTTTGTATTAAATAATATATACTTTCAATTATAAGATTGATAATTCTTATCAAATTGAGTTAATAAGAATTCTTTTATTGATATTTAAATCGAATGACACATATGTAATAATAATATCAATAAGAGAACTATGAAAAAAAGAAACGATATATTTATTGATTCATATTAGTCTATTACTTTCCAACTAAGAAATATGAATTACATAATACATTTTTTATTTCTATATATATTTCTATATTTTTATTATTGATTTATTACTTAATGCATTAATTAAATATTCTTAATGTCGTGATAAGAATAAAAAAAAAATCATTCCATGTAAACTAATATAATTTATTTATTTTTTTATAAATACAAAATTGTTTTTATACATTATTAATATTTATATCGTGTTATTATATGTAAATTGAAATATGAAGATTTTTAATTAACAATATATATATAATACATTTTTTAAAAACACTTTTGGTTAACAAATAGGAAAATTGATTTACGCACGGGCAAACTCAATATTTGTTCAAAGTTGATATATATTTTTGTAAAAATTCAATATTCTAGCACTATTGCATGTTGCAATTCATGAGTAATTAATAAGGTAAGGTTGAGTTGAAACATTTACAATAAGATGGAAGTTTTTAAAAGTAGAATAATATGCTAAATTGTAAATAGGTATTTCAAAATTTGTTATTTAATTATAATATAATATACAAATTTTAAACATATTTATTTTTTATTTGAACCAAATTTTAATTATTTTTTTATAATATTTTAGACGAATGAAAAATAATATAATTTACATTATTTACATTAATTTTTTAAGATTTTTTTTTAACCAAAAAATTTAATGTAAATATTCCCAAAAAAATTACATTAAATATTCCTGTGGATCGCAAATAGAATTATAACTAGTTTATCAGTAATAATATAAATAAATATTATAAAATATTATTTATCAATAATAATACAAATAAATATTATACAATATAATTTATCAATAATAATATTAATTTATATAGATTTTGATTGACTTGAATTGAGTAATATATATTTTTTTATAATTTTTATTGATTTTTCTGTTATAACTATCACATTTCAATGAACACATTTTTATAAAAAAATATTAAACAATAATATTATTATTTTTTTATATATAAGTTTTAAATTTAATAATTTTTAATAATAATTTAATTTATAAACAGTAAAACAAGTATAAATATTTTATATAAATTTTCAATTATTATTATTTTAAATAATAATTTAGTTTATTAAAATAGAAATAAATATATATATAATTTTTTATTTAATTTTTAAAGTTTTATTATTTTTAATAATAATTTAACTTGTTAAAAGTGAAATTCATGGAAATCCCTTCTCATTGCAAGAGATTTTAAAGACTGAAAAATATTCATGTTTTTAGAAGAGAATTCAACAAACTAGTCCTCCTACCCGTGCTATGCACGTGTATTTAATTCCATTTTTGTTACTCGGAGTAGTGCTATTTCTGCTTAATATTAGATAAAGACATTGATAATGGAAAAATAAATATTAAGTGAATGATTGAAATAGTACAATAAAGAAAATTACATTCATATTACAAATTTTGTAATACTTCTTTATAGACACATTTGATCTATTCGTCCTACCACGCTGGTTACAAAGCAGAAGCTTCAACCCGGTCGTGTTGGTTACTCTAGACAACGCAACCTACAATTGATCGTGCGTAAATACTGGTTTCTTCTAAAATATTCCAACATTTGTCAACGAGTGACATTAACTCTTATTAATAGTCATGACATACGATATCATAATCGGAAATTGTCTTCGTAGGAAAGCAAACTGGAATTTGGTATCCGAGGGCGTCAGAGAAATTCGAGTATTAAAAACTATTTCCCTAGAATTATTTTCTCATAATACTTTCGCGTCGATAATATAATTACCAAGTTGTAGTACCATTGCATAGTCGGACAGAGACATCCATATTCCGCAATAGCATAACGGGCACCCCATCCAAAAACTATATATCATGTCACAACATTTAATTAATTCATTAATTAAATACAATAAATAGACTATGACATGATTATATAAATTATTGCTTAAAAGAAAGAATAAGAAAAATATAAATATTATTATTAATGTATTAATTATGTATTTAATATTTACTTAATAAATTTATTATGATTAAATATTAATAAATATTAGCGGTAAGTAGTACGTGTGAACAGAATTTTTAATCTAACGATTACTATTTTTTAATAAGTCTAAATATAAATATATTTTTTAATAAGTGTGAATACAAATAAATCAAAGATTTTAAAATAAATGTTTCGTAAATTACAACACAAATAAAATTAGAATAAAATTAAAAAAAATATTATAAATTTTATTATAATAATAATTGTGAGTTACATAAAATATTATAAATTACAGTACATTACATAATAAAATAAAAGATAAATAAATTATCAATGCAAAATACTTTAAAATTATTAGGAAATATAATAGAAAGCTTGAAGTTTGATTCCATTTAAAACTTTTGCAATCCAATGTTTTAATCTTTTTCATGGAGTTATAAATAAACCTACAAAATAAAAAAAAGTAAGAAATACAAAAGGCTGCAAAAAAATGAATAAATAAAAAAAATAAAAAATTCAAAAAGCTTGAAAAAAAATACTAAAATCATTACTAAATAAATTGTTATATTTACAATACAATTATAATCAATAAACAATAATATTAAAACTAAAATTCAAATTAGTAAAAAATAAGGCTGCACAAAAATAAAAATATTAATGATAAAACAATAATATTAAAACTAAAATTCATATTAGTAAAAAATACTTACACTGTAAAAAATAAAAATATTAATTATTAAACGATAATATTAAAATTAAAATTCGAATTAGTAAAAGATACTTACATTTAAATGCTACAAAAAAATAAAAACATTAATTATCAAACAATAATATTTAAATTAAAATTGAATTAGTAAAAGAATCATTACAAATTGAAGGATGCAAAAAATACAAAAAATAACAAAAAGCTCTGCAAAAAAAGTGTTAGCGTGAACAAATAAAAAAAATAGAATATTGAGAGGTAGAGAGTGAGTACTTACATAGAGCTATGCAAAAAAATTGTGAGGATTAATGTAAATGTTAGTTTTGACGACAACATATGATTTTCATTGTTGGTTGGATTTCAGGTGACTGAGTGAATGGATATAAGATGGAACTCAAGTGAAGTATTTTCATGCGAATAGATTCGCAATTCAGGCTTTCCTCAAGATTTGCGAATGGAGTCGCAAAACTCTTCACCCATCAACTTATGCGAATGAAGTCGCAACTCCTCACTTTGCCACAAATTGCGAATGGGTTCGCAATTTCAGGACTCCTCAACATTTGCGAATGCGTTCGCAAAACCTTGCCTCTCCAACATTTGCGAATGCGTTCGCAAATCCTAGCCACTTTCTTCTCTTGCGAACAGAGTCGCACTTCTGGCCCCCATCAACAAATTGCGAATGAGTTCGCATTTCCTGCCTGACCATCTGTTGCGAATGGGTTCGCAAATCTCAGCATTCAACTTTTGCGACTTGGTTCGCAATTCGTGTGCCCTTCAACTTTTGCGACTTGGTTCGCAATTCCTGTGCCTTTCGAAAATTGCGAACAGGTTTGCAAACCATGCCACTCCTATATTTGTGAATGGAGTCGCAATTTCATGCCCTCTCTGTCTTTGCAACATGAATTGGTTTTTACTACTTCAAATACTATCAACGACCATGAAGACGAAGAAATGCTGAAGCCTCAACGACGAGTGTTCATTACGATGAAGTTGAAGACGAAGTATTGAGATCGATGGAGTCAAGATAGAGTTGAAGTTTGAAGTTGAAGAAATTGAAGATTCAAGATTCGAAGATTCAAGAATCAAAGATTCAAGATTCCAAGATTCTAGAATCCAAGTACAAAAAGTGATGTCATCCATGGATTTGTGACGTCAGCCAAGCATTGTTGGAAATCGACTACCCGGGATGCGTTCGTTCGATTGCTCGAACATCCGAACGATCCTAGTCGACCTCCATGTCCATTACTCCGTTCGCTTTCCCAGCCCGTGCCCCGATTCACGCCCAGCCATTGCCCCGAAGGACAACCGCGCGAACCGAGCGGGCTGCCAGAAAAACAGCAAAACGGCGGTCGCCGTTTGTCCGCGAACAGCAACGCGACGTTGCTGTTCCGGGCTCGTTTCCGGGTCGTTTTTCCTCATCCGACTACCGATCCGGAGGTCCTAGAACCCCCAGTAGTCGAGGAACACGATCCACGACCCCGGAACCCGATCTACGTTCAAAGTATGATCAACGAGGAAAAGTGAGATCGAATAAACGCGGAATTAAAAGTTCCGATCTCATACCTTATCGGTCGATTGTTGAGACCTTAGAGCTTCTAAGGTATTCTCTGATCCCGTCTCCAACCGCTGTGTGGGCAACGATCCGCTGGAGTTCTCCCGTCTATACACTCTCTGTCTCAACCACCGTATGATTATTCTCAATGAGAGAATAAAAATTTTATTTGCGTTAACCTTTTTACTTTTACAGAGAAAAATATTTTTGCGCTAACGCAATTATTTTTCTCAGTAAAAATAAATGTTGCGGCGAATTGTAGGTTAAGAGAGGGTAAGGGAGGGGGTTTATATAGAGCTACGTTAGGGACCTAAGGATAAATTAATTAAGGGCTAAATTGAAATATTAATTAACTTGGAATACGTAAAAGCAATTCCTTAATTAATCGATTTCAATTTTAATTATTATTAACTCCACTATAAAATAATAATTGAATTCCCGAAATTAATTTTAATATTATTTCAACAATAATAAATCCGCCGAAATTACATATACGACTTTCCCCGTGTTTAAGATATTGAACGTCCACGAATTTATTTAATTACTAATAATTAAATTAATTCGTTTCTTATTATCCGAGACTAGTACCACTCATCCTTATTATCATGTGGAACAAATCCACCTGCAGGGTTTACATGATAAACTTTATGAGCTCATCTCGGGGACGTTATCAACCCGATAAACGGGACACGGTTTCCTGTCTATAATCTATAGCATGCCGTGTGTACAATTCCGATTCCCAATTTACCGAGTATCTCGACTAATCAATTAGTCTCACTCATTGGCAAGTTAAAGAACCGAGAATTGGACATACGCACCTATAATTATATAGGGATTAGGAATTCGTATATCCGTAATTCTGAGGTCTAGTTCGATTACGTCGATTAGTATAAATCGAACGCCCTCCCGTGGTCCTGCTCAATACACCAAGTGTACGAGTGTAACATAATAGTCAAGACCAACTATTACCCAGTCACACTACGACGTACCGATGGATTGTCCCTGTCCATCTAAGTCGTGAGCTTCTGTTCGATAGTATACGAGTAACCGACAGTATGATCTTCCGCGTGTCTCCTCACGCCATACTGTCTACAACGTATATATCTAGGACTATTGCATTCAAGTACATGATAGATTAAATGCCGACAGTTTGATTAATAGATAATGTAAAACACAGATAAGGAGTTCCATATTGTCACTAAACTAGACATTTAGAATATAACTCCATCAATCTCCCACTTATACTAAATCTCTAGTTGCCCTCTACCATACATCCGATACCCATCCCCTTCACGTGTCTCTTGAATGCTTCCGCTGGAAGTGCCTTCGTAAAGGGGTCAGCCAGGTTATCCGCTGATGCAATCTTGGTGACAACCGCATCGCCTCTCCTGACGATGTCTCTAATCAGGTGGCACTTGCGATCTATGTGTTTACTCGCATTGTGGGCTCGTGGTTCCTTCGCATTAGCCACTGCACCGCTATTGTCACAATAAATTGTGATAGCTCTAGGCATTTTAGGAACCACATCCAAGTCCATAAGGAAGTTCCGGAGCCACACCGATTCTTTAGCTGCCTCAGAGGCTGCTACATATTCGGCTTCCATGGTAGAGTCCGAAATGCATTACTGCTTAACACACTTCCATGAGACTGCTCCACCTCCCAATGTGAACACATAGCCTGATGTAGACTTTCGCTGATCCTTATCAGATTGGAAATCCGAGTCTGTGTAACCAATAGGAATCAACTCGGACGCTTTGTAACTCAGAACATAATTCCTAGTCCTTCGCAGGTACTTAAGTATGTTCTTTACAGCAGTCCAGTGACCCTGTCCAAGGTTACTCTGATATCTAGCTACTATGCCCACAGCATAGCAGATATCAGGTCTTGTGCACAACATGGCATACATTAGACTTCCTACTGCCGAAGCATAAGGAACCTTCTTCATGTAATCTATCTCCTTTTGTGTTTTGGGACACATGTCTTTAGATAGATGAATTCCATGGCAGAAAGGTTGAGCACCTCTCTTGGAATTCTGCATGTTGAAACGAGCCAGAATCGTATCAATATATGAAGCCTGGGACAAGCTTAATGTTCTTTTCCGGCGATCCCTTATAACCTTGATCCCAAGAACATGCCCAACTTGTCCTAAGTCTTTCATATCGAATTGCTTGGACAACCATCCCTTTATGTCCGACAATATCTTCACATTGTTGCCAATTAGAAGGATGTCATCTACATAAAGCACGAGAAACGCCACGCTGTTTCCGTCACTTCTCCGGTATACACACGACTCGTCCATGCTTTGAATGAATCCATAAGACTGGATAACCTCATCAAACCGCATGTTCCAAGATCTAGAAGCTTGCTTCAATCCATAAATGGATCGGTTTAGCTTACACACTAGATGCTCTTGGCCTTTCTTGATGAAACCTTCTGGCTGTCTCATGTAAATGGTCTCGTCAAGATTCCCATTCAAGAATGATGTCTTGACGTCCATTTGCCACACCTCATAATCCATATAAGATGCTATAGACAAAAGAATCCGGATCGACTTTAGCATAGCTACCGGCGAAAAAGTTTCCTCATAATCGATCCCTTCTTTCTGAGTATACCCTTTCACAACAAGCCTAGCCTTGAAGGTTTCCACCTTCCCGTCAGACCCTCTTTTTCTCTTGTACACCCACTTGCAACCAATGACTTTTACACCTTTGGGCGGTGCTACAAGATTCCAGACCTGATTTGAATCCATTGATTCAATCTCAGATTTCATCGCCTTTTGCCAAGACTGAGCATCTTGATCTTTAAGCGCCTCGTCGTAGGTCCAGGGATCGACTTCATGTTCTCCAGGTAACAAGTCCGAAGACTCACCTATAAACATGAACCTATCGGGTTGTCGAACAACCCTCCCACTACGACGACGCTCCGGTGTAACCTCAGTAACTACAGGTGCAGACTGTGGTGGCGTATCACCCGGTTGGGTTGGATCTAAGCCTTGATCGTCCCCTCTCAGTTCGTTTAGTATTATCTCACTCTTGGGCTTGTGGTCCATTATATAATCCTCTTCCAAGAACCGAGCGTTGGTGCTAACCACGATCTTCTGGTCCTTAGGACTATAAAATAGACCACCTTTCGTTCCTCTAGGATATCCTATAAACAACCGAATATCTGAACGAGATTCCAACTTATCAGCCCCATGCTTCAGCACATGTGCTGGACAACCCCAGATCCGAATGTGTTTCAAGTTCGGCTTACGCCCGGTCCACAATTCCGAGGGCGTCTTAGGGACTGATTTAGAAGGAACTAAGTTCAGGATATACGCCGCTGTTTCCAAGGCATATCCCCAGAACGAAACTGGTAGGTCTGAATAACTCATCATAGATCTTACCATTTCCATAAGAGTCCTATTCCTTCTTTCTGCTACACCATTCTGCTGGGGCGTGTATGGTGCAGTCATCTGGGAGTCAATCCCATTCTCTAATAAGTACGCCTTAAACTCTCCCGAGAGGTACTCTCCTCCACGATCAGATCGTAGAGTCTTTATGGTTTTACCATGAAGGTTCTCCACAAGAGCTTTGTACTCCTTGAACTTGTCAAAGCACTCGCTCTTGCGGCGCATCAGGTATATAAAACCATACCTTGAGTAATCATCAGTGAAGGTTACGAAATATTCATAACCTCCTCTCGCTTGGACAGATAAAGGCCCGCACAAATCAGAGTGAATCAATTCCAGTACTTCCTTGGATCTATACCCTTTATCACTAAAGGGTCGCTTGGTCATTTTTCCTTCCAGGCATGATTCGCAGGTTGGAAAGTCCTCATCTTTCACACCACTGAGTATTCCATCAGTTATCAACCTTTGAATCCTACCCAAGTTAATATGACCCAGCCTAAGATGCCATAAGTACTTTTGATTCATCCTAGAAGGCTCCTTTCTCTTATTGGCACTAGATGTGTTAAAAGACTCTACTTGTTGCATCGTGGAATAATCAGGATTCAGTATATATAAGTTGCCTATCAATGTACCAGAACAGATATAATCACCATTCTTTTTTATAATAACAGAAATATCAAAAGAAACTGAATATCCATTCAAAACCAACTTAGAAACCGAAACAAGGTTCTTTCTAAAATTCGGTACATAAAGACAATTATTCAATACCAAAACATTATTATTAAAAGATAAATAAATATCTCCCACTGCAACGGCCGCCACTTTCGTTGCTTTGCCCATGTAGATAGTGATCTCTCCCTCTCTAAGCTGCCGGGTTTCCTGGAACCCCTGCAAAGAATTGCAGACATGATCAGTGGCTCCCGTATCCACACACCAGGTACCGGTGGATAACACCGCTAAACATGTTTCAGTGACTAAGGAAAAGTTCGTACCTCCTTGTCTGAGAGGACAATTAGACTTCCAATGTCCAGACTGCTTGCAACGGAAACACTTGCCCTTGGGCTTGTTCACTCCATTCCGTTGTGCACCATTTCTGGGTCCACTGGGATTCCGCCCTTGCTTCTTCTTCCTCTTAGTCCCCGGAGGGCCAGGAAGTTTTAAAGCCACAAGTGCCTGAGACTTCTTAAAGATTCCCTCTGCCGCCTGGAGTTCAGTCAGGAGTTCCGCCAACGTATATAACCTCTTGTTCATGTTATAGTTCAGGCGGAACTGCTCAAAACTCTTAGGCAGAGACTGGAGCACTATATCGATCTGGGTTTCCCCATCGATAGATCCTCCCATAATCTCTATCTCATTCAGATAGCCTATCATCCTAAGAACGTGATCCCTCACGGGCGTTCCTTCGGACATAGTGGCCGTCATGAGTTGCCTCATGGCATCTTGCCTGGCTGCCCTATCCTGACTACCAAACATCTCCTTGAGGTTAAGCATCATATCATAGGCAGTGGTCATGGCTTCATGCTGATGTTGCAGCACATTTGACATAGAAGCCAAAATGTAGCACCGCGCCATCTGATTAGCCTTGACCCACTTCCGATGAGCTTCCTTTTCCTCAGGAGTGGAGGTGTCAATAGGTTCATCAGGACAATCCTCATGGAGTACATATTTGTACTCCTCAGCAGTCAGGACAATGTCCAAGTTTCGTTTCCAGTCAATATAGTTCGGACCAGTGAGTTTGTTCTCTTTTAGTATCATGGACAGCGGGTTGAGTGCCATATCTATAAAAGAGACAAATCAAACCGTCAAATTTAATTCGATATTAACTCCCTTAATTAATATCATTAAATTTACCAATCAATCCTAAAATCCCATCAGACTAGCATGCCACGTTCATGTGGACGTATACTAGTCCAAACGATTTTATAACTGGACTTTTACTTTGGTCGTACATCACTACAGCAGTGACTCCGATGGGGAGGATACTGTAAAGCGTACCTAAGTGTATACCATTTCTCAGTACTAAGTTAACCGCTCGGAAACTACACACCCACCGCAAGCCACGTTAGTGTGGACGTTTACGTTGACATGCGGTCCCTTTACGATTTCCTATAACTGTCGAGCCTCAATTAACCCAAAGTTCTGTTTCCATCTAGTAAGCCACGATAGTGTGGACGTTTACTAAACAAACAACTTTGTTAATTGAATTCCATTTAATAAATTTCACAATTTCGTTAATCAAAGCTTGATATCTCGTAAGTGAAACTCAAAGTTTCTAACCAGCGATCAATCATGCAATTGAGCCCTATCTCTCACAAAGTGAGGGAGCCAATCAGACAATCGATCTAGTCATCAAATGACTCGAATGTCTCTAATCTGTGTCATCGACATAACCAAGCGCTTTGGCTCCATTCCACTCCCCGGGGTGAGAATGAGTCGAGTTGAAATTAGTCTTTGAAAGACAGATTAGGCATTGCTTTGAAAAACTTAAGTGTTCAATTCTATAAATGGAATTGAATTCGAATTTTGATCCAGTGATATCCGTGTGTCAACTTTATCCGATAGGGAGGATGACACTAAAGCCAACTCGTAAGCGACACACATCACCATCAAAACAGAGAATGGAGACCGCGGGATTGTTTCCAATCCCTCTCCCACTTAGTTTTTACGAAAGGGATAACATTCACATGCATATGAAATTAAAGCATAATAAAACACGTAAACACATAGAAAGCATTTAACGTGGCCCGATTATTATGGCCTTTAAAATCTTCGATGCACGTCTTCTCGGATCTTCGTCTCGTTGCTCGTCTAGGTCTCGATCCACCACCGACTCGTCTAAGTGCCTAGAGACGAACCCCTCCCACTGGAGTATCATCCCAGGCCTCGACGAGCGATCCGTGGTGTCCGTCGAACCCCCGCGGAGCTGCTGCCAAGAAACTAGCGAAACGGCGACCGCCGTTTGCCCTTCAGCAGCCCGCGGGTTCGACTTCTCGACCCTCGTTCGTCCGGACTTCGATCTCGTCTCGATCCACCAAGCAGCAGCAACATTACATAGTAAAGCTAACTACTTCCGGCATCGATCCTATACAGGAATGATCGATCCTATACACCCGGATAAACGAAAAACGAAATAGAAAACCCTAAACGACTCAACCCGTCGTTTTAACTATTACAAGCAAGCAACGATTCAAAAAACAAAGATCTCGACAACCCCGAGAGTTTAACAAACCACAAAATTACAACACATACAACATGACCATAATAATCGGGTTATCCTGCAAAACAAAACTCGCAAACAATACAAGAACGTACAAACCGGCTCTGATACCAATTGTTGGAAATCGACTACCCGGGATGCGTTCGTTCGATTGCTCGAACATCCGAACGATCCCAGTCGACCTCCATGTCCATTACTCCGTTCGCTTTCCCAGCCCGTGCCCCGATTCACGCCCAGCCATTGCCCCGAAGGACAACCGCGCGAACCGAGCGGGCTGCCAGAAAAACAGCAAAACGGCGGTCGCCGTTTGTCCGCGAACAGCAACGCGACGTTGCTGTTCCGGGCTCGTTTCCGGGTCGTTTTTTCTCATCCGACTACCGATCCGGAGGTCCTAGAACCCCCAGTAGTCGAGGAACACGATCCACGACCCCGGAACCCGATCTACGTTCAAAGTATGATCAACGAGGAAAAGTGAGATCGAATAAACGCGGAATTAAAAGTTCCGATCTCATACCTTATCGGTCGATTGTTGAGACCTTAGAGCTTCTAACGTATTCTCTGATCCCGTCTCCAACCGCTGTGTGGGCAACGATCCGCTGGAGTTCTCCCGTCTATACACTCTCTGTCTCAACCACCGTATGATTATTCTCAATGAGAGAATAAAAATTTTATTTGCGTTAACATTTTTACTTTTACAGAGAAAAATATTTTTGCGCTAACGCAATTATTTTTCTCCGCAAAAATAAATGTTGCGGCGAATTGTAGGTTAAGAGAGGGTAAGGGAGGGGGTTTATATAGAGCTACGTTAGGGACCTAAGGATAAATTAATTAAGGGCTAAATTGAAATATTAATTAACTTGGAATACGTAAAAGCAATTCCTTAATTAATCGATTTCAATTTTAATTATTATTAACTCCACTATAAAATAATAATTGAATTCCCGAAGTTAATTTTAATATTATTTCAACAATAATAAATCCGCCGAAATTACATATACGACTTTCCCCGTGTTTAAGATATCGAACGTCCACGAATTTATTTAATTACTAATAATTAAATTAATTCGTTTCTTATTATCCGAGACTAGTACCACTCATCCTTATTATCATGTGGAACAAATCCACCTGCAGGGTTTACATGATAAACTTTATGAGCTCATCTCGGGGACGTTATCAACCCGATAAACGGGACACGGTTTCCTGTCTATAATCTATAGCATGCCGTGTGTACAATTCCGATTCCCAATTTACCGAGTATCTCGACTAATCAATTAGTCTCACTCATTGGAAAGTTAAAGAACCGAGAATTGGACATACGCACCTATAATTATATAGGGATTAGGAATTCGTATATCCGTAATTCTGAGGTCTAGTTCGATTACGTCGATTAGTATAAATCGAACGCCCTCCCGTGGTCCTGCTCAATACACCAAGTGTACGAGTGTAACATAATAGTCAAGACCAACTATTACCCAGTCACACTACGACGTACCGATGGATTGTCCCTGTCCATCTAAGTCGTGAGCTTCTGTTCGATAGTATACGAGTAACCGACAGTATGATCTTCCGCGTGTCTCCTCACGCCATACTGTCTACAACGTATATATCTAGGACTATTGCATTCAAGTACATGATAGATTAAATGCCGATAGTTTGATTAATAGATAATGTAAAACACAGATAAGGAGTTCCATATTGTCACTAAACTAGACATTTAGAATATAACTCCATCAATCATGTGACCAGTGAGATTGCTCCACATCAGCGCTCCACATGTGCGGCACCCCTATATAAACCCATGGAAGCTGAAGACTTCACTTGACGATTTTGAGAGAACGCAATCTGATTTTTAGAATCATAGTCGAACTTCGAGTTTGTGTAGTAGCTTTTGCGCCTTGTGCCAAGATTAGAGTTAGGAGATTTAGCTCTAGGTACTCGTGTGCTAGATTGCAAGTTAGTGGGAGTTGTTGCGACACTCGGGAAACTTCTTGTAATCGTTTTGCCTACCATACTCTTCAAGTGTAATAGTTTAGTTTTGTTGATCAATGAAATGAAAACTATTACATAACTTTGTCTCCACTTTTTATTCTACAAATTGTGTGAGTGTTTACTTTGACAGAAGCTGCTGTCTGTGAGTTCAAGACCAATTTCACGAAAAATTGGTATCCTACGCTGAAGGCGTAATTTCAATTGGTATCAGAGCGGGACGTCATACGTATAAGACGTGATCCGTTACTTGACTTCATATTTCCGCTAAAATGGAGTCGTCTATGTTTGTTCAGAAACCGGTTATGCTTACTCATCAAAACTACTCTAATTGGAAAGCCAAAGTTTCGGCCAGAATTAAGGGTTATGACTCTAGAGCTTGGATGGTTGTGCTTGAAGGATGGGAACGTCCTTATACCGAAGACGCTGAAGGTCTGAGAACTCCAAAACCGGAACGTAGTTGGACGAGAGAGGAAAATGACTTCTCTACAGCTAACAGCAAAGCTCTACTTATTATGTGTGAATGGCTGGACCTTGTATGTATCAGCTGGTCAAAAATTGCACATCTGCCAGAGATGCTTGGGAAACTTTACAAAGAACATGTGAGGGAAGTCATGCAGGTAAGCGATCAAAAATCCGGACTATCACTGCCCAATTCCATCAACTTCGAATGAGGGAAGATGAAGACATAAATGACTACTTGGACAAGATCATGAGATATGTCAACGAGGCGTTCGAACTCGGAGAAATCTTTCCTGCTCCCATGGTCTATGAGAAGGTCCTATCAAGTGTGAGCACCAGATTCGAAAGCAAAGTGCTAACTATCAAAGCTCGCAACGATGAGAATCAAAATTGGGATTATGCTGACTTGATGGCTGATTTAAGAAATTATGACTTGACTCTCAAAGTTCGAAGTAACCCAGATATGTCACTTGTCTACGAACCGATGACTGCTCTCAAAATTTCTGAGAAAGGGAAGAGTTCAAGAAGCTCGAACTCTCGAAAAACTCATGTGAATGAAAAAACTGAAAGTAGTTTTTCTGCTGATCTAGGTGAATCTGATGATGAGGAAGCTGAGGATATTGAGAGACTGATGAACTCTAATAATCCGGACAAACTTGCTGCACTAACTGAGATAGTCACTTATCTTGTGAAACAAGAGTTTAAGAGGATGAACCGTGCCCGTAACTTTCGAAAATTTCAGAAAAGTTCTAACTCATATCCGAATACTCCTGACAACCGAAATCAAGGATCATCGTCTGACAAAAAATTCAAAGGGACAAAACTTTCACCATACTCCTCTACTAGCAAAGATGTTTCTAAGATGCAATGCTATGAGTGTAAAGGATATGGACACGTCAAAAATGAATGTCCGAACTTACATCGTAAGAAAAAGCTACCAGTTAGCTATGTCGTGATTGACGATGAGAATGTCATTTCAGACAACGACGAGTCTGAGAACAACAACTCTGACGATGATGAAGACAACGCTCTAGTTGTCACTTTTGGTGAAAACTTCGACCTCGAAAATGTGGAGGTTGAAAACTTTGTTTTTGATGGTTTTTTGAAAGATACTGCAACTGCAGACAACATCTTTCGTGTAGCTTCAGCAAACCGAAACTTCTGTGATGATGATATTTTCTCGGATGTTGAATCCGTGTCTGAGACTGAAGAGATAGTGGAGACATCTGTTGTGTCTCAAACTGAAGATGCTTGTGTTGAGTTACTCACTCTAAGAGAGAGTCTTTCTGAACTCAAAACTTTATATGACACTGCTATCACTGAGAATAACACTCTGGAAGTGTCTTTGAAAGTTCTTACAGAATCTTGTAATGAACTCTCGACTGCTAACCGAAAGATGTATGATGACGCTGTTGATTTGAAAAACTCAGTTGAGAAGACGAAGGATGAAAAACAAAGATTGAATAATTCTCTAACAATTCTCAAGATCAAGTTTGATACTCTCTTCGAAGAAAAACATAAATACTACAAAGAGGTTGTCGAACTAAGAGAATCTTTTGAGAAGTCGAATTCTGAAAAATCGAAACTGAAAGCTCTCCTGAAGAAGGAAACTGAAGAAGTTAAGAAACTTCAAATTTTGTTCAAAAACTCCGATGCTGAGAATGATGAACTAAAGTCATCCCTTCTGAAAGCTCAGACTGACCTTGCCATGACAGACAAGGAACGCTATGTTTTGAAGGAAAAACTTCACATGACTGACGAACTTTTAAGGAAGATGAATACGAATTCTTCTGTGTTTGATAATGCTGCGTCCTATATGAATCCTAATCGCTATGGACTCGGCTTTCAAAAAGTTTTTGAATCTATTTACTCTACACCTGAGAAGAAAGATGTGACCTTTGTCAAAGCATCCAACGATCAGCCAGAGGATAAAAGTAAGGATGACGCCGAATCATCCAAACGGAAGGAGATTGCTGAAGGGAAGAAGATTGCTGAGTCTCCAGAACTTAAATCTCAAAAGTCGATCTCGACTTCAAAATCTGAATCTGAGACATATCAATTCCCAAAGAATATTGTCAAATATCCTCGTGGTATCCTACCATATGAAAAGACGTTGCTGAAAAAGTTAGACAAATCTCAGAATGTGAAGAAAAATGAACAGTCCTCTCGCAGTAAAACTGTTTTGATCAAAACATCTCCAAAGGTTGAAACTCATCGAAGACAAAAGTATGTTTGTCACTACTGTGATCAACCTAGACACATTCGACCATTTTGCTATAGGATGAAAGAGGACATGAACAGAGAACTTATGACCATGAAGAAGAAGTCTGAAGTGACTAAGGAAATGAAGAAATCTGTGTTTCCAAATCCGAAAATTAAGCAAACTCTGAGAGCTGTGACTGAAAGGAACAGTCAAAACTCTGACGGGAAGAAGAAGTGGGTGCCTAAGTCCCAAAAGAGTGAAGTTAAACTTGTTGGAAATCGATATCCCGGAATTAATAAATTAATTAAAATTAATTATCTAATTAATTCCGACCGAAATCCTTCGGAGATCGAATATCCGGAGTTGTCAAATTGCGGAATGACAACTCCAATCGAAATCCCGGTTGCCAGAAATCCGCCACGAACCATCACGCGAAGCCGGACTCAACCAAACCCTAACCACGGGGAAAGCCCGGGCTGTTCGGTCGAGCCCTCGTGTGGGGCTCGCGGCTGTCCTTGGCAGCCGCCTAGGGCTGCTCTTGGCAGCCCGCTGGGCACGCCGAGAACCCACGCGACCAGCCACGGGGATGCTCGAAGCATCCCGCTGACGCCCCGCGTCGTAGCGAGTCCCGCATGGGCTCGTGGGGCTGATCGCAACAGCCCCGTAGCGCTGCCCGAACGCGGAGGAGGGGCTGCTCGCCGTGCGAGCAGCAGCGGCACCAGCCCGCTGCCCACGCGATCGAGCACGCGCTCGATCGCATCCCCGGCGTCCAGCCGGGGTCCTTCTTGCGTCGCCGGCGGTCGAAGCCCTAGGGCTCGACCGCCACCCTCGGCGTCCAGCCGAGGGTTCGTCCTCTCGATCCCGGCGAGGATCTCTCGACCTCCCGCGGTCCGGTGATCCTCGATCACCACCGCGAGGTCGATCCTCGTCCCCGGGTTCGTACGTCCCTTGGATCTTGTTCATGATATTTTCACGATAATTAAAACGATAAAATCATAAAGAGGGTTTTACGATTTACCTCGTTCTCGTTGTTCGGAAAAACGAAGAACTCAATTTGACGACCTTGAGATCTTCCCGCGTATTCCTTGCACTAGCCTGGACGTCGTGTGGGCGACGATCTACCGAACTCCATGGATCCTCCTCTCTACTTTCTCTCTCTAGAATTGAGATCTTCAAGTTATGAGAATAGAGAAGACCATGTAGTGCTTTTATAGGCTACGTAGGGGATCTTAAGGAGGTGGAATATTGGGCTTCCAATATTAATGATTAAATTGAGCCCAAGCCCAAATCTATTAATCCATTAATATTAATTAATTCTATTTTCCACTATATAAAATTAATTGCACTCCCAATATTAAACCATATTATATCAAATAATATTTCTCCGGTAGTATTATTTATTCCGTGTATTTAAGATATAAATATCCATGAATAAAATTAATTTATTGCTAATTAATTTATTCATCTCTTTTATCCGAGACTAGTACCATTCAACCTTAATTATTATGCGGAACGAATCCACCTGCAGGGTTTACATAATAATTCCTTATGAACTCATCTCGGGGATATTATCAACCCTTCCGGGATACACTTTCCCGTCAAGTATTCACGGCATGCCATATATAAAATATAGTGACCCAACTTAACCGGTAATTAACCCAATAATTAAATCGGTTAATTCCTTTGGTAAATCAAAGTCACTTATATTAAATATACACACCCGCAATAGTTTCGGGGATTAAGAATAAAATACACTGAGACTCGAATCGATTATCGCCGGCAATCCTAATCGATGAATCTCAACGATCCGCTCAATACACCAAGTGTACAAGTGTGGTAAAATAATTAAGATAAATTATTTTCTCTCTCACACAACGACTATACCGATGGATTGGTCCGTGTCCATCTAGGTCGTGAGCAATTGTTCGATTAAATACGAGTAACCGATAGTATGATCTTCTGTGCGCCCATGCAACACCATACTAACTACAACGTATAAAATCCAGGACTATGATTTGCATATATTTAATTATAAATAATTAAATGCAAATAATTGTTTATTTAATTAAATAGATTAGTGGCAATGGATCGTGAGTTTCCGTTACTTAAATCTAGACATTAAGTACACAACTCCAACAATCTCCCACTTGTACTAAGGTCTAGTCATTTCCTCCAAACTCCCGACTCCCATACTCATCACGTGCTTAAGTTGTACTTCCAAGAAGTACTATGTGAATGAGCACTCTAGGTTGCCGCTCTGAAGTTATCTTGGTGACTACAGCGTCGTCTCCCTCGACGATGACTCGTATCAGGTGGTACTTGCACTATGTGTTATCTTACACTTATGGACTTGAGATTTCTTACCATTTGCCATTGCACCGCTATTTACATAGCCTTTGGCAAATTAAGAATCACATCTAAGTCCCAGAGATTATCCCGGAGTTATACCAAAACTTCCGCTGCCTCTGAGGCCGCTATTTGGTTACCCATGGCAGAGTCCGAAAAGCATCGTGCTTATCACTCTTCCATGTTAAAACTCCTTCTCCTTCAATAGTGAAACACATAGCCTGATATCGACTTACATTGATCCTCATTCGATTAGAAATCTAAGAGAATGTAATCCAAAGGAAATGCTCGTCTGTTCCGTAATCCAGAACATAGTTTCTAGTACTTCGAAAGTACTTAAAATGTTCATTACAATAGTCGAGTATTCCTTTCCAGGATTACCTTGACATCCTCCCACTATGCTAACCGCATAGCCGATATCAGGTTTTCGTTTTCAACATTGCATTTATTAAGCTTTCCACATTCAAAGTGTAGGAAACTGCTTTCATTGCTTCTATCTCCTTTTGTGTTCCAAAACACATATCCTTAGATAGATGCATTCCGTCTCTAAAAGGTAACGAACCTTTCTCGGAATATTGCATGTTTAAAACGAACCATAATCATTTATGTAAGATGTCCAGGAAAAGTACAATGTTCTTTCTAGAGATCCAAGATCTCAAGAACATGTTCAACTTCTTCCTTTATCTTTCATAATGATTCATCTAGACAACCATCATTTTATGTCTGATAACATCTTTACATTGTTGCCAATAAAAGTGTCATCTACATAAAACCTCCGAGAAACACCACCTTGTTTTCCATCATGTTTCCAATACACACAATTCGTCTATGCTTTTGATGAATCCATAAAATGGACTATCTCATCAATTTGCAAGTACCACGAACTCAATGCTTTGTTTCAATCCATAAATGGATCAACTAAGCTTGTACTCTAAATGATCTCGCCTCTTAGCAATAATCCTTATTGCTCTCCAAGAAGGCACATTTAGATATAGTACGACCTTCATGTAGATCTAGGGATCGATTTCATGTATACTAGGTCCAGAGTTCGAAGACTCTCCTAGTCTTATGAATATCTCCGGTTGTCCCACAACCTCCCACTGTTGGAAATCGATATCCCGGAATTAATAAATTAATTAAAATTAATTATCCAATTAATTCCGACCGAAATCCTTTGAAGATCGAATATCCGGAGTTGTCAAAGTGCGGAACGACAACTCCAATCGACTCCCGGATGCCGGAACAACCCGCCACGAACCACCACGCGAAGCCGGACTCAACCAAACCCTAACCACGGGGATAGCCCGGGCTGTTCGGTCGAGCCCTCGTGTGGGGCTCGCGGCTGTCCTTGGCAGCCGCCTAGGGCTGCCCTTGGCAGCCCCCTATGCACGCCCAGCCGCCCCCGGTGATCGCACGACCAGCCACGGCGAACCGTGGCTTGCGATCACCACCAGCCACCGCCGCTTGAGCGGCGGTCCAGCCGCGTGAGCGGGGCTGCTCCAGCAGCCCGCTGGTTGTGCACGGGCGATCGAGCTCGCCCTCGATCGAGTCTCGGCGTCCAGCCGAGGCTCGCCCCTCTCGACCCTCTCTTGTTCGAGCCGTTGAGCCGCCGGCGGTCCGGTGATCTTCGATCACCACCGCCCGGTTCAACCTCGACAAAGGTCGCGTTCTCGGATCATGGTTCATGATATTCTCACGATAAATAAACGATAAAATCATAAAGAGGGTTTTACGATTTACCTCGTTCTCGTTGTTCGGAAAAACGAAGAACTCAATTTGACGACCTTGAGATCTTCCCACGTATTCCTTGCACTAGCTCGGACGTCGTGTGGGCGACGATCTACCGAACTCCATGGATCTCCTTCACGAACTCTCTAGACTAATCAAGTATGATTATCTTGTCTTCTTTAATTGTGAAGACCATGTAGTGCTTTTATAGGCTACGTAGGGGATCTTAAGGAGGTGGAATATTGGGCTTCCAATAATAGTGATTAAATTGAGCCCAAGCCGGCCAAATCTATTAATCCTTACTATTATTAATTAATTCTATTTTCCACTATATAAAATTAATTGCACTCCCAATATTAAACCATATTATATCAAATAATATTTCTCCGGTAGTATTATTTATTCCGTGTATTTAAGATATAAATATCCATGAATAAAATTAATTTATTGCTAATTAATTTATTCATCTCTTTTATCCGAGACTAGTACCATTCAACCTTAATTATTATGCGGAACGAATCCACCTGCAGGGTTTACATAATAATTCCTTATGAACTCATCTCGGGGATATTATCAACCCTTACGGGATACACTTTCCCGTCAAGTATTCACGGCATGTCATATATAAAATATAGTGACCCAACTTAACCGGTAATTAACCCAATAATTAAATCGGTTAATTCCTTTGGTAAATCAAAGTCACTTATATTAAATATACACACCCGTAATAGTATCGGGGATTAAGAATAAAATACACTGAGACTTGAATCGATTATCGCCGGCAATCCTAATCGATGAATCTCAACGATCCGCTCAATACACCAAGTATACAAGTGTGATAAAATAATCAAGACAGATTATTTTCTCTCTCACACAACGACTATACCGATGGATTGGTCCGTGTCCATCTAGGTCGTGAGCAACTGTTCGATTAAATACGAGTAACCGATAGTATGATCTTCTGTGTGGGCCCGACACACCATACTAACTACAACGTATAGAATCCAGGACTATAATTTGCATATATTTAATTATAAATAATTAAATGCAAATAATTGTTTATTTAGTTAAATAGATTAGTGGCAATGGATCGTGAGTTTCCGTTACTTAAATCTAGACATTAAGTACACAACTCCAACAATCTCCCACTTGTACTAAGGTCTAGTCATTTCCTCCAAACTCCCGACTCCCATACTCATCACGTGCTTATGTTGTACTTCCAAGAAGTACTATGTGAATGAGCACTCTAGGTTGCCGCTCTGAAGTTATCTCGGTGACTACAGCGTCGTCTCCCTCGACGATGACTCGTATCAGGTGGTACTTGCACTATGTGTTATCTTACACTTATGGACTTGTGATTTCATACCATTTGCCATTGCACCGCTATTTACATAGCCTTTGGCAAATTAAGAATCACATCTAAGTCCCAGAGATTATCCCGGAGTTATACCAAAACTTCCGCTGCCTCTGAGGCCGCTATTTGGTTACCCATGGCAGAGTCCGAAAAGCATCGTGCTTATCACTCTTCCATGTTAAAACTCCTTCTCCTTCAATAGTGAAACACATAGCCTGATATCGACTTACACTGATCCTCATTCGATTAGAAGTCTAAGAGAATGTAATCCAAAGGAAATGTTCGTCTGCTTCGTAGTCTAGAACAGTACTTCGAAAGTACTTTTACAGCAGTCGAATATTCCTTTCCAGGATTACCTTGATATCCTCCCACTATGATAACCACATAGCCGATATCAGGTTCTCGTTTTCAACATCGCATTTATCAAGCTTTCCACACTCGAAGTGTAGGAAACTGCTTTCATTGCTTCTATCTCCTTTTGTGTTTTAAAAAACACATATCCTTAGATAGATGCATTCCGTCTCTGAAAGGTAACGAACCTTTCTCGGAATCTTGCATGTTAAAACGAACCATAATCATATATATGTAAGATGTCCAGGAGAAGTACAATGTTCTTTCCCAGAGATCCAAGATCTCAAGAACATGTCCAACTTCTTCCTATATCTTTCATATTGATTTATCTAGACAACCTCATTTTATGTCTTGACAACATCTTTACATTGTTACCAATGATAAGAATGTTCTCTACATAAAACCCGAGAAACACCACCTTGTTCCATCACGTTTCCAATACACATGATTCGTCTATGCTTTGATGAATCCATAAAATGGACTATCTCATCAATTTGCAAGTACTACGAACTCAATGCTTTGTTCCAATCCATAAATGGATTAACTAAGCTTGTACTTCTAAATGATCTTGCCTCTTAGCAATAATCCTTATTGCTTTCCAAGAAGGCACATTTAGATCTAGTACTGCCTTCATGTAGTTCTAGGGATCGATTTCATGTATACTAGGTCCAGAGTTCGAAGACTCTCCTAGTCTTATGAATATCTCCGGTTGTCCCAAAACCTCCCACTACAATGGCATTCCGGTGTATAAACAGTGATAACAGTAGGTGCAGTCAGTGGTGTACCGCTACTCGGTTCAGCTGGTTCTAAGTCTTAATCTTTCTCTCTCATTTCAAAGTATTACGTCACCTTTGGCTTGTGGTTCATCATATAGTCTTTCTCTAAGAACCGGGCGTTAGAACTTATAACGTCCTTCTGGTTCATAGTACTATTGAACACACATCTTTTGTTCTTCCAGGATATTCTACAACCGCATTTGAATGCGCCGTTGTTTCCAGACATATCCATAGAACATAGGTAGTTCCGTATAACTCATGCTTTTACTATTTCTATAAGAGTTCCATTTCTTGTTTACGACACACCATTTCTACACTAAAAGTGTATGGTGTAGTCATTTGGGATCATCCCAACCTCTGATCAGTATGCCATGCATTCCTCAGACAGGTACTTGCCTCCGCGATCAAATCGCAGGCTACAAATGGATATACCTTGATGGCTCTCCACAATTGCTTAGTGTCCATTGACTTGTCAAAACACTTGCTTTTGTGGCACATCAGGTACTCTAATCCATTTCTCGAGTAATCATCAAATGAAGTACTCGTACCTTATTGTCTGAGTAGACATAGGTCTGCATACATCAGAGTTAATCAATTCTTATACTTGTCCGGATCTTACATCTTATATCCATAAAGGATTGCTTAGTCATATTATCTTCCAAATTAGATTCTTAGGTCGGAAGGTCCACTCCCTCAACTTAATTGATCAAATATCAATTTTCGACCTTTGAACTTCTTATTTGAATAAACATGACTCAGCATAAGAATCCACAAGTATAATTGATAAAGAAATCTCTTATTAGTAAAACGAGTTTCATACTACGGTTCGTTGCATCGTGGTGGACTCAGGATTCATCATTTATATATTGCTAGTCAATGTACCAAAATAGATAATATCATTATTTCTTCTTATAACCATCAAATGATTAAAAGAAATAAAATATCCATTTATTAGAAATCTAGAACAAAGTTCTTTCTAATATGAAAGGTACATAAAAGCAATAACTCAAAATGAAATCCTATAAAATGTCCTCCACTGCAACTGCTGCCTCCTCTACAGCATTGCCCATGTAGACTACGATTTCTTCTTTTCCAAGTCGTTAGGTTTCCTGGAACCTTTGCATTTAAAATGCACATACCGTCAGTGGTTCCATATCTACACACCAGGTTCCGGTAGATAATACCACTGACTATGTTTTACGACTAAAGAAGAATTTCGTACTTTCTTTTAGAGGATAATCAGACTTCCAGTACCCAGACTGTTTGCATCGAGAACTCTTGCCTCATGGCTTTCTCGTCCCATCTCGTGGTCCAAGAAACATAGGACCACTGGGTTTCTTTGCTTGCTTTTCCTTTCCCCCGATTTTCACTTAGGTTCGAAACCTTTGGCATTGGCTACAAGAGCTTGCGATTTCCGTCTCAACTCGTCTAAAAGGTCAATCATCTCAAAAACGTGTTTAAGCGTTTCCTCGAAGCGACTGGCCTTTATGAGTATCCTCATCGCTTCTTGTCTAGCCGCCTATGTCAATAGGCTCGGGAGGACAAAGCTTACTGAGTACTAACCAGTACTCTTCAACAGTCTGGACAATGTCTAGATCTCTATTCCAATCATTACATTTAGGGACCAATGAGTTTAAAATCCTTACGTATCACAGAAAGTGGGTTCAAAGCCATATCCTAATCTATGAGCACATATAACAACAAACAATCGATTTAATCTCCGATATTATCTCCCTCAAATAATATCATTAAACCACTAATCACATCTAAAATCCCATCAGATATGGCAAGCCACGATAGTGTGGACGTTTACCTATCCAAATGATTTAGCAATTAGATTTCCTTCGGTCGTACATCATCATTAGCGTTACTTCGATGGGAAGAATACTAAGAAGCGTACCTAAGTGTAAACCATTACTCAGTATCTAAGAAGATTGTTTGGGACACGCATATTCACCGCAAGCCACGATAGTGTGGACGTTTACGTTAACATACGCTCCTTTACTCCCTTCTATAACTGTCTACATCAATCGTTCCAAAATCTCATTCAATGTAGCAAGCCACGATAGTGTGGACGTTTACTACACCAAAAGACTTTTACAATTGACTCCCAATTACTTGAATCATTTTATCTTGTAAATCAAGACGCGGAGAATCATAAGTGAAACTCAAAGTTTCTAACCAGTGATTCACCATGCGAACAACCCTATCTCTCATAAAATGAGGGAGCCGAGCAGACAATCGATCCACCTTCAAAAGATGGTACGACTGCCTCTAATTTGTGTCCTCGACATGACCAAGTGGCTTTGGCTCCATTCCACTCCCCGGGGTGAGAATGAGTCGACTTGAAGTCAGTTTTGGAAAGACAAATTAGGCATTGTTTGATAGACTTAATCAATGTTTCTCGTAAAAGGAATTACAAGAATTCTCCTCCAATGACTTGTCTATACGAACTTCAAAAGTCCATAAAAGTCACCAAGAGAACAGCAATGGAGACCATGGATATGTTTCCATACCCTCTCCCACTTAGCTTTTTATAATAAAGGGATACGCTATCTAATGCATAATTAAATACACATAAGCATGCATACATGAAATAAAGCACATAGAATATTATCACATAATCAAAATAATACTAGAATATTATTTTCCGACTATTATGGCTTTATCGCATCCCCGTATGCGTCTTCTAGTCTTTAGTCTTCGTTCTTGAATGCTCCATGTGACGGAAATATTAATTCCAATATTTAAATCTATTTATTTTCAATTAATCCAAAAGTTACTTAATTCGAAAATTAAGTCAATCGAATATATCAAAAATAAAATTAAATATTATTAATATTTTTATTATTTTTATTTTCCTTTTCTACTTCATCAAATCTCTAGAATGATCTATCCAAGACCCACTTGGAATATTCTAGAAGACTTCCATAATGAAATAAGGAAATAAAATAATTTATTTTATTTTCCCTTTCTACTTCATTAAATCTCTAGAATAATCTATCCAAGACCCACTTGGAATATTCTAGATGATTTCCATAATGAAATAAGGAAATAAAATAATTTAGGACTCTTAATCCTTCCAAATTAATTCCTTTCCTAATCCATTAAAAATTCCATAAAGGAATAATTAAATAGGAAAAATTAATTAAGGACTCTTCTACTTTCCAAAATGAATTAATTTCCATGTCCATGAAAATTCCCATAAAATAGGAATAATCAATTAGGAAATAAATTAATTTAATAATTAATTATTTCCTTTCCAATTCTATTAAATCTCTAGAATCCTATTCCAAGTAGAACTTAGAATATTCTAGAAGACTTCCATAATAGAATAAGGAAATAAATTAATTTCAATTAATTCTTTTCCTATTTCCATGAGAATTCCCAAAACTAGGAATACTCAAAATAGGAAAACCGAATCAATTAGGAAAGTTGGATCTTGGTAGGAATAGCATGGGTTGGGGATCCCCACGCCATCCCCACCATCGACCGCCACTACCACCGCCGGCCAAGGCTCACGCGCCACCACCCTTGGTGGCCGGCGTGGCCGAGAGCCCTAGGGCAGCCCGGGCGATCGATCCTCATGAGATCGATCCTCGTGATCGATCCCCGGTCCTCCCTCTCTTCGTCTCCTCCGTCACACTTTTCCGGCGGTCGTTTTGTCATCGATCCAACGTAAATAAATTACAAATTTATTACTACGTTCTCCGGTATCGATTCTCTACATGAAATCGACCTCACAATTTCCGGAAAAATAAGAACAAGCATTCACCACACAAGAACAAATATTGACATCACCGAGAGTTTAATAATCAAGAACATTATTATGACATTAATTAACAAAATTAAATCTAGCCATAATAATCGGAAACCCTGCAAGGTAGAACAATTTATCGAAAAATACCATGAACTAAAACCAACGCTCTGATACCAATTGTTGGAAATCGATATCCCGGAATTAATAAATTAATTAAAATTAATTATCCAATTAATTCCGACCGAAATCCTTTGAAGATCGAATATCCGGAGTTGTCAAAGTGCGGAACGACAACTCCAATCGACTCCCGGATGCCGGAACAACCCGCCACGAACCACCACGCGAAGCCGGACTCAACCAAACCCTAACCACGGGGATAGCCCGGGCTGTTCGGTCGAGCCCTCGTGTGGGGCTCGCGGCTGTCCTTGGCAGCCGCCTAGGGCTGCCCTTGGCAGCCCCCTATGCACGCCCAGCCGCCCCCGGTGATCGCACGACCATCCACGGCGAACCGTGGCTTGCGATCACCACCAGCCACCGCCGCTTGAGCGGCGGTCCAGCCGCGTGAGCGGGGCTGCTCCAGCAGCCCGCTGGTTGTGCACGGGCGATCGAGCTCGCCCTCGATCGAGTCTCGGCGTCCAGCCGAGGCTCGCCCCTCTCGACCCTCTCTTGTTCGAGCCGTTGAGCCGCCGGCGGTCCGGTGATCTTCGATCACCACCGCCCGGTTCAACCTCGACAAAGGTCGCGTTCTCGGATCATGGTTCATGATATTCTCACGATAAATAAACGATAAAATCATAAAGAGGGTTTTACGATTTACCTCGTTCTCGTTGTTCGGAAAAACGAAGAACTCAATTTGACGACCTTGAGATCTTCCCACGTATTCCTTGCACTAGCTCGGACGTCGTGTGGGCGACGATCTACCGAACTCCATGGATCTCCTTCACGAACTCTCTAGACTAATCAAGTATGATTATCTTGTCTTCTTTAATTGTGAAGACCATGTAGTGCTTTTATAGGCTACGTAGGGGATCTTAAGGAGGTGGAATATTGGGCTTCCAATAATAGTGATTAAATTGAGCCCAAGCCGGCCAAATCTATTAATCCTTACTATTATTAATTAATTCTATTTTCCACTATATAAAATTAATTGCACTCCCAATATTAAACCATATCATATCAAATAATATTTCTCCGGTAGTATTATTTATTCCGTGTATTTAAGATATAAATATCCATGAATAAAATTAATTTATTGCTAATTAATTTATTCATCTCTTTTATCCGAGACTAGTACCATTCAACCTTAATTATTATGCGGAACGAATCCACCTGCAGGGTTTACATAATAATTCCTTATGAACTCATCTCGGGGATATTATCAACCCTTACGGGATACACTTTCCCGTCAAGTATTCACGGCATGTCATATATAAAATATAGTGACCCAACTTAACCGGTAATTAACCCAATAATTAAATCGGTTAATTCCTTTGGTAAATCAAAGTCACTTATATTAAATATACACACCCGCAATAGTATCGGGGATTAAGAATAAAATACACTGAGACTTGAATCGATTATCGCCGGCAATCCTAATCGATGAATCTCAACGATCCGCTCAATACACCAAGTATACAAGTGTGATAAAATAATCAAGACAGATTATTTTCTCTCTCACACAACGACTATACCGATGGATTGGTCCGTGTCCATCTAGGTCGTGAGCAACTGTTCGATTAAATACGAGTAACCGATAGTATGATCTTCTGTGTGGGCCCGACACACCATACTAACTATAACGTATAGAATCCAGGATTATAATTTGCATATATTTAATTATAAATAATTAAATGCAAATAATTGTTTATTTAGTTAAATAGATTAGTGGCAATGGATCGTGAGTTTCCGTTACTTAAATCTAGACATTAAGTACACAACTCCAACACCCACTACAATGGCATTCCGGTGTATAAACAGTAATAACAGTAGGTGCAGTTAGTGGTGTACCGCTACTCGGTTCGGCTGGTTCTAAGTCTTAATCTTTCTCTCTTATTTCAAAGTATCATGTCACCTTGGGCTTGTGGTTCATCGTATAGTCTTTCTCTAAGAACCGGGCGTTAGAACTTATAACGTCCTTCTGGTTCATAGTACTATTGAACACACATCTTTTGTTCTTCTAGGATATTCTACAACCGCATTTGAATGCGCCGTTGTTTCCAGACATATCCATAGAACATATGTAGTTTCGTGTAACTCATCTTCTACTATCTCTATAAGAGTTCCATTTCTTATTATCGACACACCATCTCTACACAACAGTGTATGGTGTAGTCATTTGGGATCAAATCCCAATCTCTGATCAGTATGCCATGCATTCCTCAGACAGGTACTTGCCTCCGCGATCAAATCGCAGGCTACAAATGGATATACCTTGATGGTTCTCCACAATTGCTTAGTGTCCATTGACTTGTCAAAACACTTGCTTTTGTGGCACATCAGGTATTCTAATCCATTTCTCGAGTAATCATCAAATGAAGTACTCGTACCTTATTGTCTGAGTAGACATAGGTCTGCATACATCAGAGTCAATCAATTCTTATACTTGTCCGGATCTTACATCTTATATCCATAAAGGATTGCTTAGTCATATTATCTTCCAAATTAGATTCTTAGGTCGGAAGGTCCATTCCCTCAACTTAATTGATCAAATATCAATTTTCGACCTTTGAACTTCTTATTTGAATAAACATGACTCAGAATAAGAATCCACAAGTATAATTGATAAACAAATCTCTTATTAGTAAAACGAGTTTCATACTACGGTTCGTTGCATCGTGGTGGACTCAGGATTCATCATTTATATATTGCTAGCCAATGTACCAAAATAGATAATATCATTATTTCTTCTTATAACCATCAAGTGATTAAAAGAAATAAAATATCCATTTATTAGAAATCCAGAACAAAGTTCTTTCTAATTTGAAAGGTACATAAAAGCAATAACCCAAAATGAAATCCTATAGTATGTCCTCCACTGCAACTGCTGCCTCTTCTACAGCATTGCCCATGTAGACTACGATTTCTTCTTTTCTAAGTCGTCGGGTTTCCTGGAACCCTTGCATTTAAAATGCACATACCGTCAGTGGTTCCATATCTACACACCAGGTTCCGGTAGATAATACCACTGACTATGTTTTACGACTAAAGAAAAATTTCGTACTTTCTTTGAGAGGATAATCAGACTTCCAGTACCCAGACTGTTTGCATCGAGAACTCTTGCCTCTTGGCTTTCTCGTCCCATCTCGTGGTCCAAGAAACTTAGGACCACTGGGTTTCTTTGCTTGCTTTTCCTTTCCCCCGATTTTTCCCTTAGGTTCGAAACCTTTGGCATTGGCTTACAAGAGCTTGCGATTTCTGTCTCAACTCGCCTAAAAGGTCAATCATCTCAAAAACGTGTTTAAGCGTTTCCTCGAAGGACTGGCCTTTATGAGTATCCTCATCGCTTCTTGTCTAGCCGCCTATGTCAATAGGCTCGGGAGGACAAAGCTCACTGAGTACAAACTCGTACTCTTTAACAGTCTGGGCAATGTCTAGATCTCTATTCCAATCATTACATTTAGGGACCAATGAGTTTAAAATCCTTACGTATCACAGAAAGTGGGTTCAAAGCCATTTCCTAATCTATGAGCACATATAATAACAAACAATCGATTTAATCTCCGATATTATCTCCCTTAAATAATATCATTAAACCACTAATCACATCTAAAATCCCATCAGATATGGCAAGCCACGTGGTGTGGACGTTTACCAATCCAAATGATTTAGCAATTAGATTTGCTTCGGTCATACATCACTTATAGCGGAACCTCGTGGGGAGGAATACTATAATGCGTATCTAAGTGTAAACCATTACTCAGTACCAAAGTAAATCGTTTGGAATTGCTACATCACCGCAAGCCACGTGGTGTGGACGTTTACGACAACTTCACAACTCTTCACAATTTCTTACAACTGTGTACATCAATTAATCCAAAATCCGTCAGCATAGCAAGCCACGTGGTGTGGACGTTTACTACACCAAGAGACTTTTATAATTGACTCCCAATTACTTGATCCATTCAATCTTGTAAATCAAGACGCGGAGAATCATAAGTGAAACTCGAAGTTTCTTACCAGTGATTCACCATGCGAACGACCCTATCTCTCATAAAATGAGGGAGCCGAGCAGACAATCGATCCACCTTCAAAAGATGGTACGACTGCCTCTAATTTGTGTCCTCGACATGACCAAGTGGCTTTGGCTCCATTCCACTCCCCGGGGTGAGAATGAGTCGACTTGAAATCAGTTTTGGAAAGACAAATTAGGCATTGTTTGATAAACTTAATCAATGTTTCTCGTAAGAAGAATTACAAGAATTCTCCTCCAATGGCTTATCTATACGAACTTCAAAAGTCCATAAAAGTCACCAAGAGAACAGCAATGGAGACCATGGATATGTTTCCATACCCTCTCCCACTTAGCTTTTTACAATAAAGGGATACGTTATCTAATGCATAATTAAATACACATAAGCATGCATACATGAAATAAAGCACACATAGAATATTATCACATAATCAAAATAATACTAGAATATTATTTTCCGACTATTATGGCTTTATCGCATCCCCGTATGCGTCTTCTAGTCTTTAGTCTTCGTTCTTGAATGCTCCATGTGACGGGAATATTAATTCCAATATTTAAATCTATTTATTTTCAATTAATCCAAAAGTTACTTAATTCGAAAATTAAGTCAATCGAATATATCAAAAATAAAATTAAATATTATTAATATTTTTATTATTTTTATTTTCTTTTTCTACTTCATTAAATCTCTAGAATAATCTATCCAAGACCCACTTGGAATATTCTAGAAGACTTCCATAATGAAATAAGGAAATAAAATAATTTTTTTTATTTTCCCTTTCTACTTTATTAAATCTCTAGAATAATCTATCCAAGACCCACTTGGAATATTCTAGATGATTTCCATAATGAAATAAGGAAATAAAATAATTTAGGACTCTTAATCCTTCCAAATTAATTCCTTTCCTAATCCATTAAAAATTCCATAAAGGAATAATTAAATAGGAAAAATTAATTAAGGACTCTTCTACTTTCCAAAATTAATTAATTTCCATGTCCATGAAAATTCCCATAAAATAGGAATAATCAATTAGGAAATAAATTAATTTAATAATTAATTATTTTCCTTTCCAATTCTATTAAATCTCTAGAATCCTATTCCAAGTAGAACTTAGAATATTCTAGAAGACTTCCATAATAGAATAAGGAAATAAATTAATTCCAATTAATTCTTTTCCTATTTCCATGAGAATTCCCAAAACTAGGAATACTCAAAATAGGAAAACCGAATCAATTAGGAAAGTTGGATCTTGGTAGGAATAGCATGGGTTGGGGATCCCCACGCCATCCCCACCATCGACCGCCACTACCACCGCCGGCCAAGGCTCACGCGCCACCACCCTTGGTGGCCGGCGTGGCTGACAGCCCTAGGGCAGCCCGGGCGATCGATCCTCATGGGATCGATCCTCGTGATCGATCTCCGGTCCTCCCTCTCTTCGTCTCCTCCGTCACACTTTTCCGGCGGTCGTTTCGTCATCGATCCAACGTAAATAAATTACAAATTTATTACTACGTTCTCCGGTATCGATTCTCTACATGAAATCGACCTCATACAATTTCCAGAAAAATAAGAACAAGCATTCACCACACAAGAACAAATATTGACATAACCGAGAGTTTAATAATCAAGAACATTATTATGACATTAATTAACAAAAATTAAATCTAGCCATAATAATCGGAAACCCTGCAAGGTAGAACAATTTATCGAAAAATACCATGAACTAAAACCAACGCTCTGATACCAATTGTTGGAAATCGATATCCCGGAATTAATAAATTAATTAAAATTAATTATCTAATTAATTCCGACCGAAATCCTTCGGAGATCGAATATCCGGAGTTGTCAAATTGCGGAACGACAACTCCAATCGAAATCCCGGTTGCCAGAAATCCGCCACGAACCATCACGCGAAGCCGGACTCAACCAAACCCTAACCACGGGGAAAGCCCGGGCTGTTCGGTCGAGCCCTCGTGTGGGGCTCGCGTCTGTCCTTGGCAGCCGCCTAGGGCTGCTCTTGGCAGCCCGCTGGGCACGCCGAGAACCCACGCGACCAGCCACGGGGATGCTCGAAGCATCCCGCTGACGCCCCGCTTCGTAGCGAGTCCCGCATGGGCTCGTGGGGCTGATCGCAACAGCCCCGTAGCGCTGCCCGAACGCGGAGGAGGGGCTGCTCGCCGTGCGAGCAGCAGCGGCACCAGCCCGCTGCCCACGCGATCGAGCACGCGCTCGATCGCATCCCCGGCGTCCAGCCGGGGTCCTTCTTGCGTCGCCGGCGGTCGAAGCCCTAGGGCTCGACCGCCACCCTCGGCGTCCAGCCGAGGGTTCGTCCTCTCGATCCCGGCGAGGATCTCTCGACCTCCCGCGGTCCGGTGATCCTCGATCACCACCGCGAGGTCGATCCTCGTCCTCGGGTTCGTACGTCCCTTGGATCTTGTTCATGATATTTTCACGATAATTAAAACGATAAAATCATAAAGAGGGTTTTACGATTTACCTCGTTCTCGTTGTTCGGAAAAACGAAGAACTCAATTTGACGACCTTGAGATCTTCCCGCGTATTCCTTGCACTAGCCCGGACGTCGTGTGGGCGACGATCTACCGAACTCCATGGATCCTCCTCTCTACTTTCTCTCTCTAGAATTGTGATCTTCAAGTTATGAGAATAGAGAAGACCATGTAGTGCTTTTATAGGCTACGTAGGGGATCTTAAGGAGGTGGAATATTGGGCTTCCAATATTAATGATTAAATTGAGCCCAAGCCCAAATCTATTAATCCATTAATATTAATTAATTCTATTTTCCACTATATAAAATTAATTGCACTCCCAATATTAAACCATATTATATCAAATAATATTTCTCCGGTAGTATTATTTATTCCGTGTATTTAAGATATAAATAACCATGAATAAAATTAATTTATTGCTAATTAATTTATTCATCTCTTTTATCCGAGACTAGTACCATTCAACCTTAATTATTATGCGGAACGAATCCACCTGCAGGGTTTACATAATAATTCCTTATGAACTCATCTCGGGGATATTATCAACCCTTCCGGGATACACTTTCCCGTCAAGTATTCACGGCATGCCATATATAAAATATAGTGACCCAACTTAACCGGTAATTAACCCAATAATTAAATCGGTTAATTCCTTTGGTAAATCAAAGTCACTTATATTAAATATACACACCCGCAATAGTTTCGGGGATTAAGAATAAAATACACTGAGACTCGAATCGATTATCGCCGGCAATCCTAATCGATGAATCTCAACGATCCGCTCAATACACCAAGTGTACAAGTGTGATAAAATAATTAAGATAAATTATTTTCTCTCTCACACAACGACTATACCGATGGATTGGTCCGTGTCCATCTAGGTCGTGAGCAATTGTTCGATTAAATACGAGTAACCGATAGTATGATCTTCTGTGCGCCCATGCAACACCATACTAACTACAACGTATAAAATCCAGGACTATGATTTGCATATATTTAATTATAAATAATTAAATGCAAATAATTGTTTATTTAATTAAATAGATTAGTGGCAATGGATCGTGAGTTTCCGTTACTTAAATCTAGACATTAAGTACACAACTCCAACAAAACTTAACTCCACCATCCTAACTGACTGGAAGCCGAGAGAACTGATTTTCTGCAATGTTGCACTAAATGCTTCTGAAGCTGGCAACAAAGGTATTTGGTACTTTGACAGTGGCTGCTCCCGACATATGATCGGCACTAAGAAATTTTTGAAAGAATATGAGCCGATGACTGGTTCCCCCGTGGTATTTGGAGGGGGAGCAAAAGGTGTTGTCAAGGGAAAGGGAACGTTACAAATCAAAGGATTGCCTCCGATCAGAAATGTTGTCCATGTCAAGGGACTTGTTGCAAATCTCATCTCTATCAGTCAGCTATGTGATGAAGGTTTTAATGTTAGTTTTGATAAGGAATCTTGCAGAGTTTATGATGCTGAGGGAAAATGTATCATGGAAGGTCCACGTGCTAAAAACAATTGTTATACGACTGAGTATAGTTGTTTCTCTGTGACCGTTGCTGATGAAGTTGATTTATGGCATCAACGTCTTGGACACACTAGTTCTCGAAATCTGAGTAAACTTGTTAAGGGGGAGATAGTTCGAGGAATCTCTCAACTCCCCAAAATTGAGAAAAGAGTGTGTGGAGACTGCCAGAAGGGAAAGCTGACAAGGTCTTTGTTGGATTTCGACTACCCGGGATGCGTTCGTTCGATTGCTCGAACATCCGAACGCTCCCAGTCGACCTCCGGTGTCGCTACTTCGTTCACACGACAGCCCTTGACCCGATTCACGCCCAGCCATCGCCCCGGAGGACAACCGCGCGAAACGGAGCTGGTCTGTACCCAATCAGCGCCCGCTGATTGCAGACCAGCGGTCGCTGGTGGAGCTGCAAACAGCGGTCGCTGTTTGCCCACCAGCGGGCGCTGTTCGTCCGCGAACAGCAACGCGACGTTGCTGTTCCGAGCTCGTTTCCGGGTCGTTTTCCCCCATCCGACTACCGATCCGAAGGTCCTAGAACCCCCAGTAGTCGAGGAATGCGATCCACGATGCCCGGATCCCGATCGTACGTTCATGTATGATTAACGAATAACATGAGATTGAAAAGTGCGGAAAAAGAATCAATCTCATACCTTCTCGGTCGATTGTTGAGACCTTAGAGCTTCTAACGTATTCTCTGATCCCGTCTCCAACCGTTGTGTGGGCAACGATCCGCTGGAGTTCTCCCGTCTATACACTCTCTGTCTCAACCACCGTATGATTATTCTCAATGAGAGAATAAAAATATAATTGCGTTAACTTTATTTTTTACACAGAGAAAAATATTTTTGCGCTAAGCAAAATAATTATTCTCTGATGAAAAATGAAAGTTGCGGCGAAAGTTAGGTTTAGAGAGGGTAAGGGAGGGGGTTTAAATAGAGCTACGTTAGGGACATAAGGGTAAATTAATTAAGGGCTAAATTGAAATATTAATTAACTTGGAATACGTAAAAGCAATTCCTTAATTAATCAATTTCAATTTTAATTATTATTAACTCCACTATAAAATAATAATTGAATTCCCGAAATTAATTTAATATTATATCAACAATAATATTTCCGCCGAAATTACATATACGACTTTCCCCGTGTTTAAGATATCGAACGTCCACGAATTTATTTAATTACTAATAATTAAATTAATTCGTTTCTTATTATCCGAGACTAGTACCACTCATCCTTATTATCATGTGGAACAAATCCACCTGCAGGGTTTACATGATAAACTTTATGAGCTCATCTCGAGGACGTCATCAACCCGATAAACGGGACACGGTTTCCTGTCTATAATCTATAGCATGTCGTGTGTACAATTCCGATTCCCAATTTACCGAGTATCTCGACTAATCAATTAGTCTCACTCATTGGCATATTAAAGAACCGAGAATTGGACACACGCGCCTATAATTATATAGGGATTAAGAATTCGTATATCCGTAATCTCTGAGGTCTAGTTCGATTACGTCGATTAGTATAAATCGAACGCCCTCCCGTGGTCCTGCTCAATACACCAAGTGTACAAGTGTAACATAATAGTCAAAACCAACTATTACCCAGTCACACTACGACGTACCGATGGATTGTCCCTGTCCATCTAAGTCGTGAGCCTCTGTTTGATAATATACGAGTAACCGACAGTATGATCTTCCGCGTGTCTCCTCACGCCATACTGTCTACAACGTATATATCTAGGACTATTGCATTCAAGTACAAGATAGACAAAAATGCTAACAGTATGATTATTAGATAATGTAAAACACAGATAAGGAGTTCCATATTGTCACTAAACTAGACATTTAGAATATAACTCCATCAGTCTCCCACTTATACTAAATCTCTAGTTGCCCTCTACCATACATCCGATACCCATCCCCTTCACGTGTCTCTTGAACGCTTCCGCTGGAAGTGCCTTCGTAAAGGGGTCAGCCAGGTTATCCGCTGATGCAATCTTGGTGACAACCGCATTGCCTCTCCTGACGATGTCTCTAATCAGGTGGTACTTGCGATCTATGTGTTTACTCGCATTGTGGGCTCGTGGTTCCTTTGCATTAGCCACTGCACCGCTATTGTCACAATAAATTGTGATAGCTCTAGGCATTTTAGGAACCACATCCAAGTCCATAAGGAAGTTCCGGAGCCACACCGATTCTTTAGCTGCCTCAGAGGCTGCTACATATTCGGCTTCCATGGTAGAGTCCGAAATGCATTTCTGCTTAACAATCTTCCATGAGACTGCTCCACCTCCCAATGTGAACACATAGCCTGATGTAGACTTTCGCTGATCCTTATCAGATTGGAAATCCGAGTATGTGTAACCAATAGGAATCAACTCGGACGCTTTGTAACTCAGAACATAATTCCTAGTCCTTCGCAGGTACTTAAGTATGTTCTTTACAGCAGTCCAGTGACCCTGTCCAGGGTTACTCTGATATCTAGCTACCATGCCCACGGCATAGCAGATATCAGGTCTCATGCACAACATGGCATACATTAGACTTCCTACTGCCGAAGCATAAGGAACCTTCTTCATGTAATCTATCTCCTTTTGTGTTTTGGGACACATGTCTTTAGATAGATGAATTCCATGGCAGAAAGGTTGAGCACCTCTCTTGGAATTCTGCATGTTGAAACGAGCCAGAATCGCATCAATATATGAAGCCTGGGACAAGCTTAATGTTCTTTTCCGGCGATCCCTTATAACCTTGATCCCAAGAACATGCCCAAATTGTCCTAAGTCTTTCATATCGAATTGCTTGGACAACCAATTAGAAGAATATCGTCTACATAAAGCACGAGAAACGCCACACTGTTTCCGTCACTTCTCCGGTATACACACGACTCGTCCATGCTTTGAATGAATCCATAAGACTGGATAACCTCATCAAACCGCATGTTCCAAGATCTAGCAGCTTGCTTCAATCCATAAATGGATCGGTTTAGCTTACACACTAGATGCTCTTGGCCTTTCTTAATGAAACCTTCTGGCTGTCTCATGTAAATGGTCTCGTCAAGATTCCCATTCAAGAATGCTGTCTTGACGTCCATTTGCCACACCTCATAATCCATATGAGATGCTATAGATAAAAGAATCCGGATCGACTTTAGCATAGCTACCGGCGAAAAAGTTTCCTCATAATCGATCCCTTCTTTCTGAGTATACCCTTTCGCAACAAGCCTAGCCTTGAAGGTTTCCACCTTCCCGTCAGACCCTCTTTTTCTCTTGTACACCCACTTGCAACCAATGGCTTTTACACCTTTGGGCGGTGCTACAAGATTCCAGACCTGATTTAAATCCATTGATTCAATCTCAGATTTCATCGCCTTTTGCCAAGACTGAGCATCTTGATCTTTAAGCGCCTCGCCGCAGGTCCAGGGATCGGCTTCATGTTCTCCAGGTAACAAGTCCGAAGACTCACCTATAAACATGAACCTATCGGGTTGTCGAACAACCCTCCCACTACGACGACGCTCCGGTGTAACCTCAGTAACTACAGGTGCAGACTGTGGTGGCGTATCACCCGGTTCGGTTGGATCTAAGCCTTGATCGTCCCCTCTCAGTTCGTTAAGTATTATCTCACTCTTGGGCTTGTGGTCCATTATATAATCCTCTTCCAAGAACCGAGCGTTGGTGCTAACAACGATCTTCTGGTCCTTAGGACTATAAAATAGACCACCTTTCGTTCCTCTAGGATATCCTATAAACAACCGAATATCTGAACGAGATTCCAACTTATCAGCCCCATGCTTCAGCACATGTGCTGGACAACCCCAGATCCGAATGTGTTTCAAGTTCGGCTTACGCCCGGTCCACAATTCCGAGGGCGTCTTGGGAACTGATTTAGAAGGAACTAAGTTCAAGATATACGCCGCTGTTTCCAAGGCATATCCCCAGAACGAAACTGGTAGGTCTGAATAACTCATCATAGATCTTACCATTTCCATAAGAGTCCTATTCCTTCTTTCTGCTACACCATTCTGCTGGGGCGTGTATGGTGCAGTCATCTGGGAGTCAATCCCATTCTCTAATAAGTACGCTTTAAACTCTCCCGAGAGGTACTCTCCTCCACGATCAGATCGTAGAGTCTTTATGGTTTTACCATGAAGGTTCTCCACAAGAGCTTTGTACTCCTTGAACTTGTCAAAGCACTCGCTCTTGCGGCGCATCAGGTATATAAAACCATACCTTGAGTAATCATCAGTGAAGGTTACGAAATATTCATAACCTCCTCTCGCTTGGACAGATAAAGGCCCGCACAAATCAGAGTGAATCAATTCTAGTACTTCCTTGGATCTATACCCCTTATCACTAAAGGGTCGCTTGGTCATTTTTCCTTCCAGGCATGATTCACAGGTCGGAAAGTCCTCATCTTTCACACCACTGAGTATTCCATCAGTTATCAACCTTTGAATCCTACCCAAGTTAATATGACCCAGCCTAAGATGCCATAAGTACTTTTGATTCATCCTAGAAGGCTCCTTTCTCTTATTGGTACTAGATGTGTTATATGACTCTACACTTTGCATCGTGGGATTCAGTATATATAAATTGCCTATCAATGTACCAGAACAAATATAATCACCATTCTTCTTGACAATAACAGAATTATCAAAAGAAACAGAAAATCCATTCAAAACCAACTTAGAAACCGAAACAAGGTTCTTTCTAAAATTCGGTACATAAAGACAATTATTCAATACCAAAACTTTATTATTAAAAGATAAATAAATATCTCCCACTGCAACTGCCGCCACTTTCGTAGCGTTGCCCATGTAGATAGTGATCTCTCCCTCTCTAAGCCGCCGGGTTTCCTGGAACCCCTGCAAAGAATTGCAGACATGATCAGTGGCTCCCGTATCCACACACCAGGTACCGGTGGATAACACCGCTAAACATGTTTCAGTGACTAAGGAAAAGTTCATACCTCCTTGTCTGAGAGGACAATTAGACTTCCAATGTCCAGACTGCTTGCAACGGAAACACTTGCCCTTGGGCTTGTTCACTCCGTTCTGTGGTCCACCATTTCTGGGTCCATTGGGTTTCCGTCCTTGCTTCTTCTTCCTCTTAGTCCCCGGAGGGCCAGGAAGTTTCACAGCCACAAGTGCCTGAGACTTCTTAAAGATTCCCTCTGCCGCCTGGAGTTCAGTCAGGAGTTCCGCCAACGTATATAACCTCTTGTTCATGTTATAGTTCAGGCGGAACTGCTCAAAACTCCTAGGCAGAGACTGGAGCACTATATCGATCTGGGTTTCCCCATCGATAGCTCCTCCCATAATCTCTATCTCATTCAGATAGCCAATCATCCTAAGAACGTGATCCCTCACGGGCGTTCCTTCGGACATGGTGGCCGTCATGAGTTTCCTCATAGCATCTTGCCTGGCTGCCCTATCCTGACTACCAAACATCTCCTTGAGGTTAAGCATCATATCATAGGCAGTGGTCATGGCCTCATGCTGATGTTGCAGCACATTTGACATAGAAGCCAAAATGTAGCACCGCGCCATCTGATCAGCCTTGACCCACTTCCGATGAGCTTCTTTTTCCTCAGGAGTGGAGGTATCAGTAGGTTCATCAGGACAAACCTCATGGAGTACATACTTGTACTCCTCCGCAGTTAGGACAATGTCCAAGTTTCGTTTCAAATCAACATAGTTTGGACCAGTGAGTTTGTTTTCTTTTAGTATAATGGACAGCGGGTTGAGTGCCATATCTATAAAAGAGACAAATCAAACTGTCAAATTTAATTCGATATTAACTCCCTTAATTAATATCATTAAATTTACCAATCAATCCTAAAATCCTATCAGACTAGCATGCCACGTTCATGTGGACGTATACCAGTCCAAACGATTTTATAACTGGACTTTTACTTTGGTCGTACATCATTTACAGCAGTGACTCCGATGGGGAGGATACTGTAAAGCGTACCTAAGTGTATACCATTTCTCAGTACTAAGTTAACCGCTCGGAAACTACACGCCCACCGCAAGCCACGTTAGTGTGGACGTTTACGTTGACATGCGGTCCCTTTACGATTTCCTATAACTGTCGAGCCTCAATTAACCCAAAGTTCCGTTTCCGTCTAGCAAGCCACGATAGTGTGGACGTTTACTAAACAAACAACTTTGTTAATTGAATTCCATTTAATAAATTTCACAGTTTCGTTAATCAAAGCTTGATATCTCGTAAGTGAAACTCGAAGTTTCTAACCAGCGATCAATCATGCAATTGAGCCCTATCTCTCACAAAGTGAGGGAGCCAACCAGACAATCGATCTAGTCATCAAATGACTCGAATGTCTCTAATCTGTGTCATCGACATAACCAAGCGCTTTGGCTCCATTCCACTCCCCGGGGTGAGAATGAGTCGAGTTGAAATTAGTCTTTGAAAGACAGATTAGGCATTGCTTTGAAAAACTCAAGTGTTCAATTCTATAAATGGAATTGAATTCAAATTTTGATCCAGTGATATCCGTGTGTCAACTTTATCCGATAGGGAGGATGACACTAAAGCCAACTCGTAAGCGACACACATCACCATCAAAACAGAGAATGGAGACCGCGGGATTGTTTCCAATCCCTCTCCCACTTAGTTTTTACGAAAAAGGGATAACAAGCATGCATATGAAAACTAAAGCATAATAAAACGCACGTAAACACACAAAAAGCATTTAACGTGGCCCGATTATTATGGCCTTTTAAAATCTTCGATGCACGTCTTCTCGGATCTTCGTCTCGTTGCTCGCCTCGGTCTCGGTCCATCACCGACTCGTCTAAGGACCAAGAGACGAACCCCTCCCACTGGAGTATCATCCCGGGTCCCTCGACAAGCGATCCGTGATGTCCGTCGAACCCCCGCGTCGCTGCTGCCAAACCTCAAACAGCGCCCGCTGTATGAGGAACAGCGGTCGCTGGAGGAGCTGCAAACGGCGACCGCCGTTTGCCCTCCAGCGGGCGCCGTTTGTACACAGCAGCCGCGGGTTCGACTCCTCGACCCTCGTTCGTTCGTCCTTCGATCTCCTCTCGATTCACCAAGCAGCAGTAACATTACATATGTAAACTAACTACTTCCGGCATCGATCCTATACAGGAATGATCGATCCTATACATCCGGATAAACGAAAAACGAAAAACCCTAAACGACTCAACCCGTCGTTTTAACTATTACAAGCAAGCAACGTTTTTAAAAAACAAAGATCTCGACAATCCCGAGAGTTTAACACACCACAACATACAGTACAATAAAACATGACCATAATAATCGGGTGATCCTGCAAAACAAAATCGCAAACAATACAAAGAACGTATAAACCGGCTCTGATACCAATTGTTGGATTTCGACTACCCGGGATGCGTTCGTTCGATTGCTCGAACATCTGAACGCTCCCAGTCGACCTCCGGTGTCGCTACTTCGTTCACACGACAGCCCTTGACCCGATTCACGCCCAGCCATCGCCCCGGAGGACAACCGCGCGAAACGGAGCTGGTCTGTACCCAATCAGCGCCCGCTGATTGCAGACCAGCGGTCGCTGGTGGAGCTGCAAACAGCGGTCGCTGTTTGCCCACTAGCGGGCGCTGTTCGTCCGCGAACAGCAACGCGACGTTGCTGTTCCGGGCTCGTTTCCGGGTCGTTTTTCCCCATCCGACTACCGATCCGAAGGTCCTAGAACCCCCAGTAGTCGAGGAATGCGATCCACGATGCCCGGATCCCGATCGTACGTTCATGTATGATTAAAGAATAACATGAGATTGAAAAGTGCGGAAAAAGAATCAATCTCATACCTTCTCGGTCGATTGTTGAGACCTTAGAGCTTCTAACGTATTCTCTGATCCCGTCTCCAACCGTTGTGTGGGCAACGATCCGCTAGAGTTCTCCCGTCTATACACTCTCTGTCTCAACCACCGTATGATTATTCTCAATGAGAGAATAAAAATATAATTGCGTTAACTTTATTTTTTACACAGAGAAAAATATTTTTGCGCTAAGCAAAATAATTATTCTCTGATGAAAAATGAAAGTTGCGGCGAAAGTTAGGTTTAGAGAGGGTAAGGGAGGGGGTTTAAATAGAGCTACGTTAGGGACATAAGGGTAAATTAATTAAGGGCTAAATTGAAATATTAATTAACTTGGAATACGTAAAAGCAATTCCTTAATTAATCAATTTCAATTTTAATTATTATTAACTCCACTATAAAATAATAATTGTATTCCCGAAATTAATTTAATATTATATCAACAATAATATTTCCGCCGAAATTACATATACGACTTTCCCCGTGTTTAAGATATCGAACGTCCACGAATTTATTTAATTACTAATAATTAAATTAATTCGTTTCTTATTATCCGAGACTAGTACCACTCATCCTTATTATCATGTGGAACAAATCCACCTGCAGGGTTTACATGATAAACTTTATGAGCTCATCTCGGGGACGTCATCAACCCGATAAACGGGACACGGTTTCCTGTCTATAATCTATAGCATGCCGTGTGTACAATTCCGATTCCCAATTTACCGAGTATCTCGACTAATCAATTAGTCTCACTCATTGGCATATTAAAGAACCGAGAATTGGACACACGCACCTATAATTATATAGGGATTAAGAATTCGTATATCCGTAATCTCTGAGGTCTAGTTCGATTACGTCGATTAGTATAAATCGAACGCCCTCCCGTGGTCCTGCTCAATACACCAAGTGTACAAGTGTAACATAATAGTCAAGACCAACTATTACCCAGTCACACTACGACGTACCGATGGATTGTCCCTGTCCATCTAAGTCGTGAGCCTCTGTTTGATAATATACGAGTAACCGACAGTATGATCTTCCGCGTGTCTCCTCACGCCATACTGTCTACAATGTATATATCTAGGACTATTGCATTCAAGTACAAGATAGACAAAAATGCTGACAGTTTGATTATTAGATAATGTAAAACACAGATAAGGAGTTCCATATTGTCACTAAACTAGACATTTAGAATATAACTCCATCAGTCTTCGCATCCTGCACTACCAACACTAATGAGCACTACGGCTCCGTTTGAACTACTTCACATGGATCTCATGGGTCCAATGGAAGTAAAGAGTATTGCCAAGAAAGAATATGTGCTGGTGGTGGTTGATGATTTCTCTCGTTACACTTGGACGAGATTTCTTGCTACCAAGGATGAGACTTTTGATGCTCTCAAAGGCATTGTGAAATGGATAAGAACAAATCATGAAGCAAAAGTGAAGAGGATCAGAAGTGATCACGGGACTGAATTTGAAAATGCTAGCTTCAATGAATTTTGTATGATGAAGGGAATTCATCATGAATATTCGGCCCCAAAGACGCCTCAACAAAATGGGATCGCCGAACGAAAGAATCGAACACTGCAAGAGATGGCTCGCGTGATGTTGATCTCAAAAAATCTTGCACGAAATTTTTGGGCTGAAGCCGTCTCTACTGCTGGATACATTCTAAACAGAATAAGTATTCGTTCTGGCACTACGGCAACTGCCTATGAACTTGTGAATGGCAAGAAGCCATCTGTTGCTCACCTTCGTGTCTTTGGCTGCACCTGCTACATCTTGAGGGATCGTGATCCACTGAAGAAATTTGAAGCTAAAGCCGATCGTGGTATTTTTGTTGGCTATAGTCAAAACAGTCATGCCTATCATGCTTACAATCTCAGAACTAGAAAGGTCATGGAAACTGTAAACATCAACTTTGATGAGCAAGACTTTCTTGGAAAAGATACGGATGCAGACTGGGTTAAGGAAGGAATTTTGGAGTATAGAACTTTTCCATCTACACCGACTGACGTGGCCCCTGAAAATGTAACTCCTAACACTTCACCTGAAGTTGGAGAATCTAGCCATCGTAACAATGATACTTCATCGTCTGATGGTGAAGAGTGTGAAGATGTTGACAACCCTGATGATGCTCCTAGAGAGGCACCTCGCCTTATTCAAAAGAAACATCCACCTACTCAGATGATTGGAAGCCTGAATGAGCGCACTACACGCTCAAAGAAACCTACTACATCTCAGGATGAACTCTACAACATCTGCACTTCTGCTGTCTGTCTTGATATCGGGATCTCTTGCTTCTTATCTCAATCAGAACCGAAAAACTATAAAGAAGCTCTGAAGGATGATTGCTGGATCATGGCTATGCAGGAAGAGTTGAATGAGTTTACTAGAAACAATGTCTGATCATTGGTTCCCCGAACGTCAAATATTAATGTTGTTGGAACCAAATGGATATTTAAGAACAAAACGGATGAGCATAATCAAGTAGTGCGAAATAAAGCTCTTCTCGTTGCACAAGGCTATGCCCAAGTGGAAGGGATAGATTTTAATGAAACCTTTGCTCCAGTTGCACGAATTGAATCCATCAGACTCTTAATCGCTATTGCATGCCACCTCGGCATCAAACTACGACAAATGGATGTCAAAGCTGCATTCCTAAATGGAGTATTAGAAGAGGAGGTGTATGTTGCTCAACCAAAAGGATTCGAGGATCCCAAGAAGCCAAATCATGTTTATAAGCTTCACAAAGCTTTATATGGGTTGAAGCAAGCTCCGAGAGCGTGGTATGGGTGTCTAACGGACTACTTACTGAAGTTTGGGTTTGTACGTGGCTCATTCGACAAGACTCTTTTCTTGAAGCGGGATGGCAAACACATGATGGTTGCCCAGATTTACGTTGATGACATTGTATTTGGTGCTACTTGCTCTAAACTCGTGAAAGCTTTCACGGAATCTATGTCTTCAACATTCCAGATGAGTCTTGAAGGAGAGCTACATCAATTCTTGGGACTTCAGATATCTCAACGACCGGATGGAATCTTCGTATCTCAAAGCAAATATGCGAAAAATATGGTCGAAAGATTTGAGATGCATCATGCTAAGCCCGCAAAAACTCTCATGGCGACGACTGAACGGTTATCTAAATCAACTAAAAGTCGAAGTGTTGATCAAACTCTTTATCGTTCCATGATTGGTAGTTTACTTTATCTAACCGCTACTCGCCCTGACATTATGTTTAGTGTTTGTATGTGTGCTAGGTACCAGGCGGATCCAAAAGAAGACCATCTACAAGCTGTCAAACGGATTCTCCGTTATGTCTCAGGGACTTCTGATTTAGGTCTTTGGTATGCATGCGACACTTCATCAAATCTTGTCGGTTACTCCGATGCGGATTGGGCAAGCGACAGTGATGAACGAAAAAGCACTTCCGGGTGTTGTTGCTTCCTTGGCAATAATATCGTGTCATGGCATAGTCGGAAGCAGAATTGCATAGCACTATCAACTGCTGAGTCTGAGTATGTTGCAGCCGGGAGTTGCTGCACTCAATTGCTTTGGCTAAAGCAGATGTTGGATGATTATCTTATCGAGAGTGCACCCTTGGTGCTGTACTGTGATAACCAAAGTGCTATCAAAATCAGCGAAAATCCTGTCCAGCATTCTCGCACTAAACACATCGACATTCGACATCATTTCATTAGAGATTTGGTTGATCGTGATATAGTCAGTCTATAGCATATTTCAACAGAAAAACAGCTCGCTGACATCTTTACCAAACCTCTTGACTTTGAGAGATTTCAAACTCTAAGAAATTCTCTCTGCATGTGTTCTCTCTAAGAGTTCACGAAAATTTTGAAGTCTGAAAGATTATTTTCTTTACTTCTGAATATGCACGCTGAATCGTCGTGGATTAGTCTAATAAGTTGAACATGGATTCGAGGCCGCTTTAGTCTTCGGACCCAAGTGCATTTATTCCTCTGAGTGCAAACATGTGAACTTGGCATATAACTCCCATAAGCTATCATTTGCATAGATCCATAATACCAAGTAGCGGAGGACGCCGGATCACATTGTCCGCCGGCTCCCCTCTTCGAAAGGTAGCACATGGACGCCCCAGTTTAAGATGCTCTTCCATCACACTTCGGAGATGCGGGATGATCCTCGCTCCCCTCTGACTGCTGTAATGAGCATCTGTTGCATTTCATATAAAGCTAAAAACTCGTCTGGAGGACGCCGGGTCACTTTGTCCGCCGGCTCCCCTCTGATGTAGTAAGTCTAGTCCCAAGTGGAGTGCCTTAAAAGTTCACCTTGCATTCATGAATTAAAATCTCTTGTGCGGTGCTAACTCATCAAATATGTTTCGACGAAACACGACATGTGTTCTTGTGATTGTGACGAAGGACAAGTTAAATGTCAATCAAAATACTTCGGCCCGAATCACCGGTTTTTAATATGAGAGTTTTTCCTTATACCTCAAAGCTTTTTCTCACCTCGTGTGAAATTTTTGGTTTTCGGAAAATGATGAAAATGTGAATTCTTTTCTGGGAAAATATTTGCTCTTCACTGCCTCGTATCACCGCTTAAATCTCCACTAAAATGTTTTGAATGTTTGCAGTGTGTTGAACGCTTGAATACTAACTCGGGATGTCCTGTTTTGTTTGGTGTCCCTATAGTTCATGTTCAGCATCTCGTGGAGTTCAAATCCTTAAGGCGAAAATTGAGTGTAGCGGCTTCCAGTGCTTATCTCCTCATGCAAGTTGATCGCTTGGTGTCCTTGTGCGCCGCCAGTCGCATGGACAGGATTTGCGACGCTGGTCGCACGCGACGCAAGTCGCAACTCCAGCGACTTCGTGCGACTCCAGTCGCACGCGACACAAGTCGTGTGATCAACACCTCTGCGCTACACCTCGCCTCACCTCTGCTGTTCAACATAAATGATGCAACACACTTCATCTCCGTCAACCCTGCCTTGCGACGATAAACAACCTTGTGATCTTTGCTCGTCGCCGAAAATCCTTGAAAAATTTTGAAAATTTTTGAAAATTTTTTTTTACTTAGAAAATTTTTCAAGAATTTCGGTTTATTTTTTATTATTATTTTATTCTTTTTTGTACTGATGGGCCAATTTTGTACTGTTTATTGGGCTTTTTCGCAGGTCATTTGTTCCAAGACGAGCAGGCCCAAAATTTTCCTATATATAGGCCATTGAAAACTTGGATTAGGGTTACTTGCATCCTGAAATTCTCTAAGTCTTACACTCGTGCCTACCTTGAGTTTGAAGTTTGAGTTCGAGATTCTGAGTTTAAGTTTCTCTCTTCACGCTACCAGCGTTCGACGATTGTTGGGTTCTATAACCTCACTTCTCTAGCTTCGCACATCAGGTGCCTGTGATCGATACTTAGGATTCTTAGATCTTCTATCTTCATCTCACTCCTGCAATCACTATGTCGTCATCTGGAAATCTGTTTGATGACCTGGATAAGGAAGTCCTTGAATCTCTTCGCGATGCCTGGAAGCAGGCACCTTCTCCTGAATCGTCGAAGAAGGCACTTCATGCCTTGCAGAAACATATGGATAAAATGGATCGTCGCTCTGGCAAGTCCATCTCTGATTCTCCGACTGTCGATCTCACGAAGACAGCCAAACCAGCACATTCTGTGTCTCATGGTGCTGGGAAGCAGACTAAAGATCCTAAATCTGGTTTTCTGCGAACTTACAAAGGCACTGTCTCTCGCAAAGAGTATAAACGTATGATCGCTAATGGCGAGATGACTGTTGGAGTTGTGTACTTAATGTCTAGATTTAAGTAACGGAAGCTCACGATCCATTGCCACTGATCTATTTAATTAAATAAACAATTGTTTGCATTTATTTAAATATATGCAAATCATAGTCCTGGATTTTATACGTTGTAGTTAGTATGGTGTGTCGGGCCCCACACAGAAGATCATACTATCGGTTACTCGTATTTAATCAAACAGTAGCTCACGACCTAGATGGACACGGACCAATCCATCGGTATAGTCGTTGTGTGAGAGAGAAAATAATTTGTCTTGATTATTTTATCACACTTGTACACTTGGTGTATTGAGCGGATCGTTGAGATTCATCGATTAGGATTGCCGGCGATAATCAATTCGAGTCTCAGTGTATTTTATTCTTAATCCCTGAAACTATTGCGGGTGTGTATATTCAATATAAGTGACTTTGATTTACCAAAGGAATTAACCGATTTAATTATTGGGTTAATTACCGGTTAAGTTGGGTCACTATATTTTATATATGACATGCCGTGAATACTTGACGGGAAAGTGTATCCCGGAAGGGTTGATAATATCCCCGAGATGAGTTCATAAGGAATTATTATGTAAACCCTGCAGGTGGATTTGTTCCGCATAATAATTAAGGTTGAATGGTACTAGTCTCGGATATAAGAGATGAATAAATTAATTAGCAATAAATTAATTTTATTCATGGATATTTATATCTTAAATACACGGAATAAATAATACTACCGGAGAAATATTATTTGATATAATATGGTTTAATATTGGGAGTGCAATTAATTTTATATAGTGGAAAATAGAATTAATTAATAATAGTAAGGATTAATAGATTTGGGTTTGGGCTCAATTTAATCACTATTATTGGAAGCCCAATATTCCACCTCCTTAAGATCCCCTACGTAGCCTATAAAAGCACTACATGGTCTTCTCTATTCTCATAACTTGAAGATCACAATTCTAGAGAGAGAAAGTAGAGAGGGAGATCCATGGAGTTCGGTAGATCGTCGCCCACACGACGTCCGAGCTAGTGCAAGGAATACGTGGGAAGATTTCAAGGTCATCAAATTGAGTTCTTCGTTTTTCCGAACAACGAGAACGAGGTAAATCGTAAATCCCTCTTTATGATTTTATCGTTTAATTATCGTAAAAATATCATGAACCAAGATCCGAGAACGCGACCTTTGTCGAGGTTGAACCGGGCGGTGGTGATCGAAGATCACCGGACCGCCGGCGGCTCAACGGCTCGAACAAGAGAGGGTCGAGAGGGGCGAGCCTCGGCTGGACGCCGAGACTCGATCGAGGGCGAGCTCGATCGCCCGTGCACAACCAGCGGGCTGCTGGAGCAGCCCCGCTCACGCGGCTGGACCGCCGCTCGAGCGGCGGTGGCTGGTGGTGATCGCAAGCCACGGTTCGCCGTGGCTGGTCGTGCGATCACCGGGGGCGGCTGGGCGTGCATAGGGGGCTGCCAAGGGCAGCCCTAGGCGGCTGCCAAGGACAGCCGCGAGCCCCACACGAGGGCTCGACCGAACAGCCCGGGCTATCCCCGTGGTTAGGGTTTGGTTGAGTCCGGCTTCGCGTGGTGGTTCGTGGCGGGTTGTTCCGGCATCCGGGAGTCGATTGGAGTTGTCGTTCCGCACTTTGACAACTCCGGATATTCGATCTTCAAAGGATTTCGGTCGGAATTAATTGGATAATTAATTTTAATTAATTTATTAATTCCGGGATATCGATTTCCAACAATTGGTATCAGAGCGTTGGTTTTAGTTCATGGTATTTTTCGATAAATTGTTCTACCTTGCAGGGTTTCCGATTATTATGGCTAGATTTAATTTTTATTAATTAATGTCATAATTTTTCTCTTGATTATTAAACTCTCGGTGATGTCAATATTTGTTCTTGTGTGGTGAATGCTTGTTCTTAATTTTTCCGGAAATTGTTTGAGGTCGTTTTGTAGAGAATCGATGCCGGATAGCGTAGTAATAAATTTGTAATTTATTTTACGTTGGATCGAGGACGAAACGACGACCGGAAAAGTGTGACGGAGGAGACAAAGAGAGGGAGGACCGGGGATCGATCACGAGGATCGATCCCATGAGGATCGATCGCCCGGGCTGCCCTGGGGCTCTCGGCCACGCCGGCCACCAAGGGTGGTGGCGCGTGAGCCTTGGCCGGCGGTGGTAGTGGCGGTCGATGGTGGGGATGGCGTGGGGATCCCCAACCCATGCTATTCCTACCAAGATCCAACTTTCCTAATTGATTCGGTTTTCCTATTTTGAGTATTCCTAGTTTTGGGAACTCTCATGGAATAGAAAAAGAATTAATTGGAATTAATTATTTCCTTATTCTATTATGGAAGTCTTCTAGAATATTCCAAGTCTTACTTGGATAGGATTCTAGAGATTTAATAGAATTGGAAAGGAAAATAATTAATTATTAAATTAATTTATTTCCTAATTGATTATTCCTATTTTATGGGAATTTTCATGGACATGGAAATTAATTAATTTTGGAAAGAAGAGGAGTCCTAAATTAATTTTTCCTTATTTAATTATTCCTTTATGGAATTTTTAATGGATTAGGAAAGGAATTAATTTGGAAGGACTAGGAGTCCTAAATTATTTTATTTCCTTATTTCATTATGGAAATCATCTAGAATATTCCAAGTGGGTCTTGGATAGATTATTCTAGAGATTTAATGAAGTAGAAAGGGAAAATAAAATAAATTATTTTATTTCCTTATTTCATTATGGAAGTCTTCTAGAATATTCCAAGTGGGTCTTGGATAGATTATTCTAGAGATTTAATGAAGTAGAAAGGGAAAATAAAAATAATAAAAATATTAATAATATTTAATTTTATTTTTGATATATTCGATTGACTTAATTTTCGAATTAAGTAACTTTTGGATTAATTGAAAATAAATAGATTTAAATATTGGAGTTAATATTCCCGTCACATGGAGCATTCAAGAACGAAGACTAAAGACTAGAAGACGCATACGGGGATGCGATAAAGCCATAATAGTCGGAAAATAATATTCTAGTATTATTTTGATTATGTGATAATATTCTATGTGCTTTATTTCATGTATGCTTATGTGTATTTAATTATGCATTAAATAGCGTATCCCTTTATTGTAAAAAGCTAAGTGGGAGAGGTATGGAAACATATCCATGGTCTCCATTGCTGTTCTCTTGGTGACTTTTATGGACTTTTGAAGTTCGTATAGATAAGCCATTGGAGGAGAATTCTTGTAATTCCTCTTACGAGAAACATTGATTAAGTTTATCAAACAATGCCTAATTTGTCTTTCCAAAACTGATTTCAAGTCGACTCATTCTCACCCCGGGGAGTGGAATGGAGCCAAAGCCACTTGGTCATGTCGAGGACACAAATTAGAGGCAGTCGTACCATCTTTTGAAGGTGGATCGATTGTTTGCTCGGCTCCCTCATTTATGAGAGATAGGGTCGTTCGCATGGTGAATCACTGGTTAGAAACTTCGAGTTTCACTTATGATTCTCCGCGTCTTGATTTACAAGATTAAATGATTCAAGTAATTGGGAGTCAATTGTAAAAGTCTTTTGGTGTAGTAAACGTCCACACGAACGTGGCTTGCTACATTGAATGGGATTTTGGAACGATTGATGTAGACAGTTATAGAAGGGAGTAAAAGAGCGTATGTTAACGTAAACGTCCACACGAACGTGGCTTGCGGTGAATATACGTGTCCCAAACAATCTTCTTAGATACTGAGTAATGGTTTACACTTAGGTACGCTTTACAGTATTCTTCCCAACGAAGTAACGCTATAATTGATGTACGACCGAAGCAAATCTAATTGCTAAATCATTTGGATAGGTAAACGTCCACACGAACGTGGCTTGCCATATCTGATGGGATTTTAGAGGTGATTAGTGGTTTAATGATATTATTTAAGGGAGATAATATCGGAGATTAAATCGATTGTTTGTTGTTATATGTGCTCATAGATTAGGAAATGGCTTTGAACCCACTTTATGTGATACTTAAGGATTTAAACTCACTGGTCCCTAAATGTAATGATTGGAATAGAGATCTAGACATTACCCAAACTGTTAAAGAGTGCAAGGTTGTACTCAGTGAGCTTTGTCCTCCCGGGCCTATTGACATAGGCGGCTAGACAAGAAGCGATGAGGATACTCATAAAGGCCAGTCATTCGAGGAAACGCTTAAACACGTTTTTGAGATGATTGACCTTTTGGACGAGTTGAGACGGAAATCGCAAGCTCTTGTAGCCAATGCCAAAGGTTTCGAACCTAAGGGTAAAATCGGGGGAAAGGAAAAGCAAGCAAAGAATCCCAGTGGTCCTAAGTTTCTTAGACCACGAGATGGAACGAGAAAGCCATGAGGCAAGCATTCTCGATGCAAACAGTCTGGGTACTGGAAGTCTGATTGTCCTCTCAAAGAAAGTACGAAATTTTTCTTTAGTCGTGAAACATAGTCAGTGGTATTATCTACCGGAACCTGGTGTGTAGATATGGAACCACTGACGGTATGTGCATTTTAAATGCAAGGGTTCCAGGAAACCCGACGACTTAGAAAAGAAGAAATCGTAGTCTACATGGGCAATGCTGTGGAGGAGGCAGCAGTTGCAGTGGAGGACATTTTATAGGATTTCATTTTGAGTTATTGCTTTTATGTACCTTTCATATTAGAAAGAACTTTGTTCTGGATTTCTAATGAATGGATATTTTATTTCTTTTAATCATTTGATGGTTATAAGAAGAAATAATGATATTATCTATTCTGGTACATTAGCTAGCAATATATAAATGATGAATCCTGAGTCCACCACGATGCAACGAACCGTAGTGTGAAACTCGTTTTACTAATAAGAGATTTCTTTATCAATTATACTTGTGGATTCTTATGCTGAGTCATGTTTATTCAAATAAGAAGTTCAAAGGTCGAAAATTGATATTTGATCACTTAAGTTGAAGGAGTGGACCTTCCGACCTAAGAGTCTAATTTGGAAGATAATATGACTAAGTAATCCTTTATGGATATAAGATATAAGATCCGAAAAAGTATAAGAATTGATTGACTCTGATGTATGCAGACCTATGTCTACTCAGACAATAAGGTACGAGTACTTCATTTGATGATTACTCGAGAAATGGATTAGAATACCTGATGTGCCACAAAAGCAAGTGTTTTGACAAGTCAATGGACACAAAGCTATTGTGGAGAACCATCAAGGTATATCCATTTGTAGCCTGCGATTTGATCGCGGAGGCAAGTACCTTAATGCATGGCATACTGATCAGAGATTGGGATTTGATCCCAAATGACTACACCATACACTTTTGTGTAAGAAATGGTGTGTCGTAAATAAGAAATGGAACTCTTATAGAGATAGTAAAAGATGAGTTATACGGAACTACCTGTGTTCTATGGATATGTCTGGAAACAACGGCGCATTCAAATGCGGTTGTAGAATATCCTAGAAGAACAAAAGATGTGTGTTCAATAGTACTATGAACCAGAAGGACGTTATAAGTTCTAACGCCCGGTTCTTAGAGAAAGACTATATAATGAACCACAAGCCCAAGGTGACGTAATACTTTGAAATGAGAGAGAAAGATTAAGACTTAGAACCAGCCGAACCGAGTAGCGGTACACCACTAACTGCACCTACTGTTATCATTGTTTATACACCGGAATGCCATTGTAGTGGGAGGTTGTGGGACAACCGGAGATATTCATAAGACTAGGAGAGTCTTCGGACTCTGGACCTAATATACATGAAATCGATCCCTAGATCTACATGAAGGCCGTACTAGATCTAAATGTGCCTTCTTGGAGAGCAATAAGGATTATTGCTAAGAGGCGAGATCATTTAGAGTACAATCTTAGTTGATCCATTTATGGATTGAAACAAAGCATTGAGTTCGTGGTACTTGCAAATTGATGAGATAGTCCATTTTATGGATTCATCAAAAGCATAGACGAATTGTGTGTATTGGAAACGTGATGGAAAACAAGGTGGTGTTTCTCGGAGGTTTTATGTAGATGACACTCTTATCATTGGCAACAATGTAAAGATGTTATCAGACATAAAATGATGGTTGTCTAGATGAATCATTATGAAAGATAAAGGAAGAAGTTGGACATGTTCTTGAGATCTTGGATCTCTAGAAAGAACATTGTACTTCTCCTGGACATCTTACATAAATGATTATGGTTCGTTTTAAACATGCAAGATTCCGAGAAGGGTTCGTTACCTTTCAGAGACGGAATGCATCTATCTAAGGATATGTGTTTTGGAACACAAAAGGAGATAGAAGCAATGAAAGCAGTTTCCTACACTTTGAGTGTGGAAAGCTTAATAAATGCAATGTTGAAAACAAGAACCTGATATCGGCTATGCGGTTAGCATAGTGGGAGGATATCAAGGTAATCCTGGAAAGGAATATTCGACTGCTGTAAAAGTACTTTCGAAGTACTGTTCTAGACTACGAAGCAGACGAACATTTCCTTTGGATTACATTCTCTTAGATTTCTAATCGAATGAGGATCAGTGTAAGTCGATATCAGGCTATGTGTTTCACTATTGAAGGAGAAGGAGTTTTAACATGGAAGAGTGATAAGCACGATGCTTTTCGGACTCTGCCATGGGTAACCAAATAGCGGCCTCAGAGGCAGCGGAAGTTTTGGTATAACTCTGGGATAATCTCTGGGACTTAGATGTGATTCTTAATTTGCCAAAGGCTATGTAAATAGCGGTGCAATGGCAAATGGTAAGAAATCACAAGTCCATAAGTGTAAGATAACACATAGTGCAAGTACCACCTGATACGAGTCATCGTCAAGGGAGACGACGCTGTAGTCACCAAGATAACTTCAGAGCGGCAACCTAGAGTGCTCATTCACATAGTACTTCTTGGAAGTACAACTTAAGCACGTGATGAGTATGGAAGTCGGGAGTTTGGAGGAAATGACTAGACCTTAGTACAAGTGGGAGATTGTTGGAGTTGTGTACTTAATGTCTAGATTTAAGTAACGGAAGCTCACGATCCATTGCCACTGATCTATTTAATTAAATAAACAATTGTTTGCATTTATTTAAATATATGCAAATCATAGTCCTGGATTTTATACGTTGTAGTTAGTATGGTGTGTCGGGCCCCACACAGAAGATCATACTATCGGTTACTCGTATTTAATCAAACAGTAGCTCACGACCTAGATGGACACGGACCAATCCATCGGTATAGTCGTTGTGTGAGAGAGAAAATAATTTGTCTTAATTATTTTATCACACTTGTACACTTGGTGTATTGAGCGGATCGTTGAGATTCATCGATTAGGATTGCCGGCGATAATCAATTCGAGTCTCAGTGTATTTTATTCTTAATCCCTGAAACTATTGCGGGTGTGTATATTCAATATAAGTGACTTTGATTTACCAAAGGAATTAACCGATTTAATTATTGGGTTAATTACCGGTTAAGTTGGGTCACTATATTTTATATATGACATGCCGTGAATACTTGACGGGAAAGTGTATCCCGGAAGGGTTGATAATATCCCCGAGATGAGTTCATAAGGAATTATTATCTAAACCCTGCAGGTGGATTTGTTCCGCATAATAATTAAGGTTGAATGGTACTAGTCTCGGATATAAGAGATGAATAAATTAATTAGCAATAAATTAATTTTATTCATGGATATTTATATCTTAAATACACGGAATAAATAATACTACCGGAGAAATATTATTTGATATAATATGGTTTAATATTGGGAGTGCAATTAATTTTATATAGTGGAAAATAGAATTAATTAATAATAGTAAGGATTAATAGATTTGGGTTTGGGCTCAATTTAATCACTATTATTGGAAGCCCAATATTCCACCTCCTTAAGATCCCCTACGTAGCCTATAAAAGCACTACATGGTCTTCTCTATTCTCATAACTTGAAGATCACAATTCTAGAGAGAGAAAGTAGAGAGGGAGATCCATGGAGTTCGGTAGATCGTCGCCCACACGACGTAGTGCAAGGAATACGTGGGAAGATTTCAAGGTCGTCAAATTGAGTTCTTCATTTTTCCGAACAACGAGAACGAGGTAAATCGTAAATCCCTCTTTATGATTTTATCGTTTAATTATCGTAAAAATATCGTGAACCAAGATCCGAGAACGCGACCTTTGTCGAGGTTGAACCGGGCGGTGGTGATCGAAGATCACCGGACCGCCGGCGGCTCAACGGCTCGAACAAGAGAGGGTCGAGAGGGGCGAGCCTCGGCTGGACGCCGAGACTCGATCGAGGGCGAGCTCGATCGCCCGTGCACAACCAGCGGGCTGCTGGAGCAGCCCCGCTCACGCGGCTGGACCGCCGCTCGAGCGGCGGTGGCTGGTGGTGATCGCAAGCCACGGTTCGCCGTGGCTGGTCGTGCGATCACCGGGGGCGGCTGGGCGTGCATAGGGGGCTGCCAAGGGCAGCCCTAGGCGGCTGCCAAGTGCTTTTATAGGCTACGTAGGGGATCTAAAGGAGGTGGAATATTGGGCTTCCAATATTGAAGATTTAATTGAGCCCACTGCTCAAGTCCATTAATCCTTATCAATATTAATTAAATTTATTTTCCACTATATAAATTAATTGCACTCCCAATATTAAACCATATTATATCAAATAATATTTCTCGGATAGTATTATTTATTCCGTGTATTTAAGATTTAAATATCCATGAATAAAATTAATTTATTGCTAATTAATTTATTCATCTCTTTAATCCGAGACTAGTACCATTCAACCTTAATTATTGTGCGGAACGAATCCACTCATGAGGTTTACACAATAATTCCTTATGAACTCATCTCGGGGATATTATCAACCCTTCCGGGATACACTGTCCGGTCAATTATTCACGGCATGCCATATATGAAATATAGTGACCCAACTTAACCGGTAATTAACCCAATAATTAAATCGGTTAATTCCTTTGGTAAATCAAAGTCACTTATATTAAATATACACACCCGCAATAATATCGGGGATTAAGAATAAAATACACTGAGACTCGAATCGATTATCGCCGGCAATCCTAATCGATGAATCTCAACGATCCGCTCAATACACCAAGTGTACAAGTGTGATAAAATAATTAAGACAAATTATTTTCTCTCTCACACAACGACTATACCGATGGATTGGTCCGGGTCCATCTAGGTCGTGAGCCACTGTTTGATTAAATACGAGTAACCGATAGTATGATCTTCTGTGTGGGCCCGACACACCATACTAACTACAACGTATAAAATCTAGGACTATGATTTGCATATATTTAATTAATAATAATTAAAAGCAAACAATTGTTTATTAATTTAATATATTAAATGCTATGACCGGGAGTTTACCGTTTTTAAATCTAGACATTAAGTACACAACTCCAACAGTTGTATGAATGAGAAAATGATTTGTCTTAATTATTTTATCATACTTGTACACTGGGTGTATTGAGTGGGCCTGCTTGAGATTAATCGATTAGGATTGCCTTAGATAATCGATTTAAATCTAAGTGTATTTTATTCTGAATCCCTGATATTATTGCGGGTGTGTGCATATAATATTAGTGACTTTGACTAACCAATGGAATTGTCTAATTAGATATATTCGGACAATTACCGGAAAATTGGGTCACTGTATTTTGTGTATGACATGATGTGAATTCTTGACGAGAAAGTGTGTCCCGATAAGGGTTGATAATGTCCCCGAGATGAGCTCATAAGGAATTATTATGTAAACCTCGCGAGTGGATTTATTCCCGCATAATAATAAAGTTGAGTGGTACTAGTCTCAGAATTACACGAGATGAATAAATTAATTAGCAATAAATATAATTTATTCATGGACATTTCTATCTTAAACGCACGGAATAAATAATACTCCGGAAGAATATTATTTGATATAATATGGTTTAATATTGGTAGTACAATTATATTTATATATTGGAGTTAAATATAATTAATAGAATAATTAATAGACTTGGGTTTGGGCTCAATTTAATTATATCTATTGGAAGCTCAATATTCTACTTCCTTAAGGTCCCTACGTAGCCTATATAAGCACTACATGGTCTTCTCATAAAGACAAGACAAGATAATCATACTTGCTTAGTCTAGAGAATTGAGAAGGAGATCCATAAAGTTTGGAGGATCGTCACTGATGGAGTAGTATACTTAATGTCTAGATTTAAGTGATCTGAACTCTTTGTACACTTTCATTTATCTATTAATAAATAAACATTCATTTGTTTTTAATTATGTTTAATTAAATATATGCAAATTATAATCCAAATTATACACGTTGTAGTTAGTATGGTGTGCGACGTCACACGGAAGATCATACTATCGGTTACTCGTATATAATCGAACAGTTGCTCACGACCTAGATGGACAATGACCAATCCATCGGTATAGTCGTTGTATGAGTGAGAAAATAATTTGTCCTAATTATTTTACCATACTTGTACACTTGGTGTATTGGGCGGATCTGTTTGAGATTTATCGATTAGGATTGCCTTCAATAATCGATTTAAAGTCTCAGTGTATTTTATTCTTAATCCCTGATATTATTGCGGGTGTGTGCATATAATATTAGTGGCTTTGATTTTCCAAAGGAATTGACTGATTAGAATAACCAGTCGATTACCGGTAAAGTTGGGTCGCTCTAATTTATGTATGACATGCCGTGAATTCTTGACGGGAAAGTATGTCCCGATAAGGGTTGATAATATTCCCGAGATGAGCTTATAAGGAATTATTATGTAAACCTCGCGAGTGGATTTGTTCCCGCACAATAATAAAGTTGAGTGGTACTAATCTCGGATATAAGAGATGAATAAATTTATTAAGCAATAAATATAATTTATTCATGGATATTTATATCTTAAACATACGGAATAAATAATACTACCGGAAGAATATTATTTGATATAATATGTTTTAATATTGGCAGCAATTATATTTATATAGTGGAGTTAAAAATAATTAATAATAGTAAGGATTAATGGATTTGGGGTTGTGATCAATTTAATCACTATTATTGGAAGCCAATATTCTACTTCCTTAAGATCCCCCTATAAAAACACTATAATTTTGTGGACAGTTCCCTTTTTGATATATATATATATCGAATCGAATTATTCGTATAATATTCAAATCGAATAATATATTATTTATATTAATATTCATAAATAATTGAATATAAAAAATATATTATTCATTTTTTTCGAATACGAATCATCAAAAATCGAATCATTAATGAAGTAAAAAAAATTGATAAATAAACTCACCCTCCTAAAAATACCTTTAATATTTTTATACGATAAATTTTGGTGGTTTGGAGTAATGACAAACATAAATTAATAAGTCTGGCGATCCGATTGTATAGTGTCAACTTCTTCTTATCATCTATTTCCCCTAATTCGATCATACCGAGATTCAGAATTCAATGACAGAGGCCAAGATCTTCGAACTTAACAGTGGCACGATGCGACTCAGAGTCTCCAATTATGGATGCACCATCACCTCCTTGTTCGTACCTGACAAAAATGGTAAATTCACCATCTCATTCATTCATTCTTTTTTTGTTATTCTTCCTTTACAGATATAGTATTACATATTTTATTATCGATGTCTGAATCGTATAGGGAATTTAGCTGATGTTGTTCTTGGATTTGATACACTTGAGCCGTATCAGGTCGGTGTTTTATCATATGCAAATGCATTGTGAAAGAACACATTCGTCTTCTCTGTTTTTTTCCGATTTGGGTTGTAGTTCTTTTGTGCAGAAGGGTGCTTCTCCGTACTTTGGTTGCATCGTCGGTCGAGTGGCAAACAGGATCAAAGATGGGAAGTTTATGCTCGACGGCGTGCAGTACACATTGCCAGTCAACAAGCCACCAAACAGTCTCCACGGTATCCTACTTTTTTTTCTTTTGTATTAATCTCTTGTTGGTGAAAATAGTTACTTAGATAAGGTTGTGGAAAATAATATACAGTAAAATTATCGATCAAGATGTTGATTTCACATCAATATGCATTGGGCGTAATGTTACAATAGTCAATTTTGTCAAGTGTTTTTGAAATAAAGGAGCCTTTTCATTTACGGATAATTTCAGTATAAATAGTTTAGGAAGAAAAATATATCATTGAGACGTATTTCGTTTAATTAGCAATGATTTATGGAGTGTATATGCTGCCAATCATGTTACATAAAATTATATGCGTGACCTTATTTTCTAACAATTTTATAAAATTTGCACCAACATGTACACTTCACTTGCCATTTGATCCGATTCTTGTTTGTTGTTGAACAATGCCCTATTGTTATTATATGGTCACCAAAACCGATAATTTTCTTCTCTGTGATAATAAATTATAAACAAAAGAATTGTTGTCTAGGAAAAATGGAAAAAAGTATGCCTTTGACGGGAAATAATGGCGCGATATAATCCATATACCTGACCTCATATAGTAGGATAAATTATTTATTTCTGTGGCATGAGTAGTCATCTTTCAATGCACATTATCACATAATCTTATCTCTTAGCCCTTTCATCGAGGTGCTTTTTCAGATCCCATAGTCCCATTATTTTTGTTTTTCGTGCTAGTATTATCAACAATATGGGCAGGTAAAACTTGTTGGTTCTTGAATGAATAAAGTCAGAAAAAACTGCTCTGTGACCTTAATGTTAGGTTAAGGAGTTAAATGGAGATTCACAGCTCGCATAGCTAAGGTTTCATTAGATTATTCATAGACTGATAGGTAAGAAGAAAGAAAAGAAATGCCTTATTTCATACATATTTTAAATATGAAATCTCAAATCAGTTTGGATTTTTGTTAGAAAACATTTGTGGATGTCAACTCAAACCTTTAAAATAACATGCCAATAGGTATTGTGTGAATGAAAATGGATAAGATTACTAATCGTAAATTATCATAAACTGAGTTGCCATGCTAAGGTGACAAGAATTTACGGAAACATTATCATCAACCTTTTCTGACAATTGTTTGTCATGAATCAAGTTTACATTACAAGCTTATGCACATCAATTAATAATACAGTGTGCATCATATAGCAACTAAACTACATCAAGATTCACTTTCAAAGTGGACTATGGTGCATGATATAATTTGCCATATTTTCCATCACATTTCTGATACATTTTCTTGGTCAATTCCTTTGAAGGTGGAAACAAGGGATTTGACAAGGTCATCTGGGATGTTGCTGAACAGAAGAATGGTGACACTCCATCAATTACCTTCAAATATCACAGTCGTGATGGAGAAGAAGGTAATATTGCTTTCATGTATTTCAGTCAAATACATTCTGTCATTTTCCTTTTAATATTTTGTATTATCTGTAATGCAGGCTACCCAGGCAGTGTTACTTTCACCGCAACATACACACTCACATCAAAGACCACAATGAGACTCGACATGGAAGGCGTGCCAGAAGACAAGCCGACGCCAATCAACCTAGCCCAACACACATATTGGAACTTAGCCAGTCATAATTCTGGAAACATTCTCGATCATACGATTCAGATATGGGCTAATCACATCACGCCCGTAGATCAGAACATTGTCCCGACTGGCGAGATCATGCCTGTCAAAAACACTCCTTTTGACTTCACGAATGAGAACAAAATCGGGAGCCGTATTCATGAAGTCGGCATAGGGTATGACCATAATTACGTGCTCGACTGTGGAGAGGAGAAATCCGGCCTGAAGCATGCGGCTAAATTAAGGGACCCTTCTAGCTCTAGGACTCTGGATTTGTGGACTAGTGCTCCCGGCATGCAATTTTACACAGCGAATTATGTGAGTGGAATTGTAGGAAAAGATGGAGCCGTGTATGATAAGCATGCTGCCGTGTGTCTAGAGACACAGGGATATCCGAATGCTATCAACCAACCAAACTTCCCTTGTGTTGTTGTTCGGCCAGGAGAGAAGTACAAGCATAGCATGTTATTTGAATTTTCTGCTGAGTAGCCCATGTTTATGAAGTGAGACTTTTGAGACTCTCTGCTTCTGCCTTATCAGTATAATAATACAAGTTGAACAATGTTTTTCAACCATGTTTGTGGTATACAAGGACTCAATGAATACTATAATGTTTTCTTGTTCTTTTTTTCTTGATATTGAGTTTTCAGATTGTTTATTTGTTTTGAAAAAGTGAACTACGAGTTTGAACTTGTAGATATTTCACAATTGTTTGACAAAGAAAAGAATGTATATACATATATAAAAACAAACATGTTTGTGTTCTCAACAATGTCCTTCCGGAATGACCAAATGATGAATTTGTCCTATAAAATAAATCACAATACCGTATACTTGTGTGTAAATTAAGTTTGGCAGATTGTCCTGTGGCCAATCTGGAACATATGCACAAGCAATGTGTCATTCTCTTATTTACAATTTCCCATTTACAATGTGTTCAACCAACAAACGTAGTACCAAATATCCGATAATTCCTAGTGCCCCAAACATCACTTTTATCTATGTAATAGGATTTCAAGCAACATTGTATCCACGGTGGATTTCTTGCAATGTTATGCAATGCTGCCACCTCCTCATTGGCAACTCCAAGCAACATGTTCCTCTTTCTTGTCAGCATCTCGACAGAATCAGAATCACCAAAAAACATCGTCTGCATGAGTGCCAAAGTAATGACATGTTAGAACGTGTTTATTAAATATATCCTCCTCAAAGCCATGTTTGTTTGGTGGATCTTAGTAAATATATTCTCCGCATATCCTTAAATGGGATTGAGCAATAAGAGTGTTGAAATCAAGAAAATAAAAGTTCAAAAATAAGGTACATTCATGATAACTAAGTAGTAGAAATGAAAGAGAAGAAATAGGGATCGTTGCAAAAAAAAGCCCTATGATTTGGAGTATTTGTAAAAAATATACAACTTCAAAGTTCAAATATACAGAGAAAAAATACTGAGGCCTGGTCCTATATATTCACTCTTCAAAGATGCAGACAAATGAAACTTCCCTTTACATTCATAAAAGTATCAGTAACAATCTTATACAGTATTACATGCTGAATCAAGCCTCAAGGGGTTAATCTTATATTATCAGTAACAATCTTTTTTTACATGCTGAATCAAGCCTCAAGGGGTTAATTTGTAGTAATTTTTAAACTCTTGGTTTATGTAATCAAATCAAACTTTAGGTTTATTTTTGTAATAATGCCATAAAATATCAAAGAGCATTTCACAATTAATAAAAAGGCGTTACCCCATCCTCCGCATAAAGAAAAGCATGGATTCTTGCTGTGGGATCCTCCAAAGTTAACCTCACTCTGTAAATACCACTAGGAGTGTGAAAGTCCTCAGCCCTACATGGATATATCGTAACAACCCGAACAACACACCTAAATTTAAATGTCACCTGCAACAATGCACAATGCTAATAAAATTGGCGACATCAACTTATCTGCAACTTATGAATAAAGACAACTTTTGCTTCACAGATAAACCTCAGTATCATTTATTTTGGATAATTAAGAATTGGACTTTTCAGGATTCGACATACATTCAGGGGTTTTCAAATTTACATTTGGAATCAAATATAACTATAGAAAATTACATTAATGTTAAAAAAATCACTGATAAGCTCGTGTATTTAAATCAACCCAAACACGATTTGAAGAGGTGCACTCTATTTGTGTACTCTGTTTAAGAGATAGATGTAGAGATTTAAAGATATGACTTGCCTCTGGATGTGTGAGGACATTCATCAAAGTTACGAAGGGCACATCAGGGTGATCAGTCTCTGAAGTTACATAAATAAGGGCATATTAGACAAATTTGTCATCAAAGAGAACTTAAATATAAAGTCAACCAATCTCAATCACGAGGAAACCTGTTATGTTAGACGGCCAAGGAAAACTTGTGAAGGGTATTCTGCCCCACTGGGATGAGATGCGCTCATTATAAGACCTGAATCACAAAGATGACTGATAAATATTAACAACCCCAAACCTCATATCAAATGTGTTTCTAGTCGTAAAACAGATGAACTGGTCAATCGTAGATTATCAAAAGAAGAAAAGTAATCATTTCACAACCTATTAATGATTCACAAACCTCTATTTCACCATGAGATCCGTTATCAACCAAATTATCTCTACACTAACGTTAGAAGCAACACACCACTGCCATGTTCATCTAATTAATAGAGTATATTCTAATTTCCAAGCAGCAGCATTTCAGCAGGACCCACCACCAACAAATCATAACAATAAGGTATTGAAACTATACCACACTAACACCAATTGCATACAATTGACTAATTTCCAAACATCATTCAGTGAACCCACCACTTAACTACCATTCTAATATTTTGTCTTTAATCATGTCAGTTTGTGGAACAGCATTTAAGAAAAATCTTCCACACATTAAAATCAAACACATCACATAATCACATATTTATAAGACATGGATAATCTTGAGTAGCAATGACCTTTCTCGTTCTATTACAATACCGTCATCAGGCAAATAGCAAATCTTAGAGAAGGGCATCAAAACAGCACACCACAATGCATCACGAACTTCACACTTTACGCCGACAAACTTAACCCATCTATTTGTTTTCAAAAATTTAATGCCCAATTTCTCATTGCCTTGATCGACAGTCATCCTCAATACTGTTCCAACAGATGGAAAGGTAAGCAACGTGTCTCTTGACAAAGGAGAAGTTTCCAACTGTAAAGAAAGTGGATTTTCCATCTCATCTTCTAGTCTGAAATAGTAGATCATAAGAACACGGGATTATAAATCAAGGTTAAGTTATTAATATGTAAAGATTGACATGGAAAAATCACTTGGATTGCGAAGCCACGGGATTGATAAGTAATACTAATGAGGCAAAAACAAATGAAGTTTTGTTGGTGGTTGTAGATAATGTCATGTATGAATCATTTGATCTTCATGTTTTCACTCTATTTATTCTCCCAAAAGACACTGATGGATACAGTCATACAGAGAAGGTAAAGGAATAAATTTCTGAATGATTAATGCCTAAATTTCTGAATGATTAATGCTCATAATAAAAGATATTTTCCGAAAAGCCCGAAAGTAAAGAACGAAACGTAAAATCCTTTATGTTCTCTCGTAAATAGAAGGAAGCTGGTAGGAAAGGTGATTTCATAAACCATGATTGACTTATTTGCTTATAAATAAGACAATTAGATACTACAAGAAAGCAGATACACTAACTTGGTGTCAACAGAAACAGGCGGTGTGTCTGTTCCATCCCAAACAAAAAGCATCCACTGATCCTCCTCAACTTCACAAGCATGCAAGATCTAGCAGTGGGTACAAAAATTGACATGAGATTACCATTACTTACTACAGTCACCAACTCTTTTAATTGAATATATTCAAGTCAATTCTGCATAACTCTGAATTACCTTGCAAGACAGGTTAATGAGTTCACCTTCCTTGATTTCCCTCAGTGTCAAGGACTCATTCAGGCCTATATGTTCCACATACAAAATTCAGAAATAGCTGAGAGCCAAAGTTCAAGTATATTGTTCAAAATGCTCCGACACGGAATGAAATACTGAAAACTAGAATAACATAATGAAAGGACCTACCTTCGATTTTGTGCTGGGCAGACCATTTAGTTAATCCCATGAGTAGATTCTTGTCCTGGTCTCTTGGTTTATAATTGGGTGAATTTTGATAAGGCACTAGTTCTTTATCACTAGAGACTCTCCCTTTGAATAAGGCAAAAGATGAAAGTTTCTTGTTAAACAAAAAATAAACATCTGAACTCCTAATTTTCACCTGTACACAACAACCAATAATAAAAAATTAAAAAATCAACAGACATAACGATCTCCACATACACACACACAGACTCTAGAAATTGATTACCACAACATGAGAAACCAGAACTACATCTCCAACACTCTCAACATAAGGGAGTTTGTCCATGGATTCAGCAAAGAAATTAACGAAAATACCGGGGCTCGGCCGCGATTCATCAATGATCCTTGCCGAACAAAAAAAATCTTGAAGAGAAACCAACAACCCAAAATCCACTTCAGTATAGTACGATATTCATTATTCAATATGCCTAAGGAAGGAAAAGGGGGTTACCGGTTCCTTTAGATTTTTTGGGAAGGCTACTCTCGACGACAACACCGATAAGATTGACTCTCTGGTTAACGCAGCTTATTGCGTCCAGAAGTTGCATAAACTTGTAATCGTCGACTGCTCTCATCGAACCCTAATTAACTTCAGGAACTCTGCTCAGCTCAGGGTATTCTCGGCGGGAAGTTGGACCACGTTGCAAGTGTATTTTTATCTTTCGAGTGACCTCAATCAAATGTGGGCATGTGACTCGGTATATGTGGCAAATTCGATACTAGAGGTGTGGGTTGTGCCCGCTAGATGGGCGACGCGTGTTATAGGAGACTTTATTGGTAGTCTGGGTTTATTGCCCAACATGGGCAGTACCTAATCCATAAACAACCTAACATGTGGCCACTACAAATGTTTTTACTTATCACATAAATCAAAAAAATTAAATATTTACAAATGTAAATGTGTGTATGGAGTAAAGGTAGTACACATGGGGTGGCATAGAACTAACCGATAATCTGTTGGATTTTTAAAAATATTTAAAATCTAGTGGTCAATCAGAATTTTGAAAAATTTTAAAAAATCATAAGAGTTATTCAATCAAAATTTTGAAAAATCTTAAAAAATCTTAAGGTATCCAATACAAATTTTAAAAAGTCTATAAAAATCTACTGAATTCAAAACTTTATATAATTTAAAATTCTACAGATTCCTTATAATATATAATTCAGCTAGCAATTGTACTAGGTGTCATATATTTTAACCGTTTGATTTTTTTTGTGTTCACACCTCGATTAAATTTGTGTTAAGTCATTATTAATTATTATTTTTAACGTAATTAATTAGCGCAATTATTTTTAATTAATTAGAGCAATTATTTATTTCTTTATATAATATAATTTATATTTATAATATTCTTAATATACTCCTTTTAATTGTAGTAAATATTGATTTGAAATATTCAAAATATCATCTTTATTCCCTTATTTATCTCCTTTAATTAAGTATTCTATCATACTAATAAAATTAACTATCGTAATTAAGGAATGATGGCCGAGAATATCTATTTTTTATTAATCTATTTAATCGATTAATTAATTAATTTATATTATACAAACAATAATATCGAAATTTAAGGTAATTCAAATTTATTATATTTAAAAAATAATAATAATTATCAAACCCTACTTCAAATGTATTTATATAAGACGTCATCCTCATTCACTCACTATCTCTCACTTTTCATTTCAAGCAATTTTTTTTATTTGTTCTGCTCACATTTTTTTTGTACTTCAAATGTGTCTATATAAGACGTAATCCTCATTCACTCTTTACCTCTCACTTTTCATTACAAGCTATTTTTTTTATTTGTTCTGCTCACATTTTTTTTGCAGAGTTTTATGTAAGTTTTGTTGTTTTTTTTGTTTTTTATATTTTTGCATTCATTTCATTTTAGCTATTTTTTTTATTTGTTCGTACTCACATGTTTTTCAGAAATTTAGGTAAGTTTTGTTGTTTTTTTTATTGTTTTTTTGTAGTTTTTGCAGCTAAATATTTTTTTGCTAATTTAATGTTTTTTATTTTTTGTAGCCTTAAGTATCTTTTATTAATTCGAATTTTAATTTTAATATTATTGTTTAATCATTAATATTTGTATTTTTTTGCAGGTAATTATTTTTTACTGATTTGAATTTTAGTTTTAATATTATTGTTTGATCATTACTATTTTTATTTTTTTTGCATTTTTTACTAATTTGAATTTTAGTTTTAATATTATTGTTTGATCATTAATATTTTTATTTTTTTGCAGCAAGTATTTTTTACTAATTAATATTGGTAATGATTTTTATATTTTTTTCATGTGTTTTGAAATTTTTATTCTTTTTGATGATTTTTTTTTTTTTTGCAGAACTTTTGGATTTTTTACTCTTTTTTGTTTATTTTGTAGGTTTTTTTATAACTATTTATTTTGTAAGTTTCATTATAAGTAAAATACTCTACGAATCGAACAATTATAAGTCCACAAAGAAAGATCGAAACATTGAATTGGACAAATTTTAAATAGATTCCAAGTTTTTGTTTATGTTTCCTAATAAAAATAGAGTAGTATGTGTTAATTTTATTTATAATGTAATTTACTCAATATACTGTAATTTTAGAGTAGTTTATTTTCATTTTATTTATGATTTATTTTATCTATTTACTTTAATTTATAAAATTTATGCAATTTACAATAATTCATTTTAATTTTGGTAATATTAGGCTATGGGGCAGATTGCTTTTTAATATTATTTTTAACACCTATATTTTTTTCACCTCATTTTTAGGGGTTGTATATTTTTTACTTTTTTATTTATTAGGGAATTTGTATTTTTTAAATACTAATTAGGGGCATTTTTTAAAATGTATAAAGTCGTAAATATCCCTACACCGTAACATATTAATTTATTTATTATATACATATATAAATATATTTGCGTAAGAATATAAATATATTTGCGCAAGAGTAAATTATATATATAAATATATTTGCATAAAAATATTTGATATAAATATATTTGCGCGTAAAATATATTTGCGCAACATTATTTATATATATATATATATATATATATATATATATATATATATGAATAGATATCTATCATAGAATTATCACATACCACTAATATCTATTATAGATATGTCATAAATATATCATATCTATAGATATTTATCATAGATGTATAGATATCTATCATAGATATAGATATGTCTCTATCATAGATATAGATATGTCATATAAATAGATATCTATTGCTATGTTGTAAATCAATATTAGAGATGAGCAACCTTTTTAAATAGTCTAAATCCAAATTCAACTAAAATTTTCTCAAATTGATTAAAATGCAAAATGTGAAATAAAAAATCTAGAAATTTAACACACCTAATTCTAACAAATATGCAAATATGGACCTGTTAATATTTCATGTTTAGATATGTATTTCATGTTCAGATATTTAACACACCTAATTCTAACAAATATGCAAATATGGATCTGTTAATATTTCATGTTTAGATATGTATTTCATGTTCAGATATGTTATAATACTAGGTGTCTAGTTGTTTAAAATCTCAGCGGATGATATTAGATATGTAGTTATATTAATTACTAATATACTTGAAAAGGTTAATTATGGAACAATGCCCTATATCAAAATTAGGAAAAAATATAGGTACTATTTATAATTCTACTCTTAGAGATGCCCCGGTCCATGATTCCCCCTTTAATTTTATTCTAATTTTGTTTATGTTGTAACTTAAGTAACAATATCTTTATTTGTATTGCTTACAAATATCACTAAAATAAATTAAAATCATTGATTGAGTTAATAAAATAAAATTGTATTTAATAATTATTGAATATTTGAAAAAAAATGATTATTATTTTTGTAAAACAAAAATTGTTTATTATTAGATTTTTAAATTTTTTTTTATTTAAAAATAAATTCAAAAATAATTTATGTATTTTAGTTCGATTGTGTTTTATATAATAATAATAATAATAATAATAATAATAATAATAATAATAATAATAATAATAATAATAATAATAATAATAATAATAATAATAATAATTGTGATTTAATTCATTTATGTATTTTAATTATAGAAATAACATATAATTAAAGTAATAAATTACAAAAATAATTTTTATATCAATTAGTCATAACATGTATAAATAATATTATAAATTTATAAAATAAAATTATATCTTTAGAGAAATTAAATAAAATTTTTATTATCTCTGATTATAAATTATATATCAATTATATTATTAATTATGAATATAGTAAATCTATTATTTATTTTAATTTTAAATAACTAAATAAATTCAAAGGTCAACAAAAATTATATATCAATAATATTATTAATTATGAGTATGTTAACTAAATAAATTCAAATTTTAGACAATTTACAATAATTCTATTTAATTTTATTCTAATTTTTTTTATTTGTAACTTACGCAACAATATCTTTATTTGATTTACTTACAAATCCTTATAATATATAATTCGGTTGAATTCAGCTAGCAACTGTCGTATATGTTTTAGATTTTGTTGTGTTCACAAGAAGAGTTAAATTAAATTTGTGTTCACACCTATTAATAAAAACTGTTCACACCTATTAATAAAAAGGAGCGTTTGATTAAATTTGTGTTCTAATTAGCGTAATTATTTTAATTAATTATGGTAATTATTTTTATTAATTAGCGTAATAATTTATTTCTTTATATAATATAATTTACATTTATAATCTCCTAAATATTTACTTAAAATATTCAAAATATCAACTTTATTCCTTATTTATTATTTTTTATTCTATTATACTACCACTTATTTATAGTACTAAAATTAAGGGATAATGGGAGAGAACCTGCATTTTTTTATTAATATATTTAACAAGTTAATTAATTAATTTATATTATATAAATAATAATATCGGAATTTAAGGTAAATCTAATCCTTATTTTAATCAACTAAATAAATTTGATATTATCTACTATTTATATTACTATAATCATCAATCATCATGAAAATAATTCAAATACGTGGACATTATATTCACTCACTCTCTACCTATCACTATTCTATTTTTTTATTTGTTAATTGAAATTACGCCTTCAGCGTAGGATACCAATTTTTCGTGAAATTGGTCTTCAACTCACAGACAGCAGCTTCTGTCAAAGTAAACACTCACACAATTTGTAGAATAAAAAGTGGAGACAAAGTTATGTAATAGTTTTCATTTCATTGATCAACAAAACTAAACTATTACACTTGAAGAGTATGGTAGGCAAAACGATTACAAGAAGTTTCCCGAGTGTCGCAACAACTCCCACTAACTTGCAATCTAGCACACGAGTACCTAGAGCTAAATCTCCTAACTCTAATCTTGGCACAAGGCGCAAAAGCTACTACACAAACTCGAAGCTCGACTATGATTCTAAAAATCAGATTTCTTTCTCTCAAAATCGTCAAGTGAAGTCTTCAGCTTCCATGGGTTTATATAGGGGTGCCGCACATGTGGAGCGCTGATGTGGAGCAATCTCACTGGTCGCATGCTTGGCTGACGTCACAAATCCATGGATGACATCACTTTTTGTACTTGGATTCTAGAATCTTGGAATCTTGAATCTTTGATTCTTGAATCTTCGAATCTTGAATCTTCAATTTCTTCAACTTCAAACTTCAACTCTATCTTGACTACATCGATCTCAATACTTCGTCTTCAACTTCATCGTGATGAACACTCGTCGTTGAGGCTTCAGCATTTCTTCGTCTTCATGGTCGTTGATAGTATTTGAAGTAGTAAAAACCAATTCATGTTGCAAAGACAGAGAGGGCATGAAATTGCGACTCCATTCGCAAATATAGGAGTGGCATGGTTTGCGAACCTGTTCGCAATTTTCGAAAGGCACAGGAATTGCGAACCAAGTCGCAAAAGTTGAAGGGCACACGAATTGCGAACCAAGTCGCAAAAGTTGAATGCTGAGATTTGCGAACCCATTCGCAACAGATGGTCAGGCAGGAAATGCGAACTCATTCGCAATTTGTTGATGGGGGCCAGAAGTGCGACTCCGTTCGCAAGAGAAGAAAGTGGCGAGGATTTGCGAACGCATTCGCAAATGTTGGAGAGGCAAGGTTTTGCGAACGCATTCGCAAATGTTGAGGAGTCCTGAAATTGCGAACCCATTCGCAATTTGTGGCAAAGTGAGGAGTTGCGACTTCATTCGCATAAGTTGATGGGTGAAGAGTTTTGCGACTCCATTCGCAAATCTTGAGGAAAGCCTGAATTGTGAATCTATTCGCATGAAAATACTTCACTTGAGTTCCATCTTATATCCATTCACTCAGTCACCTGAAATCCAACCAACAATGAAAATCATATGTTGTCGTCAAAACTAACATTTACAATCTCCCCCTTTTTGGCACAACCCATATGAATTAGAGTTATAAAGTAGAACCACACAATCTCCCCCTCAACAAAGCATATCAAAAAATAGACTAAGTAAAAACGGAAAAACAATCATTCAACAACCATCAGAGATAAGATATGAAAAACCAAAAACTTAGTCAATAGAATAATCATTCAAAAACTTCAAAGAACTGAGTTCAACAAACGAGATATGAAAAACATGCATGATGGAAAATTATCAAGTCTTATGCATGCAGGTAGAGAACAAAGCAAAACAAATAAATAGTTCAAGTCTCAAAACAGAAAATCAGCATCACTGAGATGCAAACTCAGAACCCTTCGGTGAGTCAGCTGGAGTGGGTGAGCGCAAAGGAGTAGTCTGTGGCGAAGCGTCACCGGACTTGGTTTCATCATTTTCATCATCATCTTCAGCAGCATCATCATCAGTGTCTGAGTTCTGGTCTTGATGACCATAAATTTCATACTCTCCGAATTCATCTTCACCGAGCTTGATTCTTTCATCGTCATCTTCATCATCAAGATCTTCAATATCGACCTCGTCATCAACGTCCTTCAAACCGTCAGACGGCATCGCAGGCGATGCCTCTGGATATGTGGTACTCTCAACCTTCTTCTTTTCAACAACCTTTTCTTCTTCAATTACTTTGCCTTTGCCTTTTCTCAGCAACTCAAACACTTCCCCAGCCATCATCTCTCTAACACCCTCATCATCAGTGTCTACAGTCTTAGACTTGGCCAACTCAGCAACAGTCTCCTTTATCCCATCTTTGATAAGTTCAAACATAAACGTGTTGCTCAGACTCTTTGCAGATGAGCCAGCACTAGATCCACTTGATCCACCCAAACCTCCCCCTTGATGGGTTATCTGATAAAGAGCATCAACGGCCTCCTTCTGCTCGATCTGAGCATCAACCATCTCATTGTAAGCAATGGCATGAGCAGCCTGCTTACGTTCCAAGTTTTTCGTTGTTGTGAAACAACGATGAACAATAGCAGAGGGAACAACAGTGCGGAAGTTGTGCATCGGATGAAAAGGATTCTTATGCGGAGGCAAGCCAGACTTTGGACCATATTTTTGTGGAACCACTCTCGGTTGAGGAGTAGGGGTAGTCTTCGTGCGCTTGATACTCGGATTTTCAAGCTTGAGGACAGGTGTCCTTTTCTTGGAAGACTTCGGGGACAAGGGTGGAGTGACAGGATCAGGAACATCCTCACGCTTAGTATACTTGGTCCAAGGGAGATCATTCACTCTATTTTTGAGGAAGGTAGGAGTGATGTTGATGTGAGAATTTTTCTTTGTCTTCTTTTCAGTTTCCGTCATCGGAATGAACTTCTGATCAATCAACATCCCATAGATCAAGCATGGGTGAGTGAGATGAATTCTCCGTACTTCCTCGAGGTCAGGCTGCTGACGTAGAACATCATTTGATGCTTTAGCCACCCTGCAGATATCAGCAAATATGATCTCTCCAAGATCAACTTGTTCACCACAGCCAAGGCGAAACAGAATATGCATGAGTTTTGGAGAGAGATAGTTCTCATCAGGGTGTGCTGCCCAGTTTGTCATGCCGAGTCTATGCAACGCACCATAGAAGGCAGAGAGTTTGTTCGGAGTGGGTAGAGGTGTTCGAGCCTTGCCCTTGGTTAAAAAGGAACCAATTTTCAGAGCATTCATCCTATCATCATCAGAGGGAAACTTCCAAGATCCCTCAATCTCTAACCGTTTCAAGAAATTGTTAATGTTCAAAGGGCGGAAGGTGTAGAGTTTTTCACGAAAAACAAACCGTCCACACATCTTGTGTGACGGATCAGCGAACTCTGGGGTCAAGTTAGCGTAAAACTTTTGAATGATGGGCAGAGAGAATCTGTAAGTTTGAGTGACAGATTCAAGAATGTGCATATCAGCGAAAAACTTCGAGAGTCCATACTTCTCATAGTCAGCAACTCGGACCTGACGATCCTCAAGTATGGGTAGGTTCTCAATCAAGGTAAGACGATGTTCCGCCTTCTCAGTGAAGAAATCAGGTTTGTAGTGAGGTCCACAGTCCTCAACCTTCATCACATAAAATTGATCAGCAGTGGCTCCTGTTGAGCCTGAAGAGTGTGGCACGATGGGTGGAATGTAAGAGCCAGGAACAACGGGTTTCCCTCTATCACCAGAGCCAGATGCTCGTTGTTTGGACTTAGAAGTGTCAGTAGAAATAGAGGGTTTAGACTTCTTAGGTTCAACAACAACGTCAGAGGACCTATATTTCTTGGGTATGTTAGCCGACCCAGAGACAGAAGGTTTCACCACTTCAGCAGTGGAAGGAATTTTGACAATTTTCTTGCCATCAGTGGTCATTGTTGGAAATCGATATCCCGGAATTAATAAATTAATTAAAATTAATTATCCAATTAATTCCGACCGAAATCCTTTGAAGATCGAATATCCGGAGTTGTCAAAGTGCGGAACGACAACTCCAATCGACTCCCGGATGCCGGAACAACCCGCCACGAACCACCACGCGAAGCCGGACTCAACCAAACCCTAACCACGGGGATAGCCCGGGCTGTTCGGTCGAGCCCTCGTGTGGGGCTCGCGGCTGTCCTACGTGGCCTTCATAAATCATAAGACAAGATTATCATACTTGATATTCTAGAGAGTTGAAGGAGATCCATAAGAGTTCGATAGATCGTCGCCCACCCGACGTTCGAACGGAGTGCAAGGAATACGTAGGAAGATTCAAAGGTCTTCAATTGATTTCGTTTCTCCGCACAACGAATCAAAGGTATGATCATAAAACTCCTTGTGTGATTTTATGTTCAATTAAATTCTGATACATGCATGAACACACGATCCGGAAAAACAACGAAACCGGGGACGGGGATAGACCGAGCGGTGGTGGTCGAAGACCACCGGACCGCCGGTGGTCTAGGGATCCCCGCCGGGATCGAGAGCAACCCTCGGCTGGGAGCCGAGGGGGTGGCGGTCGAGCCTAGAGCTTCGACCGCCGGCAGCGACCACACGAGGGGATCCCCGGCTGGACGCCGGGGCGAGCGATCGACCCTAGGTCGATCGCTGGGGGCTGCCGCGGCTTCGCGCCGCGGTTGGGCGCTCCCTCCCTGGTCGGTGGTGGCGGTGAGTCGCCGGACTCACCGCCGGGGGCTGCTAGGCAGCCCCACGCGATCATCATCGATCGCGAGCCCCGGCGGGGGCTCGGCTAGGGTTTTCGGCCGCGGGTTCATCCCGCGGCGATGCTCGGGTCGAGCCCGGTTCGGTCCGGTGGTTCGCGGGTTTCCGGCGATGGGATTTCGGTCGGGGTTATCGGTTCCGCAATTTGTTTGATACCCCGGGATATCGATTTCCAGCAACAACGACTATACCGATGGATTTGTCCTTGTCCATCTAGGTCGTGAGCAATTGTTCGATTATATACGAGTAACCAATAGTATGATCTTCCGTGTGACGTCGCACACCATACTAACTACAACGTGTATAATTTAGGACTATGATTTGCATATATTTAATTAAACATAATTAAAAGCAAATGAATGTTTATTTATTAATAGATAAATGAAAGTGTACAAGGAGTTCAGATCACTTAAATCTAGACATTAAGTATACTACTCCATCAATCTCCCAATTATACTAAGGTCTAGTCTTCTTTCAAACTTCTGACTCCCAAACCCTTCACGTGCTTGAAATATACTTCCTTAGGAAGTACCTTTGTGAAAGGATCCGCTAGGTTATCCTCCGAAGCTATCTTGGTGACTACAGCGTCGCCTCTCTTGAAGATGTCTCGAATCAGGTGGTACTTGCGCTCTATGTGTTTCGTAGCACTATGGAACCGTGGTTCCTTACTTTTTGCCACTGCACCGCTATTGTCACAATAAATTGTCATAGCTTTTGTCACAATAAATTGTCATAATTAAAAACAAATGAATGTTTATTTATTAATAGATAAATGAAAGTGTACAAAGAGTTCAGATCACTTAAATCTAGACATTAAGTATACTACTCCATCAGTGACGATCCTCCAAACTTTATGGATCTCCTTCTCAATTCTCTAGACTAATCAAGTATGATTATCTTGTCTTGTCTTTATGAGAAGACCATGTAGTGCTTATATAGGCTAGGTAGGGACCTTAAGGAAGTAGAATATTGAGCTTCCAATAGATATAATTAAATTGAGCCCAAACCCAAGTCTATTAATTATTCTATTAATTATATTTAACTCCAATATATAAATATAATTGTACTACCAATATTAAACCATATTATATCAAATAATATTCTTCCGGAGTATTATTTATTCCGTGCGTTTAAGATAGAAATGTCCATGAATAAATTATATTTATTGCTAATTAATTTATTCATCTCGTGTAATTCTGAGACTAGTACCACTCAACTTTATTATTATGCGGGAATAAATCCACTCGCGAGGTTTACATAATAATTCCTTATGAGCTCATCTCGGGGACATTATCAACCCTTATCGGGACACACTTTCTCGTCACGAATTCACAGCATGTCATACACAAAATACAGTGACCCAATTTTCCGGTAATTGTCCGAATATATCTAATTAGACAATTCCATTGGTTAGTCAAAGTCACTAATATTATATGCACACACCCGCAATAATATCATGGATTCAGAATAAAATACACTTAGATTTAAATCGATTATCTAAGGCAATCCTAATCGATTAATCTCACGCAGGCCCACTCAATACACCCAGTGTACAAGTATGATAAAATAATTAAGACAAATCATTTTCTCATTCATACAACGACTATACCGATGGATTGGTCCTTGTCCATCTAGGTCGTGAGCAATTGTTCGATTATATACGAGTAACCAATAGTATGATCTTCCGTGTGACGTCGCACACCATACTAACTACAACGTGTACAATTTAGGACTATGATTTGCATATATTTATTTAAACATAATTAAAAGCAAATGAATGTTTATTTATTAATAGAAAATGAAAGTGTACAAGGAGTTCAGATCACTTAAATCTAGACATTAAGTATACTACTCCATCAATCTCCCAATTATACTAAGGTCAAGTCTTCTTTCAAACTTCTGACTCCCAAACCCTTCACGTGCTTGAAATATACTTCCTTAGGAAGTACCTTTGTGAAAGGATCCGCTAGGTTATCCTCCGAAGCTATCTTGGTGACTACAGCGTCGCCTCTCTTGAAGATGTCTCGAATCAGGTGGTACTTGCGCTCTATGTGTTTCGTAGCACTATGGAACCGTGGTTCCTTACTGTTTGCCACTGCACCGCTATTGTCACAATAAATTGTCATAGCTTTTGGCAAACTCGGAATCACATCTAAGTCCCGGAGGAAAGTAAGGAACCAAACTGACTCTTTCGCTGCCTCTGAGGCTGCAACATATTCAGCTTCCATGGTAGAGTCCGAAATGCACTTTTGCTTAACACTCTTCCATGACACGGCTCCACCTCCCAAAGTGTACACATAGCCTTATGTCGACTTACGCCGGTCCTTATCTGCATGGAAATCCGAATCTGTGTAACCCAAAGGAAAAAGCTTGTCTGCTTTGTATCTCAGAACATAATCCTTAATATTTCGCAAATACTTGAAAATGCTCTTCACAGCAGTCCAATGTTTCTTTCCAGGGTTACTCTTATATCTAGCCACTACGCCAACCGCATAGCATATATCGGGTCTCGTGCATAACAATGCATAGATCAAGCTTCCCACAGCCGAAGCGTAGGGAACTGCTTTCATTTCATCTTTCTACTTTTGTGTCCGAGGACACAACTTCTTAGATAGATAAATTCCTTTGCTGAAGGGTAACTCACCCTTCTTAGAATCTTGCATGTTAAAGCGAGCCATAATCGTGTATATGTAAGATGTCTGGGAAAGGTACAATGTTTTGTTTCGGCGATCCCTTATAACGTTGATCCCTAGAACATGTCCAACCTCTCCTAAATATTTCATATCGAATTATCTAGACAACCATCCTTTTATGTCTGATAACATCTTTACATTGTTGCCAATGAGAAGAATGTCGTCTACATAAAGCACGAGAAACACCACCTTCTTTCCATCACGTTTCCAATACACACACGATTCGTCCATGCTTTGAATGAATCCATAAGTCTGGACTACTTCATCAAACCTTAGGTTCCACGATCTCGAGGCTTGTTTCAATCCATAAATGGATCGATTAAGCTTGCACACTAGATGATCTCGCCCCTTAGCAATGAATTCTTCTGTTCTTTCATATAAATCGTCTCGTCAAGACTTCCATTTAGGAAAGCTGTCTTGACATCCATTTGCCACACCTCATAGTTCATATGAGGTGCTATGGATAAGAGAATCCGGATCGACTTTATCTTGGCTACCGGCGAGAAGGTCTCCTCATAATCGATTCCCTCTTTCTGAGTATATCCTTTCGCAACAAGTCTTGGTTTAAAGGTTTAAACATGTCCGTCAGATCCTCTCTTTCTCTTGTAGACCCATTTATACCCAATTGGCTTTACGCCGCTTGGTGGTTCTACAAGATCACAGACTTTATTAAAACCCATAGATTCTATTTCAGATTTCATCGCTTTCTTCCAAGAAGGCGCATTTATATCTTGTACCGCCTCATCATAGGTCCAAAGATCGATTTCATGTTTTCCAGGTCCAGAGTCCGGAAAATCACTCAGTCCCATTGATGGAAATCGATATCCCGAGCTATTAAAATTTGCGGAAAATAATAACCCGACCGAAATCCTCGATCGCCGGAGATCCGACCACGAACCACCGTACGAGCCGGAGCTCAACCGAGCACCACCACGGTCCGCCCGTGGTGCCCAGCCGAGCCCCCGCACGGGGCTCGCGATCATCTCGCGGATGATCGCTGGGATGCCTCACGGCATCCCCGGGGCTGCTCGTAGCAGCCCCCCGCGATCGAGCTCACGGGCTCGATCGCCCCTCGGCTCCAGCCGAGGGCTCCCTTGCGACGCGCCGCCGACGAGGTGGCCGGGGGGATCCGCCGCGGCGCCAGCCCGCGGCATCCCCGGCGATCGACCGAAGTCGATCGCATGCCCCGGTGTCCAGCCGGGGCTTCCCCTTGTCGCGCGTCGCGGCGGTTCGAACCCTAGGGTTCGACCGCCACCTTCGATCCTCGCCGGGGATCTCGAATCCCCGTCCCCGAGGTTCGTCGTTTTCCCGGATCGTGCGTTCATGTATGTATCACAATTTAATTCACATAAATTCACACGAAGGAGTTTATGATCATACCTTTGATTCGTTGTGCGGAGAAACGAAACCAAGTTGAAGACCTTTTGGATCTTCCCACGTATTCCTTGCACTCCGTTCGAACGTCGGGTGGGCGACGATCTATCGAACTCCTATGGATCTCCTTCAACTCTCTAGAATATCAAGTATGATAATCTTGTCTTATGATTTATGAAGGCCATGTAGTGCTTTTATAGGCTACGTAGGGGATCTAAAGGAGGTGGAATATTGGGCTTCCAATATTGAAGATTAAATTGAGCCCACTGCCCAAGTCCATTAATCCTTATCAATATTAATTAATTTATTTTCCACTATATAAATTAATTGCACTCCCACTATTAAACCATATTATATCAAATAATATTTCTCCGGTAGTATTATTTATTCCGTGTATTTAAGATTTAAATATCCATGAATAAAATTAATTTATTGCTAATTAATTTATTCATCTCTTTAATCCGAGACTAGTACCATTCAACCTTAATTATTGTGCGGAACGAATCCACTCATGAGGTTTACACAATAATTCCTTATGAACTCATCTCGGGGATATTATCAACCATTCCGGGATACACTGTCCGGTCAATTATTCACGGCATGCCATATATGAAATACAGTGACCCAACTTAACCGGTAATTAACCCAATAATTAAATCGGTTAATTCCTTTGGTAAATCAAAGTCACTTATATTAAATATACACACCCGCAATAATATCGGGGATTAAGAATAAAATACACTGAGACTCGAATCGATTATCGCCGGCAATCCTAATCGATGAATCTCAACGATCCGCTCAATACACCAAGTGTACAAGTGTGATAAAATAATTAAGACAAATTATTTTCTCTCTCACACAACGACTATACCGATGGATTGGTCCGGGTCCATCTAGGTCGTGAGCCACTGTTTGATTAAATACGTGTAACCGATAGTATGATCTTCTGTGTGGGCCCGACACACCATACTAACTACAACGTATAAAATCTAGGACTATGATTTGCATATATTTAATTAATAATAATTAAAAGCAAACACTTGTTTATTAATTAAATAGATTAAATGCTATGACCGGGAGTTTACCGTTACTTAAATCTAGACATTAAGTACACAACTCCAACACCCATAAATCTGTCCGGTTGTCTAACAACCCTCCCACTATGATGGCGTTCCGGTGTAACAACAGTGACAATATTAGGTGCAGGTTCTAGTGGTGTATCACTACTCGGTTCGGCTGTATCTAAGTCTTTATCGTTACATCTCAACTCATCAAGCATTATGTCACTCTTGGGCTTATGGTCCATGACATAGAAAATCCTCAAAGAACCGAGTGTTAGTACTTATAACGATCTTCTGGTCCTTAGGACTATAGAACATGCCACCTTTAGTTCCTCTATGATATCCTATAAACAACCGCACTTCAGTACGAGGTTCTAACTTATCGGCTCCCGTTCTCAACACGTGCGCAGGGAACCCCCAGATCCGAACGTGTCTCAAGCTAGGCTTGCGCCCGATCCTGCTGGGATTCGATGTCCCGGGCTATCAAAAATTTGCGGAACCGAAAACCCGACCGAAACCCTATCGCCGGAGACCGCGAACGCGAACCACCGTACGACCCGAGGCTCGACCGAGCACCACACGGGCGAACCCGCGCGCCCAGCCGAGCCCCCGCACGGGGCTCGCGATCGCTCTCGTAGCGATCGCTGGGGATGCACGAGGCATCCCCGGGGCTGCTCGTAGCAGCCCCCGCAGCGAGTCGCGGACTCGCTGCTCGCATGGGGTCAGCCCCGTGCGCCTCTGCTACAGGAACTCCCGTAGCGCGCACGAGGCAGCTGCGGGTCATCCCCGCAGCGACCCGCGATCGAGCTCACGGGCTCGATCGCCCCTCGGCTTCGGCCGAGGGCTTTGCACCCGACGCGCCGCCGGCGATGGCGGCTGGGATCCGCCGTGGCACCAGCCCACGGCATCCCGTACGATCGACCCTAGGTCGATCGTGCCCCTTCGCCACGCGTCTTGGCGGTCCGAACCCTAGGGTTCGACCGCCCATTCGATCCTCGCCGGGGATCTCGAATCCCCGTCCCCGAGGTTCGTCGTTTTTCCCGGATCGTCTTGTTCATGTATATATCACGATTAATATAAACAAATAATCATAGAGGGGTTTATGATTATATTACCTCAATTCGTTGTGCGGAGAAACGAATTAACACGTTGATGACCTTGCGATCTTCCTACGTATTCCTTGCACCTCGCTCGAACGTCGTGTGGGCGACGATCTATCGAACTCCTATGGATCTCCTTCAACTCTCTAGAATATCAAATATGATATTCTTCTCTTATGTTGTGTATGAATTATGAAGGCCATGTATTGCTTTTATAGGCTACGTAGGGGATCATAAGGAGGTGGAATATTGGGCTTCCAATATTGAAGATTAAATTGAGCCCAATGCTCAAGTCCATTAATCCTTATCAATATTAATTAATTTTTTTTCCACTATATAAATTAATTGCACTCCCAATATTAAACCATATTATATCAAATAATATTTCTCCGGTAGTATTATTTATTCCGTGTATTTAAGATTTAAATATCCATGAATAAATTTATTTATTGCTCAATAAATTATATTCATCTCTTATATCCGAGACTAGTACCATTCAACCTTAATTATTGTGCGGAACAAATCCACTCATGAGGTTTACACAATAATTCCTTATGAACTCATCTCGGGGATATTATCAACCCTTCCGGGATACACTTTCCCGTCAAGTATTCACGGCATGTCATATATAACATATAGCGACCCAACTTAACCGGTAATTAACCCAATAATTAAATCGGTTAATTCCTTTGGAAAATCAAAGTCTCTAATATTAAATATATACACCCGCAATAGTATCGGGGATTAAGAATAAAATACTCTGAGATTTAAATTGATTATCCAAGGCAATCCTAATCAATAAATCTCAAGCGATCCGCCCAATACACCTAAGTGTACAAGTGTGATAAAATAATTAAGACAAATTATTTTCTCTCTCACACAACGACTATACCGATGGATTGGTCCATGTCCATCTAGGTCGTGAGCAACTGTTTGATTAAATACGAGTAACCGATAGTATGATCTTCTGTGTGCCCATGCAACACCATACTAACTACAACGTATAAAATTCAGGACTATATTTTGCATAATTAATTAATAATAATTAAATGCAAATAATTGTTTATTAATTTAATAGATTAAATGCTATGACCGGGAGTTTACCGTTACTTAAATCTAGACATTAAGTACACAACTCCAACAATCTCCCACTTGTACTAAGGTCTAGTCATTTCCTCCAAACTCCCGGTTCCCATACTCATCACGTGCTTTAAAGTGTACTTCCGAGAAGTACTATGTGAGTGAGCAATCTAGGTTGCCGCTCTGAAGTTATCTTGGTGACTACTACGTCGTCTTCCCCGACGATGACTCGTATTAGGTGGTACTTGCTCTATGTGTTAACATCACTTTTTGACTTATGACTTCTTCCAGTTTACCGTGCACCGCTATCCAATAGCCTTTGGTAAACCAAGAGTCATATCCAAGCCAAGAGGTTATCCCGGAGCCTAACCAAAACTTCCGCTGCCTCTGAGGCTGCTATTCGGTTATGAGAGAGTCTGAGAAGCGTCCTGCTTATCACTCTTTCATTTCATGGCTCCACCTCTTTCTAAAAGTGAACACATAGCCTGATATCGACTTACACTGGTCTTTCTATGATTTCTGGATCTGAGAAACTGTAATCTAAGAAGATTTCGTCTTGCTCCGTAATCCAGTACTTCGAAAGTACTATTACAGCATCCGAAATTCTCTTGTCTAGATTACCTTGATATCCTCCCACTACGCAAACCGCATAGTTGATATCAGGTTCTTGTTTTTATAACACTGCATCTATAAAGCTTTCCATACTTGAAGTACAGGAAACTGCTTTGTCCTTATCTATCTCCTTCATGTGTTCGAACACATACCCTTTAGATAGATGTACATTCTGTCTCTAAAAGGCAATAACCTTTCTCAGAAGTATGCATGTTTAAAACAAACCATAAGATATCTAGGAGAAGTACAATGTTCTTATCGTTAGAAGAGAACATGCTCAAACTTCTACTCAATCTTATATCTCAATTTATTTAGACAACCATTATTTTATGCTTGACGACATCTTTACATTGTTGCCAATGATAAAATGTCTTCTACATAAAATCTCCGAGAAACACCACTTTGTTTCCATTACGTCTCCAATACACCTATCGTCTATGCCTTTTGATGAATCCATCAAATGCACTATCCCATCAATTCGCAAGTTCCACGATTTATAGCTTTGTTTCAATCCATAATGGATTTACTAAGCTTGTACTCTAAATGATCTTGCCTCTTAACAATAATCCTTATTGTTTTCTAAGCAGGCACATTTAGATCTAGTACTGCCCTTATGCAGAGCTAGGGATCGATTTCATCTTTACCAGATCCAGAGTTAAAACTCTTCTAGTCTTATGAACATCTCCGGTTGCTTAACAACCTCCCACTGCAATGGCGTGCCGGTGTATAACAGTAATAACATTAGGTGCAGCATGTGGTGTACCTCTACTCGGTTTGGCTGGTTCCTAGTCTTTTGTCCTTCTTCTCATTCCAAGGTACTACGTCAGTTCGGTCTTTGTGGTTCTTCTAATAGTCTTCCTCTAAGAACCGGGCGTTACACGTCCTTCTGGTTCATAGTACTATAGAACACACAACACTTTGTTCATCTAGGATATCCTACAACCATATTGAATATGCCGTTGTCTCTAGGAATATCCATAGAACATAGGTAGTTCCGAACAACTTGTTCTTTTACTATTAGATTTCCATTTCTTATTTACAACGCACCATCTCTACACGTGAGTGTATGGCGCGGCCCTTTGGGATTGAATCCCAATCTTTGATTATGCTATGTGTTATTCAGATAGGTGATGGCCTCCGCGACCGAGTCGCAGGCTCCTAATGGATATACTTTGATGGTTCCCCATAATAGCTTTGTGTCCATTGACTAGTCAAAACACTTTGCTTTTATGGCACATTAAGTATTCTAATCCATCACCGAGTATTCTTGAAAGAATTACTCGTACCTTTCTAATTTACACATATGTCTGCATATCTAATCATTTCCAATACTTGTGTGAATTCTATCCTTTATCCAGAAAGGTTTGCTTAGACGTATTATCTTCCAAATTCAATCCTTAGGTCGGAAGGTCCATTCCTTCAACTATAATTGATTGAATCAATTTCGACCTTTTGAATCTTATTTGAAAAAAATACTACTAAGTATAAGAATTCACAAGTATAATGATTAATAAAGAAATACATCTAATAAGTAAAACAAGTTATGCATATAACGGATTGTTGCATCGTGGTAGACTAAGGATTCATCATTCACATATTGCTATCTAATGTACCGGAATAGATAATACCCATTATTTCTTATCTAAATCATCACCATGATTAAAGAAATAAAATATCCATTCATAAAGAAAATCCAGAACAAAAGTTCTTTTCAAAATAAGGGGTACATAAAGCAATAACTTGAAATGAAATCCTAAAAACTACTGAAAGCAGATAAATGTCTTCCACTGCAACCGCTGCCTTCTCTACAGCTTTTGCCCGTGTAGACTCGAACTCTTCTTCTCTAAGTCGCCGGGTTTTCTGGAACCCCTGCATTTAAAATGCACATACCGTCAGTGGTTCCATATCTACACACCAGAATTCTGGTAGATAATACCGCTGACTATGTTTTTACGACTAAAGAAAAATTCGTACCTTTGAGAGGACATATAGACTTCCAGTGTCCAGACTTGTTGCATCGGAAGCACTTGCCTCTTGGCTTTGCAGCCCCCACTCGTGGTCCATTCCTCTTGGCACCACTGGGTTTCCAGGCTTGCTTCCTTTTCTTGCCCCTACCTCCAACAGGCTTCGAGCCCTTGGACTTGGTAGCTACAAGCGCTTGAGACTTGCCCTTCTTGTAGATCCCCTCTGCCGCTTTTAGTTCAGTCAGGAGTTGCGCAAGAGTATAAGATAGTTTACCCATATTATAGCTCATACGAAACTGCTCAAAACTAGGGGTCAGAGACTGGAGTATGATGTCGACTTGCGTCTCAGCATCAATAGAAGCTCCTAGGACCTCAAGTTCATTCAACAAACTCATCATCTTAAGAACGTGGTCTCCAACGGGCGTTCCTTCAGACTGAGTAGTCGACATGAGGACTCTCATGGCTTCTTGCCTAGCCGCACGATCTTGCTCCCCAAACATCTCCTTGAGGTTAAACATCATATCATAGGCAGTGTCCATCGACTGATGTTGGGTTTGGAGTACATTTGACATGGAAGCCAAAATATAACACCTAGCCATTTCATCAGCCTTTTTCCACTTCCGATATGTCAGTTTTTCCTCATCAGTTGAGGCAGCCGTGGGCTCGGCAAGGCACACTTCATGGAGTACAAACTTGTACTCCTCAGAAGTCAGGACAATGTCTAAATTTCTCTTCCAATCAATGTAATTGGGACCAGTGAGCTTATGCTCCTTGAGTATCACAGAAAGTGGGTTCATAGCTATTCTCTAAACCTATAAGCACATTTAAACAAACAATTAATTTAATGTCCGATATTATCTCCTTCAAATAATATCATTAAATTACTAATTACATCTATAATCCCATCAGGTAAGGCAAGCCACGTGGTGTGGACGTTTACCCACCCAAATGATTTAGCAATTAGATTTTCTTTGGTCATACATCAATTATAGCGTGACTTCGTGGGGAAGAATACTATAACGCGTATCTAAGTGTAAACCATTACTCAGCACCAAAGTACATCGTTTGGAATTGCTACATCACCGCAAGCCACGTGGGGTGGACGTTTACGATAACTTCACAACTCTTCACAATTACTTACAACTGTCTACATCAATTAATCCAAAATCCGTCAGTATAGCAAGCCACGTGGTGTGGACGTTTACTACACTAAGAGACTTTTATAATTGACTCCCAGTTACAAGATCCATTCGATTCTCATAGATCAAGACGCGGAGAATCATAAGTGAAACTCGAAGTTTCTAACCAGTGATTCACCATGCGAACGACCCTATCTCTCATAAATGAGGGAGCCGAACAGACAATCGATCCATCTATCAAAGAATGGTACGAAGATCTCTAATTTGTGTCATCCACATGACCAAGTGGCTTTGGCACCATTCCACTCCCCGGGGTGAGAATGAGTCAACTTGAAGTCAGTTTCAGAAAGACAAATTAGGCATTGTTTGATAAACTTGATCAATGTTTCTTGTAAAAGGAATTACAAGAATTCTCCTCCAATGACATGTCTATATGAACTTCAAAAGCTCATAAATGTCACCAAGAGAACAGTAATGGAGACCATGGGAATGTTTCCATCCCCTCTCCCACTTAGGTTTTTATAACAAAGGGATACGCTATCTAATGCATAATTAAACACATAAGCATGCATGCAAGTAATAAAGAACATATCACATAGTCAAATAATGCTAGGAAATTATTTTCCCGACTATCATGGCTTTACTCCTTCTTCATATGCATCTTCTAGTCTTCAGTCTTCGTTCTTGAATGCTCCATGTGACGAGAATATTAATCCCAATATTTAAATCTATTTATTTTTAATAAATCCAAAAGATACTTAATTCGAAAATTAAGTCAATCGAATAAATCAAAAATAAAATTAAATATTATTAATATTTTTACTTATTTATTTTCCTATCTAATTCTATTAAATCTCTAGAATAATCTATCCAAGTAAAACTTGGAATATTCTAGAAGACTTCTATAATAGAATAAGGAAATAAAATAAATTAGGACTCTTCTACTTTCCAAGATTAATTAATTTCCATTACTATGAAAATTCCCATAAAATAGGAATAATCAATTAGGAAATAAATCAATCCTAAATTAACTTTTATTCCTTTCCAATTCTATTAAATCTCTAGGATCCTATTCCAAGTAGAACTCGGAATACTCTAGAAGACTTCCATAATAGAATAAGGAAATAAAATTAATTCCAATTAATTCTTTTCCTAATCCATGAGAGTTTCCAAAAGGAAGAACACTCAAATAGGAAAACCGAATTAATTTAGGAAAGTGAATCTTGGTAGGAGTAGCATGGGTTGGGGATCCCCACACCACCCCCACCGTCGATCACCACGAGGAGGGCCGCCGCCGCCACCACCCCAGCCGGCCAGCCACCACCCACCGGCGGCAGCCCACGGCCAAGGGAGGCGTCGCCCCCTCCCATCTTGATCGATGCAAGGGTCGATCATGGGGATGATCGGCCCTTCGGTCCTTCGTCTTCTTCGTCACATCTTCGTCTTCCGGTGATCGTCTCAACATCGAACCAACGTAAATAAATTACAAGAATTTAAATTACACTATCCGGTATCGATTCTATACATGAAATCGACCCTATACATTTTCCGGAAAACATAGAACGTAATAATAAATCCTAAATTCGGTCAACCCCCGAATTTTTACTATTACAAACATTCAACCACACAAAACGAATCTCGACATGTCCGAGAGTTTAATAAACGAATAATTATGATAATTAATTAACACAATAATTAATTCCAACCATGATAGCCGGAAATCCCTGCAAGGTAGAACAATAATCGAACATATACATGAACACGAAACCAAAACGCTCTGATACCAATTGCTGGGATTCGATGTCCCGGGCTATCAAAAATTTGCGGAACCGATAACCCGACCGAAACCCTATCGCCGGAGACCGCGAACGCGAACCACCGTACGACCCGAGGCTCGACCGAGCACCACACGGGCGAACCCGCGCGCCCAGCCGAGCCCCCGCACGGGGCTCGCGATCGCTCTCGTAGCGATCGCTGGGGATGCACGAGGCATCCCCGGGGCTGCTCGTAGCAGCCCCCGCAGCGAGTCGCGGACTCGCTGCTCGCATGGGGTCAGCCCCGTGCGCCTCTGCTACGGGAACTCCCGTAGCGCGCACGAGGCAGCTGCGGGTCATCCCCGCAGCGACCCGCGATCGAGCTCACGGGCTCGATCGCCCCTCGGCTTCGGCCGAGGGCTTTGCACCCGACGCGCCGCCGGCGATGGCGGCTGGGATCCGCCGTGGCACCAGCCCACGGCATCCCGTACGATCGACCCTAGGTCGATCGTGCCCCTTCGCCGCGCGTCTTGGCGGTCCGAACCCTAGGGTTCGACCGCCCATTCGATCCTCGCCGGGGATCTCGAATCCCCGTCCCCGAGGTTCGTCGTTTTTCCCGGATCGTCTTGTTAATGTATATATCACGATTAATATAAACAAATAATCATAGAGGGGTTTATGATTATATTACCTCAATTCGTTGTGCGGAGAAACGAATTAACACGTTGATGACCTTGCGATCTTCCTACGTATTCCTTGCACCTCGTTCGAACGTCGTGTGGGCGACGATCTATCGAACTCCTATGGATCTCCTTCAACTCTCTAGAATATCAAGTATGATATTCTTCTCTTATGTTGTGTATGAATTATGAAGGCCATGTAGTGCTTTTATAGGCTACGTAGGGGATCATAAGGAGGTGGAATATTGGGCTTCCAATATTGAAGATTAAATTGAGCCCAATGCTCAAGTCCATTAATCCTTATCAATATTAATTAATTTATTTTCCACTATATAAATTAATTACACTCCCAATATTAAACCATATTATATCAAATAATATTTCTCCGGTAGTATTATTTATTCCGTGTATTTAAGATTTAAATATCCATGAATAAATTTATTTATTGCTCAATAAATTATATTCATCTCTTGTATCCGAGACTAGTACCATTCAACCTTAATTATTGTGCGGAACAAATCCACTCATGAGGTTTACACAATAATTCCTTATGAACTCATCTCGGGGATATTATCAACCCTTCCGGGATACACTTTCCCGTCAAGTATTCACGGCATGTCATATATAAAATATAGCGACCCAACTTAACCGGTAATTAACCCAATAATTAAATCGGTTAATTCCTTTGGAAAATCAAAGTCTCTAATATTAAATATATACACCCGCAATAGTATCGGGGATTAAGAATAAAATACTCTGAGATTTAAATTGATTATCCAAGGCAATCCTAATCAATAAATCTCAAGCGATCCGCCCAATACACCAAGTGTACAAGTGTGATAAAATAATTAAGACAAATTATTTTCTCTCTCACACAACGACTATACCGATGGATTGGTCCATGTCCATCTAGGTCGTGAGCAACTGTTTGATTAAATACGAGTAACCGATAGTATGATCTTCTGTGTGCCCATGCAACACTATACTAACTACAACGTATAAAATTCAGGACTATATTTTGCATAATTAATTAATAATAATTAAATGCAAATAATTGTTTATTAATTTAATAGATTAAATGCTATGACCGGGAGTTTACCGTTACTTAAATCTAGACATTAAGTACACAACTCCAACAGATCCATCGTTCCATGGGTGTTGTAGGGACCGTTTTAGATGGAACCAAGTTCAGAATGTGCGCCGCTGTTTCTAAGGCATATCCCCAGAACATAACAGGTAAGTCCGAGTAACTCATCATTGAACGCACCATTTCCATGAGAGTCCTATTCCTTCTTTCCGGCACACCATTCTGCTGAGGAGTGTATGGTGATGTCATTTGGGAATCAATCCCATTTTCTGCCAAGTATGCCTTGAATTCCCCAGACAGGTACTCGCCTCCGCGATCAGATCGCAGGCACTTTATGGATTTACCTTGAAGGTTCTCCACAAGAGCTTTGTACTCCTTGAACTTGTCAAAGCACTCGCTCTTGTGGCGCATCAGGTATACAAATCCATACCTTGAGTAATCATCAGTAAAAGTGATGAAGTACTCGTACCCTCCCCTTGCCTGAGTAGACATAGGTCCGCATACATCAGAGTGAATCAAATCCAATACTTGCTCGGATCTTCGTCCTTTACCAGTAAAAGAACGCTTGGTCATTTTACCCTCCAAACAGGATTCGCAGGTTGGAAGGTCCTCTCTTTCAACACCGATGATTAAACCACCAGCTTTCAACCTTTGAATTCTATTTGAATTAATATGATCTAGCCTTAGATGCCACAAGTATAATTGATTCATCTTTGAAGGTTTCTTTCTCTTATTGGTGTTCGTAGATGTGTTATTACTCTCATTAGTTGCATCGTGGTAGACTCAGGATTTAGCAGTTATAAATCGTCAACCAATGTACCAGAACAGATAATTTCACTATTTCTTCTTATGACCACAGAGTGATCAAAAGAAACAGAATATCCATTCAGAATTAACTTAGAAACTGAAATTAATTTCTTTATAAAATTTGGTACATAAATACAATTTTGTAAAACTAAAATCCTATCACTACTAAAGCGTAAGTGAACGTCTCCCATTGCAACAGCCGCCACCTTTGCAGCATTTGTTGGAAATCGATATCCTGGGCTATCAAAAATTGCGGAAACGATAACCCGACCGAAATCCGTTCGCCGGAGAACCAATCGCGAACACCGCACGAGCCGGAGCCCGACTAGAGCGTCGCCGCAGGATGAACCCGCGGCTAAACCCTAGCCGAGCCCCCGCCGGGGCTCGCGATCGCCGTGCATGGCGATCGCCGGGGATGCAAGGCATCCCCGCGGGGCTGTTCGGAACAGCCCCCGACGGTAAGTCCGGCGACTCACCGCCACCGCCGTCGAGGGGAGGGCGGTGCGCCCATCGCACCCGCCGCGGCCTAGCCGCGGCTGCCCTAGCGATCGAATTCGCGTCGATCGCTTGTCTCGGCTCCAGCCGGGACCCCTTCGCGCGCACGCCGCGATCGAACCCTAGGTTCGATCGCTTCCCTCGGCGTCCAGCCGAGGGTTCTCTCGATCTTCGCCGGGGATCTCGAATCCCCGTCCCGGAAGTTCATACGCTTCCCGGATCTTTCGTTCATATGCATGTTACGATTTAAAGGTATAATCATAAGAGGGGGTTTACGATTATACCTACGTCTCGTTGTGCGGAGAAACGAGATGATTTGAAGACCTTTGAATCATCCCACGTGTGGGCGACGATCCTCCGAACTCCTATGGATCTCCTTCAACTCTTTAGAACTATCAACTATTGATATTCTTGTCTTATGAAATTATGAAGGCCATGTAATGCTTTTATAGGCTACGTAGGGGATTTAAAGGAGGTGGAATATTGGGCTTCTAATAATAGTGATAAATTGAGCCCAAGCCCAAATCTATTAATCCTTACTATTATTAATTATATTTATTTTCCACTATATAAATATAATTGCACTCCCAATATTAAACCATATTATATCAAATAATATTATCTCCGGTAGTATTATTTATTTCGTGTATTTAAGATATAAAAATCCACGAATAAAATTAATTTGTTGCTAATTAATTTATTCATCTCTTATATCCGAGAATAGTACCATTCTACTTTAATTATTATGCGGAACAAATCCACTCATGAGGTTTACATAATAATTCCTTATGAACTCATCTCGGGGATATTATCAACCCTTATCGGGATACACTTTCCCTTCAAGAATTCACGGCGTGTCATATATAAAATACCGTGACCCAACTTACCGGTAATTGACTGGTTGATTTATATCGTGTGTGTGTGTTTTTCGTTTGTGTTTTTGGTATCGAGTGTGAGTTGTGTGGTTCGTTTTTATGCATTTTGGTTGTGTTTTATGTTTGTGTTGGTATTGGATCTCACTTGGGATGGAGTGGTATGTTTAGTATGATTTTGTAGGTCGGTTGCCGAGAAAAGTCGAGAAATCGAGAAAAGGCTGGAAAAGGAGAAATGGCGAGCGCTGAATTCAAAATGGCGGTCGCAGGAAATAAACGGCGGTCGCCGGAGCAGAAATGACGACCGCCAAACAGAGTAAAAAGTGGGCAGAATTCCAGCCAAGACATTTGGGCAAAACGGCGGTCGCCGAAACCAAAATGGCGGTCGCCGAAATCACTTTGGCGAGCGCAGAAATAGAAACGGCGGTCGCCGTTTTGGAGCGGTTGCATGCGGTTCTCCAACCATTCTTTGATGCATTTAGGCGATGAAATGAAGTGAAAAACATATATTTTTCGCCTGGGAATTGAGTCGGAGAAAAGGAGACGATCCACTCGGAGCCGACAACTTCGAGATTCACGTTCAAGTCACGAGCCATTTAATTCACCGTAATTGTAGTTGCTATTTCATTTTCTAGAACACTTGTTTGATCTCTTTTCATGTTCTTTCCAACTTTTGAAAAACTTATGAATGCTTTCAAATTTGATAATGTTAGAATGATTTCATAAATGAATGCTTTGATTATTAAAGATTGCTTTAAATGTGTTCTTTGTTCATTGTTTTATTAAATTTTGTATTTATGTTTGAGTGCTTATTAAATTCGAGTTTAGCTTTCATTATTATTGTTGTTGCTAGTTTAATCATGAGAATGATGAACTAAACGTTTCACTCGGATAATTACATGAAAAACGAGGCGGATAATTATTGAATCCGGAAAATCTTATATAACGACTCAATCTTGAACTTGTAACCCGACCGGGAGCAAGTATTCAAGTGGACTAAACGTTTGCAAAAACGAGTTAAGCAACCCGATCAGGAACTTGACTTTCACGAGTCGGAATTATAAGATCGATAAAGGAAGAAATAATTTGAAGGTGAGTTTTGATTATAATTATTCGAGTCTTTCTTAATTGATTTATTTACAACCTTACTTTCTTGTCAAGAAGCAAAATGAATCTAGGAGTTAGTATAATGATTTCCGATTCTAGAATTTTTCATACACTAGAACATATCTCTTTCGTTTCCTTGGATTGATACCGAGTCAAGCTACAATTGACCTCGTATTTTGACGAGAGACGCACACAAAAACGTCTAATCAAAATTGGCGCCGTTGCCGGGGAAACGGATAGTTTTGTTTAAGTGTTTGTTTAGTTTTAGTTTCGTATTTCCTTTAGTTAACTTAGTTATTTGTCTTGTTATTTGCTAACCATCTACTTTAGTGTGTGACAAGACGTTGTAGTGCGTCAAAATCAAATAAAAATAACCGAACTCATTGTCAAAACAATTCGCCCGAGTCGATCTCACGAGGAACACTACTATCGGCACGTACTAATGTTCAAGTGGTTGCAATAGAAAGGAGGAAGGAGTATAGCATAATGCGAAATTGGGTTGGTTTTTGATTTAAACTACAATTAACTAAATATAATAAATAAATAAAAACTAAAATAAAGCAAAGAGCAATTAATGTAATGTAATGAATAAAGAGAAAGACTAGGATTTCGGGTTCATCAAACATGAATGTCGGGTCGCCAATTTACGAAGTACAAATTTCCTAAAACGTCCGTCTCCGGTAGATTTTAGTGTATCCGATTATCCTACGTCATGTACTTGCTCCTAAGCCTCATACAAATATTTGAAATCAAGTGTGGCATTTAATCGAACACCTTGTATGCGTGTGTAAATCTCAATCCCTAGTTCATGTTTAAATTCCCCTAATCCTAGTTAGATTTTTAGCTACTCATATTGATGATTGAAAACAAATAAATAGATGTATAGGAATTCATGATTAAACAAGTAAAGAGAATCTAAAGCAAATAAAAAAGTAAGAACACAAATTGAAAAGAGAAAAACTTACTAAATTAATTGTTGGAAGCAAAATACAAAGATCGGAATAAGAACCGATTGAATCCTCAAAATCGAAAGCAAGAAAATCCAAAGTCGAAAACCTAAGGAAACAAGTCTCTTGTGTTCTCCAAATCGTGCGTGAAAGATAGAAGAAAGTATGTGTGTTTGTTTCGGGTCAAAACCCTACTTATAGTACGAGAAAAACGAGGTCAAAACGCGGTCAAAATCTGGAATGAGGAAGCAGGCGGGCGCCTGGTGCAACACGAGGCAGCTCTCGTCAATCCTCGGAATGAGATGCGGAATTCGCAGCCGCGGGGTGAAAAAATGGACCAGGCGGGCGCCTGGGGAGCAGGCGGGCGCCTGGGTCTGGTCGCGGGCGAGCGCCTGGGGACCAGGCGGGCGCCTGGTCCTGCTGTGTGCGCAACTGCTCGACTTTCGTCATATCTTTTTCGTCCGAACTCAGATTGCCTCGATTCAAAATTCCTTGGAATCTAGACTTCAAGATCTTTCCAACCGTGTATGGCATACACCAAGGTTCAAAACGAGTGATAGCAGTTTTGGACGTGAAGTTGCTGAACTTTTTTTATTCGGCTCGTCGTTTCGTTTTAGCCCGATCATGCTCGTTTCTCGACCTTTTTCGCCCATGCATGCACACAGACCTACACACTCAATAAAACATCAAACATACAACAAACCAAGAGAAACACATACGAAACGACTCCAAACGACACAACTCAAACAAAAAGAAACTAAGAAAAACAACGCAAAAACATATAAATCAACTCCCCCACACTTAGCTTTTTTCTTGTCCTCAAGCAAACAATCACGACACACAATACGAACCAAGCAATGACTAAGCTCAAGACAAACAATCAACCATAAGGGAATTCAAGGCACTCACATTCGACAAATCAAAATTAATTAATGAGTGTCCCTCAAGTATTCAAATCCCCACAGTTCAAACCATGATTCCACTCCACCAATATCAACAACGAGCACAAGTAAACAAAGCCACTGAAATGTGTAGCCAAGTTAATCAAGTGAGGCAATATTCACTAGGTGTAAACAATCGAGGGTCACTCGAGTATCCTAGCGTGGTTTCCCATACTCATCGTTCTCGTACAAGCAGTGTGGCTGCTCTAATAATATTAATACTTATACTAGTATTTTTTTTCTTTTTTTTATAATATTTTTTTTTCTCTTTTTTTTTTGTTTTTTTTTCTCTCTCGGCAACGGGATTTTTCGAACCATTTATTTTTTTCTTACTAGTTCGGCTGCCGGCCCTTTTTTTTTTCACATACGCAACTAAAATTTTCGAAAGTCTTCTGTTTTTGCGTCCGGTTGCGAATAATAACTACATATAGCTAAGCCACAATACTAATAAGAGAGACGATCAAAGTAGAATCCTCGTGTATAACCCGCCCAAACAATCAATGAACTCGATCCACTTAATACTCGTGCCTAACCGATGTCATGAAAAACACAGCTCTCCCTATGTAGCAAATCCTAAGTGTAGGACCCACAATTAATCAACTCGTCATTATCATCCTGATGAAGCCCTGAATTCAATTATGTGTAAACCGAAGCCTATATTGCCTAGAACATGCTTCTAACAACTATACCGCAATTGTGCCAAATGGGGAGAGTGATCACACGACAAAACATACCAAAAGACTCAACATAAGCGACGTTTGAAGACTACTATAACCCCAACAAACCTCGCGAAACAACGGGTTAACCTAAGAACATGCAAAGCTACCCCCCACACTTGAAATATACATTGTCCTCAATGTAAAACACCAGCAAGCAAATCTCAGGCAAGGGAGAAACAAAAATATGTCCAAACGAAAATTAAAACTACCAAAGAAAATGTAATATACAGAACAAGCATAAAAAGAGGAAGGGGAAGAAGGTGCAAACAGTGATGTCGACTCCTTCGGTCTTCTCGATTCAGCCCGTATGAATTCGTGGGGAGGCCCCCACGTGGCGCTCATTTTGGAAACCGAAAGAGCAGCACGGTCCGTGGATTGGCCTCCACGCGGCGCTTGTTTAACGTCTCAAGCTTGACTCATCCATGTGCAGTACCTCTCCGATTCGAAGAGTGCAACAAACACAAGTCTTTCACCATGGTCTCTTTCTTTGCCATCACAAAAATTTCATCTCCAGATATGGTCATCCGGAGATTATGTGCATGAACATCGATCACAGCATGAGTAGTGGCTAAGAACGGCCTCCCAATCAATATCTCCCGATGGTTTGCACTCCCCGAACCTTTTCCAAAATCGAGGACCACGAAATCCACCAGGACCTTTTTACCACAAATTTTGAGAGCCGTGTCTTTTGTAACTCCACACGGCTTTCGCAATGATTTGTCTGCCATTTGCAACTTCATCTTTGTCGGTTGCAGTGCGCCTAAGTTGAGCTCCTGAAAAAGAGACAAAGACATTAAGTTAACTGCTGATCCTAAGTCGAGCATACCTTGCACATTCTTAACATTCCCAAGTTCACAATTAATCACGAAGCTCCCAGGATCTTCGATCTTAATTGGCATATGGCATTGGATCTTTTTAGGTTCTTTCGATGTCTTGTCAGTGTCAGCGCTTCCTACTCTCGTCCCAACTGCTTCCATAGGGGTTTCCAGCTTTTTAACAGTAAGATCCTCAACTTTCGGCTTACGTAACGGAGTTTCAGTCACTCGTCTAGGACCTAACATAGGGGGTCTATAGGGATTCTTGGCTCGATGCAAGTTCTCGAGGGATTTCCTACGTTCTCCCTCTAGCCCCTCAATCTTCTTCACAAATGATGAACCCACCAAACGACTCGGGAATGTTATTTTAACCTTGTTGTACATTTCAGCTCGTCGAGAGGCTAATTCGGCTTGTTTTCTCATATGCTCCTCGTCGTACTCTTCCCACAGCGGTACATCAATGTAAGCATATCTCACAGCTGTTTCGTTCTTGATCGACGCCTCTTTATTGGCCTGAGAGATTAAAGGTTCACCAACTCCCACATGCTCACCCTTGAGCTTATCATCCTTCACATCGACTTCTCCCGAATCATCTTCATCACCATCTCCATACTCACTCATTAACACTGTGAGGGCATTTACTTGAGCGGGGTGGCTCGAGAATTTTCCTTTTTGATTTGGCTGTGTTATCTCGTCTAGTCTTCCAGACAGCTGCCCGACCTGAATCTCAATTCTCTTAATCGCCGAATTCTGATTAGTCATCGTGGACTCCACCCCATCCATCTTCTGCTGGTTATGATGCAATATAGCCTGTGTCGAGGCCAGGAATGAAGCAAAATTTTCTTCTAAGTCTAAATTCTTAGGAGGCAACTGATGTGGTTGAGGTGGTGTCGGTGCCTGATAGATGGGTTGATGCTGCTGCTGGTACTGGGGCCTCTGATGATTCTGATAATTCTGGTGCCCCTGATTCTAGGATCGGTTTTGGCTATTGAAGTTCATCTGAGAACCTTGTCCCTGGGTCTGTGGCTGGTCCTGTCTCCAAGAGAAGTTGGGATGATTCCTCCAGGCCGGGTTGTAAGTGCTGGAGTAGGGGTCATTCCTCTGGTTGCCCTGTTGATTGTACCCCTGCATCGCATTCACCTGTACATCGGGAACATATTTCTGATCCATCATCTGTGGTGGAGATAGCATACCCTGAACACAAGTGCTGGAGAAGTGGCCAATCTCCCCACATAAGCTACACGGCTCCACGTGATAGATCTGCCTCTTAGGTTGCTCCTCAGTAGACTCCAACATCTGAACTTTCTTTGTTAGGTCGGAAACCTGTTTCGCCAACTGGGCATTCACACTCCCTTCGGGTCTGGCATAGCTACTACTTCCCCTTGAACTCGTTTGCCTAGACTCGGCTGATAGAGACTTGAAAATCTCCGTCATCTCATCACTATTCCGGCCACTGATGTTGCCGTCGGCTGCGGTTTTCACCTCTCTCTGGTCTTCTCTGCTCAAACCCTTGTAGAAGAACTGGATGATCGAATTGGGAGTGAGGTCGTGATGTGGGCACTGCCTCAGTAGGCTTCTGAATCGCTCCCAAGCCTCATGGAAAAACTCCCCCGGTTCTTGCTCGAAGGCACATATCTGACCTTTCAAGTCGAAGGTCTTCTGCTGAGGATAGAACCGAGTAATGAACTCCCGGTACATGTCCGTCCAGGTAGTGATCGAGTCCGGCTCCAAGGATAGCAGCCAGTTCTTCGCCCTATCTCTCAAGGCATACGGAACACACTTCAACCGGAGCTGATCATCATCGAGTGCTCCGAGGGGGAAGGCATGCAAGGCTGTGTAGAATTCCCTAATGAAGTTGAGGGCATCCTCGTTAGTGGTTCCGGAGAACTGAGGAAGCTGAGCAAGATGGTGTGCCTTGAGGTCGTATCTCTGGGCGGCATCACTTAGGACGATGCATGAGCTAGCTCTGTCGATTTGCGGATGCGTCAGATCTCCAAAGAGGGGTGGCTGGGCACGGTTTCCGTTAATTCCGTTGTTTCCGTTGTTCCCATTGTTTCCGTTATTTCCGTTGTTCCCATTGTTGCCATTGTTTCCATTGTTGCCATTGTTTCCATTATTGGGTATAACACCGTCCATGGCTGAGATTTCGGTCTCGGGTTCGGAATCGGTGATGGAAGAATCGGACGAAGAGTCGTCGTCTAACTTCGCGCACCGACTGATGCTCTTGCGTCGGTTGATATTCTCGATCACGGGTGCAAGTTCGGTAGTTCAACTTCGTGTACCTACCATGCACCAAAAAAAACCAAGAAAATAATCAAACGCACCTGAACAACGAAAATAAGTAAAAGTAAAATAAAAAGAAATTGTTGCAAACACCTAAACACTAACACTAGTGCCTAAAGTGTTCCCCGGAAACGGCGCCAATTTGACAAGACGTTGTAGTGCGTCAAAATCAAATAAAAATAACCGAACTCATTGTCAAAACAATTCGCCCGAGTCGATCTCACGAGGAACACTACTATCGGCACGTACTAATGTTCAAGTGGTTGCAATAGAAAGGAGGAAGGAGTATAGCATAATGCGAAATTGGGTTGGTTTTTGATTTAAACTACAAATAACTAAATATAATAAATAAATAAAAACTAAAATAAAGCAAAGAGCAATTAATGTAATGTAATGAATAAAGAGAAAGACTAGGATTTCGGGTTCATCAAACATGAATGTCGGGTCGCCAATTTACGAAGTACAAATTTCCTAAAACGTCCGTCTCCGGTAGATTTTAGTGTATCCGATTATCCTACGTCATGTACTTGCTCCTAAGCCTCATACAAATATTTGAAATCAAGTGTGGCATTTAATCGAACACCTTGTATGCGTGTGTAAATCTCAATCCCTAGTTCATGTTTAAATTCCCCTAATCCTAGTTAGATTTTTAGCTACTCATATTGATGATTGAAAACAAATAAATAGATGTATAGGAATTCATGATTAAACAAGTAAAGAGAATCTAAAGCAAATAAAAAAGTAAGAACACAAATTGAAAAGAGAAAAACTTACTAAATTAATTGTTGGAAGCAAAATACAAAGATCGGAATAAGAACCGATTGAATCCTCAAAATCGAAAGCAAGAAAATCCAAAGTCGAAAACCTAAGGAAACAAGTCTCTTGTGTTCTCCAAATCGTGCGTGAAAGATAGAAGAAAGTGCGTGTGTTTGTTTCGGGTCAAAACCCTACTTATAGTACGAGAAAAACGAGGTCAAAACGCGGTCAAAATCTGGAATGAGGAAGCAGGCGGGCGCCTGGGGGTGCAGGCGGGCGCCTGGTGCAACACGAGGCAGCTCTCGTCAATCCTCGGAATGAGATGCGGAATTCGCAGCCGCGGGGTGAAAAAATGGACCAGGCGGGCGCCTGGGTCTGGTCGCGGGCGAGCGCCTGGGGACCATGCGGGCGCCTGGTCCTGCTGTGTGCGCAACTGCTCGACTTTCGTCATATCTTTTTCGTCCGAACTCCGATTGCCTCGATTCAAAATTCCTTGGAATCTAGACTTCAAGATCTTTCCAACCGTGTATGGAATACACCAAGGTTCAAAACGAGTGATAGCAGTTTTGGACGTGAAGTTGCTGAACTTTTTTTATTCGGCTCGTCGTTTCGTTTTAGCCCGATCATGCTCGTTTCTCGACCTTTTTCGCCCATGCATGCACACAGACCTACACACTCAATAAAACATCAAACATACCACAAACCAAGAGAAACATACACGAAACGACTCCAAACGACACAACTCAAACAAAAAGAAACTAATAAAAACAACGCAAAAACATATAAATCAGTGTGCATGGTTACTACGAGAAGCAAGGCTTCTCGAGAGCAATCCGGAGAAACTATGGAGAAGGATAAAGATAAAGTTCAAGTTGAAGATGATTCCGATCAAGAAACTTCAGGTGTCAAGAAATGTCAACCTTCCCATGGACATGTTCTATCTCCGAATACTCGAGAACCTATTCTACCATTGGGAACTCCTCAAAATAGCAACAATCAGGCGGGAGGAAGTAATTTACAGATACAAATTACTCAATTCAATGTTCAAGCACAACTTACTCCTCCAACACCTCTAAATTTACAAGAAGAAGATCATCATTCTACTCCTCATAATGTGACGAGTCCTAATGTTGGTTATCCTCCAAACATGATGAATCCTCAGATGATGAAACAACCACCGATGATGAATCCGAACATGATGAATAATATGGCATATCAACCAAATTATGGGTATCCATTTCAGCAACCCGGAGTTCAAGTCAATCAAAACATGCAAGGTCAATTCCAACAACAACAATGGCCAAACATGATGCCTAATATGATGCCGTATGGGGGTTATGGAATGCAACCAAATCAGTGGAATCAATATGGAAATCCAGCGGCACGACGAGTTCAACAAGGTGACATCACAAGGCCGATTATTGGAGCGACACCGGCATGTGTTGATTTACCGGATGTGGTGAAGAATTATAAAGTGAATCCGATGGACTTCAATCAACTACCGGAGTATCATGGGAATAACAACGAGGATGTGTTGAGTTTCATCCGAGATTTCTACAACACCATTCATACTTTTCCGTTGAATGGACTTCAAGAAGACGAGTTGAGTGTCGGTTCTTTCCGATGACATTGAAGGATAAGGCCAAGTCATGGTGGATAGCATTGCCACCAAACTCTCTACAAAATTGGAACGACATCTATGACGAGTTCATGAGTCAATTCTTCCCACACCATAAGACGACGGACTTTAGGAATCAAATTTGTGGTTTTACTAGTCGTCCGGGAGAATTTTTCCACGAGACTTGGGATCGCTTTCAAGATTTACTTCTTAAATGTCCACACCATACATTCACTCAAGTCTTACTTAATCAAATTTTCTATGACTCTTTGACAGATTCTTTGCAAGGGTCGGTGGATAATCAAGTCGGAGGCGACATCACTTACCGATCACCGGAAGAGATGGTTACTATCTACAAGACCATGGCGGGGAATTCAAGGAGAAAAAGTTCGAGAAGAAGAGTGGTGAATGATGTTAAGGAAGTGGAAGCTAGCAACCTCAACATTAAAATCGAGGAGATGGCTAAGGAAATCAAAGATTTGAAAATGGAGGAGGGTAACTTGAAGACACAACTCCTATTGAATCAAATGGAAGTGTGTACTTTGTGTGGATATCAAGGGCATGGACCAGCTACTTGTCCGATGCCTCAAATGCAAGCTCCTTTGATGATTGAAGGGCAGCCCATGGTTGGAGAGCAAGGGAACATGGCATGTGTTCCATATCAACCACAACAAGGAGAATTGGTGATTTCGGAAGTACAAGCTTCGGTGGTACAACCGTATAATCAACAAGGAGGCTACTACAACAATCAACAAGGAGGGAATCAAAGGCCTAATTATTCTTATCAACCAAGGCAACAACCTCAACAATGGCAACCGAGGCAAAATTTTCAGCAAGGTCAATCTTCAAGCACACCGTACCGAGCTCCTTACCAAGCACCGAACCAACAATACTGAGCTCCGTATCAAGCCCCTACTCAACAACAACAGCCTCTAAGACCTCCTCAACAACCCTCGAGCAATAATTTTGAAGAATGGATGAAAAAGTATGCCGAGAAAAATGATTTGAGGATGGATAGTTTAGAAGTGAAAGTGGGAGGTTATGATGCGGTACTTAATAGCATCAACACTCAAATGGGGCAAATGGCTACTACACTTGGAAAAATGCAAGCTAAAGAAGAGTCGGGAAGACTTCCAAGTCAACCATCCCATGCAAAAGCTCTTACGGTATTAAGGTCGGGGAAGATTATAAACAACAAAGTAAGGATGCCAGGTGAAGAAGTTGAAAAAGACAAAAGGTCATCGGTTTTTGAGGAAGAAAATGAGGAAGATATTGAGGAGATTATTTGTGAGGAAAAGGAGGAGGAAAAAGAAGAAGAAAAGGAAGAGGAAGACGAACTCGAGGAGAAAGAAGAAGAAAGGAAGAAGGGAAAAAGAGTAGAAGCCGAGGCCGGAAGTAAAAGGGTAATTCTTCATAAAGCAAAGAACCCATACAAGCCTCCCGTTCCTTATCTGAGCAATCTTAGGAACAAAAAGAAGGATCAACAATTTCAGCAACTATACTATCTTCTAGCAAAGGTTGAGGTAAATGTCCCTTTGCTCGATATGATTTCTAACATTCCTTCTTATGTGAAATTTTTTAAGGAATTGGCTTCTAACAAGAGGAAGTTCGAAGAGAACGAAAAAGTTGTGTTGTTTGCAGGTGCAAGTGCTGTGATGCAACATCAAATACCACCAAAAGAAAGTGATCCGGGAAGTTTTGTGATCAAGATAGTTATTGGAGCTGGAAACGAGGTGTCCGGGATGTTAGACTTGGGAGCCGGAATCAACTTAATGCCGTCGGCTATATTTGACCAATTGAAGCTAGATAACTTGAAGCCGGCGAGGATTTGTCTACAACTTGCTAACCTATCGGTGAGGTATCCGAGAGGAATTGTTGAGATATTTTAGTTGAAGTTGGAGGATTAATTGTGCCGGTTGATTTCGTCGTGCTAGATGTTGGTGACATACCGGAGAATTCCCAAGACCACTCCATATTATTGGGACGTCCTTTTATGGCTACAACCAACACTCTCATCGACGTGAAGAAGGGACAACTCCAAATGTCGGTACTTGGAGAAACGGTGTCGATTTCGGTGAGAAAGAAGAATTTGGCTCCAGCTGCAACTTTGATGGAAGAATGTTCATTTGTTGATGTTATCGATACATTGACCATGCAAGCTTTGGAGATAAAGGAAGAGAATGAAGTGGAGCTTGGAGATGAAGATTTGGGAGAGTTAGAAGTTAATGAACAAGCTCCACGGTTTGTCGACTTGAGCGTGTGGGGGGGGGGGGGGGGGGGGGGGGAAGACCGGAAGAAAGATGTTTCGTTACCAACGAAGAGTGTGAAGTTGGTTTTGAAGGATTTGCCTCCTAACCTTAAGTACGTGTTTTTGGAAGAAGGTGAAAACAAACCGGTTATCATATCATCAAAGTTGACCGTTGAAGAAGAGGTGAGATTGGTCGAAGTTTTACAAGAGAACAAGGCGGCTATTGGATGGAGTATCGAGGATTTGAAGGGAATCAGCCCTTCTATGTGCATGCATCGTATTAACTTGATCGAGAATGCAACTCCAAAGAGGCAGCCCCAAAGACGACTAAATCCACTCCTTAGTGATGTTGTGAAGAAGGAGATTATCAAGCTACATGGAGGTGGTTTGATTGTACCGGCAGCGGATAGTGAATGGGTATCACCGATTCACATGGTTCCGAAGAAAGGAGGGATAACGGTTGAAGAGAACGAAGCGGGTCAGCTCATTGCTACAAGAGAACGAACCGGTTGGAGTATGTGCATGGATTACCGGGAGTTAAATGCCGCAACGAAAAAGGATCATTTTCCTTTACCTTTTATTGATCAAATGCTAGATACACTTGCCGGTAATTTGTTATATCATTATCTTGATGGACTTTCAGGTTATTACCAAAATTTTATAGCACCGGAGGATCAATCTAAGACGACCTTCACAAGTCCTTTTGGAACATTTGCATGGAAGAGGATGCCATTTGGGCTTTGCAATGCCCCAGGTACGTTTCAACGTTGCATGCTTTCCATATTTTCCGAGATGGTAGGAGATTTTGTTGAAGTGTTTATGGATGATTTTTCCGTGTTTGGTTCGTCGTTTGATGATGCATTGAAAAAGATTGACACGGTTTTGAAAAGATGCATTGAGTGTAACCTTACTTTGAGTTGGGAAAAATCGAATTTTATGGTTACACAAGGGGTTGTACTTGGGCATGTTGTTTCTAGGAGAGGGATAGAAGTTGATCCTTCGAAAATTGAAGTAATTAAAAATTTGCCACCCCCAGTCAATGTGAAAGGAGTTAGAAGTTTTCTTGGGCATGCGGGTTTTTATAGACGTTTCATTAAAGACTTTTCAAAAATTGCACAACCTTTGTGTCATTTACTTGGTCAAGATGTTGAGTTTGTCTTTAATGATTCATGTTTGAATGCCTTTAATACTTTGAAAGAAAAGCTTGTTAGTGCACCTATATTAGTATCACCGAATTGGAATTTAGAATTTGAAATCATGTGTGATGCTTCTAATTTTGCTGTGGGTGCGGTGTTAGGTCAGAGAATTGATAAGATGTTGAATGTGATTTATTATGCTAGTATGACTTTGAATGATGCTAAAGTAAATTACACGACTACGGAAAAAGAAATGTTAGCGGTTGTTTTCTCGCTAGACAAATTTAGGTCGTATTTGCTTGGTACTAAGGTTATTGTTCATAGTGATCATGCGGCTCTTAGGTACTTAATGACTAAAGCACAAGCAAAACCGAGAATAATTCGATGGATTCTTTTGTTGCAATAATTTGATGTGGAAATTAGAGATAGGAAGGGTTGTGAAAATGCTGTAGCCGATCATTTGTCTAGACTTGAATCGTGTGAGAATAATGTGATTGCTAATGTGCCTATCTCTGAAACTTTTCCATATGAACAATCCATGCTTATAAATGCTATTGATGAAAAAGTTCCATGGTATGCCGACATTGCTAACTATTTGGCAAGTGGAGAGATGCGTGAGGGAATTACTTCCCAAGAACGCAAACGTTTGTTGCATGTGTGTAGGTATTACTATTGGGACGATCCTTTGTTGTTCAAGCTTGGGAAGGAAAACTTGTTGAGAAGATGTGTACCGGAAGGAGAGCAACGAGCTATAATTACTAAATGTCATGAAGATGCATCGGGTGGGCACTTTGCAAGTAGGAAGACCGGAGCTAAGATTCTACAATCGGGTTTTTTCTGGCCTACTTTGTTTAAAGATGTTCATTATTTTATTCTTTCATGTGATCGATGTCAACGTATTGGAAACATTGGTAAAAGGAATGAGATGCCCATGCAAGTTAATCTAGTTTGTGAAATTTTTGATGTATGGGGCATCGATTTTATGGGTCCTTTTATTAATGCTAACAAATACGAGTACATTTTGTTAGCCGTAGACTACGTGTCGAAGTGGGTTGAGGCAATCCCCACTCGAACATGTGGTGCTGATGTTGTTTTAAAGTTTGTGCAGGAGAATATCATTTCTCGATTTGGTTTTCCAAAAGCTATCATTAGTGATGGAAGGTCACATTTTTGCAACAAGCTTTTCAAGAGGTTGATGAGGTTAAATGGTATTGATCACCGTGTTGCTACTCCGTATCATCCTCAAACTTCCGGTCAAGCCGAGACGAGCAACAACCAAATTAAGACTATCATTGCCAAGACCGTGAAGCCATCGAGGAAAGATTGGCCGGAAAAACTTCGAGATGCACTTTGGGCTCACCGGACGGCTTTCAAAACGATTCTTAATGCAACTCCTTTTCAGATTGTGTATGGGAAATCATGTCATCTACCGGTGGAAATAGAGCATAAGGCTTTTTGGGCTATTAAAAAGGTGAATTTGGAGATGACGAAAGCCGGAAAGGAGCGTGCATTACAAATTGATGAGCTCGAGGAATTGAGGAATGAAGCATATGAGAATGCTAAGATCTCGAAGGCCAAGATGAAGAAGGCACATGATCGGAAATTAGTTGTGAAAGACTTACAACCGGGTATGAAAGCACTTTTATTCAATGCCCGACTTCGGTTATTTCCGGGAAAGCTAAAGTCGAGGTGGGTAGGACCATATGAAGTTGTAGCAATACATGAGAATGGGTCAGTTACATTGAGGAAGGAAGGTGAAGAGAATGAGTTTAAGGTCAACGGGCATTTGGTTAAGCGTTATTATGAAGGGGAGTCGAAAAACGAGGAAGTCGAGGCTTTTCGACTCGAGAAAGTTGATACTTGAACTTGGAAAAATAGAATAAGTCTAGCTCTGGACAATAAACTGAGCACGAATAAAGGCTATTGGACTTGGACGAGCATGGAAGTTGTCGTAATCGAAGTAAAAGGGTCGAAAAAGGGAAAGTCGAAGAATCTGGAGTTCAGCGACCGCCAAATCGAAAACGGCGGTCGCCACATTAAATCCGCGGGCGTCAAAGTCAGAATGGCGGTCGCCGACATAGAGAAAATGGGGTCAGATAATCTGCATGGTTTTGAGCCAAAACGGCGGTCGCCATTTACCATTCTGCGACCGCCAAATTAATTCCGCGATCGCCAAAACGAAAACGGCGGTCGCCGTTTTTGAATTTCTGGGAATTAAAAGGAACGGGCTAGGGCAGATCCCTCATTACACAAAAACTCTATTTCTACTCTTTCTCTTGCGAAATTTTTCTCTTTCGATTCTTCACCAAATTCACTCAAATTTCTTCCATAATTCACTTATAAATCATCTTGAGAACATTGTGTGCAGGTTTTGGGGAATTTCAACGGCTAAATATCAAGAAATTCGAAGGTTATAGAGGTGCTCATAAGGTGTTCGACAGAAGTCCCGAACCAAAATTTCAACTTTCTCCACCTAATTCAATGACGAATACTCGACTTAAGCCTGGAACTCGTGGTTCTTCACCACCACCACCAAGGAAAAGAGGACGAGGAGCCGCTACTACTTCCGTTTCGACCGGGCCTAGAGATATCTCCGATCGTTATGGAGCCCCGTTTCCGATTTTCAACGACGATGAAGGACGGGCTTACGAGAAGTTGATATCGAAGGGTGAACATATCTTACCTCGCCCGATCGATTGGGAGCTCATTGGAAAGTTGAAGGTCACGACAAGGTTTCAAGAGCTCCTTGATTTTATGAGCTTGAAGGAGTTTGCGGAGATGGAATTCAAATACTCTATTAAGCTTGGATTGGAGATGTTAAGCACGTTCAAGCAAATTCGTGCGAAAAATAAAGAAACGTATGCTACTTGTCGGCTCAACGGAGAGGAAGTGGAGATTACGGAGAGCGTAATGTACCGAGTGTTTGGATTTTACAATGGAGACAGAAGACTTACCGAAGAACGAGAAAGTGGAACCGTGAAGACCACACATTGGCAAGAGTTGGCCGGACCGAATGAAAATTGGAAGGATCACGGTCGATCAATTGCATTTATCGATCCTATACTTAGTATTATCCACAAGTTCTTGACTTACAACATCTTCGGAAAGGTGGAGGGCAACAAGGTTAACACTTTGGAGTTTTCATTCATTAATGCGGCCGTGAACGGACAAGAATCGACTCCATTTAAGAAAGTTTGGGGTTTAATGTAACGCCCCAAAAAAATTCAAAGGCTTAAAAAGGATTGAATATGCTACTCATACCAACAGATGCATCTTCTTTTCTGGGCATCCTCCTATAAGAACTCCAAAGTTAAGCGTGCTTGCTCTGGAGTAGTTCTAGGATGGGTGACCCCCTGGGAAGTCTCCCGGGTGCGCACGAGTGAGGACAAAGTGCGTTGGAAAAGACAAGTGTTGGTACAGTGGGGCCAGGATATCACTCCCGCAAGCAGTCATTGGTAACCGAGCCGGCCCATTAGGGTCGGGCTTCGACCCCTCAACAGGCCGGGGCGTTACAAATGGTATCAAATCCGGTGCCGACCGGAATTGTGGGAACTAAGTGTCTTGCGGGGCCAAGTGCTCCACCCAGAAGTTGGTGAGAGTACCCGTAAGGGGCATTCCTGCACGGATGGTTGGTCCTGGGCAAGTAAGGCAAGTAAGGCACGCAACGAGGACGTTGCGCAGAAAAAGGTGGGGTGATTGTAACGCCCCAAAAAAATTCAAAGGCTTAAAAAGGATTGAATATGCTACTCATACCAACAGATGCATCTTCTTTTCTGGGCATCCTCCTATAAGAACTCCAAAGTTAAGCGTGCTTGCTCTGGAGTAGTTCTAGGATGGGTGACCCCCTGGGAAGTCTCCCGGGTGCGCACGAGTGAGGACAAAGTGCGTTGGAAAAGACAAGTGTTGGTACAGTGGGACCAGGATATCACTCCCGCAAGCAGTCATTGGTAACCGAGCCGGCCCATTAGGGTCGGGCTTCGACCCCTCAACGGGCCGGGGCGTTACATTTAATGGATCAAGCGGCTAAAGGGATTAGAAGCCGAGGTTTGTTATTCCATTTTGCTCGACCACTTGCAATTCACTTTAATATCATTGGAGAAGGTGATGATTCTTATGACGGAGAGCCGTGGGTAATACCTAGACCTTTGGATGTGGATGAGTTGGAGGCGAGCGGGTTGATTTTGGCCGAAGAGTTCGTACCGCATGAATTCCGAACCGCAAAGGATCCACAAGTAATGGTGGATTATCGACAAAGGAACGCTGCCCGAATTCAAAAATGGAAATTGGAGTTGGCGGGAGAAAGAGTGGGTTCGTCGATTTTGAGAGCGGCTCAACTTGAGGAAGAGAGCCTAATGCGAGAAAGAGCGGGTTCATCATCCGGAGGAGGTCATAATGTTGTCGATGGGACATCGATAAGAGACCCGGTGTGGGAGCAAGCGTACATGGGCTATGGAGCACAAGGAAATCAAGGCTCCGGGTGGACCGATTCGGGAATGAATTGGAATCCTTCATACGAGGTTCCTCAAACCGGAAACTACTACTCGGATTCGGGACGAATGCATCCCGAGGACCTCCAAGAGATCATTAATGCGAATGCTAGAGCGTATGAGTCGATGAATGCTAGGATGGATCGGATGGCTCTCGACGATGCTACATGGACTAACCGGATGGCGGTTGAGAGAAGCTACTACGAGCAAACTACCCGCCGGATTGTGAGAGAGGAGATGGAGGACATGCGACGAGAGCAACGACAATTTTACGAGGCCTATGCTAGAGGAGGAGGCCACTTTCCACCACCCGACATGTGAGAGAGGTCGTGCTTGGTACGACCTAGGTACGTTTTCTTTTCGATCATTTTATGTCTCTGTATATATGTGTTGGTGTTTTATTTGATTTGTGTGGTTTAGTTACGTTTCTTTTTATTGTTAGTTTGTGTGTTTTGTTTAAATTACTCTTTTACGCTCAAGAATTTGATTTGTCCCGAATGTGGTGTGTTTGCATGTGGATATGGTCAAGTTGTTGCTTGAACTCACTTGGTTTGTTGGTTGTACTACTTGTTGTGTGTCGAGAAAATGAGTTGTGATATTCATGAGTTTTTCCCTTGCTATATATACATGTGAGCTTTTGAGTCTATTTTTTTCTTTGGAGCGTATTGATATATTTCCTCGAGTTGTGAACATGAGAGTACTTTGTTGGTGATTGAGAATGCATGTTGGATTGTTTGTTATATCACTTGTTATATGAAGTGCTTTGACTTGGTTGAGAATAGAAAATGACGTTCAAGATTGCTAGGATTACCTCCACAATTGAAAAAATTCTCTTAAAGACCGTGCCCGTCGAGGGACTCCCTAGTTAACCTTTTGAGCCTACATGGTGCCTTTTCTTGTACCCGAGAGTTCCACGAGGGATGTGAGAATTTGAAAGGTGTGATGCTAGATTGTTTTGAAGGGGTTAATAGGGGATTGTGATAAAGTGTAACGTGTTTTCTCGTATAAAGGCATGCTATAATAAAGAAGCTTACTCCCTAAAAAAAAAAAAAACCGAATACTCTTTGATTGTGAAAACAATTGTTGAGGGATGAAAATAAAAAAAAAAAAAAGCAAAAAAAAAAAAAAAAGAAAAAAAAAGAGGAAAAAATGAAGAAAAAAAAATAAGTAGAAAAAAAAGCGGGGAGTAGTAATAATAAATAATGAAAGCCTAATGAGAACATGTATTTTTGTTGTATTTTGATGTTAAAAGGGGGGTGGAGATAGTGTACATTTGGTGTAGGAGGTGGAGATGTGAGTACATTTGGTGTAGGAGGTTGACGAGAGCGACTTACTTGATATATTATCTTTCTTTCGATTCCTACCTATTACCCGTGCCTACCTTATTTGCAATCTTGATCCGATTCTTGTTCTCCTTGGTCAAAGTACGAGATTATTCTTGTGATATTGTGTATATGCATGTCTCGTTGTATATTGATGTGCATTTTGAGATGGAGAGCTTTCTTGTTGAGTATGCAAGTGACATCTTATTGACTTGCATGATTTACATCATTTCATTTTCGAGTGAGATATTTTGAGAGAGGTTAGGTGAGCTCGAGTGACATGATATTGCATTTCTAATTTTTCTCGTTCATGGCAAGTGGTTGGTGTTGGAGTTGTGTACTTAATGTCTAGATTTAAGTAACGGTAAACTCCCGGTCATAGCATTTAATCTATTAAATTAATAAACAATTGTTTGCTTTTAATTATTATTAATTAATTATGCAAAATATAGTCCTGGATTTTATACGTTGTAGTTAGTATGGTGTTGCATGGGCACACAGAAGATCATACTATCGGTTACTCGTATTTAATCAAACAGTTGCTCACGACCTAGATGGACATGGACCAATCCATCGGTATAGTCGTTGTGTGAGAGAGAAAATAATTTATCTTAATTATTTTATCACACTTGTACACTTGGTGTATTGGGCGGATCGCTTGAGATTTATTGATTAGGGTTGCCTTGGATAATCAATTTAAATCTCAGAGTATTTTATTCTTAATCCCCGATACTATTGCGGGTGTATATATTTAATACTAGAGACTTTGATTTTCCAAAGGAATTAACCGATTTAATTATTGGGTTAATTACCGGTTAAGTTGGGTCGCTATATTTTATATATGACATGCCGTGAATACTTGACGGGAAAGTGTATCCCGGAAGGGTTGATAATATCCCCGAGATGAGTTCATAAGGAATTATTGTGTAAACCTCATGAGTGGATTTGTTCCGCACAATAATTAAGGTTGAATGGTACTAGTCTCGGATACAAGAGATGAATATAATTTATTGAGCAATAAATAAATTTATTCATGGATATTTAAATCTTAAATAAACGGAATAAATAATACTACCGGAGAAATATTATTTGATATAATATGGTTTAATATTGGTAGTGCAATTAATTTATATAGTGGAAAATAAATTAATTAATATTGATAAGGATTAATGGACTTGAGCATTGGGCTCAATTTAATCTTCAATATTGGAAGCCCAATATTCCACCTCCTTATGATCCCCTACGTAGCCTATAAAAGCACTACATGGCCTTCATAAAACATAAGACAAGAATATCAATACTTGATAGTTCTAGAGAGTTGAAGGAGATCCATAGGAGTTCGATAGATCGTCTCCCACACGACGTTCGAACGAGGTGCAAGGAATACGTAGGAAGATCGCAAGGTCATCAACGTTTAATTCGTTTCTCCGCACAACGAATTGAGGTAACATAATCTAAAACCCCCTATTTGATTATGTGTTCGTTAATCGTGATATATACATGAACAAGATGCTGGAATTCGATATCCCGAGCTATTAAAATTTGCGGAATTCATAGCCCGATCAAAAACCCATCGCCGGAGATCACATGAACGCCGTTGCACGCGCCGGAGCACGACCGAACGCACGACGTGGCCGAAGCCACGCGCACGCCAAGCCGAGCCCCCGCGGCTAGGGCTCACGCGATCACCGATCGCACGCCGGCGATCGGTTTGGGTGGGGCTGCTCCAGCAGCCCCCGCGGCGAGTCCGGCGACTCGCCGCCGCCTGGAGGGCCTCGCCTTCACGGCGAGGTTGGGCACGGCACCAGCCCGTGCCCAGCGATCGACCCCTTGCGGTCGATCGCACACCCTCGGCCCAGCCGAGGGTTCGGCCCCCTTTGCCCCGTCGAACCCTAGGGGCGATCGCCCGTGGTCCGGTGGCTTCGCCACCACCACGCGATCGTCCTCTACTCCGGGTTCGATCTTCGGATCTTGTTCTACGGTATTTCACGATAAACCAAAATCGAATAAATCAAGGGCGTTTAGATTTTTACCTTTCGATTCGTTGTTCGGAGAAACGAAATCAAGATGACCTTTGAATCTTCCCACGTATTCCTTGCACTCCGTTCGAACGTCGGGTGGGCGACGATCTATCGAACTCCTATGGATCTCCTTCAACTCTCTAGACTAATCAAGTATGATTATCTTGTCTTGTCTATTATGAAGGCCATGTAGTGCTTTTATAGGCTACGTAGGGGATCTAAAGGAGGTGGAATATTGGGCTTCCAATATTGAAGATTAAATTGAGCCCACTGCCCAAGTCCATTAATCCTTATCAATATTAATTAATTTATTTTCCACTATATAAATTAATTGCACTCCCAATATTAAACCATATTATATCCAAATAATATTTCTCCGGTAGTATTATTTATTCCGTGTATTTAAGATATAAATATCCATGAATAAAATTTATTTATTGCTTAATAAATTTATTCATCTCTTTTATCCGAGACTAGTACCACTCAACCTTATTCATTATGCGGAATTAAATCCACTCGCGAGGTTTACATAATAAATCCTTATGAGCTCATCTCGGGGATATTATCAACCCTTCCGGGATACACTGTCCCGTCAAGAATTCACGGCATGCCATATATAAAATATAGTGACCCAACTTAACCGGTAATTGACCCAATAATTAAACCGGTCAATTCCTTTGGAAAATCAAAGTCACTTATACTAAATATACACACCCGCAATTGTATCGGGGATTAAGAATAAAATACACTGAGTCTCAAATCAATTATCGCCGAGCAAACCTAATTGATGAGTCTCAATCGATCCGCTCAATACACCAAGTGTACAAGTGTGATAAAATAATTAAGACAAATTATTTTCTCTTTCACACAACGACTATACCGATGGATTGGTCCGTGTCCATCTAGTTCGTGAGCATCTGTTCGATTAAATACGAGTAACCGATAGTATGATCTTCTGTGTGGGCCCGACACACCATACTAACTACAACGTATAAAATCCAGGACTATAATTTGCATATATTTAATTAACAATAATTAAAAGCAAATGAATGTTTGTATTTAATAGGTAAATGAAAGTGTACAAGGAGTTCACAATACTCAAATCTAGACATTAAGTATACTACTCCAACAATCTCCCACTTATACTAAGGTCTAGTCTTATCCTCCAAACTTCTTACTCCCAAACCCTCCAAGTGCTTGAAATATACTTCCTTAGGAAGTATCTTGGTGAAAGGGTCCGCTAGGTTGTCCTCCGAAGCTATCTTGGTGACTACTGCATCGTCCCTCTGACGATGACTCGTATCAGGTGGTACTTGCCCTATGTGTTATCTTACACTCATGGACTCGTGATCTCTTAAAGTTTGCCACTGCACCGCTATTTACAAAGCCTTTGGTAAACTAAGAATCACATCTAAGTCCCAGAGGTTATACCGGAGCCATACCAAATCTTCCGCTGCCTCTGAGGGTGCTATTTGGTTAACCATGGGAGAGTCCGAAAAGCATCGTGCTTATTACTCTTCCATGTTAAAACTCCTCCTCCTTTAATAGTGAAACACATAGCTTGATTACGACTTACACTGGTCCTTATCAGCTTGGAAATCCGAATCCGTATAACCCAAAGGAATCAGATTGTCTGCCCCGTAACTTAGAACATAATCCCTAGTATTTCGCAAATACTTGAAAATGCTCTTTACGGCAGTCCAATGAGCCTTTCCAGGGTTACTCTGATATCTTGCTACTACGCCAACTGCATAGCAGATATCAGGCCTCGTGCATAACATTGCATACATCAAGCTTCCCACAGCCGAAGCGTAGGGAACTGCTTTCATTTCATCTTTCTCCTTTTGTGTCTGAGGACACATCTCCTTAGAAAGATAAGTTCCTTTACTGAAGGGCAGCTCACCCTTCTTGGAATCTTGCATGTTAAAACGAGCCAGAATCGTGTCTATGTAAGATTGCTGGGATAGGTACAATGTTCTATTCCGGCGATCCCTTATAACCTTGATCCCTAGAACATGCCCGACTTCTCCCAAATCTTACATATCGAATTGTCTAGACAACCATCCCTTTATGTCTGATAACATCTTTACACTGTTGCCAATGAGAAGAATGTCATCTACATAAAGCACGAGAAACACCACCTTCTTCCCATCACGTTTCCAATACACACATGATTCGTCCATGCTTTGACTAAATCCAAAAGATTGGACTACTTCGTCAAACCGCAGGTTCCACGATCTCGAGGCTTGTTTCAATCCATAAATGGATCGATTAAGCTTGCACACTAGATGATCTCTCCCCTTAGCAATGAATCCTTCTGGTTGTTTCATATAAATCGTCTCGTCAAGACTTCCATTTAGGAAAGCTGTCTTGACATCCATTTGCCACACCTCATAATCCATATGAGCTGCTATGGATAAGAGAATCCGGATCGACTTTATCTTGGCTACCGGCGAGAAGGTCTCCTCAAAATCGATTCCCTCTTTCTGAGTATGTCCTTTCCCAACAAGCCGAGCTTTAAAGGTTTCAACCTTTCCGTCAGATCCACTCTTTCTCTTGTAGACCCATTTACACCCAATTGGCTTTACGCCGTTTGGTGGTTCTACAAGATCCCAGACTTTATTAGAATCCATAGATTCAATTTCGGATTTCATTGCTTTCTTCCAAGAAGGCGCATCTATATCTTGTACCGCCTCATCATAGGTCCAGGGATTGATTTCATGAACTCCAGGTCCAGAGTCCGAAGACTCACCCAGTCCAATCCATCGGTCTGGTTGTTTAACAACCCTCCCAATACGACGGCGTTCCGGTGTATTAACAGTGACAGTGTCAGGTGCAGATTCTAGTGGTGTATCTATACTCGGTTCGGCTGTATCTAAGTCTTCTTTGTTACCTCTCAACTCATCAAGTATTATGTCACTTTTGGGCTTGTGGTCCATGACATAGTCTTCCTCTAAGAACCGAGCGTTAGTACTTATAACGATCTTCTGGTCCGTAGGACTATAGAACATGCCACCTTTAGTTCCTTTTGGGTATCCTACAAATAGCCGTAATTCAGATCTAGGTTCTAACTTATCGGCACCTTGTCGCAACACATGTGCTGGACAACCCCAGATCCGAAGGTGCCTGAGGCTAGGCTTGCGCCCGCTCCACCTTTCCATGGGTGTGGTGGGTACCGTTTTTGTTGGAACCATGTTGAGAATGTACGCCGCTGTTTCCAAGGCATGTCCCCAGAACATTGTAGGTAAGTCCGAGTAACTCATCATTGATCGCACCATCTCCATAAGAGTCCTATTCCTTCTTTCCGATACACCATTCTGCTGGGGAGTATATGGTGATGTCATTTGGGAATCAATCCCATTCTCTGCTAAGTATGCCTTGAATTCTCCAGACAGGTACTCGCCTCCGCGATCAGATCGCAGGCATTTAATGGATTTATTTTGAAGGTTCTCCACAAAAGCCTTGAACTCCTTGAACTTGTCAAAGGATTCGCTCTTGCGGCGCATCAAATATACAAATCCATATCTTGAGTAATCATCAGTGAAAGTGATAAAATACTCGTACCCTCCCCTTGCCTGAGTAGACATAGGTCCGCATACATCAGAGTGAATCAAATCCAATACTTGTTCAGCCCTCCGTCCTTTACCAGAAAAAGAACGCTTGGTCATTTTACCCTCTAAACAGGATTCGCAGGTTGGAAGGTCCTCTCCTTCAACATCGCTGATTAGACCATCAGCTTTCAACCTTTGAAGCCTATTCGAGTTTATATGTGACCTAGCCTTAGATGCCACAAGTATAATTGATTCATTTTAGAAGGTTCCTTTCTCTTATTGGTGTTCGTAGATGTGTTATTACTCTCGGTTAGTTGCATCGTGTTAGACTCAGGATTTAGCACATACAAATCGTCCACCAATGTACCAGAACAGATAATCTCACTGTTTCTTCTTATGATCACAGAGTGGTCAAAAGAAACAGAATATCCATTCATAATAAGTTTAGAAACCGAAATTAAATTCTTTCTAAAGTTGGGTACATAAAGACAATTATGTAAAACTAAAACCCTATCACTACTAAAGCGTAAGTGAACGTCTCCCACTGCAACAGCCGCCACCCTCGCGGCATTGCCCATGTAGACCACGATCTCTCCCTCTCTAAGTCTCCGGGTTTCCTGGAACCCCTGCAATGAATTGCAGACATGATCAGTGGCCCCCGTATCTACACACCAGGTGCTGGTAGATAACACCACTGATAATGTTTCAGTGACTAAGGAAAATTTCGTACCTTTGATGAGAGGACAATCAGACCTCCAGTGCCCAAACTGTTTGCATCGAAAGCATCTGCCTAACGGCTTGCCTTTCCCAATCCGTGATTTTAAACCACTGGGTCTCTTTGCACGCTTTTCTTTTAGCCTAGCCACAAGAGCTCGTGTTTCTCTTAACTTACGCACAAAAATCGCCTTCGCCGAGCCGTTTTCAAGGGACTCATTGAGGAACGATTCCGTGGGTATGTTAAACACCTCTTGCCTAGCTTCCACACCATGTCTCAACGTAGTTGGAACAACAGTGGATTCAGAAATTTTGACAGTCTGAACAATGTCTAGATTTCTTTTCCAATCAGTACTATATGGAACCAGTGAGTTTTCATCTTTAAGTATATCACAAAGTGGGGTCACAGTCATTCTTAACCTATAAGCACATAAAACAAACAAACAATTTAATATACGATATTATCTCCCTCAAATAATATCATTAAATCACTAATCACATCTAAAATCCCATCAGGTTAAAGCAAGCCACGTTCGTGTGGACGTTTACCCACCCAAATGATTTAGCAATTAGATTTGCTTCGGTCATACATCATTATAGCGTTACTTCGTTGGGAAGAATACTATAAAGCGTATCTAAGTGTAAACCATTACTCAGTACCAAGGTGAATCGTTTAGAATTGCTACATCACCGCAAGCCACGTTTGTGTGGACGTTTACGATAACTCGCAATCCTTCACAATTCCTTATAAATGTCTACATCAATTATTCTAAAATCCCATCCAGTATAGCAAGCCACGTTCGTGTGGACGTTTACTACACCAGAAGATTTATATAATTGAAATCCAATTACTTGATCCATTCGATCTTGTAAATCAAGACGTGGAGAACCATAAGTGAAACTCGAAGTTTCTAACCAGTGATTCACCATGCGAACAACCCTATCTCTCATAAATGAGGGAGCCGAGCAGACAATCAATCCACCTATCAAAGAATGGTACGACTGCCTCTAATTTGTGTCCTCGACATGACCAAGTGGCTTTGGCTCCATTCCACTCCCCGGGGTGAGAATGAGTCGACTTGAAATCAGCTTTGGAAAGACAAATTAGGCATTGTTTGATAAACTTAATCAATGTTTCTCGTAAGGGGAATTACAAGAACTCTCCTCCAATGACCTATCTATATAAACTTCAAAAGTTTATAAAAGTCACCAAGAGAGCAGCAATGGAGACCATGGGTATGTTTCCATACCCTCTCCCACTTAGCTTTTTACAACAAAGGGATACGCTATCTAGTGCATAAAAGTAAACACATATAGCATGCATACATGTAATAAAGCACATAGTATTATCACATAGTCAAAATAATTACTAGAATATTATTTTCCGACTATTATGGATTTACTCCATCTCCGTACGCATCTTCTAGTCTTTAGTCTTCGTTCTTGAATGCTCCATGTGACGAGAATATTAATTTCCAATATTTAAATCCATTTATTTTTAATAAATCCAAAAGATACTTAATTAATAATAATTAAGTCAATCGAATAAATCAAAAATAAAATTAAATATTATCAATATTTTTATTTATTTTATTTTCCTTTTCTACTTCATTAAATCTCTAGAATAATCTATCCAAGACCCACTTGGAATATTCTAGATGATTTCCATAATGAAATAAGGAAATAAAATAATTTAGGACTCTTCTACTTTCCAAGATTAATTAATTTCCATTACTATGAAAATTCCCATAAAATAGGAATAATCAATTAGGAAATAAATCAATCCTAAATTAACTTTTATTCCTTTCCAATTCTATTAAATCTCTAGGATCCTATTCCAAGTAGAACTCGGAATACTCTAGAAGACTTCCATAATAGAATAAGGAAATAAAATTAATTCCAATTAATTCTTTTCCTAATCCATGAGAATTCCCAAAAATAGGAATACTCAAATAGGAAAAATCCGAACTAATTAGGAAAGTAAATCTCCGGACCGGGATAGCACGGGGTGGGGATCCCCGCGCCACCCTCGACCGCCACCTAGGAGGTGGCCGTCCACCGACGCCGGCGGCCCCTCCAAGGGTCGATCGATCGATCCTCATGGATCGACCATGGGGTGGTCGATCCTTGTCCCTTCACCCTCACGATCATCTCCTTCGTCACGCGTCTTCTCCGGCGGTCGTTTTGGCATCGATCCAACGCAAAATAAATTACAAAATAAATTTTACACTATCCGGTATCGATTCTATACATGAAATCGACCCTATACAATTTCCGGAAAAACGTAGAACGTAATAATAAATCCTAAATTCGGTCAACCCCCGAATTTTTACTATTACAAGCATTCACCACAAAAAAAAAACGAATCTCGACATGTCCGAGAGTTTAATCAAACCAACAATCATGACAAAATAAATTAACAAAAATTAATTAAGCCATAATAGTCGGAAACCCTGCAAGGTAGAACAATTTTATCGAAAATACCGCGAACGTAAACCACGCTCTGATACCAATTGCTGGAATTCGATATCCCGAGCTATTAAAATTTGCGGAATTCATAGCCCGATCAAAAACCCATCGCCGGAGATCACATGAACGCCGTTGCACGCGCCGGAGCACGACCGAACGCACGACGTGGCCGAAACCACGCGCACGCCCAGCCGAGCCCCCGCGGCTAGGGCTCACGCGATCACCGATCGCACGCCGGCGATCGGTTGGGGTGGGGCTGCTCCAGCAGCCCCCGCGGCGAGTCTGGCGACTCGCCGCCGCCTGGAGGGCCTCGCCTTCACGGCGAGGTTGGGCACGGCACCAGCCCGTGCCCAGCGATCGACCCCTTGCGGTCGATCGCACACCCTCGGCCCAGCCGAGGGTTCGGCCCCCTTTGCCCCGTCGAACCCTAGGGGCGATCGCCCGTGGTCCGGTGGCTTCGCCACCACCACGCGATCGTCCTCTACTCCGGGTTCGATCTTCGGATCTTGTTCTACGGTATTTCACGATAAACCAAAAACGAATAAATCAAGGGCGTTTAGATTTTTACCTTTCGATTCGTTGTTCGGAGAAACGAAATCAAGATGACCTTTGAATCTTCCCACGTATTCCTTGCACTCCGTTCGAACGTCGGGTGGGCGACGATCTATCGAACTCCTATGGATCTCCTTCAACTCTCTAGACTAATCAAGTATGATTATCTTGTCTTGTCTATTATGAAGGCCATGTAGTGCTTTTATAGGCTACGTAGGGGATCTAAAGGAGGTGGAATATTGGGCTTCCAATATTGAAGATTAAATTGAGCCCACTGCCCAAGTCCATTAATCCTTATCAATAATAATTAATTTATTTTCCACTATATAAATTAATTGCACTCCCAATATTAAACCATATTATATCCAAATAATATTTCTCCGGTAGTATTATTTATTCCGTGTATTTAAGATATAAATATCCATGAATAAAATTTATTTATTGCTTAAAAAATTTATTCATCTCTTTTATCCGAGACTAGTACCACTCAACCTTATTCATTATGCGGAATTAAATCCACTCGCGAGGTTTACATAATAAATCCTTATGAGCTCATCTCGGGGATATTATCAACCCTTCCGGGATACACTGTCCCGTCAAGAATTCACGGCATGCCATATATAAAATATAGTGACCCAACTTAACCGGTAATTGACCCAATAATTAAACCGGTCAATTCCTTTGGAAAATCAAAGTCACTTATACTAAATATACACACCCGCAATTGTATCGGGGATTAAGAATAAAATACACTGAGTCTCAAATCAATTATCGCCGAGCAAACCTAATGGATGAGTCTCAATCGATCCGCTCAATACACCAAGTGTACAAGTGTGATAAAATAATTAAGACAAATTATTTTCTCTCTCACACAACGACTATACCGATGGATTGGTCCGTGTCCATCTAGGTCGTGAGCATCTGTTCGATTAAATACGAGTAACCGATAGTATGATCTTCTGTGTGGGCCCGACACACCATACTAACTACAACGTATAAAATCCAGGACTATAATTTGCATATATTTAATTAACAATAATTAAAAGCAAATGAATGTTTGTATTTAATAGGTAAATGAAAGTGTACAAGGAGTTCACAATACTCAAATCTAGACATTAAGTATACTACTCCAACAATCTCCCACTTATACTAAGGTCTAGTCTTATCCTCCAAACTTCTGACTCCCAAACCCTCCAAGTGCTTGAAATATACTTCCTTAGGAAGTATCTTGGTGAAAGGGTCCGCTAGGTTGTCCTCCGAAGCTATCTTGGTGACTACTGCATCGTCCCTCTGACGATGACTCGTATCAGGTGGTACTTGCCCTATGTGTTATCTTACACTCATGGACTCGTGATCTCTTAAAGTTTGCCACTGCACCGCTATTTACAAAGCCTTTGGTAAACTAAGAATCACATCTAAGTCCCAGAGGTTATACCGGAGCCATACCAAATCTTCCGCTGCCTCTGAGGGTGCTATTTGGTTAACCATGGGAGAGTCCGAAAAGCATCGTGCTTATTACTCTTCCATGTTAAAACTCCTCCTCCTTTAATAGTGAAACACATAGCTTGATTACGACTTACACTGGTCCTTATCAGCTTGGAAATCCGAATCCGTATAACCCAAAGGAATCAGATTGTCTGCCCCGTAACTTAGAACATAATCCCTAGTATTTCGCAAATACTTGAAAATGCTCTTTACGGCAGTCCAATGAGCCTTTCCAGGGTTACTCTGATATCTTGCTACTACGCCAACTGCATAGCAGATATCAGGCCTCGTGCATAACATTGCATACATCAAGCTTCCCAATTACTACACCAAGAGACTTTTATAATTGACTCCCAATTACTTGATCCATTCAATCTTGTAAATCAAGACGTGGAGAATCATAAGTGAAACTCGAAGTTTCTTACCAGTGATTCACCATGCGAACAACCCTATCTCTCATAGAATGAGGGAGCCGAGCAGACAATTGATCTAGTCATCAAATGACACGAAAGTCTCTAATTTGTGCCCTCGACATGACCAAGTGGCTTTGGGTCCATTCTACTCCCCGGGGTGAGAATGAGTCGACTTGAAATCAGTTTTGGAAAGACAAATTAGGCATTGTTTGATAAACTTAATCAATGTTTCTCGTAAGAGGAATTACAGGAATTCTTCTCCAATGACTTATCTATATGAACTTCGAAAGTTCATAAAAGTCACCAAGAGAACAGCAATGGAGACCATGGCATTGTTTCCAATCCCTCTCCCACTTAGATTTTTATAACAAAGGGATACGCTATCTAATGCATAATTAAATACACATAAGCATGCATACATGAAATAAAGCACATATATTATCACAAAATCAAAATAATACTAGAATATTATTTTCCGACTATTATGGCTTTATCGCATCCCTGTATGCGTCTTCTAGTCTTTAGTCTTCGTTCTTTGAATGCTCCATGTGACGGGAATATTAATTCCAATATTTAAATCTATTTATTTTTAATAAATCCAAAAGTTACTTAATTCGAAAATTAAGTCAATCGAATAAATCAAAAATAAAATTAAATATTATTAATATTTTTTATTTATTTTTATTTTCCTTTCTAATTCCATTAAATCTCTAGAATCCTATCCAAGACCCACTTGGAATATTCTAGAAGATTTCCATAATGAAATAAGGAAATAAAATAATTTAGGACTCCTAATCCTTCCAAATTAATTCCTTTCCTTTTCTATTAAAAATTCCATAAAGAATAATTAAATAAGGAAAAATTAATTAAGGACTCTTAAAACTTTACAAATTAATTATTTTCCTAATCCATTAAAAAATCCATAAAGGAATAATTAAATAGGAAAAATAAATTAATTATAAATTTATTCCTTTTCCTATTCTATGAAAATTCCCAAGAATAGGAATAATCAATAAGGAAAAATAAATTTATTCTAAATCTATTCTTTTCCTATTCTATGAGAATTCCCAAAAATAGGAATACTCAAAATAGGAAAACCGAATAATTTAGGAAAGTAAATCTCGGTTAGGAGTAGCACGGAGTGGGGATCTCCGCACCACCCCCAACCGATCGACCACCACCGAGGAGGAGCACCGCCGCCGCCCCCAGCCGGCGCGCCACCACCACCGGTGGCTAGGCGTGGCCGAGAGCCTCCCGCGGCTGCCCCCTCTCTCTCGGGTCGATCCTCCATGGATCGATCATGGGGATGATCGATCCGAGCCCTCCCTCTCTATCGTCTCCTCCGTCACACTTTTCCGGTCGTCGTTTCGTCCTCGATCCAACGTAAAATAAATTACAAATTTATTACTACGCTATCCGGCATCGATTATCTACATGAAAACGACCTCAAACAATTTCCGGAAAAATAAGAAAAAGCATTCACCACACAAGAACGAATCTCGACATCACCGAGAGTTTAATAATCAAGAACATTATTATGGACATTAATTAACATAATTAAATCTAGCCATAATAATCAGAAAGCCTGCAAGGTAGAACAATTTATCGAAAAATACCATGAACTAAAACCAACGCTCTGATACCAATTGTTGGAAATCGATCTCCCGGAATTAATAAATTTAAATAAAATTAAATAAATAAATTATCTAATTAATTCCGACCGAAATCCTTTGGAGATCGAATATCCGGATTGTCAAAATTGCGGAACCGACAACCCAATCGAAATCCCGATCGCCGGAGTTCACGCAAGCACACCACGCGGACCGGGGCTCAACCAAACACACGACATACCCGAAGGCATGCCACGGCCAGCCGAGCCCCCGCTAGGGCTCGCGATCGCACAACGCGATCGCCGGGTTGCTCACGGCAACCCTACGACGAGTCCGACGACTCACCGTCCGCGGAAGAGGGGGCTGCTCGCCGTGCGAGCAGCGGCGGCACCAGCCCGCCACCCCATGCGATCGAGCACGCGCTCGATCCTATCCCCGGCGTCCAGCCGGGTTCCTTCGTGCGTCGCCGGCGGTCGAAGCCCTAGGGCTCGACCGCCACCCTCGGCGTCCAGCCGAGGGTTCGTCCTCTCGATCCCGGCGAGGATCGACCTCCCGCGGTCCGGTGATCCTCAATCACCACCGCGAGGTCGATCCTCATCCCCGGGTTCGTCCCTCGGATCTTGGTTCATGATATTTTTACGATAATTAAACGATGAAATCATAAAAGAGGGTTTTACGATTTACCTCGTTCTCGTTGTTCGAAAAAACGAAGAACTCAATTTGAAGACCTTGAGATCTTCCCACGTATTCCTTGTTGGAGTTGTGTACTTAATGTCTAGATTTAAGTGACGGAAACTCACGATCCATTGCCACTAATCTATTTAACTAAATAAACAATTATTTGCGTTTAATTATTTATAATTAAATATATGCAAATTATAGTCCTGGATTCTATACGTTGTAGTTAGTATGGTGTGTCGGGCCCCACACAGAAGATCATACTATTGGTTACTCGTATTTAATCGAACAGTTGCTCACGACCTAGATGGAAACGGACCAATCCATCGGTATAGTCGTTGTATGAGGGAGAAAATAATTTGTCTTGATTATTTTATCATACTTGTACACTTGGTGTATTGAGCGGATCGTTGAGATTCATCGATTAGGATTGCCGGCGATAATCGATTCGAGTCTCAGTGTATTTTATTCTTAATCCCCGATATTATTGCGGGTGTGTATATTTAATATAAGTGACTTTGATTTACCAAAGGAATTAACCGATTTTATAATTGGGTTAATTACCGGTTAAGTTGGGTCACTATATTTTATATATGACATGCCGTGAATACTTGACGGGAAAGTGTATCCCGGAAGGGTTGATAATATCCCCGAGATGAGTTCATAAGGAATTATTATGTAGGTATTGAAAATCTTAAAAACGTTCCGCATAATAATTAAGGTTGAATGGTACTAGTCTCGGATATAAGAGATGAATAAATTAATTAGCAATAAATTAATTTTATTCATGGATATTTATATCTTAAATACACGGAATAAATAATACTACCGGAGAAATATTATTTGATATAATATGGTTTAATATTGGGAGTGCAATTAATTTTATATAGTGGAAAATAGAATTAATTAATATTAATGGATTAATAGATTTGGGCTTGGGCTCAATTTAATCATTAATATTGGAAGCCCAATATTCCACCTCCTTTAGATCCCCTACGTAGCCTATAAAAGCACTACATGGTCTTCTCTATTCTCATAACTTGAAGATCACAATTCTAGAGAGAGAAAGTAGAGAGGAGGATCCATGGAGTTCGGTAGATCGTCGCCCACACGACGTCCGGGCTAGTGCAAGGAATACGTGGGAAGATCTCAAGGTCATCATAAGATCTCGTTTCTCCGCACAACGAATCGAAAGGTGAATTAAATTTCCGCAATTTAATTCTAGTTTATTGATCAATTATCGAAAAACAAGATCCGAAGGATCGAACCCGGATTAGACGAGGGATCACGCGGTGGTGGCGAAGCCACCGGACCGCGTGGACCGCACGCCTAGGTTTCGGCGCGCGAAGGAGAACCCTCGGCCTCGGCCGAGGGGGCGATCGCTAGGAGCGATCGCCGGCGGTGACGGGCTGGTGCCGTCACCTCCCCACCGCGACGGTGGGGGCTCCTCGACGGCGGGCAGCAGGTCGCCGGACCTGCTGCTGGGGGCTGCCGGATGCAGCCCCATCGAACGCGATGTTCGATCGCGTGAACCCGGCTCGCGGGGGTTCGGGTGGGGGCGGATTGCGCGCCTTCGGGCGCGTGGTCTCCAAAGCTCGGACTTCGGCGGATGAGTCGACGTTCATGTGATCTCCGGCGAAGGGTTTGATCGGGTTATTGGTTTCCGCAAATTTAAAATAACCCGGGATATCGAATTCCAACAATATTAGTGGCAATGGATCGTGAGTTTCCGTCACTTAAATCTAGACATTAAGTACACAACTCCAACAATCTCCCACTTGTACTAAGGTCTAGTCATTTCCTCCAAACTCCCGACTCCCATACTCATCACGTGCTAAAGTTGTACTTCCAAGAAGTACTATGTGAATGAGCACTCTAGGTTGCCGCTCTGAAGTTATCTTGGTGACTACAGCGTCGTCTCCCTCGACGATGACTCGTATCAGGTGGTACTTGCACTATGTGTTATCTTACACTTATGGACTTGTGATTTCTTACCATTTGCCATTGCACCGCTATTTACATAGCCTTTGGCAAATTAAGAATCACATCTAAGTCCCAGAGATTATCCCGGAGTTATACCAAAACTTCCGCTGCCTCTGAGGCCGCTATTTGGTTACCCATGGCAGAGTCCGAAAAGCATCGTGCTTATCACTCTTCCATGTTAAAACTCCATCTCCTTCAATAGTGAAACACATAGCCTGATCGACTTACACCGGTCCTCATTCGATTAGAAATCTAAGAGAATGTAATCCAAAGGAAAATGTTCGTCTGCTTCGTAGTCTAGAACAGTACTTCGAAAGTACTTTTACGGCAGTCGAATATTCCTTTCCAGGATTACCTTGATATCCTCCCACTATGCTAACCGCATAGCCGATATCAGGTTCTTGTTTTCAACAATGCATTTATTAAGCTTTCCACACTCAAAGTGTAGGAATCTGCTTTCATTGCTTCTATCTCCTTTTGTGTTCTAAAACACATATCCTTAGATAGATGCATTCCGTCTCTGAAAGGTAACGAACCTTTCTCGGAATCTTGCATGTTAAAACGAACCATAATCGTACAAGATATCTAGATAAGTACAATGTTCTTTTCTTGAGATCTTAGATCTTAAGAACATGCTCTAACTTCTTCTTTATCTTATATATCGATTTTTCTAGACAACCATCATTTTATGTCTGACAACATCTTTACATTGTTACCAATGATAAAATGTTATCTACATAAAACCTCCGAGAAACACCACCTTGTTTCCATCACGTTTCCCATACACACGATTCGTCAATGCCTTTTGATGAATCCATCAAATGGACTATCTCATCAATGCGCAAGTTCCACGAACTCTAGCTTTGTTACAATCCATAAATGGATCAACTAAGCTTGTACTCTAAATGATCTCGCCTCTTAACAATAATCCTTATTGTTCTCTAAGAAGGCACATTTAGATCTAGTACTGCCTTTATGTAGATCTAGGGATCGATTTCACGTATACTAGGTCCAGAGTCCGAAGACTCATCTAGTTTCATGAATATCTCCGGTTGTTATACAACCTCCCACTACAATGGCGTTCCGGTGTATAAACAGTAATAACAGTAGGTGCAGTTAGTGGTGTACCGCTACTCGGTTCGGCTGGTTCTAAGTCTTAATCGTTTTCTCTCTTTTCAGAAGTATCATGTCATTTTGGGCTTGTGGTTCATCTAATAGTCTTCCTCTAAGAACCGGGCGTTAGAACTTATAACGTCCTTCTGGTTCATAGTACTATCGAACACACATCTTTTGTTCTTCTAGGATATTCTACAACCATATTGAATGTGCCGTTGTTACCAAGACATATCTATAGAACATAGGTAGTTCCGTTTAACTCATGCTTTTACTATTTCTATAAGAGTTCCATTTCTTATTTCCGACACATCAATCTTACAGAGGACTGTATGGTGTTGTCACTTGGGATCAAATCCCAATCTCTGATCAGTATGCCATGCATTCCTCAGACAGGTACTTGCCTCCGCGATCAAATCGCAGGCTACAAATGGATATACCTTGATGGTTCTCCACAATTGCTTAGTGTCCATTGACTTGTCAAAACACTTGCTTTAGTGGCACATCAGGTATTCTAATCCATTTCTCGAGTAATCATCAAATGAAGTATTCGTACCTTATTGTCTGAGTAGGCATAGGCCTGCATACATCAGAGTCAATCAATTCTTATACTTGTCCGGATCTTACATCTTATATCCATAAAGGATTGCTTAGTCGTATTATCTTCCAAATTAGATTCTTAGGTCGGAAGGTCCACTCCTTCAACTTAATTGATCTTACAATCAATTTTCGACCTTTGAACTTCTTATTTGAATAAATATGACTTAGCATAAGAATCCACAAGTATAAATGATTAAATAAAGAAATCTCTTATCAGTAAAATGAGTTATATATAACGGTTCGTTGCATCGTGGTGGACTCAGGATTCATCATTTATATATTGCTAGCTAATGTACCAAAAATAGATAATATCATTATTTCTTCTTATAACCATCAAATGATTAAAAGAAATAAAATATCCATTCATTAGAAATCTAGAACAAAGTTCTTTCTAATATGAAAGGTACATAAAAGCAATAACTCAAAAAGAAATCCTATAAAATGTCCTCCACTGCAACTGCTGCCTCCTCTACAGCATTGCCCATGTAGACTACGATTTCTTCTTTTCTAAGTCGTTGGGTTTCCTGGAACCCTTGCATTTAGAATGCACATACCGTCAGTGGTTCTATATCTACACACCAGGTTCCGGTAGATAATACCACCGACTATGTTTCTCGACTAAAGAAAATTTCGTACTTTCTTTGAGAGGATAATCAGACTTCCAGTACCCAGACTGTTCGTGTCGAGAATACTTGCCTCATGGCTTTCTCGTCCCATCTCGTGGTCTAATCAATTTAAGACCACTGGGATTCTTTGCTTTCTTGTCCTTTCCCCCGATTCATGCCTTTAGGTTCGAAACCTTTGGCATTGGCTACAAGAGCTTGCAATTTCCGACTCAACTCGTCTAAAAGGTCAATCATCTCAAACACGTGTTTAAGCGTTTCCTTGAAGCGACTGGCCTTTATGAGTATCCTCATTGCTTCTTGTCTAGCCGCCTATGTCAATAGGCTCGGGAGGACAAAGCTTACTGAGTACTAACCAGTACTCTTCAACAGTCTGGACAATGTCTAGATCTCTATTCCAATTACATTTAGGGACCAATGAGTTTAAAATCCTTACGTATCACAGAAAGTGGGTTCAAAGCCATTTCCTAATCTATGAGCACATATAACAACAAACAATCGATTTAATCTCCGATATTATCTCCCTCAAATAATATCATTAAACCACTAATCACATCTAAAATCCCATCAGATATGGCAAGCCACGTTCATGTGGACGTTTACCTATCCAAATGATTTAGCAATTAGATTTGCTTCGGTCGTACATCAATTATAGCGTTACTTCGTTGGGAAGAATACTATAAAGCGTACCTAAGTGTAAACCATTACTCAGTATCCAAGAAGATTGTTTGGGACACGTATATTCACCGCAAGCCACGTTCGTGTGGACGTTTACGTTAACATACGCTCCTTCACTCCCTTCTATAACTGTCTACATCAATTATTCCAAAATCCCATTCAGTATAGCAAGCCACGTTCGTGTGGACGTTTACTATACCAAAAGATTTATATAATTGAAATCCAATTACTTGATCCATTCGATTTTCGTAAATCAGGACGCGGAGAATCATAAGTGAAACTCGAAGTTTCTAACCAGTGATTCACCATGCGAACGACCCTATCTCTCATAGAATGAGGGAGCCGAGCAGACAATCGATCTAGTCATCAAATGACACGAAAGTCTCTAATTTGTGTCCTCAACATGACCAAGTGGCTTTGGCTCCATTCCACTCCCCGGGGTGAGAATGAGTCGACTTGAAATCAGTTTCAGAAAGACAAACTAGGCATTGTTTGATAAACTTAATCAATGTTTCTCGTAAAAGGAATTACAAGAATTCTCCTCCAATGACTTGTCTATACGAACTTCAAAAGTCCATAAAAGTCACCAAGAGAACAGCAATGGAGACCATGGATATGTTTCCATACCCTCTCCCACTTAGCTTTTTACAACAAAGGGATACGCTATCTAATGCATAACTAAATACACATAAGCATAATAACAAACATACATTTCATGCAAGTACGTACACAAATAATCAAATAATTGCTCAAGTAAAATTATTTCTCGACTATTCGTACCTTGATGAATTCCTGCATGCTTGTCTTGAGTCTTCATTCTACGTCTTGAATACTTTGCCGAGCGACGGAAAAATTCTTTGATTCTCATATTTAATTTCACTCCAATTAAATAAAATCAATTCCATTGATTTCCATATTTAATTCTATTTTAAATAAAATCCAAGATTTTCCAATCCAAAATAAATTTTGAATTAATCTAATGATTTTAAATAAAATACTTAAATTAAATAAAATCAATATTATTAAAATCCATTGATCTCCATATTTAATTCTATTCTAAATAAAATCCAAGATTTTCCAATCCAAAATAAATTTTGAATTAATCTAATGATTTTAAATAAAATACTTAAATTAAATAAAATCAATATTTTAATAATTTCTCAATCCTATTTAGATTAGATCTCAAGAATCCTAATCAAAATCGAATTTTGATTCTTCTTAAGACTTCTAATCCAAGTAGGTATAAGATATCTAGAGAAACTAGGATTTTCTTTCCTAATTTAACTCTCCATCTAATTCCATTATTTAATTCCATAATTAAGAAATCTAATCCAAATAGAATTTGAATTAATTCCAAAATTAAATTAAATAAAATTAGAAAGATTAAATTATTTCCGGAAAGGTCGGATTTACCGGGACGAACCAAAAACGAGACCCGCTCGAATCATCTAGGTTCGTGCCCAATCGAACCATGTACATCACATTCCTAGCCATGCACACCAATGTGCTCTTAGCCATGCACATGTACAACACCATGAATCATTCACGTACAGCACATGATAAACATGCACATGCATTCAAAATTCATGTTACGCCATGAACAAGAATGAATTAAATCCATTCAGCCGCACATGCAAAACCATTCACGCGTACAGCAAGAGGAAAACAGCGTCGCGCAAAAACTTTTGATCGATCGTCTTTTTCGGCGGACATGTGTAACAGCTCTGGTCGATTTCCGGCACGACGTCTCCATTGACGAACCACACCATCGACCCGCTGCCACCACCGCACGAGCAGCCCGCACAGCAGTCCGCTCCGGCCGAAGCCGAAGCCGCGACCCACGAGCCGCCGCGCGTAGCGGCTGAACCGCTTGGCCTCCCGGCAGCCGTCGACATCCGGCGACCACCACCACTGGTGGTTGATGCCGTCGACCCTTAGCCGCCATACAGCCCGGTCCCGCTACGAGCCCTCGCCCGATCGATCCGGTTCGATTTCCGAAAAACCCTCGATTTTAATATTTATTTTTTCCGTCGATTTTTAATTTAATAAAAATTCACAAGATTCATACAAGAGAGAAAAACATAGACGTAGAACAATATATATAGCACAATAATTTAATGAAATTAAATTAATCTATGGCTATAAACATCGAGAATCGATTATCGAAACAATTAACGAAAAACGTAACCTGGCTCTGATACCAATTGTTGGAATTCGATATCCCGGGTTATTTTAAATTTGCGGAAACCAATAACCCGATCAAACCCTTCGCCGGAGATCACATGAACGTCGACTCATCCGCCGAAGTCCGAGCTTTGGAGACCACGCGCCCGAAGGCGCGCAATCCGCCCCCACCCGAACCCCCGCGAGCCGGGTTCACGCGATCGAACATCGCGTTCGATGGGGCTGCATCCGGCAGCCCCCAGCAGCAGGTCCGGCGACCTGCTGCCCGCCGTCGAGGAGCCCCCACCGTCGCGGTGGGGAGGTGACGGCACCAGCCCGTCACCGCCGGCGATCGCTCCTAGCGATCGCCCCCTCGGCCGAGGCCGAGGGTTCTCCTTCGCGCGCCGAACCCTAGGCGTGCGGTCCACGCGGTCCGGTGGCTTCGCCACCACCGCGTGATCCCTCGTCTAATCCGGGTTCGATCCTTCGGATCTTGTTTTTCGATAATTGATCAATAAACTAGAATTAAATTGCGGAAATTTAATTCACCTTTCGATTCGTTGTGCGGAGAAACGAGATCTTATGATGACCTTGAGATCTTCCCACGTATTCCTTGCACTAGCCCGGACGTCGTGTGGGCGACGATCTACCGAACTCCATGGATCCTCCTCTCTACTTTCTCTCTCTAGAATTGTGATCTTCAAGTTATGAGAATAGAGAAGACCATGTAGTGCTTTTATAGGCTACGTAGGGGATCTAAAGGAGGTGGAATATTGGGCTTCCAATATTAATGATTAAATTGAGCCCAAGCCCAAATCTATTAATCCATTAATATTAATTAATTCTATTTTCCACTATATAAAATTAATTGCACTCCCAATATTAAACCATATTATATCAAATAATATTTCTCCGGTAGTATTATTTATTCCGTGTATTTAAGATATAAATATCCATGAATAAAATTAATTTATTGCTAATTAATTTATTCATCTCTTATATCCGAGACTAGTACCATTCAACCTTAATTATTATGCGGAACGAATCCACCTGCAGGGTTTACATAATAATTCCTTATGAACTCATCTCGGGGATATTATCAACCCTTCCGGGATACACTTTCCCGTCAAGTATTCACGGCATGTCATATATAAAATATAGTGACCCAACTTAACCGGTAATTAACCCAATTATAAAATCGGTTAATTCCTTTGGTAAATCAAAGTCACTTATATTAAATATACACACCCGCAATAATATCGGGGATTAAGAATAAAATACACTGAGACTCGAATCGATTATCGCCGGCAATCCTAATCGATGAATCTCAACGATCCGCTCAATACACCAAGTGTACAAGTATGATAAAATAATCAAGACAAATTATTTTCTCCCTCATACAACGACTATACCGATGGATTGGTCCGTGTCCATCTAGGTCGTGAGCAACTGTTCGATTAAATACGAGTAACCAATAGTATGATCTTCTGTGTGGGGCCCGACACACCATACTAACTACAACGTATAGAATCCAGGACTATAATTTGCATATATTTAATTATAAATAATTAAACGCAAATAATTGTTTATTTAGTTAAATAGATTAGTGGCAATGGATCGTGAGTTTCCGTCACTTAAATCTAGACATTAAGTACACAACTCCAACAAGGAATACGTGGGAAGATCTCAAGGTCTTCAAATTGAGTTCTTCGTTTTTTCGAACAACGAGAACGAGGTAAATCGTAAAACCCTCTTTTATGATTTCATCGTTTAATTATCGTAAAAATATCATGAACCAAGATCCGAGGGACGAACCCGGGGATGAGGATCGACCTCGCGGTGGTGATTGAGGATCACCGGACCGCGGGAGGTCGATCCTCGCCGGGATCGAGAGGACGAACCCTCGGCTGGACGCCGAGGGTGGCAATGGATCGTGAGTTTCCGTCACTTAAATCTAGACATTAAGTACACAACTCCAACATTCCTTGCACTAGCTCGAACGTCGTGTGGGCGACGATCTTCCAAACTCCATGGATCTCCCTCTCTACTTTCTCTCTCTAGAATTGTGATCTTCAAGTTATGAGAATAGAGAAGACCATGTAGTGCTTTTATAGGCTACGTAGGGGATCTTAAGGACGTGGAATATTGGGCTTCCAATATTAATGATTAAATTGAGCCCAAGCCCAAATCTATTAATCCCATTAATATTAATTAATTTATTTTCCACTATACAAATTAATTGCACTCCCAATATTAAACCATATTATATCAAATAATATTTCTCCGGTAGTATTATTTATTCCGTGTATTTAAGATATAAATATCCATGAATAAAATTAATTTATTGCTAATTAATTTATTCATCTCTTGTATCCGAGAATAGTACCATTCAACCTTAATTATTATACGGAACAAATCCACCTGCAGGGTTTACATAATAATTCCTTATGAACTCATCTCGGGGATATTATCAACCCTTACGGGATACACTTTCCCGTCATGTATTCACGGCATGTCATATATAAAATATAGCGACCCAACTTAACCGGTAATTGACCCAATAATTAAACCGGTCAATTCCTTTGGAAAATCAAAGTCACTTATATTAAATATACACACCCGCAATAGTATCGGGGATTAAGAATAAAATACACTGAGATTTAAATCGATTATCCAAGGCGATCCTAATCGATAAATCTCAAACGATCCGCCCAATACACCAAGTGTACAAGTGTGATAAAATAATCAGGACAGATTATTTTCTCTCTCAAACAACGACTATACCGATGGATTGATCCGTGTCCATCTAGGTCGTGAGCAACTGTTTGATTAAATACGAGTAACCGATAGTATGATCTTCTGTGTGGGCCCGCACACCATACTAACTACAACGTATATAATCTAGGACTATAATTTGCATATATTTAATTATAAATAATTAAACGCAAATAATTGTTTATTTAATTAAATAGATTAATGGCAATGGATCGGGAGTTTCCGTTACTTAAATCTAGACATTAAGTACACAATCCAACAGGATACACGCTAGAAGACTCGAGGTCTCTGTCAATTCGGCTTCTCCGAATCACGCAACAAAGGTATGAAATCGAAACCCTTATTCCGCATCGTTTCGATTTGATCTCGTACGTAAGCATACAACAAACCACCGATCGTGTTCGATGGCTTGGGTTCGATGGTCTCGGGCTGCTGGGCGTTCTCCGATCGCCAGAACATCAGTCAGATCGAGAAAATCGCGCCGGAACAGCCGGAACAGCAGCATCGCGATTCTGGAATCGCGACGCTGTCGGCCAACAGCTATTCTTGTCGGCCGACACTGCCCTGTCGGGCGACAGACAGGGCAGAAGCCCTCGGAAACGAGCGGTTGTGCTTTGGGCATGATGGCTGGGCGTGTTTCGGGTCTGGGGCTTCGTCGTGATGGAAGTACTGATGCTGGAGGTCGACTGGGCGTGTCCGGATGTTCGAGTAGTGGAACGGACTCGTCCCGGGTAGTCGATTTCCAACAGGGAGCCCCGGCTGGACGCCGGGGCATGCGATCGACTTCGGTCGATCACTGGGGATGTCGCGGGCTGGTGCCGCGGCAGATCCCAGCCGCCCCTCGACGGCGGCGTGCGCACGGGGAAGCTCCGACTGAAGCCGGAGCAAGCGATCGAGCTGGCCTCGATCGCGAGGGCAGCCGCAGCTGGGCGCCCTCTCCCCGTACGGCGGTGGCGGTGAGTCGCCGGACTCACCGATGGGCCTGTTCCGAATGTTGGAGTTGTGTACTTAATGTCTAGATTTAAGTAACGGTAAACTCCCGATCATAGCATTTAATCTATTAAATTAATAAACAATTATTTGCATTTAATTATCATTTATTAATTATGCAAAAATATAGTCCTGGATTTTATACGTTGTAGTTAGTATGGTGTTGCATGGGCACACAGAAGATCATACTATCGGTTACTCGTATTTAATCAAACAGTTGCTCACGACCTAGATGGACATGGACCAATCCGTCGGTATAGTCGTTGTGTGAGGGAGAAAATAATTTATCTTAATTATTTTATCACACTTGTACACTTAGGTGTATTGGGCGGATCGCTTGAGATTTATTGATTAGGATTGCCTTGGATAATCAATTTAAATCTCAGAGTATTTTATTCTTAATCCCCGATACTATTGCGGGTGTATATATTTAATATTAGAGACTTTGATTTTCCAAAGGAATTAACCGATTTAATTATTGGGTTAATTACCGGTTAAAGTTGGGTCGCTATATTTTATATATGAAATGCCGTGAATACTTGACGGGAAAGTGTATCCCGGAAGGGTTGATAATATTCCCGAGATGAGTTCATAAGGAATTATTGTGTAAACCTCATGAGTGAATTTGTTCCGCACAATAATTAAGGTTGAATGGTACTAGTCTCGGATATAAGAGATGAATATAATTTATTGAGCAATAAATAAATTTATTCATGGATATTTGAATCTTAAATACACGGAATAAATAATACTACCGGAGAAATATTATTCGCTATAATATGGGTAAATATTGGGAGTGCAATTTTATTTATATAGTGGAAAATAAATAAAATTAATATTGATAAGGATTAATGGACTTGAGCATTGAGCTCAATTTAATCTTCAATATTAGAAGCCCAATATTCGACCTCCTTTAGATCCCCTACGTAGCCTATAAAAGCACTACATGGCCTTCACAATTAAACACATAACATAAGAGAAGAATATCATACTTGATATTCTAGAGAGTTGAAGGAGATCCATAGGAGTTCGATAGATCGTCGCCCACCCGACGTTCGAACGGAGTGCAAGGAATACGTGGGAAGATTCAAAGGTGTTTGATTTCGTTTCTCCGAACAACGAATCGAAGGTATAATATCTAGACCCCCCTCGATATTATTTCGGTTTTGGTTTATCGAAATTACCGTAGAACGCAAGATCCGAAGGATGAAATCCGGAACGAGGGACGATCGCGTGGTGGTGGTCGAACCACCGGACCACGGGATCGATCGCCCCTAGGGTTTCATGGGGCGTGAGGGTCGAACCCTCGGCTGGAGCCGAGGGCATGCGATAGATCCTTGTGATCGATCGCTGGGGGCGCGGGCTGGTGCCGCCCCCCATCCCGCCGTGAAGGCGGGGCCCCTCCAGGCGGCGGCGAGTCGCCGGACTCGCCGCGGGGGCTGCTGGGCAGCCCCACCCCAACCGATCGCATGGTGCGATCGGGATCGCACAACCCCGCGACGTGGGGGTTCGGTCGGGGCAGTCGTGCGCCTTCGGGTGCATGGTCTCCTCGGCTGGACTCCGGCGCGTTCGTCGGCGTTCGTGTGATCTCCGGCAAAGGGTTTGATCGGGTTATTGGTTTCCGCAATTTTTAATAGCCCGGGATATCAAATTCCAGCAATTGGTATCAGAGCGTGGTTTACGTTCGCGGTATTTTCGATATTGTTGTTCTACCTTGCAGGGATTTCCGGCTATCATGGTTGGATTTAATTATTGTGTTAATTAATTATCATGATTGTTCGTTTATTAAACTCTCGGACATGTCGAGATTCGTTTTGTGTGGTTGAATGTTTGTAATAGTAAAAATTCGGGGGTTGACCGAATTTAGGATTTATTATTACGTTCTATGTTTTCCGGAAAATGTATAGGGTCGATTTCATGTATAGAATCGATACCGGATAGTGTAATTTAAATTCTTGTAATTTATTTACGTTGGATCGATGCCGAGGCGACCGCCGGAGAACTCATGTGACGAAGAAGACGAAGAGGACGAAGAACCGGGGATCGATCAAACCCCTTGATCGACCCTAAGCGATCGACCAAGGAGAGGGGTCGATCGCCCTCGGCTAGGGCTGCCGCCGGCAACTGTGGCGGCTGGTGGCTGGGCGGCGGCGCTCCTCCCATGAAGGTGGTCGACGGTGGGGTGGCGTGGGGTCTCCCGATCTCATGCTACTCCTACCAAGATTCACTTTCCTAAATTAATTCGGTTTTTCCTATTTGAGTGTTCTTCCTTTAGGAAACTCTCATGGATTAGGAAAAGAATTAATTGGAATTAATTTTATTTCCTTATTCTATTATGGAAGTCTTCTAGAGTATTCCGAGTTCTACTTGGAATAGGATCCTAGAGATTTAATAGAATTGGAAAGGAATAAAAGTTAATTTCCTAATTGATTATTCCTATTTTATAGGAATTTTCATAGTAATGGAAATTAATTAATCTTGGAAAGTAGAAGAGTCCTAATTTATTTTATTTCCTTATTCTATTATAGAAGTCTTCTAGAATATTCCAAGTTTTACTTGGATAGATTATTCTAGAGATTTAATAGAATTAGATAGGAAAATAAATAAATAAAAATATTAATAATATTTAATTTTATTTTTGATTTATTCGATTGACTTAATTTTCGAATTGAGTATCTTTTGGATTTATTAAAAATAAATAGATTTAAATATTGGGATTAATATTCTCGTCACATGGAGCATTCAAGAACGAAGACTGAAGACTAGAAGATGCATATGAAGAAGAAGTAAAGCCATGATAGTCGGGAAAATAATTTCCTAGCATTATTTGACTATGTGATATGTGCTTTATTACTTGCATGCATGCTTATGTGTTTAATTATGCATTAGATAGCGTATCCCTTTGTTATAAAAAGCTAAGTGGGAGAGGGGATGGAAACATTTCCATGGTCTCCATTACTGTTCTCTTGGTGACATTTATGAGCTTTCGAAGTTCATATAGATATGTCATTTGAGGAGAATTCTTGTAATTCCTTTTACAAGAAACATTGATCAAGTTTATCAAACAATGCCTAATTTGTCTTTCTGAAACTGACTTCAAGTCGACTCATTCTCACCCCGGGGAGTGGAATGGAGCCAAAGCCACTTGGTCATGTGGATGACACAAATTAGAGACCTTCGTACCATTCTTTGATAGATGGATCGATTGTCTGCTCGGCTCCCTCATTTATGAGAGATAGGGTCGTTCGCATGGTGAATCACTGGTTAGAAACCTCGAGTTTCACTTATGATTCTCCGCGTCTTGATCTATGAGAATCGAATGGATCTTGTAACTGGGAGTCAATTATAAAAGTCTCTTAGTGTAGTAAACGTCCACACCACGTGGCTTGCTATACTGACGGATTTTGGATTAATTGATGTAGACAGTTGTAAGTAATTGTGAAGAGTTGTGAAGTTATCGTAAACGTCCACACCACGTGGCTTGCGGTGATGAAGCAATTCCAAACGATGTACTTTGGTGCTGAGTAATGGTTTACACTTAGATACGCGTTATAGTATTCTTCCCCACGAAGTCACGCTATAATTGATGTATGACCAAAGAAAATCTAATTGCTAAATCATTTGGGTGGGTAAACGTCCACACCACGTGGCTTGCCTTACCTAATGGGATTTTAGATGTAATTAGTAATTTAATGATATTATTTGAGGGAGATAATATCGGACATTAAATTAATTGTTTGTTTAAATGTGCTTATAGGTTTAGAGAATAGCTATGAACCCACTTTCTGTGATACTAAAGGAGCATAAGCTCACTAGTCCCAATTACATTGATTGGAAGAGAAATTTAGACATTGTCCTGACTTCTGAGGAGTACAAGTATGTACTCCATGAAGTGTGCCCTGCCGAGCCCACGGCTGCCTCAACTGATGAGGAAAAACTGGCATATCGGAAGTGGAAAAATGCTGATGAAATGGCTAGGTGTTATATTTTGGCTTCCATGTCAAATGTACTCCAAACCCAACATGAGCCAATGGACACTGCCTATGATATGATGTTTAACCTCAAGGAGATGTTTGGGGAGCAAGATCGTGCGGCTAGGCAAGAAGCCATGAGAGTCCTCATGTCGACTACTCATTCTGAAGGAACGCCCGTTGGGGAGCACGTTCTTAAGATGATGAGTTTGTTGAATGAACTTGAGGTCCTAGGAGCTTCTATTGATGCTGAGACGCAAGTCGACATCATACTCCAGTCTCTGACCCCTAGTTTTGAGCAGTTTCGTATGAGCTATAATATGGGTAAACTATCTTATACTCTTGCGCAACTCCTGACTGAACTAAAGGCGACAGAGGGGATGTACAAGAAGGGCAAGTCTCAAGCGCTTGTAGCTACCAAGTCCAAGGGCTCGAAGCCTGTTGGAGGTAGGGGCAAGAAAAGGAAGCAAACCTGGAAACCCAGTGGTGCCAAGAGGCATGGACCACGAGTGGGGGCTAGTAAGCCAAGGGGCAAGTGCTTCCGATGCAACAAGTCTGGACACTGGAAGTCTGAATGTCCTCTCAAAGGTACGAATTTTTCTTTAGTCGTAAAAACATAGTCAGCGGTATTATCTACCAGAATTCTGGTGTGTAGATATGGAACCACTGACGGTATGTGCATTCTTGAATGCAGGGGTTCCAGAAAACCCGGCGACTTAGAGAAGAAGAGTTCGAGTCTACATGGGCGAAGCTGTTGGGGTAGCAGCGGTTGCAGTGGAAGACTTTTATCTGCTTTCAGTAGTTTTAGGATTTCATTTCAAGTTATTGCTTTATGTACCCCTTATTTTGAAAAGAACTTTTGTTCTGGATTTTCTTTATTAATGAATGGATATTTATTTCTTTAATCATTCAGTGATTTAGATAAGAAATAATGGTGTTATCTATTCTGGTACATTAGATAGCAATATATGAATGATGAATCCTTAGTCTACCACGATGCAACAATCCGTTGTATAACTTGTTTTACTTATTAGATGTATTTCTTTATTAATCATTATACTTGTGAATTCTTATACTTAGTAGTATTTATTCAAATAAAGATTCAAAAGGTCGAAATTGATTCAATCAATTATAGTTGAAGGAATGGACCTTCCGACCTAAGAACTGAATTTGGAAGATAATACAGCTAAGCATACCTTTCGGTAAAGGATGGAATTCAGACAAGTATTAAGAATGATCAATGATATGTGTAATGAGCGAGTAGTTCTTTTAAGAATACTCGAAGATGGTTTAGAATGCTTGATGTGCCATAAAAGCGAAGTGTTTTAGTCACAAAGCAATTATGGGGAACCTTCAAAGTATATCCATTGGAAGCCTGCGACTTTGTCGCGGAGGCTACCACATAACACAATCAAAGATTGAGATTAAGTCTCAAATGACTACACCATACACTTACATGTAGAGATGGTGAGTCAGGAAGAAATAGAATTCTAATAGTAAAAGGACAAGTTGTTCGGAACTACCTATGTTCTATGGATATTCCTGGAGACAACGGCATATTCAATATGGTTGTAGGATATCCTAGATGAACAAAGTGTTGTGTGTTCTATAGTACTATGAACCAGAAGGACGTGTAACGCCCGGTTCTTAGAGAAAGACTATTAGAAGAGCCACAAAGCCCGAACTGACGCAGTACCTTGGAATGAGAAAAGGGAAAGACTAGGAACCAGCCAAACTGAGTAGAGGTACACCACATACTGCACCTACTGTTATTACTGTTATACACCGGGACGCCATTGCAGTGGGAGGTTGTTAAAGACAACCGGAGATGTTCATAAGACTAGAAGAGTTTTAACTCTGGATCTGGTAATGATGAAATCGATCCCTAGCTCTGCACAAAGGCAGTACTAGATCTAAATGTGCCTGCTTAGAAAAACAATAAGGATTATTGTTAAGAGGCAAGATCATTTAGAGTACAAGCTTAGTAAATCCATTATGGATTGAAACAAAGCTATAACTCGTGGAACTTGCGAATTGATGGGATAATCCATTTGATGGATTCATCAAGAGGCATAGGCGAAAGGTGTATTGGAGACGTAATGGAAACAAGGTGGTGTTTCTCGGAGATTTTATGTAGATAACATTTTATCATTGGCAACAATGTAAAGATATTGTCAGACATAAGATGATGGTTGTCTAAATGAATCGAGATATAAGATTGAGTAGAAGTTAGAGCATGTTCTTGAGATCTTTCGATCTAAGGACAAGAACATTGTACTTCTCCTAGATATCTTATACGATTATGGTTTGTTTTAAACATGCATACTTCTGAGAAAGGTTATTGCCTTTCAGAGACAGAATATACATCTATCTAAAGGGTATGTGTTTGAACACATGAAGGAGATAGATGAGGACAAAGCAGTTTCCTATACTTCCAGTATGGAAAGCTTTATAGATGCAATGTTGTAAAAACAAGAACCTGATATCAACTATGCGGTTTGCGTAGTGGGAGGATATCAAGGTAATCTAGAAAAGAGATTTTCGGATGCTGTAATAGTACTTGCGAAGTACTGGATAATTAAGCAAGACGAAATCTTCTTTGATTACAGATTCTCAGATTTTAAATCAAAGAAGGACCAGTGTAAGTCGATATCAGGCTATGTGTTCACTTTTAGAAAGAGGTGGAACCATGAAAGAGTGATAAGCAGGACGCTTCTCAGACTCTCTCATAACTGAATAGCAGCCTCAGAGGCAGCGGAAGTTTTGGTTAGGTTCCGGGATAACCTCTTGGCTTGGATATGACTCTTAGTTTACTAAAGGCTATTGGATAGCGGTGCACGGTAAACTGGAAGAAGTCATAAGTCAAAAGTGATGTTAACACATAGAGCAAGTACCACCTGATACGAGTCATCGTCAAGGGAGACGACGTAGTAGTCACCAAGATAACTTCAGAGCGGCAACCTAGATTGCTCACTCACATAGTACTTCTCGGAAGTACACTTTAAAGCACGTGATGTGTATGGGAACCGGGAGTTTGGAGGAAATGACTAGACCTTAGTACAAGTGGGAGATTGTTGGAGTTGTGTACTTAATGTCTAGATTTAAGTAACGGTAAACTCCCGGTCATAGCATTTAATCTATTAAATTAATAAACAATTGTTTGCTTTTAATTATTATTAATTAATTATGCAAAATATAGTCCTGGATTTTATACGTTGTAGTTAGTATGGTGTTGCATGGGCACACAGAAGATCATACTATCGGTTACTCGTATTTAATCAAACAGTTGCTCACGACCTAGATGGACATGGACCAATCCATCGGTATAGTCGTTGTGTGAGAGAGAAAATAATTTATCTTAATTATTTTATCACACTTGTACACTTGGTGTATTGGGCGGATCGCTTGAGATTTATTGATTAGGGTTGCCTTGGATAATCAATTTAAATCTCAGAGTATTTTATTCTTAATCCCCAATACTATTGCGGGTGTATATATTTAATACTAGAGACTTTGATTTTCCAAAGGAATTAACCGATTTAATTATTGGGTTAATTACCGGTTAAGTTGGGTCGCTATATTTTATATATGACATGCCGTGAATACTTGACGGGAAAGTGTATCCCGGAAGGGTTGATAATATCCCCGAGATGAGTTCATAAGGAATTATTGTGTAAACCTCATGAGTGGATTTGTTCCGCACAATAATTAAGGTTGAATGGTATTAGTCTCGGATACAAGAGATGAATATAATTTATTGAGCAATAAATAAATTTATTCATGGATATTTAAATCTTAAATACACGGAATAAATAATACTACCGGAGAAATATTATTTGATATAATATGGTTTAATATTGGGAGTGCAATTAATTTATATAGTGGAAAATAAATTAATTAATATTGATAAGGATTAATGGACTTGAGCATTGGGCTCAATTTAATCTTCAATATTGGAAGCTCAATATTCCACCTCCTTATGATCCCCTACGTAGCCTATAAAAGCACTACATGGCCTTCATAAAACATAAGACAAGAATATCAATACTTGATAGTTCTAGAGAGTTGAAGGAGATCCATAGGAGTTCGATAGATCGTCGCCCACACGACGTTCGAACGAGGTGCAAGGAATACGTAGGAAGATCGCAAGGTCATCAACGTTTAATTCGTTTCTCCGCACAACAAATTGAGGTAACATAATCTAAAACCCCCTATTTGATTATGTGTTCGTTAATCGTGATATATACATGAACAAGACGATCCGGGAAAACATCGAGACCTAGATACGGGGATCGTCGGATTCCCGTAGGGATCGAACGAGGGGCGGTCGAACCCTAGGGTTTCGACCGCCGGTGTGCCGCGCAAGGAAGCCCCGGCTAGACGCCGGGGCATGCGATCGACCTAAGGTCGATCGCTGGGGATGCCACGGGCTGGTGCCGTGGCGGATCCCCGCCGCCTCCACGGCGGCGTGCGCGAGAAGGCGCCTCGGCTGGGCCGAGGCGGGCGATCGATCAAGCGATCGATCGCCGGGGGTAAACCGCGGCTGTTGCCGCGGTGGTCAGCTGGAGGCTGACCGCCCCTCCTGGCGGTAGCGGTGAGTCGCCGGACTCACCGCCGGGGGCTGCCCCATGCAGCCCCATGCGATCGCCATGCACGGGCGATCGCGAACCCCGCGTGGGGTTCGGCTAGGGTTTCGCCCTTGCGGCGACTCCCTCGTCGGACTCCGGTGACGTGGTGTTCGTGATCGGTTTTCGGCGACGGGGTTTCGGTCGGGTTATCGGTTCCGCAATTTTTTGATAGCCCAGGACATCGAATCCCAGCAGTTGGTAAATGGTTCGTAGTGAGTTCAAGTAGGTGATTTGTGCAAATACGTTGTTGGTTGATTTTTACCTTGCTCGGGACTAGCAAGGACTTGAGCGTGGGGGGGTGATTTATATCGTGTGTGTGTGTTTTTCGTTTGTGTTTTTGGTATCGAGTGTGAGTTGTGTGGTTCGTTTTTATGCATTTTGGTTGTGTTTTATGTTTGTGTTGGTATTGGATCTCACTTGGGATGGAGTGGTATGTTTAGTATGATTTTGTAGGTCGGTTGCCGAGAAAAGTCGAGAAATCGAGAAAAGGCTGGAAAAGGAGAAATGGCGAGCGCTGAATTCAAAATGGCGGTCGCAGGAAATAAACGGCGGTCGCCGGAGCAGAAATGACGACCGCCAAACAGAGTAAAAAGTGGGCAGAATTCCAGCCAAGACATTTGGGCAAAACGGCGGTCGCCGAAACCAAAATGGCGGTCGCCGAAATCACTTTGGCGAGCGCAGAAATAGAAACGGCGGTCGCCGTTTTGGAGCGGTTGCATGGCGGTTCTCCAGCCATTCTGTGATGCATTTAGGCGATGAAATGAAGTGAAAAACATATCTTTTTCGCCTAGGAATTGAGTCGGAGAAAAGGAGACGATCCACTCGGAGCCGACAACTTCGAGATTCACGTTCAAGTCACGAGCCGTTTAATTCACCGTAATTGTAGTTGCTATTAATTAAACGAATAATTAACAATTAATTTCAACCATGATAGTCGGAATCCCTGCAAGGTAGAACACAATTGAACACATACATGAACACGAAACCAAACGCTCTGATACCAATTGCTGGAAATCGATATCCCGGGGTATCAAAATTGCGGAACCGATAACCCCGACCGAAATCCCATCGCCGGAAACCGATCACGAGCTTCACGATGTCCGGAGCTCAACCGGAGAATCGCCGCGGGATGAACCCGCGGCCGAAACCCTAGCCGAGCCCCACCGCGGGCTCGCGATCGCGTTCGATCGCGTGGGGCTGCCTAGCAGCCCCCGGCGGTGAGTCCGGCGACTCACCGCCACCACCGACCGGGGAGGGAGCGCCCAGCCGCGGCGCGAAGCCGCGGCAGCCCCCAGCGATCGACCTAGGGTCGATCGCTCGCCCCGGCGTCCAGCCAGGGCTCCCCTCGCGTGGCCGCTGCCGTCGGTCGAAGCCCTAGGCTCGACCGCCACCCCCTCGGCTCCCAGCCGAGGGTTCTCTCGATCCTTCGCCGGGGATCTCGAATCCCCGTCCCCGAAGATCGTCGTTTTCCCGGATCGTATGTTCATGCATGTATCACAATTTAATTGAACATAAAATCACACAAGGAGTTTTATGATCATACCTTTGATTCGTTGTGCGGAGAAACGAAATCAAGTTGAAGACCTTTTGGATCTTCCCACGTATTCCTTGCACTCCGTTCGAACGTCGGGTGGGCGACGATCTATCGAACTCCTATGGATCTCCTTCAACTCTCTAGAATATCAAGTATGATAATCTTGTCTTATGATTTATGAAGGCCATGTAGTGCTTTTATAGGCTACGTAGGGGATCTAAAGGAGGTGGAATATTGGGCTTCCAATATTGAAGATTAAATTGAGCCCACTGCCCAAGTCCATTAATCCTTATCAATATTAATTAATTTATTTTCCACTATATAAATTAATTGCACTCCCAATATTAAACCATATTATATCAAATAATATTTCTCCGGTAGTATTATTTATTCCGTGTATTTAAGATTTAAATATTCATGAATAAAATTAATTTATTGCTAATTAATTTATTCATCTCTTTAATCCGAGACTAGTACCATTCAACCTTAATTATTGTGCGGAACGAATCCACTCATGAGGTTTACACAATAATTCCTTATGAACTCATCTCGGGGATATTATCAACCCTTCCGGGATACACTGTCCGGTCAATCATTCACGGCATGCCATATATGAAATATAGTGACCCAACTTAACCGGTAATTAACCCAATAATTAAATCGATTAATTCCTTTGGTAAATCAAAGTCACTTATATTAAATATACGCACCCGCAATAATATCGGGGATTACGAATAAAATACACTGAGACTCGAATCGATTATCGCCGGCAATCCTAATCGATGAATCTCAATGATCCGCTCAATACACCAAGTGTACAAGTGTGATAAAATAATTAAGACAAATTATTTTCTCTCTCACACAACGACTATACCGATGGATTGGTCCGGGTCCATCTAGGTCGTGAGCCACTGTTTGATTAAATACGAGTAACCGATAGTATGATCTTCTGTGTGGGCCCGACACACCATACTAACTACAACGTATAAAATCTAGGACTATGATTTGCATATATTTAATTATAAATAATTAAATGCAAACAATTGTTTATTAATTAAATAGATTAAATGCTATGACTGGGAGTTTACCGTTACTTAAATCTAGACATTAAGTACATAACTCCAACACTTGATGTATACGTTGTAGACAGTATGGCGTGAGGAGACACGCGGAAGATCATACTGTCGGTTACTCGTATACTATCGAACAGTAGCTCACGACTTAGATGGACAGGGACAATCCATCGGTACGTCGTAGTGTGACTGGTAGATAGTCGGTCTTGACTATCATGTTACACTCGTACACTTGGTGTATTGAGCAGGACCACGGGAGGGAGTTCGATTTATACTAATCGCAGTAATCGAACTAGACCTCAGATATTACGGATATACGAATTCCTAATCCCTATATAATTATAGGTGCGTGTGTCCAGTTCTCGGTTCTTTGACTTACTAGTGAGTGAGACTAATTGATTAGTCAATATTCTCGGTAAATTGGGAATCGGAATTGTACACACGGCATGCTATAGATTATAGACAGGAAACTGTGTCCCATTTATTGGGTTGATGATGTCCCCGAGATGTGCTCATAAAGTTTATCATGTAAACCCTGCAGGTGGATTCGTTCCACATGATAATAAGGATGAGTGGTACTAGTCTCGGATAACAAGAAACGAGTTAATTTAATTATTAGTAATTAAAGTTAATTCGTGGACATACGATATCTTAAACACGGGGAAAGTCGTATATGTAATTCGGCGGAATTATTATTGTTGAAATAATATAAATTAATTATTGGGAATTCAAATATAATTTTATAGTGGAATTAATTATAATTAAAATTGTGGAATTTAATTAAGGTTTGCCTTTTAGGACGCCGAGTTAATTAAATTGCAATTTAGCATAATAATTAATTTCCATAAGGTCCCTGGTGTAGCTCTATAAATACCTCACCCTCTCTTTCTCTAAACCTAAGAAACGCCGCTATTTTATTTTTGCGAAGAAAAATAAATTGTTGCGCAATTATTTTTCTGTAAAAATAAATAGATTAGCGCTGTTATTATTTTCTGGAGAAATTGATTGCTAGCGCAATTATATTTCTGAGACAGAAGATCAAAACCTTACTTACGCCGCTAAAAATAAAAGCTTGCGCAATTAATTTTCCTCTGCTTAATTAATTCAGATTAGCGCAGTAATAATTCTGTAGAAATAATTTTGCTTGCGCAAATATATTTCTGAGACAGAGGATATTATTCCTACGGTGGGTTCAAGAGATAAAGGAGAAGAGGAAGGTTCAGCGGATCGTTGCGCACTCAACGGTTGAACGTCGGGGATAGAGACATACACCGGAAGGCTTCGTGGTCTCAACAATTCGGCTTCTCCGAATCACGCGACAAAGGTATAAGAAATCGAAACCCTTATTCCGCATACGTTTCGTTTTCTATTTCGTTAAAAATACATCGGATCTAAGATCGGGTTCCGGGCGTCGTGGATCATGTTCCTCGACTACTGGGGGTCAAGGACCTACGGTTCGGTAGTCGGAAGAGGAAACACGGCCCGGAAACGAGCCCGGAACAGCAGGTCGCGCTGCTGTTCGCGCTGCTGAAGGACAAACGGCGACCGCCGTTTCGCTGTTTTTCGGGCAGCTCGCTCCGGCTCGCGCGGTTGTCCTTCCGGGCAATGGCTGGGCGTGAATCGGGGCACGGGCTGGGCACGTGAACGGAGTAACGGACCTGGAGGTCGACTGGGATCGTTCCGATGTTCGAGTGATCGAACGAACGCATCCCGGGAAGTCGATTTCCAACAATTGGTATCAGAGACGGTTTTGTCGATTCGTTGTATTTTTGCGAGATTTGTTTTGCAGGTTCGAACCCGGTTATGATGGCCAACATTTGTTGGAATTCGATATCCCGGGTTATTTAAATTTGCGGAAACCAATAACCCGATCAAACCCTTCGCCGGAGATCACATGAACGCCGACTCATCCGCCGAAGTCCGGGCATTGGAGACCACGCGCCCGAAGGCGCGCAATCCGCCCCCACCCGAACCCCCGCGAGCCGGGTTCACGCGATCGAACATTGCGTTCGATGGGGCTGCATCCGGCAGCCCCCAGCAGCAGGTCCGGCGACCTGCTGCCCGCCGTCGAGGAGCCCCCACCGTCGCGGTGGGGAGGTGACGGCACCAGCCCGTCACCGCCGGCGATCGCTCCTAGCGATCGCCCCCTCGGCCGAGGCCGAGGGTTCTCCTTCGCGCGCCGAACCCTAGGCGTGCGGTCCACGCGGTCCAGTGGCTTCGCCACCACCGCGTGGTCCCTCGTCTAATCCGGGTTCGATCCTTCGGATCTTGTTTTTCGATAATTGATCAATAAACTAGAATTAAATTGCGGAAATTTAATTCACCTTTCGATTCGTTGTGCGGAGAAACGAGATCTTATGATGACCTTGAGATCTTCCCACGTATTCCTTGCACTAGCCCGGACGTCGTGTGGGCGACGATCTACCGAACTCCATGGATCTCCCTCTCTACTTTCTCTCTCTAGAATTGTGATCTTCAAGTTATGAGAATAGAGAAGACCATGTAGTGCTTTTATAGGCTACGTAGGGGATCTTAAGGAGGTGGAATATTGGGCTTCCAATATTAATGATTAAATTGAGCCCAAGCCCAAATCTATTAATCCATTAATATTAATTAATTCTATTTTCCACTATATAAAATTAATTGCACTCCCAATATTAAACCATATTATATCAAATAATATTTCTCCGGTAGTATTATTTATTCCGTGTATTTAAGATATAAATATCCATGAATAAAATTAATTTATTGCTAATTAATTTATTCATCTCTTATATCCGAGACTAGTACCATTCAACCTTAATTATTATGCGGAATGAATCCACCTGCAGGGTTTACATAATAATTCCTTATGAACTCATCTCGGGGATATTATCAACCCTTACGGGATACACTTTCCGGTCAATCATTCACGGCATGCCATATATGAAATATAGTGACCCAACTTAACCGGTAATTAACCCAATAATTAAATCGGTTAATTCCTTTGGTAAATCAAAGTCACTTATATTAAATATACACACCCGCAACAATATCGGGGATTAAGAATAAAATACACTGAGACTCGAATCGATTATCGCCGGCAATCCTAATCGATGAATCTCAACGATCCGCTCAATACACCAAGTGTACAAGTGTGATAAAATAATTAAGACAAATTATTTTCTCTCTCACACAACGACTATACCGATGGATTGGTCCGTGTCCATCTAGGTCGTGAGCAACTGTTCGATTAAATACGAGTAACCGATAGTATGCTCTTCTGTGTGGGCCCGACACACCATACTAACTACAACGTATAGAATCCAGGACTATGTTTTGCATATATTTAATTATAAATAATTAAACGCAAACAATTGTTCATTTAGTTAAATAGATTAATGGCAATGGATCGTGAGTTTCTGTCACTTAAATCTAGACATTAAGTACACAACTCCAACAATCTCCCACTTGTACTAAGGTCTAGTCATTTCCTTCAAACTCCCGACTCCCATACTCATCACGTGCTTAAGTTGTACTTCCAAGAAGTACTATGTGAATGAGCACTCTAGGTTTCCGCTCTGAAGTTATCTTGGTGACTACAGCGTCGTCTCCCTCGACGATGACTCGTATAAGGTGGTACTTGCACTATGTGTTATCTTACACTTATGGACTTGTGATTTCTTACCATTTGCCATCGCACCGCTATTTACATAGCCTTTGGCAAATTAAGAATCACATCTAAGTCCCAGAGATTATCCCGGAGTTATACCAAAACTTCCGCTGCCTCTGAGGCCGCTATTTGGTTACCCATGGCAGAGTCCGAAAAGCATCATGCTTATCACTCTTCCATGTTAAAACTCCTTCTCCTTTAATAGTAAAACACATAGCCTGATCGACTTACACCGGTCCTTATTCGATTAGAAATCTAAGAGAATGTAATCCAAAGGAAATGCTCGTCTGCTTCGTAGTCTAGAACAGTACTTCGAAAGTACTTTTACAGCAGTCGAATATTCCTTTCCAGGATTACCTTGATATCCTCCCACTATGCTCACCGCATAGCCGATATCAGGTTCTCGTTTTTCAACATTGCATTTATTAAGCTTTCCACACTCAAAGTGTAGGAATCTGCTTTCATTGCTTCTATCTCCTTTTGTGTTCTAAAACACATATCCTTAGATAGATGCATTCCGTCTCTGAAAGGTAACGAACCTTTCTCGGAATTTCGCATGTTAAAACGAACCATAATCGTACAAGATATCTAGAGAAGTACAATGTTCTTTCCTTGAGATCCTAGATCTTAAGAACATGCTCTAACTTCTTCTTTATCTCATATATCGATTTTTCTAGACAACCATCATTTTATGTCTGACAACATCTTTACATCGTTGCCAATGATAAAATGTTATCTACATAAAACCTCCGAGAAACACCACATTGTTTCCATCACGTTTCGCATACACACGATTCGTCAATGCCTTTTGATGAATCCATCAAATGGACTATCTCATCAATGCGCAAGTTCCACGAACTCTAGCTTTGTTACAATCCATAAATGGATCAACTAAGCTTGTACTCTAAATGATCTCGCCTCTTAACAATAATCCTTATTGTTCTCCAAGAAGGCACATTTAGATCTAGTACCGCCTCTATGTAGATCCAGGGATTGATTTCATGTATACTAGGTCCAGAGTTCGAAACTCTCTTAGTTTCATGAATATCTCCGGTTGTTATACAACCTCCCACTACAACGGCGTTCCGGTGTATAAACAGTAATAACAGTAGGTGCAGTCAGTGGTGTACCGCTACTCGGTTCGGCTGGTTCTAAGTCTTAATCGCTTTCTCTCTTATCAGAAGTATCATGTCATCTTGGGCTTGTGGTTCATCTAATAGTCTTCCTCTAAGAACCGGGCGTTAGAACTTATAACGTCCTTCTGGTTCATAGTACTATCGAACACACACCTTTTGTTCTTCTAGGATATTCTACAACCACATTTAAATGTGCCGTTGTTTCCAAGACATATCCATAGAACATAGGTGGTTCCGTTTAACTCATGCTTTTACTATTTCTATAAGAGTTCCATTTCTTATTTCCGACACACCAATCCTACAGAGGACTGTATGGTGTAGTCTCTTGGGATCCAATCCCAATCTCTGATTAGTATGTTATGCATTCCTCAGACAGGTACTTGCCTCCGCGATCAAATCGCAGGCTACAAATGGATATACCTTGATGGTTCTCCACAATTGCTTAGTGTCCATTGACTTGTCAAAACACTTGCTTTTGTGGCACATCAGGTATTCTAATCCATTTCTCGAGTAATCATCAAATGAAGTACTCGTACCTTATTGTCTGAGTAGACATAGGTCTGCATACATCAGAGTCAATCAATTCTTATACTTGTCCGGATCTTACATCTTATATCCATAAAGGATTGCTTAGTCGTATCATCTTCCAAATTAGATTCTTAGGTCGGAAGGTCCACTCTTTCAACTTAATTGATCTTACAATCAATTTTCGACCTTTGAACTTCTTATTTGAATAAATATGACTTAGCATAAGATTCCACAAGTATAAATGATTTAATTAAAGAAATCTCTTATTAGTAAAACGAGACGTATAAAACGGTTCGTCGCATCGTGGTAGACTCAGGATCATCATTTATATATTGCTAGCTAATGTACCAAAATAGATAATATCATTATTTCTTCTTATAACCATCAAATGATTAAAAGAAATAAAATATCCATTCATTAGAAATCCAGAACAAAGTTCTTTCTAATATGAAAGGTACATAAAAGCAATAACTCAAAATGAAATCCTATAAAATGTCCTCCACTGCAACAGCTGCCTCCTTACAGCATTGCCCATGTAGACTACGATCTTTTCTTTTCTAAGTCGTCGGGTTTCCTGGAACCCTTGCATTTAAAATGCACATACCGTCAGTGGTTCCATATCTACACACCAAGTTCCGGTAGATAATACCACTGACTATGTTTCACGACTACAGAAAATTTCGTACTTTCTTTGAGAGGATAATCAGACTTCCAGTACCCAGACTGTTTGCATCGAGAACTCTTGCCTCATGGCTTTCTCGTCCCATCTCGTGGTCTAAGCAACTTAGGACCACTGGGATTCTTTGCTTGCTTTTCCTTTCCCCCGATTTTGCCCTTAGGTTCGAAACCTTTGGCATTGGCTACAAGAGCTTGCGATTTCCGTCTCAACTCGTCTAAAAAGTCAATCATCTCAAAAACGTGTTTAAGCGTTTTCTCGAAGTGAATGGCCTTTATGAGTATCCTCATCGCTTCTTGTCTAGCCGCCTATATCAATAGGCTCGGGAGGACAAAGCTCACTGAGTACAACCTTGCACTCTTTAACAGTTTGGGTAATGTCTATATCTCTATTCCAATCATTACATTTAGGGACCAGTGAGTTTTAAATCCTTACGTATCACAGAAAGTGGGTTCAAAGCCATTTCCTAATCTATGAGCACATATAACAACAAACAATCGATTTAATCTCCGATATTATCTCCCTTAAATAATATCATTAAACCACTAATCACCTCTAAAATCCCATCAGATATGGCAAGCCACGTTCGTGTGGACGTTTACCTATCCAAATGATTTAGCAATTAGATTTGCTTCGGTCGCACATCAATTATAGCGTTACTTCGTTGGGAAGAATACTATAAAGCGTACCTAAGTGTAAACCATTACTCAGTATCTAAGAAGATTGTTTGGGACACGTATATTCACCGCAAGCCACGTTAGTGTGGACGTTTACGTTAACATACGCTCCTTCACTCCCTTCTATAACTGTCTACATCAATCGTTCCAAAATCCCATTCAATGTAGCAAGCCACGTTCGTGTGGACGTTTACTACACCAAAAGACTTTTACAATTGACTCCCAATTACTTGAATCATTCGATCTTGTAAATCAATGACGTGGAGAATCATAAGTGAAACTCGAAGTTTCTAACCAGTGATTCACCATGCGAAAGACCCTATCTCTCATAGAATGAGGGAGCCGAGCAGACAATCGATCTAGTCATCAAATGACACGAAAGTCTCTAATTTGTGTCATCCACATGACCAAGTGGCTTTGGCTCCATTCCACTCCCCGGGGTGAGAATGAGTCGACTTGAAATCAGTTTCAGAAGGACAAATTAGGCATTGTTTGATAAACTTAATCAATGTTTCTCGTAAAAGGAATTACAAGAATTCTCCTCCAATGACTTGTCTATACGAACTTCAAAAGTCCATAAAAGTCACCAAGAGAACAGCAATGGAGACCATGGATATGTTTCCATACCCTCTCCCACTTAGCTTTTTACAATAAAGGGATACGCTATCTAATGCATAATTAAATACACATAAGCATAATAACAAACATACAATTCATGCAAGTACGTTCACAAATAATCAAATAATTACTCAAGCAAAATTATTTCTCGACTATTCGTACCTTGATGAATTCCAGCATGCTTGTCTTGAGCCTCCATTCTACGTCTTGAATACTTTGCCGAGTGACGGAAAAATTCTTTGATTCTCATATTTAATCTTACCAATTAAATAAAATCAATTCCATTGATTTCCATATTTAATTCTATTTTAAATAAAATCCAAGATTTTCCAATCCAAAATAAATTTTGAATTAATCTAATGATTTTAAATAAAATACTTAAATAAAATCAATATTATTAAAATCCATTGATTTCCATATTTAATTCTATTCTAAATAAAATCCAAGATTTTCCAATCCAAAATAAATTTTGAATTAATCTAATGATTTTAAATAAAATACTTAAATTAAATAAAATCAATATTATTAAAATCCATTGATTTCCATATTTAATTCTATTCTAAATAAAATCCAAGATTATCCAATCCAAAATAAATTTTGAATTAATCTAATGATTTTAAATAAAATACTTAAATTAAATAAAATCAATATTTTAATAATTTCTCAATCCTATTTAAATTAGATCTCAAGAATCCTAATCAAAATCGAATTTTGATTCTTCTTAAGACTTCTAATCCAAGTAGGTATAGGATATCTAGAGAAACTAGGATTTTCTTTCCTAATTTAACTCTCCATCTAATTCCATTATTTAATTTCATAATTAAGAAATCTAATCCAAATAGAATTTGAATTAATTCCAAAATTAAATTAAATAAAATTAGAAAGATTAAATTATTTCCGGAAAGATCGGATTTACCGGGACGAACCGAAACAATTTCGGTCATCCCAAAATCGAACCATGAAGGTGCATGCCCGTGTATCCCATACACAGCACCATCAAAATCGCATGCCCACATCATGCACATCGATCCAGGCCATGCAATTGCATAACATTCATGCAAATGAATTCACATGCAATTGGACATGCATATAGACGTGCAAGAATTTATAGGCCATGCATCAAGAATGAATTAATCATTCAGCAAGCCATTCATACACATGCAAAACCATTCACGCGTACAGCAAGAGGAAAACAGCGTCGCGCAAAAACTTTTGATCGATCGTCTTTTTCGGCGGACATGTGTAACAACTCTGGTCGATTTCCGGCACGGCGTCTCCATTGACGAACCACACCATCGACCCGCTGCCACCACCGCACGAGCAGCCCGCACACAGCCCGCACAGCAGCCCGCTCCGGCCGAAGCCGAAGCCGCGACCCACGAGCCGCCGTGCGTAGCGGCTGAACCGCTTGGCCTCCCGGCAGCCGTCGACATCCGGCGACCACCACCACTGGTGGTTGATGCCGTTGACCCTCAGCCGCCATACAGCCCGGTCCCGCTACGAGCCCTCGTCCGATCGATCCGGTTCGATTTCCGAAAAAACCCTCGATTTTAATATTTATTTTTTCCGTCGATTTTTAATTTAATAAAAATTCACAAGATTCATACAAGAGAGAAAATCAAGTACGTAGAACAATATAGCACAATAATTTAACAAATTAAATTAATCTATGGCTATAAACAACGATAATCGATTATCGAAACAATTAACGAAAAACGTAACCGTACGCTCTGATACCAATTGTTGGAATTCGATATCCCGGGTTATTTAAATTTGCGGAAACCAATAACCCGATCAAACCCTTCGCCGGAGATCACATGAACGCCGACTCATCCGCCGAAGTCCGGGCTTTGGAGACCACGCGCCCGAAGGCGCGCAATCCGCCCCCACCCGAACCCCCGCGAGCCGGGTTCACGCGATCGAACATTGCGTTCGATGGGGCTGCATCCGGCAGCCCCCAGCAGCAGGTCCGGCGACCTGCTGCCCGCCGTCGAGGAGCCCCCACCGTCGCGGTGGGGAGGTGACGGCACCAGCCCGTCACCGCCGGCGATCGCTCCTAGCGATCGCCCCCTCGGCCGAGGCCGAGGGTTCTCCTTCGCGCGCCGAACCCTAGGCGTGCGGTCCACGCGGTCCGGTGGCTTCGCCACCACCGCGTGGTCCCTCGTCTAATCCGGGTTCGATCCTTCGGATCTTGTTTTTCGATAATTGATCAATAAACTAGAATTAAATTGCGGAAATTTAATTCACCTTTCGATTCGTTGTGCGGAGAAACGAGATCTTATGATGACCTTGAGATCTTCCCACGTATTCCTTGCACTAGCCCGGACGTCGTGTGGGCGACGATCTACCGAACTCCATGGATCTCCCTCTCTACTTTCTCTCTCTAGAATTGTGATCTTCAAGTTATGAGAATAGAGAAGACCATGTAGTGCTTTTATAGGCTACGTAGGGGATCTTAAGGAGGTGGAATATTGGGCTTCCAATATTAATGATTAAATTGAGCCCAAGCCCAAATCTATTAATCCATTAATATTAATTAATTCTATTTTCCACTATATAAAATTAATTGCACTCCCAATATTAAACCATATTATATCAAATAATATTTCTCCGGTAGTATTATTTATTCCGTGTATTTAAGATATAAATATCCATGAATAAAATTAATTTATTGCTAATTAATTTATTCATCTCTTATATCCGAGACTAGTACCATTCAACCTTAATTATTATGCGGAATGAATCCACCTGCAGGGTTTACATAATAATTCCTTATGAACTCATCTCGGGGATATTATCAACCCTTACGGGATACACTTTCCGGTCAATCATTCACGGCATGCCATATATGAAATATAGTGACCCAACTTAACCGGTAATTAACCCAATAATTAAATCGGTTAATTCCTTTGGTAAATCAAAGTCACTTATATTAAATATACACACCCGCAACAATATCGGGGATTAAGAATAAAATACACTGAGACTCGAATCGATTATCGCCGGCAATCCTAATCGATGAATCTCAACGATCCGCTCAATACACCAAGTGTACAAGTGTGATAAAATAATTAAGACAAATTATTTTCTCTCTCACACAACGACTATACCGATGGATTGGTCCGTGTCCATCTAGGTCGTGAGCAACTGTTCGATTAAATACGAGTAACCGATAGTATGATCTTCTGTGTGGGCCCGACACACCATACTAACTACAACGTATAGAATCCAGGACTATGTTTTGCATATATTTAATTATAAATAATTAAACGCAAACAATTGTTCATTTAGTTAAATAGATTAATGGCAATGGATCGTGAGTTTCTGTCACTTAAATCTAGACATTAAGTACACAACTCCAACAACATTGTGATTGTATGTTGTGCTTTAATTTGTGGTTTTGATTAAACTCTCGGGCTTGTCGAGATTGTTTTTGTTTTGGAAAAACGATGCTTGTTTGTAATAGATAAAAACGACGGGTTGAGTCGTTAGGTTTATTTATTTTTCGTTGTATCCGGGACATGTATAGGGTCGATCACCTTGTATAGGATCGATGCCGGATTTAGTAAGTTTATTCTTGTAATTTTTCTTACTAATTTTGGTGGATCGAGACGAGATCAAAACCCGGAGAAACGAGGATCGAGGAGAGCGATCCGGCAACGGGCAGCCATCGAACACACCCCGTGTTCGCGACGGGCAGCAGCGGGGCTGGGGTTCGTTCGACCCCACGGACGACTCAACGAGGCTCGAGACGAGGCTCCAGTGGGAGGAGTTCGTCTCTTGACCCTCGAGCGAGTCGGTGGTGGACCGAGATCGAGACGAGCAACGAGATGAAGTTCCAAGAGACGTGCATTGGAAGATATTTAAGGCCATAATAATCGGGGCCACGTTAATTGCTTTTTATGTGATTTACGTGTTTATTATTATGCTTAAATTATTTATGCATGTTATCCCTTATCGTAAAATACTAAGTGGGAGAGGGATTGGAAACAATCCCGCGGTCTCCATTCTCTGTTTTGAATGTGATGTGTATTGGCTTACGAGTTGGCTTTAGTGTCATCCTCCCTATCGGATAAAGTCGATACACGGATATCACTGGATCAAAATTCGAATTTAAAATCCACTTATAAAATTGAACAATTATATTTCTCAAAAGCAATGTCTAATCTGTCATTCAAAGACTAATTTCAACTCGACTCATTCTCACCCCGGGGAGTGGAATGGAGCCAAAGCGCTTGGTTATGTCGATGACACAGATTAGAGACTTTCGAGTCATTCGATGACTAGATCGATTGTCTGATTGGCTCCCTCACTTTGTGAGAGATAGGGCTCAATTGCATGATTGATCGCTGGTTAGAAACTTCGAGTTTCACTTACGAGATATCAAGCTTTGATTAATAAAATTGTGAAATTTAATAAATGTAAGAGTCAATTAACAAAGTTGTTTGTTTTAGTAAACGTCCACACTATCGTGGCTTGCTAAATGGAAACGGTACTTTGGGTTAATTAAGATTCTATGAAATTTAAATAAGTGAGATTCAATTAATAAAGTTGTTTGTTTTAGTAAACGTCCACAAGAACGTGGCTTGCTAAATGGAAACGGAACTTTGGGATTAATTGAGGCTCGACAGTTATAGAAAGTCGTGGAGGACCGCATGTCAACGTAAACGTCCACAAGAACGTGGCTTGCGGTGGACATGTAGTTCCCGAGCGGTGGACTTAGTACTGAGAAATGGTATACACTTAGGTACGCTTTATAGTATCCTCCCCATCGGAGTCACTGCTATGATGATGTACGACCGAGGTGAAATCCAATCATAAAATCATTTGGACTGGTAAACGTCCACAAGAACGTGGCTTGCTATGTCTGATGGGATTTTGGAAATAATTGGTAGTTTAATGATATCACTTGAGGGAAATGAAATCGAATTAAACTCATTGTTTGTTTTATATGGTATTATTCCCATTAAAAGTCAACAAACTCACTGAACCTGATTTTATATATTTGAAAAGAAACTTGGACATTGTCCTAACTGCAGAGGAGTACAAATATGTACTCCAAGTCAATTGACCTGCTGAACCAAATAATGCTTCCACTACTGAGGAAAGGAAGCTCATTGGAAATGGATCAAGGCTATGAGATGACGCGGAGCAACATTATGACTTTCATGTCAAATGTGCTGCGACATCAGGATCATGCCATGACTATTACCTATGATATGATGCTTAACCTCAAGAAGTTTTTGGTTATCAGGACAGGACAACCAGACAAAGTGAAATGAGGCAACTCATGACGGCCATCATGTCGGAAAGAACGCCCGTGAGGGATCACGTTCTTAGAATGATGGGCTATCTTAATGAGATAGAGATTCTAGGAACAATTATCAATGGGGTAACCCAGGTTGATTTTGTGCTCCAGTCTCTGCCGAGAAGTTTTGAGCAGTTCCGCCTAAAATATAACATGGATAAGAGGTCTTATTCAATGGCGGAGCTCCTGGTTGAACTTCAAGCGGCTGAGGGAATCTTTAATGGCTCTCAAAACACTTGTGGCTAAGAAATTGGCTCTTCCTAGGCCTTCGGGCGGCAAAAGGAAGAAGAAGAAAATACGGAAACCCAGTGGGCCTAATATATCTTGTAACAACCCTAAATTTTATTTACTAAAATCTTAAATTCAGCTAATTAAATTTACAAATTTATAAATTAATTTAATAAATTAAAATTTCAAAATAAAATATATTTTAATTAGAAATTAAATTTGCTAAATAAAATAATAATAATTTTAAAACTAATATTTTGATTCAACTCAATTTAATTAATATTATTTAAATTTTAAATATTAAAAGATTTCTTAACTAGGAATACGTAATTACAATAATTCTACTTACCAAAAATTAATAAACCCTAGTCCCTTCCTCCTCGTTTGTCCCTATAAATTCATCTTCTCCCTTCACCACGCCACCACCAATTTCAACGCACATGAAGAGGTCCTTAGGTAAATTAACTATTCCTCCCTTCATCCTTTCCCAATCACAGCAAAAGATACACAATCTATACATATATTAACCCACCCATATTTCAGCGTACGATCTCATCGGAATAGGACCGTGATTCAGTCCGTAAAACCCTGTCCATAACCACCTTCGAGATTAAGAAGCAAATTCACTGGTGGACCCCATCATCTTTCTCGGTCTCTGTGAATCTCTCTTTCAATGGAGCAGCAAAAGAATATATATGGAGAATTAATTCTAGCCTCACGTTATAAAACAATAAAGAGTAAATTGCAAATAGGTCCTTGGAGTTTGAGGTAACTATTGGCCACTCCTTTATTAAATCATAAATTATTATTTAGTCTATACTAAGTTTCAAAAATTATATATATCCAGCCTCTCAAGATTTGGAAGTTGCTAGTTCAATTCTCTAAGGTTTTAGACGCACTTTGGATTTTTACGATCACGTCCCAGCTCATCGAGGTAGGTGTCATGTTGTCGATTTAACTCATCTATTACTTGTTTCACTATGTGTGTCTCTATGTGTGCATTTATGTGAATTATTAAAAATACATTTTTCGTTGTAACCGGAGACCGGGGAAAAGGGTCGAAGGGGACCAACGCAATAGTTGGCGCAACTCGCAATATCCAGATTATTAAATGGATCTCATGTTTACTAAAATTACAATATTTTCATGTTGTCCAGATTATTAAATGGATCTCATGTTTTATTATCGTAATATCCAGATTATTAAATGGATATCACGATTTATTAAAATTACAATATTTTCATGTTATGTTCATTGGTTATACATGTATTTGATTCTGGTATTGGATGAGGTAATGACCCTATTGAGCGCTTTGAGCTCACCCTTTCGACAACAACTATTTTTAGGTACACACGAGGATGCCGAGCGAGAGAGGTGATCAAGGATGGAGGAATAAATTTAACTTAATAAATGTTTCGCCTTATTTGTCTTAGCAATTTATATCATGACATCGTCTACTCTTTTTAAAACTTTAAATTATATTTATTGACTTTCCGTTTTAGTTCTTTTATAACTATCTCATGATTTTTGTGTGCTGTAAATTTGGTTAGTATATGTGGTTAGTTATTATGATATTACTATATGTATTTATATATTGCTAACATGCTCATAGTCATTAGTATAAAAACAAGAAACCATACGTACTATATAATAGTGTGCATGCATCTTTTAAGGACCTGTATATGTATATAAAGGCACTTGCTCATACTATGTTCATTTTATATTCAAATTTACAATATTTATTATATGAATAGTATATTTATGTGCTAATGTAGTTAGTTTATTTTTGTACTTAAATTTTAAAAGGATTTTACTTCTCAAAATAAAATTTTGTGACGCCCGCACTTTATTAAATGTTAACTCAAAATTTACATCTTCCGCTGTTTCAAAATACGGGTCGTTACATATCTGGACCACGGAATGGGAAAAGCAAGCCCAAGGGGTAAGTGCTTCCGTTGTAAGCAGTTTGGATACTGGGAGTTTGATTGTCCTCTCAAAGCAACTAGAAGTTAACTTCTCTTTAGTCACCGAAACATGTTTAGTGGTGTTATCTAACAGTACCTGGTGTGTGGATACGGAAACCACTAATCATGTATGCATTTAAATGCGGGGGTTCCAGGAAACCCGGAGACTTAGAAAGGAAGAAGTAGTAACCTACATGGGCAATAATGTTAAGGTAACAGCCGTTGCAGTGGGAGATGTTAAATGTTTTAACGGTAGGATTTTAGTTCTAATAAATTGTCTTTATGTGCCGGCATTTAGAAAGAAATTTCATTTCGGATTTCTAAGTTGGCTTAGAATAGATATTCCGTTTCTTTAGGAAATGGGGATATTATCTATTCTGGTATATTGATAGACAATTTAATACTAAATCCGTATTCTTCCACAATGCAACAGACCGGAGCTAATAACACAATGTCGAACCCCAATAAGAGTAAAGATCCTTCTAGGATAAATCAAATGTACTTATGGAATCTTAGGCTAGATCATTTTAACTTGAGTACGATTCAAAGGGTGAAAGCTGATGGACTACTCAGCCAGGTTGAAGGAAAGGACCTTCCAACCTTCGAACCATACTTGGAAGTTTTAATGACCGAGCAACCCTTTACGGTTAAAGGGAAAAGATCCAAGAAAGTACTAGAGTTGATTCGCTCTGATATATGCAGACCTCTTTAAGGAGTAAGGCATACTTATCAGAAAATGGGATTAACTCCCAACAGACTACACCATTTATGCCTCGGCAAAATAATGTGTTGTAAAGAAGGAATAGGACTCTTATAGATATGGGAAAGTAGACATTCGGAGTTACCTAAATCATTTTTGGGATATGGCTTGGAAACAGCGGCGTTTATCCTGAACTTGATTCCTTTGGAAACTTGTACTGATATTCGGCTGTTTATAGGATACCCTAAGAAAACGAATTGAGATATGTAATATAGTCCAAAGGACCAGATGTTCATTGATTGCATCAATGTTCGGTTCTTAGACATGGACTATATATATGCAAGATCACAAGCCAAGAGTAGAGTAATACTTAATGTGCTTAGAGGGACTGATCAAGACTTAGAACCAGCCTAACTGAGTAATTCACTACTATAATCTTTAGTCACTAAAGATACACCGGAGCGTCGTCGTAGTGGGAGGGTTGTTAGACAACCCAACAGGTTCATGTTTATAGGTGAGTCTTCGGACTTGTTACCTGGAGAACATGAAGCCGAACCCTGGATCTATGACGAGACGCTGAAAGATCAAGATGCTTAGTCTTGGCAAAAGTCGATCCGGATTCTTTTGTCTTCACATGGAAGATGGAAGTCAAGACAGATTTCCTAAATCGAAGTCTTGACGGGGCCATCTGTGTGGGACAGCCAGAGAGATTCATCGAAAAGAGCCAAGAGCATTCGGTAAGCAAGCTTAATCAATCTTAGGATTGAAGGAAGCTTCAAGATCTTGGACACATGCGGACCTATGAGAAAATCCATTTCATGGATTCATTCAAGGCATGTTTAGGTCCTGAGTGTAATAAATAAGTGACAGAAAAGATGTGGTGTTTTCTCATTCTTTATGTAGACGACATCCTTCTAAATTGGCAACAATATGAAAGATGTTATCGGACATAAAGGGATGGCTGTCCGAGTAATTAAATGTAAGAGACTTAGGAGAAGTCGGGAATGTTCATGGGATCAAAGTAATAAATGATCGCCAGAAAAGAACATAGAACTTATCTCGAGCCTCATACATAAATACAATTCTTACTCGTTGCAGCATACAAAATTCCAAGAAAGGTCTTCACCTTTTAGATGTGGAATTTGTCTATCTAAGGTTTTGTGTCCGACACAATAAAGGAGATAGATGAAGAGTAAGCAGTTCCCTGCACCTTAATGGTGGGAAGCTTAATGTATGTAATGTTATGCACGAGACTGATATCTACTATTCCGTGGGCATGGTGGTGAGATATCATAGTAATCCTGGAAAGGATCACTCGACTGATGTAAAGAACATGTTTAGGTTCCTGCAGAGGACCAGGAATTATGTTCTGAGTTACAAAGCAGTCAAGTTGTTTCCTTTGGATTACATAGAATTGGATTTCCAAATCAAACAGGGACAGTCGAAAGTCGAAGTCAGGCTATGTGTTCTCACTGTGAAGTGGAGCAGTCACATGGAAGAATGTAAAGCAGTGATGCATTACGGACTCTACCATGGAAACTGAAAGGATAACGGCCTCTGAGGCAGTTAAAAGGTCAGTGTGGCTCCAGAACTTCCTAAGGGACTTAGATGTGGTTTCTAGTTTACCCAAAGCTATTTTGAATAGCGGTATTGGCAAACTTGAAATGCCACGAGTCCACAGTGGGAGATAACACGTAGAGCGCAAGTACCACCTGATTCGAGAGATCGTCTAGTAAGACGATGCAGTTGTCACCTAGATAGCATCGAGAGGATTGCCTGGTAAACCCGTTCACAGAGGCACTTCCAGCGAAAGCGTTGGGTAGGCGTGATGAGGTTATGGGAATCTGATGTTTGGGAGAGGGCGACTAGACTTTTAGTATAAGTGGGAGATTGATGGAGTTGTATTCTAAATGTCTAGTTTAGTGCAAATACGGAACTCCTTATCTATACCTTAATTCGAGATATGATTCAAGCATGATTGCATTTAATGCAATAGTCCTTGATGTATACGTTGTAGACAGTATGGCGTGAGGAGACACGCGGAAGATCATACTGTCAGTTACTCGTATACTATCGAACAGTAGCTCACGACTTAGATGGACAGGGACAATCCATCGGTACGTCGTAGTGTGACTGGTAGATAGTCGGTCTTGACTATCATGTTACACTCGTACACTTGGTGTATTGAGCAGGACCACGGGAGGGCGTTCGATTTATACTAATCGCAGTAATCGAACTAGACCTCAGATATTACGGATATACGAATTCCTAATCCCTATATAATTATAGGTGCGTGTGTCCAGTTCTTGATACGCACCTCGATCGGAAGAGAAGAAGAAACAGAATAATTAAAAGGATACCTGGTGGAAATCCCAAAACCCTTGATCCTAACCCACGAAATGATTTAGGTTCGAAAAGCCCTAAACCCCAACGAGACGTTGAATCAATAATTCGGAGACGATGTTGACACACAAACGAAGGGTGATTACTTCGTTGATTCGCCGGTTGAATTCTTTTGGTAGAACCCGGAAGAATTCGACAAAACCCAAGAGAGAAAATAAATCTCACGCAATAAAATTATTCAATATCAAAGTTGTTCTAAAACATTAGGGTTCCAAGCCTTTAAATAGGCAAACATAAAACATGAAGGAAAAGGAAATAAAAGCATTAAAAATCGTCAAAAAGTCGCGACGCTGAAATTTCACGTTTCTGACTCAATGTCGGCCGACATTGATTTACTCTAAGAAGGGTGTCGGCCGACATTGGACCTTCGTCCGCGGGAATCATCCTTCGGGCGCAGTTTCACCCTGCTGTAAGACCCATGATTTTTCTGAAGATGTCGGCCGACATTTTGGCAGTGTATATTGGTGTCGGCCGACAATAGGCCAATCTCTTGGCTGAACTCCGCGGTGCGTCCTCGGCTCACGTCTGACCTCCGTTCCGGCGTTTTCTTCCTCGTTCCAGCCAGAAAACGAACATCTTGCCTCTTAGACGATCCTCGGGCCGCATCAGTTCTCGGTTCTTTGACTTACTAGTGAGTGAGACTAATTGATTAGTCAATATTCTCGGTAAATTGGGAATCGGAATTGTACACACGGCATGCTATAGATTATAGACAGGAAACTGTGTCCAGTTTATTGGGTTGATGATGTCCCCGAGATGAGCTCATAAAGTTTATCATGTAAACCCTGCAGGTGGATTCGTTCCACATGATAATAAGGATGAGTGGTACTAGTCTCGGATAACAAGAAACGAGTTAATTTAATTATTAGTAATTAAAGTTAATTCGTGGACATACGATATCTTAAACACGGGGAAAGTCGTATATGTAATTCGGCGGAATTATTATTGTTGAAATAATATAAATTAATTATTGGGAATTCAAATATAATTTTATAGTGGAATTAATTATAATTAAAATTGTGGAATTTAATTAAGGTTTGCCTTTTAGGACGCCGAGTTAATTAAATTGCAATTTAGCCTAATAATTAATTTCCATAAGGTCCCTGGTGTAGCTCTATAAATACCTCACCCTCTCTTTCTCTAAACGAAACGCCGCTATTTTATTTTTGCGGAGAAAAATAAATTGTTGCGCAATTATTTTTCTGTAAAAATAAATAGATTAGCGCTGTTATTATTTTCTGGAGAAATTGATTTATAGCGCAATTATATTTCTGAGACAGAAGATCAAAACCTTACTTACGCCGCTATAATTAATTCTATAGAGAAAATAAAAGCTTGCGCAATTAATTTTCCTCTGCTTAATTAATTCAGATTAGCGCAGTAATAATTCTATAGAAATAATTTTGCTTGCGCAAATATATTTCTGAGACAGAGGATATTATTCCTATGGTGGGTTCAAGAGAGAAAGGAGAAGAGGAAGGTTCAGCGAATCGTTGCCCACTCAACGGTTGAACGTCGGGGATAGAGACATACACCGGAAGGCTTCGTGGTCTCAACAATTCGGCTTCTCCGAATCACGCGACAAAGGTATAAGAAATCGAAACCCTTATTCCGCATACGTTTCGTTTTCTATTTCGTTAAAAATACATCGGATCTAAGATCTGGTTCCGGGCATCGTGGATCATGTTCCTCGACTACTGGGGGTCAAGGACCTACGGTTCGGTAGTTGGAAGAGGAAACACGGCCCGGAAACGAGCCCGGAACAGCAGGTCGCGCTGCTGATCGCGCTGCTGAAGGACAAACGGCGACCGCCGTTTCGCTGTTTTTCGGGCAGCTCGCTCCGGCTCGCGCGGTTGTCCTTCGGGGCAATGGCTGGGCGTGAATCGGGGCACGGGCTGGGCACGTGAACGGAGTAACGGACCTGGAGGTCGACTGGGATCGTTCGGATGTTCGAGTGATCGAACGAACGCATCCCGGGAAGTCGATTTCCAACATCAACCTTCCCGTCAGACCCTCTTTTTCTCTTGTACACCCACTTGCAACCAATGGCTTTTACACCTTTGGGCGGTGCTACAAGATTCCAGACCTGATTTGAATCCATTGATTCAATCTCAGATTTCATCGCCTTTTGCCAAGACTGAGCATCTTGATCTTTAAGCGCCTCGCCGTAGGTCCAGGGATCGGCTTCATGTTCTCCAGGTAACAAGTCCGAAGACTCACCTATAAACATGAACCTATCGGGTTGTCGAACAACCCTCCCACTACGACGACGCTCCGGTGTAACCTCAGTAACTATAGGTGCAGACTGTGGTGGCGTATCATCCGGTTCGGTTGGATCTAAGCCTTGATCGTCCCCTCTCAATTCGTTAAGTATTATCTCACTCTTGGGCTTGTGGTCCATTATATAATCCTCTTCCAAGAACCGAGCGTTGGTGCTAACAACGATCTTCTGGTCCTTAGGACTATAAAATAGACCCCTTTCGTTCCTCTAGGATATCCTATAAATAACCGAATATCTGAACGAGATTCCAACTTATCAGCCCCATGCTTCAGCACATGTGCTGGACAACCCCAGATCCGAATGTGTTTCAAGTTCGGCTTGCGCCCGGTCCACAATTCCGAGGGTGTCTTAGGGACTGATTTAGAAGGAACTAAGTTCAGGATATACGCCGCTGTTTCCAAGGCATATCCCCAGAACGAAACTGGTAGGTCTGAGTAACTCATCATAGATCTTACCATTTCCATAAGAGTCCTATTCCTTCTTTCTGCTACACCATTCTGCTGGGGCGTGTATGGTGCAGTCATCTGGAAGTCAATCCCATTCTCTAATAAGTACGCCTTAAACTCTCCCGAGAGGTACTCTCCTCCACGATCAGATCGTAGAGTCTTTATGGTTTTACCATGAAGGTTCTCCACAAGAGCTTTGTACTCCTTGAACTTGTCAAAGCACTCGCTCTTGCGGCGCATCAGGTATATAAAACCATACCTTGAGTAATCATCAGTGAAGGTCACGAAATATTCGTAACCTCCTCTCGCTTGGACAGATAAAGGCCCGCACAAATCAGAGTGAATCAATTCCAGTACTTCCTTGGATCTATACCCTTTATCACTAAAAGGTCGCTTGGTCATTTTTCCTTCCAGGCATGATTCAAAGGTCGGAAAGTCCTCATCTTTCACACCACTGAGTATTCCATTAGTTATCAACCTTTGAATCCTACCCAAGTTAATATGACCCAGCCTAAGATGCCATAAGTACTTTTGATTCATCCTAGAAGGCTCCTTTCTCTTATTGGTACTAGATGTGTTATATGACTCTACACTTTGCATCGTGGGATTCAGTATATATAAGTTGCCTATCAATGTACCAGAACAGATATAATCACCATTCTTCTTGACAATAACAGAATTATCAAAAGAAACAGAATATCCATTCAAAACCAACTTAGAAACCGAAACAAGGTTCTTTCTAAAATTCGGTACATAAAGACAATTATTCAATACCAAAACTTTATTATTAAAAGATAAATAAATATCTCCCACTGCAACTGCCGCCACTTTCGTAGCGTTGCCCATGTAGATAGTGATCTCTCCCTCTCTAAGCCGCCGGGTTTCCTGGAACCCCTGCAAAGAATTGCAGACATGATCAGTGGCTCCCGTATCCACACACCAGGTACCGGTGGATAACACCGCTAAACATGTTTCAGTGACTAAGGAAAAGTTCATACCTCCTTGTCTGAGAGGACAATTAGACTTCCAATGTCCAGACTGCTTGACACGGAAACACTTGCCCTTGGGCTTGTTCACTCCATTCTGTGGTCCACCACTTCTGGGTCAACTGGGTTTCCGTCCTTGCTTCTTCTTCCTCTTAGTCCCCGGAGGGCCAGGAAGTTTCACAGCCACAAGTGCCTGAGACTTCTTAAAGATTCCCTCTGCCGCCTGGAGTTCAGTCAGGAGTTCCGCCAGCGAATATAACCTCTTGTTCATGTTATAGTTCAGGCGGAACTGCTCAAAACTCCTAGGCAGAGACTGGAGCACTATATCGATCTGGGTTTCCCCATCGATAGCTCCTCCCATAATCTCTATCTCATTCAGATAGCCAATCATCCTAAGAACGTGATCCCTCACGGGCGTTCCTTCGGTGGCCGTCATGAGTTTCCTCATAGCATCTTGCCTGGCTGCCCTATCCTGAATACCAAACATCTCCTTGAGGTTAAGCATCATATCATAGGCAGTGGTCATGGCCTCATGCTGATGTTGCAGCACATTTGACATAGAAGCCAAAATGTAGCACTGCGCCATCTGATCAACCTTGACCCACTTCCGATGAGCTTCCTTTTCCTCAGGAGTGGAGGTATCAGTAGGTTCATCAGGACAAACCTCATGGAGTACATATTTGTACTCCTCAGCAGTTAGGACAATGTCCAAGTTTCGTTTCCAATCAACATAGTTTGGACCAGTGACTTTGTTTTCTTTTAGTATAATGGACAGCGGATTGAGTGCCATATCTATAAAAGAGACAAATCAAACTGTCAAATTTAATTCGATATTAACTCCCTTAATTAATATCATTAAATTTACCAATCAATCCTAAAATCCCATCAGACTAGCATGCCACGTTCATGTGGACGTATACTAGTCCAAACGATTTTATAACTGGACTTTTACTTTGGTCGTACATCATTACAGCAGTGACTCCGATGGGGAGGATACTGTAAAGCGTACCTAAGTGTATACCATTTCTTAGTACTAAGTTAACCGCTCGGAAACTACACGCCCACCGCAAGCCACGTTAGTGTGGACGTTTACGTTGACATGCGGTCCCTTTACGATTTCCTATAATTGTCGAGCCTCAAGTAACCCAAAGTTCCGTTTCCGTCTAGCAAGCCACGATAGTGTGGACGTTTACTAAACAAACAACTTTGTTAATTGAATTCCATTTAATAAATTTCACAATTTCGTTAATCAAAGCTTGATATCTCGTAAGTGAAACTCGAAGTTTCTGATGGAGTTATATTCTAAATGTCTAGTTTAGTGACAATATGGAACTCCTTATCTGTGTTTTTCATTATCTATTAATCAAACTGTCGGCATTTTGTCTATCTTGTACTTGAATGCAATAGTCCTAGATATATACGTTGTAGACAGTATGGCGTGAGGAGACACGCGGAAGATCATACTGTCGGTTACTCGTATACTATCGAACAGAAGCTCACGACTTAGATGGACAGGGACAATCCATCGGTACGTCGTAGTGTGACTGGGTAATAGTTGGTCTTGACTATTATGTTACACTCGTACACTTGGTGTATTGAGCAGGACCACGGGAGGGCGTTCGATTTATACTAATCGACGTAATCGAACTAGACCTCAGAGATTACGGATATACGAATTCCTAATCCCTATATAATTATAGGTGCGTGTGTCCAATTCTCGGTTCTTTGATATGCCAATGAGTGAGACTAATTGATTAGTCGAGATACTCGGTAAATTGGGAATCGGAATTGTATACACGGCATGCTATAGATTATAGACAGGAAACCGTGTCCCGTTTATCGGGTTGATGACGTCCCCGAGATGAGCTCATAGAGTTTATCATGTAAACCCTGCAGGTGGATTTGTTCCACATGATAATAAGGATGAGTGGTACTAGTCTCGGATAATAAGAAACGAGTTAATTTAATTATTAGTAATTAAATAAATTCGTGGACGTTCGATATCTTAAACACGGGGAAAGTCGTGTATGTAATTTCGGCGGAAATATTATTGTTGAAATAATATTAAATTAATTTCGGGAATTTAATTATTATTTTTTAGTGGAGTGAATAATAATTAAAATTGAAATTGATTAATTAAGGAATTGCGTTTACGTATTCCAAGTTAATTAATATTTCAATTTAGCCCTTAATTAATTTAACCTTAGGTCCCTAATGTAACTCTATATAAACCCCCCCTTGCCCTCTCCTAAGACCTACAGAACGCCGCAATAATTATTTCAGCAGAGAAAAATTATTTGCTTAGCGCAAAATAAAAGTTTTCTCTGTTAAAATAAAAGTTAACGCAATTAAATTATTTTCTCACCAGAGAATAATTCATACGGTGGTCTTGGAAGGAGAGAAGCAGAAAAGGACGAACCCAGTAGATCGTTGCCCACACAACGTCTGGAGTCGGGAAGAGTCATACATTAGAAGCTCTAAGGTCTCAACAATCGACCGATAAGGTATGAGATCGAATCTCAATTCCGCAATTTCATTCGATCTAATTTCTCGTTGATCATACATGAACGTAGATCGGGTTCCGGGGTTGTGGGTTGTATTCCTCGACTACTGGGGGTTCTAGGACCTCCGGATCGGTAGTCGGATGAGGAAAAACGACCCGGAAACGAGCCCGGAACAGCAACGTCGCGTTGCTGTTCGCGGAGAAACGGCGACCGCCGTTTTGGTGTTTTTCTGGCAGCCCGCTCGGTTCGCGCGGTTGTCCTTCGGGGCAATGGCTGGGCGTGAATCGGGGCACGGGCTGGAAAAGCGAAGGAAGTAGCGACACCGGATGTCGACTGGGATCGTTCGGATGTTCGAGTGATCGAACGAACGCATCCCGGGTAGTCGATTTCCAACAATTGGTATCAGAGCCGGTTTATGCGTTCTTGTATTGTTTGCGAGTTTTGTTTTGCAGGATAACCCGATTATTATGGTCATGTTGTATGTACTGTAATTTATTGGTTTGTTAAACTCTCGGGGTTGTCGAGATCTTTGGTTTTGAATCGTTGCTTGCTTGTAATAGTTAAAACGACGGGTTGAGTCGTTTAGGGTTTTCTATTTCGTTTTTCGTTTATCCGGGTGTATAGGATCGATCATTCCTGTATAGGATCGAAGGCCGGACGAACGAGGGTCGAGAAGTCGAACCCGCGGTTGCTGAAGGGCAAACGGCGGTCGCCGTTTCTCAAACGGCGGTCGCCGTTTCGCTGGATTCTTGGCAGCATCTTGCGGGGGTTCGACTGACACCACGGATCGCTCGTCGAGGCTTGGGATGATACTCCAGTGGGAGGGGTTCTTCTCATGGCACTTAGACGAGACGGTGGTGGATCGAGACCTAGACGAGCAACGAGACAAAGATCCGAGAAGACGTGCATCGAAGATTTTGAAGGCCATAATAATCGGGCCACGTTAAATGCTTTCTATGTGTTTACGTGTTTATTATGCTTTAATTTTATATGCATGTGCTTGTTATCCCTTTTTTCGTAAAAACTAAGTGGGAGAGGGATTGGAAACAATCCCGCGGTCTCCATTCTCTGTTTTGATAGTGATGTGTGTCGCTTACGAGTTGGCTTTAGTGTCATCCTCCCTATCGGATAAAGTTGACACACGGATATCACTGGATCAAAATTCGAATTCAATTCCATTTATAGAATTGAACACTTAAGTTTTTCAAAGCAATGCCTAATCTGTCTTTCAAAGACTAATTTCAACTCGACTCATTCTCACCCCGGGGAGTGGAATGGAGCCAAAGCGCTTGGTTATGTCGGTGACACAGATTAGAGACATTCGAGTCATTTGATGACTAGATCGATTGTCTAGTTGGCTCCCTCACTTAGTGAGAGATAGGGCTCAATTGCATGATTGATCGATGGTTAGAAACTTCGAGTTTCACTTACGAGATATCAAGCTTTGATTAACGAAATTGTGAAATTTATTAAATGGAATTCAATTAACAAAGTTGTTTGTTTAGTAAACGTCCACACTATCGTGACTTACTAGACGGAAACGGAACTTTGGGTTAATTGAGGCTCGACAGTTATAGGAAATCGTAAAGGGACCGCATGTCAACGTAAACGTCCACACTAACGTGGCTTGCGGTGGGCGTGTAGTTTCCGAGCGGTAACTTAGTACTGAGAAATGGTGTACACTTACGTACGCATTACAGTATCCTCCCCATCGGAGTCACTGTTGTAATGATGTACGACCAAAGTAAAAGTCCAGTTATAAAATCGTTTGGACTAGTATACGTCCACATGAACGTGGCATGCTAGTCTGATGGGATTTTAGGATTGATTGGTAAATTTAATGATATTAATAAAGGGAGTTAATATCGAATTAAATTTGAAAGTTTGATTTGTCTCTTTTATAGATATGGCACTCAACCCGCTGTCCATTATACTAAAAGAAAACAAACTCACTGGTCCAAACTATATTGATTGGAAACGAAACTTGGACATTGTCCTAACTGCTGAGGAGTACAAATATGTACTCCATGAGGTTTGTCCTGATGAACCTATTGATACCTCCACTCCTGAGGAAAAGGAAGCTCATCGGAAGTGGGTCAAGGCTGATCAGATGGCGCGGTGCTACATCTTGGCTTCTATGTCAAATGTGCTGCAACATCAGCATGAGGCCATGACCACTGCCTATGATATGATGCTTAACCTCAAGGAGATGTTTGGTAGTCAGGATAGGGCAGCCAGGCAAGATGCTATGAGAAAACTCATGACGGCCACTATGTCCGAAGGAACGCCCGTGAGGGATCACGTTCTTAGGATGATTGGCTATCTGAATGAGATAGAGATTATGGGAGGAGCTATCGATGGGGAAACCCAGATCGATATAGTGCTCCAGTCTCTGCCTAGGAGTTTTGAGCAGTTCCGCCTGAACTATAACATGAACAAGAGGTTATATTCGTTGGCGGAACTCCTGACTGAACTCCAGGCGGCAGAGGGAATCTTTAAGAAATCTCAGGCACTTGTGGCTGTGAAACTTCCTGGCCCTCCGGGGACTAAGAGGAAGAAGAAGCAAGGACGGAAACCCAGTGGACCCAGAAATGGTGGACCACAGAATGGAGTGAACAAGCCCAAGGGCAAGTGTTTCCGTTGCAAGCAGTCTGGACATTGGAAGTCTAATTGTCCTCTCAGACAAGGAGGTATGAACTTTTCCTTAGTCACTGAAACATGTTTAGCGGTGTTATCCACCGGTACCTGGTGTGTGGATACGGGAGCCACTGATCATGTCTGCAATTCTTTGCAGGGGTTCCAGGAAACCCGGCGGCTTAGAGAGGGAGAGATCACTATCTACATGGGCAACGCTACGAAAGTGGCGGCGGTTGCAGTGGGAGATATTTATTTATCTTTTAATAATAAAGTTTTGATATTGAATAATTGTCTTTATGTACCAAATTTTAGAATGAACCTTGTTTCGGTTTCTAAGTTGGTTTTGAATGAATATTCTGTTTCTTTTGATAATTCTGTTATTGTCAAGAAGAATGGTGATTATATCTGTTCTGGTACATTGATAGGCAACTTATATATACTGAATCCCACGATGCAAAGTGTAGAGTCATATAACACATCTAGTACCAATAAGAGAAAGGAGCCTTCTAGGATGAATCAAAAGTACTTATGGCATCTTAGGCTAGGTCATATTAACTTGGGTAGGATTCAAAGGTTGATAACTGATGGAATACTCAGTGGTGTGAAAGATGAGGACTTTCCAACCTGCGAATCATGCCTGGAAGGAAAAATGACCAAGCGACCCTTTAGTGATAAGGGGTATAGATCCAAGGAAGTACTGGAGTTGATTCACTCTGATTTGTGCGGGCCTTTATCTATCCAAGCGAGAGGAGGTTACGAATATTTCGTAACCTTCACTGATGATTACTCAAGGTATGGTTTTATATACCTGATGCGCCGCAAGAGCGAGTGCTTTGACAAGTTCAAGGAGTACAAAGCTCTTGTGGAGAACCTTCATGGTAAAACCATAAAGACTCTACGATCTGATCGTGGAGGAGAGTACCTCTCGGGAGAGTTTAAGGCGTACTTATTAGAGAATGGGATTGATTCCCAGATGACTGCACCATACACGCCCCAGCAGAATGGTGTAGCAGAAAGAAGGAATAGGACTCTTATGGAAATGGTAAGATCTATGATGAGTTACTCAGACCTACCAGTTTCGTTCTGGGGATATGCCTTGGAAACAGCGGCGTATATCCTGAACTTAGTTCCTTCTAAATCAGTCCCTAAGACGCCCTCGGAATTGTGGACCGGGCGTAAGCCAAATTTGAAACACATTCGGGTCTGGGGTTGTCCAGCACATGTGCTGAAGCATGGGGCTGATAAGTTGGAATCTCGTTCAGATATTCGGTTGTTTATAGGATATCCTAGAGGAACGAAAGGTGGTCTATTTTATAGTCCTAAGGACCACAAGATCGTTGTTAGCACCAACGCTCGGTTCTTGGAAGAGGATTATATAATGGACCACAAGCCCAAGAGTGAGATAATACTTAACGAACTGAGAGGGGACGATCAAGGCTTAGATCCAACCGAACCGGGTGATACGCCACCACAGTCTGCACCTGTAGTTACTGAGGTTACACCGGAGCCTCGTCGTAGTGGGAGGGTTGTTCGACAACCCGATAGGTTCATGTTTATAGGTGAGTCTTCGGACTTGTTACCTGGAGAACATGAAGCCGATCCCTGGACCTATGGCGAGGCGCTTAAAGATCAAGATGCTCAGTCTTGGCAAAAGGCGATGAAATCTGAGATTGAATCAATGGATTCAAATCAGGTCTGGAATCTTGTAGCACCGCCCAAAGGTGTAAAAGCCATTGGTTGCAAGTGGGTGTACAAGAGAAAAAGAGGGTCTGACGGGAAGGTTGAAACCTTCAAGGCTAGGCTTGTTGCGAAGGGGTATACTCAGAAAGAAGGGATCGATTATGAGGAAACCTTTTCGCCGGTAGCTATGCTAAAGTCGATCCGGATTCTTTTGTCTATAGCATCTTATATGGATTATGAGGTGTGGCAAATGGACGTCAAGACAGCATTCTTGAATGGGAATCTTGACGAGACCATTTACATGAGACAGCCAGAAGGTTTCATCAAGAAAGGCCAAGAGCATCTAGTGTGTAAGCTAAACCGATCCATTTATGGATTGAAGCAAGCTTCTAGATCTTGGAACATGCGGTTTGATGAGGTTATCCAGTTTTATGGATTCATTCAAAGCATGGACGAGTCGTGTGTATACCGGAGAAGTGACGGAAACAGTGTGGCGTTTCTCGTGCTTTATGTAGACGCATCCTTCTAATTGGCAACAATGTGAAGATGTTGTCGGACATAAAGGGATGGTTGTCCAAGCAATTCGATATGAAAGACTTAGGACAAGTTGGGCATGTTCTTGGGATCAAGGTTATAAGGGATCGCCGGAAAAGAACATTAAGCTTGTCCCAGGCTTCATATATTGATACGATTCTGGCTCGTTTCAACATGCAGAATTCCAAGAGAGGTGCTCAACCTTTCTGCCATGGAATTCATCTATCTAAAGACATGTGTCCCAAAACACAAAAGGAGATAGATTACATGAAAAAGGTTCCTTATGCTTCGGCAGTAGGAAGTCTAATGTATGCCATGTTGTGCACGAGACCTGATATCTGCTATGCCGTGGGCATGGTAGCTAGATATCAAAGTAACCCTGGACAGGGTCACTGGACTGCTGTAAAGAACATACTTAAGTACCTGCGAAGGACTAGGAATTATGTTCTGAGTTACAAAGCGTCCGAGTTGATTCCTATTGGTTACACAGACTCGGATTTCCAATCTGATAAGGATCAGCGAAAGTCTACATCAGGCTATGTGTTCACATTGGGAGGTGGAGCAGTCTCATGGAAGAGTGTTAAGCAGAAATGCATTTCGGACTCTACCATGGAAGCCGAATATGTAGCAGCCTCTGAGGCAGCTAAAGAATCGGTGTGGCTCCGGAACTTCCTTATGGACTTGGATGTGGTTCCTAAAATGCCTAGAGCTATCACAATTTATTGTGACAATAGCGGTGCAGTGGCTAATGCAAAGGAACCACGAGCCCACAATGCGAGTAAACACATAGATCGCAAGTACCACCTGATTAGAGACATCGTCAGGAGAGGCGATGCGGTTGTCACCAAGATTGCATCAGCGGATAACCTGGCTGACCCCTTTACGAAGGCACTTCCAGCGGAAGCGTTCAAGAGACACGTGAAGGGGATGGGTATCGGATGTATGGTAGAGGGCAACTAGAGATTTAGTATAAGTGGGAGATTGATGGAGTTATATTCTAAATGTCTAGTTTAGTGACAATATGGAACTCCTTATCTGTGTTTTTCATTATCTATTAATCAAACTGTTGGCATTTTGTCTATCTTGTACTTGAATGCAATAGTCCTAGATATATACGTTGTAGACAGTATGGCGTGAGGAGACACGCGGAAGATCATACTGTCGGTTACTCGTATACTATCGAACAGAAGCTCACGACTTAGATGGACAGGGACAATCCATCGGTACGTCGTAGTGTGACTGGGTAATAGTTGGTCTTGACTATTATGTTACACTCGTACACTTGGTGTATTGAGCAGGACCACGGGAGGGCGTTCGATTTATACTAATCGACGTAATCGAACTAGACCTCAGAGATTACGGATATACGAATTCCTAATCCCTATATAATTATAGGTGCGTGTGTCCAATTCTCAGTTCTTTGATATGCCAATGAGTGAGACAAATTGATTAGTCGAGATACTCGGTAAATTGGGAATCGGAATTGTATACACGGCATGCTATAGATTATAGACAGGAAACCGTGTCCCGTTTATCGGGTTGATGACGTCCCCGAGATGAGCTCATAAAGTTTATCATGTAAACCCTGCAGGTGGATTTGTTCCACATGATAATAAGGATGAGTGGTACTAGTCTCGGATAATAAGAAACGAGTTAATTTAATTATTAGTAATTAAATAAATTCGTGGACGTTCGATATCTTAAACACGGGGAAAGTCGTGTATGTAATTTCGGCGGAAATATTATTGTTGAAATAATATTAAATTAATTTCGGGAATTCAATTATTATTTTTTAGTGGAGTGAATAATAATTAAAATTGAAATTGATTAATTAAAGAATTGCGTTTACGTATTCCAAGTTAATTAATATTTCAATTTAGCCCTTAATTAATTTAACCTTAGGTCCCTAATGTAACTCTATATAAACCCCCCCTTGCCCTCTCCTAAGACCTACAGAACGCCGCAATAATTATTTCAGCAGAGAAAAATTATTTGCTTAGCGCAAAATAAAAGTTTTCTCTGTTAAAATAAAAGTTAACGCAATTAAATTATTTTCTCACCAGAGAATAATTCATACGGTGGTCTTGGAAGGAGAGAAGCAGAAAAGGACGAACCCAGTAGATCGTTGCCCACACAACGTCTGGAGTCGGGAAGAGTCATACATTAGAAGCTCTAAGGTCTCAACAATCGACCGATAAGGTATGAGATCGAATCTCAATTCCGCAATTTCATTCGATCTAATTTCTCGTTGATCATACATGAACGTAGATCGGGTTCCGGGGTTGTGGGTTGTATTCCTCGACTACTGGGGGTTCTAGGACCTCCGGATCGGTAGTCGGATGAGGAAAAACGACCCGGAAACGACCCCGGAACAGCAACGTCGCGTTGCTGTTCGCGGAGAAACGGCGACCGCCGTTTCCAAACGGCGACCGCCGTTTTGGTGTTTTTCTGGCAGCCCGCTCGGTTCGCGCGGTTGTCCTTCGGGGCAATGGCTGGGCGTGAATCGGGGCACGGGCTGGAAAAGCGAAGGAAGTAGCGACACCGGATGTCGACTGGGATCGTTCGGATGTTCGAGTGATAGAACGAACGCATCCCGGGTAGTCGATTTCCAACAGTTTCTAACCAGCGATCAATCATGCAATTGAGCCCTATCTCTCACTAGGTGAGGGAGCCAACCAGACAATCGATCCAGTCATCGAATGACTCGAATGTCTCTAATCTGTGTCATCGACATAACCAAGCGCTTTGGCTCCATTCCACTCCCCGGGGTGAGAATGAGTCGAGTTGAAATTAGTCTTTGAAAGACAGATTAGGCATTGCTTTGAAAAACTTAAGTGTTCAATTCTATAAACGGAATTGAATTCGAATTTTGATCTAGTGATATCCGTGTGTCAACTTTATCCGATAGGGAGGATGACACTAAAGCCAACTCGTAAGCGACACACATCACCATCAAAACAGAGAATGGAGACCGCGGGATTGTTTCCAATCCCTCTCCCACTTAGTTTTTACGAAATGGGATAACATTCACATGCATATGAAATTAAAGCATAATAAAACACGTAAACACATAGAAAGCATTTAATGTGGCCCGATTATTATGGCCTTTAAAATCTTCGATGCACGTCTCCTCGGATCTTCGTCTCGTTGCTCGTCTCGGTCTCGGTCCATCACCGACTCGTCTAAGGACCAAGAGACGAACCCCTCCCACTGGAGTATCGTCCCGGGCCCTCGACAAGCGATCCGTGATGTCCATCGAACCCCCGCGAAGCTGCTGCCAAGAATCTAGCGAAACGGAGACCGCCGTTTGCCCTTCAGGAGCCCGCGGGTTCGACTTCTCGACCCTCGTTCGTCCGGCTTTCGATCTCGTCTCGATCCACCAAGCAGCAGCAACATTACAAGGTAAAGCTAACTACTTCCGGCATCGATCCTATACATATTGATCGATCCTATACATCCGGATAAACGAAAAACGAAATAGAAAACCCTAAACGACTCAACCCGTCGTTTTAACTATTACAAGCAAGCAACGATTCAAAAAAACAAAGATCTCGACAACCCCGAGAGTTTAACAAACCACAAAATTACAGTACATACAACATGACCATAATAATCGGGTTATCCTGCAAAACAAAACTCGCAAACAATACAAGAACGCACAAACCGGCTCTGATACCAATTGTTGGAAATCGACTACCCGGGATGCGTTCGTTCGATCGCTCGAACATCCGAACGATCCCAGTCGACATCCGGTGTCGCTACTTCGTTCGCTTTCCCAGCCCGTGCCCCGATTCACGCCCAGCCATTGCCCCGAAGGACAACCGCGCGAGCCGGAGCGGGCTGCCAGGAAAACAGGAAAACGGCGGTCGCCGTTTAGAAACGGCGGTTGCCGTTTCTCCGCGAACAGCAACGCGACGTTGCTGTTCCGGGCTCGTTTCCGGGTCGTTTTTCCTCTTCCGACTACCGATCCGAAGGTCCTAGAACCCCCAGTAGTCGAGGAATGCAACCCACAACCCCGGAACCCGATCTACGTTCATGTATGATCAACGAGAAATTAGATCGAATGAAATTGCGGAATTGAGATTCGATCTCATACCTTATCGGTCGATTGTTGAGACCTTAGAGCTTCTAATGTATGACTCTTCCCGACTCCAGCCGTTGTGTGGGCAACGATCCGCTGGGTACGTCCTTGTCTGCTCTCTCCTTTCTCAAACCACCGTATGATTATTCTCTGTGTGAGAAATAATTATATTTGCGTTAACCCTTTTTATTTTAACAGAAAAACTTTTTAATTGCGCTAACAATTAAATTTTTCTGCTGAAATAAAATTTTGCGGCGTTCTGTAGGTTTTAGGAGAGGGCAAGGGGGGTTTATATAGAGTTACATTAGGGACCTAAGGTTAAATTAATTAAGGGCTAAATTGAAATATTAATTAACTTGGAATACGTAAACGCAATTCCTTAATTAATCAATTTCAATTTTAATTATTATTCACTCCACTAAAAAAAATAATTGAATTCCCGAAATTAATTTAATATTATTTCAACAATAATATTTCCGCCGAAATTACATACACGACTTTTCCCGTGTTTAAGATATCGAACGTCCACGAATTTATTTAATTACTAATAATTAAATTAACTCGTTTCTTATTATCCGAGACTAGTACCACTCATCCTTATTATCATGTGGAACAAATCCACCTGCAGGGTTTACATGATAAACTTTATGAGCTCATCTCGGGGACGTCATCAACCCGATAAAAGGGACACGGTTTCCTGTCTATAATCTATAGCATGCCGTGTGTACAATTCCGATTCCCAATTTACCGAGTATCTCGACTAATCAATTAGTCTCACTCATTGGAATATTAAAGAACCGAGAATTGGACACACGCACCTATAATTATATAGGGATTAGGAATTCGTATATCCGTAATCTCTGAGGTCTAGTTCGATTACGTCGATTAGTATAAATCGAACGCCCTCCCGTGGTCCTGCTCAATACACCAAGTGTACAAGTGTAACATAATAGTCAAGACCAACTATTACCCAGTCACACTACGACGTACCGATGGATTGTCCCTGTCCATCTAAGTCGTGAGCTTCTGTTTGATAATATACGAGTAACCGACAGTATGATCTTCCGCGTGTCTCCTCACGCCATACTGTCTACAACGTATATATCTAGGACTATTGCATTCAAGTACAAGATAGACAAAATGCCGAAAGTTTGATTAATAGATAATGAAAAACACAGATAAGGAGTTCCATATTGTCACTAAACTAGACATTTAGAATATAACTCCATCACCCGTAACTTTCGAAAATTTCAGAAAAGTTCTAACTCATATCTGAATACTCCTGACAACCGAAATCAGGGATCATCGTCTGACAAAAAGTTCAAAGGGACAAAACTTTCACCATACTCCTCTACTAGCAAAGATGTTTCTAATATGCAATGCTATGAGTGTAAAGGATATGGACACGTTAAAAATGAATGTCCGAACTTACATCGTAAGAAGAAGCTACCAGTTAGCTATGTTGTGATTGACGATGAGAATGTCATTTCTGAGAACGACGAGTCTGAGGACAATAATTCTGACGATGATGAAGACAACGCTCTAGTTGTCACTTTTGGTGAAAACTTCGACCTCGAAAATGTGGAGGTTGAAAACTTTGTTTTTGATGGTTTTCTGAAAGATACTTCAACTGCAGACAACATCTTTCGTGTAGCGTCAGTGAACCGAAACTTCTGTGATGATGATATTTTTTCGGATGTTGAATCCGTGTCTGAGACTGATGAGATTGTAAAGACATCTGAAATGTCTCAAACTGAAGATGTATGTGGTGAGTTACTCACTCTAAGAGAGAGTCTTTCTGAACTCAAAACTTTGTATGACACTGCTGTCACTGAGAATAGCACTCTGGAAGTGTCTTTGAAAGTTCTTACAGAATCTTGTAACGAACTCTCGACTGCTAACCGGAAGATGTATGATAACGTTGTTGAGTTGAAAAATTCGGCTGAGAAGACAACGGACGAGAAAAAGAGGTTGAACAACTCTTTAACAATACTTAAAATCAAATTTGATGACCTCTTCGAAGAAAAGCATAAATACTACAAAGAAGTTGTCGAACTGAGAGAAGTGTGCGAGAGGTTGAATTCTGAAAGCTCAAAACTGAAGACCTCGCTGAAAAGGGAAACATCTGAAGTTAAGAAACTACAAACTTTGTTCAAAAATTCAGATGCTGAGAATGATGAACTGAAGTTATCACTGATAAAAGCTCAAACTGATCTTGCCATGACTGACAAGGAACGATATGTTTTGAAAGAAAAACTTCATATGACTGATGAGCTATTGAAGAAAATGAACACGAACTCTTCTGTGTTTGACAATGCCGCTTCATATATGAATCCTAATCGATACGGTCTTGGATTTCAAAAAGTTTTTGAGTCTATTTACTCTACGCCTGAGAAGAAAAATGTGACATTTTTCAAAGCATCAAATGATCAACCAGAGGATGAACTTAAAGCTGAGTCTGAAATATTGAAACGAAAAGAGATTGCTGAAGGAAAGAAGATTGTAAAGTCTCCTGAATCTAAACCTCAAAAGTCAGTCTCGACTTCGAACTCTAAATCTGAGACATATCAATTTCCAAGAAATATTGTGAAACATCCTCGTGGTATTCTACCATATGAGAAAACTTTGTTGAAAAAGTTGAACAAAACTCAAAGTGTTAAGCCGAATGTAGGACACTCTCAATCTAAACTTGTTTTTGTCAAGACACCTGTGAAAGTTGAAACTCGTCAAAAACGAGATTATGTCTGTCACTATTGCAATGTGGTTGGACACATAAGACCATTTTGCTACAAACTTAAAGCTGACATGAACCGTGAGTTGATGACGAAAGATGAAAAATCACAAATTTCTCAAAAACTGAAAGTTGAGAAAAGTTTGACAAACTCACGAAATGTTAATGTGAAGAAGGCTGAGGTTGCTAAGAATATGAAGAAACCCATTTCTCCAAACTTGAAAGTTAAAACCTCTAATGACAAGAAGAGATGGGTGCCTAAGGCTCAAAAGAGTAAAGTGGAACTTAACTCTATCTCCAAAAGTTGTTGGCAACCAAGAGAACTCATTTTCTGCAATGTTGCACTTAACGCATCTGAAACTGGAACCAAAGGAATTTGGTATTTTGATAGTGGATGTTCCCGCCATATGACTGGCACGAAAAAGTTTCTGAAAAATTACGAGCCTATGACTGGTGCTCCCGTGGTGTTTGGAGGGGGAGCGAAAGGCGTCGTAAAGGGAAAGGGGACTCTACAAATCAAAGGTTTACCTCCTATCAGAAATGTAGTCCATGTAAAGGGACTTGTTGCAAATCTTATCTCCATCAGTCAACTGTGTGATGAAGGACTGAATGTGAGTTTTGATAAGGAGTCGTGCAGAGTTTTTGATGGTGAAGGAAAGTGTATAATGGAAGGTCCACGTGCTAAAAATAATTGCTATACAACTGAGTATAGTTGTTTTTCTGTGACCGTTCCTGATGAAGTTTATTTGTGGCACCAACGTCTTGGCCACACTAGCACTCGAAATTTGAGTAAACTGGTTAAGGGGGAGATAGTTTGAGGAATCTCTCAACTCCCCAAAATCGAAAAGCGAGTGTGCGGTGACTGTCAGAAGGGAAAGCTGAATAGAACTTCTCATCCTGCACTGCCAACCTTAATGAGCACTTCGGCTCCATTTGAATTGCTACACATGGACTTAATGGGTCCAATGGAAGTCAAAAGTATAGCAAAGAAAGAATATCTGTTGGTTGTTGATGATGATTTTTCTCGTTACACTTGGACGAGATTTTTGGCTACCAAAGATGAAACTTTTGATGCCTTCAAAGGCATTGTGAAATGGATCAAAACGAATCACGAGGCTAAAGTAAAAAGGATCAGAAGTGATCATGGAACTGAATTTCAAAATGCTAGCTTCAATGAATTCTGTATGATGAAGGGAATTCATCATGAATACTCGGCCCCAAAAACTCCTCAACAAAATGGGATTGCCGAACGAAAGAATCGAACACTGCAAGAAATGGCACGTGTAATGCTTGTCTCGAAAAATCTTGCACGAACTTTTTGGGCAGAAGCTGTCTCCACTGCTGGATATATTTTGAATCGGATAAGTATTCGATCTGGGACGACCGCAACTGCCTATGAACTTGTGAATGGCAAGAAACCTTCAGTTGCACACTTTCGTGTCTTTGGCTGTACTTGCTATATTTTGAAGGATCGTGATCCTCTGAAGAAATTTGAAGCCAAAGCTGATCGTTGTATCTTTGTTGGTTATAGCCAAAATAGCCATGCATATCGTGCCTAAAATCTTCGAACTAAGAAAGTCATCGAAACTGTGAACATAAACTTTGATGAACAAGACTTTCTTGGGAAAAATGTTGAGGAAGACTGGGTTAAAGAAGGAATTTTGGAATATCAAAATTTTTCTCCAACACCCGCAACTGCTGTTTCTGAGAATGTGAATCCTGAAAATTTTACTCCAAACACTTCACCTGAAGTTGGAGATTATAGCAATCAAGACAATGATACTTCTTCTGAGGATGATGAAAATGAGGAAGTTGAAAATCCTGCTGATGCTCCAAGAGAAGCTCCTGGACATATTCAAAAACGACATCCTCCGAATCAGATAATTGGAAACTTGAATGAGCGAACTACGCGCTCAAAGAAACCGACAAATTCTCCAAATGAACTCTACAACATCTGTACTTCTGCAATCTATAATGAAATCGGCATCTCTTGCTTTCTCTCTGAAAATGAGCCGAAAAATTACAAGGAAGCCATGAAAGAAGATTTTTGGATCATGGCCATGCAAGAAGAGTTGAATGAGTTTACTAGAAACAATGTTTGGTCCTTAGTTCCCAGAACGTCACGCATGAATGTAGTTGGAACTAAATGGATCTTTAAGAACAAAACTGATGAACACAACCAAGTTGTTCGAAACAAAGCACGACTTGTCGCACAAGGCTATGCCCAAGTTGAGGGTGTTGATTTTGATGAAACCTTTGCTCCAGTTGCACGAATTGAATCCATCAGACTCTTAATTGCTATTGCATGCCACCTCGGCATCAAACTTAGACAAATGGATGTCAAAGCTGCATTCCTAAATGGAGTATTGGAAGAAGAAGTGTATGTAGCTCAACCGAAAGGTTTTGAGGATCCGAAGAAACCAAATCATGTCTACAAACTTCACAAAGCCCTCTATGGTTTGAAACAGGCGCCTCGCGCTTGGTACAAATGTTTGACGGACTATCTTCTGAAGTTCGGTTTTGAACGGGGCTCTGTGGACAAAACTCTTTTAATTAAACGGGATGGCAAACACATGATGGTTGCTCAGATTTACGTTGACGACATTGTCTTTGGGGCTACTTGCTCTAAACTCGTGAAAGCTTTCACGGAATCTATGGCTTTAACATTTCAGATGAGTCTTGATGGAGAGCTACATCAGTTTCTTGGGCTACAATTTTCTCAACGACCGGATGGGATCTTTGTTTCTCAAAGCAAATATGCGAAAAACATGGTCGACAAATTTGAGATGCATCATGCTAAGCCCGCAAAAACTCCCATGGCGACGACTGAACGGTTATCTAAATCTACTAAAAGTCGAAGTGTTGATCAAACTCTTTTTCGTTCCATGATTGGTAGTTTACTTTATCTAACCGCTACTCGCCCTGACATTATGTTTAGTGTTTGTAAGGTACCAAGCTGATCCAAAGGAGGACCATCTACGAGCTGTCAAACGGATTCTCCGCTAAATCTCTGGAACTTCTGAACTAGGATTGTGGTATGCATGCGACACTTCATCAAATCTTGTCGGTTACTCCGATGCGGACTGGGCAAGCGACACTGACGAACGAAAAAGCACTTCTGGATGTTGTTGCTTCCTTGGCAACAATATCGTGTCATTGCATAGCCGCAAACAAAATTGCATCGCACTCTCAACTGCAGAGTCTGAATATGTTGCAGCTGGAAGTTGCTGCACTCAAATGCTTTGGTTGAAACAAATGTTGAATGACTATCTCATCGAGAGTGCTCCATTGGTGCTGTTTTGTGATAATCAGAGTGCTATCAAAATCAGCAAAAATCCTGTCCAGCATTCAAGAACTAAACACATCGACATTCGACATCATTTCATTAGAGATTTGGTTGATCGTGATATAGTCAGTCTACAGCATATTTCAACAGAAAAACAGCTCGCTGACATCTTTACCAAACCACTTGACTTTGAGAGATTTCAAACTCTAAGAAATTCTCTCTGCATGTGTTCTCTTTAAGAGTTCACGAAAATTTTGAAGTCTGAAAGATTATTTTCTTTACTTCTGAATATGCACGCTGAATCGTCGTGGACTAGTCTAATAAAGTTGAACATGGATTCGAGGCCGCTTTAGTCTTCGGACCCAAGTGCATTTATTCCTCTGAGTGCAAACATGTGAACTTGGCATATAACTCCCATAAGCTATCATTTGCATAGATCCATAATACCAAGTAACGGAGGACGCCGGTTACCCCGGCTCCCCTCTTCGAAAGGTAGCACATGGACGCCATAGTTTAAGATGCTCTTCAATCACACTTCGGAGATGCGGGATGATCCTCGCTCCCCTCTGACTGCTGTAATGAGCATCTGTTGCATTTCATTTAAAAGCTAAAAACTCGTCTGGAGGACGCAGGTCGAACCTTGCTCCCCTCTAATTGTAGTAACGCTTGTCCCAAGTGGAGTGCCTTAAAAGTTCACCTTGTACTCATGAATTAAAATCTCTTGTGCGGTGCAAACTCATCAAATGTGTTCCGACGAAACACGGCATGTATTCTTGTGATTGTGACGAAGGACAAGTTAAATATCTATCACATACTTCGGTCCATTCCACTGGTTTTTAATATGAGAGTTTTTCCATTATATCTCAAAGTTACTATCACCTTGTGTGAAAATTTTTGGTTTATGGAAAATGATGAAATGTGGATTCTTTTCTGGGAAAATATTTGCTCTTCATTGCCTAATATCACCCCTCGAATCTCCACTAAAATGGTTTTGAATGTTTGTTGTGTGTTGAACACTTGAATGTCTAACTCGGGATGTGTTGTTTTTTGATTTTGCATTTTTGTAGTTCATATACAGCGCTACGTGGTTTACCATCTCTGAAATCTAAAAATTGAGTGTAGCGACGTCCAACCAGCAAAATTCAAGTGACAAGGTTTGAGATGTGCAAAAACGGAGACTGCCCATTCCGGAGAATTTCAATTCCGGAGACTCAAACTTGCACAAAACCAGCGACTGGTGTTGCCGGATTTTCGGAAAAACTTCAAGTTGGACAAAAACGGAGACTACGCCAGAACCGGCGACTCACTCCAAAAACGGCGACTCACCACAAAAACGGAGAACGCCCAAACTGGAGAATGCCCAAAACGGAGACGCTCACCTGTGGACAAAAAAAAAAAAAAACCGGAGACACCGTTCGCCGTTTCTTCAGCAATTTCAAATGCCAAAAACCGGAGACTTAACCTACAACAAAAAGGGCGACTCTCAACTTTGCCTTAGCCAAATTCCAGAGTTTACGAAAAATTCACAACTCAAGTTTCTCAACCAATGGCTCTCAACTTCGTTTCTCAACCGATGGTTCTCAACTTCGGTTCTCATGTCTTGGTTTGATTTTCATTTTTCTTTATTTTTTTTAATTTTAATTATTTATTATTTTTGAAAATCATTATTTTAATAATATTTTCAAATTAATAAATTTTTGTTCGTCTAATGGGCTCAAATTTTCTTCTTGAGATGAGCATTTTGCAGGTCTTGGACTGGACTTTTTCACTCCGACGGGCGGCCCAAATTTATCCTATATATAGGTCCTGATGAGAATTGATTTCATTTACACTTACTCAAAATTCTCTAACTCTCAAAGCTCTCGATCTCTCAACTGCAAGTTCGGCGTCCGAAACTCTTAGTTCTAAGTTCTTGATTTTCCGTTGCATCCGGCAACTCTAGCTTTGCGCATCCGGCGCCCTGTCCTTGATTCTGTAGTTGAACTTTGTTTTCGTGGTTACCTTTCTCACAGCTGCTAACTCTCAGTTACTTAACTTCGAAATGGCTGCCAAGAATTTAGATGATATGATGGCTGACATGACTGTCTATCTGGACGAACAGTTTGAGAAAGCCGCTTCTCCTAATTCCAAGAAAGAGGCATATGAAGAACTGAAAGCTCACTTGGACAAAGTTGAGCGACACTCTGGCAAGACTGTGTCTGTCGAACCTGATTTGACTAGATCCGCAACTCCCGAACTCTCAACTGCCCGTCAGCCGGGTAAAGAACCTAAGTCTGGGCAATCTGGAAAAGAGAGAGATACTTCCCTTCGCATCTACAAGGGCATCGTTTCCAGAGTTGAATACAATAGGTTACTCGCAGCTGGCGAGATAACTAAGGATGGTAAGAAGGTGGTGAAAGTTCCATCGATTGCAACTGTGACTGCAGTCCAAGATCCTAAACTTACGAAATTATCACTTCCAACTGGGAGTGGTGCAGGAAAGAAAGCTGCAGTCACTGGGAGTGGTGGTAAAACTTCAACTCCTAAGAACTCTGGTGGTGGGTCAATGGCAAAGTCCAAAACACACAGCTCATAGAAACCGCCCTTGGCACCTCATTCTTCGGGATCAGCTGGATCCCAAAGATCGACTGATACATTCAAGTACGTTTCGGAATATTCTGAGTGTCCGAAAGCTCACTCTGATGATTTCTTCACCCCAACTGCTGAACGTCGCCACAAACTGATTCAGAAGTTGCCTATTCACACTGATCGAACTATTCTCAAGGATGACTATGAAAAGCATGGCATCACGGAATTTCTGACAAGGATGCACATGCTCAAATCCGTGAACCTAACCTATCGTTACTCCATTCCAATACTTTACAAATTTTATGCTAGCCTGTCTCCAGAATTTGCTGATCCGAAGAGTCGGATGTTTGGATGTTTTGTGTTTCGTCGAAAGTTGTACAAGTTCCGTCCGTTCTCCATTAACAAATTTTTGGAAAGATTGGAAATTGATTCCAGATGGACATCACCGACAGCTGAGGAAAGGGCTGAAGACTTGAAGGTTGACACCTTCATCACCCAGAAAAAGGTTAAGTCCGAACTGCCACCGCCGTCCAAACTCTCAGCTTTCTATGGCATCCTGCATCGTCTTGGGATGTCAAACTGGATTGCCAATCAGGACTCAACTGAGATGAACCCTGACTTGATGCATCTCATTTTCCGTCTCAGCTGCGGCGAACAAGTTAACCTTGGCAAGATCATTTTTGCAGACTTGTGTAAAATTGCCAAGACTTCTGATGAGACTATCATTCGGCAAGCTGAGTTGCCCAAGGAGAAAAGAATTCATCTCACGCATCTGTGTCTAATCTATGGCATGCTTCATGACCAAGACTTTGTTCCTGACACTCCACTTGAGAAAAAGATGAAGAAGAACGGGGCTGTCAAGATCACTGGAAAGTACTTGAGTCCGAACAAAAGAGTCATCGACTTACCGTGGCATGGGTTTGTTGACAGGAATGCACTTCCTGAAATCTTGACACCGCCGCCATCTCCGAAGTCTGCCAGAAAGCGTAAGTCTGAAACTAAGAAAGCTAAGTCTCCTCCTGCCAAACGTCAGAAGTTTGAATCGACGTCTGCAGCTGCTGAAGTTGAAGTCCAACCTGAAGCTCAACCGACTGCCGTTCCTCGCGGTTTTGGTCCAACTTCTGAAATTCCTTCTTATCAAAATCCTTATCATCCGATCCATAGTCACCGTGCTGTGGTTCCTTCGGCTGTGGTTCAGGAATTTTATGTGGATTCCTTAACTGTTGAAAAGCGTCAGGCCGAACATGTTGTTGCGTACAACAGAATGATAGAGGCGCAGGACAAGCAGAAAAAATCTGTCAGGAAACTGCAACGGGAGATCCAACAAGGGGGAGGACTTGGAGATGTTGGAGCCCCAGATGCAAGTTTGAAAGATACATTTATTTTGAAAATGGTTAGGGACGCAATTCAGGAAGCTCATTCGCAGCTGTCCAAAAGCAAGCTGATAGAAGTTGTGAAAGATGACGGTGAGAAATCGGATGATGCCGAGAAAACAGATGATGATATTATTGATGGTGTTTTTGAAGCTCGTGACAAGGGAAAGAGGAAAGTTGGTGATACCAGAAATCCAGGGGCGTCGTTCGTGATGCCGTCTGATGGTCTGAGAGATGAAGATGATGTCAACGTTGTGGACGTTGACGAAGCTGCTGGTGATGGTTTGGGTGAACGTGAAATTTTCGGGGATCCGGAAACCGACTCCGATGAAAGTGACGACTCTAGTTCTGACGACGGCTTCACCTATGAAGATGACGAAGAAGAGTTGATCGGAAGTCCGGAACGTGATCCTTCTCCTGCAGCCTCGCCATAAGACTGAAGTCCAAGTTCAAAGTTCAAGATTTTTTTTTAATTTCTGTTTTTGTTTAACTCTTGAACTCGTTTTTTTTTCTTGTTTTGTTTTGCATGCATACAACTCTGAATTTATTCGTCCATGCATGGTTTTTCATAATTGCTTAACTCTTGAATTCTTGTTTTGATACTTGACTTGAATTCTTATCTAAGTTTTTGATGATTGGTTTGAAATTTGTCTAAGTATTTTTATGGTTTTTCATTGATTGTATGATTGATGTTTTTCCATCTTTTTACTTAGTTATTTTTGTTGGTTTGTTTGGTTGAGGGGGAGAATTGTGTATCTCGTTTTTACTTAACTTGTTTTTATGAGTTGTGCCAAAAAGGGGGAGATTGTAAATGTTGACTTTGGCGACAACGGATTTTTCCTTGTGTTTTTTGATTTTGTTGATTTTCAGGGTTACAGGTTAAGAATCCGAAGTCAACTACCTTGCGCATGGAAATGGAGACTTGAGTCTCCACTTTTGGAACTACATGAAAACGGCGACCAGAGTCGCCGCTTTTGAAGATGCGCGGTTTTGGCGATTCGAGTCGCCAAAAATGAAGATGGTGAAAACGGCGACCAGAGTCGCCGCTTTTGGTAATGCAAGGAAACGGCGACTCCAGTCGCCGCTTTTGGTGCAAGGAGGTTTGGCATGGAAATGGCGACACGGGTCGCCACTTTTGATGTGCATGGAAACGGCGACTCGTGTCGCCGGTTTTGGGTATGACAAGAAAACGGCGACTAGAGTCGCTGTTTATGGTGTGTTATGGAAACGGCGACTGGCGTCGCCGTTTTTGGTGCTTGCAAGATTTCCAGCGACGCTGGTCGCCAGTTTTGGGACTTGGCTATGAAAACGGCGACTCGTGCCCTTGACTTTTTTCCAGAGAATGTAGTCGCCGGTTTTGGTGTTACATGAAAAACGGCGACTCTTGTTTTTATGTTTTAATTTTAAAGACTAAGTACTTACAACGTGATTTCTTTCAACAGGTACTCAGTTCAAGGAAATGAAGAATTGTTCCAAGTTTGCAACTTCAACAATATCGACGACCATGAAGACGATGAAATTCTGAAGCTTCAACACTTAGAGATTTTCACAAAGAATTGAAGATGAAGAATTGAGATCGATGGAGTCAAGATTGAAATTGAAGTTTGTTTTTGAAATTGAAGATTCAAGATTCGAAGATTCAAGAATCAAAGATTCAAGATTCCAAGATTCAAGAATCCAAGTTCTACAATAATGATGTCATCCATGGAAAAGTGACATAGGCCAAGCATGCGACGAATGAGAACGTTCCACGTCATCACTCTCACATGTGTGGCTCTACTATAAATACCCATGGATTTGAGTTTCATCATTTTGACGATTTTGAGAGAACGAAATCTGATTTTTTGAATCGTAGTCGAGCTTCGAGTTTGTGTAGTAGCTTTTGCGCCTTGTGCCAAGATTAGAGTTAGGAGATTTAGCTCTAGGTACTCGTGTGCTAGATTGCAAGTTCGTGGGAGTTGTTGCGACACTCGGGAAACTTCTTGTAATCGTTTTGCCTACCATACTCTTCAAGTGTAATAGTTTAGTTTTATTGATCAATGAAATGAAAACTATTACATAACTTTGTCTCCACTTTTTATTCTACAAATTGTGTGAGTGTTTACTTTGACGCAAGCTGCTGTCTGTGAGTTCAAGACCAATTTCACGAAAAATTGGTATCCTACGCTGAAGGCGTAATTTCACCAGGGCAAACAACCTCAAGAAACAGAACACAAAGAGCTAGAGGATCTAACCGGTGAGGACGAAAAGGTAGAGGAAGTAGTCAGGGAAAAGAGGGATAAATCACCACCACCAAAAATCCGAGTCCCCTTTCCAGGAAGGCTAAGAAAGAACAAAGAAAGGGAAGAGACTTACGAGATGTTCCAAATGTTCAAAAAGGTGGAGATTAATATGCCGCTACTGACTATACTGAACACTATGCCCCGGTGTGCTAAGTTCCTCAAGGAGCTATGCACAAAGAAAGTAAAATATCAAGACGACGCAAAGTTCGAAGTGGGTGAAAATGTCTCGGCAGTGCTTCAAAGAAACGTACCTACCAAGTGTGGAGACCCAGGCATGTTTTACATACCATGAATCATAGGAAGGATGAGAATCGAGAAGGCAATGTTGGACTTAGGGGCATCAATCAATGTAATGCCCAAGACTTTGTACGAGGACCTGGGCATAGGGGTTCTTAAACCCACAAGAGTGGTGATCCAACTGGTTGATAGATCCAATGTCTACCCTGAGGGTATACTGGAGGACGTATTGGTCAAAGTGGAAGATTTAATCTTTCCAGCAGACTTCTACGTACTAGACATGGGGAGATCTAGCAAAGAGCCAATTATGATTCTGGGCAGACCGTTCCTTAAGACCGCAAGGACGCACATAGACTGCGAGACAGGCAAACTGACATGTAAATTCGAAGGCGAAACAGTCACCTTTGACCTTTACAAGTCCATGAAGCACCCATCCGATACTGAGGAAGTGCATATGATTGATCAAATAGACAAAGCAGTAGAAGGCAAAGTGATACAAATTGGCAAATACGACGAAATTGAAGTAGTAATTCAAGAAGGGATGCTACACGATGAACTAGAAGACGAACCGGAGGGAATACAAGAGGCAATTAAGCAGTTGGGGGCACTAGAAAATTACAAAGGAGATCCAGGCAAACTGCCAATACTAGAAGAGAATATCATGAAGCCATCCTTAGAGAGAGCCCCACTACTGGAATTGAAGAACTTGCCAAAGCATCTAAAGTACATGTACTTAGGAGAGCACGACACTTTGCCCATAATCATCAATTCATCTCTCTCAGAAGAGGAGGAAGTGAAACTCAAAGAAGTACTGGGGCGATACAAACTGGCTATAGGATGGACTTTGGCTGATATAAGAGGAATAAGCCAAACAATTCGCCAGCACCATATACTCCTCGAAGATGAATCTACACCAGTTCGGGACCCCCAAAGGAAACTCAATCCTTCCATGAAGGAGGTGGTACTCAAAGAGATAAAGAAACTTCTCAGTGTAGGGATAATCTACCCTGTCTCAGATAGCAAGTGGGTTAGCCCTGTGCACGTCGTGCCAAAGAAGTCAGGGATCCAGGTCATAGAGAATGAGAAGAAAGAACAGATCGCCACAAGACTACAAACGGGATGGAGAGTATGTATCGACTACCGTAAACTGAACAAGGTAACCCGAAAAGATCATTTCCCTTTGCCCTTCATCGATGAGATGTTGGAACGATTAGCCGGAAAAAAGCACTTCTGTTTCCTGGACGGGTATTCGGGATACATGCAGATCTGGGTAGCTGAAGAAGACCAAGACAAAACAACGTTCACGTGTCCCTTCGGTACCTTTGCCTATAGGCGCATGCCCTTTGGGCTGTGCAACGCACCAGGGACCTTCCAGCGTTGCATGATAAGCATATTCTCTGATCTACTACAAAACGGAATTGAAGTATTCATGGACGATTCACAGTTTATGGTAACACCTTTGACCTATGCCTATCAAACTTGGAGCTAACACTGCAGCGGTGTGTAGAAAAGAGTTTGGTTTTGAATTATGAAAAGTGTCACTTCATGGTAGAAGAGGGAGTAGTTCTGGGGCATGTTTGATGGAGTTATATTCTAAATGTCTAGTTTAGTGACAATATGGAACTCCTTATCTGTGTTTTACATTATCTATTAATCAAACTGTCGGCATTTTGTCTATCATGTACTTGAATGCAATAGTCCTAGATATATACGTTGTAGACAGTATGGCGTGAGGAGACACGCGGAAGATCATACTGTCAGTTACTCGTATTCTATCGAACAGAAGCTCACGACTTAGATGGACAGGGACAATCCATCGGTACGTCGTAGTGTGACTGGGTAATAGTTGGTCTTGACTATTATGTTACACTAGTACACTTGGTGTATTGAGCAGGACCACGGGAGGGCGTTCGATTTATACTAATCGACGTAATCGAACTAGACCTCAGATATTACGGACAAACGAATTCCTAATCCCTATATAATTATAGGTGCGTTTGTCCAATTCTCGGTTCTTTAACTTGCCAATGAGTGAGACTATTTGTTTAGTCGAGATACTCGGTAAATTGGGAATCGGAATTGTACACACGGCATGCTATAGATTATAGACAGGAAACCGTGTCCCGTTTATCGGGTTGATGATGTCCCCGAGATGAGCTCATAAAGTTTATCATGTAAACCCTGCAGGTGGATTTGTTCCACATGATAATAAGGTTGAGTGGTACTAGTCTCGGATAATAAGAGACGAATTAATTTAATTATTAGTAATAAAATTAAGTCGTGGACATACGATATCTTAAACACGGGGAAGGTCGTTTATGTAATTTCGGCGGAATTATTATTGTTGAAATAATATTAAAATTAATTTTGGGAATTCAATTATTATTTTATAGTGGAGTTAATAATAATTAAAATTGAAATTGATTAATTAAGGAATTGCTTTTACGTATTCCAAGTTAATTAATATTTCAATTTAGCCCTTAATTAATTTATCCTAAGGTCCCTAACGTAACTCTATATAAACCCCCTCCCCTACTCTCCTAAGACCTAACATTCGCCGCAACAATTCATTTCAGCAGAGAAAAATAATTGTTAGCGCAATTAAGATTTTTTCTCTGTTTAAATTAATTAGTTAACGCAAATAAAAATTATTCTCACAGAATAGTTTATACGCTGGTCTTGGAAAGGAGAGTACAGACGGGAGAACTCCAGCGGATCGTTGCCCACACAACGGCTGGAGAAGGGATCTGAGGCATACGTTAGAAGCATCTAAGGTCTCAACAATCGACCGAGAGGTATGAGATCGATTTCTCTATTCCGCAATTTTATTCGATCTCTGTTTTTGCGTTAATCATACAACGAACCAAAGATCGGGTTCCGTGGCTTGGATGTGATGTTCTCGGACTGCTGGGAGGTTTTTGACCTCCGGCGTGGCAGTCGGATCGAGAAAATCTCATCGGAACAGCCGGAACGGGCGGATCGCGCTGCTGTTCGCAGCAGCCAGGCGACCGCCAGAGGAGCAAGCGCCCGCTCGGGACAGGTCGCGGGCGCTCGCCTGGGCAGCAAGCGCTCGCTTGCCTTGCTGCGCGAGCGCTCGCCTGGTGGGCAGGCGGTCGCCTGCTCCGGGCAGATCGCGAGCCGCGGCTTCGGCTGCGGCGGACGCGCGATCTCTTGGGCGGGTGGCCTTGGCTGTCCAGGGGTGACTTCCAGAAGTCGATTGGGGACGTCCGGATGTTCGAGTGTTCGAATGGATGTGTCCCGGGTAGTCGATTTCCAACAATGTTGTGTCAGCCAAAGCCATAGAAGTCGACAAAGCGAAGATCGAAGTCATTGCCAAATTACCATACCAAAGGAATATCAAGCAAGTGAGAGGATTTCTTGGCCACGCAGGATTCTATAGGCGCTTTGTGAAGGACTTTGCCAGCATCGCCCAACCGATGACAAGACTACTGCAGAATGATGTGGAGTGGGACTTTGATGACGGCTGCCAAAGAGCCTTCAACCATCTGAAGGAGAGACTAGTGACAGCTCCCATCATCCAACCCCGTGAGTGGGGGATGCCTTTTGAATTAATGTGTGACGCTAGTTGATACGCAGTAGGGGCAGTACTTGGGCAACTGAAGGGCAAAGAGAGGGATGTGATCTATTATGCCTCGAAAACACTTAACGCCGCTCAAAGTAATTACGCAACTACTGAGAAGGAACTATTGGCCATAGTATTTGCTTTTGAGAAATTCAGGTCATACTTATTGGGAAGTAAGACCATAGTGTACACTGACCACGCCGCCCTCAAGTACTTAATGGCAAAGAAAGAGACCAAACCAAGACTAATACGATGGATCCTACTGCTACAGGAGTTTGACATCGAGATTAGGGAAAAGGCTGGTAACCAGAACTTAGTGGCAGACCACCTTAGCCGAATTTTACAAAAAGAAGAGGATGTGCCCATAACCGAAACATTTCCAGACGAACACTTGTACTCTATCTATGCCATGCACGAGGAACCTTGGTACGCAGACCTCGTCAATTATATAGTAGGCGGAGAGTTCAGAGACGATGCTTCCATCTATGAAAGAAACAAAATGAAACGGGAGGCAAAGAGCTACATATGGGATGAGCCATACTTATGGAAAAGATGTGAAGACCAAGTGTTGAGAAGGTGTGTAGCCGAATCAGAACAACAAGCTATAATGAGGCACTGCCATGAGAAACCATGTGGAGGTCACTTTGGGCATAGGCGAACTGCCAGGAAAATCTTGGAATGCGGTTTCTACTGGAGGACTTTGACTAAAGACTGCATTGCCTGGTGTAAGGGATGTGACCAATGTCAAAGGGAAGGAAATATGACTAAGAGGGACGAGATGCCCTCTGTGCCCATACTACCAGTGGAGATATTCGATGTATGGGGTATAGCCTTCATGGGACCACTCCCAAACTCCAAGGGTAAAGAGTATATATTGCTGGCCGTGGACTACGCATCTAAGTGGGTCGAAGCCAAAGCGACAGCCACCAATGACTCCCGAGTGGTGGCAGAATTCTTAAAAACAAATATTTTCAGTCGTTTCGGTGTGCCCAGAGCTTTGATAAGTGATCAAGGTATGCACTTCTGCAACGCGGTGATAAAGAAGCTACTACAAAAGTACGGGGTGACACATCGGGTCTCAACAGCCTATCACCCCCAGGCAAACGGGCAAGCTGAATTGTCAAATAGAATAATCAAGACTATTCTACGGAAGATAGTTAGACCAGAGGGCAAAGACTGGTCTGATAAATTGGACGATGCACTTTGGGCATACCGCACTGCTTTCAAGACACCCTTTGGGATATCGCCATACAGGATGATATTTGGGAAAGCATGCCATTTGCCCGTGGAGATTGAACATAAAGCACATTGGGCAGTGAACAAAGTCAATTTTGATTGGGATCTTGCACGGAACGAGCGCAAGTTGGACCTTGTAGAATTGGAACAGATCAGATTCGAAGCATACGACCATGTAGCTCACTACAAGGAAAGAACCAAACTGGCACATGACAAATTGATTAGAAGCAAAAAAATCGAAGCAGGCCAACTGGTGCTGCTACATCAGACAAGGAACTTATTCAGAAAGGGCAAACTGTTCACCAAATGGGAAGGCCCATATATCGTACACAAGGTTTGCCCTAATGGATCAATGGATTTAAAAAGTAAGACAGCCAAGGGTAAAGACTACATTTTCAAGGTTAATGGACAGCGAGTTAAACCATACTTTGGGCAAGTGGATCTGGAGGACCAGATTACCCCCATTAATCGTTAACCAAAGTCAAGCAGCAAGGTCATGCCTAGGACCTAAAATAGGGCGCTAGCCAGGAGGCAACCTGGTATGTGTTTTTTTTTAGTTTTTTATTTTGCTGTTTTATTTTCTGTTTCTTAGGTTTAATAAAAAGATCACTTCATACTAAAATTAACGAGGCCGGAAGAAAGGGTGTATTGTATTTTTGATTTTGCAGGGACAGGAGTTTGGGCAAAGGACACCAGTTGAGGGCTTACCATAACTGGATAGATGGAAGGTGCGAGATTTGAGGGAAAAACATCCCATCATTAGGACTCTGCAAATCCCCACTTTCCATAACTCCCCCCCACGAAACCCGATAACCACCCTCATCCACTCCCTTTCCAAAATTCAAAAATCCCTATAACCCTAACTGCCGTCGTCAATGGTGAGTACTCGAACCAAAAACAAATTAAGAGTGTTAGTGTAAATATTGCTAGGCAGAGTAATGCGGCAGAGTCACTGAGCATAACAATACCTTAGTCATATTTACATGTTTTCTCCTTTCTTCACATCTTTGTATTGTTGTTTTTCACTCTTTGTATGTGTGAAATGTTTAAGCATGATGTTCCAATTGAATCATGCGTGTTTAGACAATCAAGACTGTAGCAGAATCATGCGGCAGGACGAAGACCTTCGGCATGCCGCACGACGAACAAGAGTAGAAGACTCAAGTAGGAGCGATAGGCATAGAGAACCTGAAAACAAAGAGAATTGGAAGGCATTAGCAAGAGGCAAGGCATTCCAGTCAATTGAAGAAGGTTCGCTCTGCCTGAAGAACAGCTCGCTGTGCGGCAAAGACAGGAGCTGGGTCAAAGGCGGTTCCTATCTTCTCTCAACCACCTTAAACCTAGTTTTACTAGGGATTTCGGTTGAGAGCTCCTCCTATAAATACCAGGAGACTTCAGCTCATTCCTTAACTTTTTTATCTATCCGAAAACACAAATTGTATTCAAGATCATTCACTAGTCAGTTTTGTAGGCAAGATCTTCATTGGAAGTTCTTCGTCCATTTATCTTCTCGTCGAAGAGAATTACGTATGACTAAGTAATGATCTGGAATTTAGTATAGGATAGATTTATTTACTTTATTTCAGTTTTGATTGTTCACTAATCTCCGGATCCGAAAAACGAGAAGGAATGCCTTCGCATTGCCTTAAGTTTAATCGATTGTAAATCCGAGATTATCCTTTGTAAAGACGCTGATCTTTAATAATATAATTTTTTCCGTAAGGCACATTCGTATGGGTATAATTTAAATACCCATACAAAGATTTAATTCCTTGTGTTATTTATTTCTCGTTTCGTTTGTGTGTGTGAGTTTGTTCGTTCTGCCTAACGTTTATCTTTCCGCTGCATTACTTATACATATATCACATATATATATTAAACTAATAATTTAAGATACACATTAAAACACTTAAATTAATTAAAACGAACAAACTAAATTGTAAGGCTTCGTGGTGCGGCATACTGAAGTAGCGCATCACCCTGCCTTAAGCTTGGCAGCGTATTTTCTTCGTAAATACCCCTGCCACACAATTTCAAAGAGGAATCCCGGACGAAACCCATATCGATCTTACCACACCACCACCACCCACTAAATCAACCAAATCAAAGCGCAAAAAGATGACGGAGCCAAAGAACTGTTGGAGTTGTGTACTTAATGTCTAGATTTAAGTAACGGTAAACTCCCGATCATAGCATTTAATCTATTTAATTAATAAACAATTATTTGCATTTAATTATATGCAAACCATGGTTCTGGATTTTATACGTTGTAGTTAGTATGGTGCTGCATGGGCGCACAGAAGATCATACTATCGGTTACTCGTATTTAATCGAACAGTTGCTCACGACCTAGATGGACACGAACTAATCCATCGGTATAGTCGTTGTGTGAGAGAGAAAATAATTTATCTTAATTATTTTATCACACTTGTACACTTGGTGTATTGGGCGGATCAATCGAGACTCATCAATTAGGATTGCTCGGCGATAATTGATTTGAGACTCGGAGTATTTTATTCTTAATCCCTGAAAGAATTGCGGGTGTGTATATTTAATATAAGTGACTTTGATTTACCAAAGGAATTAACCGGTTTGATAATTGGGTTAATTACCGGTTAAGTTGGGTCACTATATTTTATATATGGCATGCCGTGAATTCTTGAAGGAGCAGTGTATCCCGTAAGGGTTGATAATATCCCCGAGATGAGTTCATAAGGAATTATTGTGTAAACCTCATGAGTGGATTCGTTCCGCACAATAATTAAGGTTGAATGGTACTAGTCTCGGATTCAAGAGATGAATAATATTTATTAAGCAATAAATAAATTTATTCATGGATATTTAAATCTTAAATACACGGAATAAATAATACTAAGATGGAGAAATATTATTTGATATAATATGGAATAATATTGGGAGTGCAATTTTATTTATATAGTGGAAAATAAATAAAATTAATATTGATAAGAATTAATAGATTTGGGTTGGACCCAATTTAATTTTCAATATTGGAGCCCAATATTTATTCTCCTTATGATCCCCTTCGTAGCCTATATAAGCACTACATGGTCTTCACTTTAAAGAGAGAATTAATTGACCTACGCCAATCATAAAATCTTGAGAGTGAGGAAGATCCATAGGAGTCCGATAGATCGTCGCCCACACGACGTTCGGACGAGGTGCAAGGAATACGCGGGAAGGTCACAAGGTCGTCAACCGATTTCGTTTCTCCGTACAACGAATCGAAGGTATAATCGAGAAACCCCCTTCTATGATTATGTGCGTTGAATAATTGTGATATATACATGAACGACGCGATCCGGGAACGTCGAGACCGGGATACGGGGATCTCGGTCGAACCCTAGGGTTTCGACCGCCGGTGTGCCGCGCGAGAAAGCCCCGGCTGGACGCCGGGGCGTGCGATCGACCTAGGGTCGATCGCCGGGGATGCCACGGGCTGGTGCCGTGGCGGATCCCCGCCGCCTCCACGGCGGCGTGCGCGAGGAGGCGCCTCGGCTGGGCCGAGGCGGGCGATCGATCAGGCGATCGATCGCCGGGGGCGAACCGCGGCTGTTGCCGCGGTGGTCAGCGGGGCTGACCGCCCCTCCTGGTGGCGACGGCGGTGAAGTCGCCGGACTCACCGCCATCCGGGGGCTGCCGGAGCAGCCCCAGCGATCGCCATGCACGGCGATCGCGAACCCCGCGATGGGGTTCGGCTAGGGTTTAGCCGCGGGTTCATCCCGCGGCGACGCTCTTGTCGAGCCCGGTTCTTCGTGTGGTGTTCGCGTTCGTGATTTCCGACTCGTGGGAGAAAATCGGCTGGGGGCGGGCTGCGTGTCTTCGGATGCGTAGTCTCCAAAGGTCGGACTCCTACGGATGAGTCGGTGTTCGTGCGATCTCCGGCGAGAGGTTTTCGGTCGGGTTATCGGTTCCGCATTTTGATAGCCCGGGACATCGAACACCAACAGATGGTATCAGAGCGTTCGGTTTCGTGTTCATGTATATGTTCGATTATTGTTCTACCTTGCAGGATTTCCGGCTATCATGGTTGGATTTAATTAATTGTTTTTTAATTAATTATCATGATTATTAAACTCTCGGACATGTCGAGATTCGTTTTGTGTGGTTGAATGTTTGTAATAGTAAAAATTCGGGGGTTGACCGAATTTAGGATTTATTATTACGCACTTTATTTTCCGGAAAATGTATAGGGTCGATTTCATGTATAGAATCGATACCGGATAATTGTAATTTAATTCTTGTAATTTTAATTACGTTGGTTCGATGATGAGACGATCACCGGAAGACGAAGACGTGTGACGAAGACGAAGAGGACGAAAAACCGGGGGGTCGATCATCCCCATGATCGATCCCCATGAGGATCGATCGACCCATCCCGGGGGCTGCCCGCTAGGGCTTCTAGCCACGCCGGCCACCGGTGGTGGTGGCGCGTGGGCTGGGGGCGGCGGTGGTGGTGGTCCCGGGCGGTGGAGGTCGACGGTGGGGATGGCGTGGGATCTCCTAATCCCGTGCTATTCCTACCAAGATCCACTTTCCAAATTAATTCGGATTTTTCCTATTTGAGTACTTTCCTTTTGGAAACTCTCATGGATTAGGAAAAGAATTAATTTAAATTAATTTTATTTTCTATTGATTTATTTCCTTCATGGAAATATTCATAGATTAGAAATTTAATTAATTTAGTACTAAATTTATTTTTCCTATTTGATTATTCCTACTCAAGGGAATATTCATGGATTAGGAAGAAAAAATAAAATTGAAAAGTAGTAGTCCTAATTTATTTTATTTCCTTGTTCTATTATAGATATCTTCTAGAATATTCCAATTTTTAATTGGATAGATTATTCTAGAGATTTAATAGAACTAGATAGGAAAATAAATAAATAAAATATTAATGATATTTAATTTTATTTTTGATATATTCGATTGACTTAATTTTCGAATTAAGTAACTTTTGGATTAATTGAAAATAAATAGATTTAAATATTAGAGATTAATATTCTCGTCACATGGAGCATTCAAGAAACGAAGACTGAAGACTAGAAGATGCATATGAAGATAAAGCCATGATAGTCGGGGAAAAATAATTTCTCTAGCGTTATTTTTGACTATGTGCTATGTGCTTTATTGCTTTCATGCATGCTTATGTGTTTAATTATGCATTAGATAGCGTATCCCTTTGTTATAAAAAGCTAAGTGGGAGAGGGGATGGAAACATTCCCATGGTCTCCATTACTGTTCTCTTGGTGACTCTTATGGAATTTTTGAAGTTCGTATAGATGTGTCATTGGAGGAGAATTCTTGTAATTCCTCTTACAAGAAACATTGATCAAGTTTATCAAACAATGCCTAATTTGTCTTTCTGAAACTGACTTCAAGTCGACTCATTCTCACCCCGGGGAGTGGAATGGAGCCAGAGCCACTTGGTCATGTAGAGGACACAAATTAGAGACTTCCGTGCCATTCTTTTATAGATGGGTCGCTCGTCTGCTCGGCTCCCTCATTCGTGAGAGATAGGGTCGTTCGCATGGTGAATCACTGGTTAGAAACTTCGAGTTTCACTTATGATTCTCCGCGTATTGATTTACGAGATTAAATGGATCAAGTAATTGGGAGTCAATTATAAAAGTCTCTTAGTGACGTAAACGTCCACACCACGTGGCTTGCTGCACTGACGGATTTTGGATTAATTGATGTAGACAGTTGTAAGGAATTGTGAAGAGTTGTGAAGTTGTCGTAAACGTCCACACCACGTGGCTTGCGGTAATGTAGCAATTCCAAGCGATTCACTTTGGTGCTGAGTAATGGTTTACACTTAGATACGCCTTGTAGTATTCCTCCCCACGAGGTTCCGCTATGAGCGATGTATGACCAAAGAAAAACTAATTGCTAAATCATTTGGGTGGGTAAACGTCCACACCACGTGGCTTGCCTTACCTGATGGGATTTTAGATGTGATTAGTAATTTAATGATATTATTTAAGGGAGATAATATCGGATATTAAATTAATTGTTTGTTTAAATGTGCTTATAGGTTTAGAGAATTGCTATGAATCCACTTTTGTTGATACTTGAGGAAATTAACGCACTGGTTCCATACTGTATTGAATGGAAAGAAGAGTTAGACATTGCTCAGACTGCAAAGGAGTACAAAGATGTACTCAGTGAAACTTGTCCTCCTGGACTCACCATTAACTCAACTGAGGAGGAGATTTTTTACTTTGAAAAGTGGGGTAGTGCTCGTGCATTAGCCACTAATCATGATGTCATGATCAAACTCAAGTTGCTGTTTGGACATGATGAGAAGGCTAGAAAAGAGGCGATGAGGATACTCATAAAGATCTGTTACTTCGATGAAACACTTAATCATGTTTTTGAGATGATGGATCTTTTAGACGAGTTAAAACAATCGCAAGCTCTTATAGTCAAAGCCAAAGGTTTCGAACCTAAAGGCAAAGGAAAGGAGAAGAAGACAAGAGGGTCCGGTGGTCCTAAAGGACTTGGACCAAAGGGTGGGATAAAGAAGCCTTCGGGCAAACATCCCCAAGGGAAGCAGTCTGAGTACTGGGGGTCTACATCATGTCCTCTCAGAGGTACGAATTTTTCTTTAGTCGTAAAAACATAGTCAGCGGTATTATCTACCAGAATTCTGGTGTGTAGATATGGAACCACTGACGGTATGTGCATTTCGAATGCAGGGGTTCCAGAAAACCCAGCGACTTAGAGAAGAAGAATTCGAGTCTACATGGGCGAAGCTGTTGGGGTAGCAGCGGTTGCAGTGGAAGACATTTATCTGTTTTAAGTTTTCATTTCAGTTATTGCTTATGTACCCCTTTATTTTGAAAAAAAAACTTCGTTCTGGTTTTCTTTATTAATGGATATTTTATTTCTTTAATCATTGGATGGTTTGGATAAGAAATAATGGTGATATTCATTATGGTACATTAGATAGCAATATGTGAATGATGAATCCTTAGTCTACCACGATGCAACAAACCGTTATATATAAATTGTTTTACTTATTAGATGTATTTCTCTTATTAATCATTATACTTGTGAATTCTTGAACTTGGTAGTATCTATTCAAAAGGGATTCAAAAGGTCGAAATTGATTTGATCAATTATAGTTGGAGGAATGGACCTCCCGACCTAAGAATCGATCTTGAAAGATGATACAACTGAGTTAACCTTTCTGGATAAAGGATGGAATTCGGACAAGTATAGAAAATGATTAGATATGCAGACATATGTGTATATTAGAGAGGTATGAGTAATTCTTTCAAAGAATACTCAGTGATGGATTAGAATGCTTGATGTGCCATAAAAGCAAAGTGTTTTGACTTGTCAATGGACACAAAGCTATTATGGGGAACCATCAAAGTATATCCATTAGAAGCCTGCGACTCGGTCGCGGAGGCCATCACCTATCTAGATAACACATAGCATAATCAAAGATTGGATTAAATCCCAAAGAGATGCGCCGTGCACTTACGTGTAGAGATGGTTCATTGTAAAGAAATAGAAATCTAATAGTAAAAGAACAAGTTGTTCGGAACTACCTATGTTCTATGGATATTCCTGGAGACAACGAAATATTCAAAATGGTTGTAGGATATCCTAGATGAACGAAGTATTGTGTGTTCTATAGTACTATGAACCAGAGGGACGTCTCGTCCGGTTCATAGAGGAAAAACTATTAGATGAACTACAATGCCCTAATTGACAAAATACTTTAAAAAGAGGAAAGAAAAAGACTAGGAACCAGCCAAACCGGGTAGAAGTACACCACTAACTGCACCTAATGTTGTTACTGTTATACACCGGGACGCCATTGCAGTGGGAGGTTGTTAAGCAACCAGAGATGTTCATAAGACTGGAGGAGTTTTGAACTCTGGATCCAGTATACATGAAATCGATCCCTAGGTCTGCATAGATTAGCGAAGGAGGTGTGTTAGAGACGTAACGGAAACAAAGGTGGTGTTTCTCGGAGATTTTATGTAGAAAACATTTTATCATTGGCGACAATGTAAAAGTGTTGTCAGACATAAAATAGAGGTTGTCTAAATAAATCAAGATATAAGATTGAGAAGAAGTTAGGGCATGTTCTTAAGATCTTATGATCTAGAGATAAGAACATTGTACTTCTCCTAGACATCTTATACGATTAAGGTTTGTTTTAAACATGCATACTTCTGAGAAAGGTTATTGCCTTTCGAGAACAGAATTCATCTATCTAAGGTATGTGTCTTGAACACATGAAGGAGATAGATGAGGACAGAGTAGTTTCCTATACTTCAAGTATGGAGAGCTCTATAGATGCAATGTTGTAAAACAAGAACCTGATATCAACTATGCGGTTTGCGTAGTGGGAGGATATCAAAGTAATCTGGATAAGGGATGTTCGAATGCTGCAAGAGTACTTTCATAGTACTGGCTTGAGCAAGACGAAATCTTCTTAGATTACAGATTCTCAGATCCAAAAATCAGAAAAGGACCAGTGAAAGTCGATATCAGGCTATGTGTTCACTTTTAGAAAGAGGTGGAACCATGAAGTAAAAGAGTGATAAGCAGGACGCTTCTCAGAGACTCTCATAACCGAATAGCAGCCTCAGAGGCAGCGGAAGATTTGGTTAGGTTCCGGGATAACCTCTTGACTTGGATATGACTCTTAGTTTAACCAAAGGCTATTAGATAGCGGTGCATGGTGAACTGGAAGAGGTCATAAGTCAAAAGTGATGTTAACACATAGAGCAAGTACCACCTGATACGAGCCATCGTCAGAGAGACGACGTAGTAGTCACCAAGATAACTTCAGAGCGGCAACCTAGATTGCTCACTCACATAGTACTTCTCGGAAGTACACTTCAAAGCACGTGATGAGTATGGGAACCGGAAGTTTGGGGAAATGACTAGACCTTAGTACAAGTGGGAGATTGTTGGAGTTGTGTACTTAATGTCTAGACTTAAGTAACGGTAAACTCCCGATCATAGCATTTAATCTATTTAATTAATAAACAATTATTTGCATTTAATTATATGCAAACCATGGTTCTGGATTTTATACATTGTAGTTAGTATGGTGCTGCATGGGCGCACAGAAGATCATACTATCGGTTACTCGTATTTAATCGAACAGTTGCTCACGACCTAGATGGACACGAACTAATCCATCGGTATAGTCGTTGTGTGAGAGAGAAAATAATTTATCTTAATTATTTTATCACACTTGTACACTTGGTGTATTGGGCGGATCAATCGAGACTCATCAATTAGGATTGCTCGGCGATAATTGATTTGAGACTCGGAGTATTTTATTCTTAATCCCTGAAAGAATTGCGGGTGTGTATATTTAATATAAGTGACTTTGATTTACCAAAGGAATTAACCGGTTTGATAATTGGGTTAATTACCGGTTAAGTTGGGTCACTATATTTTATATATGGCATGCCGTGAATTCTTGAAGGAGCAGTGTATCCCGTAAGGGTTGATAATATCCCCGAGATGAGTTCATAAGGAATTATTGTGTAAACCTCATGAGTGGATTCGTTCCGCACAATAATTAAGGTTGAATGGTACTAGTCTCGGATTCAAGAGATGAATAATATTTATTAAGCAATAAATAAATTTATTCATGGATATTTAAATCTTAAATACACGGAATAAATAATACTAAGATGGAGAAATATTATTTGATATAATATGGAATAATATTGGGAGTGCAATTTTATTTATATAGTGGAAAATAAATAAAATTAATATTGATAAGAATTAATAGATTTGGGTTGGACCCAATTTAATTTTCAATATTGGAGCCCAATATTTATTCTCCTTATGATCCCCTTCGTAGCCTATATAAGCACTACATGGTCTTCACTTTAAAGAGAGAATTAATTGACCTACGCCAATCATAAAATCTTGAGAGTGAGGAAGATCCATAGGAGTCCGATAGATCGTCGCCCACACGACGTTCGGACGAGGTGCAAGGAATACGCGGGAAGGTCACAAGGTCGTCAACCGATTTCGTTTCTCCGTACAACGAATCGAAGGTATAATCGAGAAACCCCCTTCTATGATTATGTGCGTTGAATAATTGTGATATATACATGAACGACGCGATCCGGGAACGTCGAGACCGGGATACGGGGATCTCGGGATCCCCGTCGGGATCGAAAGTGGGGCGGTCGAACCCTAGGGTTTCGACCGCCGGTGTGCCGCGCGAGAAAGCCCCGGCTGGACGCCGGGGCGTGCGATCGACCTAGGGTCGATCGCCGGGGATGCCACGGGCTGGTGCCGTGGCGGATCCCCGCCGCCTCCACGGCGGCGTGCGCGAGGAGGCGCCTCGGCTGGGCCGAGGCGGGCGATCGATCAGGCGATCGATCGCCGGGGGCGAACCGCGGCTGTTGCCGCGGTGGTCAGCGGGGCTGACCGCCCCTCCTGGTGGCGACGGCGGTGAAGTCGCCGGACTCACCGCCATCCGGGGGCTACCGGAGCAGCCCCAGCGATCGCCATGCACGGCGATCGCGAACTCCGCGATGGGGTTCGGCTAGGGTTTAGCCGCGGGTTCATCCCGCGGCGACGCTCTTGTCGAGCCCGGTTCTTCGTGTGGTGTTCGCGTTCGTGATTTCCGACTCGTGGGAGAAAATCGGCTGGGGGCGGGCTGCGTGTCTTCGGATGCGTAGTCTCCAAAGGTCGGACTCCTACGGATGAGTCGGTGTTCGTGCGATCTCCGGCGAGAGGTTTTCGGTCGGGTTATCGGTTCCGCATTTTGATAGCCCGGGACATCGAACACCAACAAGAACAACGCCGCCGTGGAAGAGAATAGGGATGAGGCGCCTGCCGCCGCAACCACTAAGACAAAAGGAGAAGCTTCCTCCTCCGTGCCGCTCGTCATAATACTACCAACGCCCACCACTCCAAGCAGCCCGCCGCCAGTCGACCAGAATTTGATAGCGCAACTTAGCGCTGAGCTCGATGTGCCCCAGCTTTCCAAGCAGAAAGATTTGGAGACTCTGCCCAACGCAGCGGAGGGGTCTGAACAGCCAACCGGCGACGCGATCGGAAAACCACCAAAGAAGAAATCCAGATCTGACGTCAAGGGTAAGGATATAAAATTGTCTGATACAGGTTCAAGCGCCGAGGAAAAGAAGGAGGAGGAGAATTCAACGGCTGCCGGCGGCGACGATGAGGAAGAAGAAGAACCAGAAATCGAAGTCACCCACAACCTTCCAAAGACACCGAACACCAGGGCTTCGACCAAGAAGCGCAAAGCTCCGACTCCGGCGACTACCAGCGCCGCCCCCCGCAAAATTGTGGTGCCAAAGACTGTGTGTTTCTACACACTTAAGCTGATGGGGGTAGATGCCAAAGTGAGGGAGTACTTTGCGAACATTGGGTGGAGTCAGTTTTTGGAGTGGTCTTGGCAAATAAGTGATAAGGTGGTGAGAGAGTATTTCAGAACTTTAGTGATCAGAGAGGACAAAGAGGAAGGAGATACTGGCATCCAGTTTGAGATACTGGGAAGCAGGGTCAAAGCAAGCTGCTCCGAACTGGATCTCAGTCTGGGAATGGTGACCTTTGAGGAATGGAAGTCAAAGGAGCACCAGAGGGCACTGAAGGCTTTGCCCGAGAGAACTAAGAGCGAGTTGAATGAGATCTGGAAGGTGCTGGGCAAAGGGGGGAACATTCATTGCACAGACCACTAAGGGGCATCAGTTGAAGGATGATGCGATGAGGGTTTGCCATTGGATCCTGGATGTAAATTTCTTTGGCAAACAGGACACAAGCAATGCGATCTCCCAGATTGAGTTGGGTATGCTGTGGTGCATGGAGAAGAAGATCAGGCTGCACTTTGGGTCTTTTCTCTGTGCACAGATGAAGTGGTTGATCACCCATCCCCTGCAGCGCCACTCCTTAGCCCAGTTCCCTATGGTGTATGCAGCGAAGATGAATTTGCTGGAGGGGAAGAAAGTGAATCTGATGAGCGAGGAGAAGTTTGACAAGGCCTGTTTCAAGAGGATGCATGATATCAAGGAGAGCAGTGATGGGGTAATAACTTTTGATGACAACAAACCGGTGAAGGTAGAGAAGGCTGTGCCAGTGAAGGCAAAGGTAAAGAAGGAAGAGGTGAAGGAAGATGGCGAGGTGACTGAGCGCCTTGTGGTGATAGAGCAGAGGCTGGACGAGCTTGCCAGCATGATGAGGGCATACTTTTCCCATAAGGGATTCAGGTATCCACCTGAACCCAGCACTTAACTGACCCTCCCTTGTTTTTTTTATTTTTATTTTATTTTATTTTCTTTCTTTTTGTGTTTCTGTTTGAGTCAAACAACTCGGGCGACGGGGTCGATCTCCCTGCTGACACACTTTGCCTACGCAAAGTGTGTGAGGGGGAAGGTGCGCCAACGTTAATTTAGAGTTGTTGTGTGGTCGAGGCAGCCCCTACTGATCTTATTACTTTCACCCACTTTGCCTACGCAAAGTGTGTGAGGGGGGAAAGGGAAAGGGGAAACCTCTGTGTCTAATCGAGTCAGCATGATTATGTGAATACTTAGGGCAGTTAGAAGCATTTCATTTATACAAAAATTCAAAATGTGTAGTTAAAGGCATGAAAATAGGGACGATGGAACTATACTAGGCAAACTGTGAAGATTTGAGCCATACATTGAATGAATATTTCTTTCTTGAGAGTACTGTTGTGAAATTTATGATGCCTGACTTTGCCTATTTGCTGTGATTAGTAGTTCTGTTGGGTAGGGGTTATTAGATGATTAGGGCATTTCTTTCAGTTTGGCCAAGAGGTAGAGAAAGGCTAAAATCCATAAAGCCCTCTGCCCAAACCGTGCCTACTCCTCAAAATCCACCCAAAGAGCCTACATTACAACCCAATCAAAGCCCCTTTGATGAGACCCCCCACTTAGTCAGAATAACTTGATCAGCAAACTGTCAAATTTGGGCAAAGTAGATTCACAACAGAAAATGAGTGACATTATACCCACACACTGAAAAGAGAGATACACTTGTGAGGGAGTGACCCCAAGTCCTAGTATAGACTCTTGACCGAATTTTTATGCCTCTAACTTGAATTTTGATTTGCCTGTATTTGCTTTGCCTATTTTATATTCTGTAATCATGCTAAAGTCCTTTGAGTCTCTGTTTATTTGTTTCCCCCCCTCTATCTTGATTTCTTTTTCACTTTGGTCTTGAGTCCAGTGAGTCAAACCCCACGCTTGAGGACAAGCGTATTGCAAGTGTGTGCGGTTTGATGAGCCATTTTATTTGCTCATCTTGAGCCCCTTTTTGAGTCAGTTTGAGTCAGTTTATGTGTCTGGGAGGGCACAGTAGAGTGTTTGGTCAGAGTGTGCAGGCAAACAGGTAACAGGTGGCGCACTGGGCAAAAGAGGCAAGGAAAACCCCTTCTTTGGGCAAACAGCGATCTGGAGCGTGTAGTGACTGAGCAGTTTGGCCTTATCAGGCAAACCAGGCCGCTTTGGGAAAGTCATGAAGCAGAAGACCCAGACCTAATACCAAGTACCGTGCCTGGTCCGTTCACCTGTGGAGGAGAAGAATACCTGTAGAGAGTTTGGGAAGCGGATTGCCATCGGGCAAAGTCAAAGGCGGCTGGAGCTAAAGATGGAAAGTACTTAGCGGCGCCTGGAAAAGGAAGCCCATGCAGCGGCCCATGCAACTGCGATCCCGCAACCCTAATTCAAGCCTATATAAGGAAGAGAAGCTGGAGAAGACAGGATACACAATCGACGACCCCGTTCACGAAGCAAGCCGCCGGCGATCGAAGCTCTTGGAGATTTCCGGCCAAGTCCTTTTGTTGTGAAGTTGATCGAGCCTTCGGGCATTAAAACAATTTATTGCTTTATGTTTTTATTGCTTTATTTTGCTATTCCAGTTGAACGACTTCAGATTTCAATTAATATGAATTTCAGTTTAGTTTTCCAATTTGTTTCTTGTTTTATTAATTCGCATATGAGTAGCTAAATTTGCAGGGCGTCTGGGCAAAGGCGAATCGAAGGGAACTCAGGGCTAAGTTAGAACCGTGAGGTCGATAGGGCTTAGTTAACTGCCTGGAGGTTTGTTCCCGATACATAGTTGAGGTTTAACTACATTCTTGCAGGTTTGGGCGGACTAATTTGGTCGTTAGGAAACCCTTATGATGGAGTTATATTCTAAATGTCTAGTTTAGTGACAATATGGAACTCCTTATCTGTGTTTTACATTATCTATTAATCAAACTGTCGGCATTTAATCTATCATGTACTTGAATGCAATAGTCCTAGATATATACGTTGTAGACAGTATGGCGTGAGGAGACACGCGGAAGATCATACTGTCGGTTACTCGTATACTATCGAACAGAAGCTCACGACTTAGATGGACAGGGACAATCCATCGGTACGTCGTAGTGTGACTGGGTAATAGTTGGTCTTGACTATTATGTTACACTCGTACACTTGGTGTATTGAGCAGGACCATGGGAGGGCGTTCGATTTATACTAATCGACGTAATCGAACTAGACCTCAGAATTACGGATATACGAATTCCTAATCCCTATATAATTATAGGTGCGTATGTCCAATTCTCGGTTCTTTAACTTGCCAATGAGTGAGGCTAATTGATTAGTCGAGATACTCGGTAAATTGGGAATCGGAATTGTACACACGGCATGCTATAGATTATAGACAGGAAACCGTGTCCCGTTTATCGGGTTGATGACGTCCCCGAGATGAGCTCATAAAGTTTATCATGTAAACCCTGCAGGTGGATTTATTCCACATGATAATAAGGATGAGTGGTACTAGTCTCGGATAATAAGAAACGAATTTAATTTAATTATTAGTAATTAAATAAGTTCGTGGACGTTCGATATCTTAAACACGGGGAAAGTCGTATATGTAATTTCGGCGGAAAATATTATTGGTAAAATAATATGAATTAATTAATTGGGAATTCAATTATAATTTTATATTAGAATTAATTATAATTAAAATTGGATTTAATTAAAGGTTTTCTTTTGAGGACACCGGTTTAATTAAATTGCAATTTAGCCTAATTAATTAATTAACCTAAGGTCCCTAGTGTGGCCTATTTAAACCCCTCCCCCTCTCTTCTCTAGACCTAACTTACGCAGCTTTTATTTTTCTTCACTTAAGAAAATAAAACGTGAGAGAGAGTTTAAGAGAGAAGAAGAAGAGGAGACTTCTGGTGGATCGTTGCCCACACAACGTCTGGAGTCGAGGGCTAGGATACACACTAGAAGATCATAGGTGTTCGCCTATTCGGCTTCTCCGAATCACGCATCAAAGGTAAAGAATCGAAAACCCTTTTCCGCATCTTTTTCGATTCTTATTGTACGTAATAATCCAACGAACCTACGATCGGGTTCCGGGTATCGTGGATCGCATTCCTCGACTACTGGGGGTTCTAGGACCTTCGGATCGGTAGTCGGAAGAGGAAAAACGACCCGGAAACGAGCCCGGAACAGCAGGTCGCGCTGCTGTCCGCGCTGCTGAAGGACAAACGGCGACCGCCGTTTTGGTGTTTTTCTGGCAGCCCGCTCGGTTCGCGCGGTTGTCCTTCGGGGCAATGGCTGGGCGTGAATCAGGGCACGGGCTGGAAAAGCGAACGAAGTAGCGACATCGGATGTCGACTGGGATCGTTCGGATGTTCGAGTGATCGAACGAACGCATCCCGGGTAGTCGATTTCCAACAAATGGTATCAGAGCCGGTTATTGGTTTGTTGTATTGTTCGTACGTTTATGATGCAGGATGAACCCGATTATTATGGCCAACGTTGTGGGATGTTGTATGATAATTTTATTGTGGTTTATTAAACTCTCGGGGTTGTCTAGATCTTTGTTTTTTGAATCGTTGCTTGCTTGTAATAGTTAAAACGACGGGATGAGTCGTTTAGGTTTTCTATTTCGGTTTTTCGTTTTTCGTTTATCCGGGTGTATAGGATCGATCATTCCTGTATAGGATCGATGCCGGAAGTAGTTAGCTTTACTATGTAATGTTTTTGCTGCTTGGTGGATCGAGACGAGATCGAAGGCCGGACGAACGAGGGTCGAGAAGTCGAACCCGCGGACTGCTGAAGGGCAAACAGCGGTCGCCGTTTCCTAAATGGCGGCCGCCGTTTCGCTGGATTCTTGGCAGCACCTCCGCGGGGGTTCGACTGACATCACGGATCGCTCTTCGAGGCTTGAGATGATACTCCAGTGGGAGGGGTTCGTCTCTTGGCACTTAGACGGGTCGGTGGTGGATCGAGACCTAGACGAGCAACGAGGCGAAGATCCGAGAAGACGTGCATCGAAGATTTAAAAGGCCATAATAATCGGGCCACGTTAAATGCTTTCTATGTGTTTACGTGTTTTATTATGCTTTAATTTCATATGCATGCTTGTTATCCTTTTTTCGTAAAAACTAAGTGGGAGAGGGATTGGAAACAATCCCGCGGTCTCCATTCTCTGTTTTGATAGTGATGTGTGTCGCTTACGAGTTGGCTTTAGTGTCATCCTCCCTATCGGATAAAGTTGACACACGGATATCACTGGATCAAAATTCGAATTCAATTCCATTTATAGAATTGAACACTTAAGTTTTTCAAAGCAATGCCTAATCTGTCTTTCAAAGACTAATTTCAACTCGACTCATTCTCACCCCGGGGAGTGGAATGGAGCCAAAGCGCTTGGTTATGTCGATGACACAGATTAGAGACATTCGAGTCGTTTGATGACTAGATCGATTGTCTGGTTGGCTCCCTCACTTTGTGAGAGATAGGGCTCAATTGCATGATTGATCGCTGGTTAGAAACTTCGAGTTTCACTTACGAGATATCAAGTTTTGATTATAGAAATTGTGAAATTTATTAAATGGAATTCAATTAACAAAGTTGTTTGTTTAGTAAACGTCCACACTATCGTGGCTTACTAGACGGAAACGGAACTTTGGGTTAATTGAGGCTCGACAGTTATAGGAAATCGTAAAGGGACCGCATGTCAACGTAAACGTCCACACTAACGTGGCTTGCGGTGGGCGTGTAGTTTCCGAGCGGTTAACTTAGTACTGAGAAATGGTATGATGGAGTTATATTCTAAATGTCTAGTTTAGTGACAATATGGAACTCCTTATCTGTGTTTTACATTATCTATTAATCAAACTGTCGGCATTTAATCTATCATGTACTTGAATGCAATAGTCCTAGATATATACGTTGTAGACAGTATGGAGTGAGGAGACACGCGGAAGATCATACTGTCGGTTACTCGTATACTATCGAACAGAAGCTCACGACTTAGATGGACAGGGACAATCCATCGGTACGTCGTAGTGTGACTGGGTAATAGTTGGTCTTGACTATTATGTTACACTCGTACACTTGGTGTATTGAGCAGGACCATGGGAGGGCGTTCGATTTATACTAATCGACGTAATCGAACTAGACCTCAGAATTACGGATATACGAATTCCTAATCCCTATATAATTATAGGTGCGTATGTCCAATTCTCGGTTCTTTAACTTGCCAATGAGTGAGGCTAATTGATTAGTCGAGATACTCGGTAAATTGGGAATCGGAATTGTACACACGGCATGCTATAGATTATAGACAGGAAACCGTGTCCCGTTTATCGGGTTGATGACGTCCCCGAGATGAGCTCATAAAGTTTATCATGTAAACCCTGCAGGTGGATTTATTCCACATGATAATAAGGATGAGTGGTACTAGTCTCGGATAATAAGAAACGAATTTAATTTAATTATTAGTAATTAAATAAGTTCGTGGACGTTCGATATCTTAAACACGGGGAAAGTCGTATATGTAATTTCGGCGGAAAATATTATTGGTAAAATAATATGAATTAATTAATTGGGAATTCAATTATAATTTTATATTAGAATTAATTATAATTAAAATTGGATTTAATTAAAGGTTTTCTTTTGAGGACACCGGTTTAATTAAATTGCAATTTAGCCTAATTAATTAATTAACCTAAGGTCCCTAGTGTGGCCTATTTAAACCCCTCCCCCTCTCTTCTCTAGACCTAACTTACGCAGCTTTTATTTTTCTTCACTTAAGAAAATAAAACGTGAGAGAGAGTTTAAGAGAGAAGAAGAAGAGGAGACTTCCGGTGGATCGTTGCCCACACAACGTCTGGAGTCGAGGGCTAGGATACACACTAGAAGATCAGAGGTGTTCGCCTATTCGGCTTCTCCGAATCACGCATCAAAGGTAAAGAATCGAAAACCCTTTTCCGCATCTTTTTCGATTCTTATTGTACGTAATAATCCAACGAACCTACGATCGGGTTCCGGGTATCGTGGATCGCATTCCTCGACTACTGGGGGTTCTAGGACCTTCGGATCGGTAGTCGGAAGAGGAAAAACGACCCGGAAACGAGCCCGGAACAGCAGGTCGCGCTGCTGTCCGCGCTGCTGAAGGACAAACGGAGACCGCCGTTTTGGTGTTTTTCTGGCAGCCCGCTCGGTTCGCGCGGTTGTCCTTCGGGGCAATGGCTGGGCGTGAATCGGGGCACGGGCTGGAAAAGCGAACGAAGTAGCGACATCGGATGTCGACTGGGATCGTTCGGATGTTCGAGTGATCGAACGAACGCATCCCGGGTAGTCGATTTCCAACAAATGGTATCAGAGCCGGTTATTGGTTTGTTGTATTGTTCGTACGTTTATGATGCAGGATGAACCCGATTATTATGGCCAACGTTGTGGGATGTTGTATGATAATTTTATTGTGGTTTATTAAACTCTCGGGGTTGTCTAGATCTTTGTTTTTTGAATCGTTGCTTGCTTGTAATAGTTAAAACGACGGGATGAGTCGTTTAGGTTTTCTATTTCGGTTTTTCGTTTTTCGTTTATCCGGGTGTATAGGATCGATCATTCCTGTATAGGATCGATGCCGGAAGTAGTTAGCTTTACTATGTAATGTTGTTGCTGCTTGGTGGATCGAGACGAGATCGAAGGCCGGACGAACGAGGGTCGAGAAGTCGAACCCGCGGACTGCTGAAGGGCAAACAGCGGTCGCCGTTTCCTAAATGGCGGCCGCCGTTTCGCTGGATTCTTGGCAGCAGCTCCGCGGGGGTTCGACTGACATCACGGATCGCTCGTCGAGGCTTAAGATGATACTCCAGTGGGAGGGGTTCGTCTCTTGGCACTTAGACGGGTCGGTGGTGGATCGAGACCTAGACGAGCAACGAGGCGAAGATCCGAGAAGACGTGCATCGAAGATTTAAAAGGCCATAATAATCGGGCCACGTTAAATGCTTTCTATGTGTTTACGTGTTTTATTATGCTTTAATTTCATATGCATGCTTGTTATCCTTTTTTCGTAAAAACTAAGTGGGAGAGGGATTGGAAACAATCCCGCGGTCTCCATTCTCTGTTTTGATAGTGATGTGTGTCGCTTACGAGTTGGCTTTAGTGTCATCCTCCCTATCGGATAAAGTTGACACACGGATATCACTGGATCAAAATTCGAATTCAATTCCATTTATAGAATTGAACACTTAAGTTTTTCAAAGCAATGCCTAATCTGTCTTTCAAAGACTAATTTCAACTCGACTCATTCTCACCCCGGGGAGTGGAATGGAGCCAAAGCGCTTGGTTATGTCGATGACACAGATTAGAGACATTCGAGTCGTTTGATGACTAGATCGATTGTCTGGTTGGCTCCCTCACTTTGTGAGAGATAGGGCTCAATTGCATGATTGATCGCTGGTTAGAAACTTCGAGTTTCACTTACGAGATATCAAGTTTTGATTAACGAAATTGTGAAATTTATTAAATGGAATTCAATTAACAAAGTTGTTTGTTTAGTAAACGTCCACACTATCGTGGCTTACTAGACGGAAACGGAACTTTGGGTTAATTGAGGCTCGACAGTTATAGGAAATCGTAAAGGGACCGCATGTCAACGTAAACGTCCACACTAACGTGGCTTGCGGTGGGCGTGTAGTTTCCGAGCGGTTAACTTAGTACTGAGAAATGGTATGATGGAGTTATATTCTAAATGTCTAGTTTAGTGACAATATGGAACTCCTTATCAGTGTTTTACATTATCTATTAATCAAACTGTCGGCATTTAATCTATCATGTACTTGAATGCAATAGTCCTAGATATATACGTTGTAGACAGTATGGAGTGAGGAGACACGCGGAAGATCATACTGTCGGTTACTCGTATACTATCGAACAGAAGCTCACGACTTAGATGGACAGGGACAATCCATCGGTACGTCGTAGTGTGACTGGGTAATAGTTGGTCTTGACTATTATGTTACACTCGTACACTTGGTGTATTGAGCAGGACCACGGGAGGGCGTTCGATTTATACTAATCGACGTAATCGAACTAGACCTCAGAGATTACGGATATACGAATTCCTAATCCCTATATAATTATAGGTGCGTGTGTCCAATTCTCGGTTCTTTAACTTGCCAATGAGTGAGACTATTTGATTAGTCGAGATACTCGGTAAATTGGGAATCGGAATTGTACACACGGCATGCTATAGATTATAGACAGGAAACCGTGTCCCGTTTATCGGGTTGATTACGTCCCCGAGATGAGCTCATAAAGTTTATCATGTAAACCCTGCAGGTGGATTTGTTCCACATGATAATAAGGATGAGTGGTACTAGTCTCGGATAATAAGAAACGAATTTAATTTAATTATTAGTAATTAAATAAGTTCGTGGACGTTCGATATCTTAAACACGGGGAAAGTCGTGTATGTAATTTCGGCGGAAAATATTATTGTTAAAATAATATGAATTAATTAATTGGGAATTCAATTATAATTTTATAGTGGAATTAATTATAATTAAAATTGGATTTAATTAAAGGTTTTCTTTTGAGGACACCGGTTTAATTAAATTGCAATTTAGCCTAATTAATTAATTAACCTAAGGTCCCTAGTGTGGCCTATTTAAACCCCTCCCCCTCTCTTCTCTAGACCTAACTTACGCAGCTTTTATTTTTCTTCACTTAAGAAAATAAAACGTGAGAGAGAGTTTAAGAGAGAAGAAGAAGAGGAGACTTCCGGTGGATCGTTGCCCACACAACGTCTGGAGTCGAGGGCTAGGATACACACTAGAAGATCAGAGGTGTTCGCCTATTCGGCTTCTCCGAATCACGCATCAAAGGTAAAGAATCGAAAACCCTTTTCCGCATCTTTTTCGATTCTTATTGTACGTAATAATCCAACGAACCTACGATCGGGTTCCGGGTATCGTGGATCGCATTCCTCGACTACTGGGGGTTCTAGGACCTTCGGATCGGTAGTCGGAAGAGGAAAAACGAGCCGGAAACGAGCCCGGAACAGCAGGTCGCGCTGCTGTCCGCGCTGCTGAAGGACAAACGGCGACCGCCGTTTCTAAACGGCGACCGCCGTTTTGGTGTTTTTCTGGCAGCCCGCTCGGTTCGCGCGGTTGTTCTTCGGGGCAATGGCTGGGCGTGAATCGGGGCACGGGCTGGAAAAGCGACAGAAGTAGCGACATCGGATGTCGACTGGGATCGTTCGGATGTTCGAGTGATCGAACGAACGCATCCCGTGTAGTCGATTTCCAACAATTGGTATCAGAGCCGGTTATTGGTTTGTTGTATTGTTCGTACGTTTATTATGCAGGATGAACCCGATTATTATGGCCAACATTGTGGGATGTTGTATGATAATTTTATTTTTGTGGTTTGTTAAACTCTCGGGGTTGTCGAGATCTTTGTTTTTTTTTTTGAATCGTTGCTTGCTTGTAATAGTTAAAACGACGGGTTGAGTCGTTTATGTTTTCTATTTCGGTTTTTCGTTTTTCGTTTATCCAGGTGTATAGGATCGATCATTCCTGTATAGGATCGATGCCGGAAGTAGTTAGCTTTACTATGTAATGTTGTTGCTGCTTGGTGGATCGAGACGAGATCGAAAGGCCGGACGAACGAGGGTCGAGAAGTCGAACCCGCGGGCTGCTGAATGGCAAGCGGCGGTCGCCGTTTCCTAAACAGCGGTCGCCGTTTCGCTGGATTCTTGGCAGCAGCTCCGCGGGGGTTCGACTGACATCACGGATCGCTCGTCGAGGCTTGAGATGATACTCCAGTGGGAGGGGTTCGTCTCTTGGCACTTAGACGAGTCGGTGGTGGATCGAGACCTAGATGAGCAACGAGGCGAAGATCCGAAAAGACGTGCATCGAAGATTTTAAAGGCCATAATAATCGGGCCACGTTAAATGCTTTCTATGTGTTTACGTGTTTTATTATGCTTTAATTTCATATGCATGCTTGTTATCCCTTTTTCGTAAAAACTAAGTGGGAGAGGGATTGAAAACAATCCCGCAGTCTCCATTCTCTGTTTTGATAGTGATGTGTGTCGCTTACGAGTTGGCTTTAGTGTCATCCTCCCTATCGGATAAAGTTGACACACGGATATCACTGGATCAAAATTCGAATTCAATTCCATTTATAGAATTGAACACTTAAGTTTTTCAAAGCAATGCCTAATCTGTCTTTCAAAGACTAATTTCAACTCGACTCATTCTCACCCCGGGGAGTGGAATGGAGCCAAAGCGCTTGGTTATGTCGATGACACAGATTAGAGACATTCGAGTCATTTGATGACTAGATCGATTGTCTGGTTGGCTCCCTCACTTTGTGAGAGATAGGGCTCAATTGCATGATTGATCGCTGGTTAGAAACTTCGAGTTTCACTTACGAGATATCAAGTTTTGATTAACGAAATTGTGAAATTTATTAAATGGAATTCAATTAACAAAGTTGTTTGTTTAGTAAACGTCCACACTATCGTGGCTTACTAGACGGAAACGGAACTTTGGGTTAATTGAGGCTCGACAGTTATAGGAAATCGTAAAGGGACCGCATGTCAACGTAAACGTCCACACTAACGTGGCTTGCGGTGGGCGTGTAGTTTCCGAGCGGTTAACTTAGTACTGAGAAATGGTATACACTTAGGTACGCTTTACAGTATCCTCCCCATCGGAGTCACTGCTGTAATGATGTATGACCGAAGTAAAAGTCCAGTTATAAAATCGTTTGGACTAGTATACGTCCACATGAACGTGGCATGCTAGTCTGATGGGATTTTAGGATTGATTGGTAAATTTAATGATATTAATTAAGGGAGTTAATATCGAATTAAATTTGACAGTTTGATTTGTCTCTTTTATAGATATGGCACTCAACCCGCTGTCCATTATACTAAAAGAAAACAAACTCATTGGTCCAAACTATGTTGATTGGAAACGAAACTTGGACATTGTCCTAACTGCTGAGGAATACAAATATGTACTCCATGAGGTTTGTCCTGATGAACCTATTGATACCTCCACTCCTGAGGAAAAGGAAGCTCATCGGAAGTGGGTCAAGGCTGATCAGATGGCGCGGTGCTACATTTTGGCTTCTATGTCAAATGTGCTGCAACATCAGCATGAGGCCATGACCACTGCCTATGATATGATGCTTAACCTCAAGGAGATGTTTGGTAGTCAGGATAGGGCAGCCAGGCAAGATGCTATGAGAAAACTCATGACGGCCACTATGTCCGAAGGAACGCCCGTGAGGGATCACGTTCTTAGGATGATAGGCTATCTGAATGAGATAGAGATTATGGGAGGAGCTATCGATGGGGAAACCCAGATCGATATAGTTCTCCAGTCTCTGCCTAGGAGTTTTGAGCAGTTCCGCCTGAACTATAACATGAATAAGAGGTTATATTCGTTGGCGGAACTCCTGACTGAACTCCAGGCGGCAGAGGGAATCTTTAAGAAATCTCAGGCACTTGTGGCTGTGAAACTTCCTGGCCCTCCGGGGACTAAGAGGAAGAAGAAGCAAGGACGGAAACCCAGTGGACCCAGAAATGGTGGACCACAGAATGGAGTGAACAAGCCCAAGGGCAAGTGTTTCCGTTGCAAGCAGTCTGGACATTGGAAGTCTAACTGTCCTCTCAGACAAGGAGGTATGAACTTTTCCTTAGTCACTGAAACATGTTTAGCGGTGTTATCCACCGGTACCTGGTGTGTGGATACGGGAGCCACTGATCATGTCTGCAATTCTTTGCAGGGGTTCCAGGAAACCCGGCGGCTTAGAGAGGGAGAGATCACTATCTACATGGGCAACGCTACGAAAGTGGCGGCAGTTGCAGTGGGAGATATTTATTTGTCTTTTAATAATAAAGTTTTGGTATTGAATAATTGTCTTTATGTACCGAATTTTAGAAAGAACCTTGTTTCGGTTTCTAAGTTGGTTTTGAATGGATATTCTGTTTCTTTTGATAATTCTGTTATTGTCAAGAAGAATGGTGATTATATCTGTTCTGGTACATTGATAGGCAACTTATATATACTGAATCCCACGATGCAAAGTGTAGAGTCATATAACACATCTAGTACCAATAAGAGAAAGGAGCCTTCTAGGATGAATCAAAAGTACTTATGGCATCTTAGGCTAGGTCATATTAACTTGGGTAGGATTCAAAGGTTGATAACTGATGGAATACTCAGTGGTGTGAAAGATGAGGACTTTCCGACCTGTGAATCATGCCTGGAAGGAAAAATGACCAAGCGACCCTTTAGTGATAAGGGGTATAGATCCAAGGAAGTACTGGAGTTGATTCACTCTGATTTGTGCGGGCCTTTATCTGTCCAAGCGAGAGGAGGTTACGAATTTTTCCTAACCTTCACTGATGATTACTCAAGGTATGGTTTTATATACCTGATGCGCCGCAAGAGCGAGTGCTTTGACAAGTTCAAGGAGTACAAAGCTCTTGTGGAGAACCTTCATGGTAAAACCATAAAGACTCTACGATCTGATCGTGGAGGAGAGTACCTCTCGGGAGAGTTTAAGGCGTACTTATTAGAGAATGGGATTGACTCCCAGATGACTGCACCATACACGCCCCAGCAGAATGGTGTAGCAGAAAGAAGGAATAGGACTCTTATGGAAATGGTAAGATCTATGATGAGTTATTCAGACCTACCAGTTTCGTTCTGGGGATATGCCTTGGAAACAGCGGCGTATATCCTGAACTTAGTTCCTTCTAAATCAATCCCTAAGACGCCCTCGGAATTGTGGACCGGGCGGAAGCCAAATTTGAAACACATTCGGGTCTGGGGTTGTCCAGCACATGTGCTGAAGCATGGGGCTGATAAGTTGGAATCTCGTTCAGATATTCGGTTGTTTATAGGATATCCTAGAGGAACGAAAGGTGGTCTATTTTATAGTCCTAAGGACCAGAAGATCGTTGTTAGCACCAACGCTCGGTTCTTAGAAGAGGATTATATAATGGACCACAAGCCCAAGAGTGAGATAATACTTAACGAACTGAGAGGGGACGATCAAGGCTTAGATCCAACCGAACGGGGTGATACGCCACCACAGTCTGCACCTGTAGTTACTGAGGTTACACCGGAGCCTCGTCATAGTGGGAGGGTTGTTCGACAACCCGGTAGGTTCATGTTTATAGGTGAGTCTTCGGACTTGTTACCTGGAGAACATGAAGCCGATCCCTGGACCTATGGCGAGGCGCTTAAAGATCAAGATGCTCAGTCTTGGCAAAAGGCGATGAAATCTGAGATTGAATCAATGGATTCAAATCAGGTCTGGAATCTTGTAGCACCGCCCAAAGGTGTAAAAGCCATTGGTTGCAAGTGGGTGTACAAGAGAAAAAGAGGGTCTGACGGGAAGGTTGAAACCTTCAAGGCTAGGCTTGTTGCGAAAGGGTATACTCAGAAAGAAGGGATCGATTATGAGGAAACCTTTTCGCCGGTAGGTATGCTAAAGTCGATCCGGATTCTTTTGTCTATAGCATCTTATATGGATTATGAGGTGTGGCAAATGGACGTCAAGACAGCATTCTTGAATGGGAATCTTGACGAGACCATTTACATGAGACAGCCAGAAGGTTTCATCAAGAAAGGCCAAGAGCATCTAGTTTGTAAGCTAAACCGATCCATTTATGGATTGAAGCAAGCTTCTAGATCTTTGAACATGCGGTTTGATGAGGTTATCTAGTCTTATGGATTCATTCAAAGCATGGACGAGTCGTGTGTATACCGGAGAAGTGACGGAAACAGTGTGGCGTTTCTCGTGCTTTATGTAGACGACATCCTTCTAATTGGCAACAATGTGAAGATGTTGTCGGACATAATTAAAGGGATGGTTGTCCAAACAATTCGATATGAAAGACTTAGGACAAGTTGGGCATGTTCTTGGGATCAAGGTTATAAGGGATCGCCGGAAAAGAACATTAAGCTTGTCCCAGGCTTCATATATTGATACGATTCTGGCTCGTTTCAACATGCAGAATTCCAAGAGAGGTGCTCAACCTTTCTGCCATGGAATTCATCTATCTAAAGACATGTGTCCTAAAACACAAAAGGAGATAGATTACATGAAGAAGGTTCCTTATGCTTCGGCAGTAGGAAGTCTAATGTATGCCATGTTGTGCACGAGACCTGATATCTGCTATGCCGTGGGCATGGTAGCTAGATATCAGAGTAACCCTGGACAGGGTCACTGGACTGCTGTAAAGAACATACTTAAGTACCTGCGAAGGACTAGGAATTATGTTCTGAGTTACATAGCGTCCGAGTTGATTCCTATTGGTTACACAGACTCGGATTTCCAATCTGATAAGGATCAGCGAAAGTCTACATCAAGCTATGTGTTCACATTGGGAGGTGGAGCAGTCTCATGGAAGAGTGTTAAGCAGAAATGCATTTCGGACTCTACCATGGAAGCCGAATATGTAGCAGCCTCTGAGGCAGCTATAGAATCGGTGTGGCTCCGGAACTTCCTTATGGACTTGGATGTGGTTCCTAAAATGCCTAGAGCTATCACAATTTATTTCGACAATAGCGGTGCAGTGGCTAATGCAAAGGAACCACGAGCCCACAATGCGAGTAAACACATAGATCGCAAGTACCACCTGATTAGAGACATCGTCAGGAGAGGCGATGCGGTTGTCACCAAGATTGCATCAGCGGATAACCTGGCTGACCCCTTTACGAAGGCACTTCCAGCGGAAGCGTTCAAGAGACACGTGAAGGGGATGGGTATCGGATGTATGGTAGAGGGCAACTAGAGATTTAGTATAAGTGGGAGATTGATGGAGTTATATTCTAAATGTCTAGTTTAGTGACAATATGGAACTCCTTATCTGTGTTTTACATTATCTATTAATCAAACTGTCGGCATTTAATCTATCATGTACTTGAATGCAATAGTCCCAGATATATACGTTGTAGACAGTATGGCGTGAGGAGACACGCGGAAGATCATACTGTCGGTTACTCGTATACTATCGAACAGAAGCTCACGACTTAGATGGACAGGGACAATCCATCGGCACGTCGTAGTGTGACTGGGTAATAGTTGGTCTTGACTATTATGTTACACTCGTACACTTGGTGTATTGAGCAGGACCACGGGAGGGCGTTCGATTTATACTAATCGACGTAATCGAACTAGACCTCAGAGATTACGGATATACGAATTCCTAATCCCTATATAATTATAGGTGCGTGTGTCCAATTCTCGGTTCTTTAACTTGCCAATGAGTGAGACTATTTGATTAGTCGAGATACTCGGTAAATTGGGAATCGGAATTGTACACACTGCATGCTATAGATTATAGACAGGAAACCGTGTCCCGTTTATCGGGTTGATTACGTCCCCGAGATGAGCTCATAAAGTTTATCATGTAAACCCTGCAGGTGGATTTGTTCCACATGATAATAAGGATGAGTGGTACTAGTCTCGGATAATAAGAAACGAATTTAATTTAATTATTAGTAATTAAATAAGTTCGTGGACGTTCGATATCTTAAACACGGGGAAAGTCGTGTATGTAATTTCGGCGGAAAATATTATTGGTAAAATAATATGAATTAATTAATTGGGAATTCAATTATAATTTTATAGTGGAATTAATTATAATTAAAATTGGATTTAATTAAAGGTTTTCTTTTAAGGACACCGGTTTAATTAAATTGCAATTTAGCCTAATTAATTAATTAACCTAAGGTCCCTAGTGTGGCCTATTTAAACCCCTCCCCCTCTCTTCTCTAGACCTAACTTACGCAGCTTTTATTTTTCTTCACTTGAGAAAATAAAACATGAGAGAGAGTTTAAGAGAGAAGAAGAAGAGGAGACTTCCGGTGGATCGTTGGGCTAGGATACACACTAGAAGATCAGAGGTGTTCGCCTATTCGGCTTCTCCGAATCACGCATCAAAGGTAAAGAATCGAAAACCCTTTTCCGCATCTTTTTCGATTCTTATTGTACGTAATAATCCATCGAACCTACGATCGGGTTCCGGGTATCGTGGATCGCATTCCTCGACTACTGGGGGTTCTAGGACCTTCGGATCGGTAGTCGGAAGAGGAAAAACGACCCGGAAACGAGCCCGGAACAGCAGGTCGCGCTGCTGTCCGCGCTGCTGAAGGACAAACGGCGACCGCCGTTTCTAAACGGCGACCGCCGTTTTGGTGTTTTTCTGGCAGCCCGCTCGGTTCGCGCGGTTGTTCTTCGGGGCAATGGCTGGGCGTGAATCGGGGCACGGGCTGGAAAAGCGAACGAAGTAGCGACATCGGATGTCGACTGGGATCGTTCGGATGTTCGAGTGATCGAACGAACGCATCCCGGGTAGTCGATTTCCAACATGGTATACACTTAGGTACGCTTTACAGTATCCTCCCCATCGGAGTCACTGCTGTAATGATGTATGACCGAAGTAAAAGTCCAGTTATAAAATCGTTTGGACTAGTATACGTCCACATGAACGTGGCATGCTAGTCTGATGGGATTTTAGGATCGATTGGTAAATTTAATGATATTAATTAAGGGAGTTAATATCGAATTAAATTTGACAGTTTGATTTGTCTCTTTTATAGATATGGCACTCAACCCGCTGTCCATTATACTAAAAGAAAACAAACTCATTGGTCCAAACTATGTTGATTGGAAACGAAACTTGGACATTGTCCTAACTGCTGAGGAATACAAATATGTACTCCATGAGGTTTGTCCTGATGAACCTATTGATACCTCCACTCCTGAGGAAAAGGAAGCTCATCGGAAGTGGGTCAAGGCTGATCAGATGGCGCGGTGCTACATTTTGGCTTCTATGTCAAATGTGCTGCAACATCAGCATGAGGCCATGACCACTGCCTATGATATGATGCTTAACCTCAAGGAGATGTTTGGTAGTCAGGATAGGGCAGCCAGGAAAGATGCTATGAGAAAACTCATGACGGCCACTATGTCCGAAGGAACACCCGTGAGAGATCACGTTCTTAGGATGATAGGCTATCTGAATGAGATAGAGATTATGGGAGGAGCTATCGATGGGGAAACCCAGATCGATATAGTTCTCCAGTCTCTGCCTAGGAGTTTTGAGCAGTTCCGCCTGAACTATAACATGAATAAGAGGTTATATTCGTTGGCGGAACTCCTGACTGAACTCCAGGCGGCAGAGGGAATCTTTAAGAAATCTCAGGCACTTGTGGCTGTGAAACTTCCTGGCCCTCCGGGGACTAAGAGGAAGAAGAAGCAAGGACGGAAACCCAGTGGACCCAGAAATGGTGGACCACAGAATGGAGTGAACAAGCCCAAGGGCAAGTGTTTCCGTTGCAAGCAGTCTGGACATTGGAAGTCTAACTGTCCTCTCAGACAAGGAGGTATGAACTTTTCCTTAGTCACTGAAACATGTTTAGCGGTGTTATCCACCGGTACCTGGTGTGTGGATACGGGAGCCACTGATCATGTCTGCAATTCTTTGCAGGGGTTCCAGGAAACCCGGCGGCTTAGAGAGGGAGAGATCACTATCTACATGGGCAACGCTACGAAAGTGGCGGCAGTTGCAGTGGGAGATATTTATTTGTCTTTTAATAATAAAGTTTTGGTATTGAATAATTGTCTTTATGTACCGAATTTTAGAAAGAACCTTGTTTCGGTTTCTAAGTTGGTTTTGAATGGATATTCTGTTTCTTTTGATAATTCTGTTATTGTCAAGAAGAATGGTGATTATATCTGTTCTGGTACATTGATAGGCAACTTATATATACTGAATCCCACCATGCAAAGTGTAGAGTCATATAACACATCTAGTACCAATAAGAGAAAGGAGCCTTCTAGGATGAATCAAAAGTACTTATGGCATCTTAGGCTGGGTCATATTAACTTGGGTAGGATTCAAAGGTTGATAACTGATGGAATACTCAGTGATGTGAAAGATGAGGACTTTCCGACCTGTGAATCATGCCTGGAAGGAAAAATGACCAAGCGACCCTTTAGTGATAAGGGGTATAGATCCAAGGAACACTACTAGAAAATACCCTGTGTTGTGACGCTTTGTTAGTGACACTTTTAAGTAAATGTCACCATATTAAATATATAATGAGACTTTGTTTTTGAGATACATGTAGTGACGCTGAGATATTAAAATTGCGCAACTTTTTTAGTTGAGGTCTTGGGTTCAAGTCTTGGTTCATTTATTTTGTCAATATTATTAAGTATTTTTTCATTATTTTAATTTATACTTCAGTAATTATTGAAGTGGGTTAGTGGGTAAGAATATTTGTACAGTACGTCTTCTCTAATTGCGCTAACAATTTCCCTCAATTTTCTCACCCAACACTTCATCAAATACTTTTCGAGATCAATTTATTAAAGATATGTGTGGTTTTGTCTAGAATCTCTCCACGGAAGCGTAAATTTGGCTGGATCGCTAAAACCCGAAACTGAAAGTGTCCCAACCCACTCACCGCCACCGCCACCGCCGTCGGCCCATCGCTACCGCCACTGTCGTGATCACCATTCTTTTCTCCAACTATTGGTACGAAATATTTTTTTTCTACACTTTTTACGCCCTTCTTTTGTGCCAAATCGAAGGAAAAATTAATAGAAATTGAAGATGAGATTCTGAGATGGATAGGGTATACATATATATATTCTTATATCTTATTGTTAATTATTGACTATAAAAAATCGTGTCAAAGTCTCCTACCTTTTCAAGCTTCAAAACCCTTTTAGTTTAATTTGTATTAGTATTTAATTGATTTTGCCACAGTTAGATGCATAACCTATTTTTATATATGTTTTTTTTTTTTAAAAATGTCTTTTGCTGATTGTATATGTTAAGTCACATTTTTTTTTTATTGAATGTCATCATTATAGCCATCAAAGGGAAATAAACCTAGTAAACTAAGATCTGAATTGATGATAAAAGATAGTATATGATACATGCTGGTATATGTTTAGTAGGTAGAGTGGCTCTCTCAATTAGCTTTCGGAATCAACATCTTTAATGTCACAATTCAGAATCTTTGATTGCATTTTTGAATTATCCTTTATTATTACTATGATTCTATTTTAACATTTTTAATTCTTCAGAATTTAGAAGTGAATATATGCTATAGAAAATTATGGGTACAAATAGGAGTTGGATGGATTTGCCAAGGTTAATGGATGCATACAAGGATGGCGTGCAATTATTTTTGAATTTTGCTATTTTGAATTCCGATGATGGGCTGATCTTGTGTCCTTGTAAAGTTTGTAAGAATGGTATATGTAGAGAACGGAAAATAGTCGAAGCACATCTAATAACCCAAGGCTTTGTAAAAGGATATACTAAATGGGTGTTTCATGGTGAGTCGCATTCAAGCAGTTTTCCCGTAGTTGATTCATCTGATGCTAGTGGTGTGGGTACTACTGATAACATGATGGAGTTGTTGGAAATCGATATCCCGGAATTAATAAATTAATTAAAATTAATTATCTAATTAACTCCGACCGAAATCCCTCGGAGATCGAATATCCGGATTGTCAAAAATTGCGGAACCGACAACCCAATCGAAATTCCGATCGCCGGAAAACAACCACGAACACCACCGCGCGAGCCGGGGCACGACCGAGCACACAACGCACCCGAAGGCACGCCGTGCGTCCAGTCGAGCCCCCGCGAAGTTGGGGCTCGCGATCACGCCGATCGCCGGGTTGCGCACGGCACCCCCACGGCGAGTCCGGCGACTCGCCGTCCACGGAGGAGGGGCTGCTCGTCGTGCGAGCAGCAGCGGCACCAGCCCGCTGCCCACGCGATCGAGCACGCGCTCGATCGCATCCCCGGCGTCCAGCCGGGGTCCTTCGTGCGTCGCCGGCGGTCGAAGCCCTAGGGCTCGACCGCCACCCTCGGCGTCCAGCCGAGGGTTCGTCCTCTCGATCCCGGCGAGGATCTCTCGACCTCCCGCGGTCCGGTGATCCTCGATCACCACCGCGAGGTCGATCCTCGTCCCCGGGTTCGTACGTCCCTTGGATCTTGGTTCATGATATTCTCACGATAAATAAACGATAAAATCATAAAGAGGGTTTTACGATTTACCTCGTTCTCGTTGTTCGGAAAAACGAAGAACTCAATTTGACGACCTTGAGATCTTCCCACGTATTCCTTGCACTAGCCCGGACGTCGTGTGGGCGACGATCTACCGAACTCCATGGATCCTCCTCTCTACTTTCTCTCTCTAGAATTGTGATCTTCAACTTATATGAGAATAGAGAAGACCATGTAGTGCTTTTATAGGCTACGTAGGGGATCTTAAGGAGGTGGAATATTGGTCTTCCAATAATAGTGATTAAATTGAGCCCAAGCCCATATCTATTAATCCTTACTATTATTAATTAATTTATTTTCCACTATATAAATTAATTGCACTCCCAATATTAAACCATATTATATCAAATAATATTTCTCCAGTAGTATTATTTATTCCGTGTATTTAAGATATAAATATCCATGAATAAAATTAATTTATTGCTAATTAATTTATTCATCTCTTATTTCCGAGACTAGTACCATTCATCCTTAATTATTATGCGGAACAAATCCACCTGCAGGGTTTACATAATAATTCCTTATGAACTCATCTCGGGGATATTATCAACCCTTACGGGATACACTTTCCCGTCAAGTATTCACGGCATGCCATATATAAAATATAGTGACCCAACTTAACCGGTAATTAACCCAATAATTAAATCGGTTAATTCCTTTGGTAAATCAAAGTCACGTATATTAAATATACACACCCGCAATAGTATCGGGGATTAAGAATAAAATACACTGAGACTTAAATCGATTATCGCCGGCAATCCTAATCGATAAATCTCAAGCAGATCCGCTCAATACACCAAGTGTACAAGTGTGATAAAATAATCAAGACAGATTATTTTCTCTCTCACACAACGACTATACCGATGGATTGGTCCGTGTCCATCTAGGTCGTGAGCAACTGTTCGATTAAATACGAGTAACCGATAGTATGATCTTCTGTGTGGGCCGGACACACCATACTAACTACAACGTATAGAATCCAGGACTATAATTTGCATATATTTAATTATAAATAATTAAACGCAAATAATTGTTTATTTAATTAAATAGATTAATGGCAATGGATCGTGAGTTTCCGTTACTTAAATCTAGACATTAAGTACACAACTCCAACAATCTCCCACTTGTACTAAGGTCTAGTCATTTCCTCCAAACTCCCGACTCCCATACTCATCACGTGCTTAAGTTGTACTTCCAAGAAGTACTATGTGAATGAGCACTCTAGGTTGCCGCTCTGAAGTTATCTTGGTGACTACAGCGTCGTCTCCCTCGACGATGACTCGTATCAGGTGGTACTTGCACTATGTGTTATCTTACACTTATGGACTCGTGATTTCTTACCATTTGCCATCGCACCGCTATTTACATAGCCTTTGGCAAATTAAGAATCACATCTAAGTCCCAGAGATTATCCCGGAGTTACACCAAAACTTCCGCTGCCTCTGAGGCTGCTATTTGGTTACCCATGGCAGAGTCCGAAAAGCATCGTGCTTATCACTCTTCCATGTTAAAACTCCTTCTCCTTCAATAGTGAAACACATAGCCTGGTATCGACTTACACCGGTCCTCATTTGATTAGAAATCTAAGAGAATGTAATCCAAAGGAAATGCTCGTCTGCTTCGTAGTCTAGAACAGTACCTCGAAAGTACTTTTACAGCAGTCGAATATTCCTTTCCAGGATTACCTTGATATCCTCCCACTATGCTAACCGCATAGCCGATATCAGGTTCTTGTTTTCAACAATGCATTTATTAAGCTTTCCACACTCAAAGTGTAGGAAACTGCTTTCATTGCTTCTATCTCCTTTTGTGTTTCAAAACACACATGCTTAGATAGATGCATTCCGTCTCTGAAAGGTAACAAACCTTTCTCGGAATCTTGCATGTTAAAACGAACCATAATCATATATATGTAAGATGTCCAGGAGAAGTACAATGTTCTTTTCTTAAGATCCTAGATCTTTAAGAACATGCTCTAACTTCTTCTTCATCTCATATATCGATTTTTCTAGACAACCATCATTTTATGTCTGACAACATCTTTACATTGTTACCAATGATAAAATGTCATCTACATAAAACCTCCGAGAAACACCACCTTGTTTTCCATCACGTTTCCAATACACACAATTCGTCTATGCTTTTGATGAATCCATAAAATGGACTATCTCATCAATTTGCAAGTACCACGAACTCAATGCTTCGTTTCAATCCATAAATGGATCAACTAAGCTTGTACTCTAAATGATCTCGCCTCTTAGCAATAATCCTTATTGCTTTCCAAGAAGGCACATTTAGATCTAGTACTGCCTTCATGCAGATCTAGGGATCGATTTCATGTATACTAGGTCCAGAGTGCGAAGACTCTCCTAGTCTTATGAATATCTCCGGTTGTCCCACAACCTCCCACTACAATGGCGTTCCGGTGTATAAACAGTGATAACAGTAGGTGCAGTTAGTGGTGTACCGCTACTCAGTTCGGCCGGTTCTAAGTCTTAATCTTTCTCTCTCATTTCAAAGTATCATGTCACTTTAGGGTTGTGGTTCATCATATAGTCTTTCTCTAAGAACCGGGCGTTAGAACTTATAACGTCCTTCTGGTTCATAGTACTATTGAACACACATCTTTTGTTCTTCTAGGATATTCTACAACCGCATTTGAATGCGCCGTTGTTTCCAGACATATCCATAGAACATAGGTAGTTCCGTATAACTCATACTTTTACTATTTCTATAAGAGTTCCATTTCTTGTTTACGACACACCATTTCTACACAACAGTGTATGGTGTAGTCATTTGGGATCAAATCCCAATCTCTGATCAGTATGCCATGCATTCCTCAGACAGGTACTTGCCTCCGCGATCAAATCGCAGGCCACAAATGGATATACCTTGATGGTTCTCCACAATTGCTTAGTGTCCATTGACTTATCAAAACACTTGCTTTTGTGGCACATCAGGTATTCTAATCCATTTCTCGAGTAATCATCAAATGAAGTACTCGTACCTTAATGTCTGAGTAGACATAGGTCTGCATACATCAGAGTTAATCAATTCTTATATTTGTCCGGATCTTACATCTTATATCCATAAGGGATTGCTTAGTCATATTATCTTCCAAATTAGATTCTTAGGTCGGAAGGTCCACTCCTTCAACTTAATTGATCAAAATATCAATTTTCGACCTTTGAACTTCTTATTTGAATAAACATGACTCAGCATAAGAATCCACAACTATAATTGATAAAGAAATCTCTTATTAGTAAAACGAGTTTCATACTACGGTTCGTTGCATCGTGGTGGACTCAGGATTCATCATTTATATATTGCTAGCTAATGTACCAGAATAGATACTATCTTTATTTCTTCTCATAACCATCAAATGATTAAAAGAAATAAAGTATCCATTCATTAGAAATCCAGAACAAAGTTCTTTCTAATATGAAAGGTACATAAAAGCAATAACTCAAAATGAAATCCTATAAAATGTCCTCCACTGCAACTGCTGCCTCCTCCACAGCATTGCCCATGTAGACTACGATCTTTTCTTTTCCAAGTCGTTAGGTTTCCTGGAACCTCTTGCATTTAAAATGCACATACCGTCAGTGGTTCCATATCTACACACCAGGTTCCGGTAGATAATACCACTGACTATGTTTTACGACTAAAGAAAATTTCGTACTTTCTTTGAGAGGATAATCAGACTTCCAGTACCCAGACTGTTTGCATCGAGAACACTTGCCTATTGGCTTTCTCGTCCCATCTCGTGGTCCAGGAAACTTAGGACCACTGGGTTTCTTTGCTTGCTTTTCCTTTCCCCCGATTTTGCACTTAGGTTCGAAACCTATGGCATTGGCTACAAGAGCTTGCGATTTCCGTCTGAACTCGTCTAAAAGGTCTATCAATCGAATGGCCTTTATGAGTATCCTCATCGCCTCTTGTCTAGCCACTACGTCATGTCTAAACTTTGAGTTTGAACATGATATCAAAATCAGTCCTTTCCTTAGAAGTTAAGACATTTGTAGGCTCGGGAGGACAAAGCTCACTGAGTACAAACTTGTACTCTTCAACAGTCTGGACAATGTCTAGATCTCTATTCCAATCATTACATTTAGGGACCAATGAGTTTAAAATCCTTACGTATCACAGAAAGTGGGTTCAAAGCCATATCCTAATCTATGAGCACATATAACAACAAACAATCGATTTAATCTCCGATATTATCTCCCTCAAATAATATCATTAAACCACTAATCGCATCTAAAATCCCATCAGATATGGCAAGCCACGATAGTGTGAACGTTTACCTATCCAAATGATTTAGCAATTAGATTTCCTTCGGTCGTACATCATCATTAGCGTTACTTCGATGGGAAGAATACTAAGAAGCGTACCTAAGTGTAAACCATTACTCAGTATCTAAGAAGATTGTTTGGGACACGCATATTCACCGCAAGCCACGATAGTGTGGACGTTTACGTTAACATACGCTCCTTTACTCCCTTCTATAACTGTCTACATCAATCGTTCCAAAATCCCATTCAATGTAGCAAGCCACGATAGTGTGGACGTTTACTACACCAAAAGACTTTTACAATTGACATCCAACTACTTGAATCATTTAATCTTGTAAATCAGGACGCGGAGAATCATAAGTGAAACTCGATGTTTCTAACCAGTGATTCACCATGCGAACGACCCTATCTCTCATAAATGAGGGAGCCGAGCAGACAATCGATCTAGTCATCAAATGACACGAAAGTCTCTAATTTGTGTCCTCGACATGACCAAGTGGCTTTGGCTCCATTCCACTCCCCGGGGTGAGAATGAGTCGACTTGAAATCAGTTTTGGAAAGACAAATTAGGCATTGTTTGATAAACTTAATCAATGTTTCTCGTAAAAGGAATTACAAGAATTCTCCTCCAATGACTTGTCTATACGAACTTCAAAAGTCCATAAAAGTCACCAAGAGAACATCAATGGAGACCATGGATATGTTTCCATACCCTCTCCCACTTAGCTTTTTATAACAAAGGGATACGCTATCTAATGCATAATTAAATACACATAAGCATGCATAAATGAAATAAAGCACATAGAATATTATCACATAATCAAAATAATACTAGAATATTATTTTCCGACTATTATGGCTTTATCGCATCCCCGTATGCGTCTTCTAGTCTTTAGTCTTCGTTCTTGAATGCTCCATGTGACGGGAATATTAATTCCAATATTTAAATCTATTTATTTTTAATAAATCCAAAAGATACTTAATTCGAAAATTAAGTCAATCGAATAAATCAAAAATAAAATTAAATATTATTAATATTTTTATTTATTTTTTATTTTCCCTTTCTACTTCATTAAATCTCTAGAATAATCTATACAAGACCCACTTGGAATATTCTAGAAGACTTCTATAATGAAATAAGGAAATAAAATAATTTATTTTATTTTCCCTTTCTACTTCATTAAATCTCTAGAATAATCTATCCAAAACCCACTTGGAATATTCTAGATGATTTCCATAATGAAATAAGGAAATAAAATAATTTAAGACTCCTAGTCCTTCCAAATTAATTCCTTTCCTAATCCATTAAAAATTCCATAAAGGAATAATTAAATAAGGAAAAATTAATTTAGGACTCCTAAACTTTCCAAATTAATTATTTTCCTAATCCATTAAAAATTCCATAAAGGAATAATTAAATAGGAAAAATAAATTAATTATAAATTTATTCCTTTTCCTAATCTATGAAAATTCCCAAGAATAGGAATAATCAATAAGGAAAAATAAATTTATTCTAAATTTATTCTTTTTCTATTCCATGAGAATTCCCAAAAAAAAAAAAAAGGAATACTCAAAATAGGAAAACCGAATAATTTAGGAAAGTTGGATCTTGGCCGAGATGAACGCGGGTTGGGGATCCCCGCGCTCACCATGATCGACCACCCACCTAGAGGAGTCGAACTCCTCATGGTGGTCGATCGAGCCTCATGAGATCGGCCATGGGGATGGCCGATCGAGCCCTCCCTCTCTTCGTCTCCCCCGTCACAATTTTCCGGTCGTCGTTTCGTCCTCGATCCAACGTAAAATAAATTACAAATTTATTACTACGTTATCCGGTATCGATTCTCTACATGAAATCAACCTCATACAATTTCCGGAAAAATTAAGAACAAGCATTCACCACACAAGAACAAATATTGACATCACCGAGAGTTTAATAATCAAGAGCAATATTATGGACATTAATTAATATAATTAAATCTAGCCATAATAATCGGAAACCCTGCAAGGTAGAACAATTTATCGAAAAATACCATGAACTAAAACCAACGCTTTGATACCAATTGTTGGAAATCGATATCCCGGAATTAATAAATTAATTAAAATTAATTATCTAATTAACTCCGACCGAAATCCCTCGGAGATCGAATATCCGGATTGTCAAAAATTGCGGAACCGACAACCCAATCGAAATTCCGATCGCCGGAAAACAACCACGAACACCACCGCGCGAGCCGGGGCACGACCGAGCACACAACGCACCCGAAGGCACGCCGTGCGTCCAGCCGAGCCCCCGCGAAGTTGGGGCTCGCGATCACGCCGATCGCCGGGTTGCGCACGGCAACCCCACGGCGAGTCCGGCGACTCGCCGTCCACGGAGGAGGGGCTGCTCGCCGTGCGAGCAGCAGCGGCACCAGCCCGCTGCCCACGCGATCGAGCACGCGCTCGATCGCATCCCCGGCGTCCAGCCGGGGTCCTTCGTGCGTCGCCGGCGGTCGAAGCCCTAGGGCTCGACCGCCACCCTCGGCGTCCAGCCGAGGGTTCGTCCTCTCGATCCCGGCGAGGATCTCTCGACCTCCCGCGGTCCGGTGATCCTCGATCACCACCGCGAGGTCGATCCTCGTCCCCGGGTTCGTACGTCCCTTGGATCTTGGTTCATGATATTCTCACGATAAATAAACGATAAAATCATAAAGAGGGTTTTACGATTTACCTCGTTCTCGTTGTTCGGAAAAACGAAGAACTCAATTTGACGACCTTGAGATCTTCCCACGTATTCCTTGCACTAGCCCGGACGTCGTGTGGGCGACGATCTACCGAACTCCATGGATCCTCCTCTCTACTTTCTCTCTCTAGAATTGTAATCTTCAACTTATATGAGAATAGAGAAGACCATGTAGTGCTTTTATAGGCTACGTAGGGGATCTTAAGGAGGTGGAATATTGGGCTTCCAATAATAGTGATTAAATTGAGCCCAAGCCCAAATCTATTAATCCTTACTATTATTAATTAATTTATTTTCCACTATATAAATTAATTGCACTCCCAATATTAAACCATATTATATCAAATAATATTTCTCCGGTAGTATTATTTATTCCGTGTATTTAAGATATAAATATCCATGAATAAAATTAATTTATTGCTAATTAATTTATTCATCTCTTATTTCCGAGACTAGTACCATTCATCCTTAATTATTATGCGGAACAAATCCACCTGCAGGGTTTACATAATAATTCCTTATGAACTCATCTCGGGGATATTATCAACCCTTACGGGATACACTTTCCCGTCAAGTATTCACGGCATGCCATATATAAAATATAGTGACCCAACTTAACCGGTAATTAACCCAATAATTAAATCGGTTAATTCCTTTGGTAAATCAAAGTCACGTATATTAAATATACACACCCGCAATAGTATCGGGGATTAAGAATAAAATACACTGAGACTTAAATCGATTATCGCCGGCAATCCTAATCGATAAATCTCAAGCAGATCCGCTCAATACACCAAGTGTACAAGTGTGATAAAATAATCAAGACAGATTATTTTCTCTCTCACACAACGACTATACCGATGGATTGGTCCGTGTCCGTCTAGGTCGTGAGCAACTGTTCGATTAAATACGAGTAACCGATAGTATGATCTTCTGTGTGGGCCCGACACACCATACTAACTACAACGTATAGAATCCAGGACTATAATTTGCATATATTTAATTATAAATAATTAAACGCAAATAATTGTTTATTTAATTAAATAGATTAATGGCAATGGATCGTGAGTTTCCGTTACTTAAATCTAGACATTAAGTACACAACTCCAACAGGAGTTACTTTATGATCAATTTCCTATGCATAAAGAAGATGACTTTATGGGATATGCATCTCCTACTGAGGCTGAAATACCAAATGAAGAAGCCAAAATTTTTTACAATCTTCTGAAAGATGCTGAACAAGAACTATACCCAGGATGCAGTAAATTCTCAAAGTTATCATTCATCGTGCGAATGCTTTATATCAAGTGTCTTGGAAACTGGACTAATAACTCCTTCGGCATGATGCTAGATTTACTAAGAGAATCCTTTCCAGAGGGCGTCCAACTTCCCAAGAATTATCATGCAGCACGAAAAACATTAAGAGATTTAGGTCTTGATTATCAAAAGATAGATTCATGCATAAATGATTGCATGATATATTGGGGTGAGAGTGAAAGCAAAGCAACTTGTGATACTTGTGGTCAATCTCGGTGGAAAGTATCAAATGGTAGTGATATTCCAAAAGTTGATACTTACAAGAATAACAAAAAAGAAAAAAAAGTGGCAATCAAATCCTTTTGGCATTTTCCATTAAAGCCAAGGCTACAGAGACTATTCATGACTACTGAATCTGCTTTGCATATGACATGGCATGCAAAACAGCGCATGAAGGATGGTATTATGAGACACCCGGCTGATTCTCCAGCATGGCACACGTTTGACTACAACCATCCAGAATTTGCGAAAGAGCCTCGAAATGTGAGGTTGGGTTTGTCAGCTGATGGATTTAGTCCATTTAGAAGCATGATGGTTAACCATAGTACTTGGCCGGTTGTTTTAATGCCATATAACCTACCACCTGGAGAGTGTATGAAGAAATCATATTTTATGTTGTCTACACTTATACCGGGTCCTAATGAACCTGGAAACAACATTGATGTTTACTTAGAACCGTTAATTACAGAGCTAATAGAACTATGGAATGTAGGTGTTGATACATATGATTCTTCACAAAAACAAAATTTCAGAATGCGTGCAGCATTATTGTGGACTATCAGTGATCTTCCCGGCCTTTCAAACTTGTCTGGATGGAGTACTAAAGGAAAATATGCATGCCCTGTGTGTCTAAAGCACACAAACTCAGAGTATTTGAAGAACTCACACAAACAATGTTACATGTGCCATCGAATATTTTTGCCCAATGATCACCCTTATCGAAATGATACACGTTCATTTGTAGATAAGGAGGAACATAGAGAAGCCCCTATTTATCCGAGAAGTTTTGAGATATTTGAAGAAGTGAAGAACTTACAGAATAAATTTGGGAGAAAACTTTCTGATCAAGGCTTGCCTTATAATTGGAAGAAAAAAAGCATTTTCTTTGAGTTACCATATTGGAAAAGTAATCTACTACGCCATAATCTGGATGTTATGCATATTGAGAAGAATGTGTGTGACAAGATTTTATACACTTTATTGGGTGGTGATAAGTCCAAGGATAACAAAAATTCACGCTTGGACTTGAAAGATAAAGGTATAAGACCGGGGTTGCATCCTTTTGTAGATGAAAATGGTAAGGAATGGTTACCTGCATCTTGTTTTGCGTTGGATAAACATGAGAAACAACAATTCTGCAAGGTTCTGAAAAGCGTAAAAGTGTCTGATGGTTATGCATCAAATATGTCAAAGAATGTGCAGCTAAAGCCTCCAAAAATTTTCATAAGCAAGTCTCATGATAGTCATATCCTCATGCAACAATTACTACCTGTGGCATTGCGTCAACTTCTGCCAACTTATGTTCGTTCGCCTATTATTCGTCTATGCAAGTACTTCAGAGAATTATGTTCTAAGACGCTGCATCACGAAGATCTGGTTCGAATGGAAAATGATATAGCTGTTATTCTTTGCCAACTTGAAAAGATTTTTCCTCCGTCATTTTTCGATCTTAGTGTACATGTCACTGTACATTTGGTTGCTGAGGCTAAATTAGGAGGCCCGGTCTGCCATCGATGGATGTATCCTATTGAAAGGTAATTTGCTTTTTTTTTTCTACTTTATAATTATAATATTAGCATACAATACTTCCTGATATGCGCTTATTTTTATTTACTTTAAAAGGTACTTGTGCACACTGAAATCTTATGTTCGTAATAAAGGAAGACCTGAAGGTTCAATTGCTGAAGGATATCTTGCAGAAGAGTGTTTATCGTTTTGTTCGCTATACCTAAATGAGAGTGTTGAAACAAGGCATAATCGAGTTGGTAGAAATGAGGACGGAGGCTGCACAATTAATGAAGGGCTAAAAATATTCTCAATGAACGGTTACCCTTTATGGCGCGGAGAATCGTTTGTTCTTGAAAATAAAAAATTAGAAAAAGCTCATAGATATGTGCTTTTCAATTGTGAGGAGATCAAGTCTAAAATAGAGTAAGCATGGAGTTTCCTGTTATAAATAAAAAGATTTTTTATTTTATCAATCATTCCTGATTTTTATGTTGTCTTTGCAGCGAACATGAGAGAATGATTAGAAACAAAAAGCGTCGCTCTCCAGAACATGAGATTAGAAGAATACACAGTGAAAGTTTTGCTTCATGGATCCTTAACCAAGTAAGATCAATAAACTTATTTGTAGTTTTTGTCTTTTTTTTTTTATTGACAAACATCTTTTATTAGGTTGTTGGAGCTAATTATATTGACGAGACAGGAGATATAATCGGCAATGATATTGCATGTCTCGTGAAAGGTCCGATTCATGCAGGAAAACGATATAAGGGGTTTGTTATCAATGGGTTTAGATTCCACACCAAAGAAATAGAGCGAAAAAGAAAAACCCAAAATTGTGGGGTTGTGGTTAGTGCAATAACGACTAGTTTTGCTAGCAAAAAGGATAAAAGACCGATCTCCAAGGATTTGACATACTATGGGATTGTGAAAGATATAATTGAGTTATTTTATTCCCAAGAAAAGAGAGTTGTGCTATTTGAGTGTGATTGGGTAACGAAAGGTAGGAGAATCACACAAGATAATGATGGGTTCACCTTAGCGAACTTCGCAAATATAAAGCGTCAGAATGAGCCTTTTGTTCTTGCATCTCAAGTAGAACAAGTATTTTATGTAGAGGATCCTTCAGATAAAAATTGGCAGGTGGTCATAAACTGTAAAGCAAGGGAAAAAATAGAGGATGAAGACGACTTCATAATAAGCGATGTTGACACATGTTTACTAGGCTCATCAAGCAATGAACCTCGAAGCGATGATATTGAAGAAATTTGTTTGGTTCGAGAAGGGGCACCTCCAATTCCTTCTGAATAGAGGATGAAATACCATTGTTTCATATTATACAATTTAGTAGTGCTCATTTTTCTGTTTAGGGTAGTCAATTTACTTTTGTTAGACTGCTAGTTTATTAACTATGTTTATATTTGTTTTATTTATTGGGTGTTTAAATTTTTTAATATTTCCTTTCGGTTTATATTGAATCCTAATATTATTGTTCTTAACTAAACTGTTTTAATCTTAGGAAAATGGAAAAGAAGAAAACTATAACTCTACGTGATCTTCAGGGTATGGCTAGAGAACGGAAAAAAGACCATGTGAATGGTGGTCAAAGCACGCTTCCACGTTCTTCTGTTGATGTTATTGAGAAACACAATTTTCTTCAAGGTAGCATATATTCTTCTTTATATTGCTCATTTATCTATTAAATTGTTATTTTTTAATTTTATTATATTTTTAAAGAAAACATTATATCAATGACGCGAGACAACGAATTACTGCTGATTCTATTAATCCTCAAAGAAGTGGGGATAAAGTTGTCGCAAAGCAAAATGTCGATCCAGGTATATCATTGCATTAGTATTATTAATATTAGACTGTGTGTATGTATTTTTATTCTTTTGTTTTATTTAAATGATGTAGTGTATTGTATTTAATGGGATGAAATTAATGGTGTGTTTCATATTATCATTGTAGTAATGACAAAAGGCCGCAAAGCAACTGGTCATCATGTACCTGACAAACAAAAAAGTCAAAATATTGATGACGATGTCCTTGATCAACACTCTAATCCTCAAGGTATAAAAACACTTACCAGTAAACAATACAGTACATATACATTATTAAGTTACATTATTATTATTATTATTGTAATTATTTATGAATATACTTTGTAAAGTGTGAACTTGGTTTATCTTTTTTTTAACGAATCTTGCATGTCTTATGAAGAAAATGCAACTGAAAAGAGAAGTTTAAGAATTGCTAATAATAAACAAAAAGAGAAATCTATTTTTGAAGTTGAAAAACCTGTTGGTGAGAACACTATTGAGTCGGCTACTGAACAACATGATGACAATCAAGGTATGCTACACACACACACACACACACACATATATATATATATATATATATATATATATATATATATATATATATATATATATATATATATATTATATTATATGTTATTTAAATTCTTAATGATTTTATTGTTAACTAATTAACTTACTTTTTTGCAGATCACGTCTTTGAGCCACCTAAAGTTAGAGGGTATACTTATATGCCTCGACTTTGGGCTATAAGTTCTAAGAATTCAAACATTCAACGCTTGAAAATTGAATTTAACAAGTTTGGAAAGCCAATAGGTCCTAATAAAAGTAGCTTTGTTGAATTTTTGGGATCTATAGTCAGAAATGGAAACTTAGCTCCACTAAATTATAAAGATTGGCATAAAGTACCTGCAAGTTTTAAAAAAGACATGCTAGAGAATGCCAAGGTATGTTTTTGTTACACTAGTATTTATTCATGTTATTAATTGTATGTTTGATTTTTTACATGGTGAAATATAATTGTGCAAGGAAGCTTTGATGTTTCAAGTAACACTAGTATTTATTTATATTATTGATTGTATGTTTGATTCTTTTACATGGTGAAATATAATTGTGCAGGGGAGCTTTGATGTTCCAATTGGATATGACAAATTTATTTTACAAGCTTTGGGTAAAAGTTGGAGGGCTTTCAAATGCAGAATTAAAACACAATTCTTTAATTCGGAGGCAACAATAGAACAAAACTTGCGCAGGAGGCCTGATACACATGATGAGAGGGTGAAACAAGATCAATGGAAGTTCCTTGTAGAATATTGGTGCAGCGAAGAGTCGAAGGTGGTATTCTTGTATAGTTTTCTTCATTACACGTTAATTAAATGTTTTATACATATACCACTGTTGCTTACAATTTGCAGAAAACTAGCGACAAAAATAAAGAAAATAGGGGGAAGAAGAAAATGCAACATATTACAGGAAAGAAGAGTTTTGCCCAAGTCCATGAAATGGCCAAGGTAATTTCGAATCATCAGTTGAAAATTTGATGAGAATTTACGTGTTTATTATTTATATAAATATTATTTATTTGTGTAGGAAGAAGTTTTTCGTAATATTGGGGCAAAAGAAAATGATATGACTGGATTTGAAAATGTTGATGACGATTTCGAACTGACTAGAGCAGATATATTCTCAAAGTGTTATTCACGGGAAGGGAATACTTCTAATCCTGAAGTTGCAAACGCATTGGTGAAGTTTATTACAACTTCTTTAATTTTGTTCTTATCATTAAATCTCGTATAAAGTTTTTTTTAATAATTATACTGTTTCAACTTCATAATAGGAAAAAATGCAACAATTGAAGAGTCAAATTCCACCAGGTGAACGAGACATAGGTCCGAATGATATATACTCTCAAGTTATTGGTAAAGACACTGGTGGTCGAGTACGCATGTACGGCTATGGAGTAACAGCAAAAGAGGTATATGGTGGTGAATTACTTGACCGAGAAGACATTAGTCGCATTGCTAGGGAAAAAGAAAGATTGGAAAAAGAACTTGAAGAGAAGGACAAATTAATCGAAACATTGTTGAGAAATGAGAACATCAGAGGACGTTCAAATATTGCACAGGCCCCTCCACCACACAATAATCATAAACTTGGCCAATCATCACGACCCTCAAATGTCAATTCTTCAATTCAGGTAAGAGTAAAAATTTTCAAAGTAATATTTAACGATTCATTTAGCTTTTGTTTTTGTGAAAATATCATTTTTCAAATATTGCACAGGCTTCTCTACCACACAACAATCATAAAATTGGCCAATCAACACGACCCTCATATGTCAATTCTTCAATTCAGGTAAGAGTAAAGAATTTCAAAGTAATATTTAACGATTAATTTAACTTTTTTTTTTTGTGAAAAAATTATTTTTCAAATATTGCACAGGCCCCTCTACCACACAACAATTATAAACTTGGCCAATCTTTATGGCCCTCAAATGTCAATTCTTCAATTCAGGTAAGTGTAAAATTTTGCAGTAATATATATTTTTTTATTTGGTGAGAATATCATTGAAATATAACATATATATATATATATATATATATATATATATATATATATATATATATATATATATATATTTGTGTAAACAGAATGGAGTAAAGGTTATCTTAAAAGGTATGCGTGCTGGAACCAATGTTGCACAAGGTGTTGTGGAAAGCTCAAATCCTATTAAGTAGGTTAATGGAGAGTTATTAGGGCGTGAATGGTGCGAAGTGAAAATTCTTGTGGCAATAGAATATGATGAACCAGTTATTCGACTATGTGGTGGTCTTAAAGTTGTTGGGCAAGCTATCGGACGAAGCATTGCTTGGCCAAAACATTTGGTAAATTTCTTTTTATATTATTTCATTTCTCTTGTAGTTACACTACTACACTTTCAAATATTAATTTTATTTATTTTTGTTTGTACAGCTTGAAGTTGAAGAAACAGGATAAATTTATCACAAATTTATTTCTCCCATTCATGTGCAGTACTTATGATCTTATTTTATTTATTTTAATTTTGGATTTTGGATTATGAGAGTTTATGTTACAAGATTGATGACATTTTATTATTTAATTATTTGTTATTAGTTTTTGAATTTTGATTAAATTTTCTTATCATGTTATTGAAATTAATATCCCAAAAATTGTGACAAGTCGAATTATTGATTAATTAAACTCTCTAGATGGTAATAAGCGTCATAAAATAGCATAAATCAAAGCAAATAAGTGTCATAAAATGTGGTCAATGGAAACATTTGTGTCACTAAATGAGTTAGGTAAGTTAGTTAAAAAATTTATAATGACGTTTATAAATGTCTTCAAATCAATTTTTAATGACGGTAACAAGTGTCACGAAATAATATTATTATGACACATAAAAGTGTCACTATATGAGTTTGTTAAGTTAGTTACAACTCTCTTGTGACAAGAGAAAGCGTCACTATAGTGCACAATCGTGACACCTGCCAACATTGCCAAATGAAGTTATAATGACACATAAAAGTGTCACAACACAATACATTCATAACATTCACAAGCGTCAAAATATAATGTTATTAAGACGCGTCAAAGTGTCACTAAAATACATCTGTGGTGACACTTTCTTAGTGTCATTATACCTACCTATAGAAACGCCAAATCAGGTGACGCTTTGGGAAAGCGTCACTATAGTAAAAGTGTCATTAAAAGTAATTTTTAGTGACACTTTTGAGCGTCTCTATAGCCCGTTTTTGTAGTAGTGGAAGTACTTGAATTGATTCACTCTGATTTGTGCGGGCCTTTATCTGTCCAAGCGAGAGGAGGTTATGAATTTTTCGTAACCTTCACTGATGATTACTCAAGGTATGGTTTTATATACCTGATGCGCCGCAAGAGCGAGTGCTTTGACAAGTTCAAGGAGTACAAAGCTCTTGTGGAGAACCTTCATGGTAAAACCATAAAGACTCTACGATCTGATCGTGGAGGAGAGTACCTCTCGGGAGAGTTTAAGGCGTACTTATTAGAGAATGGGATCGACTCCTAGATGACTGCACCATACACGCCCCAGCAGAATGGTGTAGCAGAAAGAAGGAATAGGACTCTTATGGAAATGGTAAGATCTATGATGAGTTATTCAGACCTACCAGTTTCGTTCTGGGGATATGCCTTGGAAACAGCGGCGTATATCCTGAACTTAGTCCCTTCTAAATCAGTCCCTAAGACGCCCTCGGAATTGTGGACCGGGCGAAAGCCAAATTTGAAACACATTCGGGTCTGGAGTTGTCCAGCACATGTGCTGAAGCATGGGGCTGATAAGTTGGAATCTCGTTCAGATATTCGGTTGTTTATAGGATATCCTAGAGGAACGAAAGGTGGTCTATTTTATAGTCCTAAGGACCAGAAGATCGTTGTTAGCACCAACGCTCGGTTCTTGGAAGAGGATTATATAATGGACCACAAGCCCAAGAGTGAGATAATACTTAACGAACTGAGAGGGGACGATCAAGACTTAGATCCAACCGAACCGGGTGATACGCCACCACAGTCTGCACCTGTAGTTACTGAGGTTACACCGGTAGGAGGGTTGTTCGACAACCCGATAGGTTCATGTTTATAGGTGAGTCTTCGGACTTGTTACCTGGAGAACATGAGGCCGATCCCTGGACCTATGGCGAGGCGCTTAAAGATCAAGATGCTCAGTCCTGGCAAAAGGCGATGAAATCTGAGATTGAATCAACGGATTCAAATCAGGTCTGGAATCTTGTAGCACCGCCCAAAGGTGTAAAAGCCATTGGTTGCAAGTGGGTGTACAAGAGAAAAAGAGGGTCTGACGGGAAGGTTGAAACCTTCAAGGCTAGGCTTGTTGCGAAAGGGTATACTCAGAAAGAAGGGATCGATTATGAGGAAACCTTTTCGCCGGTAGCTATGCTAAAGTCGATCCGGATTCTTTTGTCTATAGCATCTTATATGGATTATGAGGTGTGGCAAATGGACGTCAAGACAGCATTCTTGAATGGGAATCTTGACGAGACCATTTACATGAGACAGCCAGAAGGTTTCATCAAGAAAGGCCAAGAGCATCTAGTGTGTAAGCTAAACCGATCCATTTATGGATTGAAGCAATCTTCTAGATCTTGGAACATGCGGTTTGATGAGGTTATCCAGTCTTATGGATTCATTCAAAGCATGGACGAGTCGTGTGTATACCGGAGAAGTGACGGAAACAGTATGGCGTTTCTCGTGCTTTATGTAGACGACATCCTTCTAATTGGCAACAATGTGAAGATGTTGTCGGACATAAAGGGATGGTTGTCCAAGCAATTCTATATGAAAGACTTAGGACAAGTTGGGCATGTTCTTGGGATCAAGGTTATAAGGGATCGCCGGAAAAGAACATTAAGCTTGTCCCAGGCTTCATACATTGATACGATTCTGGCTCGTTTCAACATGCAGAATTCCAAGAGAGGTGCTCAACCTTTCTGCCATGGAATTCATCTATCTAAAGACATGTGTCCCAAAACACAAAAGGAGATAGATTACATGAAGAAGGTTCCTTATGCTTCGGCAGTAGGAAGTCTAATGTATGCCATGTTGTGCACGAGACCTGATATCTGCTATGCCGTGGGCATGGTAGCTAGATATCAGAGTAACCCTGGACAGGGTCACTGGACTGCTGTAAAGAACATACTTAAGTACCTGCGAAGGACTAGGAATTATGTTCTGAGTTACAAAGCGTCCGAGTTGATTCCTATTGGTTACACAGACTCGGATTTCCAATCTGATAAGGATCAGCGAAAGTCTACACTAGGCTATGTGTTCACATTGGGAGGTGGAGCAGTCTCATGGAAGAGTGTTAAGCAGAAATGCATTTCGGACTCTACCATGGAAGCCGAATATGTAGCAGCCTCTGAGGCAGCTAAAGAATCGGTGTGGCTCCGGAACTTCCTTATGGACTTGGATGTGGTTCCTAAAATGCCTAGAGCTATCACAATTTATTGTGACAATAGCGGTGCAGTGGCTAATGCAAAGGAACCACGAGCCCACAATGCGAGTAAACACATAGATCGCAAGTACCACCTGATTAGAGACATCGTCAGGAGAGGCGATGCGGTTGTCACCAAGATTGCATCAGCGGATAACCTGGCTGACCCCTTTACGAAGGCACTTCCAGCGGAAGCGTTCAAGAGACACGTGAAGGGGATGGGTATCGGATGTATGGTAGAGGGCAACTAGAGATTTAGTATAAGTGGGAGATTGATGGAGTTATATTCTAAATGTCTAGTTTAGTGACAATATGGAACTCCTTATCTGTGTTTTACATTATCTATTAATCAAACTGTCGACATTTAATCTATCATGTACTTGAATGCAATAGTCCTAGATATATACGTTGTAGACAGTATGGCGTGAGGAGACACGCGGAAGATCATACTGTCGGTTACTCGTATACTATCGAACAGAAGCTCACGATTTAGATGGACAGGGACAATCCATCGGTACGTCGTAGTGTGACTGGGTAATAGTTGGTCTTGACTATTATGTTACACTCGTATACTTGGTGTATTGAGCAGGACCACGGGAGGGCGTTCGATTTATACTAATCGACGTAATCGAACTAGACCTCAGAATTACGGATATACGAATTCCTAATCCCTATATAATTATAGGTGCGTATGTCTAATTCTCGGTTCTTTAACTTGCCAATGAGTGAGGCTAATTGATTAGTCGAGATACTCGGTAAATTGGGAATCGGAATTGTACACACGGCATGCTATAGATTATAGACAGGAAACCGTGTCCCGTTTATCGGGTTGATGACGTCCCCGAGATGAGCTCATAAAGTTTATCATGTAAACCCTGCAGGTGGATTTGTTCCACATGATAATAAGGATGAGTGGTACTAGTCTCGGATAATAAGAAATGAATTTAATTTAATTATTAGTAATTAAATAAGTTCGTGGACGTTCTATATCTTAAACACGGGGAAAGTCGTATATGTAATTTCGGCGGAAAATATTATTGGTAAAATAATATGAATTAATTAATTGGGAATTCAATTATAATTTTATAGTGGAATTAATTATAATTAAAACTGGATTTAATTAAAGGTTTTCTTTTGAGGACACCGGTTTAATTAAATTGCAATTTAGCCTAATTAATTAATTAACCTAAGGTCCCTAGTGTGGCCTATTTAAACCCCTCCCCCTCTCTTCTCTAGACCTAACTTACGCAGCTTTTATTTTTCTTCACTTAAGAAAATAAAACGTGAGAGAGAGTTTAAGAGAGAAGAAGAAGAGGAGACTTCCGGTGGATCGTTGCCCACACAACGTCTGGAGTCGAGGGCTAGGATACACACTAGAAGATCAGAGGTGTTCGCCTATTCGGCTTCTCCGAATCACGCATCAAAGGTAAAGAATCGAAAACCCTTTTCCGCATCTATTTCGATTCTTATTGTACGTAATAATCCAACGAACCTACGATCGGGTTCCGGGTATCGTGGATCGCATTCCTCGACTACTGGGGGTTCTAGGACCTTCGGATCGGTAGTCGGAAGAGGAAAAACGACCCGGAAACGAGCCCAGAACAGCAGGTCGCGCTGCTGTCCGCGCTGCTGAAGGACAAACGGCGACCGCCGTTTCTAAACGGCGACCGCCGTTTTGGTGTTTTTCTGGCAGCCCGCTCGGTTCGCGCGGTTGTCCTTCGGGGCAATGGCTGGGCGTGAATCGGGGCACGGGCTGGAAAAGCGAACGAAGTAGCGACATCGGATGTCGACTGGGATCGTTCGGATGTTCGAGTGATCGAACAAACGCATCCCGGGTAGTCGATTTCCAACACCTTACACTTTGAGATACCAGCGATTTATCAAACCGAATAATAGTATCTAGTTGTACTACGGGCATAGCGCTAGAACGTGTTGGAGCTTTGCGGTCGTATGATTTGGATTTCCGGACATGCTATTGGCCGAATTGGGTTCGTCTAGAGATCTATACGAGTTTGGGCAAACTAGATCCATGCGACCACATAGGTATCGAATTGTCTAAGCTCAGGGGATTAGGCATAAGTATACCTTGCCTTTCTTTACACCGTAAGGACGGATTGGGGTGGGGTGACTGTAGGCGTGACTTAATAGGACTGCTTTCACTTTGTTCGACATCCTATAACCGATTGACAAACCATCAGTTAAAACCATAAGTGCCAGGGATCGGTAGTTTGCCCAGAGAACCCAGAGAGAAGCCAAAGCCCAGAAGCCTATTTTCCTTTATTTGAATTCAGTTTGATTAATTACTTTTCTGTTTTCTGTTTGGTCAAAGTGTTTAGTTTATTATTTCTGCATGTTAGTTTGGGTTAATTAGACTTTATATTTCTGTTAGTTGGTAGTTTGATTAAACACTGTGACTCAGCAACCAAACTTAAAACCTTTTATTTGTGACACTATTTGGGCAAAGCCGAGATTAACTAAATTGCAATTGCTTCCTCGTGGGATCGACCCTATACTTATCACTTGCTATCTTGTGTTGAGTTTAGGAACTTTATAAATTTATTTTGACCGCGTTAGCTTCCACGACAAAGTTTTCGCGTCGTCAACTTCATTTAATGATTACTCAAGAAATGGATTAGAATACATGATGTGCCACAAAAGCAAGTGTTTTGACAAGTCAAAGGACACTAAGCAATTGTGGAGAACCATCAAGGTATATCCATTTGTAGCCTGCGATTTGATCGCGGAGGCAAGTACCTGTCTGAGGAATGCATAGCATACTGATCAGATATTAGGATTTGATCCCAAATGACAACACCATACACTCTTGTGTTGAAATGGTGTGTCGGAAATAAGAAATGGAACTCTTATAGAGGTAGTAAAAGATGAGTTATACGGAACATCCTATGTTCTATGGATATGTCCTTGAAACAAAAGCGCATTCAAATGCGGTTGTAGAATATCCTGGAAGAACAAAATATGTGTGTTCAATAGTACTATGAACCAGAAGGACGTTATAAGTTCTAACGCCCGGTTCATAGAGGAAGACTATTAGAAGAACCACGAGCCCAAAGTGACGTGATACTTTGAAATGAGAGAGAACGATAAGGACTGAGAACCAGCCGAACCGAGTAGCTGTACACCACTAACTGCACCTACTATTATTACTATTTATACACCGGAATGCTGTTGTAGTGGGAGGTTGTGGGTCAACCAGAGATATTCATAAGACTAGGAGAGTTTTCGGACTCTGGACCTAGTATACATGAAATCGATCCCTGGATTTACATGAAGGCAGTACTAGATCTAAATGTGCCTTCTTGGAAAGCAATATGGATTATTGCTAATAGGCAAGATCATTTAGAGTACAAGTTTAGTTGATCCATTTATGGATTGGAACAAAGCATTGAGTTCGTGGTACTTGCAAATTGATGAGATAGTCCATTTTATGGATTCATCAAAGCATAGACGAATCATGTGTATTGGAAATGTGATGGAACAAAGTGGTGTTTCTCGGGTTTTATGTACAGAACATTCTTATCATTGGTAACAATGTAAAGATGTTGTCAAGACATAAAATGAGGTTGTCTAGATTAATCAATATGAAAGATATAGGAAGAAGTTGGACATGTTCTTGAGATCTTGGATCTCTGGGAAAGAACATTGTACTTCTCCTGGACATCTTACATATATATGATTATGGTTCGTTTTAACATGCAAGATTCCGAGAAAGGTTCGTTACCTTTCAGATACGGAATGCATCTATCTAAGGATATGTGTTTTGGAACACAAAAGGAGATAGAAGCAATTAAAGTAGTTTCCTACACTTTGAGTATGGAAAGCTTAATGCAATGTTGAAAAACAAGAACCTGATATCGGCTATGCGGTAAGCATAGTGGGAGGATATCAAGGTAATCCTGGAAAGGAATATTCGACTGCTGTAAAGTACTTTCGAAGTACTGTTCTAGAATACGAAGCAGACGAGCATTTCCTTTGGATTACATTCTCTTAAATTTCTAATCGAATGAGGACCGGTGTATGTCGATATCAGGCTATGTGTTTCACTATTGAAGGAGAAGGAGTTTTAACATGGAAGATGAAAGTCGTAGGCAGTAAATAAAACGCAGTGAAATGCGCTGCCTAGGCAAGGCAGTGTTCTGCGGCAGAACAACGTATGCCGCAGCACGATGCCTTGTACAGAAAACGTTCGTTTTACGTGATTTAATTGAGTTTAAGTATTTTATCCAGATTAACCAAGTTGTTTAATTGATAAAATTATATGTGATATATGTATAAGAATTGCAGCGGAATTAATAAAAAATAAATCACTTCGAACGAACACACACACACGTACGAAAATGTAAAGAACAAAAATTTAAATCTTTGTATGTGTATTTAAATTATACACATACGAAACGGCCTTACGGCCAGAAACTTTATTAAAGAAATGAGTCTTTACAAAAGAATACTCTTGGATTTACAAATGATATTACCAAAGGCTATACACATGTATGCCTTCGTATTAATCGTATCCGAAGAGTATGAACAATCAACAACAAAAACCTAGCTACTGAAATGAACACCTATACTAAACTATCGAATCATCAGCTGAACAAACGAACTCTCTTAGGGACGAGAGAACACACGGCACGACGAGCTTCACGAATGAAGTCGCGACTCTAAAAGCTCGATGATCGATTACCGAAGGAAATGTGTTTCTGGAGGTGTTAATGTGTTGTATGAGTGTTGCTGAATAGTGTTGGGGTCGTCCTCTATTTATAGGAGGAGATTCCCAACTGAATTCCTTGATTTGCTAGGTCAACAATCGGTTGAGAAATTCTAGGGCAGGCTGCTTTGACCGCTGCCGCAGGATGCCTTCTGAAGTTCTTCTGGAATCCATTGCAACACTGCAATGCCTTCCATACTATCCTGACTTTAGCATTCCCTTGCCCTTATATCATGCTTAGCTTGATTCTCTTAACTCAACCTCTTGTCCAAGCCTTGCACCGCTGCGGCATAACTCTGCCTTGCTGTGCTGCGGCAGAAATCTTCTATGTTGATTGTTTTTCAAGCACGTTCCAACTAATGAACTATGCTAAATCAAATCACCAATATGACAAGTGATTACAACAGTTTAAATTGTGAAGAAAGAAGAAAACAAATAAATATGTTAGCAAAACAACTTCTGCCTAGATCCTTTAAGGCATTGTAATGCCCAAACATATTTATCCTTACAAACTCCCCCTTTTTATCTTTCTTCACAAAACCATGAGGCAGCAGCGCAAAGGAGCACTCCCCCTCAATGAAATACATCTGACTTAGAAGTATATGAGATTTATCTTGACAAAACAACTAAGGCATAAAACTCCCCCTTAGTTAATACTTCCTAAGTAGAACAAAAATTTATTTAACAACTAACTAACTAATAAAAAAAACAAGTTAAACTAAGTAAGCCTTTAAATAACACGCCAATTTTTTCAAAAGGAAAATAACTACTTGAATAGAGATTGTTCAACCAAATAAAAACTTAACAACCAAATTGTTCAAAAAGCAAATAGACAGAAATTAAATAAATTGTTCAGAATAAATAAAAACTAAAGCAAAAGAAGAAATGATATTTCTTCGGGTCTTGAGAACTGCAATCCTTCAAACTCTTCAATCATCGTGCTCGGGTGACGATCCACGCTCTTCACCATCAATCTCTGCTGCAGTGTCTGCGGCAGCCTTCTCTGCTGCGGCAACTTCCATCTCTGCAGCTTCTTCAGCTTCAACCTCCTTGATGTCTTCATCAATGCGCTTCTTCAACATCTTCAAAACAGTGCTCCTTGCCACTTTGCCCTCAGCTGCTGTGATGGAGTTGTATTCTAAATGTCTAGTTTAATGCAAATACGGAACTCCTTATCTATACCTTAATTCAAGATATGATTCAAGCATGTTTGCATTTAATGCAATAGTCCTTGATGTATACGTTGTAGACAGTATGGCGTGAGGAGACACGCGGAAGATCATACTGTCGGTTACTCGTATACTATCGAACAGTAGCTCACGACTTAAATGGACAGGGACAATCCATCGGTACGTCGTAGTGTGACTGGTAGATAGTCGGTCTTGACTATCATGTTACACTCATACACTTGGTGTATTGAGCAGGACCACGGGAGGGCGTTCGATTTATACTAATCGATGTAATCGAACTAGACCTCAGATATTGCGGATATGCGAATTCCTAATCCCTATATAATTATAGGTGCGTGTGTCCAATTCTCGGTTCTTTAATCTACCAATGAGTGAGACTAATTGATTAGTCGAGATTCTCGGTAAATTGGGAATCGGAATTGTACACACGGCATGCTATAGATTATAGACAGGAAACCGTGTCCCATTTATTGGGTTGATGATGTCCCCGAGATGAGCTCATAAAGTTTATCATGTAAACCCTGCAGGTGGATTCGTTCCACATGATAATAAGGATGAGTGGTACTAGTCTCGGATAATAAGAAACGAATTAATTTAATTATTAGTAATTGAAATTAATTCGTGGACATTCGATATCTTAAACACGGGGAAAGTCGTATATGTAATTTCGGCGGAAATATTATTGGTAAAATAATATAGATTAATTAATTGGGAATTCAATTATAATTTTATAGTGGAATTAATTATAATTAAAATTGGATTTAATTAAAGGTTTTCTTTTAAGGACACCGGTTTAATTAAATTACAATTTAGCCTAATTAATTAATTGTCCTAAGGTCCCTAGTGTGGCCTATATATATACCCCTCAATCTCTCTTCTCCTAACCTACGAAACACCGCTATAATTAATTCTGTGGAGAAATTATTTTGCTAGCGCAATTATTTTCTTCTCTGCTTAATTAATTTAGATTAGCGCAGTGTTTTTTTTTATTTCTGTAGAAATTAATTTGCTAGCGCAAATATATTTCTGGAGACAGAATAATTAAAAACGTGAGAAAAAGGGTTTGAGAGAGAAGAAGAAGAGAAGACTCCGGTGGATCGTTGCCCACACAACGTCCGGCGTCGAGGGCTAGGATACACACTAGAAGATCTCAGGGTGTTCGCCTATTCGGCTTCTCCGAATCACGCTTCAAAGGTATAAGAAATCGAAACCCTGTTTCCGCAATAATTCGATTTCTTTCTCGTTGATTATGCATCGAATCTTAGATCGGGTTCCGGGTGTCGTGGATCATGTTCCTCGACTACTGGGGGGTCAAGGACCTCCGGATCGGTAGTCGGAAGAGGAAAATTGGCCCGGAAACGCGCTCGGAACAGCGGGTCGCGCTGCTGTTCGCGGACGAACAGCGCCCGCTGAAGGCCAAACAGCGCCCGCTGTTTGGGGCCTATTCAGCGCCCGCTGAATGACCAACAGCGCCCGCTGTTTGAGTCAGGTCAGCGGCTGATTTGCGCGGTTGTCCTTCGAGGCGATGGCTGGGCGTGAATCGGCACGAGGGCTGTTACGTGAACGGAGCGGTGCTACCTGGAGGTCGTCTGGGCGTGTTCGGATGTTCGAGTGATCGAACGGACACGTCCCGGGTAGTCGATTTCCAACAATTGGTATTAGAGCCGGTTTTGTCGATTCGTTGTATTTTTGCGAGATATGTTTTGCAGGTTCGAACCCGATTGTTATGGCCATGTGATTGTGCTGTATGTTTGTGGTTTGTTAAACTCTCGGGCTTTTCGAGATCTTTGTTTTTGAAATCGTTGCATGTTTGTAATAGTTAAAACGACGGGTTGAGTCGTTTAGGTTTTATTACGTTTTTCCTTTTATCCGGATGTATAGGATCGATCAACCTGTATAGGATCGATGCCGGAAGTAGTATGTTTTACCTTTGTAATGTTACTGCTACTTGGTGGATCGAGAGAAGATCGAAGGACGGACGAACGAGGGTCGAGAAGTCGAACCCGCGGCTGCTGTGCACAAACGGCGCCCGCTGGAGGGCAAACGGCGGTCGCCATTTGCAGCTCCTCCAGCGAGCGCTGAATATAGGGCAGCGCCTGCTGCCCTAGGGTTGGCAGCAGCGGATCGGGGGATTGATGGACATCACGGAACGCTCGTCTTTGCCCGGGATGATACTCCAGTGGGAGGGGTTCGTCTCTTGGCACTTAGACGAGTCGGTGGTGGATCGATGATGGAGTAGTATACTTAATGTCTAGATTTGAGTATTCTGAACTCTGTATGCACTTTCATTTACCTATTAATTACAGACATTCATTTGCTTTTAATTATTGTTAATTAAATACATGCAAATTATAGTCCTGGATTTTATACGTTGTAGTTAGTATGGTGTTGCATGGGCACACAGAAGATCATACTATCGGTTACTCGTATTTAATCAAACAGTTGCTCACGACCTAGATGGACACGGACCAATCCATCGGTATAGTCGTTGTGTGAGAGAGAAAATAATTTATCTTAATTATTTTATCACACTTGTACACTTGGTGTATTGAGCGGATCGATCGAGACTCATCAATTAGGATTGCTCGGCGATAATTGATTTAAGACTCGGAGTATTTTATTCTTAATCCCTGAAACAATTGCGGGTGTGTATATTTAATATAAGTGACTTTGATTTACCAAAGGAATTAACCGATTTAATTATTGGGTTAATTACCGGTTAAGTTGGGTCACTATATTTTATATATGGCATGTCGTGAATTCTTGAAGGGGCAGTGTATCCCGTAAGGGTTGATAATATCCCCGAGATGAGCTCATAAGGATTTATTATGTAAACCTCGCGAGTGGATTTAATTCCGCATAATAAATAAGGTTGAGTGGTACTATTCTCGGATATAAGAGATGAATAAATTTATTAAGCAATAAATAAATTTTATTCATGGATATTTAAATCTTAAATACACGGAATAAATAATACTAAGTTGGAGAAATATTATTTGATATAATATGAATAATATTGGGAGTTCAATTTTATTTATATAGTGGAAAATAAATAAAATTAATATTGATAAGAATTAATGGATTTGGGTTGGACCCAATTTAATTTTCAATATTGAAGCCCAATATTTATTCTCCTTTTGATCCCCTTCGTAGCCTATAAAAGCACTACATGGTCTTCACTTTTACTAACCTACGTTACGCCAACAATAAAGTTCTGAGAGTGAAGAGGATCCATAAGTTCGATAGCTCGTCGCCCACCCGACGTTCGAACGGAGTGCAAGGAATACGCGGGAAGGTCACGAGGTCATCGATTTCGTTTCTCCGAACAACGAATCGTAGGTACAATTCTCAACTAACTTGTTAATTGTTCGATTTGTTTTTATCGAGAATACCGTAGAACAAAGATCCGAAGCATGAAACTATGAACGGGGGACGATCGCGTGGTGGTGGCGAAGCCACCGGACCACAGGCGATCGCCCGGGCTAGGGTTTCGGTACGGGGGCGACGGGGGCCGAACCCTCGGTTCGACCGAGGGTGTGCGATCGACCACGAGGGTCGATCGCTGGGCACGGGCTGGAGCCGTGCCCTACCCCGCCGTGAAGGCGGGGGCCTCCTGGTGGTGGCGGGTCGCCGGACCCGCCGCGGGGGGGCTGTCGAACAGCCCCACCCCGATCGATCGCCGGCGTGCGATCGATCATCTTGATCGTGCGAACCCCGGCTCGCGGGGGTTCGGGTGGGGGCGGATTGCGTGCCTTCGGGCGCGTGATCTCCAAAGCCCGGACTCCGGCGGATGAGTCGGCGTTCGTATGATCTCCGGCGAAGGGTTCGTTCGGGTTATCGGTTCCGCAATTTTGATGACCCGGGATATCGAATTCCAACAATTGGTATCAGAGCGTGGTTTACGTTCGCGGTATTTTCGATAAAAAATTTTCTACCTTGCAGGGTTTCCGACTATTATGGCTTGATGATTATTCGTTTAATTATTTTGTCATGTGATTGTTGGTTTTATTAAACTCTCGGACATGTCGAGATTCGTTTTTGGTGGTGAATGCTTGTAATAGTAAAAATTCGGGGGTTGACCGAATTTAGGGTTTATTATTATGTTCGTTGTTTTTCCGGAAAATGTATAGGGTCGATTTCGTGTATAGAATCGATACCGGAATTGTAATTTAGATTTTTGTAAATTTATTTTGCGATTGGATCAACGAATCAAAGACCGCCGGAGAAGACGGAGTGACGAGGAGACGAAGGACCGGGATTGATCAATCCCCATGATCGATCCCGAGGGGATCGATCGACCCGCGGCCCTAGGCGGGCTGTCCGTGGGAGTCTCGGCCACGCCGACCACCAGTGGTGGTGGCGCGTGGGCTGGGCGGCGGCGGCGTGCCCTAGGCGGCGGTCGGACGTGGTGGGGGTGGTTCGGGGTTCCCCAACCCGGGCTACTCCTACCGGAAATATACTTTCCTAATTAATTCATTATTTCCTATTTTGATTATTTCTTTATGGAATATTCTAGAAAAATAGAAAAAGAATTAATTTAGTACTAAATTTATTTTTCCTATTTGATTATTCCTACTCATGGGAATATTCATGGATTAGGAATAAAATAAATTTGGAAAAGTATAAGAGTCCTAAATTATTTTATTTCTTTATTTCATTATGGATATCATCTAGAATATTCCAAGAGGATCTTGGATAGATTATTCTAGAGATTTAATGAAGTGGAAAAAGAAAATAAAATAAATAAAAAATATTAATAATATTTAATTTTATTTTTGATATATTCAATTGACTTAATTTTCGAATTAAGTAACTTTTGGATTAATTGAAAATAAATAGATTTAAATATTGGACATTAATATTCTCGTCACATGGAGCATTCAAGAAACGAAGACTGAAGACTAGAAGATGCGTACGGGGATGTGATGAAGCCATAATAGTCGGAAAATAATATTCTAGTATTATTTTGACTATGTGATAATACTATGTGCTTTATTACATGTATGCATGCTATATGTGTTTACTTTTATGCACTAGATAGCGTATCCCTTTATTTTAAAAGCTAAGTGGGAGAGGGTATGGAAACATACCCATGGTCTCCATTGCTGCTCTCTTGGTGACTTTTATAAACTTTTGAAGTTTATATAGATAAGTTATTGGAGGAGAGTTCTTGTAATTCCTCTTACGAGAAACATTGATTAAGTTTATCAAACAATGCCTAATTTGTCTTTCCAAAGCTGATTTCAAGTCGACTCATTCTCACCCCGGGGAGTGGAATGGAGCCAGAGCCACTTGGTCATGTAGAGGACACAAATTAGAGACTTTCGTGCCATACTTTGATAGATGGGTCGTTTGTCTGCTCGGCTCCCTCATTTATGAGAGATAGGGTCGTTCGCATGGTGAATCACTGGTTAGAAACTTCGAGTTTCACTTATGATTCTCCACGTCTTGATTTACGAGATTAAATGGATCAAGTAATTGGGAGTCAATTATAAAAGTCTCTTAGTGTAGTAAACGTCCACACCACGTGGCTTGCTATGCTGACGGACTTTGGATTAATTGATGTAGACAGTTGTAAGTAATTATGAAGAGTTGTGAAGTTATCGTAAACGTCCACACCACGTGGCTTGCGGTGATGTAGCGATTCCAAGTAACTTATTTTGGTACTGAGTAATGGTTTACACTTAGATACGCCTTATAGTATTCCTCCCCACGAGGTTCCGCTATAAGCGATGTATGACCAAAGAAAATCTAATTGCTAAATCATTTGGGTGGGTAAACGTCCACACCACGTGGCTTGCCTTACCTGATGGGATTTTAGATGTGATTAGTGATTTAATGATATTATTTGAGGGAGATAATATCGGATATTAAATTGTTTGTTTGTTTTATGTGCTTATAGGTTAAGAATGACTGTGACCCCACTTTGTGATATACTTAAAGATGAAAACTCACCGGTTCCATATGGTGATGATTGGGAAAGAAATCTGGACATTGTCCAGACTGTTGAGCTTTCTGAATCCACTGTTGTTCCAACTACGTTGAGACATGATGTGGAAGCTAGACAAGAGGTGTTTAACATACCCACGGAATCGTTCCTCAATGAGTCCCTTAAACCCGGCTCAGCGAAGGCGATTTTTGTGCGTAAGTTAAGAGAAACACGAGCTCTTGTGGCTAGGCTAAAAGAAAAGCGTGCAAAGAGACCCAGTGGTTTAAAGCCACGGATTGGGGTAAGCAAGCGGTTTCGCAGATGCTTTCGATGCAAACAGTTTGGGCACTGGAGGTCTGATTGTCCTCTCATCAAAGGTACGAAATTTTCCTTAGTCACTGAAACATTGTCAGCGGTGATATCTACCAGCACCTGGTGTGTAGATACGGGTGCCACTGACCATGTCTGCAATTCATTGCAGGGGTTCCAGGAAACCCGGAGACTTAGAGAGGGAGAAATCGTGGTCTACATGGGCAATGCCGCGAAGGTGGCGGCTGTTGCAGTGGGAGACGTTCACTTACGTTTCAGTAGTGATAGGGTTTTAGTTTTACGTAATTGTCTTTATGTACCGAATTTTAGAAAGAATTTAATTTCAGTTTCTAAACTTATTATGAATGGATATTCTGTTTTTTTGACCACTCGGTGATCATAAGAAGAAATAGTGAAATTATCTGTTCTGGTACATTGATAGATGATTTGTATGTGCTAAATCCTGAGTCTAACACGATGCAACTAACCGAGAGTAATAACACATCTACGAACACCAATAAGAGAAAGGAACCTTCTAAGATGAATCAATTATACTTGTGGCATCTAAGGCTAGGTCATATAAACTCAAAAAGGCTTCAAAGGTTGAAAGCTGATGATTTAATCACTGGCGTTGAAGGAGAGGACCTTCCAACCTGCGAATCCTGTTTAGAGGGAAAAATGACTAAGCGTCCTTTTTCTGGTAAAGGACGAAGAGCTGAACAAGTATTGGATTTGATTCACTCTGATGTATGCGGACCTATGTCTACTCAGGCAAGGGGAGGGTACGAGTACTTCATCACATTCACTGATGATTACTCAAGATATGGATATGTATACCTGATGAGCCGCAAGAGCGAATCCTTTGGCAAGTTCAAAGAGTTCAAGGCTCTTGTGGAGAACCTTCGTGGTAAATCCATAAAATGCCTGCGATCTGATCGCGGAGGCGAGTACCTGTCTGGAGAATTCAAGGCATACTTGGCAGAGAATGGGATTGAATCCCAGCTGACCTCACCATATACTCCTCAGCAGAATGGTGTGTCAGAAAGAAGGAATAGGACTCTTATGGAGATGGTGCGATCGATGATGAGTTACTCGGATTTACCTGTTATGTTCTGGGGACTTGCCTTGGAAACAGCGGCGTACATTCTGAATAGGGTTCCGACCAAAACGGTACCAACCACACCCATGGAATTGTGGAGTGGGCGTAAGCCTAACTTGAAACACATTCGGATCTGGGGATGTCCAGCACATGTGTTGCGACAAGGCGCCGTAAGTTAGAACCTAGATCAGAAATACGGCTGTTTGTAGGATACCCGAAAGGAACTAAGGGTGGCATGTTCTATAGTCCTACGGACCAGAAGATCGTTATAAGTACTAACGCTCGGTTCCTAGAGGAAGACTATGTCATGGACCACAAGCCCAAAAGTGACATAATACTTGATGAGTTGAGAGGTAACGAGGAAGACCTGGATACAGCCGAACCGAGTATAGATACACCACTAGAACCTGCACCTAATACTGTCACTGTTAATACACCGGAACGCCGTCGTAGTGGGAGGGTTGTTAAACAACCAGATAGATGGATTGGACTGGGTGAGTCTTCGGACTCTGGACCTGGAGTTCATGAAATCGATCCCTGGACCTATGATGATGCGGTACAAGATATAGATGCGCCTTCTTGGAAGAAAGCAATGAAATCCGAAATAGAATCTATGGATTCTAATAAAGTCTGGGATCTTGTAGAACCACCAAGCGGCGTGAAGCCAATTGGGTGTAAATGGGTCTACAAGAGAAAGAGAGGATCTGACGGAAAGGTTGAAACTTTTAAAGCTCGGCTTGTTGCGAAAGGATATACTCAGAAAGAGGGAATCGATTATGAGGAGACCTTCTCGCCGGTAGCCAAGATAAAGTCGATCCAGATTCTCTTATCCATAGCAGCTCATATGGATTATGAGGTGTGGCAAATGGATGTCAAGACAGCTTTCCTTAATGGAAGTCTTGACGAGACGATTTATATGAAACAACCAGAAGGATTCATTGCTAAGGGGCGAGATCATCTAGTGTGCAAGCTTAATCGATCCATTTATGGATTGAAACAAGCCTCGAGATCGTGGAACCTGCGGTTTGACGAAGTGGTCCAATCCTTTGGATTCAGTCAAAGCATGGACGAATCGTGTGTGTATTGGAAACGTGATGGAAAGAAGGTGGTGTTTCTCGTGCTTTATGTAGACGACATTCTTCTCATTGGCAACAGTGTGAAAATGTTATCAGACATAAAGGGATGGTTGTCTAGACAATTCGATATGAAAGATTTGGGAGAAGTCGGACATGTTCTAGGGATCAAGGTTATAAGGGATCGCCGGAATAGAACATTGTACCTATCCCAGCAATCTTACATAGACACGATTCTGGCTCGTTTTAACATGCAAGATTCCAAGAAGGGTGAACTACCCTTCAGTAAAGGAACTTATCTTTCTAAGGAGATGTGTCCTCGGACACAGAAGGAGAAAGATGAGATGAAAGCAGTTCCCTACGCTTCGGCTGTGGGAAGCTTAATGTATGCAATGTTATGTACGAGGCCTGATATCTGCTATGCAGTTGGCGTAGTAGCGAGATATCAGAGTAACCCTGGAAAGGCTCATTGGACTGCCGTAAAGAGCATTTTCAAGTATTTGCGAAATACTTAGGATTATGTTCTAAGTTACGGGGCAGACAATCTGATTCCTTTGGGTTACACGGATTCGGATTTCCAAGCTGATAAGGACCCGGCGAAAGTCGACATCAGGCTATGTGTACACTATGGGAGGTGGAGCCGTATCATGGAGGAGTGTTAAGCAAAAGTGCATTTCAGACTCTACCATGGAAGCTGAATACGTTGCAGCCTCAGAGGCAGCGAAAGAGTCAGTTTGGTTCCTTAATTTCCTCCAGGACTTAGATGTGATTCCGAGTTTGCCCAAGGCTATGACAATTTATTGTGATAATAGCGGTGCAGTGGCAAACAGTAAGGAACCACGGTCCCATAGTGCTATGAAACACATAGAGCGCAAGTACCACCTGATTCGAGACATCGTCAAGAGGGGCGATGCGATAGTCACCAAGATAGCTTCGGAGGACAACCTAGCGGACCCTTTCACCAAGATACTTCCTAAGGAAGTTTATTTCAAGCACTTGGAGGGTTTGGGAGTCAGAAGTTTGGAGGATAAGACTAGACCTTAGTATAAGTGGGAGATTGATGGAGTAGTATACTTAATGTCTAGATTTGAGTATTCTGAACTCTGTATGCACTTTCATTTACCTATTAATTACAGACATTCATTTGCTTTTAATTATTGTTAATTAAATACATGCAAATTATAGTCCTGGATTTTATACGTTGTAGTTAGTATGGTGTTGCATGGGCACACAGAAGATCATACTATCGGTTACTCGTATTTAATCAAACAGTTGCTCACGACCTAGATGGACACGGACCAATCCATCGGTATAGTCGTTGTGTGAGAGAGAAAATAATTTATCTTAATTATTTTATCACACTTGTACACTTGGTGTATTGAGCGGATCGATCGAGACTCATCAATTAGGATTGCTCGGCGATAATTGATTTAAGACTCGGAGTATTTTATTCTTAATCCCTGAAACAATTGCGGGTGTGTATATTTAATATAAGTGACTTTGATTTACCAAAGGAATTAACCGATTTAATTATTGGGTTAATTACCGGTTAAGTTGGGTCACTATATTTTATATATGGCATGTCGTGAATTCTTGAAGGGGCAGTGTATCCCGTAAGGGTTGATAATATCCCCGAGATGAGCTCATAAGGATTTATTATGTAAACCTCGCGAGTGGATTTAATTCCGCATAATAAATAAGGTTGAGTGGTACTATTCTCGGATATAAGAGATGAATAAATTTATTAAGCAATAAATAAATTTTATTCATGGATATTTAAATCTTAAATACACGGAATAAATAATACTAAGTTGGAGAAATATTATTTGATATAATATGAATAATATTGGGAGTGCAATTTTATTTATATAGTGGAAAATAAATAAAATTAATATTGATAAGAATTAATGGATTTGGGTTGGTCCCAATTTAATTTTCAATATTGAAGCCCAATATTTATTCTCCTTTTGATCCCCTTCGTAGCCTATAAAAGCACTACATGGTCTTCACTTTTACTAACCTACGTTACGCCAACAATAAAGTTCTGAGAGTGAAGAGGATCCATAAGTTCGATAGCTCGTCGCCCACCCGACGTTCGAACGGAGTGCAAGGAATACGCGGGAAGGTCACGAGGTCATCGATTTCGTTTCTCCGAACAACGAATCGTAGGTACAATTCTCAACTAACTTGTTAATTGTTCGATTTGTTTTTATCGAGAATACCGTAGAACAAAGATCCGAAGCATGAAACTATGAACGGGGGACGATCGCGTGGTGGTGGCGAAGCCACCGGACCACAGGCGATCGCCCGGGCTAGGGTTTCGGTACGGGGGCGACGGGGGCCGAACCCTCGGTTCGACCGAGGGTGTGCGATCGACCACGAGGGTCGATCGCTGGGCACGGGCTGGAGCCGTGCCCTACCCCGCCGTGAAGGCGGGGGCCTCCTGGTGGTGGCGGGTCGCCGGACCCGCCGCGGGGGGGCTGTCGAACAGCCCCACCCCGATCGATCGCCGGCGTGCGATCGATCATCTTGATCGTGCGAACCCCGGCTCGCGGGGGTTCGGGTGGGGGCGGATTGCGTGCCTTCGGGCGCGTGATCTCCAAAGCCCGGACTCCGGCGGATGAGTCGGCGTTCGTATGATCTCCGGCGAAGGGTTCGTTCGGGTTATCGGTTCCGCAATTTTGATGACCCGGGATATCGAATTCCAACAATCGAGACCGAGACGAGCAACGAGACGAAGATCCGAGAAGACGTGCATGGAAGATATTTAAAGGCCATAATAATCGGGGCCACGTTAAATGCTTTTTGTGTGTTAACGTGCTTTTATTATGCTTTATTTATTTGTGCATGTTATCCCTTTCGTAAAATACTAAGTGGGAGAGGGATTGGAAACAATCCCGCGGTCTCCATTCTCTGTTTTGATAGTGATGTGTGTCACTTACGAGTTGGCTTTAGTGTCATCCTCCCTATCGGATAAAGTCGACACACGGATATCACTGGATCAAAATTCGAATTTAAAATCCACTTATAAAATTGAACAATTATATTTCTCAAAAGCAATGCCTAATCTGTCATTCAAAGACTAATTTCAACTCGACTCATTCTCACCCCGGGGAGTGGAATGGAGCCAAAGCGCTTGGTTATGTCGATGACACAGATTAGAGACATTCGAGTCATTCGATGACTAGATCGATTGTCTGGTTGGCTCCCTCACCTAGTGAGAGATAGGGCTCAATTGCATGATTGATCCCTGGTTAGAAACTTTGAGTTTCACTTACGAGATATCAAGCTTTGATTAATAAAATTGTGAAATTTAATAAATGTAAGAGTTAATTAACAAAGTTGTTTGTTTTAGTAAACGTCCACACTATCGTGGCTTGCTAAATGGAAACGGTACTTTGGGTTAATTGAGACTCTATGACATTTAAATAAGTAGGATTCAATTAATAAAGTTGTTTGTTTAGTAAACGTCCACACTAACGTGGCTTGCTAGATGGAAACGGAACTTTGGGATTAATTGAGGCTCGACAGTTATAGAAAGTCGTGGAGGACCGCATGTCAACGTAAACGTCCACATGAACGTGGCTTGCGGTGGACATGTAGTTTCCGAGCGGTGGACTTAGTACTGAGAAATGGTATACACTTAGGTACGCTTTATAGTATCCTCCCCATCGGAGTCGCTGCTATAATGATGTACGACCGAAGTGAAATCCAATCATAAAATCATTTGGACTGGTAAACGTCCACAAGAACGTGGCTTGCTATGTCTGATGGGATTTTGGAAATGATTGGTAGTTTAATGATATCACTTGAGGGAAATGATATCGAATTAAACTCATTGTTTGTTTTATATGGTATTATTCCCATTAAAAGTCAACAAACTCACTGAACCTGTTTGTATGGATTGGAAAAGAAACTTGGACATTGTCCTAACTGCAGAGGAGTACAATTATGTACTCCAAGTCGATTGACCTGCTGAGCCAAATGATGCTTCCACTACTAAGGAAAGGAAGCTCATTGGAAATAGATCAAGGCTATGAGATGAAGCGGAGCAACATTATGACTTTCATGTCAAAAGTGCTGCGACATCGGGATCATGCCATGACCATTACCTATGATATGATGCTTAACCTCAAGAAGTTTTGGTTATCAGGACAGGACAGCCGGGCAACGTGAAATGAGGCAACTCATGACGGCCATCATGTCGGAAAGAACACCCGTAAGGGATCACGTTCTTAGAATGATGGGCTATCATAATGAGATAGAGGTTCTGGGAGAAATTATCAAAGGGGTAACCCAGATTGATTTTGTGCTCCAGTCTCTGCCGAGAAGTTTTGAGCAGTTCCGCCTAAACTAAAATATGAATAAGGGGTCTTATTCATTGACGGAGCTCCTGATTGAACTTCAAGCGGCTGAGAGAATCTTTGAGGGTCCTCAAAGCACTTATGGCTGAGAGATTGACTCTTCCTAGGCTTCCGGGCAACAAAAGGAAGAAGAAAATACGGAAACCCAGTGGGCCTAATATATCTGGACCACGGAATGGGACAAGCAAGCCCAAGGGGCAAGTGCTTCCGTTGTAAGCAGTTTGGATACTGGGAGTTTTAATTGTCCTCTCAAAGCAACTAGAAGTTAACTTCTCCTTAGTCACCGAAACATGCTTAGTGGTGTTATCTACCAGTACCTGGTGTGTGGATACGGAAACCACTAATCATGTCTGCACCTAAATGCGGGGGTTCCAGGAAACCCGGAGACATAGAAAGGAAGAAGTAATAACCTACATGGGCAATACTGTTAAGGTAACAGCCGTTGCAGTGGGAGATGTTAAATGGATTTAACGGTAGGATTTTAGTTCTAATAAATTGTCTTTATGTGCCGGCATTTAGAAAGAAATTTCATTTCGGATTTCTAAATTGGCTTAGAATAGATATTCTGTTTCTTCTGATAGTTTCAGACTTGTCGGAGTAGGAAACGGGGATATTATCTATTCTGGTACATGGATAGACAATTTAATACTAAATCTGTGTTCTTCCACGATGCAACAGACCGAACCTAATAACACATTATCGAACCCCAATAAGAGTAAAGATCCTTCTAGGATGAATCAAATGTACTTATGGAATCATAGGCTAAATCATTTTAACTTAAGTACGATTCAAAGGATGAAGCTGATGGACCACTCAGCTAGGTTGAAGGAAAGGACCTTCCAACCTTCGAATCATACTTGGAAGTTTTAATGACCGATCAACCCTTTACGGTTAAAGGGAAAAGATCCAAGAAAGTACTAGAGTTGATTCGCTCTGATATATGCAGACCTCTTTGAGGAGTAAGGCATACTTATCAGAAATTGGGATTAAGTCCCAACATGCTACACCATTTATGCCTCGACAAAGTAATGTGTTGTAAAGAAGGAATAGGACTCTTATAGATATGGGAAAGTAGACAATATGTTATTCGGAGTTACCTAATTCGTTTTTGGGATATGGCTTGGAAACAGCAGCATTTATCCTGAACTTGATTCCTTTGGAAACTTGTACAGATATTCGGCTGTTTATAGGATACCCTAAGAAAACGAATTAAGATATGTAATATAGTCCAAAGGATCAGATGTTCGTTGATTGCATCAATGTTCGGTTCTTAGACATGGACTATATGTATATGCAAGATCACAAGCCCAAGAGTAGGGTAATACTTAATGTGCTTAGAGGGGCTGATCAAGACTTAGAACTAGCCTAACTGAGTAGTTCACTACTGTAATCTTTAGTCACTAAAGACACACCAGAGCGTCGTCGTAGTGGGAGGTGTTGGAGTTGTGTACTTAATGTCTAGATTTAAGTAACGGTAAACTCCCGATCATAGCATTTAATCTATTTAATTAATAAACAATTATTTGCATTCAATTATATGCAAATCATAGTTCTGGATTTTATACGTTGTAGTTAGTATGGTGCTGCATGGGCGCACAGAAGATCATACTATCGGTTACTCGTATTTAATCGAACAGATGCTCACGACCTAGATGGACACGAACTAATCCATCGGTATAGTCGTTGTGTGAGAGAGAAAATAATTTATCTTAATTATTTTATCACACTTGTACACTTGGTGTATTGGGCGGATCAGCTTGAGACTCATCAATTAGGATTGCTCGGCGATAATTGATTTGAGACTCGGAGTATTTTATTCTTAATCCCTGAAACAATTGCGGGTGTGTATATTTAATATAAGTGACTTTGATTTACCAAAGGAATTAACCGATTTAATTATTGGGTTGATTACCGGTTAAGTTGGGTCACTATATTTTATATATGGCATGTCGTGAATTCTTGAAGGGAAAGTGTATCCCGGAAGGGTTGATAATATCCCCGAGATGAGTTCATAAGGAATTATTGTGTAAACCTCATGAGTGGATTCGTTCCGCACAATAATAAAGGTTGAACGGTACTAGTCTCGGATATAAGAGATGAATATTATTTATTGAGCAATAAATAAATTTATTCATGGATATTTAAATCTTAAATACACGGAATAAATAATACTAAGATGGAGAAATATTATTTGATATAATATGGAATAATATTGGGAGTGCAATTTTATTTATATAGTGGAAAATAAATAAAATTAATATTGATAAGAATTAATGGATTTGGGTTGGACCCAATTTAATTTTCAATATTGAAGCCCAATATTTATTCTCCTTATGATCCCCTACGTAGCCTATATAAGCACTACATGGTCTTCACTTTTCATAACTAAGAAAACCTACGGAATTCATAAAGTCTTGAGAGTGAGGTAGATCCATAAAGTTCGATAGCTCGTCGCCCACCCGACGTTCGGACGAAGTGCAAGGAATACGTAGGAAGATCGCAAGGTCGTCAACCGAATTCGTTTCTCCGTACAACGATTCGAGGTAATAATCGAGAATCCCCCTCTTATGATTATATGTGCGTTGAATAATTGTGATGTATACATGAACGACGCGATCCGGGAAAACGACGAACCTCGGGGACGGGGATTCGAGATCCCCGGCGAGGATCGAACGCGGCGGTCGAACCCTAGGGTTCGGACCGCCGGATGCGCGACGAGAGAGGGAGCCCCGGCTGGAGCCGGGGCACACGATCGAACCTAGGGTTCGATCGTCGGGGATCCGCCGTGGGCTGGTGCCACGGCGGGAGGATCCGCCGGCCCCCTCGTCGGAGGCGCGTGGCGCGGATACGGGAAACCCTCGGCCGAAGTCGAGGGATGCGATCGATCCTCGGATCGATCGCGGGTCAGCTGCGGGGTGACTCGCAGCGACCCCGTGCGTGCTACGGGTTCACCCGTAGCGGCTCGCACGGGGCTGACCCCGTGCGCTAGGGCAGCGAGTCATCGACTCGCTGCGGGGCTGCCGCGAGCAGCCCGGGGATCGCCCGTAGCGATCCCAGCGATCGTCCGTAGACGATCGCGAACCCCGCGTGGGGGTTCGGCTGGGCACACGGGGCCTTCGGGTCTCGATGGCGTTCGGTCGGGCCCCGGCTCGTGAGGTGGTTCGCGTTCGTGGATCCGACTCGTAGGAGAAAATCGGCTGGGGGCGGGCTGCGTGTCTTCGGGCGCGTAGTCTCCAAAGTCCGGACTCCTGCGGATGAGTCGGGGATCCAATCTTCGGTGATCGAGGGTTTTTGATCGGGTTATCGGTTCCGCAATTTTGATAGCCCGGGACATCGAATCCCATCAAATGGTATCAGAGCGTTCGGTTTCGTGTTCATGTATATGTTCGATTATTGTTCTACCTTGCAGGATTTCCGGCTATCATGGTTGGATTTAATTAATTGTTTTTTAATTAATTATCATGATTATTAAACTCTCGGACATGTCGAGATTCGTTTTGTGTGGTTGAATGTTTGTAATAGTAAAAATTCGGGGGTTGACCGAATTTAGGATTTATTATTACGCACTTTTTTTCCGGAGAATGTATAGGGTCGATTTCATGTATAGAATCGATACCGGAATTGTAATTTAAATTTTGTAATTTTAATTACGTTGGTTCGATGATGAGACGATTGCCGGAAGACGAAGGAGTGACGAGAAGACAAGGGCTTGGGATCGATCACATGATGGTGATCGACCCATGGCCTAGCCGGCATGGCTAGGCGGCGGCGGCGCTCCTCCCGAGTGGCCGGCCGATCCATCAAGGTGGGGATGGTGTGGGGTCTCCCAATCCCATGCTATTCCTACAAAAATCTACTTTCCCAATTAATGCGGATTTTTCCTATTTGAGTACTTTCCTTTTGGAAACTCTCATGGATTAGGAAAAGAATTAATTAAAATTAATTTTATTTTCTATTGATTTATTTCCTTCATGGAAATATTCATAGATTAGAAATTTAATTAATTTAGTACTAAATTTATTTTTCCTATTTGATTATTCCTACTCATGGAAATATTCATGGATTAGGAATAAAAATAAATTTAAAAAGTAGTAGTCCTAATTTTATTTTATTTCCTTGTTCTATTATAGATATCTTCTAGAATATTCCAAGTTTTACTTGGATAGATTATTCTAAAGATTTAATAAAGAACTAGATAGGAAAATAAATAAATAAAAATATTAATGATATTTAATTTTATTTTTGATATATTCGATTGACTTAATTTTCGAATTAAGTAACTTTTGGATTAATTGAAAATAAATAGATTTAAATATTAGAGATTAATATTCTCGTCACATGGAGCATTCAAGAAACGAAGACTGAAGACTAGAAGATGCATATGAAGATAAAGCCATGATAGTCGGGGAAAAATAATTTCTCTAGCATTATTTTTGACTATGTGCTATGTGCTTTATTGCTTTCATGCATGCTTATGTGTTTAATTATGCATTAGATAGCGTATCCCTTTGTTATAAAAAGCTAAGTGGGAGAGGGGATGGAAACATTCCCATGGTCTCCATTACTGTTCTCTTGGTGACTCTTATGGACTTTTGAAGTTCGTATAGATGTGTCATTGGAGGAGAATTCTTGTAATTCCTCTTACAAGAAACATTGATCAAGTTTATCAAACAATGCCTAATTTGTCTTTCTGAAACTGACTTCAAGTCGACTCATTCTCACCCCGGGGAGTGGAATGGAGCCAGAGCCACTTGGTCGTTTGTCTGCTCGGCTCCCTCATTCGTGAGAGATAGGGTTGTTCGCATGGTGAATCACTGGTTAGAAACTTCGAGTTTCACTTATGATTCTCCGCATCTTGATTTACGAAAATCGAATGGATCTGGTAATTGGGAGTCAATTATAAAAGTCTCTTAGTGTCGTAAACGTCCACACCACGTGGCTTGCTGCACTGACGGATTTTGGATTAATTGATGTAGACAGTTGTAAGGAATTGTGAAGAGTTGTGAAGTTGTCGTAAACGTCCACACCACGTGGCTTGCGGTAATGTAGCAATTCCAAACGATTCACTTTGGTGCTGAGTAATGGTTTACACTTAGATACGCCTTGTAGTATTCCTCCCCACGAGGTTACGCTATAAGTGATGTATGACCAAAGAAAATCTAATTGCTAAATCATTTGGGTGGGTAAACGTCCACACCACGTGGCTTGCCTTACCTGATGGGATTTTAGATGTGATTAGTAATTTAATGATATTATTTAAGGGAGATAATATCGGATATTAAATTAATTGTTTGTTTAAATGTGCTTATAGGTTTAGAGAATAGCTATGAACCCACTTTCTATGATACTCAAGGAGCATAAGCTCACTGGCACCAACTATATTGATTGGAAGAGAAATTTAGACATTGTCCTAACTTCGGAAGAGTACAAGTATGTACTCCATGAAGTGTGCCCTGCCGAGCCCACGGCTGCCTCAACTGATGAGGAAAAACTGGCATATCGGAAGTGGAAAAAGGCTGATGAAATGGCTAGGTGTTATATTTTGGCTTCCATGTCAAATGTACTCCAAACCCAACATGAGTCAATGGACACTGCCTATGATATGATGTTTAACCTCAAGGAGATGTTTGGGGAGCAGGATCGTGCGGCTAGGCAAGAAGCCATGAGAGTCCTTATGTCGACTACTCAGTCTGAAGGAACGCCCGTTGGGGAGCACGTTCTTAAGATGATGAGTTTGTTGAATGAACTTGAGGTCCTAGGAGCTTCTATTGATGCTGAGACGCAAGTCGACATCATACTCCAGTCTCTGACCCCTAGTTTTGAGCAGTTTCGTATGAGCTATAATATGGGTAAACTATCTTATACTCTTGCGCAACTCCTGACTGAACTAAAGGCGGCAGAGGGGATCTACAAGAAGGGCAAGTCTCAAGCGCTTGTAGCTACCAAGTCCAAAGGCTTTAAGCCTGGTGGAGGTAGGGGCAAGAAAAGGAAGCAAGCCTGGAAACCCAGTGGTGTCAAGAGGACTGCACCACGAGTGGGGGCTGCAAAGCCAAAGGGTAAGTGCTTCCGATGCAACAAGATGGGACACTGGAAGTCTGAATGTCCTCTCAGAGGTATGAATTTTTCTTTAGTCGTAAAAACATAGTCAGCGGTATTATCTACCAGAATTCTGGTGTGTAGATATGGAACCACTGACGGTATGTGCATTTCTTTAAATGCAGGGGTTCCAGAAAACCCGGCGACTTAGAGAAGAAGAATTCGAGTCTACATGGGCGAAGCTGTTGGGGTAGCAGCGGTTGCAGTGGAAGACATTTATCTGTTTTAAGTTTTCATTTCAGTTATTGCTTATGTACCCCTTTATTTTGAAAAAGAACTTCGTTCTGGTTTTTCTTTATTAATGAATATTTTATTTCTTTAATCATTGGATGGTTTGGATAAGAAATAATGGTGATATTCATTATGGTACATTAGATAGCAATATGTGAATGATGAATCCTTAGTCTACCACGATGCAACAAACCGTTATGTATAACTTGTTTTACTTATTAGATGTATTTCTCTTGTCAATCATTATACTTGTGAATTCTTGAACTTGGTAGTATCTATTCAAAAGGGATTCAAAAGGTCGAAATTGATTTGATCAATTATAGTTGGAGGAATGGACCTCCCGACCCAAGAATCAATCTTGAAAGATGATACAACTGAGTTAACCTTTCTGGATAAAGGATGGAATTCGGACAAGTATAGAAAATGATGATTAATGCGGTATGTGAAATTAGAGAAGGTACGAGTCATTCCTTCAAGAATACTCGAAGATGGATTAGAATACTTGATGTGCCATTAAGGCAGAGTGTTTTTCAACACAAAGCCATTATGGGGATCCTTCAAAGTATATTCATTGAAAGCCTGCGACTTGTTCGCGGAGGCTATTACCTATCTAAATAACACATAGCATAAATCAAAGACTGAGATTAAGTCTCAAGCGACTACACCATACACTGAAGTGTAGACATGGTGTGTCAGGATTGAGAAATGGGATTCTAATGGTAAAAAGAACAAGTTTGTTCGGAACTACCTATGTTCTAGGGATATTTCTGGACGCAACGGCACATTCTATGTGGTTGTAGAATATCCTAGAAGAACAAGTAATTGTATGTTTCAATAGTACTACGAACCAGAAGGGTGTTCTCGCCCGGTTCATAGAGGAAAAACTATTAGATGAACTACAATGCCCTAATTGACAAAGTACTTTAAAAATGAGGAAAGGGAAAGACTGAGAACCAGCCTGACCGAGTAGTAGTGCACCACTAAACTGCACCTAATGTTGTTACAGTTATACACCGGAACGCCATTGCAGTGGGAGGTTGTTAAGCAACCAGAGATGTTCATAAGACTGGAGGAGTTTTGAACTCTGGATCCAGTATACATGAAATCGATCCCTAGGTCTGCATAGAATTAGCAAAGAAGGTGTGTTAGAGACGTAATGGAAACAAAGGTGGTGTTTCTCGGAATTTTGTGTAGATAACACTTTGACATTGGCGACAATGGGAAAATGTTGTCAGACATAAAATAGAGGTTGTCTAAATAAATCGAGATACAAGATTGAGAAGAAGTTAGAGCATGTTCTTAAGATCTTATGATATAGAGATAAGAACATTGTACTTCTCCTAGACATCTTGTACGATTAAGGTTTGTTTTAAACATGCATACTTCTGAGAAAGGTTATTGCCTTTCGGGAACAGAATATATCTATCTAAAGGTATGTGTTTCGAACACATGAAGGAGATAGATATGGACAAAGCAGTTTCCTGTACTTCAAGTATGGAAAGCTTTATAGATGCAATGTTGTAAAACAAGAACCTGATATCAACTATGCGGTTTGCGTAGTGGGAGGATATCAAAGTAATCTGGATAAGGGATGTTCGAATGCTGCAAGAGTACTTTCATAGTACTGGCTTGAGCAAGACGAAATCTTCTTAGATTACAGATTCTCAGATCCAAAAATCAGAGAAGGACCAGTGAAAGTCGATATCAGGCTATGTGTTCACTTTTAGAAAGAGGTGGAACCATGAAGTGAAAGAGTGATAAGCGGGACGCTTCTCAGACTCTCTCATAACCGAATAAGCAGCCTCAGAGGCAGCGGAAGTTTTGGTTAGGTTCCGGGATAACCTCTTGACTTGGATATGACTCTCAGTTTACCAAAGGCTATTGGATAGCGGTGCACGGTAAACTGGAAGAGGTCATAAGTCAAAAGTGATGTTAACACATAGAGCAAGTACCACATGATACGAGTCATCGTCAGGGGAGACGACGTGGTAGTCACCAAGATAACTTCAGAGCGGCAACCTAGATTGCTCACTCACATAGTACTTCTCGCAAGTACACTTTAAAGCACGTGATGAGTATGGGAACCGGGAGTTTGGAGGAAATGACTAGACCTTAGTACAAGTGGGAGATTGTTGGAGTTGTGTACTTAATGTCTAGATTTAAGTAACGGTAAACTCCCGATCATAGCATTTAATCTATTTAATTAATAAACAATTATTTGCATTCAATTATATGCAAATCATAGTTCTGGATTTTATACGTTGTAGTTAGTATGGTGCTGCATGGGCGCACAGAAGATCATACTATCGGTTACTCGTATTTAATCGAACAGATGCTCACGACCTAGATGGACACGAACTAATCCATCGGTATAGTCGTTGTGTGAGAGAGAAAATAATTTATCTTAATTATTTTATCACACTTGTACACTTGGTGTATTGGGCGGATCAGCTTGAGACTCATCAATTAGGATTGCTCGGCGATAATTGATTTGAGACTCGGAGTATTTTATTCTTAATCCCTGAAACAATTGCGGGTGTGTATATTTAATATAAGTGACTTTGATTTACCAAAGGAATTAACCGATTTAATTATTGGGTTGATTACCGGTTAAGTTGGGTCACTATATTTTATATATGGCATGCCGTGAATTCTTGAAGGGAAAGTGTATCCCGGAAGGGTTGATAATATCCCCGAGATGAGTTTATAAGGAATTATTGTGTAAACCTCATGAGTGGATTCGTTCCGCACAATAATAAAGGTTGAACGGTACTAGTCTCGGATATAAGAGATGAATATTATTTATTGAGCAATAAATAAATTTATTCATGGATATTTAAATCTTAAATACACGGAATAAATAATACTAAGATGGAGAAATATTATTTGATATAATATGGAATAATATTGGGAGTGCAATTTTATTTATATAGTGGAAAATAAATAAAATTAATATTGATAAGAATTAATGGATTTGGGTTGGACCCAATTTAATTTTCAATATTGAAGCCCAATATTTATTCTCCTTATGATCCCCTACGTAGCCTATATAAGCACTACATGGTCTTCACTTTTCATAACTAAGAAAACCTACGGAATTCATAAAGTCTTGAGAGTGAGGTAGATCCATAAAGTTCGATAGCTCGTCGCCCACCCGACGTTCGGACGAAGTGCAAGGAATACGTAGGAAGATCGCAAGGTCATCAACCGAATTCGTTTCTCCGTACAACGATTCGAGGTAATAATCGAGAATCCCCCTCTTATGATTATATGTGCGTTGAATAATTGTGATGTATACATGAACGACGCGATCCGGGAAAACGACGAACCTCGGGGACGGGGATTCGAGATCCCCGGCGAGGATCGAACGCGGCGGTCGAACCCTAGGGTTCGGACCGTCGGATGCGCGACGAGAGAGGGAGCCCCGGCTGGAGCCGGGGCACACGATCGAACCTAGGGTTCGATCGTCGGGGATCCGCCGTGGGCTGGTGCCACGGCGGGAGGATCCGCCGGCCCCCTCGTCGGAGGCGCGTGGCGCGGATACGGGAAACCCTCGGCCGAAGCCGAGGGATGCGATCGATCCTCGGATCGATCGCGGGTCAGCTGCGGCGTGACTCGCAGCGACCCCGTGCGTGCTACGGGTTCACCCGTAGCGGCTCGCACGGGGCTGACCCCGTGCGCTAGGGCAGCGAGTCATCGACTCGCTGCGGGGCTGCCGCGAGCAGCCCGGGGATCGCCCGTAGCGATCCCAGCGATCGTCCGTAGACGATCGCGAACCCCTCGTGGGGGTTCGGCTGGGCACACGGGGCCTTCGGGTCTCGATGGCGTTCGGTCGGGCCCCGGCTCGTGAGGTGGTTCGCGTTCGTGGATCTGACTCGTAGGAGAAAATCGGCTGGGGGCGGGCTGCGTGTCTTCGGGCGCGTAGTCTCCAAAGGCCGGACTCCTGCGGATGAGTCGGGGATCCAATCTTCGGTGATCGAGGGTTTTTGATCGGGTTATCGGTTCCGCAATTTTGATAGCCCGGGACATCGAATCCCATCAGGAGGGTTGTTAGACAACCCGACAGGTTCATGTTTATAGGAGAGTCTTCGGACTTGTTACCTGGAGAACATGAAGCCGACCCCTAGATCTATGACGAGACGCTGAAAGATCAAGATGCTCAGTCTTGGCAAAAGACGATGAAATATGAGATTGAATCTTTGAATTCAAATCATGTCTGGGATCTTGTAGCACCGCCCAAAGGTGTAAAAGCCATTGCTGCAAGTGCGTGTACAAGATGAAAAGAGGGTCTGACAGGAAGGTGTGAACCTTAAGGCTAGGCTTGTTGCGAGAGGGTGCACTCAGAAAGAAAGGGATCGATTATGAGTAAACTTTTTTCGCCGGTAGCTATGCTAAAGTCGATCCGGATTCTTTTGTCTTCACATGGAAGATGGAAGTCAATACGGATTTCTAAATCGAAGTCTTGACGGGACCATCTATGTGGGACAGCCAGAGGGATTCATCGAAAAGAGCCAAGAGCATTCGGTAAGCAAGCTTAATTAATCTTAGGATTGAAAGAAGCTTCAAGATCTTGGACACATGCGGACCTATGAGAAAGTCCATTTCATGGATTCATCAAGGCATGTTTAGGTCCTGTGTGTAATAAAAAAGTGACAGAAAAGATGTGGTGTTTTCTCATTCTTTATGTAGACGACATCCTTCTAAATTGGCAACAATATGAAAGATGTTATCGGACATAAAGGGATGGTTGTCCGAGTAATTCAATGTACGAGACTTAGGAGAAGTCGGGAATGTTCTTGGGATCAAAGCAATAAATGATCGCCAGAAAAGAACATAGAACTTATCTCGAGTATCATACTTAAATACAATTCTTACTCGTTGCAGCATACAGAATTCCAAGAAAGGTCTTCACCTTTTAGATGTGGAATTCATCTATCTAAAGTTTTGTGTCCGACACAATAAAGGAGATAGATGAAGAGTAAGCAGTTCCCTGCACCTTAATGGTGGGAAGCTTAATGTATGTAATGCTATGCACGAGACTGATATCTGCTATGCCGTGGGCATGGTGGTGAGATATCATAGTAATCCTAGAAAGGATCACTCGACTGATGTAAAGAACATGTTTAGGCTCCTGCAGAGGACCAGGAATTATGTTCTGAGTTACAAAGCAGTCAAGTTGTTTCCTTTGGATTACATAGAATTGAATTTCAAATCAAACAGGGACAGTTGAAAGTCAAAGTCAGACTATGTGTTCTCACTGTGAAGTGGAGCAGTCACATGGAAGAATGTAAAGCAGCAATGCATTACGGACTCTACCATGGAAACTGAAAGGATAACGGCCTCTGAGGCAGTTAAAAGGTCAGTGTGGCTCCAGAACTTCCTAAGGGACTTAGATGTGGTTTCTAGTTTACCCAAAGCTATTTTGAATAGCGGTATTGGCAAACTTGAAATGCCACGAGTCCACAGTGGGAGATAACACGTAGAGCGCAAGTACCACCTGATTCGAGAGATCGTCTAGTAAGACGATGCAGTTGTCACCTAGATAGCATCAAGAGGATTGTCTGGTAAACCCGTTCACAGAGGCACTTCGCAGCGAAAGCGTTGGGTAGGCGTGATGAGGTTATGGGAATCTGATGTTTGGGAGAGGGCGACTAGACTTTTAGTATAAGTGGGAGATTGATGGAGTTGTATTCTAAATGTCTAGTTTAATGCAAATACGGAACTCCTTATCTATACCTTAATTAAAGATATGATTCAAGCATGATTGCATTTAATGCAATAGTCCTTGATGTATACGTTGTAGACAGTATGGCGTGAGGAGACACGCGGAAGATCATACTGTCGGTTACTCGTATACTATCGAACAGTAGCTCACGACTTAGATGGACAGGGACAATCCATCGGTACGTCGTAGTGTGACTGGTAGATAGTCGGTCTTGACTATCATGTTACACTCGTACACTTGGTGTATTGAGCAGGACCACGGGAGGGCGTTCGATTTATACTAATCGATGTAATCGAACTAGACCTCAGATATTGCGGATATGCGAATTCCTAATCCCTATATAATTATAGGTGCGTGTGTCCAATTCTCGGTTCTTTAATCTACCAATGAGTGAGACTAATTGATTAGTCGAGATTCTCGGTAAATTGGGAATCGGAATTGTACACACGGCATGCTATAGATTATAGACAGGAAACCGTGTCCCATTTATTGGGTTGATGTGAAGGTACCGATATACCGATCCGATCGATATACCGTGTGTGCGGAAGCGTGTAAAGCAATAGATCTACTATGCCATGATCTTAGTGCACACTTAATGTGTATAAGAACACATATAAACATATATATATACACATCCAATATATATATATATATATATAAGGTTCAACGATTACTTACTTATAGTGGCGAAGTGATTCGTTGATGTCGTTGAGGTGGTGTTGAGTCGATTGAACCACCTCAAATGGATTAGCCTCTCGAAGCTCTCCTTGTGAATGACCTCGTCACTCCTCTTGTCTAGATCGCCCGGATGTTGAGGCCGCACAAATGGCCCGGCCTCTACGTGTTGCACACGAACCCGGATGATGAACACTTTGCTTGATCGAGTCGGTTCTCCAAGAACACTCTCTCCTTTCTCTCTTTTGTGTGGATTTCGAAATATGTGATTAAGTTGTGTGAAAATCTGATTTTCACCCTCTTATTCTTCTCATTATGGTCACATAATTGTCCCATTATCAACCTTGTAACCCCCCACCTTAATGTGTGTCATCAACACACATAATGGGGTGGTTTATGGTGAATATGAATGGTCATACCACATCATCATGCCAACTAGCATAAGACATGGTCCCACTAGCTTGTGTGGCATTCCATGTCACACTATGTGACATGCATCCATGCAAGCCATGCATCCCATGCATGTGAATTAAATCCACGTAAATATTGATTCTAAATCAATATATTTATCAAGCAACGTACATCATCTTTGAGTCCGTGTGTGACCCTGTAGGTATGATTTATCGATCAATATTATATTGTTCCCAACAAATAATATTATCAAATAATCATTTAACATCCATAGACGACCTTATGACTTTATCGATTGCACACGTAGGATCGAAGGACATATCCCAACAATCTCCCACTTGGCCTTCAGAGCCAGTGTGCTGCCAACTTCCTGTTGTCACTTTATGTCTAAGTTTGAACTTGAGGCAAGACTCGAGTCATCCTCAATCGGTTCAAACCTTTCTTGGACTTTGAGACAGACTGTAAAACCAGATTTATCACTATGATACGAATCTGGACGTGGCCACGTATTTTCCACAGTCTCGACTCTCCAAGTGGCCGGTAAGACATGTATCCCATTATAAAAAATGGAGGACAATCCCATCTTGTCAGTCCAAGCTCTCCCACTTGCTTCCTGATATACCCAATAACAAGTTTTATAACCTCCTTTTACGAAAGGCGTTTACTTGTATCAAAGTACACCATTTCACAATAGAATCACTCTGGACTACTCAGGTCAGAGGAAATTGCTCGACAGTCAATGAAATAGTATTATGACTCGAAATCTTAAATACTATTCCAGTCGGGTCTGTTCGATCATTAGCTCCCAGCTAATATCTATGTAATTGTACTTGATGTCCCACATCACTAGCCCATGAAGCGGCGCTATAGTACACATTACAAACTAGTTCATTGTATTATCGGTTTGTCCGTACTCGATTATACGAACCAGGAACAACTATATGATTTAAGTATATCAGTTCAACCATTGGGACTTCATTATGCGGTAAGTCGACCTCATAACCCAATTGATATCACTTAATCATTTGGACAATTCATATAAATTAAACCATATTTATATGAAGAAACATGTATTATACATATGAGTGAATGTTTACCAAATCTCCAAAAGTATCTAATACAGTAATAGAAATCACAACCCATCTCTAAGATGTTTGATCTCTATTGCAGTTGTGAAAGTCTCAAGCTTAAACTGCTGGAGAGGTTTAGAAAGCGGGTTTGCAACCTTATCAAAAGTTGCAACTTTATTATCTCGATGTCTCCACAAAACTATCTCCCAGATAATGTGGAACTTCCTGAGCACCAGTTTTAGACTTGTGGTGCTTCCTAGCTCATTGGCTTGCGCGATAACTCTACTATAAATAGAGAATTATCGGATGGGCTAAGCTAGTTACGCCACCTAGTTCATTCAAGAACTTTCAAATCTTAACTGCCAACATTACTGCATCCAATGCAATACTGTGCTCAGCTTCTGTAGTTTAATCAGCTATATTGCATTGCATGGAACTATTCCAGCAAATTTCACCTCTAACTAGACAAAAGATATAACCAGATTAAAATCGGAAATTATCTTAGTCTGTTTTGAAGTTAGCATTCAAACAACTTGTTAATATCAACTCTTTTTGTCTTCCAAAGACAACAAAATATTATTTTGTCCATCTAAGGTACATAAGAATACTCTTGGCCGCAGTCTAATGCGTCTCGCCTGGGTTTCCTTGAAATCGAATCGTCATGCTCAAAGCATACAATACGTCCAGTCGTGTACATATCATGGCGTACATTATAGACCCTATTTCCGAAGCATAAGGAATGTTTTACATCCTCTTTTGCTCATCAAGTACCGTAGGGCCTTGCATCTTGCTAAGTGATGTGCCATGACTCATTGGAATGAGACCTTTTCTGGCGTCTTTCATTATGAACTTATCAAGTACCTTATCAATGTAGGTCACTTGACTAAGTCCAAACATCATTTTCGATCTGTTCCGACAGATCTTGATGCCCAATATGTACTGTGCTTCTCCAAGATCCTTCATTGAAAAACAATTCTCAAGCCATTCTTTAATAGAATTAAGCATAGAAACATTGTTTCCAATAAGGAGTATGTCATCGACATACAACACAATGTATACAACGTAACTCCCACTGTTCTTCTTGTAAAACAAGACTCTTCCGAGTTCCTCTGAAATCCAAAACCCAGTATGGATTCATTGAACTGAAGATTGCTACTCCGATATGCTTTGCTTTATTCCAGAAATGGAATTATAAGATTGCATAATTTCTCAGCCTTATTAGGATCGATAAAACTCTTTGGCTGTGTCAAAACACATTCTCTTCTAGAATCCAATTCAAGAAGTTAGTTTTAACATCCAATATTACCATAACTCATTATCAATATGAGTAGCAATGGCTAAGATAATCTGAATGATTTAATCAAAGCAACTGGTGAAAGTTTTTCCACAATCCACCTCGTGAATAAAACTTTTACCATCAAACTTGCTTTGAAAACCCTAGGTTTTCCATCTGTCTGTTTAGATCTTAAAGATCTATTAGCATTCATTGGGTCTAACCCCGTGATCAAGTTCCAAACTTGATTATCAGATATTGATATCATCTCAGATTTCATGGCACCATGCCAATTTTCAGTAGCTGGACTCGTCATAGCTTGGAATTAGGTCGAAGGTTCACCGCTTTCCAAAAGCATGAATTCACATCTCTCATTGGTCACAATATCTAAGTATTTGAATAATAGAGATAGATTTATTTCTTTCGGACCTACGAGGGCTGGTATGGCTTCCAAAATCATAAGAATACTCTCAACCCAGTCTTGAGTATTCATCATTGGTTGTTTCACTTGAACCTCGTTCAAGACAACCGAGCTCCCACTGAATTTCTAGGAAAGATAACTCTTTTCAAGAAAATCACTATCTCGAGCAACAAAATATTGTTCTCAGATAGATCGTAGAAGTTGTACCCTCGAGTTTCTTATGGATACCATAAAATTTTTTTATCCCATTTGAGTTCAAGCTCTATAGAGATAAATCTCGTCAGAGAAGCTTTTAGAACCTCAAATTTTGATGAAAACAATTTAGGGACCCTCCCTTTCCATACCTAGTATGATGTCTTATCAACAGCTTTTGACAGCGTCCTATTCAGTGTATAAGTTGAAGTCAAGAATTGTGTGTTCCCAAAAGAGACCAGTAGTTCATTTAGACCTCTCATCGAATGGTCGAACTATATCTAATATAGTTTGTTTTCTCTTTTCCGAAACATAACCTTCATGTGCTTGTGAACTGATAGGTTCCACATACATCAGTATGGATCATCCCTAATTAATCACTCACATGTTCTCCTTTCTCCAAGAAAGATGACATTGTTATCTTTGTCCATCAAACATCATTCACATGTATCAAATGACTCCAAGTCAAATGATTCTAGAATGCCTTCTAAAAGAAGATTCGTTACATGTTTAGATTTTGATCTAATCAACAATGTTACAGTTATGTCTCAATGAGACTTATTCGATTTGGACTTTTGTGTTAATGTTATATATGATTTGTTGAGTTTAAAGTATACATAAATAATGTAATAATCGTACCAAAACAAAGAATAGTTCACAATTAAAATAGTTATCAAACTATTTAATTAGTGAAAAACTAATCCATCAGTATCCAATACTGAACCAATATTCATTGTTTATTGAAGGTACGAAATTACATAGTTATAATACTAAAACAAGGCCCTAAGGCAAAACAACATCATATGATCATACGGCTAATGCAGCGACCTTCGCTCCATTTCTCGCCCGTAGAACGACATCTCTACTCACCAAACTTATACTTCTATGTAGTTCCTCCACATACAAATGTGAGAACTACGTTTGGAATCCAATACCCAAGAAGTAGAATTTGTGAAGTTTAATGTCTATAACATTAATATCTGAAGATGAAGCAACCCCGCTCTTCACATCTTCTTTGAACTTTGGGCAAGCTCAATTATTCTCAATAATTGACTCTTATTCGAATTTCCCATTCAAAATTATCTCAATGTCAAAACGTGATAAATCGTAAGTGAAAAATCGAAGTTTTCTAACCAGAGATATTATCATGCAATTGAAGCCCTATCTCTCATAAAATATGAGGGAGCCAACCAGACAATCGATTCACGCCATCCAATGGCTCGAAAGTCTCTAATTTGTGTCATTGATGAACTTAAGTGTTTTGGATTAAATCACTCCCCGGGGTGTAAATAATCCTAACCTTATAATCCATCAAATGAAAGACAAATTAGGCATTTGTTTTGAAATTGAATAAAATATGAACTTTTATATGTTTGCAAGTAGTGTCCAACACTTTTGCAGTAGACGCATTGAGATTCCCTAGGAACCCTAGTAGCCTTCTTGCCCATGCTCTTTTGAATACCCTATCCCATATCATAAGAATTTCCCTCTTAGGGTCCTTCTCTATCGCCGGCTCAGGAGCCTTGAGCATCCTGTGGAGCTCACGAATCGATTTCTTCAAACCATTCATATGGAAATTTTAGCCTAAAGGCATTATAACCATCATGAAATTGAAGTATGAAATCGGTTGCCAAATAATCATCATAGGAAAAATCTAGGCGATCACTTGAAGCAAATAATCCAATCATTTGTTGCACATGTGATTCCATAGATTTCCATTTTTCCAGCCTAGCTGAAGCAATGACCCTGGTCATACCGAACCGCTCAATCTTAGCATATTCCCCGAACGTGCTATTGATTTGTTCAATGATATCTTAGGATGTGGTTATCTAACACATTTTCATTGTCTTCGTATTTGAGGACCATCCTCTAATTACGTTGTGAATCAAGAAAATTTATGTTGTTCAATTTTTCATAATCAAGAATTGAACCAAACTTGAATCGAGTTGAAATTAACATGATAAACTACAAAAGAAAGATAAATAAAGTATGTAAACATTCACAAAGCGATAAACAAATAAGGTTGTCTAACAAGCTACTTATTTATTCTATTTTGTGCAATCGATATCTAATATCTTTGTTCCCTTGAACAAAACAATCCCAGACCCTCATCTTGCAAATTCTTAAGCCGACTGAGTCCGCACTTAAGAATTCCAAGATAGGTAGACATCCCATGTCAATGACATCTAATGTCACTCTCGGTCGATGAGAATCTAATTCTCATCTCATGTCTCGATAGCCACGCCTGCAGTGGATCTATCGATGAGAAAACCAAACTCACGTGTAAAGGTCTAACCTTTACTCCCACTTATCCCAAGATAACAAGTAGTACCCCGCTGAGGCGGACCTACCAACTTATGATCGAGGGCTTCATGAGTGTGATGTTATTGGACAAGACATTATACTCATTATTTTGGGAACTTGCATGCATAGGTGTTTATATGTAAGTTGAACATTTATAACATGAAACATCTATAACTAGCAAAGCACATAATACGTATTGAAAAGGCCCCTAGAACCTCACAACACTCAAAAGAAAAACGATATAAAACTATCGAAACGTCTTGAAATCATCCCGACTTGATCCGGCTGAACTTGGCTGCACCTGGTCAGGTCCACGACCCCTACCTCCAAGGTAGAGACCTTTGCTTTGGTCCTCTCAGATCTGCCCTCAAAAAACCCGGAACAGCGGTCGCTATTATGCAAACATCGCCCGCTGAAATGAAACAGCGGTCGCCGTTTTGCATTCGGCGCCCGCCGAAAGCAACAAAAGAGGGCAGAATGTCTGGACCTGATTTTTGCATGAACAGCGGTCGCTGTTGCCACAACAGCGCCCACTGAACCCCTAACAGCGACCGCTGTTGCTACAACAGCGGGCGCTGTTTGTCTCCAGCAGCCCCGGCTTCGTTCGTTTCGCTCCGTTTTGCTTCGTTTCTTCTCGTTTTCGCTTGGGCTTCGAAATCCAACTCCGATACATGGATAAATCCATTGCTTACATATTGAACAATACATTTTTGAATAGAAAAACCTATCTATTACAAAAGATTCCAAGGGACGCAGCCCTCCAAAACTATGGCCATTCAACACGTAAAAAACATGATTCATCCACCCGACCACTATCGGTGGCCGGCCTTACATCTAATCACATAGATTCAATCAAACAATTAAGCCAATTATGTTGATTTAAACATCTTGTGTCCAACACAAAAGTGTGCACGAGCCCTAGGCTCTGATACCATTTGAAGGTACCGATATACCGATCCGATCGATATACCGTGTGTGCGGAAGCGTGTAAAGCAATAGATCTACTATGCCATGATCTTAGTGCACACTTAATGTGTATAAGAACACATATAAACATATATATATACACATCCAATATATATATATATATATATATAAGGTTCAACGATTACTTACTTATAGTGGCGAAGTGATTCGTTGATGTCGTTGAGGTGGTGTTGAGTCGATTGAACCACCTCAAATGGATTAGCCTCTCAAAGCTCTCCTTGTGAATGACCTCGTCACTCCTCTTGTCTAGATCGCCCGGATGTTGAAGCCGCACAAATGGCCCGGCCTCTACGTGTTGCACACGAACCCGGATGATGAACACTTTGCTTGATCGAGTCGGTTCTCCAAGAACACTCTCTCCTTTCTCTCTTTTGTGTGGATTTCGAAATATGTGATTAAGTTGTGTGAAAATCTGATTTTCACCCTCTTATTCTTCTCATTATGGTCACATAATTGTCCCATTATCAACCTTGTAACCCCCCACCTTAATGTGTGTCATCAACACACATAATGGGGTGGTTTATGGTGAATATGAATGGTCATACCACATCATCATGCCAACTAGCATAAGACATGGTCCCACTAGCTTGTGTGTCATGCCATGTCACACTATGTGACATGCATCCATGCAAGCCATGCATCCCATGCATGTGAATTAAATCCACGTAAATATTGATTCTAAATCAATATATTTATCAAGCAACGTACATCATCTTTGAGTCCGTGTGTGACCCTGTAGGTATGATTTATCGATCAATATTATATTGTTCCCAACAAATAATATTATCAAATAATCATTTAACATCCATAGACGACCTTATGACTTTATCGATTGCACACGTAGGATCGAAGGACATATCCCAACATGATGATGTCCCCGAGATGAGCTCATAAAGTTTATCATGTAAACCCTGCAGGTGGATTTGTTCCACATGATAATAAGGATGAGTGGTACTAGTCTCGGATAATAAGAAACGAATTAATTTAATTATTAGTAATTGAAATTAATTCGTGGACATTCGATATCTTAAACACGGGGAAAGTCGTATATGTAATTTCGGCGGAAATATTATTGGTAAAATAATATAGATTAATTAATTGGGAATTCAATTATAATTTTATAGTGGAATTAATTATAATTAAAATTGGATTTAATTAAAGGTTTTCTTTTAAGGACACCGGTTTAATTAAATTACAATTTAGCCTAATTAATTAATTGTCCTAAGGTCCCTAGTGTGGCCTATATATATACCCTCAATCTCTCTTCTCCTAACCTACGAAACGCCGCTATAATTAATTCTGTGGAGAAATTATTTTGCTAGCGCAATTATTTTCTTCTCTGCTTAATTAATTTAGATTAGCGCAGTGTTTTTTTTATTTCTGTAGAAATTAATTTGCTAGCGCAAATATATTTTTGGAGACAGAATAATTAAAAACGTGAGAAAGAGGGTTTGAGAGAGAAGAAGAAGAGAAGACTCCGGTGGATCGTTGCCCACACAACGTCCGGCGTCGAGGGCTAGGATACACACTAGAAGATCTCAGGGTGTTCGCCTATTCGGCTTCTCCGAATCACGCTTCAAAGGTATAAGAAATCGAAACCCTATTTCCGCAATAATTCGATTTCTTTCTCGTTGATTATGCATCGAATCTTAGATCGGGTTCCGAGTGTCGTGGATCATGTTCCTCGACTACTGGGGGGTCAAGGACCTCCGGATCGGTAGTCGGAAGAGGAAAATTGGCCTGGAAACGCGCTCGGAGCAGCGGGTCGCGCTACTGTTCGCGGACGAAGGCCAAACAGCGCCCGCTGAAGGCCAAACAGCGCCCGCTGTTTGGGGCCTATTCAGCGCCCGCTGAATGACCAACAGCGCCCGCTGTTTGAGTCAGGTCAGCGGCTGATTTGCGCGGTTGTCCTTCGGGGCGATGGCTGGGCGTGAATCGGCACGAGGGCTGTTACGTGAACGGAGCGGTGCTACCTGGAGGTCGACTGGGCGTGTTCGGATGTTCGAGTGATCGAACGGACACGTCCCGGGTAGTCGATTTCCAACATGCTGGTACTCCCCCTTTTTGTGGAGAAATACCCTCTTCTTCGAGAAAGAAGGAAATAGCATCTGCAACTGCCTTGGCCATGTAATCCTGCATAATAACCATATGGTTTACAGCAATTTGCTCTGCAAATGCCTGAACACGAGCATGAATACTCGGTTTTGGGGCAGAGGAGCTAGGGGCATCAGTCTGCGGCAGCTTGGGTGCCTTCTTTTGAGCTGGAGTTGGAGGCACTGCGGCAATGGCATGAAAACCAGTCCAGGGCAAGTCATTGTACTCCCGAACAGACAGCTTGTATGGATGTGGCACAACAGTCAGGAGATCAGCACTATTGTATGTGAGCCCTTGGATCTTCAACATTTCCCAGATAAGAGAAGGGAACGCAAGGCTCTGCGTCTGGGTAATGTTTTCTGCCTGTGAAGCAATCTTCTCAAAGATGAGCTCTCCCAAGTTCACCTGCCTACCTGCACCAAGGTGAAACAAGACTTCCCCCATTTGGGTGTGCACAAAATGCACATTTGTTGTGGGAATCCAGTTGTGCCTGGCAATAGTGAACAAAAAGTAGTAAAAAGATGAGAGTCTTGAGCAAGGAATGTTGTTTGCGGCATCAGGTGGTGATTTGGTCAAGCGGTGAGACACTGTGGCAATGGTGGGGTCAGCAATTGCGGCAGGATACTCGATATCAGAGCGCTCCAGGAACGCATTTATGGCACCAGGGGTGAAGTTAAAGATCTTTTCCCGCAGATACACCTTGCCATAGCCTCTGGATCCATCATCACCAAAGCAAGGGCGCAAGTTGGCATAAAGATCGCGCACCAAGTCCTCGCAGTAGGGTGCTGCGTAGGACACTGCCTTGACCAATTTCATCCTCTTCAAAAAATTATCAACTTTGTGTCGAGCACATGTTGATAAGTCACCACCACGGTCCGGTTGAATGGGCTTGTTGGAGTAGAACTGGGGCCCAATCACTGAACGTCGTTCCGACCAGAATCGCCTCGAATAACCCTTACCTGGTTTCATGTCAGAATCTGAATCCTCCTTGGGGGCATCAATTTTTGGTGCCTTGCTGCCCTTCTTCGCAGCAGGTTGTGCTGCGGCATCACCACTGTGTGAGCTGTCAGTTTTTGAAGCGACAGCAACACTTTTTCCCTTGCGGGACTTCTTGGCAGCAGTGGTCTCCACATCAATGGGGTTTTCCATTGAGGTTGGGGGCATAGCCGGGCCCTTGCCTTTTGCATAGGTGGTGGCGGATCTGGTGGACGGCCGGCGAGGAGGAAGGGGCAACTGCTTCTTTTTGCGCTTCCTTGAGGCAAGGTCCTGCAGCAGTGGGTCTGATTCTGTGTCAGAGGCATCTGCGGCATCATGCTGTTGTTGGCTTGAGTGGCCGGAATCTTTCGCATCAGAAGGTGGATTTGCAGAAGGATAAGGAGTCGGTTTGCGATACTTGGTCTTTTTTTGTGATGGGTAGTTCTCGTAGAGTTCGTGGTAGTCAAAATCATCATCATCATCCCTCCTGTTGTAAGGCACACTCTTGCCTTGCTGGTGCACTTCAGTGTCTGCCTGGGGAAAGGCAGAGGATGCGGCAGTGAAAGAGGGTTCAGGAGTAAAAAGATCCTTAAAATCAGAGGTGTTCAGGGATCGTTCATTTTAGGCAGCCTCATAGTCAAGCACATTGTCGACGCCCGGAATAACCACCGCCGGGTGAGGAGTTTGAGACGGCTCAGTGTTGCCGGAGATGCCCACATCTTCAGGGCGGATGATGGACAGTGGAGTTGGTTCGGGATAGACTCGTCCTTGAAAGAGTGGATCCTCTGCGGCAGGGATGTCCTCTGCGGCAGTGTCTCCCCATGCAGGAGAGATGTTCATCGGAGAACCCTTACCTGAACCTTCACCGGCATCGGCTAGCGGCGGCGAGTCTGGGGAGAGTGATGGCTGTTGCGACGTGGCGGCAGTGGCGGCGGCGGTGTTGAGAGCCTTGAGGCGTGCGATGGCGTGCATCGATTCACCTTTGTTAAGGTCCTCCATCGTTGCGTTGGGGCGAACTTCCCTGACCAGCTCCAAGAATTGGGGGTCCTCGAAGTAGCGGGTGAACGGATTTGGGATTGGAGATGCACCAGCCATTGAATTTTGAGTTCGTGAGGAGAAAAAGAAATTAGGGTTAAAGGAAAAACAGAGCACAGACACAATCGACGCAGGAGATGGGTAATTTATATTGTGCGTTCGAAGAGAAAAACTAGGGTTGAAGAATTTCAGAAAAAAAATCAAACTCTTGATCGGATATGTGAAAGAGAAAGAGTTGGGATAGGATTAGGACTTTTGATTTCTAGTAAATATTAAAAATAAAACTTGAAAGAGTTTTATGTCAAGTGAAAAAATGTATGGCAGTTGATGGGATGGGCAACGGTTACTTTTCTGAAGTTGAACCGTCGGCTGCCGCACACTCGAGTGCTGCCCAACGGTCAAGTGGGGCAATGCTCTGCGGCAGGTTGTTGCCAAAACTCAAAATCCAAAATCCTCTTTTTTTTTTTTTTTTTTTTGTTTATCTATTTTTCTGTTTTTAAATTTTTCTTTTTCTGTTTTTAATATTCTCTTTTTCTCATTTTTAATTTTTTTTTTTGAATAAAAATAAGTAAAATATTTTTGGTGGTGTGAAAAATCAAAGCTTACAAAGCAAAATTAGGAAAAGAATAAAAACATCTAATCCTAATGAAACATCATGCTGCATCATAGGTACTTATACTCTACTTAGGTATAATGCCATGTCAAAAATGAAATTATCAAATACTTAGTGCACATAGTACATAGTATCTCAACCCATTGAGTATTAATTACATGTATATGGGTTTGACCATGTTGCCTAAAGTGGTTTGGGTATTTTCTCTTCCTTCGGAAAATTTTAATCTCATAATTTGACTAAGGCAGAATGCTGAGGCAGAGGTTCATTAGGCATGACAATGCGGCAGCATGATGCAGATCAACATCTAAGGCATGATGCACATGCACAAAGAATTCCTTAGGGCAATGAAACGTTCTGAGTTCAGTGGCTTGGTGAAGATATCAGCGATTTGCTTCTCTGTTGGGATGTGATCAATCCTCAAGACACGTTTATCCACCAAATCTCGTATGAAATGATGCCTTATGCTGATTTGTTTGGTTCTTGAGTGCTGCACTGGATTATGACTGATATTTATGGCACTCGTATTGTCGCAGTAGAGTGTAAGAACATTGCTATCCAGGTGGTAGTCATCAAGCATGTGCTTCAACCAGATCAGTTGGGTACATCAACTCCCTGCGGCAACATATTCTGATTCGGCAGTGGATAGAGAAATGCAGTTTTGCTTGCGACTATGCCATGAAATGATGTTATTTCCAAGAAAACAACATCCACCGCTTGTACTCTTGCGATCATCCATGTCTCCAGCCCAGTCGACATCGGAAAATCCAACTAAATCGGTATTGGTATCTTTGGTATACCATATGCCTAACTCGACTGTTGCGGCAACATATCGTATGATGCGTTTGACTGCCTTCAAGTGTTCTTCCCTTGGATCAGCTTGAAACCTGGCACATAAACAAACGCTGTACATAATATCAGGTCTAGTTGCTGTAAGATAAAGTAAACTCCCTATCATGGATCGGTATAGGGTCTGATCCACTGCGGCAGTATCAGTGCCTCGGGAGATTTTGTCCGTTGAGCCCATAGGTGTTCTCATGGGCTTGGATCCTTCAAGTTAGAATCTTTTGATGAGATTCTTAGCATATGTGGCTTGTGAGATGAAAGTTCCAGTTCATGATTGCTTGATGTGGAGCCCTAAAAAATGAGTTAGTTCTCCTACCATGCTCATCTCAAATTTTGATGCCATGGCAGAGGTGAATGCCTTAAGCATGTTCTCACATGTGGATCCAAATACAATATCATCAACATAAATTTGTGCAATTAAAATATTGGAAGAATTGAATTTAACAAATAGTGTTTTGTCGGCAGTGCCTCGAGTGAATCCGAAACTGAGTAGAAAATCAGTTAGGCAGCCATACCAAGCTCTAGGAGCTTGTTTTAGGACGTACAATGCCTTGTGTAATTGATACACATGGTCAGGATATTTCGGATCTTCGAAGCCTTTGGGTTGTGCAACGTATGCCTCCTCTTCAAGTATGCCGTTGAGAAAGGCTGCCTTCACGTCCATTTGATGTAAGGTGATGTTGAAGTGGCATGCAATAGCAATAAGCAAACGTATGGACTCCATGCGTGCTACGGGGGCAAAGGTCTCATCGAAATCGATGCCTTCAATTTGGGTGTAGCCTTGTGCCACGAGTCTTGCCTTGTTGCGCACAACCTGCCCATGCTCATTTGATTTGTTCTTGAAAGTCCATTTTGTCCCGATGACATTCTTGTTTTTGGGACGAGGAATGAGCTTCCAAACTTTGTTTCTTTCAAACTCGTTCATCTCTTCTTGCATTGCCATGATCCAAAATTCATCGGCCAATGCTTCTTTGACATTTTTCGATTCTACCGTGGAGAGATACGAGACAATGCCTATCTCAATGCATGTGGCAGACATGCTTACATTCTTGGTCATGTTGCGGTAGTTGATGTACGGACGAGCTCTCATGCGTGTGGCCAACATTTGACTCGAAGGGTGGTTTCGGATAACATGCCTTGGGGGATCCCTTCGTCGTTGGTTTGGTGTTTCTTCAACATCTGATGAATCTGTTTGTTGAGGAGTGCTATCATCATTTGATTGCTCGGGAGACGCTGTAGAAGGTTGGGCATCATTATTCGAGCCAGTGGGTGCGGCAGTAGGCTGCGTAGGAATGATGCTGCCTTCAATTTCTGCTACTGCGGCAGGTTCGAGCAGACCATCTACATTTTCTTCTTTGGGTTTCCTGAGTCGACTTAGATCATCAAAATCAACATTTACAGATTCAATAATGGTTCTAGTTTGTATGATAAAAATACGATAGGCATGACTATTCCTAGAGTATCCAACAAATAATCCTTTAAGTGACTTTGGATCAAGTTTAGATCTAGGTTCCCTATCATTCAACACATAACAAACAGAGCCAAACACATGAAAGTATTTCAAATTAGGCTTCCTATTGTTCAAAATCTCATAGGCCGTTTTTGTTGTTCCTGAACGTATGCTGATGCGGTTCAGGATATGGCATGCGGCATTGAATGCTTCTGCCCAAAATTGCTTGCTTAGGCCCTTGGCGATCAGCATTGTGCACGCCATTTCTTTGAGGGTTCGGTTCTTCCTTTCAGCCACGCCGTTTTGTTGCGGTGTTATGGGGGCAGAAAACTCTTGGGCAATGCCATGCGCATCACAAAATCTGGAAAGCCGTTGGTTTTCGAACTCGGTGCCATGGTCACTTCTTATTCTCTTTACTGAGGCTTCATGGTTGGTCTTTATCCACCTAATGAGCTTGGACACCTCATCAAATGTTTCACTCTTGTCTTGGAGAAAACGCACCCAAGTGTATCTCGAGAAATCATCTACTACGACAAGTACGTAGTGTTTTCCAGAATGGCTCCTTGTCTCGATTGGTCCCATTAAATACATGTGGAGGAGATCAAAGCATTTGGTTTGCTTTTGATACAGTCCTGCCTTGGAGTGGGCAGGTCCTGCGGCAGAGGCATCAGTCTGTCCTGCGGCAGGTATTGCTGGATGACTTGTACGAGTCATTTTTCCTTGTTTGCAATGTCCACATGTTGTCTTCTGGATTTTCGGGAGAGCTGGGAATCCACGAACAGCATTGAGCTTGATTAGACGCTCTAAATTCACAAGACTTGTGTGTCCAAGTTTTTGATGCCATAGGTCTATGTCATCTTTGACTTGTGCAGAGAGGCATGTTTCTCGAATGGCGTAGCAATTGTTTGACTTGGAACGCTCCCCCTGGATTAGTGGGTTCCCTGCATTATCAAACACTTCACACATTTGGTGAGTAAATTTTACATTCATGCCTTCATCGCATAGTTGACTTATGCTTATGAGGTTTGTGATAAGGCCTTCAACATGAAGCACTTGTTGTAGCTTTGGCAGTCCTTTCACATTTAAAGTGCCTCGGCCAACAATTGAGCCACTGGACCCTCCTCCAAAAGTGACTTCTCCTCCTAGAAAGACTTTGTAGTTGATGAGGTGATCACTATTTCCTGTCATGTGCCGCGAGCATCCTCTATCAAAGTACCACTTATCATCTTTGGTAGCTTTGAGGGCAGTGAAAATAACATTGCATGTTTCAGCACTTTGGAGGCATGAATGGACATGTAAAACAAACATTCGTAGAGAGTTTAGTTTTTGGCACCCATTTGCGTATAATTGCTGCCTTCTTTTTGATAAAGTGTCGTGAGGACAGAGAATGCGAGAAGTATTTGGGATGTCATGGTCCAGTGTTGGAGTGAAAGTAATATCCTCTTGCTTGATCTTCCTCTCGTCTCCAACAAAAAGGTCGAATGTGACCAGGTACTAGGCAGTAGTGGCAAACATATCGTCTCTTTGATTTAAAATGTTGCTTAGGCAGGGGCTTCCTTGTCTTCATCCTGCCTGATGATGTCTGCCTTTGTTTTGGCCGTCTGCGGCAGTCTCTGGCTGAGGCAGTGGCCTTGCTTTCGGTTTGGTCATCCCTTTTTGGAGTTAAGGATGGTGCGGCAGTTGTTGAATCGTCATTTGATGCCTTTACAAATGCCATGTCCGTTGGGTTTTTCTTTGGAAAAACGGCATCTACAACCTTTTGATGTCCAAGGCCTTCCCTTTAAACATGTGAAATACTCATTACGGCATCTAATTTTGTTGTTGCCGTGTTAAGTTTTACAAAAGTATTGTTAGCAACTTCGAGTTTTGCATTTACACGATTAAAGTCAATTTTTAGTTTTTCGGCCTCTATATCTTTTCTGGTGAGTTGGACATCAAGTTTCTTCAATCGTTCTTCAAAGGTGTTCTTTTCTACGAGCATTTGTTCAATTGCCATGGCCTGCTTCTTTACTTTTTCTTCATATTCGGCTTTGGTTGAAGTAAGCATCTTCATCATCTTGGTCTGCCGAGCAAATTCCATGCGTAGCTCATCGAAACTTTCTTTGAGCTCGATGAAAATATCAATGGGAATGGTCTCCTCTTCAGATTCATAGCCATTGACTGAGGCAGTGAGACACAGGTAGTTCTCTGCGGCAGGACTTTCTGTCGTTTCTGCGGCAGAGGCAAAGAATGCAACATGTCGTCGTGCATTCACATTGGATGGATCGTCATCTTCAACGTCAGATAGGGTTGTGCCTTCGAATTGAGCAGCAAGCGCAGTGGTTGAGTCTTAAAGGCAATATTGTTCCCTATCTTCTTGTGCAACCATGGAATTCAAAATTCCAATGCCTCGATCTTTTGAGGGGCATTCGTTTGAGTAGTGTCCCTTGACAAACGTGGCAATTGACTCTCGACCAGTCCTTTGAATTTGGACTTGATGTTGATCCCGTGCTTGGTTGGCGAATCACAAGTCGTCGATCTTGAGTTTGTGGTGACCTTGCCGGAAACTTCCTTCGTCGGGGATCGTAGGGCTTTTTCAGCGAGCGAACAAGTACAACATCCATTTTCCGGGCGAGTAATGCAAATTGGTCATCTCCACCATCAGATCCAAGTAGCTCGTAGATCTCTTCATCGGTCAAGTCATTGGTAGAGGTGGGGCTGCTGCCATGAGAGCTATTGCCTTGTTCTCTGCCGTCGGGCTCTGCCACGGTGTAGGCAATGTGATGGAGTTATATTCTAAATGTCTAGTTTAGTGACAATATGGAACTCCTTATCTGTGTTTTACATTATCTATTAATCAAATTGTCGGCATTTTGTCTACCTTGTACTTGAATGCAATAGTCCTAGATATATACGTTGTAGACAGTATGGCGTGAGGAGACACGCGGAAGATCATACTGTCGGTTACTCGTATATTATCGAACAGAAGCTCACGACTTAGATGGACAGGGACAATCCATCGGTACGTCGTAGTGTGACTTGGTAATAGTTGGTCTTGACTATTATGTTACACTTGTACACTTGGTGTATTGAGCAGGACCACGGGAGGGCGTTCGATTTATACTAATCGACGTAATCGAACTAGACCTCAGAGATTACGGATATACGAATTCCTAATCCCTATATAATTATAGGTGCGTGTGTCCAATTCTCGGCTCTTTAATATGCCAATGAGTGAGAATAATTGATTAGTCAAGATACTCGGTAAATTGGGAATCGAAATTGTACACACGGCATGCTATAGATTATAGACAGGAAACCGTGTCCCGTTTATCGGGTTGATGACGTCCCCGAGATGAGCTCATAAAGTTTATCATGTAAACCCTGCAGGTGGGTTTGTTCCACATGATAATAAGGATGAGTGGTACTAGTCTCGGATAATAAGAAACGAATTAATTTAATTATTAGTAATTAAATAAATTCGTGGACGTTCGATATCTTAAACACGGGGAAAGTCGTATATGTAATTTCGGCGGAAATATTATTGTTGAAATAATATTAAATTAATTTCGGGAATTCAATTATTATTTTATAGTGGAGTTAATAATAATTAAAATTGAAATCGATTAATTAAGGAATTGCGTTTACGTATTCCAAGTTAATTAATATTTCAATTTAGCCCTTAATTAATTTAACCTTGGGTCCCTAGTGTAACTCTATATAAACCCCCAACCCCCCCCCCCCCCCCCCCCTTGCCTATTCTAGACCTACACTTCGCCGCTTTTTATTTTCAGCAGAGAAAATAATTGTTTAGCGCAATTAAGTTTTTCTCTGTTAAAAACATAAAGTTAGCGCTGATATTTTCTCTAAGAGAGAAAAGATATATTAACGCTGGTAGAGAAAGGAGAAAGCAGAAAAGGCAGACCCAACAGATCGTTGCCCACACAACGGTTGGAGTCGGGGCAGAGTCATACACTAGAAGCATCTAAGGTCTCAACAATCGACCGCAAGGTATGAAATCGGATCTATCTTTTTCCGCAATTTATTTGATCTCGTTTTATCTCGTTGAACATACATGAACGTGGATTGGGTTCCGGAGTCGTGGATCGTATTCCTCGACTACTGGGGGTTCTAGGACCTCCGGAACGGTAGTCGGATGAGGAAAAACGACCCGGAAACGAGCCCGGAACAGCAACGTCGCGTTGCTGTTCGCGGACGAACAGCGCCCGCTGGTGGGCAAACAGCGACCGCTGTTTGCAGCTCCACCAGCGACCGCTGGTCTGCAATCAGCGGGCGCTGATTGGGTGCAGACCAACCCCGTTTCGCGCGGTTGTCCTTCGGGGCGATGGCTGGGCGTGATTCGGGATAAGGGCTGATCAAGCGAACGAAGTAGTGACTTCGGATGTCGACTGGGATGGTTCGGATGTTCGAGTAATCGAACGAACGCATCCCGGGTAGTCGAAACCCAACAATTGGTATCAGAGCCGGTTTATACGTTCTTTGTATTGTTTGCGAGTTTGTTTTGCAGGATCACCCGATTATTATGGTCAATTTTTTGTACTGTATGTTGTGGTGTGTTAAACTCTCGGGATTGTCGAGATCTTTTGGTTTTAACGTTGCTTGTTTGTAATAGTTTAAAACGACGGGTTGAGTCGTTTAGGGTTTTCTATTTCGTTTTTCGTTTATCCGGATGTATAGGATCGATCATTCCTGTATAGGATCGATGCCGGAAGTAGTTAGTATTACTCTTGTAATGTTGCTGCTGCTTGGTGGATCGAGAGAAGATCGAAGGACGGACGAACGAGGGTCGAGGAGTCGAACCCGCGGCTACTGTGCACAAACGGCGCCCGCTGGAGGGCAAACGGCGACCGCCGTTTGCAGCTCCTCCAGCGACCGCTGTTCCTCAAACGGCGGGCGCTGTTTTGTTTTGGCAGCAGCGACGCGGGGGTTCGACGGACATCACGGATCGCTTGTCGAGGGCCCGGGATGATACTCCAGTGGGAGGGGTTCGTCTCTTGGTCCTTAGACGAGTCGGTGATGGACCGAGACCGAGGCGAGTAACGAGACGAAGATCCGAGAAGACGTGCATCGAAGATCTTAAAGGCCATAATAATCGGGCCACGTTAATTGCTTCTTGTGAGTTTAACGTGTTTTTATTATGCTTTAAATTTTATGCATGCTTGTTAATCCCTTTCGTAAAAACTAAGTGGGAGAGGGATTGGAAACAATCCCGCGGTCTCCATTCTCTGTTTTGATGGTGATGTGTGTCGCTTACGAGTTGGCTTTAGTGTCATCCTCCCTATCGGATAAAGTTGACACACGGATATCACTGGATCAAAATTCGAATTCAATTCCATTTATAGAATTGAACACTTGAGTTTTTCAAAGCAATGCCTAATCTGTCTTTCAAAGACTAATTTCAACTCGACTCATTCTCACCCCGGGGAGTGGAATGGAGCCAAAGCGCTTGGTTATGTCGATGACACAGATTAGAGACATTCGAGTCATTTGATGACTAGATCGATTGTCTGGTTGGCTCCCTCACTTTGTGAGAGATAGGGCTCAATTGCATGATTGATCGATGGTTAGAAACTTCGAGTTTCACTTACGAGATATCAAGCTTTGATTAACGAAATTGTGAAATTTATTAAATGGAATTCAATTAACAAAGTTGTTTGTTTAGTAAACGCCCACACTATCGTGGCTTACTAGACGGAAACGGAACTTAGGGTTAATTGAGGCTCGACAGTTATAGGAAATCGTAAAGGGACCGCATGTCAACGTAAACGTCCACACTAACGTGGCTTGCGGTGGGCGTGTAGTTTCCGAGCGGTTAACTTAGTACTGAGAAATGGTATACACTTAGGTACGCTTTACAGTATCCTCCCCATCGGAGTCACTGCTGTAATGATGTACGACCAAAGTAAAAGTCCAGTTATAAAATCGTTTGGACTAGTATACGTCCACATGAACGTGGCATGCTAGTCTGATGGGATTTTAGGATTGATTGGTAAATTTAATGATATTAATTAAGGGAGTTAATATCGAATTAAATTTGACAGTTTGATTTGTCTCTTTTATAGATATGGCACTCAACCCGCTGTCCATTATACTAAAAGAAAACAAACTCACTGGTCCAAACTATGTTGATTGGAAACGAAACTTGGACATTGTCCTAACTGCTGAGGAGTACAAGTATGTACTCCATGAGGTTTGTCCTGATGAACCTACTGATACGTCCACTCCTGAGGAAAAGGAAGCTCATCGGAAGTGGGTCAAGGCTGATCAGATGGCGCGGTGCTACATTTTGGCTTCTATGTCAAATGTGCTGCAACATCAGCATGAGGCCATGACCACTGCCTATGATATGATGCTTAACCTCAAGGAGATGTTTGGTAGTCAGGATAGGGCAGCCAGGCAAGATGCTATGAGAAAACTCATGACGGCCACTATGTCCGAAGGAACGCCCGTGAGGGATCACGTTCTTAGGATGATAGGCTATCTGAATGAGATAGAGATTATGGGAGGAGCTATCGATGGGGAAACCCAGATCGATATAGTACTCCAGTCTCTGCCATGGAGTTTTGAGCAGTTCCGCCTGAACTATAACATGAACAAGAGGTTATATTCGTTGGCGGAGTTCCTGACTGAACTCCAGGCGGCAGAGGGAATCTTTAAGAAATCTCATGCACTTGTGGCTGTGAAACTTCCTGGCCCTCCGGGGACTAAGAGGAAGAAGAAGCAAGGGCGGAAACCCAGTGGACCCAGCAATGGTGGACCACGGAATGGAGTGAACAAGCCCAAGGGCAAGTGTTTCCGTTGCAAGCAGTCTGGACATTGGAAGTCTAATTGTCCTCTCAGACAAGGAGGTATGAACTTTTCCTTAGTCACTGAAACATGTTTAGCGGTGTTATCCACCGGTACCTGGTGTGTGGATACGGGAGCCACTGATCATGTCTGCAATTCTTTGCAGGGGTTCCAGGAAACCCGGCGGCTTAGAGAGGGAGAGATCACTATCTTCATGGGCAACGCTACGAAAGTGGCGGCAGTTGCAGTGGGAGATATTTATTAGTCTTTTAATAATAAAGTTTTGGTATTGAATAATTGTCTTTATGTACCGAATTTTAGAAAGAACCTTGTTTCGGTTTCTAATTGGTTTTGAATGAATATTCTGTTTCTTTTGATAGTTCTGTTATTATCAAAAAGAATGGTGAGTATATCTGTTCTGGTACATTGATAGGCAACTTATATATACTGAATCCTGATTATTCCACGATGCAACGAGTAGAGTCAAATAACACATCTAGTACCAATAAGAGAAAGGAGCCTTCTAGAATGAATCAAAAGTACTTATGGCATCTTAGGCTAGGTCATATTAACTTGGGCAGGATTCAAAGGTTGATAACTGATGGAATACTCAGTGGTGTGAAAGATGAGGACTTTCCAACCTGCGAATCATGCCTGGAAGGAAAAATGACCAAGCGACCCTTTAGTGATAAGGGGTATAGATCCAAGGAAGTACTGGAATTGATTCACTCTGATTTGTGCGGGCCTTTATCTGTCCAAGCGAGAGGAGGTTATGAATATTTCGTAACCTTCACTGATGATTACTCAAGGTATGGTTTTATATACCTGATGCGCCGCAAGAGCGAGTGCTTTGACAAGTTCAAGGAGTACAAAGATCTTGTGGAGAACCTTCATGGTAAAACCATAAAGACTCTACGATCTGATCGTGGAGGAGAGTACCTCTCGGGAGAGTTTAAGGCGTACTTATTAGAGAATGGGATTGACTTCCAGATGACTGCACCATACACGCCCCAGCAGAATGGTGTAGCAGAAAGAAGGAATAGGACTCTTATGGAAATGGTAAGATCTATGATGAGTTATTCAGAACTACCAGTTTCGTTCTGGGGATATGCCTTGGAAACAGCGGCGTATATCCTGAACTTAGTTCCTTCTAAATCAGTCCCTAAGACGCCCTCGGAATTGTGGATCGGGCGTAAGCCGAACTTGAAACACATTCGGATCTGGGGTTGTCCAGCACATGTGCTGAAGCATGGGGTTGATAAGTTGGAATCTCGTTCAGATATTCGGTTGTTTATAGGATATCCTTGAGGAACGAAAGTTGGTCTATTTTATAATCCTAAGGACCAGAAGATCGTTGTTAGCACCAACGCTCGGTTCTTGGAAGAGGATTATATAATGGACCACAAGCCCAAGAGTGAGATAATACTTAACGAACTGAGAGGGGACGATCAAGGCTTAGATCCAACCGAACCGGGTGATACGCCACCACAGTCTGCACCTGTAGTTACTGAGGTTACACCGGAGCCTCGTCGTAGTGGGAGGGTTGTTCGACAACCCGATAGGTGTTGGAAATCGATATCCCGGAATTAATAAATTTAAATAAATAAATTATCTAATTAATTCCGACCGAAATCCTACGGAGATCGAATATCCGGAATTGTCAAAATTGCGGAACCGACAACTCCAATCGACTCCCGGAACACGTACATGACCATACGAAAAAGTTACGCGGGAAAAACACGAGAGAACTCGCGTGAACCCGCGAAACCCGCAGCAGCCACGCGGGGTTGCTCGCAGCAGCCCGCAGCAACCCGCAGCGAGTCGCCTGACTCGCTGCTGCTGGGACCCTGCTGGATCTCTGCGGGTCAGCTGCGGGAAATCCCACAGCACCCAGCGAAATCCCCGTAGCAGCCCACAGCAACCCGCAGCGAGTCGCCTGACTCGCTGCTGCTGGGCGCTACGGAAAAACCCGTAGCTGGCAGCAGATCGCTACGGAAAAACCCGCAGCCGATCCGCGTGATTGAGCCCTAGGCTCGATCCACCTCGCGCGATCCCTTTCCAGCCGAGTCGTCGAGCCGCCGGCGGTCCGGTGGTCCGACCACCACCGCCCGGTTCGACCTCGTCTCGTGGGTCCGTTCCTTGGATCTTGGTTCAAGGTATTTTTACGATAATTAAACGATAAAATCATAAAGAGGGTTTTACGATTTACCTCGATCTCGTTGTTCGGAAAAACGAAGAACTCAATTTGACGACCTTGAGATCTTCCCACGTATTCCTTGCACTAGCTCGGACGTCGTGTGGGCGACGATCTACCGAACTCCATGGATCTCCCTCTCTACTTTCTCTCTCTAGAATTGTGATCTTCAAGTTATGAGAATAGAGAAGACCATGTAGTGCTTTTATAGGCTACGTAGGGGATCTAAAGGAGGTGGAATATTGGGCTTCCAATATTGAAGATTAAATTGAGCCCAATGCTCAAGTCCATTAATCCTTATCAATATTAATTAATTCTATTTTCCACTATATAAAATTAATTGCACTCCCAATATTAAACCATATTATATCAAATAATATTTCTCCGGTAGTATTATTTATTCCGTGTATTTAAGATATAAATATCCATGAATAAAATTAATTTATTGCTAATTAATTTATTCATCTCTTATATCCGAGACTAGTACCATTCAACCTTAATTATTATGCGGATTAAATCCACCTGCAGGGTTTACATAATAATTCCTTATGAACTCATCTCGGGGATATTATCAACCCTTCCGAGATACACTTTCCCGTCAAGTATTCACGGCATGTCATATATAAAATATAGTGACCCAACTTAACCGGTAATTAACCCAATAATTAAATCGGTTAATTCCTTTGGTAAATCAAAGTCACTTATATTAAATATACACACCCGCAATAATATCAGGGATTAAGAATAAAATACACTGAGACTCGAATCGATTATCGCCGGCAATCCTAATCGATGAATCTCAACGATCCGCTCAATACACCAAGTGTACAAGTGTGATAAAATAATTAAGACAAATTATTTTCTCTCTCACACAACGACTATACCGATGGATTGGTCCGTGTACATCTAGGTCGTGAGCTACTGTTTGATTAAATACGAGTAACCGATAGTATGATCTTCTGTGTGGGCCCGACACACCATACTAACTACAACGTATAGAATCCAGGACTATAATTTGCATATATTTAATTATAAATAATTAATTGCAAATAATTGTTCATTTAATTAAATAGATTAATGGCAATGGATCGTGAGTTTCCGTTACTTAAATCTAGGCATTAAGTACATAACTCCAACAATCTCCCACTTGTACTAAGGTCTAGTCATTTCCTCCAAACTCCCGACTCCCATACTCATCACGTGCTTAAGTTGTACTTCCAAGAAGTACTATGTGAATGAGCACTCTAGGTTGCCGCTCTGAAGTTATCTTGGTGACTACAGCGTCGTCTCCCTTGACGATGACTCGTATCAGGTGGTACTTGCACTATGTGTTATCTTACACTTATGGACTTGTGATCTTACCATTTGCCATCGCACCGCTATACACATAGCCTTTGGCAAATTAAGAATCACCTCTAAGTCCCAGAGATTATCCCGGAGTTATACCAAAACTTCCGCTGCCTCTGAGGCCGCTATTTGGTTACCCATGGCAGAGTCCGAAAAGCATCGTGCTTATCACTCTTCCATGTTAAAACTCCTTCTCCTTCAATAGTGAAACACATAGCCTGATATCGACTTACACCGGTCCTCATTCGATTAGAAATCTAAGAGAATGTAAACCAAAGGAAATGCTCGTCTGCTTCGTAGTCTAGAACAGTACTTCGAAAGTACTTTTACGGCAGTCGAATATTCCTTTCCAGGATTACCTTGATATCCTCCCACTATGCTCACCGCATAGCCGATATCAGGTTCTCGTTTATCAACATTGCATTTATTAAGCTTTCCACACACAAAGTGTAGGAAACTGCTTTCATTGCTTCTATCTCCTTTTGTGTTCCAAAACACATATCCTTAGATAGATGCATTCCGTCTCGGAAAGGTAACGAACCTTTCTCGGAATCTTGCATGTTAAAACGAACCATAATCATATATGTAAGATGTCCAGGAAAAGTACAGTGTTCTTTCTAGAGATCCAAGATCTCAAGAACATGTCCAACTTCTTCCTTTATCTTTCATAATGATTCATCTAGACAACCATCATTTTATGTCTGATAACATCTTTACATTGTTGCCAATGATAATAGTGTCATCTACATAAAACCTCCGAGAAACACCACCTTGTTTTCCATCACGTTTCCAATACACACTATTCGTCTATGCTTTTGATGAATCCATAAAATGGACTATCTCATCAATTTGCAAGTACCACGAACTCAATGCTTTGTTTCAATCCATAAATGGATCAACTAAGCTTGTACTCTAAATGATCTCGCCTCTTAGCAATAATCCTTATTGCTCTCCAAGAAGGCACATTTAGATCTAGTACGGCCTTCATGTAGATCCAGGGATCGATTTCATGTATACTAGGTCCAGAGTCCGAAGACTCTCCTAGTCTTATGAATATCTCCGGTTGTCCCACAACCTCCCACTACAATGGCATTCCGGTGTATAAACAGTGATAATAGTAGGTGCAGTTAGTGGTGTACCGCTACTCGGTTCGGCTGGTTCTAAGTCTTAATCTTTCTCTCTCATTTCAAAGTATTACGTCACCTTGGGCTTTGTGGTTCATCATATAGTCTTTCTCTAAGAACCGGGCGTTAGAACTTATAACGTCCTTCTGGTTCATAGTACTATTGAACACACATCTTTTGTTCTTCTAGGATATTCTACAACCGCATTTGAATGCGCCGTTGTTTCCAGACATATCCATAGAACACAGGTAGTTCCGTATAACTCATCTTTTACTATCTCTATAAGAGTTCCATTTCTTATTTACGACACACCATTTCTTACACAAAAGTGTATGGTGTAGTCATTTGGGATCAAATCCCAATCTCTGATCAGTATGCCATGCATTCCTCAGACAGGTACTTGCCTCCGCGATCAAATCGCAGGCTACAAATGGATATACCTTGATGTTCTCCACAATTGCTTAGTGTCCATTGACTTGTCAAAACACTTGCTTTTGTGGCACATCAGGTATTCTAATCCATTTTTCGAGTAATCATAAAATGAAGTACTCGTACCTTACTGTCTGAGTAGGCATAGGTCTGCATACATCAGAGTCAATCAATTCTTATACTTGTCCGGATCTTACATCTTATATCCATAAAGGATTGCTTAGTCATATTATCTTCCAAATTAGATTCTTAGGTCGGAAGGTCCACTCCTTCAACTTAATTGATCAAAATATCAATTTTCGACCCTTGAACTTCTTATTTGAATAAACATGACTCAGCATAAGAATCCACAAGTATAATTGATAAAGAAATCTCTTATTAGTAAAACGAGTTTAATACTACGGTTCGTTGTACCGTGGTGGATTCAGGATTCATCATTTATATATTGCTAGCTAATGTACCAAAATAGATAATATCATTATTTCTTCTTATAACCATCAAATGATTAAAAGAAATAAAATATCCATTTATTAGAAATCCAGAACAAAGTTCTTTCTAAAGGTACATAAAAGCAATAACCCAAAATGAAATCCTATAAAATGTCCTCCACTGCAACTGTTGCCTCCTCTACAGCATTGCCCATGTAGACTACGATTTCTTCTTTTCCAAGTCGTTAGGTTTCCTGGAACCTTTGCATTTAAAATGCACATACCGTCAGTGGTTCCATATCTACACACCAGGTTCCGGTAGGTAATACCACTGACTATGTTTTACGACTAAACAAGAATTTCGTACTTTCTTTGAGAGGATAATCAGACTTCCAGTACCCAGACTGTTTGCATCGAGAACTCTTTCCTCATGGCTTTCTCGTCCCATCTCGTGGTCCAAGAAACCTAGGACCACTGGGTTTCTTTGCTTGCTTTTCCTTTCCCCCGATTTTTCCCTTAGGTTCGAAACCTTTGGCATTGGCTACAAGAGCTTGCGATTTCCGTCTCAACTCGTCTAAAAGGTCAATCATCTCAAAAACGTGTTTAAGCGTTTCCTCGAAGCGACTGGCCTTTATGAGTATCCTCATCGCTTCTTGTCTAGCCGCCTATGTCAATAGGCTCGGGAGGACAAAGCTTACTGAGTACTAACCAGTACTCTTCAACAGTCTGGACAATGTCTAGATCTCTATTCCAATCATTACATTTAGGGACCAATGAGTTTAAAAATCCTTAGTTATCACATAAAGTGGGTTCAAAGCCATCTCCTAATCTATGAGCACATATAACAACAAACAATCGATTTAATCTCCGATATTATCTCCCTCAAATAATATCATTAAACCACTAATCGCATCTAAAATCCCATCAGATATGGCAAGCCACGATAGTGTGGACGTTTACCTATCCAAATGATTTAGCAATTAGATTTCCTTCGGTCGTACATTGTAACGCCCCAGAAAATTCAAAGGCTTAAAAGGATTGAATATGCTACTCATACCAACAGATGCATCTTCTTTTCTGGGCATCCTCCTATAAGAACTCCAAAGTTAAGCGTGCTGGCTCTGGAGTAGTTCTAGGATGGGTGACCCCCTGGAAAGTTTCCCGGGTGCGCACGAGTGAGGACAAAGTGCGCTGGAAAAGGCAAGTGTTGGTACAGTGGGGCCAGGATATCACTCCCGACGGCAGTCATTGGTAACCGAGCCGGCCCATTAGGGTCGGGCTTCGACCCCTCAACGGGCCGGGGCGTTACAAATGGTATCAGAGCAGGTGCCGACCGGAATTGTGGGAACTAAGTGTCTTGCGGGGCCAAGTGCTCCGCCCAGAAGTTGGTGAGAGTACCCGCAAGGGGCATTCCCGCACGGATGGTAGGTCCTGGCAAATAAGGCACGCAACGAGGACGTTGCGCAGAAAAAGGTGGTGTGATTGTAACGCCCCAGAAAATTCAAAGGCTTAAAAGGATTGAATATGCTACTCATACCAACAGATGCATCTTCTTTTCTGGGCATCCTCCTATAAGAACTCCAAAGTTAAGCGTGCTGGCTCTGGAGTAGTTCTAGGATGGGTGACCCCCTGGGAAGTTTCCCGGGTGCGCACGAGTGAGGACAAAGTGCGCTAGAAAAGGCAAGTGTTGGTACAGTGGGGCCAGGATATCACTCCCGACGGCAGTCATTGGTAACCGAGCCGGCCCATTAGGGTCGGGCTTCGACCCCTCAACGGGCCGGGGCGTTACATACATCATCATTAGCGTTACTTCGATGGGAAGAATACTAAGAAGCGTACCTAAGTGTAAACCATTACTCAGTATCTAAGAAGTTTGTTTGGGATACGCATATTCACCGCAAGCCACGATAGTGTGGACGTTTACGTTAACATACGCTCCTTTACTCCCTTCTATAACTGTCTACATCAATCGTTCCAAAATCCCATTCAATGTAGCAAGCCACGATAGTGTGGACGTTTACTACACCAAAAGACTTTTACAATTGACTCCCAATTACTTGAATCATTTAATCTTGTAAATCAAGACGCGGAGAATCATAAGTGAAACTCAAAGTTTCTAACCAGTGATTCACCATGCGAACAACCCTATCTCTCATAAAATGAGGGAGCCGAGCAGACAATCGATCCACCTTCAAAAGATGGTACGACTGCCTCTAATTTGTGTCCTCGACATGAACAAGTGGCTTTGGCTCCATTCCACTCCCCGGGGTGAGAATGAGTCGACTTGAAGTCAGTTTTGGAAAGACAAATTAGGCATTGTTTGATAGACTTAATCAATGTTTCTCGTAAAAGGAATTACAAGAATTCTCCTCCAATGACTTGTCTATACGAACTTCGAAAGTTCATAAAAGTCACCAAGAGAACATCAATGGAGACCATGGATATGTTTCCATACCCTCTCTCACTTAGCTTTTTATAATAAAGGGATACGCTATCTAATGCATAATTAAATACACATAAGCATGCATACATGAAATAAAGCACATAGAATATTATCACATAATCAAAAATAATACTAGAATATTATTTTCCGACTATTATGGCTTTATCGCATCTCCGTACGCATCTTCTAGTCTTCAGTCTTCGTTCTTGAATGCTCCATGTGACGGGAATATTAATTCCAATATTTAAATCTATTTATTTTTAATGAATCCAAAAGTTACTTAATTCGAAAATTAAGTCAATCGAATAAATCAAAAATAAAATTAAATATTATTAATATTTTTATTTATTTATTTTCCTATCTAATTCTATTAAATCTCTAGAATAATCTATCCAAGACCCACTTGGAATATTCTAGAAGACTTCTATAATAGAATAAGGAAATAAAATAAATTAGGACTCTTCTACTTTCCAAAATTAATTAATTTCTATGTCCATGAAAATTCCCATAAAATAGGAATAATCAAATAGGAAATAAATTAATTTAATAATTAATTATTTTTCTTTCTAATTCCATTAAATCTCTAGAATCCTATTCCAAGTAGAACTTAAAATATTCTAGAAGACTTCCATAATAGAATAAGGAAATAAATTAATTCTAATTAATTCTTTTCCTATTTCCATGAGAATTCCCAAAAAAAATAGGAATACTCAAAATAGGAAAACCGAATCAATTAGGAAAGTGAATCTAGGTAGGAGAACACGAGATCAAGAGGACCCCGCGTCCCCCACCATCGATCGCCGGCCAGGAAGTAGCGCCGCCGCCACCTCAGCCCACGCGCCACCACCACCGGTGGCCGGCGTGGCCGAGGGTTCCCGCGTGCAGCCCCCACGCCCCCTTTCGATCGATCCTCATGGGATATTAATCCTTATCAATATTAATTAATTCTATTTTCCACTATATAAAATTAATTGCACTCCCAATATTAAACCATATTATATCAAATAATATTTCTCCGTTAGTATTATTTATTCCGTGTATTTAAGATATAAATATCCATGAATAAAATTAATTTATTGCTAATTAATTTATTCATCTCTTATATCCGAGACTAGTACCATTCATCCTTAATTATTATTCGGAACAAATCCACCTGCAGGGTTTACATAATAATTCCTTATGAACTCATCTCGGGGATATTATCAACCCTTACGGGATACACTTTCCCGTCAAGTATTCACGGCATGCCATATATAAAATATAGTGATCCAACTTAACCGGTAATTAACCCAATAATTAAATCGGTTAATTCCTTTGGTAAATCAAAGTCACTTATATTAAATATACACACCCGCAATAGTATCGGGGATTAAGAATAAAATACTCAGAGATTTAAATCGATTATCTCCGGCAATCCTAATCGATAAATCTCAAGCAGATCCGCTCAATACACCAAGTGTACAAGTGTGATAAAATAATCAAGACAGATTATTTTCTCTCTCACACAACGACTATACCGATGGATTGGTCCGTGTCCATCTAGGTCGTGAGCAACTGTTCGATTAAATACGAGTAACCGATAGTATGATCTTCTGTGTGGGGCCCGACACACCATACTAACTACAACGTATAAAATCCAGGACTATGATTTGCATATATTTAATTATAAATAATTAAACGCAAATAATTGTTTATTTAATTAAATAGATTAGTGGCAATGGCTCGTGAGTTTCCGTTACTTAAATCTAGACATTAGGAGGCAGCTGTTCTAGACTACGAAGCAGACGATGCTTTTCGGACTCTGCCATGGGTACCACAATGCAACAAACCATTCTATAACTTGTTTTACTTATTAGATATATTTCTTGTTAAATCATTATACTTGTGAATTCTTATACTTAGTAGTATTTATTCAAATAAGATTCAAAAGGTCGAAATTGATTTGATCAATTATAGTTGAAGGAATGGACCTTCCGACCTAAGAATCGAATTTGGAAGATAATACAACTAAGCATACCTTTCGGTAAAAGATAAAATTCGGACAAGTATTGAGAATCATCAATGGTATATGCAGACATATGTGTAATTAGAAAGATGCGAGTAGTTCTTAATACTCGAAAAATGGATTAGGATGCTTGATGTGCCATAAAAGCAAAGTGTTTTAGTCACTAAGCAATTATGGGGAACCTTCTAAGTATATCCATTGGAAGCCTGCGACTAAAATCGCGGAGGCTATCACCTATCTAAATAACACATAACATAGTCAAAGATTGAGATTAAGTCTCAAATGACTGCACCATACACTTACGTGTAGAGATGGTGAGTCAGTAAATAAGAAATAGAATTCTAATAGTAAAAGAACAAGTTGTTCGGAACTACCAATGTTCTATGGATATTCCTGGAGACAACGTCATATTCAATATGGTTGTAGGATATCCTAGATGAACAAGATATTGTGTGTTCTATAGTACTATGAACCAGAAGGACGTATATCGCCCGGTTCTTAGAGGAAGACTATTAGATGAACTAAAAAGCCCTAACTGACGTAATACCTTGGAATGAGAAAAAGGACAAAGACAAGGAACCAGCCAAACCGAGTAGAAATACACCACACACTGCACCTACTGTTATTACTGTTATACACATGGACGCCATTGCAGTGGGAGGTTGTTAGACAACCAGAGATGTTCATAAGACTAGAAGAGTTTTTGAACTCTGGATCTAGTAAAGATGAAATCGATCCCTAGCTCTGCATGAGGGCGGTACTAGATCTAAATGTGCCTGCTTGGAGAACAATAAGGTTTATTGTTAAGAGGTTAGATCATTTAGAGTACAAGGTTAGTAAATCCATTTATGGATTGTGACAAAGCTATGAATCGTGGAACTTGCGAGTTGATGAGATAGTCCATCTAATGGATTCATCAAAAGGCATAGACGAAATGTGTATTGGAAACGTGATGGAAACAAGGTGGTGTTTCTCGGAATTTTATGTAGATGACATTTTATCATTGGCAACAATCTAAAGATTTTATCAGACATAAAATGTTGGTTGTCTAAATGAATCAAGATATAAGATTGAGAAGAAGTTAGAGCATGTTCTTGAGATCTTGTGATCTAGGGATAAGAACATTGTACTTCTCCTAGACATCTTATACGATCATGGTTTGTTTTAAACATGCATAATTCTGAGAAAGGTTATTGCCTTTCAGAGACAGAATATACATCTATCTAAAGGGTATGTGTTTCGAACACATGAAGGAGATAGATGAAGACAAAGCAGTTTCCTACACTTCAAGTGTGGAAAGCTTTATAGATGCAATGTTGTAAAATGAGAAACTGATATCAACTATGCGGTTTGCGTAGTAGGAGGATATCAAAGTAATCTAGACAAGAGATATTCGAATGCTGTAAGAGTACTTGAATGTACTAGATTAAGCAAGACAAAATCTTCTTTGATTACATATTCTCAGATCTCAAATCAGAGAAGGACCAGTGTAAGTCGATATCAGGCTATGTGTTCACTTTTAGAAAGAGGTGGAACCTTTGAAATGAAAGAGTGATAAGCAGGACGCTTCTCAGACTCTCTCATAACCGAATAGCAGCCTCAGAGGCAGCGGAAGTTTTGGTTAGGTTCCGGGATAACCTCTTGACTTGGATATGACTCTTAGTTTACCAAAGGCTATTGGATAGCGGTGCACGGTAAACTGGAAGAAGTCATAAGTCAAAAGTGGTGATAACACATAGAGCAAGTACCACCTGATACGAGTCATCGTCGAGGAAGACGACGCTGTAGTCACCAAGATAACTTCAGAGCGGCAACCTAGAGTGCTCATTCACATGGTACTACTTGGAAGTACAATTTAAGCACGTGATGAGTATGGGAGTCGGGAGTTTGGAGAAAATGACTAGACCTTAGTACAAGTGGGAGATTGTTGGAGTTGTGTACTTAATGTCTAGATTTAAGTAACGGTAAACTCCCGGTCATAGCATTTAATCTATTTAATTAATAAACAATTGTTTGCGTTTAATTATTGATAATTAAATATATGCAAATCACAGTCCTGGATTTTATACGTTGTAGTGAGTATGGTGTGTCGGGCCCACACAGAAGATCATACTATCGGTTACTCGTATTTAATCAAACAGTTGCTCACGACCTAGATGGACACGGACCAATCCATCGGTATAGTCGTTGTGTGAAAGAGAAAATAATTTGTCTTAATTATTTTATCACACTTGTACACTTGGTGTATTGAGCGGATCGCTTGAGATTTATCGATTAGGATTGCCTTAGATAATCGATTCAAGTCTCAGAGTATTTTATTCTTAATCCCCGATACTATTGCGGGTGTGTATATTTGATATATGTGACTTTGATTTTCCAAAGGAATTAACCGATTTAATTATTGGGTTAATTACCGGTTAAGTTGGGTCACTATATTTTATATATTACATGCCGTGAATACTTGACGGGAAAGTGTATCCCGTAAGGGTTGATAATATCCCCGAGATGAGTTCATAAGGAATTATTGTGTAAACCTCATGAGTGGATTCGTTCCGCACAATAATTAAGGTTGAATGGTACTAGTCTCGGATTCAAGAGATGAATAAATTAATTAGCAATAAATTAATTTTATTCATGGATATTTAAATCTTAAATACACGGAATAAATAATACTACCGGAGAAATATTATTTGATATAATATGGTTTAATATTGGGAGTGCAATTTATTTATATAGTGGAAAATAAATTAATTAATATTAATGGGAGATTAATAGATTTGGGCTTGGGCTCAATTTAATCATTAATATTGGAAGCCCAATATTCCACCTCCTTTAAATCCCCTACGTAGCCTATAAAAGCACTACATGGTCTTCACTTTGTCATAACAATAAGACAAGATTATCATACTTGATATTCTAGAGAGTTGAAGAGGATCCATAAGATTGGAATATCGTCGCCCACCCGACGTTCAAGCTAGTGCAAGGAATACGTGGGAAGATCGTAAGGTCATCATCTTGATTTCGTTTCTCCGCACAACGAATCGAAAGGTAAAATCATATACTCTCTTCTATGATTTTATGTGAATATGATTGTGATACATACATGAACGCACGATCCGGGAAAACGACGAACTTCGGGGACGGGGATTCGAGATCCCCTGCGAAGGTCGAAGGAGCCCTCGGCTGGGAGCCGAGGGGGTGCGGTCGAGCCCTAGGGCTTCGACCGCGACGGCACGCGGAGGAAACCCCGGCTGGGAGCCGGGGTGGGCGATCGACCGTGGTGGTCGATCGCCGGACAGCCGCGGCTGGAGCCGCGGCGGGTTCGCCGCTGGGCGAACCGCCCTCCTCGGGCGGTGGCGGTGAGTCGCCGGACTCACCGCCCGGGGCTGCCGGAGCAGCCCCAGCTATCGCATCCGTGCGATCGCGAACCCCACGGAGGGGTTCGGCTAGGGTTTAGCCGCGGGTTCATCCCGCGGCGATGCTCTTGTCGAGCCCGGTTCTTCGTGGCGTTCGTGATCGGTTTCCGGCGATGGGATTTCGGTCGGGGTTATCGGTTCCGCAATTTTTGATACCCCGGGATATCGATTTCCAACAATTAGACATATTTTGTAGGCTACGTAGGGGATTTAAAGGAGGTGGAATATTGGGCTTCCAATAATAGTGATTAAATTGAGCCCAAGCCCAAATCTATTAATCCTTACTATTATTAATTATATATTAACTCCACTATATAAATATAATTGCACTCCCAATATTATACCATATGATATCAAATAATATTTCTCCGGTAGTATTCTTTATTCCGTGTATTTTGTTAGAATTTGACATCCCGGGTTATTAAAAATTATGCGGAAACCAATAACCCGATTAAACCCTTCGCCGGAGATCACACGAACGCCGACGAACGCGCCGGAGTCCAGCCGAGGAAACCATGCACCCGAAGGCGCACGGCTGCCCCCGACCGAACCCCCACGTCGCGGGGTTCATGCGATCGATGGGATCGATCGCATACGGCGATCGATCGGGTGGGCTGCATAGAGCAGCCCCGCGGCGAGTCTGGCGACTCGCCGCCGCGTGGGGTGGCCCGCCTCCAGCTGGGCCGTCGTGCCCAGCCGGGGTTCTTCCCATGCGCCCCGCCGAAACCCTAGCGGGCGATTGGCGTGGTCCGGTGGCTTCGCCACCACCACGCGATCGTCCGTCTATTCCGGGCTTCGATCTTCTGATCTTGCGTTCTACGGTATTCTCGATAAACCAAATCAAATAAATATCGAGGGAGTTTAGATATTATACCTTCGATTCGTTGTTCGGAGAAACGAAATCAAACACCTTTGAATCTTCCCACGTATTCCTTGCACTTCGTTCGAACGTCGGGTGGGCGACGATCTATCGAACTCCTTATGGATCTCCTTCAACTCTCTAGAACTATCAAATAATGATATTCTTGTCTTGTTAATTTATGAAGGCCATGTAGTGCTTTTATAGGCTACGTAGGGGATCAAAAGGAGGTGGAATATTGGGCTTCTAATATTGAAGATTAAATTGAGCCCAATGCTCAAGTCCATTAATCCTTATCAATATTAATTAATTTATTTTCCACTATATAAATTAATTGCACTCCCAATATTAAACCATATTATATCGAATAATATTTCTCCGGTTAGTATTATTTATTCCGTGTATTTAAGATTTAAATATCCATGAATAAAATTTATTTATTGCTTAATAAATTTATTCATCTCTTATATCCGAGAATAGTACCACTCAACCTTATTTATTATGCGGGAACAAATCCACTCGCGAGGTTTACATAATAAATCCTTATGAGCTCATCTCGGGGATATTATCAACCCTTCTGGGATACACTGTCCCTTCAAGAATTCACGGCATGCCATATATAAAATATAGTGACCCAACTTAACCGGTAATTAACCCAATAATTAAATCAGTTAATTCCTTTGGAAAATCAAAGTCACTTATATTAAATATACACACCCACAATTGTTTCAGGGATTAAGAATAAAATACTCCGAGACTTAAATCAATTATCACAGAGCAATCCTAATTGATAAGTCTCAAGCGATCCGCTCAATACACCAAGTGTACAAGTGTGATAAAATAATTAAGATAAATTATTTTCTCTTTCACACAACGACTATACCGATGGATTGGTCCGTGTCCATCTAGGTCGTGAGCATCTGTTCGATTAAATACGAGTAACCGATAGTATGATCTTCTGTGTGCCCATGCACACCATACTAACTACAACGTATGAAATCCAGGACTATAATTTGCATTTATTTAATTAATAATAATTAACAGCAAATGAATGTTTATTATAAATAGGTAAATGAAAGTGTACATAGAGTTCAGAATACTCAAATCTAGACATTAAGTATACTACTCCATCAATCTCCCACTTATACTAAGGTCTAGTCTTATCTTCCAAACTTCTTATCCCAAACCCTCCAAGTGCTTGAAATATACTTCCTTAGGAAGTATCTTGGTGAAAGGGTCCGCTAGGTTGTCCTCCGAAGCTATCTTGGTGACTACTGCATCGCCCCTCTTGACGATGTCTCGAATCAGGTGGTACTTGCGCTCTATGTGTTTCGTAGCACTATGGGACCGTGGTTCCTTACTGTTTGCCACTGCACCGCTATTGTCACAATAAATTGTCATAGCCTTGGGCAAACTCGGAATCACATCTAAGTCCTGGAGGAAATTAAGGAACCAAACTGACTCTTTCGCTGCCTCTGAGGCTGCAACATATTCAGCTTCCATGGTAGAGTCTGAAATGCACTTTTGCTTAACACTCTTCCATTATACGGCTCCACCTCCCAAAGTGTACACATAGCCTGATGTCGACTTTCGCCGGTCCTTATCAGCTTGGAAATCCGAATCTGTGTAACCCAAAGGAATCAGATTGTCTGCTCCGTATCTCAGAACATAATCCTTAGTATTTCGCAAATACTTGAAAATGCTCTTTACGGCAGTCCAATGAGCCTTTCCAGGATTACTCTGATATCTTGCCACTATGCCAACCGCATAACAGATATCAGGCCTCGTACATAACATTGCATACATTAAGCTTCCCACAGCCGAAGCGTAGGGAACCGCTTTCATTTCATCTTTCACTTTCTGTGTCTGAGGACACATCTCCTTAGAAAGATAAGTTCCTTTACTGAAGGGCAGAACACCCTTCTTGGAATCTTGCATGTTAAAACGAGCTAGAATCGTGTTTATGTAAGATTGCTGGGAAAGGTACAATGTTCTATTCCGGCGATCCCTTATAACCTTGATCCCTAGAACATGTCCAACTTCTCCCAAATCTTTCATATCGAATTGTCTAGACAACCATCCCTTTATGTCTGATAACATCTTTACACTGTTGCCAATGAGAAGTATGTCGTCTACATAAAGCACGAGGAACACCACCTTCTTTCCATCACGTTTCTAATACACACACGATTCGTCCATGCTTTGAATGAATCCAAAAGATTGGACTACTTCAGCAAACCGCAGGTTCCACGATCTCGAGGCTTGTTTCAATCCATAAATGGATCGATTAAGCTTGCACACTAGATGATCTCGCCCCTTAGCAATGAATCCTTCTGGCTATTTCATATAAATCGTCTCGTCAAGACTTCCATTTAGGAAAGCTGTCTTGACATCCATTTGCCACACCTCATAATCCATATGAGCTGCTATGGATAGGAGAATCCGGATCGACTTTATCTTGGCTACCGGCGAGAAGGTCTCCTCATAATCGATTCCCTCTTTCTGAGTATATCCTTTCGCAACAAGCCGAACTTTTAAGGTTTCAACCTTTCCGTCAGATCCTCTCTTTCTCTTGTAGACCCATTTACACCCAATTGGCTTTACGCCGTTTGGTGGTTCTACAAGATCCCAGACTTTATTAGAATCCATAGATTCTATTTCGGATTTCATCGCTTTCTTCCAAGAAGGCGCATCTATATCTTGTACCGCCTCATCATAGGTCCAGGGATCGATTTCATGAACTCCAGGTCCAGAGTCCGAAGACTCACCCAGTCCAATCCATCTATCTGGTTGTTTAACAACCCTCCCACTACGACGGCGTTCCGGTGTATTAACAGTGACAGTATTAGGTGCAGGTTCTAGTGGTGTATCTACACTCGGTTCGGCTGTATCTAAGTCTTCCTTGTCTCCTTTCAACTCATCGAGTATTATGTCACTTTTGGGCTTGTGGTCCATGATATAGTCTTCCTCTAAGAACCGAGCGTTAGTACTTATAACGATCTTCTGGCCCTTAGGACTGTAGAACATGCCACCTTTAGTTCCTTTCGGGTATCCTACAAACAGCCGTAATTCTGATCTGGGTTCTAACTTATCGGCACCTTGTCGCAACACATGTGCTGGACAACCCCAGATCCGAATGTGTCTCAAGTTAGGCTTGCGCCCACTCCACAATTCCATGGGTGTTGTTGGTACCGTTTTGGTTGGAACCCTATTCAAGATATACGCCGCTGTTTCCAAGGCATGTCCCCAGAACATAATAGGTAAGTCCGAGTAACTCATCATTGATCGCACCATTTCCATAAGAGTCCTGTTGGAAATCGACTACCCGGGATGCGTTCGTTCGATTGCTCGAACATCCGAACGATCCCAGTCGACCTCCAGATCCGTTACTCCGTCCACGTGCCCAGCCCATGCCCCGATTCACGCCCAGCCATTGCCCCGGAGGACAACCGCGCGAGCCGGAGCGGGCTGCCCAAAAAAGAGCAAAACGGCGGTCGCCGTTTAAGAAACGGCGGTCGCCGTTTGTCCTTCAGCAGCGCGGACAGCAGCGCGACCTGTTGTTCCGGGCTCGTTTCCGGGTCGTTTTTCCTCTTCCGACTACCGATCCGAAGGTCCTAGAACCCCCAGTAGTCGAGGAATGCGATCCACGATACCCGGAACCCGATCTTAGGTTCGTTGGATTATTACGTACAATAAGAATCGAAAAAGATGCGGAAAAGGGTTTTCGATTCTTTACCTTTGATGCGTGATTCGGAGAATCCGAATAGGCGAACACCTCTGATCTTCTAGTGTGTATCCTAGCCCTCGACTCCAGACGTTGTGTGGGCAACGATCCACCGGAAGTCTCCTCTTCTTCTTCTCTCTTAAACTCTCTCTCACGTTTTATTTTCTCAAGTGAAGAAAAATAAAAGCTGCGTAAGTTAGGTCTAGAGAAGAGAGGGGGAGGGGTTTAAAACACTAGGGACCTTAGGTTAATTAATTAATTAGGCTAAATTGCAATTTAATTAAATCGGTGTCCTTAAAAGAAAACCTTTAATTAAATCCAATTTTAATTATAATTAATTCCACTATAAAATTATAATTGAATTCCCAATTAATTAATTCATATTATTTTACCAATAATATTTTCCGCCGAAATTACATATACGACTTTCCCCGTGTTTAAGATATCGAACGTCCACGAACTTATTTAATTACTAATAATTAAATTAAATTCGTTTCTTATTATCCGAGACTAGTACCACTCATCCTTATTATCATGTGGAACAAATCCACCTGCAGGGTTTACATGATAAACTTTATGAGCTCATCTCGGGGACGTAATCAACCCGATAAACGGGACACGGCTTCCTGTCTATAATCTATAGCATGCCGTGTGTACAATTCCGATTCCCAATTTACCGAGTATCTCGACTAATCAAATAGTCTCACTCATTGGCAAGTTAAAGAACCGAGAATTGGACACACGCACCTATAATTATATAGGGATTAGGAATTCGTATATCCGTAATCTCTGAGGTCTAGTTCGATTACGTCGATTAGTATAAATCGAACGCCCTCCCGTGGTCCTGCTCAATACACCAAGTGTACGAGTGTAACATAATAGTCAAGACCAACTATTACCCAGTCACACTACGACGTACCGATGGATTGTCCCTGTCCATCTAAGCCGTGAGCTTCTGTTGGATAGTATACGAGTAACCGACAGTATGATCTTCCGCGTGTCTCCCCACGCCATACTGTCTACAACGTATATACCTAGGACTATTGCATTCAAATACATGATAGATAAAAATGCCGACAGTTTGATTAATAGATAATGTAAAACACAGATAAGGAGTTCCATATTGTCACTAAACTAGACATTTAGAATATAACTCCATCAATCTCCCACTTATACTAAATCTCTAGTTGCCCTCTACCATACATCCGATACCCATCCCCTTCACGTGTCTCTTGAACGCTTCCGCTGGAAGTGCCTTCGTAAAGGGGTCAGCCAGGTTATCCGCTGATGCAATCTTGGTGACAACCGCATCGCCTCTCCTGACGATGTCTCTAATCAGTTGGTATTTGCGATCTATGTGTTTACTCGCATTGTGGGCTCGTGGTTCCTTTGCATTAGCCACTGCACCGCTATTGTCACAATAAATTGTGATAGCTCTAGGCATTTTAGGAACCACATCCAAGTCCATAAGGAAGTTCCGGAGCCACACCGATTCTTTAGCTGCCTCAGAGGCTGCTACATATTCGGCTTCCATGGTAGAGTCCGAAATGCATTTCTGCTTAACACTCTTCCATGAGACTGCTCCACCTCCCAATGTGAACACATAGCCTGATGTAGACTTTCGCTGATCCTTATCAGATTGGAAATCCGAGTCTGTGTAACCAATAGGAATCAACTCGGACGCTTTGTAACTCAGAACATAATTCCTAGTCCTTCGCAGGTACTTAAGTATGTTCTTTACAGCAGTCCAGTGACCCTGTCCAGGGTTACTCTGATATCTAGCTACCATGCCTACGGCATAGCAGATATCAGGTCTCGTGCACAACATGGCATACATTAGACTTCCTACTGCCGAAGCATAAGGAACTTTCTTCATGTAATCTATCTCCTTTTGTGTTTTGGGACACATGTCTTTAGATAGATGAATTCCATGGCAGAAAGGTTGAGCACCTCTCTTGGAATTCTGCATGTTGAAACGAGCCAGAATCGTATCAATATATGAAGCCTGGGACAAGCTTAATGTTCTTTTCCGGCGATCCCTTATAACCTTGATCCCAAGAACATGCCCAACTTGTCCTAAGTCTTTCATATCGAATTGCTTGGACAACCATCCCTTTATGTCTGACAACATCTTCACATTGTTGCCAATTAGAAGGATGTCATCTACATAAAGCACGAGAAACGCCACACTGTTTCCGTCACTTCTCCGGTATACACACGACTCGTCCATGCTTTGAATGAATCCATAAGACTGGATAACCTCATCAAAGCGCATGTTCCAAGATCTAGAAGCTTGCTTCAATCCATAAATGGATCGATTTAGCTTACACACTAGATGCTCTTGGCCTTTCTTGATGAAACCTTCTGGCTGTCTCATGTAAATGGTCTCGTCAAGATTCCCATTCAAGAATGCTGTCTTGACGTCCATTTGCCACACCTCATAATCCATATAAGATGCTATAGACAAAAGAATCCGGATCGACTTTAGCATAGCTACCGGCGAAAAGGTTTCCTCATAATCGATCCCTTCTTTCTGAGTATACCCTTTCGCAACAAGCCTAGCCTTGAAGGTTTCAACCTTCCCGTCAGACCCTCTTTTTCTCTTGTACACCCACTTGCAACCAATGGCTTTTACACCTTTGGGCGGTGCTACAAGATTCCAGACCTGATTTGAATCCATTGATTCAATCTCAGATTTCATCGCCTTTTGCCAAGACTGAGCATCTTGATCTTTAAGCACCTCGCCATAGGTCCAGGGATCGGCCTCATGTTCTCCAGGTAACAAGTCCGAAGACTCACCTATAAACATGAACCTATCTGGTTGTCGAACAACCCTCCCACTACGACGAGGCTCCGGTGTAACCTCAGTAACTACAGGTGCAGATTGTGGTGGCGTATCACCCGGTTCGGTTGGATCTAAGTCTTGATCGTCCCCTCTCAGTTCGTTAAGTATTATCTCACTCTAGGGCTTGTGGTCCATTATATAATCCTCTTCCAAGAACCGAGCGTTGGTGCTAACAACGATCTTCTGGTCCTTAGGACTATAAAATAGACCACCTTTCGTTCCTCTAGGATATCCTATAAACAACCGAATATCTGAACGAGATTCCAACTTATCAGCCCCATGCTTCAGCACATGTGCTGGACAACCCCAGACCCGAATGTGTTTCAAATTTGGCTTTCCCCCGGTCCACAATTCCGAGGGCGTCTTAGGGACTGATTTAGAAGGAACTAAGTTCAGGATTTACGCCGCTGTTTCCAAGGCATATCCCCAGAACGAAACTGGTAGGTCTGAATAACTCATCATAGATATTACCATTTCCATAAGAGTCCTATTCCTTCTTTCTGCTACACCATTCTGCTGGGGCGTGTATGGTGCAGTCATCTGGGAGTCAATCCCATTCTCTAATAAGTACGCCTTAAACTCTCCCGAGAGGTACTCTCCTCCACGATCAGATCGTAGAGTCTTTATGGTTTTACCATGAAGGTTCTCCACAAGAGCTTTGTACTCCTTGAACTTGTCAAAGCACTCGCTCTTGCGGCGCATCAGGTATATAAAACCATACCTTGAGTAATCATCAGTGAAGGTTGCGAAAAATTCGTAACCTCCTCTCGCTTGGACAGATAAAGGCCCGCAAAAATCAGAGTGAATCAACTCCAGTACTTCCTTGGATCTATACCCTTTATCACTAAAGGGTCGCTTGGTCATTTTTCCTTCCAGGCATGATTCACAGGTCGGAAAGTCCTCATCTTTCACACCACTGAATATTCCATCAGTTATCAACCTTTGAATTCTGCCCAAGTTAATATGACCTAGCCTAAGATGCCATAAGTACTTTTGATTCATCCTAGAAGGCTCCTTTCTCTTATTGGTACTAGATGTGTTATATGACTCTACACTTTGCATAGTTGGATTCAGTATATATATGTTGCCTATCAATGTACCAGAACAGATATAATCACCATTCTTCTTGACAATAACAGAATTATCAAAAGAAACTGAATATCCATTCAAAACCAATTTAGAAACCGAAACAAGGTTCTTTCTAAAATTCGGTACATAAAGACAATTATTCAATACCAAAACTTTATTATTAAAAGACAAATAAATATCTCCCACTACAACCGCCGCCACTTTCGTAGCGTTGCCCATGTAGACAGTGATCTCTCCCTCTCTAAGCCGCCGGGTTTCCTGGAACCCCTGCAAAGAATTGCAGACATGATCAGTGGCTCCCGTATCCACACACCAGGTACCGGTGGATAACACCGCTAAACATGTTTCAGTGACTAAGGAAAACTTCATACCTCCTTGTCTGAGAGGACAATTAGACTTCCAATGTCCAGACTGCTTGCAACGGAAACACTTGCCCTTGGGCTTGTTCACTCCATTCTGTGGTCCACCATTTCTGGGTCCACTGGGTTTCCGTCCTTGCTTCTTCTTCCTCTTAGTCCCCGGAGGGCCAGGAAGTTTCACAGCCACAAGTGCCTGAGATTTCTTAAAGATTCCCTCTGCCGCCTGGAGTTCAGTCAGGAGTTCCGCCAACGAATATAACCTCTTATTCATGTTATAGTTCAGGCGGAACTGCTCAAAACTCCTAGGCAGAGACTGGAGCACTATATCGATCTGGGTTTCCCCATCGATAGCTCCTCCCATAATCTCTATCTCATTCAGATAGCCTATCATCCTAAGAACGTGATCCCTCACGGGCGTTCCTTCGGACATAGTGGCCGTCATGAGTTTTCTCATAGCATCTTGCCTGGCTGCCCTATCCTGACTACCAAACATCTCCTTGAGGTTAAGCATCATATCATAGGAAGTGGTCATGGCCTCATGCTGATGTTGCAGCACATTTGACATAGAAGCCAAAATGTAGCACCGCGCCATCTGATCAGCCTTGACCCACTTCCGATGATCTTCCTTTTCCTCAGGAGTGGAGGTATCAATAGGTTCATCAGGACAAACCTCATGGAGTACATATTTGTACTCCTCAGCAGTTAGGACAATGTCCAAGTTTCGTTTCCAATCAACATAGTTTGGACCAGTGAGTTTGTTTTCTTTTAGTATAATGGACAGCGGGTTGAGTGTCATATCTATAAAAGAGACAAATCAAACTGTCAAATTTAATTCGATATTAACTCCCTAAATTAATATCATTAAATTTACCAATCAATCCTAAAATCCCATCAGACTAGCATGCCACGTTCATGTGGACGTATACTAGTCCAAACGATTTTATAACTGGACTTTTACTTCGGTCGTACATCATTACAGCAGTGACTCCGATGGGGAGGATACTGTAAAGCGTACCTAAGTGTACACCATTTCTCAGTACTAAGTTAACCGCTCGGAAACTACACGCCCACCGCAAGCCACGTTAGTGTGGACGTTTACGTTGACATGCGGTCTCTTTACGATTTCCTATAACTGTCGAGCCTCAATTAACCCAAAGTTCCGTTTCCGTCTAGTAAGCCACGATAGTGTGGACGTTTACTAAACAAACAACTTTGTTAATTAAATTCCATTTAATAAATTTCACAATTTCGTTAATCAAAGCTTGATATCTCGTAAGTGAAACTGGAAGTTTCTAACCAGCGATCAATCATGCAATTGAGCCCTATCTCTCACAAAGTGAGGGAGCCAACCAGACAATCGATCTAGTCATCAAATGACTCGAATGTCTCTAATCTGTGTCATCGACATAAGCAAGCGCTTTGGCTCCATTCCACTCCCCGGGGTGAGAATGAGTCGAGTTGAACTTAGTCTTTGAAAAACAGATTAGGCATTTGCTTTGTAAAACTTAAGTGTTCAATTCTATAAATGGAATTGAATTCGAATTTTGATCCAGTGATATCCGTGTGTCCACTTTATCCGATAGGGAGGATGACACTAAAGCCAACTCGTAAGCGAACACACATCACCATCAAAACAGAGAATGGAGACCGCGGGATTGTTTCCAATCCCTCTCCCACTTAGTTTTTACGAAAGAGATAACATACGCATGCATATAAAATTAAAGCATAATAAAGCACGTAAACACATAGAAAGCATTTAACGTGGCCCGATTATTATGGCCTTTAAAATCTTCGATGCACGTCTTCTCGTATCTTCGTCCCGTTGCTCGTCTAGGTCTCGATCCACCACCGACTCGTCTAAGTGCCAAGAGACGAACCCCTCCCACTGGAGTATCATCCCGGGCCTCGACGAGCGATCTGTGGTGTCCGTCGAACCCCCGCGGAGCTGCTGCCCGAAAACCAACGAAACGGCGACCGCCGTTTAAGAAATGGCGACCGCCGTTTGCCTTCAGCAGCCGCGGGTTCGACTTCTCGACCCTCGTTCGTTCGGCCTTCGATCTCGTCTCGATCCACCAAGCAGCAGCAACATTACACATGTAAACTAACTACTTCCGGCATCGATCCTATACAGGGTGATCGATCCTATACATCCGGATAAAAGAAAACACGAAAAACGTAAAAACTAAACGACTCAACCCGTCGTTTTATCTATTAAATTCAAGCAACGATTTCCAAAACAAAACAATCTCGACAAGCCCGAGAGTTTAACAAACCACAATAAAATTATCATACAACATCCCACAATGTTGGCCATAATAATCGGGTTCATCCTGCATCATAAACGTACGAACAATACAACAAACCAATAACCGGCTCTGATACCAATTGTTGGAAATTGACTACCCGGGATGCGTTCGTTCGATTGCTCGAACATCCGAACGATCCCAGTCGACCTCCAGATCCGTTACTCCGTCCACGTGCCCAGCCCATGCCCCGATTCACGCCCAGCCATTGCCCCGGAGGACAACCGCGCGAGCCGGAGCGGGCTGCCCGAAAAAGAGCAAAACGGCGGTCGCCGTTTAAGAAACGGCGGTCGTCGTTTGTCCTTCAGGAGCGCGGACAGCAGCGCGACCTGCTGTTCCGGGCTCGTTTCCGGGTCGTTTTTCCTCTTCCGACTACCGATCCGAAGGTCCTAGAACCCCCAGTAGTCGAGGAATGCGATCCACGATACCCGGAACCCGATCGTAGGTTCGTTGGATTATTACGTACAATAAGAATCGAGAAAGATGCGGAAAAGGGTTTTCGATTCTTTACCTTTGATGCGTGATTCGGAGAAGCCGAATAGGCGAACACCTCTGATCTTCTAGTGTGTATCCTAGCCCTCGACTCCAGACGTTGTGTGGGCAACGATCCACCGGAAGTCTCCTCTTCTTCTTCTCTCTTAAACTCTCTCTCACGTTTTATTTTCTCAAGTGAAGAAAAATAAAAGCTGCGTAAGTTAGGTCTAGAGAAGAGAGGGGGAGGGGTTTAAATAGGCCACACTAGGGACCTTAGGTTAATTAATTAATTAGGCTAAATTGCAATTTAATTAAACCGGTGTCCTTAAAAGAAAACCTTTAATTAAATCCAATTTTAATTATAATTAATTCCACTATAAAATTATAATTGAATTCCCAATTAATTAATTCATATTATTTTACCAATAATATTTTCCGCCGAAATTACATATACGACTTTCCCCGTGTTTAAGATATTGAACGTCCACGAACTTATTTAATTACTAATAATTAAATTAAATTCGTTTCTTATTATCCGAGACTAGTACCACTCATCCTTATTATCATGTGGAACAAATCCACCTGCAGGGTTTACATGATAAACTTTATGAGCTCATCTCGGGGACGTAATCAACCTGATAAACGGGACACGGTTTCCTGTCTATAATCTATAGCATGCCGTGTGTACAATTCCGATTCCCAATTTACCGAGTATCTCGACTAATCAAATAGTCTCACTCATTGGCAAGTTAAAGAACCGAGAATTGGACACACGCACCTATAATTATATAGGGATTAGGAATTCGTATATCCGTAATCTCTGAGGTCTAGTTCGATTACGTCGATTAGTATAAATCGAACGCCCTCCCGTGGTCCTGCTCAATACACCAAGTGTACGAGTGTAACATAATAGTCAAGACCAACTATTACCCAGTCACACTACGACGTACCGATGGATTGTCCCTGTCCATCTAAGCCGTGAGCTTCTGTTCGATAGTATACGAGTAACCGACAGTATGATCTTCCGCGTGTCTCCCCACGCCATACTGTCTACAACGTATATACCTAGGACTATTGCATTCAAATACATGATAGATAAAAATGCCGACAGTTTGATTAATAGATAATGTAAAACACAGATAAGGAGTTCCATATTGTCACTAAACTAGACATTTAGAATATAACTCCATCAAGTCCTATTCCTTCTTTCTGACACACCATTCTGCTGGGGAGTATATGGTGAAGTCAGTTGGGATTCAATCCCATTCTCTGCCAAGTATGCCTTGAATTCTCCAGACAGGTACTCGCCTCCGCGATCAGATCGCAGGCACTTTATGGACATACCACGAAGGTTCTCCACAAGAGCCTTGAATTCTTTGAACTTGCCAAAAGATTCGCTCTTGCGGCTCATCAGGTATACATATCCATATCTTGAGTAATCATCAGTGAAAGTGATGAAGTACTCGTACCCTCCCCTTGCCTGAGTAGACATATGTCCGCATACATCAGAGTGAATCAAATCCAATACTTGTTCTGATGCCACAAGTATAATTGATTCATCTTAGAAGGTTCCTTTCTCTTATTGGTGTTCGTAGATGTGTTATTACTCTCGGTTAGTTGCATCGTGTTAGACTCAGGGTTTAGCACATACAAATCGTCTACTAATGTACCAGAACAGATAATTTCACTATTTCTTCTTATGATCACCGAGTGGTCAAAAGAAACAGAATATCCATTCATAATAAGTTTAGAAACCGAAATTAAATTCTTTCTAAAGTTGGGTACATAAAGACAATTATGTAAAACTAAAACCCTATCACTACTAAAGCGTAAGTGAACGTCTCCCACTGCAACAGCCGCCACCCTCGCGGCATTGCCCATGTAGACCACGATCTCTCCCTCTCTAAGTCTCCGGGTTTCCTGGAACCCCTGCAGTGAATTGCAGATATGTTCAGTGGCCCCCGTATCTACACACCAGGTGCTGGTAGATAACACCACTGATAATGTTTCAGTGACTAAGGAAAATTTCGTACCTTTGATGAGAGGACAATCAGACCTCCTGTGCCCAGACTGCTTGCATCGATAGCACTTGCCTTGTGGCTTGCTCTTCCCATTCCGTGGTTTGGAACCACTGGGCTTCTTTGCTTGCACTTCCATTTTAGCCACAAGAGCTTGTGATTTTCTGACCATACTTATAAGTTCCGCTCTTTTGAAATCGTTTTTAAATGATTCCTCAAGAGGACTGAATTTATAGAGTATGTCAATCACTTCTTGTCCGGCTTCCACACTATGTTTCAACATCATTCTGAGGTCATTCCAAATGTCCTCATGAGTTGGGACAACAACAGTGGATATAGAAGGCTCAACAGTCTGGACAATGTCCAGATTTCGTTCCCAACCATTACTATATGGAACCAGTGAGTTTTCATCTTTAAGTATATCACAAAGTGGGGTCACAGACATTCTTAACCTATAAGCACATAAAACAAACAAACAATTTAATATCCGATATTATCTCCCTTAAATAATATCATTAAATCACTAATCGCCTCTAAAATCCCATCAGGTAAGGCAAGCCACGTGGTGTGGACGTTTACCCACCCAAATGACTTAGCAATTAGATTTTCTTTGGTCATACATCACTTATAGCGGAACCTCGTGGGGAGGAATACTATAAGGGGTATCTAAGTGTAAACCATTACTCAACACCAAAATAAATCGCTTGGAATTGCTACATTACCGCAAGCCACGTGGTGTGGACGTTTACGATAACTTCACAACTCTTCACAATTTATTACAACTGTCTACATCAATTAATCCAAAATCCGTTAGCATAGCAAGCCACGTGGTGTGGATGTTTACTACACCAAGAGACTTTTATAATTGACTCCCAATTACTTGATCCATTCAATCTTGTAAATCAAGACGTGGAGAATCATAAGTGAAACTCGAAGTTTCTAACCAGTGATTCACCATGCGAACAACCCTATCTCTCATAAATGAGGGAGCCGAGCATACAATCGATCCATCTATCAAAGAATGGTACGAAGGTCTCTAATTTGTGTCCTCTACATGACCAAGTGGCTCTGGCTCCATTCCACTCCCCGGGGTGAGAATGAGTCGACTTGAAATCAGCTTTGGAAAGACAAATTAGGCATTGTTTGATAAACTTAATCAATGTTTCTCGTAAGAGGAATTACAAGAACTCTCCTCCAATAACTTATCGATATAAACTTCAAAAGTTTATAAAAGTCACCAAGAGAGCAGCAATGGAGACCATGGGTATGTTTCCATACCCTCTCCCACTTAGCTTTTTACAATAAAGGGATACGCTATCTAGTGCATAAAATAAACACATATAGCATGCATACAAGTAATAAAGCACATAGTATTATCACATAGTCAAAATAATACTAGAATATTATTTTCCGACTATTATGGCTTTACTCCATCTCCGTACGCATCTTCTAGTCTTCAGTCTTCGTTCTTGAATGCTCCATGTGACGAGAATATTAATTTTCAATATTTAAATCTATTTATTTTTAATAAATCCAAAAGATACTTAATTAATAATAATTAAGTCAATTGAATAAATCAAAAATAAAATTAAATATTATTAATATTTTTTATTTATTTTATTTTCCTTTTCTACTTCATTAAATCTCTAGAATAATCTATCCAAGACCCACTTGGATTATTCTAGAAGATCTATAATGAAATAAGGAAATAAAATAATTTGGGACTCTTCTACATTCCAAGATTAATTAATTTCCATTACTATGAAAATTCCCATAAAATAGGAATAATCAATTAGGAAATAAATCAATCCTAAATTAACTTTTATTCCTTTCCAATTCTATTAAATCTCTAGGATCCTATTCCAAGTAGAACTCGGAATACTCTAGAAGACTTCCATAATAGAATAAGGAAATAAAAATTAATTCCAATTAATTCTTTTCCTAATCCATGAGAATTCCCAAAAATAGGAAAACTCAAATAGGAAAAACGAATTAATTAGGAAAGTAGAATCACAGGACCGGGATAGCGCGGGGTGGGGATCCCCGCGCCACCATCGACCTTCGCCTAGGTGCCGCCGCCGCCCAGCCCACGCGCCACCTCCCTTGGTGGCTGGCGTGGCCGGAACTCCCGCGGGCAGCCCCTCTTCCGGCTAGGGTCGATCGATCCTCATGGATCGACCATGGGGATGGTCGATCCTTGTCCCGTTCACCCTCTCGATCATCTCCTTCGTCACATGTCTTCTCCGGCGGTCGTCTCGGCATCGATCCAACGCAAAATAAATTACAATTTAATTTTACACTATCCGGTATCGATTCTATACATGAAATCGACCCTATACAATTTCCGGAAAAAGATAGAACAATAATAATAAATCCTAAATTCGGTCAACCCCCGAATTTTTACTATTACAAGCATTCACCACCAAAAACGAATCTCGACATGTCCGAGAGTTTAATAAAACCAACAATCATGACAAAATAAATTAAACGAATAATCATCAAGCCATAATAGTCGGAACCCTGCAAGGTAGAACAATTTTATCGAAAATACTGCGAACGTAAACCACGCTCTGATACCAATTGTTGGAATTTGACATCCCGGGTTATTAAAAATTATGCGGAAACCAATAACCCGATCAAACCCTTCGCCGGAGATCACACGAACGCCAACGAACGCGCCGGAGTCCAGCCGAGGAAACCATGCACCCGAAGGCGCACGGCTGCCCCCGACCGAACCCCCGCGTCGCGGGGTTCATGCGATCGATGGGATCGATCGCATACGGCGATCGATCGGGTGGGCTGCATAGAGCAGCCCCGCGGCGAGTCCGGCGACTCGCCGCCGCGTGGGGTGGCCCGCCTCCAGCTGGGCCGTCGTGCCCAGCAGCTGCCCGCGATCGATCGCAAGGATCGATCGCACCCCCGGCGCCCAGCCGGGGTTCGTCCCATGCGCCCCGCCGAAACCCTAGCGTGCGATTGGCGTGGTCCGGTGGCTTCGCCACCACCACGCGATCGTCCGTCTATTCCGGGCTTCGATCTTCGGATCTTGCGTTCTACGGTATTCTCGATAAACCAAATCAAATAAATATCGAGGGAGTTTAGATATTATACCTTCGATTCGTTGTTCGGAGAAACGAAATCAAACACCTTTGAATCTTCCCACGTATTCCTTGCACTTCGTTCGAACGTCGGGTGGGCGACGATCTATCGAACTCCTTATGGATCTCCTTCAACTCTCTAGAACTATCAAATAATGATATTCTTGTCTTGTTAATTTATGAAGGCCATGTAGTGCTTTTATAGGCTACGTAGGGGATCAAAAGGAGGTGGAATATTGGACTTCTAATATTGAAGATTAAATTGAGCCCAATGCTCAAGTCCATTAATCCTTATCAATATTAATTAATTTATTTTCCACTATATAAATTAATTGCACTCCCAATATTAAACCATATTATATCGAATAATATTTCTCCGGTTAGTATTATTTATTCCGTGTATTTAAGATTTAAATATCCATGAATAAAATTTATTTATTGCTTAATAAATTTATTCATCTCTTATATCCGAGAATAGTACCACTCAACCTTATTTATTATGCGGGAACAAATCCACTCGCGAGGTTTACATAATAAATCCTTATGAGCTCATCTCGGGGATATTATCAACCCTTCCGGGATACACTGTCCCTTCAAGAATTCACGGCATGCCATATATAAAATATAGTGATCCAACTTAACCGGTAATTAACCCAATAATTAAATCGGTTAATTCCTTTGGAAAATCAAAGTCACTTATATTAAATATACACACCCGCAATTGTTTCAGGGATTAAGAATAAAATACTCCGAGACTTAAATCAATTATCACAGAGCAATCCTAATTGATAAGTCTCAAGCAATCCGCTCAATACACCAAGTGTACAAGTGTGATAAAATAATTAAGGTAAATTATTTTCTCTTTCACACAACGACTATACCGATGGATTGGTCCGTGTCCATCTAGGTCGTGAGCATCTGTTCGATTAAATACGAGTAACCGATAGTATGATCTTCTGTGTGCCCATGCACACCATACTAACTACAACGTATGAAATCCAGGACTATAATTTGCATTTATTTAATTAATAATAATTAACAGCAAATGAATGTTTATTATAAATAGGTAAATGAAAGTGTACATAGAGTTCAGAATACTCAAATCTAGACATTAAGTATACTACTCCATCATATTTAAGATATAAATATCCATGAATAAAATTAATTTATTGCTAATTAATTTATTCTTCTCTTATTTCCGAGACTAGTACCATTCAACCTTAATTATTATGCGGAACGAATCCACCTGCAGGGTTTACATAATAATTCCTTATGAACTCATCTCGGGGATATTATCAACCCTTACGGGATACACTTTCCCGTCAAGTATTCACGGCATGCCATATATAAAAAGCACTAGATAGCGTATCCCTTTGTTATAAAAAGCTAAGTGGGAGAGGGGATGGAAACATTCCCATGGTCTCCATTGCTGTTCTCTTGGTGACATTTGTGAGCTTTCGAAGTTCATATAGATATGTCATTGGAGGAGAATTCTTGTAATTCCTTTTACAAGAAACATTGATTAAGTCTATCAAACAATGCCTAATTTGTCTTTCTAAAACTGACTTCAAGTCGACTCATTCTCACCCCGGGGAGTGGAATGGAGCCAAAGCCACTTGGTCATGTGGATGACACAAATTAGAGACCTTCGTACCATTTCATGAAATGGATCGATTGTCTGCTCGGCTCCCTCATCTATTGAGAGATAGGGTTGTTCGCATGGTGAATCACTGGTTAGAAACTTCGAGTTTCACTTATGATTCTCCGCGTCTTGATTTACAAAAATCGAATGGATCTTGTAATTTGTAGTCAATTATAAAAGTCTCTTGGTGTAGTAAACGTCCACACAACGTGGCTTGCTATACTAACGGATTTTGGATTAATTGATGTAGACAGTTATAAGGAATTGTGAAGAGTTGTGAAGTTATCGTAAACGTCCACACAACGTGGCTTGCGGTGATGTAGCAATTCCAAACGATTTACTTTAGTACTGAGTAATGGTTTACACTTAGATACGCATTATAGTATTCCTCCCTACGAGGTTACGCTATAAGTGATGTATGACCAAAGAAAACCTAATTGCTAAATCATTTGGGTGGGTAAACGTCCACACAACGTGGCTTGCCTTACCTGATGGGATTTTAGATGTAATTAGTAATTTAATGATATTATTTAAGGGAGATAATATCGGATATTAAATTGATTGTTTGTTTAAATGTGCTTATAGGTTTAGAGAATAGCTATGAATCCACTTTCTGTGATACTCAAGGAGAATAAACTCACTGGCGCCAATTATATTGATTGGAGGAGAAATTTGGACATTGTCCTGACTTCTGAAGAGTACAAATTTGTACTCTATGATGTGTGCCCTGCTGAGCCCACAGATGCCTCAACTAATGAGGAAAAGGAAGCATATCAGAATTGGAAAAAGGCTGATGAAATGGCTAGGTGTTATATTTTGGCTTCTATGTCAAATGTACTCCAAACCCAACATGAGTCGATGGACACTGCAGAGGATATGTTGTACAACCTCAAGGATATGTTTGGGCAGCAAGATCGTGCGGGAAGGCAAGAAGCCATGAGAGTCCTTATGACAACTACTCAGTCTGAAGGAACTCCCGTTGGGGAGCACGTTCTTAAGATGATGAGTTTGTTGAATGAACTTGAGATCCTAGGAGCTCAAATTGATGGTGAGACGCAAGTCGACATCATACTCCAGTCTCTGACCCCTAGTTTTGAGCAGTTTCGCATGAGTTATAATATGGGTAAACTATCTTATACTCTTGCGCAACTCCTGACTGAACTGAGGGCGGCAGAGGGGATCTACAAGAAGGGCAAGTCTCAAGCGCTTGTAGCTACCAAGTAAAAAGGCTTGAAGCCTGTTGGAGGTAGGGGCAAGAAAAGGAAGCAAGCCTGGAAACCCAGTGGTGCCAAGAGGAATGGACCACGAGTGGGGGCTGCCAAGCCAAGAGGCAAGTGCTTCCGATGCAATAAGTCTGGACACTGGAAGTCTGAATGTCCTCTCAAAGGTACGAATTTTTCTTTAGTCGTAAAGACATAGTCAGCGGTATTATCTACCAGAATTCTGGTGTGTAGATATGGAACCACTGACGGTATGTGCATTTTAAATGCAGGGGTTCCAGAAAACCCGGCGACTTAGAGAAGAAGAGTTCGAGTCTACATGGGCAAAGCTGTAGAGGAGGCAGATGTTGCAGTGGAAGACATTTATCTGCTTTTTAGTAGTTAATTAGGATTTCATTTCGAGTTTATTGCTTTATGTACCCCTTTAATTTTAGAAAGAACTTTTGTTTTGGATTTCTATTATTTATGAATGGATATTTTATTTCTTTAATCATTTGATGATTTTGATAAGAAATAATGGTATTATCTATTCTGGTACATTAGATAGCAATAAAATGAATCCTTAGTCTACCACGATGCAACAAACCGTTCTATAACTTGTTTTACTTATTAGATATATTTCTTGTTAAATCATTGTACTTGTGAATTCTTAAACTTGGTAGTATTTGTTCAAATGAGATTCAAAAGGTCGAAATTGATTTGATCAATTATAGTTGAAGGAATGGACCTTCCGACCTAAGAATTGAATTTGGAAGATAATACAACTAAGCATGCCTTTCGGTAAAGGGTAGAATTCAGACAAGTATTGAGAATGATCAAATGCTGATTTATGCAGACATATGTGTAATTAGAAAGGTATGAGTGATTCTTTTTAAGAATACTCAAAGATGGATTAGAATGCTTGATGTGCCATAAAAGCAAAGTGTTTTAGTCACGAAGCAATTATGGGGAACCTTCAAAGTATATCCATTAGAAGCCTGCGACTTGATCGCGGAGGCTACCACCTATCTAAATAACACATAAGCACAATCAAAGATTGGGATTAAGTCTCAACTGACTGCACCATACACTTACGTGTAGAAATGGTGTGTCGAAAAATAAGAAATAAGATTCTAATAGTAAAAGAACAAGTTGTTCGGAACTACCTATGATCTATGGATATTCCTGGAAACAACGACACATTCAATGTGGTTGTAGGATATCCTGGGTGGACAAAATATTGTGTGTTCTATAGTACTTTGAACCAAAAGGACGTTAGCTCTAACTCCCGGTTCTTAGAGGAAGACTATTAGATGAACAACAAAGCCCTAACTGACGTGATACCTTGGAATGAGAAAAAGGACAAAGACTTAGAACCAGCCAAATCGAGTAGAAGTACACCACTAACTGCACCTACTGTTATTACTGTTTATACACCGGAATGCCATTGCAGTGGGAGGTTGCTTGACGACCAGAGATGTTCATAAGACTAGAAGAGTTTCGAACTCTGGATCTAGTAAAGATGAAATCGATCCCTAGCTCTGCACAAAAGCAGTACTGGATCTAAATGTGCCTGCTTAGAAAGCAATAAAGGTTTATTGTTAAGAGGTAAGATCATTTAGAGTACAAGCTTAGTTAATCCATTTATGGATTGGAACAAGGCTATAAATCGTGGAACTTGCGAATTGATGAGATAGTCCATCTAATGGATTCATCAAAAGGCATAGACGAAAGGTTTATTGGAGACGTAATGGAAACAAGATGGTGTTTTTCGGAATTTTATGTAGATAACATTTTATCATTGGCAACAATGTAAAAATGTCGTCAGACATAAAATGATGGTTGTCTAAATAAATCGGGATATAAGATTGAGTAGAAGTTGGAACATGTTCTTGAGATCTCTCGATCTAAGGATAAGAACATTGTACTTCTCCTAGATATCTTATACGATTATGGTTTGTTTTAAACATGCATAATTCTGAGAAAGGTTGCTGCCTTTCGGATACAGAATATATATCTATCTAATGTTGGAGTTGTGTACTTAATGTCTAGATTTAAGTAACGTAAACTCCCGATCCATTGCCATTAATATATTTAATAAATAAACAATTATTTGCGTTTAATTATTTATAATTAAATATATACAAAATATAGTCCTGGATTATATACGTTGTAGTTAGTATGGTGTGCGGGCCCACACGAAAGATCATACTATCGGTTACTCGTATATAATCGAACAGTTGCTCACGACCTAGATGGACACGGACGAAACCATCGGTATAGTCGTTGTGTGAGAGAGAAAATAATTTGTCTTAATTATTTTATCACACTTGTACACTTGGTGTATTGGGCGGATCGCTTGAGATTTATCGATTAGGATTGCCTTAGATAATCGATTTAAGTCTCAGTGTATTTTATTCTTAATCCCCGATATTATTGCGGGTGTGTATATTTAATATTAGTGACTTTGATTTTCCAAAGGAATTGACCGGTTTGAATATTGGGTCAATTACCGGTAAAGTTGGGTCACGGTATTTTATATATGACATGCCGTGAATCTTGACGGGAAAGTGTATACCGTAAGGGTTGATAATATCCCCGAGATGAGTTCATAAGGAATTATTATGTAAATCCTGCAGGTGGATTTATTCCGCATAATAATTAAGGTTGAATGGTACTATTCTCGGATATAAGAGATGAATAAATTAATTAGCAATAAATTAATTTTATTCATGGATATTTAAATCTTAAATACACGGAATAAATAATACTACCGGAGAAATATTATTTGATATAATATGGTTTAATATTGGGAGTGCAATTAATTTATATAGTGAAAAATAAATTAATTAATATTAATGGGATTAATAGATTTGGGCTTGAGCTCAATTTAATCATTAATATTGGAAGCCCAATATTCCACCTCCTTAAGATCGCCTACGTAGCCTATAAAAGCACTACATGGTCTTCTCTATTCTCATAACTTGAAGATCACAATTCTAGAGAGAGAAAGTAGAGAGGGAGATCCTGGAGTTCGGAAGATCGTCGCCCACACGACGTTCGAGCTAGTGCAAGGAATACGTGGGAAGATCTCAAGGTCATCAAATTGAGTTCTTCGTTTTTCCGAACAACGAGAACGAGGTAAATCGTAAAACCCTCTTTATGATTTTATCGTTTAATTATCGTGAAAATATCGTGAACCAAGATCCGAGGATCGAACCCCGGAACGAGGGACGAGTCGAGCGGTGGTGGTCGAACCACCGGACCGCGGTGGCTCGTGGATCCCCGTGGGGATCGAACCACAAAGCGCCCCGGCTGGACGCCGGGGACGCACGCACAAGGACCCTGGCTGGACGCCGGGGGTGCGATCGAGCGCGGGCTCGATGGATGGGACGGCGGGCTGGTGCCGCCGCTGCTCGCTTGGCGAGCAGCCCCCTCCTCCGCGAACGGCGAGTCGCCGGACTCGCCGTGGGGTTGCCGTGCGCAACCCCGGCGATCGCGGTGTGCGATCGCGAGCCCTAGCGGGGGCTCGGTTGGCCGCGGCATGCCTTCGGGTATGTCGTGTGTTTGGTTGAGCCCCGGTCCGCGTGGCGTGCTCGCGTGAACTCCGGCGATCGGGATTTCGATTGGGTTGTCGGTTCCGCAATTTTGACAATCCGGATATTCGATCTCCAAAGGATTTCGGTCGGAATTAATTAGATAATTTATTTATTTAAATTTATTAATTCCGGGATATCGATTTCCAACAATTGGTATCAGAGCGATGGTTTTAGTTCATGGTATTTTTCGATAACTTGTTCTACCTTGCAGGGTTTCCGATTATTATGGCTAGATTTAATTATGTTAATTAATGTCCATAATATTGCTCTTGATTATTAAACTCTCGGTGATGTCAATATTCGTTCTTGTGTGGTGAATGCTTGTTCTTATTTTTCCGGAAATTGTATGAGGTCGATTTCATGTAGAGAATCGATACCGGATAGCGTAATAATAAATTTGTAATTTATTTTACGTTGGATCGATGCCGAAACGACCGCCGGAAAATTGTGACGGAGGAGACGAAGAGAGGGTTAGGGCTCGGTTCGGCTATCCCCATAGCCGAACCATGGATCGAGCGCGTGGGGGGCACTCGACCGCACACTCGGCCGTGCGATGTCACCTGCGGTGGTGGCGCGCCGGTTGGATGGTGGCGGTGGTGGGCGTGCTCCTCGGCCGAGCTCGGGGATAGACCGGAAATCCCCATTCCATGTTAATCCCGGTAAAGATCCTATTCCTAATATAATTCGGTTTTTCTAATATAATTATTCCTATTTTATGGGAATTTTTATGGATTAGGAAAAGAATTATTTTTCCTAAGATTAGTTCGGTTTTCCTATTTTGAGTATTCCTATTTTTGGGAATTCTCATGGAATAGGAAAAGAATTAATTTGGAATTAATTTATTTTCCTCATTTAATTATTCCTTTATGGAATTTTAATGGATTAGGAAAATAGTTAATATGAAAAGTTTAGGAGTCCTAAATTAATTTTTCCTTATTTAATTATTCCTTTATGGAATTTTTAATGGATTAGGAAAGGAATTAATTTGGAAAGATTAGGAGTCCTAAATTATTTTATTTCCTTATTTCATTATGGAAATCTTCTAGAATATTCCGAGTGAGTCTTGGATAGGATTCTAGAGATTTAATGAAATTAGAAGAGGAAAATAAAAATAATAAAAATATTAATAAAATTTAATTTTATTTTTGATTTATTCGATTGACATAATTTTCGAATTAAGTAACTTTTGGATTTATTAAAGGAAATAGATTTAAATATTGAAATTAATATTCCCGTCACATGGAGCATTCAAGAACGAAGACTAAAGACTAGAAGAAGCATACGGAGATGCGATAAAGCCATAATAGTCGGAAAATAATATTCTAGTATTATTTTGATTATGTGATAATATTCTATGTGCTTTATTTCATGTATGCATGCTTATGTGTATTTAATTATGCATTAGATAGCGTATCCCTTTATTGTAAAAAGCTAAGTGGGAGAGGGATTGGAAACAATGCCATGGTCTCCATTGTTGTTCTCTTGGTGACTTTTATGGACTTTTGAAGTTCGTATAGACAAGTCATTGGAGGAGAATTCTTGTAATTCCTTTTACGAGAAACATTGATTAAGTTTATCAAACAATGCCTAATTTGTCTTTCTGAAACTGATTTCAAGCCGACTCATTCTCACCCCGGGGAGTGGAATGGAGCCAAAGCCACTTGGTCATGTGGATGACACAAATTAGAGACCTTCGTACCATTTTTTGAAATGGATCGATTGTCTGCTCGGCTCCCTCATTTTATGAGAGATAGGGTCGTTCGCATGGTGAATCACTGGTAAGAAACTTCGAGTTTCACTTATGATTCTCCGCGTCTTGATTTACAAGATCGAATGGATCAAGTAATTGGGAGTCAATTATAAAAGTCTCTTGGTGTAGTAAACGCCCACACCACGTGGCTTGCTATATTAACGGAGTTTGGACTAATTGATGTAGAAAGTTATAAGAAATTGTGAAGAATTGTGAAATCATCGTAAACGTCCACACCACGTGGCTTGCGGTGATGTAGCGGTTCCAAACGATTTACTTTAGTGCTGAGTAATGGTTTACACTTAGATACGCATTATAGTATTCTTCCCCACGAAGTTACGCTATAAGTGATGTATGACCGAAGCAAATCTAATTGCTAAAATCATTTGGGTAGGTAAACGTCCACACCACGTGGCTTGCCATATCTGATGGGATTTTAGATGTGATTAGTGATTTAATGATATTATTTGAGGGAGATAATATCGGAGATTAAATCAGTTGTTTGTTGTTATATGTGCTCATAGATTAGGAAATGGCTTTGAACCCACTTTATGTGATACTTGAGGAATTTAACTCACTGGTCCCTGAATGTATTGATTGGAATAGAGATCTAGACATTGCCCAAACTGTTAAAGAGTACAAGTTAGTACTCAGTGAGCTTTGTCCTCCCGAGCCTATTAATGTCTCAACTAATGAGGAAATGACTGATTTTAAAAGTGGAAAATGCTTATGCAATGACCATTGATTGATATCATGTTCAAACTCAAGTTGGCGTTTAGACATCACATAAGTGGCTAGACAAGAAGCGATGAGGATACTCATAAAGGCCAGTAATTCGAGGAAACGCTTGAACACGTTTTTGAGATGATTGACCTTTTGGACGAGTTGAGACGGAAATCGCAAGCTCTTGTAGCCAATGCCGAAGGTTTTGAACCTAAGGGTAAAATCGGGGGAAAGGAAAAGCAAGCAAAGAAACCCAGTGGTCCTAAGTTTCTTGGACCACGAGATGGGACGAGAAAGCCCGGAGGCAAGTATTCTCGATGCAAACAGTCTGGGTACTGGAAGTCTGATTATCCTCTCAAAGAAAGTACGAAATTTTCTTGAGTCGTAAAACATAGTCAGTGGTATTATCTACCGGAACCTGGTGTGTAGATTTGGTACCACTGACGGTATGTGCATTTTAAATGCAAGGGTTGCAGGAAACCCGACGACTTAGAAAAGAAGAAATCGTAGTCTACATGGGCAATGCTGTATAGGAGGCAGTTGTTGCAGTGGAGGACATTTTATAGGATTTCATTTTAAGTTATTGCTTTTATGTACCTTTAATTTTAGAAAGAACTCTGTGCTGGATTTCTGAAATTTAATGAATGGATATTTTATTTCTTTTAATTATTTGATGGTTATAAGAAGAAATAATGATATTATCTATTTTGGTACATTAGCTAGCAATATATAAATGATGAATCCTGAGTCCACCACGATGCAACGAACCGTAGTATGAAACTCGTTTTACTAATAAGAGATTTCTTTATCAATTATACTTGTGGATTCTTATGCGGAGTCATGTTTATTCAAATAAGAAGTTCAAAGGTCGAAAATTGATATTTGATCAATTAAGTTAAAGGAGTGGACCTTCCGACCTAAGAATCTAATTTGGAAGATAATACGACTAAGAAATCCTTTATGGATATAAGATATAAAGATCCAGACAAGTATAAGAATTGATTGACTCTGATGTATGCAGACCTATGTCTACTCAGACAATAAGGTACGAGTACTTCATTTGATGATTACTCGAGAAATGGATTAGAATACCTGATGTGCCACAAAAGCAAGTGTTTCGACAAGTCAATGGACACAAAGCTATTGTGGAGAACCATCAAGGTATATCCATTTGTAGCCTGCGATTTGATCGCGGTGGCAAGTACCTGTCTGAGGAATGCATGGCATGCTGATCAGAGATTGGGATTTGATCCCAAATGACTACACCATGCACTGTTGTGTAGAAATGGTGTGTCGTAAACAAGAAATGGAACTCTTATAGAAATAGTAAAAGCATGAGTTATACGGAACTACCTGTGTTCTATGGATATGTCTGGAAACAACGGCGCATTCAAATGCGGTTGTAGAATATCCTAGAGGAATAAAAGATGTGTGTTCAATAGTAATATGAACCAGATGGACGTTATAAGTTCTAACGCCCGGTTCCTAGAGAAAGACTATATGATGAACCACAAGCCTAAAGTGACGTGATACTTTGAAATGAGAGAGAACGAAGAAGACTGGAAACCAGCAGAACTGAGTAGCGGTACACCACTGACTGCACCTACTGTTATTACTGTTTATACACCGGAATGCCGTTGTAATGGGAGGTTGTGGATCAACCGAAGATGTTCATAAGAGTAGGAGAGTTTTCGGACTCTGAACCTAGTATACATGAAATCGATCCCTGGATCTACATGAAGGCAGTACTAGATCTAAATGTGCTCTCTCAGAAAGTAATAAGGTTTATTTCTAAGAGGCAAGATCATTTAGAGTACAAGCTTAGTTGATCCATATATGGATTGGAACAAAGCATTGAGTTCGTGGTACTTGCAAATTGATGAGATAGTCCATTTTATTGATTCATGAAAGCATAGACCAATCGTGTGTATTGGAAACGTGATGGAACAAGGTGGTGTTTCTCGGGTTTTATGTAGAGAACATTCTTATCATTGGTAACAATGTAAAGATGTTGTCAAGACATAAAATGATGGTTGTCTAGATAAATCAATATGAAAGATATAGGAAGAAGTTTGACATGTTCTTGAGATCTTGGATCTCTAGGAAAGAACATTGTACTTCTCCTGAACATCTTACATATATATGATTATGGTTCGTTTTAACATGCAAGATTCCGAGAAAGGTTCGTTACCTTTCAGATACGGAATGCATCTATCTAAGGATATGTGTTTTGGAACACAAAAGGAGATAGAAGCAATGAAAGCAGTTTCCTACACTTTGAGTGTGGAAAGCTTAATGAATGCAATAAACATTTTAGTACTTTCAAAGTAATGGAAACTATGTTCTGGATTACGGAGCAGACAAGCTTTTCCTTTGGATTACATTCTCTTAGATTTCTAATCAAATAAGGACCGGTGTAAGTCGATATCAGGCTATGTGTTTCACTATTAAAGGAGAAGGAGCTTTAACATGGAAGAGTGATAAGCACGATGCTTTTCGGACTCTCCCATGGGTTACCAAATAGCGGCCTCAGAGGCAGCGGAAGTTTTGGTATAGCTCCGGGATAATCTCTGGGACTTAGATGTGATTCTTAATTTGCCAAAGGCTATGTAAATAGCGGTGCGATGGCAAATGGTAAGAAATCACAAGTCCATAAGTGTAAGATAACACATAGAGCAAGTACCACCTGATACGAATCATCGTCAGGGAAGACGACGCTGTAGTCACCAAGATAACTTCAGAGCGGCAACCTAGATTGCTCATTCACATGGTACTTCTTGGAAGTACAGTTTAAGCACGTGATGAGTATGGGAGTCGGGAGTTTGGAGGAAATGACTAGACCTTAGTACAAGTGGGAGATTGTTGGAGTTGTGTACTTAATGTCTAGATTTAAGTAACGGAAACTCCCGATCCATTGCCATTAATCTATTTAATAAATAAACAATTATTTGCGTTTAATTATTTATAATTAAATATATGCAAAATATAGTCCTGGATTATATACGTTGTAGTTAGTATGGTGTGCGGGCCCACACGGAAGATCATACTATTGGTTACTCGTATATAATCGAACAGTTGCTCACGACCTAGATGGACACGGACCAAACCATCAGTATAGTCGTTGTGTGAGAGAGAAAATAATTTGTCTTAATTATTTTATCACACTTGTACACTTGGTGTATTGGGCGGATCGCTTGAGATTTATTGATTAGGATTGCCTTAGATAATCGATTTAAGTCTCAGTGTATTTTATTCTTAATCCCCGATATTATTGCGGGTGTGTATATTTAATATTAGTTACTTTGATTTTCCAAAGGAATTGACCGGTTTGAATATTGGGTCAATTACCGGTAAAGTTGGGTCACGGTATTTTATATATGACATGCCGTGAATTCTTGACGGGAAAGTGTATCCCGTAAGGGTTGATAATATCCCTAAGATGAGTTCATAAGGAATTATTATGTAAACCCTGCAGGTGGATTTATTCTGCATAATAATTAAGGTTGAATGGTACTATTCTCGGATATAAGAGATGAATAAATTAATTAGCAATAAATTAATTTTATTCATGGATATTTAAATCTTAAATACACGGAATAAATAATACTACCGGAGAAATATTATTTGATATAATATGGTTTAATATTGGGAGTGCAATTAATTTATATAGTGGAAAATAAATTAATTAATATTAATGGGATTAATAGATTTGGGCTTGGGCTCAATTAATAATTAATATTGGAAGTCCAATATTCCACCTCCTTAAGATCCCCTACGTAGCCTATAAAAGCACTACATGGTCTTCTCTATTCTCATAACTTGAAGATCACAATTCTAGAGAGAGAAAGTAGAAAGGGAGATCCATGGAGTTCGGAAGATCGTCGCCCACACGACGTTCGAGCTAGTGCAAGGAATACGTGGGAAGATCTCAAGGTCATCAAATTGAGTTCTTCGTTTTTCCGAACAACGAGAACGAGGTAAATCGTAAAACCCTCTTTATGATTTTATCGTTTAATTATCGTGAAAATATCGTGAACCAAGATCCGAGGATCGAACCCCGGAACGAGGGACGAGTCGAGCGGTGGTGGTCGAACCACCGGACCGCGGTGGCTCGTGGATCCCTGTGGGGATCGAACCACAAAGCGCCCCAGCTGGACGCCGGGGACGCACGCACAAGGACCCCGGCTGGATGCCGAGGTGCGATCGAGCGCGGGCTCGATCGCTGGGACGGCGGGCTGGTGCCGCCGCTGCTCGCGTGGCGAGCAGCCCCCTCCTCCGCGAACGGCGAGTCGCTGGACTCGCCGTGGGGTTGCCATGCACAACCCCGGCGATCGCGTTGTGCGATCGCGATCCCTAGCGGGGGCTCGGTTGGGCGCGGCATGCCTTCGGGTATGTCGTGTGTTTGGTTGAGCCCCGGTCCGCGTGGCGTGCTCGCGTGAACTCCGGCGATAGGGATTTCGATTGGGTTGTCGGTTCCGCAATTTTGACAATCCGGATATTCGATCTCCAAAGGATTTCGGTCGGAATTAATTAGATAATTTATTTATTTAAATTTATTAATTCCGGGATATCGATTTCCAACATCTAAAGGTTGTTGGAAATCGACTACCCGGGACATGTCCGTTCGACTACTCGAACTTCCGGACAAGCCCAGTCGACCCTCGGCGTCCCTACTGACCTCGACGCGAAGCCCCAGACCCGAAACACGCCCAGCCATTGCACCGAAGGTGCAACCGCGCGTTTCGAGGGCTTCTGCCCTGTCTGTCGGCCGACGCCGTAAGGCTGTCGCCCGACAGGGCTGTGTCGGCCGACAGCGTCGCGATTCCAGCAGCGGATCGCGCCCGTTCAGCCCTTTCCGACGTGTTTTTCTCGATCCGACCACCGTGCTGGAAGTCAGAAACTTCCCAGCGGTCCGAGGAACACGAATCCAAGCCACGGAAACCAATCGATGATTTGTTGTGCAATTACGTAGAAAGTAGAAACGAAACGAAGCGGAATTAGGGTTTCGATTCTATACCTTTGTTGCGTGATTCGGAGAAGCCGAATAGGCGAACACCCTGAGATCTTCTAGTGTGAATCCTAGCCCTCGATACCGGACGTTGTGTGGGCAACGATCCTCCGGTTCTCTTCTCTTCTTCTTCTCTCTTGAACCTTTCTCGCTCTCTTTATTTTCTTACGCAGAAAAATAAAAAACTGCGTTCTGTAGGTTTAGAGAAGAGAGAAATAGGGATATATATAGGCCACACTAGGGACCTTAGGACAATTAATTAATTAGGCTAAATTGTGATTTAATTAAACCGGTGTCCTTAAAAGAAAACCTTTAATTAAATCCAATTTTAATTATAATTAATTCCACTATAAAATTATAATTGAATTCCCAATTAATTAATCTATATTATTTTACCAATAATATTTCCGCCGAAATTACATATATGATTTTCCCCGTGTTTAAGATATCGCATGTCCATGAATTAATTAATTACTAATAATTAAATTAATTCATTTCTTATTATCCGAGACTAGTACCACTTATCCTTATTATCATGTGGAACAAATCCACCTGCAGGGTTTACATGATAAACTTTATGAGCTCATCTCGGGGACATCATCAACCCAATAAATGGGACACGGTTTCCTGTCTATAATCTATAGCATGCCGTGTGTACAATTCCGATTCCCAATATACCGAGGATATTGACTAATCAATTAGTCTCACTCATTGGTACATTAAAGAACCGAGCATTGGACACACGCACCTATAATTATATAGGGATTAGGAACTCATATATCCATAATATCTGAGGTCTAGTTCGATTACTCCGATTAGTACAAATCGAACGCCCTCCCGTGGTCCTGCTCAATACACCGACTGCACGAGTGTAACATAATAGTCAAGACAAACCATTACCCAGTCACACTACGACGTACCGATGGATTGTCCCTGTCCATCTAAGTCGTGAGCTACTGTTCGATAGTATACGAGTTACCGACAGTATGATCTTCCGCGTGTCTCCTCACGCCATACTGTCTACAACGTATACATCTAGGACTATAGCATAGAGTGTATATAAAACAAAATGCGAACTGTTTGATTAATAGATAATGAAAAACACAGATAAGGAGTTTCCATATTGTCACTAAACTAGACGTTTAGAATATAACTCCATCAAAGGTATGTGTTTCGAACACATGAAGGAGATAGATACAGACAAAGCAGTTCCCTACACTTTGAGTGTGGAAAGATTTATAAATGCAATGTTGTAAAACGAGAACCTGATATCAACTATGCGGTTTGCGTAGTGGGAGGATATCAAAGTAATCCGGACAAGAGATATTCGAATGCTGTAAAAGTACTTGAAAGTACTAGATTACTAAGCAAGACGAAATCTTCTTGGATTACATATTCTCAGATCTCAAATCAGAGAAGGACCAGTGTAAGTCGATATCAGGCTATGTGTTCACTTTTGGAAAGAGGTGGAACCTTGAAATGAAAGAGTGATAAGCAGGACGCTTCTCGGACTCTATCATAACCGAATAGCAGCCTCAGAAGCAGCGGAAGTTTTGGTTAGGTTCCGGGATAACCTCTAGACTTGGATATGACTCTTAGTTAACCAAAGGCTATTATATAGCGTGTTGGAGTTGTGTACTTAATGTCTAGATTTAAGTAACGGTAAACTCCCGGTCATAGCATTTAATCTATTAAATTAATAAACAATTGTTTGCTTTTAATTATTATTAATTAAATATATGCAAATCATAGTCCTGGATTTTATACGTTGTAGTTAGTATGGTGTGCATGGGCGCACAGAAGATCATACTATCGGTTACTCGTATTTAATCGAACAGTTGCTCACGACCTAGATGGACACGGACCAATCCATCGGTATAGTCGTTGTGTGAGAGAGAAAATAATTTATCTTAATTATTTTATCACACTTGTACACTTGGTGTATTGAGCGGATCGTTGAGATTCATCGATTAGGATTGCCGGCGATAATCGATTCGAGTCTCAGTGTATTTTATTCTTAATCCCCGATATTATTGCGGGTGTGTATATTTAATATAAGTGACTTTGATTTACCAAAGGAATTAACCGATTTAATTATTGGGTTAATTACCGGTTAAGTTGGGTCACTATATTTCATATATGGCATGCCGTGAATGATTGACCGGACAGTGTATCCCGGAAGGGTTGATAATATCCCCGAGATGAGTTCATAAGGAATTATTGTGTAAACCTCATGAGTGGATTCGTTCCGCACAATAATTAAGGTTGAATGGTACTAGTCTCGGATTAAAGAGATGAATAAATTAATTAGCAATAAATTAATTTTATTCATGGATATTTAAATCTTAAATACACGGAATAAATAATACTACCGGAGAAATATTATTTGATATAATATGGTTTAATATTGGGAGTGCAATTAATTTATATAGTGGAAAATAAATTAATTAATATTGATAAGGATTAATGGACTTGGGCAGTGGGCTCAATTTAATCTTCAATATTGGAAGCCCAATATTCCACCTCCTTTAGATCTCCTACGTAGCCTATAAAAGCACTACATGGTCTTCATAAATCATAAGACAAGATTATCATACTTGATATTCTAGAGAGTTGAAGGAGATCCATAGGAGTTCGATAGATCGTCGCCCACCCGACGTTCGAACGGAGTGCAAGGAATACGTGGGAAGATCCAAAAGGTCTTCAACTTGATTTCGTTTCTCCGCACAACGAATCAAAGGTATGATCATAAACTCCTTTGTGTGAATTTATGTGAATTAAATTGTGATACATGCATGAACACACGATCCGGGAAAACGACGAACTTCGGGGACGGGGATTCGAGATCCTCGGCGAACGTTTGAAGGACCCTCGGCTGGGAGCCGAGGGGTGCGATCGAACCTAGGGTTCGATCGCGGCGTGCGCGAGAGGGAAGCCCCGGCTGGAGCCGGGGCGAGCGATCGACCGTGAGGTCGATCGCGGGGCTGCCGAGGGCTGGTGCCTCGGCTGGCGCCCCTCCTCACGGCGGCGACGGCGGTGAAGTCGCCGGACTCACCGCCGCCCGGGGCTGCCGGAGCAGCCCCATGCGATCGCACGCGATCGCGAGCCCACGGTGGGGCTCGGCTAGGGTTTCGGCCGCGGGTTCATCCCGCGGCGATTCTCCGGTTGAGCTCCGGACATCGTGGAGCTCGTGATCGGTTTCCGGTGATGGGATTTCGGTCGGGGTTATCGGTTCCGCAATTTCTGATACCCCGGGATATCGATTTCCAGCAATTGATATCAGAGCGTTTGGTTTCGTGTTCATGTATGTGTTCAATTGTGTTCTACCTTGCAGGGATTCCGACTATCATGGTTTAAATTAGTTGTTAATTATTCGTTTAATTAATTGCTATTTAATTTTGCCATGATTATTCGTTATTAAACTCTCGGACATGTCGAGATTCGTTTTGTGTGGATGAATACTTGTAATAGTAAAAATTCGGGGGTTGACCGAATTTAGATTTATTATTATTGTTCTTTGTTTTCCGGAAAGTGTATAGGGTCGATTTCATGTATAGAATCGATACTGGAATTGTAAATTTATTTCTTGTAATTTATTTACGTTGGATCGATGCCGAGACGACCGCCGGAGAACTCGTGTGACGAAGAAGACGAAGAGGACGAAGAACCGGGATCGATCAAACCTCTTGATCGACCCCAATCGATCGACCCAAGTGGGAGGGGGCCGATCGTCCTCGGCTAGGGCTGCCGCCGGCGACGGTGGCGGCTGGGCTGGGCGGCGGTGCTCCTCCGGGGGTGGGCGGTCGAAGGTGGGGGTGGCGTGGGGTCTCCCGATCTCATGCTACTCCTACCTAGATTCTACTTACCTAATTGATTCGGTTTTCCTAATTGAGTTTTCCTATTTTTGGGAATTCTCATGGATTAGGAAAAGAATTAATTGGAATTAATTTTATTCCTTATTCTATTATGGAAGTCTTCTAGAGTATTCCGAGTTCTACTTGGAATAGGATCCTAGAGATTTAATAGAATTGGAAAGGAATAAAAGTTAATTTAGGATTGATTTATTTCCTAATTGATTATTCCTATTTTATGGGAATTTTCATAGTAATGGAAATTAATTAATCTTGGAAAGTAGAAGAGTCCTAATTTATTTTATTTCCTTATTCTATTATAGAAGTCTTCTAGAATATTCCAAGTTTGACTTGGATAGATTATTCTAGAGATTTAATAGAATTAGATAGGAAAATAAATAAATAAAAAAAATATTAATAATATTTAATTTTATTTTTGATTTATTCGATTGACTTAATTTTCGAATTAAGTATCTTTTGGATTTATTAAAAATAAATAGATTTAAATATTGGGATTAATATTCTCGTCACATGGAGCATTCAAGAACGAAGACTGAAGACTAGAAGACGCATACGGAGATGGAATAAAGCCATGATAGTCGGGAAAATATTTTTTCTAGCATTATTTTGACTATGTGCTATGTGCTTTATTGCTTGTATGCATGCTTATGTGTTTAATTATGCATTAGATAGCGTATCCCTTTGTTATAAAAAGCTAAGTGGGAGAGGGGATGGAAACATTCCCATGGTCTCCATTACTGTTCTCTTGGTGACTCTTATGGACTTTTGAAGTTCGTATAGATGTGTCATTGGAGTAGAATTCTTGTAATTCCTTTTACAAGAGACATTGATTAAGTTTATCAAACAATGCCTAATTTGTCTTTCTGAAACTGACTTCAAGTCGACTCATTCTCACCCCGGGGAGTGGAATGGAGCCAAAGCCACTTGGTCATGTGGATGACACAAATTAGAGACATTCGTACCATCCTTTTGAAGGTGGGTCGATTGTCTGCTCGGTTCCCTCATCTAATGAGAGATAGGGTTGTTCGCATGGTGAATCACTGGTTAGAAACTTCGAGTTTCACTTATGATTCTCCGCGTCTTGATTTACGAAAATCGAATGGATCTTGTAACTAGGAGTCAATTATAAAAGTCTCTTAGTGTAGTAAACGTCCACACAACGTGGCTTGCTATACTGACGGATTTTGGATTAATTGATGTAGACAGTTGTAAGGAATTGTGAAGAGTTGTGAAGTTATCGTAAACGTCCACACAACGTGGCTTGCGGTGATGTAGCAATTCCAAACGATTTACTTTGGTGCTGAGTAATGGTTTACACTTAGATACGCTTTATAGTATTCCTCCCAACGAGGTTCCGCTATAAGTGATGTATGACCGAAGAAAATCTAATTGCTAAATCATTTAGGTGGGTAAACGTCCACACAACGTGGCTTGCCTTACCTGATGGGATTTTAGATGTGATTAGTAATTTAATGATATTATTTGAGGGAGATAATATCGGATATTAAATTGATTGTTTGTTTAAATGTGCTTATAGGTTTAGAGAATAGCTATGAACCCACTTTCTATGATACTCAAGGAATTTAACGCACTGGTTCCATACTGTGTGGGATGGAATAAAGAGTTAGACATTACTCAGACTGTAAAAGAGTACAAAGATGTGCTCAGTGAAACTTGTCCTCCTAGACCTACCATTAACTCAACTGATGAGGAAATAGTTGACTTTGAGAAGTGGGATAGTGCTCTTGCATTAGCCGCTAATCATGATGTCATGCTTAAACTCAAGTTGATGTTTAGACATGATGTAAAAGCTAGAAAAGAGGCGATGAGGATACTCATAAAGGTCAGTTGCTTCGAGGAAACGCTTGATCACGTTTTCGAGATGCTAGATCTTTTAGACGAGTTGAGACAGTCGCAAGCTCTTATAGCCAAGGTCAAAGGTTTCGAACCTATAGGCTTACATAAGGGAAGGGAGAAGAAGACAAGGGAATCCAGTAGTCCTAAAGTACTTGGACCACGGGGAGGGATAAAGAAGCCTTCTGGCAAATATCCCCAAGGAAAACAATCTGAGTACTGGGGGTCTATATCTTGTCCTCTCAGAGGTACGAATTTTTCTTTAGTCGTAAAAACATAGTCAGCGGTATTATCTACCAGAAATTCTGGTGAGTAGATATGGAACCACTGACGGTATGTGCATTTTTGAATGCAGGGGTTCCAGAAAACCCGGCGACTTAGAGAAGAAGAGTTCGAGTCTACACGGACAAAAGCTGTAGAGGAGGCAGCAGTTGCAGTGGAAGACATTTATCTGCTTTAGTAGTTAAATAGGATTTCATTTCAAGATTATTGCATTATGTACCCTTTATTTTAGAAAGAACGTTTTGTTCTGGATTTCTATTATTTATGAATGGATATTTTATTTCTTTAATCATTGGATGATTTTGATAAGAAATAATGGCGTTATCTATTCTGGTACATTAGATAGCAATATATGAATGACAGATCCTAAGTCTACCACGATGCAACGAACAGTTCTATAACTTGTTTTACTTGTTAGATATTTCTTTATCATTATACTTGTGAATTCTTATACTTAGTAGTATTTTCAAATAAGATCCAAATGGTCGAAATTGATTTGATCAATTATAGTTGAAGGAATGGACCTTCCGACCTGAGGATTGAATTTGGAGGATAATACATCTAAGCAAACCTTTCTAGTTAAAGGATAGAATTCGGACAAGTATTGGAGATGATTAGATATGCAGACATATGTGTAAATTAGAAAGGTACGAGTAATTCTTTCAAGAATACTCGGTGATGGATTAGAATACTTAATGTGCCATAAAAGCAAAGTGTTTTGACTAGTCAATGGACACAAAGCTATTATGGGGAACCATCAAAGTATATCCATTAGAAGCCTGCGACTCGGTCGCGGAGGCCATCACCTATCTGAATAACACATAGCGTAATCAAAGATTGGGATTCAATCCCAAAGGGCCGCGCCATACACTTACGAGTAAAGATGGTGCGTTGTAAATAAGAAATGGAAATCTAATAGTAAAAGAACAAGTTGTTCGGAACTACCTATGTTCTATGGATATTCCTAGAGACAACGGCATATTCAATATGGTTGTAGGATATCCTAGATGAACAAAGTGTTGTGTGTTCTATAGTACTATGAACCAGAGGGACGTCTATCGTCCGGTTCATAGAGGAAGACTATCAGATGAACCACAAAGCCTAAAATTGACGTAATACCTTGGAATGAGAAGAAGGACAAAAGACTAGGAACCAGCCAAACCGAGTAGAAGTACACCACATACTGCACCTATTGTTATTACTGTTATACACCGGGACGCCATTGCAGTGGGAGGTTGTCAGACAACCAGAGATATTCATAAGACTAGAGGAGTTCGGACTCTGGATCTAGTAGAGATGAAATCGACCCCTAGCTCTGCATAAGGGCGGTACTAGATCTAAATGTGCCTGCTTGGAACAATAAGGTTTATTGTTAAGAGGCTAGATCATTTAGAGTACAAGCTTAGTAAATCCATTTATGGATAGTAACAAAGCTATAAATCGTGGAACTTGCGAATTAATGAGAAAATCCATTTGATGGATTCATCAAAACGCATAGACGAAAGGTGTATTGAAGACGTAATGAAAACAAGGTGGTGTTTCTCGGAGATTTTATGTAGATAACATTTTATCATTGGCAACAATGTAAAAATGTTGTCAGACATAAAATAATGGTTGTCTAAATAAATCGAGATATAAGATTGAGTAGAAGTTAGAGCATGTTCTAAAGATCGTTTGTTCTAACGATAAGAACATTGTACTTCTCCTAGATACCTTATACGATTATGGTTTGTTTTAAACATGCATACTTCTGAGAAAGGTTATTGCCTTTCAGAGACAGAATATTCATCTATCTAAAGGATATGTGTTTCGAACACATGAAGGAGATAGATGAAGACAAAGCAGTTTCCTACACTTTGTGTGGAAATCGTTATAGATGCAATGTTGTAAAAAGACAACCTGATATCAACTATGCCGTTTGTGTAGTGGGAGGATATCAAAGTAATCTGGATAAGGGATGTTCGAATGCTGTAAGAGTACTTTCATAGTGCTGGCTTACGGAGCAAGACGAAATCTTCTTAGATTACAGTTTCTCAGATCCAAAAATCAAAGAAGGACCAGTGTAAGTCGATATCAGGCTATGTGTTCACTTTTAAAAAGAGGTGGAACCATGAAATGAAAGAGTGATAAGCAGGACGCTTCTCAGACTCTCTCATAACCGAATAGCAGCCTCAGAGGCAGCGGAAGTTTTGGTTAGGCTCCGGGATAACCTCTTAGACCTGGATATGACTCTTGGTTTATCAAAGGCTATTACATAGCGGTTCATGGTAAACCGGAAGAAGTCATAAGTCTAAAAGTGATGATAACACATAGTGCAAGTACCACCTGATACGAGTCATCGTCGAGGGAGACGACGTAGTAGTCACCAAGATAACTTCAGAGCGGCAACCTAGATTGCTCACTCACATAGTACTTCTCGGAAGTACACTTTAAAGCACGTGATGAGCATGGGAACCGGGAGTTTGGAGGAAATGACTAGACCTTAGTACAAGTGGGAGATTGTTGGAGTTGTGTACTTAATGTCTAGATTTAAGTAACGGTAAACTCCTGGTCATAGCATTTAATCTATTAAATTAATAAACAATTGTTTGCTTTTAATTATTATTAATTAAATATATGCAAATCATAGTCCTGGATTTTATACATTGTAGTTAGTATGGTGTGCATGGGCGCACAGAAGATCATACTATCGGTTACTCGTATTTAATCGAACAGTTGCCCACGACCTAGATGGACACGGACCAATCCATCGGTATAGTCGTTGTGTGAGAGAGAAAATAATTTATCTTAATTATTTTATCACACTTGTACACTTGGTGTATTGAGCGGATCGTTGAGATTCATCGATTAGGATTGCCGGCGATAATCGATTCGAGTCTCAGTGTATTTTATTCTTAATCCCCGATATTATTGCGGGTGTGTATATTTAATATAAGTGACTTTGATTTACCAAAGGAATTAACCGATTTAATTATTGGGTTAATTACCGGTTAAGTTGGGTCACTATATTTCATATATGGCATGCCGTAAATGATTGACCGAACAGTGTATCCCGGAAGGGTTGATAATATCCCCGAGATGAGTTCATAAGGAATTATTGTGTAAACCTCATGAGTGGATTCGTTCCGCACAATAATTAAGGTTGAATGGTACTAGTCTCGGATTAAAGAGATGAATAAATTAATTAGCAATAAATTAATTTTATTCATGGATATTTAAATCTTAAATTCACGGAATAAATAATACTACCGGAGAAATATTATTTGATATAATATGGTTTAATATTGGGAGTGCAATTAATTTATATAGTGGAAAATAAATTAATTAATATTGATAAGGATTAATGGACTTGGGCAGTGGGCTCAATTTAATCTTCAATATTGGAAGCCCAATATTCTACCTCCTTTAGATCCCCTACGTAGCCTATAAAAGCACTACATGGCCTTCATAAATCATAAGACAAGATTATCATACTTGATATTCTAGAGAGTTGAAGGAGATCCATAGGAGTTCGATAGATCGTCGCCCACCCGACGATCGAACGGAGTGCAAGGAATACGTGGGAAGATCCAAAAGGTCTTCAACTTGATTTCGTTTCTCCGCACAACGAATCAAAGGTATGATCATAAACTCCTTCGTGTGAATTTATGTGAATTAAATTGTGATACATGCATGAACACACGATCCGGGAAAACGACGAACTTCGGGGACGGGGATTCGAGATCCTCGGCGAACGTTTGAAGGACCCTCGGCTGGGAGCCGAGGGGTGCGATCGAACCTAGGGTTCGATCGCGGCGTGCGCGAGAGGGAAGCCCCGGCTGGAGCCAGGGCGAGCGATCGACCGTGAGGTCGATCGCGGGGCTGCCGGGGGCTGGTGCCTCGGCTGGCGCCCCTCCTCACGGCGGCGACGGCGGTGAAGTCGCCGGACTCACCGCCGCCCGGGGCTGCCGGAGCAGCCCCATGCGATCGCACACGATCGCGTGCCCGCGGTGGGGCTCGGCTAGGGTTTCGGCCGCGGGTTCATCCCGCGGCGATTCTCCGGTTGAGCTCCGGACATCGTGGAGCTCGTGATCGGTTTCCGGCGATGGGATTTCGGTCGGGGTTATCGGTTCCGCAATTTCTGATACCCCGGGATATCGATTTCCAGCATAGCGGTGCATGGTAAACTGGAAGAAGTCATAAGTCAAAAGGTGATGATAACACATAGAACAAGTAAACACCTGATACGAGTCATCGTCAAGGGAGACGACGCTGTAGTCACCAAGATAACTTCAGAGCGGCAACCTAGATTGATCATTCACATGGTACTTCTTGGAAGTACAACTTAAGCACGTGATGAGTATGGGAGTCGGGAGTTTGGAGGAAATGACTAGACCTTAGTACAAGTGGGAGATTGTTGGAGTTGTGTACTTAATGTCTAGATTTAAGTAACGGTAACTCCCGATCATAGCATTTAATCTATTTAATTAATAAACAATCGTTTGCATTTAATTATTGATAATTAAATATATGCAAAATATAGTCCTTGATTCTATACGTTGTAGTTAGTATGGTGTGCGGGCCCACACAGAAGATCATACTATCGGTTACTCGTATTTAATCGAACAGTTGCTCACGACCTAGATGGACACGGACCAATCCATCGGTATAGTCGTTGTGTGAGAGAGAAAATAATTTGTCTTAATTATCTTATCACACTTGTACACTTGGTGTATTGGGCGGATCGCTTGAGACATATCAATTAGGATTGCCGTTGATTAATGATTCAAGTCTCAGAGTATTTTATTCTCAATCCCCGATACTATTGCGGGTGTGTATATTTAATATAAGTGACTTTGATTTACCAAAGGAATTAACCGATTTAATTATTGGGTTAATTACCGGTTAAGTTGGGTCACTATATTTTATATACGACATGCCGTGAATACTTGACGGGAAAGTGTATCCCGGAAGGGTTGATAATATCCCCGAGATGAGTTCATAAGGAATTATTATGTAAACCTCATGAGTGGATTTGTTCCGCATAATAATTAAGGTTGAATGGTAATAGTCTCGGATATAAGAGATGAATAAATTAATTAGCAATAAATTAATTTTATTCATGGATATTTAAATCTTAAATACACGGAATAAAGAATACTACCGGAGAAATATTATTTGATATAATATGGTTTAATATTGGGAGTGCAATTAATTTATATAGTGGAAAATAAATTAATTAATATTGATGGGATTAATAGATTTGGGCTTGGGCTCAATTTAATCATCAATATTGGAAGCCCAATATTCCACCTCCTTTAGATCCCCTACGTAGCCTATAAAAGCACTACATGGTCTTCACAATTAAATACACCATAAGATTATCATACTTGATATTCTAGATAGTTCGTGAAGTAGATCTATAGAGTTCGGAGGATCGTCGCCCACACGACGTTCGAACGAGGTGCAAGGAATACGTAGGAAGATTCAAAGGTCTTCAATTGATTTCGTTTCTCCGCACAACGAATCAAAGGTAAAATCATAAACTCCCTTGTGTGATTTTATGTGAATTAATTGTAATATATACATGAACGAACAATCCGGGAAAACGACGAACCTCGGGGACGGGGATTCGAGATCCCCGGCGAGGATCGAGAGGGGCGGCCGAACCCTAGGGTTCGACCGGCGCGACTAGGGGAGCCCCGGCTGGACGCCGGGGCATGCGATCGACCTCGGTTGATCGCAGGGATGCCGCGGGCTGGCGCCGCGGCGGATCACAGCCGCCCCTCGACGGCGGCGTGCGCACGAGGAGCCCCGGCTGAAGCCGGGGCGGGCGATCGAGCTTGGCTCGATCGCGAGGGCAGCCGCGGGCTGGAGCCGCGGCTGGGCGCCCTCCTCCCCGTGTGGTGGTGGCGGTGATTCGCCGGACTCACCGCCGGCGGGTGCTGGTCCGACAGCCCCGCGGGGATGCACCCCGCATCCCCGGCGATCGCCATGCACGGCGATCGCGAACCCGCGTGGGGTTCGGCTAGGGTTTCTAGCCGCGAGCTTATCCCGCGGCGGTGATACTCTTGTCGAGCCCGGTTCGTTGGTGTTCGTGATCGGTTTCCGGCGACGGGATTTCGGTCGGGGTTATCGGTTCCGCAATTTTTGATACCCCGGATATCGATTTCCAGCAATGGTCTTCTCTATTCTCATAACTTGAAGATCGCAATTCTAGAGAGAGAAAGTAGAGAGGAAGATCCATGGAGTTCGGAAGATCGTCGCCCACCCGACGTTCGAACTAGTGCAAGGAATACATGGGAAGATATCAAGGTCTTCAAATAAGTTCTTCGTTTTTCCAAACAACGAGAACGAGGTAAATCGTAAAACTCTCTTTATGATTTAATCGTTTATTTATCGTGAAAATACCTTGAACCAAGATCCGAGAACGCGACCCATGACGAAGACGAACCGGGCGGTGGTGGTCGAAGACCACCGGACCGCCGGCGGCTCGTCGGCTCGATCGGATGAGTCGAGGGGCGCAAACCTTAGCTGGACGCGCCGCTCGCGCGGGGCTGTCTCCGCTCGCGCGGAGAGGCAGCCGCTCGCGCGGCGGCGGCTGGCGGTGATCGCTAGCCACGGTTCGACCGTGGCTGGGCATGCGATCACCATGGGGCAGCTGGGGCGTGCCCAGCAGGCTGCCAAGGACACCCGCGAGCTCCACGCGGGGTGGCTCGATCGAACAAGTCGCGGCTTTGCACGCGGTTAGGGTTTGGTTGGGGCTATCCCCTTGGTGGTTCGTGGCGGGTTTCCGGCGACCGGGATTTCGATTGGAGTTGTCGTTCCGCAATTTGACAACCCCAGATATTCGATCTCCAAAGGATATTGGTTGGAATTACTTACATAATTTATTTATTTAAATTTATTAATTCCGGGATATCGATTTCCAACAATTGGTATCAGAGCGTTGGTTTTCGTTCATGGTATTTTTCGATAAATTGTTCTACCTTGCAGGGTTTCCGATTATTATGGCTAGACTTAATTTTGTTAATTAATGTCCATAATATTACTCTTGATTATTAAACTCTCGGTGATGTCGAGATTCGTTTTTGTTTGGTGGATGCTTGTTCTTATTTTTCCGAAAATTGGATGAGGTCGATTTCATGTAGAGAATCGATACCGGATAGCGTAGTAATAAATTTGTAATTTATTTACGTTGGTTCGATGCCGAAACGACCGCCGGAGAAGAAGACATGTGACGGAGGAGACGAAGAGAGGGAGGACTTCGGATCGATCATCCCCATGATCGATCCATGAGGATCGATCGACCCAAAGGAGGAGGGGCGGCCATCGAGCCTCTCGGCCGTGCGCGGTGCCACCAAGGGAGGTGGTGCGCCGGCGAGGCGGCGGCGGCGGTGGCGTGTCCCTTCGGCTCTCGATCGAAGGTGGTGGGAGCGCGGGGTCCTCGTGATCTTGTGCTCTCCCGCCGAGATCCAAATTTCCTAAATTATTCGGTTTTCCTATTTTGAGTATTCCTATTTTTGGGAATTCTCATGGAATAGGAAAAGAATAAATTTAGAATAAATTTATTTTTCCTTATTGATTATTCCTATTCTTGGGAATATTCATGGATTAGGAAATTGAATACATTTAGAATTAATTTATTTTTCCTATTTAATTATTCCTTTATGAAATTTTTAATGGATTATGAAAATAATTAATATGGAAAGTTTTAAGAGTCCTTAATTAATTTTTCCTTATTTAATTATTCCTTTATGGAATTTTTAATAGAATATGAAATGAATTAATTTGGAAGGATTAGGAGTCCTAAATTATTTTATTTCCTTATTTCATTATGGAAATCTTCTAGAATGTTCTAAGTGGGTCTTGGATAGGATTCTAGAGATTTAATGAAATTAGAAGAGGAAAATAAAAATAATAAAAATATTAATAAAATTTAATTTTATTTTTAATTTATTCGATTGACTTAATTTTCGAATTAAGTAACTTTTAGATTCATTAAAAATAAATAGATTTAAATATTGGAATTAATAGTCCCTTCACATGGAGCATTCAAAAACGAAGACTGAAGACTAGAAGATGCGTACGGGGATGGAATAAAGCCATAATAGTCGGAAAATAATATTCTAGTATTATTCTGACTATGTGATAATATTCTATGTGCTTTATTTCATGTATGCATGCTTATGTGTATTTAATTATGCATTAAATAGCGTATCCCTTTGTTATAAAAAGCTAAGTGGGAGAGGGATTGGAAACAATGCCATGGTCTCCATTGCTGTTCTCTTGGTGACTTTTATGGACTTTTGAAGTTCATATAGATAAGTCATTGGAGGAGAATTCTTGTAATTCCTTTTACGAGAAACATTGATTGAGTTTATCAAACAATGCCTAAGTTGTCTTTCTGAAACAGATTTCAAGTCGACTCATTCTCACCCCGGGGAGTGGAATGGAGCCAAAGCCACTTGGTCACGTGGATGACACAAATTAGAGACCTTCGTACCATTTTTTTTTAATGGATCGATTGTCTGCTCGGCTCCCTCATTTTATGAGAGATAGGGTTGTTCGCATGGTGAATCACTGGTTAGAAACTTTGAGTTTCACTTATGATTCTCCACGTCTTGATTTAAAAAGATCGAATGGATCAAGTAATTGGGAGTCAATTATAAAAGTCTCTTGGCGTAGTAAACGTCCACACTACGTGACTTGCTATACTAACAGATTTTGGATTAATTGATGTAGACAGTTAAAAGGAATTGTGAAGCATTGTGAAATCATCGTAAACGTCCACACCACGTGGCTTGCGGTGATGTAGCGGTTCCAAACGATTTACTTTAGTACTGAGTGATGGTTTACACTTAGATACGCATTATAGTATTCTTCCCCACGAATTTACGCTATAAGTGATGTATGACCGAAGCAAAACTAATTGCGAAATCGTTTGGGTAAGGTAAACGGCCACACCACGTGGCTTGCCATATCTGATGGGATTTTAGATGTGATTAGTGATTTAATGATATTATTTGAGGGAGATAATATCAGAGATTAAATCAATTGTTTGTTGTTATATGTGCTCCTAGATTAGGAAATGGCTTTGAACCCACTTTCTGTGATACTTGAGGAATTAATCTCATTGGTCCCTGAATGTATTCATTGGAATAGAGATCTAGACGTTGCCCAGACTGTTAAAGAGTACAATTTTGTACTCAGTAAGCTTTGTCCTCCCGAGCCTACCAATGTCTCAACTGATGAGGAATTGACTGATTTTAAGAAGTGGGAAAATGCTTATGCAATGACCACTGATTATGATATCATGTTCAAACTCAAGTTGGTGTTTAGACATGACATAGGCGGCTAGAGAAGAAGCGATGAGGATACTCATAAAGGCCAGTCGCTTCGAGAAAACGCTTAAAAACGTTTTTGAGATGATTGACCTTTTGGACGAGTTGAGACGGAAATCGCAAGCTCTTGTAGCCAATGCCGAAGGTTTTGAACCAAAAGGTAAATTCCGGGGAAATGAAAAGCAAGCAAAGAATCCCAGTGGTTCTAAGTTGCTTGGACCACGAGATGGGCAGAGAAAGCCATGAGGCAAGTATTCTCGATGCAAACAGTCTGGGTACTGGAAGTCTGATTATCCTCTCAAAGAAAGTACGAAATTTTTCTTTAGTCATAAAACATACTCAGTGGTATTATCTACCAGAACCTGGTTTGTAGATATGGAACCACTGACGGTATGTGCATTTTAAATGCTGGGGTTCCAGGAAACCCAACGACTTGAAAAAGAAAAAATCGTAGTCTATGTGGGCAATGCTGTGGAGGAAGCAGTTGTTGCAGTGGAGGACATTATTATAGGATTTCATTTTGAGTTATTGTTTTTATGTACCTTTTAGAAAGAACTTTGTTCTGGATTTCTAATGAATGGATATTTTATTTCTTTTAATCATTTGATGGTTATAAGAAGAAATAATTATATTATCTATTCTGGTACATTAGCTAGCAATATATAAATGATGAATCCTGAGTCCACCACGATGCAACGAACCGTAGTATGAAACTCGTTTTACTAATAAGAGATTTCTTTATCAATTATACTTGTGGATTCTTATGCTGAGTCATGTTTATTGAAATAAGAAGTTCAAAGGTCGAAAATTGATATTTGATCAATTAAGTTGAAGGAGTGGACCTTCCGACCTAAGAATCTAATTTGGAAGATAAAATGACTAAGCAATCCTTTATAGATATAAGATATAAGATCCGAACAAGTATTAGAATTGATTGACTCTGATATATGCAGACCTATGTCTACTCAGAAAATAAGGTGTTGGAATTCGATATCCCGGGCTATTAAAATTTGCGGAAACCATAGCCCGATCAAAAACCCTTCGCCGGAGATCACGCGAACACCGCGTACGAGCCGGAGCACGAGTCGAACGCACGACACGGCCGAAGCCGCGCGCACGCCTAGCCCGAGCCCCCGCACGCGGGGCTCGCGCGATCGCACCATGCGATCCCCGAGTTGCATCGAAGCAACCCTACGGCGAGTCCGACGACTCGCTGTTCGCATAGGAGGGGGCGGCTCTCCTCGGGAGCTGCGGCGGCACCAGCCCGCCGCCCCAGCGATCGAACCTAGGGTTCGATCGCACCCCCAGCTGTGGGCTGGGGTCCTTCGATGCGCACGCCCCCGGTCCAGCCGGGGCTTGTTTGATTCGATCCCCACGGGGATCCTTGAACCGCCGGCGGTCTGGTGGTTCGACCACCACCGCCCGGTTCGATCCTCGTCCGGGGTTCGTCCTCGGATCTTGGTTCTACGGTATATTCAATAAATAATTTAATAAAATCATAAAGGGCGTTTAGATTTTATACCTTTGATTCGTTGTTCGGAGAAACGAAATCAAGATGACCTTACGATCTTCCCACGTATTCCTTGCACTCGTTCGAACGTCGGGTGGGCGACGATCCTCCGAACTCTACAGATCTCCTTCACGAACTCTCTAGAATATCAAGTATGATATTCTTGTCTTATTATTTGTTAAGACCATGCAACCGCGCAAAACGAGGGGTTGCTGACCTCTCTGTCGTCTGACACCATATGGTGTCGTCCGACAAGTCCATGTCGGCCGGCAGCAAAACTTGTCGGCCGACAGCCGTCGCGAACAGCAGTGCGAAGCTGCTGTTCCAGGTTCGTTTCTGGTCGGATTTTCCGATTCCGACCACCGTTCTGGAAGTCAGCGACCCCACAGTGATCTAGGAACACCAACCACGATCCCTTAACTCGATCGGAGGTTCGTTGTATGATTATGTACGAGAAGAATCGAAATAATGCGGAATAGGGTTTTCGATTCTTTACCTTTGATGCGTGATTTGGAGAAGCCGAATAGGCGAACACCCTGAGATCTTCTAGTGTGTATCCTAGCCCTCGACACCGGACGTTGTGTGGGCAACGATCTACCGGGATCTTCTCTTCTTCTTCTCTCTTGAACCTTCTTTATGCTCTTTTGTTTCTATTTCTTTCTTACGCAGAAAAGAAAAGAAAAATAAAAGACTGCGAATGTTAGGTCTAGAGAAGAGAGGGGGAGGGGTTTAAATAGGCCACACTAGGGACCTTAAGTTAATTAATTAATTAGGCTAAATTGAAATTTAATTAAACCGGTGTCCTTAAAAGAAAACCTTTAATTAAATCCAATTTTAATTATAATTAATTCCACTATAAAATTATAATTGAATTCCCAATTAATTAATCCATATTATTTTACCAATAATATTATCCGCCGAAATTACATATACGACTTTCCCCGTGTTTAAGATATCGAATGTCCACGAATTAACTTTAATTACTAATAATTAAATTAATTCATTTCTTATTATCCGAGACTAGTACCACTCATCCTTATTATCATGTGGAACGAATCCACCTGTAGGGTTTACATGATAAACTTTATGAGCTCATCTCGGGGACATCATCAACCCAATAAATGGGACACGGTTTCCTGTCTATAATCTATAGCATGCCGTGTGTACAATTCTGATTCCCAATTTACCGAGAATATTGACTAGTCAATTAGTTTCACTCACTAGCAAGTCAAAGAACCGAGAATTGAACACACGCACCTATAATTATATAGGGATTAGGAATTCGTATATCCGTAATATCTAAGGTCTAGTTCGATTACTCCGAATAGTACAAATCGAACGACCTCCCGTGGTCCTGCTCAATACACCAAGTGTACGAGTGTAAAATAATAGTCAAGACCAACTATCACCCAGTCACACTACGACGTACTTATGGATTGTCCCTGTCCATCTAAGTCGTGAGCTAATGTTTGATAGTATACGAGTAACCGATAGTATGATCTTCCGCATGTCTCCTCACGCCATACTATCTACAACGTATACATCAAGGACTATTGCAATAAATGCAATCATGCTTGAATTATGTATAGACTAAGGCATAGATAAGGAGTTCCGTATTTGCACTACACTAGACATTTAGAATACAACTCCATCAATCTCCCACTTATACTAAAAGTCTAGTCGCCCTCTCCCAAACATCAAATTCCCATAACCTCATCACGCATATCCAACGCTTCCGCTGGACGAGCCTCTGTGAACGGTTTTACCAGGCAACCCTCTCGATGCTATCTAGGTGACAACTGCATCGTCTTACTAGACGATCTCTCGAATCAGGTGGTACTTGCGCTCTAGTGTTATCTTCCACTGTGGACTCGTGGCATTTCAAGTTTGCCAATATACCGCTATTCAAAATAGCTTTGGGCAAAATAGAAACCACACTTAAGTTGTTGGAAATCGATATCCCGGGGTTAACGGAATTGCGGAATACATAACCCCGACCGAAATCCCATCGCTGGAAAACACGCGAACCACCTCACGACGTCGGAGCTCGACGAGAGAATCACCGCCGCGCGAAAAACCCGCGGCTAGAAACCCTAGCCGAGCCCCCGCCGCGAAGGGGGCTCGCGATCGCACATGCGATCGCTGGGGCTGCTTCGGCAGCCCCGGGCGGTGAGTCCGGCGACTCACCGCCACCGCCTCGAGGAGGGCGGTTCACCCAGCGGCGAACCCGCCGCGGCTCCAGCCGCGGCTGCCCGGCGATCGACCGTCAGGGTCGATCGCAATTCCCGGCGTCCAGCCGGGGCTCCTCTCGTTCGCCTCGCGATCGAGCCCTAGCTCGATCGCACCCCTCGGCTCCCAGCCGAGGGTTCGATCCTCCGCGGGGATGTCGACGTCGCGGTTCATCCCCATCAGCGGAGTTCGTCGTTATCCCGGATCTTCGTTCATGTATATATCACGATTTAATTCACGTAAAATCATAGAGGGTGTTTATCGATTTTACCTTTGATCTCGTTGTGCGGAGAAACGAGATAGTTTGAAGACCTTCGGATCTTCCTACGTATTCCTTGCACTAGCATGAACGTCGTGTGGGCGACGATCCTCCAAGCTTATGGATCTCCTTCTCTCTACTTTCTCTCTCTAGAATTATGATCTTCAAGTTATGAGATTGATGAGAAATAGAGAAGACCATGTAGTGCTTTTATAGGCTACATAGGGGATCTAAAGGAGGTGGAATATTGGGCTTCCAATATTAATGATTAAATTGAGCCCAAGCCCAAATCTATTAATCCATTAATATTAATTATATGATTAATTCCACTATATAAATATAATGGCACTCCAAATATTCACCATATTATATCAAATAATATTCTCTCCGGTAGTATTATTTATTCCATGTGTTTAAGATATAAATATCCATGAATAAAATTAATTTATTGCTTAATTAATTTATTCATCTCTTATATCCGAGACTAGTACCATTCAACTTTAATTATTATGTGGAAAAAATCCACTCATGAGGTTTACATAATAATTCCTTATGAACTCATCTCGGGGATATTATCAACCCTTTCGAGGACACATTTTCCCATCAAGAATTCACGGCATGTCATACATAAAATACCGTGACCCAACTTTACCGGTAATTGATCGTTTATTCTAATCAATCAATTCCTTTGGAAAATCAAAGTCACTAATATTAAATGCACACACCCGCAATAATATCAGGGATTAAGAATAAAATACTCAGAGATTTAAATCGATTATCCAAGGCAATCCTAATCGATAAATCTCCAGCGATCCGCTCAATACACCAAGTGTACAAGTATGATAAAATAATCAAGACCAATTATTTTCTCTCTCATACAACGACTATACCGATGGATTAGTTCTTGTCCATCTAGGTCGTGAGCTACTGTTTGATTATAAACGAGTGACTGATAGTATGATCTTCCGTGTGACGACGCACACCATACTAAATACAACGTATATAATCCAGAACCATATTTGCATTTATTTAATTATAAATAATTAAAAGCAAACGATTATTCATTTAATTAGGTTAAATACTATGACCGGGAGTTTACGATACTTAAATCTAGACATTAAGTATACAACTCCATCAATCTCCCACTTATACTAAGGTCTAGTCGTTTCATCCAAACTCCCGACTTCCATACTCATCACGTGCTTAATCTGCACTTCCAAAGAAGTGCCTCGTGCATGAGCATTCTAGGTTGCCGTCTCCGAAGTTATCTTGGTGACTACAGCGTCGTCTCACATGACGATGACTCGTATCAGGTGGTACTTGCTCTATGTGTTATCATCACTATTGACTTATGATTTCTTTCAGTTTGCCATCGCACCGCTATCTTAATAGCCTTTGGCAAACAAAGAATCATATCTAAGTCCAGAGGTTATCCCAAAGCTTCATCACAACTTCCGCTGCCTCTGAGGCTTGCAGTTTGGTTACCCATGGTTGAGTCCGAAAAAGCATCGTGCTTTTCACTCTTCCATTCTAAAGCTTTACCTCTTTTTACAAGTGAACACATAGCCTGATATCGACTTACACAGATCCTGATTTGATTAGAGATCTGAGAAATGTAATCCAAAGGAAAACCTCTTCTGCTTCATAGTCTAGAACAGTACTTCAAAAGTACTCTTACAGCAGTCGAATATTCCTTTCCAAGATTACTTTGATATCCTCCCACTATGCCAACTGCATAGTCGATATCCGGTTCTCGTTTTTCAACATTGCATTTTAAAGCTTTCCACACATCCGGTGTAGGAAACTGCTTTCACTGCTCTATCTCCTTTATGTGTTCAAAACACATACCTTAGATAGATGCATTCCTTCTTGAAGGTCACACACCCCTCTTGGAATGATGCATGCTAAAACGAACCTTAATCGTATAAGATTTCTAAGAGAAGTACAATGTTCTTTTCATAAGATGCTAGATCTTAAGAACATGATCTAACTTCTTCTTTATCTTATATATCGATTCTATCTTAGACAACCATTATTTTATGCCTGATAACACTTTTACATTGTTGCCAATGTTAGAATGTTATCTACATAAAATGTCCGAGAAATACCACATTGTTTCTATTACGTTTCCAATACACATTATTCGTCCATGCCTTTTGATGAATCCATCAAATGGATTATCTCATCAATTCGCAAGTACCACGAATTATAGCTTTGTTACAATCTACAAATGAATCAACTAAGCTTGTACTCTAAATAATCTTGTCTCTTAGCAATAATCCTTATTGCTTTCTAAGAAGACATATTTAGATTTAGTACTGCCCTTCATGTAGATCTAGGGAATGCTTTCATTTATACTAGATCCAGAGTTCAAAACTCTTCTAGTCTTATGAACATCTTTGGTTGATCAGCAACCTCCCACTACAACGGCGTTCGGGTGTATAAACAGTAATAACAGTAGGTGCAGTTAGTGGTGTACCGCTACTCGGTTTGGCTAGTTTCCAGTTCTTGTCCTTTTTCTTACACTCTAAGGTATTTCGTCATTTTGGGCTTTGTGTTTCATCTAATAGTATTCTTCTAAGAACCGGGCATTAGAACTTATAACGTCCTTCTGGTTCAAAGTACTATTGAACACATGACTTTTGTTCTTCCAGGATATTTTACAACCACATCGAAACGTGTCGTTGTCTTTCATAAATATTCATAGAACACAGGTAGTACCGATTAACTCTTTCTTTTACCTTTTCTTTAGAGATCTATTTCTTAATTATACACCATGTCTACACTTAAAGTGTATGGTGTTAGTCATTTGGAATCTAATTCCAACTACTGATTATGCTATGTCTTCAGACAGGTACCAGCCTCCGTGATTAGATCACAGGCTACTTATGAATATATATCAAGTATTCTAATCCATATTTAGAGTATTCATCAAATGAAGTACTCGTACCTTTCTTGTCTGTGTAGACATAGGTCTACATATCAGTATTTAATCAATTTCAATACTTGTCCGGATTCTATATCCTTTATCCAGAAAGGTTTGCTTAGTTCGTATTATCTTCCAAATCCAATTCTTAGGTTGGAAGGTCCACTCCTTCAACTTAATTGATCACATCAATTTTCAACCTTTGAATCTTATTTGAATAAATACTACTGAGCATAGAATTCACAAGTATAATGATTTAATAAAGAAATATCTCTAACAAGTAAAACGAATTATATACTACGATTTGTTGCATCGTGGAGACTTAGGATTCATCATTCACATATTGCTAACTAATGTACCAGAATAGATAATATCATAATTTCTTCTCAATAATCATCAAATGATTAAAAGAAATAAATATCTATTCATTAATAATAGAAAACCAGAACATAGTTCTTTCTAAAATAAAAGGGGTACATAAAAGCAATAACTAGAAATGAAATCCTATAACTATTCATAGATAAAATGTCTTCCACTGCAACAACCGCCTCCTCTACAGCTTTGCCCATGTAGACTCGAACTCTTCTTCTCTAAGTCGTCGGGTTTTCTGGAACCCCTGCATTTTTAAAAAATGCACATACCGTCAGTGGTTCCATATCTACTCACCAGAATTATGGTAGATAATACCGCTGACTATGTTTTAATGACTAAAGAGGAATTCGTACCTTTGAGAGGACAATCAGACCTCCAGTGTCCAGACTTCTTGCATCGGAAGCACTTGCCCTTAGGCTTACTGGTCCCTTCACGCGGTGCTTGCTTCTTTGCACCACTGGGTTTCATGGCTTGCTTCCTTTTCTTGCCCCTACCTCCAACAGGCTTCAAGCCTTTGGACTTGGTAGCTACAAGTGCTTGAGAATTGCCCTTCTTGTAGATCCCCTATGCCGCCTTCAGTTCAGTCAGGAGTTGCGCAAGAGTATAAGATAGTTTACCCATATTATAACTCATGCGAAACTGCTCAAAACTAGGGGTCAGAGACTGGAGTATGATGTCGACTTGCGTCTCACCATCAATTTGAGCTCCTAGGATCTCAAGTTCATTTAACAAACTCATCATCTTAAGAACGTGCTCCCCTACGGGCGTTCCTTCAGACTGAGTAGTTGTCATAAGGACTCTCATGACTTCTTGCCTTCCCGCACGATCTTGCTCTCCAAACATTTCCTTGAGGTTGTACAACATATCCTCGGCAGTGTCCATTGACTGATGCTTGGTTTGGAGTACATTTGACATAGAAGCCAAAATATAACACCTAGCAATTTCATCAGCCTTTTTCCACTTCCGATATGCCTCTTTTTCCTCATTAGTTGAGGCATCCGTGGGTTCAGCAGGGCACGCATCATAGAGTACAAACTTGTACTCCTCGGAAGTTAGGACAATGTCCAGATTTCTCCTCTAATCAATATAATTGGGGCCAGTGAGTTTATTTTCCTTGAGTATCACAGAAAGTGGATTCATAGCTATTCTCTAAACCTATAAGCACATAAACAAATAATCAATATAATTTCCGATATTATCTCCCTCAAATAATATCATTAAATTACTAATCACATCTAAAATCCCATCAGATAAGGCAAGCCACGATAGTGTGGACGTTTACCTATCCAAATGATTTCGTAATTAGATTTGCTTCGGTCGTACATCACTATAGCGTTACTTCGATGGGAAGACAACTATAGAGCGCACCTAAGTGTAAACCATTACTCAGTACCAAGAAGATTGTTTGAGACTCGTATGTCACTGCAAGCCACGATAGTGTGGACGTTTACGTTAACACACGATCCTTCACTTTCTTCTACAACTGTCTACATCAATTATTCCAAAATCCCATTCAATATAGCAAGCCACGATAGTGTGGACGTTTACTACACCAAAAGATTTTTATAATTGACTCCTAATTACTCGAGACATTTAATCTTGTGAATCAAGACGTGGTAAATCATAAGTGAAACTCGAAGTTTCTTACCAGTGATTCACCATGCGAGCGACCCTATCTCTCATAAATGAGGGAGCCGAGCAGACAATCGATCCACCTTCACAAGGATGGTACGAAGGTCTCTAATTTGTGTCCTCGACATGACCAAGTGGCTTTGGCTCCATTCCACTCCCCGAGGTGAGAATGAGTCGACTTGAAATCAGTTTTGGAAAGACAAATTAGGCATTGTTTGACAAACTTAATCAATGTCTCTTGTAATGGAATTACAAGAATTCTCCTCCAATGACTTGTCTATATGAACTTCAAAAGTTCATAAAAGTCACCAAGAGAACAGCAATGGAGACCATGGGTATTGTTTCCAATCCCTCTCCCACTTAGCTTTTTATAATAAAGGGATACGCTATCTAATGCATAATTAAATACACATAAGCATGCATACATGAAATAAAAGCACATAAATATTATCACATAGTCAAAATAATACTAGAATATTATTTTCCGACTATTATGGGTTTATTCCATCCTTGTACGCATCTTCTAGTCTTCAGTCTTCGTTTTTGAATGCTCCATGTGACGAGAATATTAATTCCAATATTTAAATCTATTTATTTTTAATAAATCCAAAAGATGCTTAATTCGAAAATTAAGTCAATCGAATAAATCAAAAATAAAATTAAATATTATTAATATTTTTATTTATTTTATTTTTCCTTTCCAATTCTATTAAATCTCTAGAATCCTATCCAAGTCAAACTTGGAACATTCTAGAAGACTTCCATAATAGAATAAAGAAATAAAATAAATTAGGACTCTTCTACTTTCCAAATTAATTAATTTCCATGTCCATGAATATTCCCATAAAATAGGAATAATCAATTAGGAAATAAATTAATTCCAAATTAATTCTTTTCCTTATCCATGAGAGTTCCCATAAATAAGAACACTCAATAAGGAATAAATTAATTCCAATTTAATTCTTTTCTTATTCCATGAGAGTTCCTAAAAATAAGAACACTCAAAATAGGAAAACCGAATTAAATTACGAAAACGAATCATGGTAGGATTAGCACGGGGTGGGGATCCCCGTACCACCCCCACCAATCGATCGGCCGAGGAGGAGCACCGCCGCCGCCGCCGGCCCACGCGCCACCACCACCGGTGGCCGGCGTGGCCAAGGGGATCCGCGGGCAGCCCCCTCCCCTTCGATCGATCATACGGGATCGATCATGGGGATTGATCGATCCCCGGTCCTTCCCTCTCATCTTCTCCTTCGTCACACTTCGTTCTCCGGCAATCGTTCCAACATCGAACCAACGTAAAATTAAATTACAAATTTAAATTACAATTCCGGTATTGATTCTATACATGAAATCGACCATATACACTTTCCGGAAAAATAAGAACAATAATAATAAAACTTAAATTCGGACAACCCCCGAATTTTTACTATTACAAGCATTCATCCACACAAAACGAATCTCGACATGTCCGAGAGTTTAATAAAAATTATGACAATAATTAATAATTAACAAGCCATAATAGTCGGAATCCCTGCAAGGTAGAACATAAAATCGAACATATACATGAACTAGAACCAACGCTCTGATAGCAATTGTTGGAAATCGATATCCTGGGGTTAACGGAATTGCGGAATACATAACCCCGACCGAAATCCCATCGCCGGAAAACACGCGAACCACCTCACGACGTCGGAGCTCGACGAGAGAATCACCGCCGCGGGAAAAACCCGCGGCTAGAAACCCTAGCCGAGCCCCCGCCGCGAAGGGGGCTCGCGATCGCACATGTGATCGCTGGGGCTGCTCCGGCAGCCCCGGGCGGTGAGTCCGGCGACTCACCGCCACCGCCTCGAGGAGGGCGATTCGCCCAGCGGCGAACCCGCCGCGGCTGCCCGGCGATCGACCCTCAGGGTCGATCGCATGCCCCGGCGTCCAGCCGGGGCTCCTCCCGTGCGCCTCGCGATCGAGCCCTAGCTCGATCGCACCCCTCGGCTCCCAGCCGAGGGTTCGATCCTCCGCGGGGATGTCGACCTCGCGGTCCATCCCCATCCGCGGAGTTCGTCGTTATCCCGGATCTTCGTTCATGTATATATCACGATTTAATTCACGTAAAATCATAGAGGGTGTTTATCGATTTTACCTTTGATCTCGTTGTGTGGAGAAACGAGATAGTTTGAACACCTTCGGATCTTCCTACGTATTCCTTGCACTAGCTTGAACGTCGTGTGGGCGACGATCCTCCAAGCTTATGGATCTCCTTCTCTCTACTTTCTCTCTCTAGAATTATGATCTTCAAGTTATGAGATTGATGAGAAATAGAGAAGACCATGTAGTGCTTTTATAGGGTTGTAGGATATCCTGGATGAACAAAGTATTGTGTGTTCTATAGTACTATGAACCAGAGGGACGTCTCGTCCGGTTCATAGAGGAAGACTATTAGATGAACCACAAAGCCTAATTTGACGTAATACCTTGGAATGAGAAGAAGGACAAAAGACTAGGAACCAGCCAAACCGAGTAGAAGTACACCACATACTGCACCTATTGTTATTACTGTTATACACCGGGACGCCATTGCAGTGGGAGGTTGTTGGACAACCAGAGTTATTCATGAGGCTAGAGGAGTTCGGACTCTAGATCTAGTAAAGATGAAATCGACCCCTAGCTCTGCATAAGGACGGTACTAGATCTAAATGTGCCTGCTTGGAACAATAAGGTTTATTGTTGAGAGGCTAGATCATTTAGAGTACAAGCTTAGTAAATCCATTTATGGATTGAAATAAAGCTATGAATCGTGGAACTTGCGAATTGATGAGATAGTCCATTTGATGGATTCATCAAAAGGCATAGACGAAAGGTGTATTAAAGACGTAATGGAAACAAGGTGGTGTTTCTCGGAGATTTTATGTAGATAACATTTTATCATTGGCAACAATGTAAAAATATTGTCAGACATAAAATAATGGTTGTCTAAATAAATCGAGATATAAGATTGAGAAGAAGTTAGATCATGTTCTTAAGATCTTATGATCTAGAGATAAGAACATTGTACTTCTCCTAGACATCTTATACGATTATGGTTTGTTTTAAACATGCATACTTCTGAGAAAGGTTATTGCCTTTCAGAGACAGAATATTCATCTATCTAAAGGGTTTGTGTTCGTACACATGAAGGAGATAGACAAAGCAGTTTCCTATACTTCAAGTATGGAAAGCTTTGTAGATGCAATGTTGTAAAACAAGAACCTGATATCAACTATGCGGTTTGCGTAGTGGGAGGATATCAAAGTGATCTAGACAAGAGATTTTCGGATGCTGTAATACTACTTGTGAAGTACTGGATTATTAAGCAAGAAGAAATCTTCTTAGATTACAAATTCTCAGATCCAAAAATCAAAGAAAGGACCAGTGAAAGTCGATATCAGGCTATGTGTTCACTTTTAGAAAGAGGTGGAACCATAAAAGAGTGATAAGCAGGACGCTTCTCAGACTCTCTTATAATCGAATAGCAGCCTCAGAGGCAGCGGATGTTTTGGTTAGGTTCCGGGATAACCTCTTGACTTGGATATGACTCCTAGTTTACCAAAGGCTATTGGATAGCGGTGCAAAGTAAACTGGAAGAGGTCATAAGTCAAAAGTGATGTTAACACATAGAGCAAGTACCACCTGATACGAGTCATCGTCGAGGGAGACGACGTAGTAGTCACCAAGATAACTTCAGAGCGGCAACCTAGATTGCTCACTCACATAGTACTTCTCGGAAGTACACCTTAAGCACGTGATGAGTATGGGAACCGGGAGTTTGGAGGAAATGACTAGACCTTTGTACAAGTGGGAGATTGTTGGAGTTGTGTACTTAATGTCTAGATTTAAGTAACGGTAAACTCCCGATCATAGCATTTAATCTATTTAATTAATAAACAATTGTTTGCTTTTAATTATTATTAATTAAATATATGCAAATCATAGTCCTAGATTCTATACGTTGTAGTTAGTATGGTGTTGCATGGGCACACAGAAGATCATACTATCGGTTACTCGTATTTAATCAAACAGTGGCTCACGACCTAGATGGACCCGGACCAATCCATCGGTATAGTCGTTGTGTGAGAGAGAAAATAATTTGTCTTAATTATTTTATCACACTTGTACACTTGGTGTATTGAGCGGATCGTTGAGATTCATCGATTAGGATTGCCAGCGATAATCGATTCGAGACTCAGTGTATTTTATTCTTAATCCCCGATATTGTTGCGGGTGTGTATATTTAATATAAGTGACTTTGATTTACCAAAGGAATTAACCGATTTAATTATTGGGTTAATTACCGGTTAAGTTGGGTCACTATATTTTATATATGGCATGCCGTGAATGATTGACCGGACAGTGTATCCCGGAAGGGTTGATAATATCCCCGAGATGAGTTCATAAGGAATTATTGTGTAAACCTCATGAGTGGATACGTTCCGCACAATAATTAAGGTTGAATGGTACTAGTCTCGGATTAAAGAGATGAATAAATTAATTAGCAATAAATTAATTTTATTCATGGATATTTAAATATTAAATACACGGAATAAATAATACTACCGGAGAAATATTATTTGATATAATATGGTTTAATATTGGGAGTGCAATTAAATTTATATAGTGGAAAATAAATTTAATTAATATTGATAAGGATTAATGGACTTGGGCAGTGGGCTCAATTTAATCTTCAATATTGGAAGCCCAATATTCCACCTCCTTTAGATCCCCTACGTAGCCTATAAAAGCACTACATGGCCTTCATAATTCATAACTTGAATAAGACAAGATTATCATACTTGATATTCTATAGAGTTGAAGGAGATCCATAGGAGTTCGATAGATCGTCGCCCACCCGACGTTCGAACGGAGTGCAAGGAATACGTGGGAAGATCGTAAGGTCATCAACTTAAATTCGTTTCTCCGCACAACGAATAAAAAGGTAAAATCATATACTCCCTTCTATGATTTTATGTGAATTGATTGTGATACATGAACGCACGATTCGGGAAAACGACGAACCTCGGGGACGGGGATTCGAGATCCCCGGCGAGGATCGAAGGTGGCGGTCGAACCCTAGGGTTCGGACCGCCGCGACGCGCGACAAGGGGAAGCCCCGGCTGGACGCCGGGGCATGCGATCGACTTCGGTCGATCGCCGGGGATGCCGCGGGCTTGCGCCGCGGCGGATCCCCCCGGCCACCTCGTCGGCGGCGCGTCGCAAGGGAACCCTCGGCTGGAGCCGAGGGGCGATCGAGCCCGTGAGCTCGATCGCGGGGGGCTGCTACGAGCAGCCCCGGGGATGCCGTGAGGCATCCCGGCGATCATCCGCGAGATGATCGCGAGCCCCGTGCGGGGGCTCGGCTGGGCACCACGGGCGGACCGTGGTGGTGCTCGGTTGAGCTCCGGCTCGTACGGTGGTTCGTGGTCGGATCTCCGGCGATCGAGGATTTCGGTCGGGTTATTATTTTCCGCAAATTTTAATAGCCCGGGATATCGAATTCCAGCAATTGGTATCAGAGCGTTTGGTTTCGTGTTCATGTATGTGTTCAATTGTGTTCTACCTTGCAGGGATTCCGACTATCATGGTTTAATTAATTGTTAATTATTCGTTTAATTAATTGCTATTTAATTTACCATGATTGTTCGTTTATTAAACTCTCGGACATGTCGAGATTCGTTTTGTGTGGATGAATGCTTGTAATAGTAAAAATTCGGGGGTTGACCGAATTTAGATTTATTGTTATTGTTCTATGTTTTCCGGAAAGTGTATAGGGTCGATTTCATGTATAGAATCGATACCGGAATTGTAAATTTATTTCTTGTAATTTATTTACGTTGGATCGATGCCGAGACGACCGCCGGAGAACTCGTGTGACGAAGAAGACAAAGAGGACGAAGGACCGAAGGGGTCGATCACCCCATGATCGACCCATGATCGACCAAAAAGGGGAAGGGGGCGTCGCGCCCCTTCGGCCGTGGGCTGTCGCCGGCGACGGTGGCGGCTGGCCGGCTGGAGTGGCGGCGGCGGGTGCTCCCTCCCGGTGGTCGATCGGTGGTGGTGGTGGTGGTGCGGGGATCCCCAACCCGTGCTACTCCTACTCCTACCAAGATTCTACTTACCTAATTGATTCGGTTTTCCTAATTGAGTTTTCCTATTTTTGGGAATTCTCATGGATTAGGAAAAGAATTAATTGGAATTAATTTTATTCCTTATTCTATTATGGAAGTCTTCTAGAGTATTCCGAGTTCTACTTGGAATAGGATCCTAGAGATTTAATAGAATTGGAAAGGAATAAAGGTTAATTTAGGATTGATTTATTTCCTAATTGATTATTCCTATTTTATGGGAATTTTCATAGTAATGGAAATTAATTAATCTTGGAAAGTAGAAGAGTCCTAATTTATTTTATTTCCTTATTCTAGTATAGAAGTCATCTAGAATATTCCAAGTTTGACTTGGATAGATTATTCTAGAGATTTAATAGAATTAGATAGGAAAATAAATAAATAAAAATATTAATAATATTTAATTTTATTTTTGATTTATTCGATTGACTTAATTTTTCGAATTAAGTATCTTTTGGATTTATTGAAAATAAATAGATTTAAATATTGGGGTTAATATTCTCGTCACATGGAGCATTCAAGAACGAAGACTGAAGACTAGAAGACGCATACGGAGATGGAATAAAGCCATGATAGTCGGAAAATAATTTTTCTAGTATTATTTTGACTATGTGCTATGTGCTTTATTGCTTGTATGCATGCTTATGTGTTTAATTATGCATTAGATAGCGTATCCCTTTGTTATAAAAAGCTAAGTGGGAGAGGGGATGGAAACATTCCCATGGTCTCCATTACTGTTCTCTTGGTGACTCTTATGGACTTTTGAAGTTCGTATAGATGTGTCATTGGAGGAGAATTCTTGTAATTCCTTTTACAAGAGACATTGATTAAGTTTATCAAACAATGCCTAATTTGTCTTTCTGAAACTGACTTCAAGTCGACTCATTCTCACCCCGGGGAGTGGAATGGAGCCAAAGCCACTTGGTCATGTCGAGGACACAAATTAGAGGCAGTCGTACCATTCTTTGATAGATGGATCGATTGTCTGCTCGGCTCCCTCATTTATGAGAGATAGGGTTGTTCGCATGGTGAATCACTGGTTAGAAACTTCGAGTTTCACTTATGTTTCTCCGCGTCTTGATCTATGAGAATCGAAATGGATCTTTTAACTGGGAGTCAATTATAAAAGTCTCTTAGTGTAGTAAACGTCCACACCACGTGGTTGCTATACTGACGGATTTTGGATTAATTGATGTAGACAGTTGTAAGTAATTGTGAAGAGTTGTGAAGTTATCGTAAACGTCCACACCACGTGGCTTGCGGTGATGTAGCAATTCCAAACGATGTACTTTGGTGCTGAGTAATGGTTTACACTTAGATACGCGTTATAGTATTCTTCCCCACGAAGTCACGCTATAATTGATGTATGACCAAAGAAAATCTAATTGCTAAATCATTTGGGTGGGTAAACGTCCACACCACGTGGCTTGCCTTATCTGATGGGATTTTAGATGTAATTAGTGATTTAATGATATTATTTGAGGGAGATAATATCTGATATTAAATTAATTGTTTGTTTAAATGTGCTTATAGGTTTAGAGAATAGCTATGAACCCACTTTCTATGATACTCAAGGAGCATAAGCTCACTGGCCCCAACTATATTGATTGGAAGAGAAATTTAGACATTGTCCTAACTTCGGAGGAGTACAAGTTTGTACTCCATGAAGTATGCCCTGCTGAGCCCACGGCTGCCTCAACTGATGAGGAAAAACTGACATATCGGAAGTGGAAAAAGGCTGATGAAATGGCTAGGTGCTATATTTTGGCTTCCATGTCAAATGTACTCCAAACCCAACATGAGTCGATGGACACTGCCTATGATATGATGTTTAACCTCAAGGAGATGTTTGGGGAGCAAGATCGTGCGGCAAGGCAAGAAGCCATGAGAGACCTCATGACAACTACTCAGTCTGAAGGAACGCCCGTAGGGGAGCACGTTCTTAAGATGATGGGTCTGTTGAATGAGCTTGAGATCCTAGGAGCTCAAATTGATGCTGAGACGCAAGTCGACATCATACTCCAGTCTCTGACCCCTAGTTTTGAGCAGTTTCGCATGAGCTATAATATGGGTAAACTATCTTATTCTCTTGCGCAACTCCTGACTAAACTGAAGGCGGCAGAGGGGATCTACAAGAAGGGCAACTCTCAAGCGCTTGTAGCTACCAAGTCCAAAGGCTTTAAGCCTGGTGGAGGTAGGGGCAAGAGGAGGAAGCAAACCTGGAAACCTTGTGGTGTCAAGAGGACTGTACCACGAGTGGGGGCTGCAAAGCCAAAGGGTAAGTGCTTCCGATGCAACAAGATTGGACACTGGAAGTCTGAATGTCCTCTCAAAGGTACGAATTTTTCTTTAGTCGTGAAAACATAGTCAGCGGTATTATCTACCAGAATTCTGGTGTGTAGATATGGAACCACTGACGGTATGTGCATTTTGAATGCAGGGGTTCCAGAAAACCCGGCGACTTAGAGAGGAAGAGTTCGAGTCTACACGGGCAAAGCTGTAGAGGAGGCAGCGGTTGCGGTGGAAGACATTTATCTGCTTTAAGTAGTTAAATAGGATTTCATTTCAGTTTATTGCTTTATGTACCCCTTTACTTTAGAAAGAACGTTTTGTTCTGGATTTCTATTATTTATGAATGGATATTTTATTTCTTTAATCATTGGATGATTTTGATAAGAAATAATGGCATTATCTATTCTGGTACATTAGATAGCAATATATGAATGATAGATCCTAAGTCTACCCCAATGCAACGAACCGTTCTATAACTTGTTTTACTTGTTGGATATTTCTTTATTGATCATTATACTTGTGAATTCTTATACTTAGTAGTATTTTTCAAATAAAATTCAAATGGTCGAAATTGATTAGATCAATTATAGTTGAAGGAATGGACCTTCCGACCTAAGGATTGAATTTGGAGGACAATACGTCTAAGCAAACCTTTCTGATAAAGGATAGAATTCAGACAAGTATTGGAAATGATTAGATATGCAGACATATATGTATATTAGAAAGGTACGAGAAATTCTTTTTAAGAATACTCGGTGATGGATTAGAATACTTGATGTGCCATAAAAGCAAAGTGTTTTGACTAGTCAATGGACACAAAGCTGTTATGGGGAACCATCAAAGTATATCCATTAGAAGCCTGCGACTCGGTCGCGGAGGCCATCACCTATCTAAATAACACATAGCATAATCAAAGATTGGGATTCAATCCCAAAGGGACGCGCCATACACTTACGTGTATAGATGGTGCGCTGTAAATAAGAAATGGAAATCTAATAGTAAATAGAGCAAGTTGTTCGGAACTACCTATGTTCTATGGATATTCCTAGATACAACAGCATATTGAATATGGTTGTAGGATATCCTGGATGAACAAAGTATTGTGTGTTCTATAGTACTATGAACCAGAGGGACGTCTCGTCCGGTTCAAAGAGGAAGACTATTAGATGAACCACAAAGCCTAATTTGACGTAATACCTTGGAATGAGAAGAAGGACAAAAGACTAGGAACCAGCCAAACCGAGTAGAAGTACACCACATACTGCACCTATTGTTATTACTGTTATACACCGGGACGCCATTGCAGTGGGAGGTTGTTGGACAACCAGAGTTATTCATGAGGCTAGAGGAGTTCGGACTCTAGATCTAGTAAAGATGAAATCGACCCCTAGCTCTGCATAAGGACGGTACTAGATCTAAATGTGCCTGCTTGGAACAATAAGGTTTATTGTTGAGAGGCTAGATCATTTAGAGTACAAGCTTAGTAAATCCATTTATGGATTGAAATAAAGCTATGAATCGTGGAACTTGCGAATTGATGAGATAGTCCATTTGATGGATTCATCAAAAGGCATAGACGAAAGGTGTATTAAAGACGTAATGGAAACAAGGTGGTGTTTCTCGGAGATTTTATGTAGATAACATTTTATCATTGGCAACAATGTAAAAATATTGTCAGACATAAAATAATGGTTGTCTAAATAAATCGAGATATAAGATTGAGAAGAAGTTAGATCATGTTCTTAAGATCTTATGATCTAGAGATAAGAACATTGTACTTCTCCTAGACATCTTATACGATTATGGTTTGTTTTAAACATGCATACTTCTGAGAAAGGTTATTGCCTTTCAGAGACAGAATATTCATCTATCTAAAGGGTTTGTGTTCGTACACATGAAGGAGATAGACAAAGCAGTTTCCTATACTTCAAGTATGGAAAGCTTTGTAGATGCAATGTTGTAAAACAAGAACCTGATATCAACTATGCGGTTTGCGTAGTGGGAGGATATCAAAGTGATCTAGACAAGAGATTTTCGGATGCTGTAATACTACTTGTGAAGTACTGGATTATTAAGCAAGAAGAAATCTTCTTAGATTACAAATTCTCAGATCCAAAAATCAAAGAAAGGACCAGTGAAAGTCGATATCAGGCTATGTGTTCACTTTTAGAAAGAGGTGGAACCATAAAAGAGTGATAAGCAGGACGCTTCTCAGACTCTCTTATAATCGAATAGCAGCCTCAGAGGCAGCGGATGTTTTGGTTAGGTTCCGGGATAACCTCTTGACTTGGATATGACTCCTAGTTTACCAAAGGCTATTGGATAGCGGTGCAAAGTAAACTGGAAGAGGTCATAAGTCAAAAGTGATGTTAACACATAGAGCAAGTACCACCTGATACGAGTCATCGTCGAGGGAGACGACGTAGTAGTCACCAAGATAACTTCAGAGCGGCAACCTAGATTGCTCACTCACATAGTACTTCTCGGAAGTACACCTTAAGCACGTGATGAGTATGGGAACCGGGAGTTTGGAGGAAATGACTAGACCTTTGTACAAGTGGGAGATTGTTGGAGTTGTGTACTTAATGTCTAGATTTAAGTAACGGTAAACTCCCGATCATAGCATTTAATCTATTTAATTAATAAACAATTGTTTGCTTTTAATTATTATTAATTAAATATATGCAAATCATAGTCCTAGATTCTATACGTTGTAGTTAGTATGGTGTTGCATGGGCACACAGAAGATCATACTATCGGTTACTCGTATTTAATCAAACAGTGGCTCACGACCTAGATGGACCCGGACCAATCCATCGGTATAGTCGTTGTGTGAGAGAGAAAATAATTTGTCTTAATTATTTTATCACACTTGTACACTTGGTGTATTGAGCGGATCGTTGAGATTCATCGATTAGGATTGCCAGCGATAATCGATTCGAGACTCAGTGTATTTTATTCTTAATCCCCGATATTGTTGCGGGTGTGTATATTTAATATAAGTGACTTTGATTTACCAAAGGAATTAACCGATTTAATTATTGGGTTAATTACCGGTTAAGTTGGGTCACTATATTTTATATATGGCATGCCGTGAATGATTGACCGGACAGTGTATCCCGGAAGGGTTGATAATATCCCCGAGATGAGTTCATAAGGAATTATTGTGTAAACCTCATGAGTGGATACGTTCCGCACAATAATTAAGGTTGAATGGTACTAGTCTCGGATTAAAGAGATGAATAAATTAATTAGCAATAAATTAATTTTATTCATGGATATTTAAATCTTAAATACACGGAATAAATAATACTACCGGAGAAATATTATTTGATATAATATGGTTTAATATTGGGAGTGCAATTAAATTTATATAGTGGAAAATAAATTTAATTAATATTGATAAGGATTAATGGACTTGGGCAGTGGGCTCAATTTAATCTTCAATATTGGAAGCCCAATATTCCACCTCCTTTAGATCCCCTACGTAGCCTATAAAAGCACTACATGGCCTTCATAATTCATAACTTGAATAAGACAAGATTATCATACTTGATATTCTAGAGAGTTGAAGGAGATCCATAGGAGTTCGATAGATCGTCGCCCACCCGACGTTCGAACGGAGTGCAAGGAATACGTGGGAAGATCGTAAGGTCATCAACTTAAATTCGTTTCTCCGCACAACGAATAAAAAGGTAAAATCATATACTCCCTTCAATGATTTTATGTGAATTGATTGTGATACATACATGAACGCACGATTCGGGAAAACGACGAACCTCGGGGACGGGGATTCGAGATCCCCGGCGAGGATCGAAGGTGGCGGTCGAACCCTAGGGTTCGGACCGCCGCGACGCGCGACAAGGGGAAGCCCCGGCTGGACGCCGAGGCATGCGATCGACTTCGGTCGATCGCCGGGGATGCCGCGGGCTTGCGCCGCGGCGGATCCCCCCGGCCACCTCGTCGGCGGCGCGTCGCAAGGGAACCCTCGGCTGGAGCCGAGGGGCGATCGAGCCCGTGAGCTCGATCGCGGGGGGCTGCTACGAGCAGCCCCGGGGATGCCGTGAGGCATCCCGGCGATCATCCGCGAGATGATCGCGAGCCCCGTGCGGGGGCTCGGATGGGCACCACGGGCGGACCGTGGTGGTGCTCGGTTGAGCTCCGGCTCGTACGGTGGTTCGTGGTCGGATCTCCGGCGATCGAGGATTTCGGTCGGGTTATTATTTTCCGCAAATTTTAATAGCCCGGGATATCGAATTCCAGCAGAGATGGCCGTCATGAGTTGCCTCATTGCATTTTGCCCGGCTGTCCTGTCCTGATAACCAAAAAACTTCTTGAGGTTAAGCATCATATCATAGGTAATGGTCAAGTCTTGATCCCGATGTCGCAGCACATCTGACATGAAAGCCATAATGTAGCTCCGCGTCATCTCAGAGCCTTGATCCATTTCCATGAGCTTCCTTTCCTCAGTAGTGGAAGCATCATTTGGTTCAGCAGGTCAATTGACTTGGAGTACATATTTGTACTCCTCTGCAGTTAGGACAATGTCTAAGTTTCTTCTTTAATCCATACAAACAGGTTCAGTGAGTTTGTTGACTTTTAATGGGAATAATACCATATAAAATAAACAATGAGTTTAATTCGATATTATTTCCCTCAAATAATATCATTAAACTACCAATCATTTTCAAAATCCCATCAGACTAGCATGCCACGTTCTTGTGGACGTATACTAATCCAAACGATTTTATAATTGGATTTTTACTTCGGTCGTACATCATTATAGCACTGACTCCGATGGGGAGGATATAATAAAGCGTACCTAAGTGTATACCATTTCTCAGTACTAAGTCCACCGCTCGGGCACTACATGTCCACCACTAGGTAATGGTCATGGAATGATCCCGATGTCGCAGCACTTTTGACATGAAAGTCATAATGTTGCTCCGCGTCATCTCATAGCCTTGATCCATTTCCAATGAGCTTCCTTTCCTCAGTAGTGGAAGTATCATTTGGTTCAGCAGGTCAATTGACTTGGAGTACACATTTGTACTCCTCTGCAGTTAGGACAATGTCCAAGTTTCTTTTCCAATCCATACAATCAGGTTCAGTGAGTTTGTTGACTTTTAATGGGAATAATACCATATAAAACAAACAATGAGTTTAATTCGATATCATTTCCCTTAAGTGATATCATTAAACTACCAATCATTTCCAAAATCCCATTAGACATAGCAAGCCACGTTCTTGTGGACGTTTACCAGTCCAAATGATTTTATGATTGGATTTCACTTCGGTCGTACATCATTATAGCAGTGACTCCGATGGGGAGGATACTATAAAGCGTACCTAAGTGTGTACCATTTCTCAGTACTAAGTCCACCGCTCGGGAACTACATGTCCACCGCAAGCCACGTTCATGTGGACGTTTACGTTGACATGCGGTCCTCCACGACTTTCTATAACTGTCGAGTCTCAATTAATCCTAAAGTTCTGTTTCCATCTAGCAAGCCACGTTAGTGTGGACATTTACTAAAACAAACAATTTTAGTAATTGAATCCCACTTATTTAAATGTCATAGAGTCTCAATTAACCCAAAGTATCGTTTCCATTTAGCAAGCCACGATAGTGTGGACGTTTACTAAAACAAACAACTTTGTTAATTGACTCTTACATTTATTAAATTTCACAATTTTATTAATCAAAGCTTGATATCTCGTAAGTGAAACTCGAAGTTTCTAACCAGTGATCAATTATGCAATTGAGCCCTATCTCTCACTAGGTGAGGGAGCCAATCAGACAATCGATCTAGTCATCTTATGACTCGAAAGTCTCTAATTTTTGTCATTGACATAACCAAGTGGCTCTGGCTCCATTCCACTCCCCGGGGTGAGAATGAGTCGACTTGAAATTAGTCTTTGAAAAACAAATTAGGCATTGCTTTTGAAAAATATAATTATTAAATTCTATAAGTGGAATTAATTTCGAATTTTGATCCAATGATATCCGTGTATCGACTTTATCCGATAAGGAGGATGACACTAAAGCCAACTCGTAAGTCAATACACATCACATTCAAAACAGAGAATGGAGACCGCGGGATTGATTCCAATCCCTCTCCCACTTAGTATTTTATGATAAGGGATAACATGCATAAAATAATTAAGCATAATAAAAAGCACGTAAATCACATAAAAAGCAATTACAGTGGCCCCGATTATTATGGCCTTAAGTATTCTCCAATGCACGTCTCTTGGAACTTCATCTCGTTGCTCGTCTCGATCTCGGTCCACCACCGACTAGCTCGAGGGTGAAGAGACGAACTCCTCCCACTGGAGCCTCGTCTCGAGCCTCGTTGAGTCGTCCGTGGGGTCGAACGAACCCCAGCCCCGCTGCTGCCCGTCGCGAACACGGGGTGTGTTCGATGGCTGCCCGTTGCCGATTCGCCCTCCTCGATCCTCGTTTCTCCGGGTTTTGGTCTCGTCTCGATCCACCAAAATTAGTAAGAAAAATTACAAAAATAAACTTACTAAATCCGGCATCGATCCTATACAAGGTGATCGACCCTATAGATGTCCCGGATACAACAAAAAATAAATAAACCTAACGACTCAACCCGTCGTTTTTATTTATTACAAACAAGCAACGTTTCCAAAACAAAAAACAATCTCGACAAGCCCGAGAGTTTAATCAAACCACAAATTAAAGCACAACATACAATCACAACGTTGGCCATAATAACCGGGTTCAACCTGCAAGACAAATCGTACGAACAATACAACAAACCGATAAACCGGCTCTGATACCAATTGTTGGAAATCGACTACCCGGGACATGTCCGTTCGACTACTCGAACATCCGGACAAGCCCAGTCGACCTCCAGCGTGCCTGCTGTGTTCACGACGAAGCCCCAGACCCGAAACACGCCCAGCCATCGCACCCGAGGCACGACCATGTGAAACGAGGGGCTGATGACCTCTCTGTCGTCCGACACCATATGGTGTCGTCCGACAAGTCCATGTCGGCCGACAGCAAAACTTGTCGGCCGACAGCCGTCGCGAATAGCAGCGCGAAGCTGCTGTTCCAGGTCCGTTTCTGGTCGGATTTTCCGATTCCGACCACCGTTCTGGAAGTCAGCGACCCCATAGTGATCTAGGAACACCAACCACGATCCCGGAACTCGATCGGAGGTTCGTTGTATGATTACGTACGAGAAGAATCGAAATAATGCGGAATAGGGTTTTCGATTCTTTACCTTTGATGCGTGATTCGGAGAAGCCGAATAGGCGAACACCCTGATATCTTCTATTGTGTATCCTAGCCCTCGACACCGGACGTTGTGTGGGAAACGATCTACCGGGATCTTCTCTTCTTCTTCTCTCTCGAACCCTCTTTACGCTGTTTTGTTTCTATTTCTTTCTTACGCAGAAAAGAAAAGAAAAATAAAAGACTGCGAATGTTAGGTCTAGAGAAGAGAGGGGGAGGGGTTTAAATAGGCAACACTAGGGACCTTAGGTTAATTAATTAATTAGGCTAAATTGCAATTTAATAAAACTGGTGTCCATAAAAGAAAACCTTTAATTAAATCCAATTTTAATTATAATTAATTCCACTATAAAATTATAATTGAATTCCCAATTAATTAATCCATATTATTTTACCAATAATATTTTCCGCCGAAATTACATATACGACTTTCCCCGTGTTTAAGATATCGAATGTCCACGAATTAACTTTAATTACTAATAATTAAATTAATTCATTTCTTATTATCCGAGACTAGTACCACTCATCCTTATTATCATGTGGAACGAATCCACCTGCAGGGTTTACATGATAAACTTTGTGAGCTCATCTCGGGGACTTCATCAACCCAATAAATGGGACACGGTTTCCTGTCTATAATCTATAGCATGCCGTGTGTACAATTCCGATTCCCAATTTACCGAGAATATTGACTAGTCAATTAGTCTCACTCACTAGCAAGTCAAAGAACCGAGAATTGAACACACGCACCTATAATTATATAGGGATTAGGAATTCGTATATCCGTAATATCTGAGGTCTAGTTCGATTACTCCGAATAGTACAAATCGAACGTCCTCCCGTGGTCCTGCTCAATACACCAAGTGTACGAGTGTAACATAATAGTCAAGACCAACTATCACCCAGTCACACTACGACGTACTGATGGATTGTCCCTGTCCATCTAAGTCGTGAGCTACTGTTTGATAGTATACGAGTAACCGATAGTATGATCTTCCGCGTGTCTCCTCACGCCATACTATCTACAACGTATACATCAAGGACTATTGCAATAAATGCAATCATGCTTGAATTATGTATAGACTAAGGCATAGATAAGGAGTTTCGTATTTGCACTAAACTAGACATTTAGAATACAACTCCATCAAAGTATACTACTCCAACAATCTCCCACTTATACTAAGGTCTAGTCATTTCTTCCAAACTCCCGACTCCCATACTCATCACGTGCTTAAACTGTACTTCAAAGAAGTACCATGTGAATGAGCAGTCTATGTTGTCGCCCTGAAGTTATCTTGGTGACAACATCGTCGTCTCACAAGACGATGACTCGTATTACGTGGTACTTGCGCTCTATGTGTATCTTCACTTTGGACTTACGACTTCTTCCAGTTCACCATGCACCGCTATACATAGCCTTTGGTGAACTAAGAATCATATCCTAATCCAGAGGTTATCTTGGAGCCCAACCAAAATTTCCGCTGCCTCTGAGGCTGCCATTTGGTTATGATAGAGTCCGAAAAGCATCGTGCTTATCACTCTGTCATCTTAAGGTTCCACCTCTTTCAAAAAATGAACACATAGCCTGATATCGACTTACACTGGTCCTAATCTGATTTGAGATCTGAGAAAACGTAATCCAAGAAGAATTCGTGTTGCTCCGTAATCCAGTACTTTGAAAGTACTTTTACAGCATTCGAATATCTTTTAATAAGATTATATTTGATATCCTCCCACTACGCAAACCGCATAGTTGATATCAGGTCCTCGTTTTTCAACATTGCATACATCAAGCTTCCCACAGCCGAGGCGTAGGGAACTGCTTTCATTTCATCTTTCCCCTTTTGTGTCCGAGGATAAATTCCTTTGCTGAAGGGTAACTCACCCTTCTTGGAATCTTGCATGTTAAAGCGAGCCAGAATCGTGTCTATGTAAGATTGTTGGGAAAGGTACAATGTTCTATTCCGGCGATCCCTTATAACTTTGATCCCTATAACATGTCCAACTTCTCCCAAATCTTTCATATCGAATTGTCTAGACAACCATCCCTATGTCTGATAACATCTTCACACTGTTTCCAATGAGAAGGATGTCGTCTACATAAAGCACGAGAAACACCACCTTCTTCCCATCACGTTTCCAATACACACACGATTCGTCCATGCTTTGAATGAATCAAAAAGATTGTACTACTTCATCAAACCGCAGGTTCCACGATCTCGAGGCTTGTTTCAATCCATAAATGGATCGATTAAGCTTGCACACTAGATGATCTCGCCCCTTAGCAATGAATCCTTCTGGTTGTTTCATATAAATCGTCTCGTCAAGACTTCCATTTAGGAAAGCTATCTTGACATCCATTTGCCACACCTCATAGTCCATATGAGCTGCTATGGATAAGAGAATCCGGATAGACTTTATCTTGCCTACCGGCGAAAAGTTCTCCTCATAATCGATTCCCTCTTTCTGAGGCCGTTATCCTTTCAGTTTGCATGGTATAATCCGTAATGCATCGCTGCTTTACATTCTTCCATGTGACTGCTCCACTTCACAGTGAGAACACATAGCCTGACTTCGACTTTCGACTGTCCCTGTTTGATTGGAAATTCAATTCTATGTAGTCCAAAAGAAACAACTTGACTGCTTTGTAACTCAGAACATAATTCCTGGTCCTCTGCAGGAGCCTAAACGTGTTCTTTACATCAGTCAAGCGATCCTTCAAAGGATTACTATGATATCTCACCACCATGCCCACAGCATGGTAGATATCAGTCTCGTGCATCGCATTACATATATTAAGCTTCCCACCATTAAGGTGCAGGGAACTGCTTACTCTTTATCTATCTCCTTTATTGTGTCAGACACAAAACCTTAGATAGATGAATTCCACATCTAAAAGGTGAAGACCTTTCTTGGAATTCTGTATGCTGCAACGAGTAAGAATTGTATTTTATATATGAGACTCGAGATAAGTTCTATGTTCTTTTCTGGCGATCATTTAATACTTTGATCTCAAGAACATTCCCGACTTCTCCTGAGTCTCTTATATTGAATTACTCGGACAACCATCCCTTTATGTCCGATAACATCTTTCATATTGTTGCCAATTTAGAAGGATGTTGTCTACATAAAGAATGAGAAAACACCACATCTTTTCTGTCACTTCTTTATTACACACAGGACCTAAACATGCCTTGAATGAATCCATGAAATGGATTTTCTCATAGGTCCGCATGTGTCCAAGATCTTGAAGCTTCCTTCAATCCTAAGATTGATTAAGCTTGCTTACCGAATGCTCTTGGCTCTTTTCGATGAATCTTTCTGGCTGTCCCACACAGATGGCCCCGTCAAGACTTCGATTTAGGAAATCTGTCTTGACTTCCATCTTCCATGTGAAGACAAAAGAATCCGGATCGACTTTTGCCAAGACAGAGCATCTTGATCTTTCAGCGTCTCGTCATAGATCCAGGGTTCGGCTTCATGTTCTCCAGGTAACAAGTCCGAAGACTCACCTATAAACATGAACTTGTCGGGTTGTCTAACAACCCTCCCACTACGAAGACGCTCCGGTGTGTCTTTAGTGACTAAAGATTACAGTAGTGAACTACTCAATTAGGCTGGTTCTAAGTCTTGATCAGTCCCTCTAAGCACATTAAGTATTACCCTACTCTTGGGCTTGTGATCTTGCATATACATATTGTCCATGTCTAAGAACCGAACGTTGATTCAATCAACGAACATCTGGTCCTTTGGACTATATTACATATCTCAATTCGTTTTCTTAGGGTATCTTATAAACAGCCGAATATCTGTACAAGTTTCCAAAGGAATCAAGTTCAAGATAAACGCCGCTGTTTCCAAGCCATATCCCAAAACAAATTAGGTAACTCCGAATAACTTATTGTCTACTTTCCCATATCTATAAGAGTTCTATTCCTTCTTTACAACACATTACCTTGGGAGTTAATCCCATTTTCTGATAAGTATGCCTTACTCTTCAAAGAGGTCTGCATATATCAGAGCGAATCAACTCTAGTACTTTCTTGGATCTTTTCCTTTTAACCGTAAAGGGTTTCTCGGTCATTAAAACTTCCAAGTATGATTCTAAGGTTGGAAGGTCCTTTCCTTCAACCTAGCTGAGTGGTCCATCAGCTTCATCCTTTGAATCGTACTTAAGTTAAAATGATTTAGCTTAAGATTCCATAAGTACATTTGATTCATCCTAGAAGGATCTTTACTCTTATTGGGGTTCGACAATGTGTTATTAGTTCCGGTCTGTTGCATCGTGGAAGAACACAGATTTAGTATTAAATTGTCTATCAATGTACTAGAATAGATAATATCCCCGTTTCCTACTCCGACAAGTCTGAAACTATCAGAAGAAACAGAATATCTATTCTAAGCCAATTTAGAAATCCGAAATGAAATTTCTTTCTAAATGCCGGCACATAAAGACAATTTATTAGAACTAAAATCCTACCGTTAAAAAACATTTAACATCTCCCACTGCAACGGCTGTTACCTTAACAGTATTGCCCATGTAGGTTATTACTTCTTCCTATCTAAGTCTCCGGGTTTCCTGGAACCCCTGCATTTAAGTGCAGACATGATTAGTGGTTTCCGTATCCACACACCAGGTACTGGTAGATAACACCACTAAGCATGTTTCGGTGACTAAGGAGAAGTTAACTTCTAGTTGCTTTGAGAGGACAATTAAAACTTCCAGTATCCAAACTGCTTACAACGGAAGCACTTGCCCCTTGGGCTTGCTTGTCCCATTCCGTGGTCCAGATATATTAGGCCCACTGGGTTTCCGTATTTTCTTCTTCCTTTTGCTGCCCGAAAGCCTAGGAAGAGTCAATCTCTCAGCCATAAGTGCTTTGAGGACCCTCAAAGATTCTCTCAGCTGCTTGAAGTTCAATCAGGAGCTCCGTCAATGAATAAGACCCCTTATTCATATTTTAGTTTAGGCGGAACTGCTCAAAACTTCTCGGCAGAGACTGGAGCACAAAATCAATCTGGGTTACCCCTTTGATAATTTCTCCCAGAACCTCTATCTCATTACGATAGCCCATCATTCTAAGAACGTGATCCCTTACGGGCGTTCTTTCCGACATGATGGCCGTCATGAGTTGCCTCATTTCACTTTGCCCGGCTGTCATGTCCTGATAACCAAAACTTCTTGAGGTTAAGCATCATATCATAGGTAATGGTCATGGAATGATCCCGATGTCGCAGCACTTTTGACATGAAAGTCATAATGTTGCTCCGCGTCATCTCATAGCCTTGATCCATTTCCAATGAGCTTCCTTTCCTCAGTAGTGGAAGTATCATTTGGTTCAGCAGGTCAATTGACTTGGAGTACACATTTGTACTCCTCTGCAGTTAGGACAATGTCCAAGTTTCTTTTCCAATCCATACAATCAGGTTCAGTGAGTTTGTTGACTTTTAATGGGAATAATACCATATAAAACAAACAATGAGTTTAATTCGATATCATTTCCCTTAAGTGATATCATTAAACTACCAATCATTTCCAAAATCCCATTAGACATAGCAAGCCACGTTCTTGTGGACGTTTACCAGTCCAAATGATTTTATGATTGGATTTCACTTCGGTCGTACATCATTATAGCAGTGACTCCGATGGGGAGGATACTATAAAGCGTACCTAAGTGTGTACCATTTCTCAGTACTAAGTCCACCGCTCGGGAACTACATGTCCACCGCAAGCCACGTTCATGTGGACGTTTACGTTGACATGCGGTCATCCACGACTTTCTATAACTGTCGAGCCTCAATTAATCCCAACGTTCCGTTTCCATCTAGCAAGCCACGTTAGTGTGGACGTTTACTAAACAAACAACTTTATTAATTGAATCCTACTTATTTAAATGTCATAGAGTCTCAATTAACCCAAAGTACCGTTTCCATTTAGCAAGCCACGATAGTGTGGACGTTTACTAAAACAAACAACTTTGTTAATTAACTCTTACATTTATTAAATTTCACAATTTTATTAATCAAAGCTTGATATCTCGTAAGTGAAACTCGAAGTTTCTAACCAGCGATCAATCATGCAATTGAGCCCTATCTCTCACTAGGTGAGGGAGCCAACCCGACAATCGATCTAGTCATCGAATGACTCGAATGTCTCTAATCTGTGTCATCGACATAACCAAGCGCTTTGGCTCCATTCCACTCCCCGGGGTGAGAATGAGTCGAGTTGAAATTAGTCTTTGAATGACAGATTAGGCATTGCTTTTGAGAAATATAATTGTTCAATTTTATAAGTGGATTTTAAATTCGAATTTTGATCCAGTGATATCCGTGTGTCGACTTTATCCGATAGGGAGGATGACACTAAAGCCAACTCGTAAGTGACACACATCACTATCAAAACAGAGAATGGAGTCCGCGGGATTGTTTCCAATCCCTCTCCCAATTAGTATTTTACGAAAGGGATAAACATGCATAAACAATTTAAGCATAATAAAAGCACGTAAACACATATAAAGCATTTAACGTGGCCCCGATTATTATGGCCTTAAATATCTTGAATGCACGTCTTCTCGGATCTTCGTCTCGTTGCTCGTCTCGGTCTCGATCCACCACCGACTCGTCTAAGTGCCAAGAGACGAACCCCTCCCTCTGGAGTATCGTCCCGGGCAAAAGTGAGCGTTCTGTGATGTCCGTCGAACCCCCGCGGCGCTGCTGCCAAGCCTAGGGCAGCGGGCGCTGCCCTATATCCAGCGCTCGCTGGAGGAGCTGCAAACAGCGACCGCTGTTTGCCCTCCAGCGGGCGCCGTTTGTGCACAGCCTGTTGCGGGTTCGACTTCTCGACCTTCGTTCGTCCGGCCTTCGATCTTCTCTCGATTCACCAAGTAGCAGCAACATTACATAGGTAAGACTAACTACTTCCGGCATCGATCCTATACAGGTTGATCGATCCTATACAATCCGGATAAAACGAAAACCGTAATAAAACCTAAACGACTCAACCCGTCGTTTTAACTATTACAAACATGCAACGATTATAAAACAAAGATCTCGACAAGCCCGTGAGTTTAACAAACCACAAACATACAAACCAATCACATGACCATAATAATCGGGTTCAAACCTGCAACACAATTCTCGCAAAAATACAACGAACGTACAAAACCGTCTCTGATACCATTTGTTGGAAATCTACTACACGGGATGTGTTCGTTCGATCACTCGAACATCCGAACACTCCCAGTCGACCTCCGGAAGCGCTGCTCCGTTCGCGTAACAGCCCGTGTGCCAAATCACGCCCAGCCATTGCCCCGGAGGACAACCGCGTGACAAGACCGCTGCTCTGTCTCAGGCAGCGGGCGCTGCCCACAAAACAGCGGGCGCTGTTTAGGCCTAAAACGGTTGTCGCCGTTTGCCTTTCAGCGGGCGCTGTTCGTCCGCGAACAGCAGCGCGTTCTGCTGTTTCGGGCTCGTTTCCGGTCCGTTTTTCCTCTTCCGACTACCGATCCGAAGGTCCTTGAACCCCCAGTAGTCGAGGAACACGTACCACGACTCCCGGAACCCGATCGTTCTTTCGATGTATTTTTAACGAATTTAGAGATCGATAATTGCGGAATTAGGGATCGATCTCATACCTTTGTCGCGTGATTCGGAGAAGCCGAATTGTTGAAACCTTAGACGTTTCTAGCGTATGCCTCTAACCCGATTCCAGCCGTTGTGTGGGCAACGATCTGCTGGATTCTCCTTTTCTGCTCTCTCTTCTCTAAACCAGCGCAAGAATAATTTTTCTTTCTCAGAAATATAATTGCGCTAAGCAATTAATTTCATCAGAAAAATAACTGCGTTAACTCTTTTATTTAAACAGAGAAAAACATAATTGCGCTAAGCAATTTAATTTCTCTGCTGAAATAATAGTTGCGGCGTTTCTTAGGTTTAAGAGAGGCAAGGGGGGGTTATATATAGAGTTACACTAGGGACCTCTTAGGTAAATTAATTAGGGGCTAAATTGCAATTTAATTAAACCGGTGTCCTTAAAAGAAAACCTTTAATTAAATTCCACAATTTTAATTATTATTCACTCCACTAAAAAATAATAATTGAATTCCCGAAATTAATTTAATATTATATCAATAATAATATTTCCGCCGAAATTACATATACGATTTTCCCCGTGTTTAAGATATCGAATGTCCACGAATTAACTTTAATTACTAATAATTAAATTAATTCGTTTCTTATTATCCGAGACTAGTACCACTCATCCTTATTATCATGTGGAACAAATCCACCTGCAGGGTTTACATGATAAACTTTATGAGCTCATCTCGGGGACATCATCAACCCGATAAGCGGGACACGGTTTCCTGTCTATAATCTATAGCATGCCGTGTGTACAATTCTGATTCCCAATTTACCGAGGATATTGACTAATCAATTAGTCTCACTCACTAGTAAGTCAAAGAACCGAGAACTGGACACACGCACCTAAAATTATATAGGGATTAGGAATTCGTATATCCGCAATATCTGAGGTCTAGTTCGATTACTGCGATTAGTATAAATCGAACGCCCTCCCGTGGTCCTGCTCAATACACCAAGTGTACGAGTGTAACATGATAGTCAAGACCGACTATCTTCCAGTCACACTACGACGTACCGATGGATTGTCCCTGTCCATCTAAGTCGTGAGCTACTGTTCGATAGTATACGAGTAACCGACAGTATGATCTTCCGCGTGTCTCCTCACGCCATACTGTCTACAACGTATACATCAAGGACTATTGCATTAAATGCAATCATGCTTGAATCATATCTCGAATTAAGGTATAGATAAGGAGTTCCGTATTTGCACTAAACTAGACATTTAGAATACAACTCCATCATGTAGACAGTATGGCGTGAGGAGACACGCGGAAGATCATACTGTCGGTTACTCGTATACTGTCGAACAGTAGCTCACGACTTAGATGGACAGGGACAATCCATCGGTACGTCGTAGTGTGACTGGTAGATAGTCGGTCTTGACTATCATGTTACACTCGTACACTTGGTGTATTGAGCAGGACCACGGGAGGGCGTTCGATTTATACTAATCGCAGTAATCGAACTAGACCTCAGATATTGCGGATATACGAATTCCTAATCCCTATATAATTACTAGTCTCGGATAATAAGAAACGAATTAATTTAATTATTAATAATTGAAATTAATTCTTGGACATTCGATATCTTAAACACGGGGAAAATCGTATATGTAATTCGGCGGAAATATTATTGTTGAAATAATATTAAATTAATTTCGGGGATTCAATTATAATTTTATAGTGGAATTAATTATAATTAAAATTGTGGAATTAATTTAAAGGTTTTCTTTTAAGGACACCGGTTTAATTAAATTGCAATTTAGCTCGGGATTTATTTACCTAAGAGGTCCCTAGTGTAACTCTATTTAAACCCCCCCCCCCCCCTTGCCCTCTCCTAAACCTACAGAACGCCGCAACAATTAATTTCAGCAGAGAAAATAATTGCGTTAGCGCAATTAAGATTTTTCTCTGTTAAAATTAATTTGTTAACGCAAATAAAATTATTCTCAGAGAATAATTTATTACGCTGGTTTGAGAAAGGAGAGAGCAGAAAAGGGAGACCCAACGGATCGTTGCCCACACAACGGTTGGAGTCGGGAAGAGGCATACGCTAGAAACGTCTAAGGTTTCAACAATTCGGCTCCTCCGAATCACGCGAAAAAGGTATGAGATCGAACCCTATTTCCGCAATTTTCGATCTCTGTTTTCGTTAAAAATACATCGGACGAACGATCGGGTTCCGGGAGTCGTGGTATGTGTTCCTCGACTACTGGGGGGTCAAGGACCTACGGAACGGTGGTCGGAAGAGGAAAAACGGACCGGAAACGAGCCCGGAACAGCAGCAGCGCGCTGCTGTTCGTCACGAGCAGCGCCCGCTGGAAGCCAGGAAGCGCTCGCTGCCAAGGGCCTCTCCAGCGCCCGCTGGTGGCTGAGCAGCGGCCGCTGAACATGAACAGCGGCCGCTGGTGGCGGGCAGCGCCCGCTGGTTGAAGCGGGCAGCAGTCGGTTCGCGCGGTTGCGCCTCGTGCGCGGCGGCTGGGCGTGAATCGGCTGCGGGGCTTCGTCGTCAGCGTAGAGCTGTCACATGAGGTCGACTGGGCGTGTTCGGATGTTCGAGTGATCGAACGGACACGTCCTGGGTAGTCGATTTCCAACAATTGGTATCAGAGCCGGTTTTGTCGTTCGTTGTATTTTTGCGAGAATTGTTTTGCAGGTTCGAACCCGATTATTATGGCCATTGTTATTGTGCTGTATGATGTGGTTTGTTAAACTCTCAGGGTTGTCGAGATCTTTATTTTATAATCGTTGCATGTTTGTAATAGTTAAAACGACGGGTTGAGTCGTTTAGGTTCTTTTTTTCGTTTTCGTTAAATCCGGATTGTATAGGATCGATCAACCTGTATAGGATCGATGCTGGAAGTAGTTAGTTTTACTTGTGTAATGTTACTTCTACTTGGTGAATCGAGAGAAGATCGAAGGCCGGACGAACGAGGGTCGAGGAGTCGAACCCGCAACAGGCTGTGCAGAAACGGCGCCCGCTGGAGGGCAAACAGCGGTCGCTGTTTGTAGCTCCTCCAGCGAGCGCTGGATATAGGGCAGCGCCCGCTGCCCTAGGCTTGGCAGCAGCGCCGCGGGGGTTCGACGGACACCACGGGACGCTCGTCGAGGCCTGGACGATACTCCAGAGGGAGGGGTTCGTCTCTTGGCACATAGACGAGTCGGTGGTGGATCGAAACAGACGAGCAACGAGACGAAGATCCGAGAAGACGTGCATTCAAGATTTTTAAGGCCATAATAATCGGGGCCACGTTAAATGCTTTATATGTGTTTACGTGCTTTTATTATGCTTAAATTGTTTATGCATATTTATTCCTTTCGTAAAATACTAAGTGGGAGAGGGATTGGAAACAATCCCGCGGTCTCCATTCTCTGTTTTGATAGTGATGTGTGTCACTTACGAGTTTGCTTTAGTGTCATCCTCCCTATCGGATAAAGTCGACACACGGATATCACTAGATCAAAATTCGAATTTAAAATCCACTTATAAAATTGAACAATTATATTTCTCAAAAGCAATGCCTAATTTGTCATTCAAAGACTAATTTCAACTCGACTCATTCTCACCCCGGGGAGTGGAATGGAGCCAAAGCGCTTGGTTATGTCGATGACGTAGATTAGAGACTTTCGAGTCATTCGATGACTAGATCGATTTTCTGATTGGCTCCCTCACCTTGTGAGAGATAGGGCTAAATTGCATGATTGATCGCTGGTTAGAAACTTCGAGTTTCACTTACGAGATATCAAGCTTTGATTAGTAAATTGTGAAATTTAATAAATGTAAGAATCAATTAACAAAGTTGTTTGTTTTAGTAAACGTCCACAAGAACGTGGCTTGCTAAATGGAAACGGTACTTTGGGTTAATTAAGATTCTATGACATTTAAATAAGTGAGATTCAATTAATAAAGTTTTTTGTTTTAGTAAACGTCCACAAGAACGTGGCTTGCTAAATGGAAACGGAACTTTGGGATTAATTGAGGCTCGACAGTTATAGAAATTCGTGGAGGACCGCATGTCAACGTAAACGTCCACAAGAACGTGGCTTGCGGTGGACATGTGGTTCCCGAGCGGTGGACTCGGTACTGAGAAATGGTACATACTTAGGTACGCTTTATAGTATCCTCCCCATCGGAGTCACTGCTATAATGATGTACGACCGAAGTGAAATCCAATCATAAAATCATTTGGACTGGTAAACGTCCACAAGAACGTGGCTTGCTATGTCTGATGGGATTTTTGAAATGATTGGTAGTTTAATGATATCACTTGAGGGAAATGATATCGAATTAAACTCATTGTTTGTTTTATATGGTATTATTCCATTAAAAGTCAACAAACTCACTGAACCTGATTGTATGAATTGGAGAAGAAACTTGGACATTGTCCTAACTGCAGAGGAGTACAAATATGTACTCCAAGTCAATTGACCTGCTGAACTAAATGATGCTTCCACTACTGAGGAAAGGAAGCTCATTGGAAATGGATCAAGGCTATGAGATGACACAGAGTAACATTATTACTTTCATGTCAAATGTGCTGTGACATCGAGGTCATGCCATGACCATTACCTATGAAATGATGCTTAACCTCAAGAAGTTTTGGTTATCAGGACAGGATAGTCGGGCAAAGTGAAATGAGGCAACTCATGACAACCATCATGTCGGAAAGAACGCCCGTAAAGGGATCACGTTCTTAGAATGATGGGCTGTCTTAATGAGACAGAGATTTTGGGAACAATTATCAATGGGGTAACCCAGGTTGATCTTGTGCTCCAGTCTCTGCCGAGAAGTTTTGAGCAGTTCCGCCTGAACTAAAATATGAATAAGAGGTCTTATTCATTGGCGGAGCTCCTGGTTGAACTTCAAGCGGCTGGGAGAATCTTTAAGGGATCTCAAAACACTTGTGGCTGAGAAATTGGCTCTTCCTAGGCCTTCGTGCGACAAAAGGAAGAAGAAACAAATACGGCAACCCAGTGGGCCTAATATATCTGGACCACGGAATGGGACAAGAAAGCCCAAGGGGCAAGTGCTTTCGTTGTAAGCAGTCTGGATACTGGGAGTTTTGATTGTCCTCTCAAAGCAACTAGAAGTTAACTTCTCCTTAGTCACCGAAACATGTTTAGTGGTGTTATCTACTACCTGGTGTGTGGATACGGAAACCACTAATCATGTCTGCACTTAAATGCGGGGGTTCCAGGAAACCCGTAGACTTAGAAAGGAAGAAGTAATAACCTACATGGGCAATACTGTTAAGGTTGTTGGAGTTGTGTACTTAATGTCTAGATTTAAGTATCGGTAAACTCCCGGTCATAGCATTTAACCTATTTAATTAATAAACAATTATTTGCATTTAATTATTATTAATTAATTATGCAAAATATAGTCCTGGATTTTATACGTTGTAGTTAGTATGGTGTTGCATGGGCACACAGAAGATCATACTATCGGTTACTCGTATTTAATCAATCAGTTTCTCACGACCTAGATGGACATGGACCAATTCATCGGTATAGTCGTTGTGTGAGAGAGAAAATAATTTATCTTAATTATTTTATCACACTTGTACACTTGGTGTATTGGGCGGATCGCTTGAGATTTATTGATTAGGATTGCCTTGGATAATCAATTTAAATCTCAGAGTATTTTATTCTTAATCCCCGATACTATTGCGGGTGTATATATTTAATATTAGAGACTTTGATTTTCCAAAGGAATTAACCGATTTAATTATTGGGTTAATTACCGGTTAAGTTGGGTCGCTATATTTTATATATGACATGCCGTGAATACTTGACGGGAAAGTGTATCCCGGAAGGGTTGATAATATCCCCGAGATGAGTTCATAAGGAATTATTGTGTAAACCTCATGAGTGGATTTGTTCCGCACAATAATTAAGGTTGAATGGTACTAGTCTCGGATACAAGAGATGAATATAATTTATTGAGCAATAAATAAATTTATTCATGGATATTTAAATCTTAAATACACGGAATAAATAATAATACCGGAGAAATATTATTTGATATAATATGGTTTAATATTGGGAGTGCAATTAATTTATATAGTGGAAAATAAATTAATTAATATTGATAAGGATTAATGGACTTGAGCATTGGGCTCAATTTAATCTTCAATATTGGAAGCCCAATATTCCACCTCCTTATGATCCCCTACGTAGCCTATAAAAGCACTACATGGCCTTCATAATTCACATCTTCATAAGACTAGAATATCAATACTTGATAGTTCTAGAGAGTTGAAGGAGATCCATAGGAGTTCGATAGATCGTCGCCCACACGACGTTCGAACGAGGTGCAAGGAATACGTAGGAAGATCGCAAGGTCATCAACGTTTAATTCGTTTCTCCGCACAACGAATTGAGGAAACATAATCTAAAACCTCTATGATTGTTTGTTCGTAATAATTGTGATATATAAATGAACAAGACGATCCGGGAAAACATCGAGACCTAGATACGGGGATCGTTGGATCCCCGTGGGGATCGAACGAGGGGCGGTCGAACCCTAGGGTTTCGACCGCCGGTACCGCGGCAAGGGGAAGCCCCGGCTGGACGCCGGGGCATGCGATCGACGTGAAGTCGATCGCTGGGGAGTCGCCGTGGGCTGGCGCCACGGCAGACGACCTCCCCGGTCCTCCCTGGTCGGCGGTGGCGCACGAGGAGAAGCCGCGGCTGGACGCCGCGGCTGGGGGCGATCGAGCCCTAGCTCGATCGCCGGGGGTGGATTGCCGCGGGCTGGTGCCGCGGCTGGTGGTGCCCTCCCATCTCCGACGACGGAGGTGAGTCGCCGGACTCACCGCCCAGGGCTGCCGGAGCAGCCCGGCGATCGCGTGCATGCGATCGCGAACCCTAACGGGGTTCGGCTAGGGTTTCTAGCCGCGGGTTTATCCCGCGGCGATGATACTCTCGTCGAGCCCGGTTCGTTGGTGTTCGTGATCGGTTTCCAGCGACGGGGTTTCGGTCGGGTTATCGGTTCCGCAATTTTTTTGATAGCCCGGGACATCGAATCCCAGCAATTGGTATCAGAGCGTTTTGGTTTCGTGTTCATGTATATGTTCGATTATTGTTCTACCTTGCAGGGATTTCCGGCTATCATGGTTGGATTTAATTATTGTGTTAATTAATTATCATGATTATTCGTTTATTAAACTCTCGGACATGTCGAGATTCGTTTTGTGTGGTTGAATGTTTGTAATAGTAAAAATTCGGGGGTTGACCAAATTTAGGATTTATTATTACGTTCTATGTTTTCCGGAAATTGTATATGGTCGATTTCATGTATAGAATCGATACCGGAATTGTATATTTATTTCTTGTAATTTATTTACGTTGGATCGATGCCGAGACGACCGCCGGAGAACACGTGTGACGAAGAAGATGAAGAGGACGAAAAACCGGGGTTGGTCGATCATCCCCATGATCGATCCCCATGAGGATCGATCGACCCCACCATGGGGGCTGCCCGCTAGGGCTTCCGGCCACGCCGGCCACCGGTGGTGGTGGCGCGTGGCTAGGGGGCGGCGGTGGTGGTGCCCGGTGATGGTGGTGGTCGGCGGTGGGGGTGGTGTGGGGATTCCCAACCCATGCTACTCCTACCAAAGATTCACTTTCCTAAATTAATTCGGTTTTCCTATTTGAGTTTTCCTATTTTTAGGAATTCTCGTGGATTAGGAAAAGAATTAATTGGAATTTATTTTATTTCCTTATTCTATTATGGAAGTCTTCTAGAGTATTCTGAGTTCTACTTGGAATAGGATCCTAGAGATTTAATAGAATTGGATAGGAATAAAAGTTAATTTAGGATTGATTTATTTCCTAATTGATTATTCCTATTTTATGGGAATTTTCATAGTAATGGAAATTAATTAATCTTGGAAAGTAGAAGAGTCCTAATTTATTTTATTTCCTTATTCTATTATAGAAGTCTTCTAGAATATTCCAAGTTTTACTTGGATAGATTATTCTAGAGATTTAATAGAATTAGATAGGAAAATAAATAAATAAAAAAATATTAATAATATTTAATTTTATTTTTGATTTATTCGATTGACTTAATTTTTGAATTAAGTATCTTTTGGATTTATTAAAAATAAATAGATTTAAATATTGGGATTAATATTCTCGTCACATGGAGCATTCAAGAACGAAGACTGAAGACTAGAAGATGCATATGAAGAAGGAGTAAAGCCATGATAGTCGGGAAAATAATTTCCTAGCATTATTTGACTATGTGATATGTGCTTTATTACTTGCATGCATGCTTATGTGTTTAATTATGCATTAGATAGCGTATCCCTTTGTTATAAAAAGCTAAGTGGGAGAGGGGATGGAAACATTCCCGTGGTCTCCATTACTGTTCTCTTGGTGACATTTATGAGCTTTCGAAGTTCATATAGATATGTCATTGGAGGAGAATTCTTGTAATTCCTTTTACAAGAAACATTGATTAAGTTTATCAAACAATGCCTAATTTGTCTTTCTGAAACTGACTTCAAGTCGACTCATTCTCACCCCGGGGAGTGGAATGGAGCCAAAGCCACTTGGTCATGTGGATGACACAAATTAGAGATTTTCGTACCATTCTTTGATAGATGGATCGATTGTCTGCTCGGCTCCCTCATTTATGAGAGATAGGGTCATTCGCATGGTGAATCACTGGTTAGAAACTTCGAGTTTCACTTATGATTCTCCGAGTCTTGATTTACAAAAATCGAATGGATCTTGTAACTGGGAGTCAATTATAAAAGTCTCTTAGTGTAGTAAACGTCCACACCACGTGGCTTGCTATACTGACGGATTTTGGATTAATTGATGTAGACAGTTGTAAGTAATTGTAAAGAGTTGTGAAATTATCGTAAACGTCCACACCACGTGGCTTGCGGTGATGTAGCAATTCCAAACGATGTACTTTGGTGCTGAGTAATGGTTTACACTTAGATACGCGTTATAGTATTCTTCCCCACGAAGTCACGCTATAATTGATGTATGACCAAAGAAAATCTAATTGCTAAATCATTTGGGTGGGTAAACGTCCACACCACGTGGCTTGCCTTACCTGATGGGATTTTAGATGTAATTAGTAATTTAATGATATTATTTGAAGGAGATAATATCGGACATTAAATTAATTGTTTTTTTAAATGTGCTTATAGGTTTAGAGAATAGCAATGAATCCACTTTCTGTGATACTCAAGGAGCATAAGCTCACTGGTCCCAATTACATTGATTGGAAGAGAAATTTAGACATTGTCCTGACTTCTGAGGAGTACAAGTTTGTACTCCATGAAGTGTGCCCTGCCGAGCCCACGGCTGCCTCAACTGATGAGGAAAAACTGGCATATCGGAAGTGGAAAAAGGCTGATGAAATGGCTAGGTGTTATATTTTGGCTTCCATGTCAAATGTACTCCAAACCCAACATGAGCCGATGGACACTGCCTATGATATGATGTTTAACCTCAAGGAGATGTTTGGGGAGCAAGATCGTGCGGCTAGGCAAGAAGCCATGAGAGTCCTCATGTCGACTACTCAGTCTGAAGGAACGCCCGTTGGGGAGCACGTTCTTAAGATGATGAGTTTGTTGAATGAACTTGAGGTCCTAGGAGCTTCTATTGATGCTGAGACGCAAGTCGACATCATACTCCAGTCTCTGACCCCTAGTTTTGAGCAGTTTCGTATATAATATGGGTAAACTATCTTATACTCTTGCGCAACTCCTGACTGAACTGAAGGCGGCAGAGGGGATCTACAAGAAGGGCAAGTCTCAAGCGCTTGTAGCTACCAAGTCCAAGGGCTTGAAGCCTGTTGGAGATAGGGGCAAGAAAAGGAAGCAAGCCTGGAAACCCAGTGGTCCCAAGAGGCATGGACCACGAGTGGGGGCTGCAAAGCCAAGAGGCAAGTGCTTCCGATGCAACAAGTTTGGACACTGGAAGTCTGAATGTCCTCTCAAAGGTACGAATTTTCTTTAGTCGTAAAAACATAGTCAGCGGTATTATCTACCAGAATTCTGGTGTGTAGATATGGAACCACTGACGGTATGTGCATTCTTGAATGCAGGGGTTCCAGAAAACCCGGCGACTTAGAGAAGAAGAATTCGAGTCTACATGGGCGAAGCTGTTGGGGTAGCAGCGGTTGCAGTGGAAGACATTTATCTGCTTTCAGTAGTTTAAGGATTTCATTTCAAGTTATTGCTTTATGTACCCCTTATTTTAAAAAGAACTTTTGTTCTGGATTTTCTTTATTAATGAATGGATATTTATTTCTTTAATCATTCAGTGATATAGATAAGAAATAATGGTGTTATCTATTCTGGTACATTAGATAGCAACATATGAATGATAAATCCTTAGTCTACCACGATGCAACAATCCGTTATGTATAACTTGTTTTACTTATTAGATGTATTTCTTTATCAATCATTATACTTGTGAATTCTTATACTTAGTAGTATTTATTCAAATAAAGATTCAAAAGGTCGAAATTGATTTAATCAATTATAGTTGAGGGAATGGACCTTCCGACCTAAGAATTGAATTTGGAAGATAATACAACTAAGCATACCTTTCGGTAAAGGATAGAATTCGGACAAGTATTAAGAATGATCAATGATATGTGTAAGGTGCGAGTAGTTCTTTTTAAGAATACTCGAAGATGGATTAGAATGATTGATGTGCCATAAAAGCGAAGTGTTTTAGTCACAAAGCGATTATGGGGAACCTTCAAAGTATATCCATTGGAAGCCTGCGACTTAGTCGCGGAGGCTACCACATAACACAATCAAAGATTGAGATTAAGTCTCAAATGACTACACCATACACTTACGTGTAGAGATGGTGAGTCAGTAAGAAATAGAATTCTAATAGTAAAAGGACAAGTTGTTCGGAACTACCTATGTTCTATGGATATTCCTGGAGACAACGGCATATTCAATATGGTTGTAGGATATCCTAGATGAACAAAGTGTTGTGTGTTCTATAGTACTATGAACCAGAAGGACGTGTAACGCCCGGTTCTTAGAGAAAGACTATTAGAAGAACCACAAAGCCCGAACTGACGCAGTACCTTGGAATGAGAAAAAGGACAAAGACTAGGAACCAGCCAAACCGAGTAGAAGTACACCACATACTGCACCTACTGTTATTACTGTTATACACCGGGACGCCATTGCAGTGGGAGGTTGTTAAGACAACCAGAGATGTTCATAAGACTAGAAGAGTTTTGAACTCTGGATCTGGTAAAGATGAAATCGATCCCTAGCTCTGCATAAGGGCAGTACTAGATCTAAATGTGCCGGCTTAGAAAAACAATAAGGATTATTGTTAAGAGGCAAGATCATTTAGAGTACAAGCTTAGTAAATCCATTATGGATTGAAACAAAGCAATGAATCGTGGAACTTGCGGATTGATGGGATAGTCCATTTGATGGATTCATCAAAAGGCATAGACGAAAGGTGTATTGGAGACGTAATGGAAACAAAGTGGAGTTTCTCGGAGATTTTATGTAGATGACATTTTATCATTGGCAACAATGTAAAAATATTGTCAGACATAAAATAATGGTTGTCTAAATAAATCGAGATATAAGATTGAGTAGAAGTTAGAGGATGTTCTTGAGATCTTTCGATCTAAGGATAAGAACATTGTACTTCTCCTAGATATCTTATACGATTATGGTTTGTTTTAAACATGCATACTTCTGCGAAAGGTTATTGCCTTTCAGAGACAGAATATACATCTATCTAAAGGGTATGTGTTCGAACACATAAAGGAGATAGATGAGGACAAAGCGGTTTCCTATACTTCAAGTATGGAAAGCTTTATAGATGCAATGTTGTAAAACAAGAAACCTGATATCAACTATGCGGTTTGCGTAGTGGGAGGATATCAAGGTAATCTAGACAAGATATTTTTCGGATGCTGTAATAATACTTGCGAAGTACTGGATTATTAAGCAAGACGAAATCTTCTTTGATTACAGTTTCTCAGATCCAAAAATCAAAGAAAGACCAGTGTAAGTCGATATCAGGCTATGTGTTCACTTTTAAAAAGAGGTGGAACCATGAAATGAAAGAGTGATAAGCAGGACGCTTCTCAGACTCTCTCATAACCGAATAGCAGCCTCAGAGGCAGCGGAAGTTTTGGTTAGGTTCCGGGATAACCTCTGGACTTGGATATGACTCTTGGTTTACCAAAGGCTATTGTATAGCGGTGCATGGTAAACTGGAAGAAGTCATAAGTTCAAAAGGTGATGATAACACATAGAGCAAGTACCACCTGATTCGAGTCATCGTCTAGGGAGACGACGCTGTAGTCACCAAGATAACTTCAGAGCGACAACCTAGAGTGCTCATTCACATAGTACTTCTTGGAAGTACAACTCTAAGCACGTTATGAGTATGGGAGTCGGGAGTTTGGAGGAAATGACTAGACCTTAGTACAAGTGGGAGATTGTTGGAGTTGTGTACTTAATGTCTAGATTTAAGTATCGGTAAACTCCCGGTCATAGCTTCTAACCTATTTAATTAATAAACAATTATTTGCATTTAATTATTATTAATTAATTATGCAAAATATTGTCCTGGATTTTATACGTTGTAGTTAGTATGGTGTTGCATGGGCACACAGAAGATCATACTATCGGTTACTCATATTTAATCAAACAGTTGCTCACGACCTAGATGGACATGGACCAATTCATCGGTATAGTCGTTGTGTGAGAGAGAAAATAATTTATCTTAATTATTTTATCACACTTGTACACTTGGTGTATTGGGCGGATCGCTTGAGATTTATCGATTAGGATTGCCTTGGATAATCAATTTAAATCTCAGAGAATTTTATTCTTAATCCCCGATACTATTGCGGGTGTATATATTTAATATTAGAGACTTTGATTTTCCAAAGGAATTAACCGATTTAATTATTGGGTTAATTACCGGTTAAGTTGGGTCGCTATATTTTATATATGACATGCCGTGAATACTTGACGGGAAAGTGTATCCCGGAAGGGTTGATAATATCCCCGAGATGAGTTCATAAGGAATTATTGTGTAAACCTCATGAGTGGATTTGTTCCGCACAATAATTAAGGTTGAATGGTACTAGTCTCGGATACAAGAGATGAATATAATTTATTGAGCAATAAATAAATTTATTCATGGATATTTAAATCTTAAATACACGGAATAAATAATACTACCGGAGAAATATTATTTGATATAATATGGTTTAATATTGGGAGTGCAATTAATTTATATAGTGGAAAATAAATTAATTAATATTGATAAGGATTAATGGACTTGAGCATTGGGCTCAATTTAATCTTCAATATTGGAAGCCCAATATTCCACCTCCTTATGATCCCCTACTTAGCCTATAAAAGCACTACATGGCCTTCATAATTCACATCTTCATAAGACAAGAATATCAATACTTGATAGTTCTAGAGAGTTGAAGGAGATCCATAGGAGTTCGATAGATCGTCGCCCACACGACGTTCGAACGAGGTGCAAGGAATACGTAGGAAGATCGCAAGGTCATCAACGTTTAATTCGTTTCTCCGCACAACGAATTGAGGTAACATAATCTAAAACCTCTATGATTATTTGTTCGTAATAACTGTGATATATACATGAACAAGACGATCCGGGAAAACATCGAGACCTAGATACGGGGATCGTTGGATCCCCGTGGGGATCGAACGAGGGGCGGTCGAACCCTAGGGTTTTGACCGCCGGTACCGCGGCAAGGGGAAGCCCCGGCTGGACGCCGGGGCATGCGATCGACGTGAAGTCGATCGCTGGGGAGTTGCCGTGGGTTGGCGCCACGGCAGACGACCTCCCCGGTCCTCCTTGGCCGGCGGTGGCGCACGAGGAGAAGCCGCGGCTGGACGCCGCGGCTGGGGGCGATCGAGCCCTAGCTCGATCGCCAGGGGTGGATTGCCGCGGGCTGGTGCCGCGGCTGGTGGTGCCCTCCCATCTCCGACGACGGCGGTGAGTCGCCGGACTCACCGCCCAGGGCTGCCGGAGCAGCCCGGCGATCGCGTGCATGCGATCTCGTTGGTGTTCGTGATCGGTTTCCGGCGACGGGGTTTCGGTCGGGTTATCGGTTCCGCAATTTTTTTGATAGCCCGGGACATCGAATCCCAGCAAAGGTAACAGTCGTTGCAGTGGGAGATGTTAAATGGTTTTAAACCGTAGGATTTTAGTTCTAATAAATTGTCTTTATGTGCCGGCAGTTAGAAAGAAATTTCATTTCAGATTTCTAAATTGGCTTAGAATGGATATTCCGTTTCTTCTGATAGTTTCATACTTTTCAGAGTAGGAAACGGGGATATTATCTATTCTGGTACATTGATAGACAATTTAATACTAAATCCATGTTCTTCCACGATGCAACAGACCGGAGCTAATAACACATTGTCGAACCCCAATAAGAGTAAAGATCCTTCTAGATGAATCAAATGTACTTATGGAATCTTAGGATAGATCATTTTAACTTGAGTACGATTCAAAGGGTGAAAGCTGATGGACTTCTCAGCTAGGTTGAAGGAAAGGACCTTCCAACCTTCGAATCATACTTGGAAGTTTAAATGACCAAGCAACCCTTTACGGTTAAAAGGAAAAGATCCAAGAAAGTACTAGAGTTGATTCGCTCTGATATATGCAGAAAATGGGATTAACTCCCAACAGAATACACCATTTATGCCTCGGCAAAATAATGTGTTGTAAATAAGGAATAGGACTCTTATAGATATGGGAAAGTAGACAATAAGTTATTCGGAGTTACATAATTCATTTTTAGGATATGTCTTGGAAACAGCGGCGTTTATCCTGAACTTGATTCTTTTGGAAACTTGTACTGATATTCGGCTGTTTATAGGATACCCTAAGAAAACGAATTGAGATATGTAATATAGTCCGAAGGACCAGATGTTCATTGATTGCATCAATGTTCGGTTCTTGGACATGGACTATATATATGCAAGATCACAAGCCCAAGAGTAGAGTAATACTTAATGTGCTTAGAGGGACTGATCAACACTTAGAACCAGCCTAACTGAGTAGTTCACTACTGTAATCTTTAGTCACTAAAGATACACCGGAGCGTCGTCATAGTGGGAGGGTTGTTAGACAACCCGACAGGTTCATGTTTATAGGAGAGTCTTCGGACTTGTTACCTGGAGAACATGAAGCCGACCCCTAGATCTATGACGAGACGCTGAAAGATCAAGATGCTCAGTCTTGGTAAAAGACGATGAAATATGAAATTGAATCTTTGGATTCAAATCATGTCTGGGATCTTGTAGCACCGCCCAAAGGTATAAAAGCCATTGGATGCAAGTGGGTGTACAAGATGAAAAGAGGGTCTGACGGGAAGGTGTAAACCTTCAAGGCTAGGCTTGTTGCGAGAGGGTGCACTCAGAAAGAAAGGGATCGATTATGAGTAAACTTTTTCGCTGGTAGCTATGCTAAAGTCGATCCGGATTGTTTTGTCTTCACATGGAAGATGGAATTCAAGACGGATTTCCTAAATGGAAGTCTTGACGGGACCATCTATGTGGAACATCCAGAGGGATTCATCGAAAAGAGCCAAGAGCATTTGGTAAGCAAGCTTAATCAATCTTAGGATTGAAAGAAGCTTCAAGAACTTGGACACATGCAGACGTATGAGAAAATCCATTTCATGGATTCATTCAAGGCATGTTTAGGTCCTGTGTGTAATAAAGAAGTGACAGAAAAGATGTGGTGTTTTCTCATTCTTTATGTAGACGACATCCTTCTAAATTGGCAGCAATATGAAAGATGTTATCGGACATAAAGGGATGGTTGTCCGAGTAATTCAATATAAGAGACTTAGGAGAAGTCAAGAATGTTCTTGGGATCAAAGTTATAAATGATCGCCAGAAAAGAACATGGAACTTATCTCGAGTCTCATACGTAAATACAATTCTTACTCGTTGCAGTATACAGAATTCCAAGAAAGGTCTTCACCTTTTAGATGTGGAATTTATCTATCTGAAGTTTTGTGTCTGACACAATAAAGGAGAGAGATGAAAAGTAAGCAGTTCCCTGCACCTTAATGGTGGGAAGCTTAATGTATATAATGCTATGCACGAGACTGATATATACTATGCCGTGGGCATGGTGGTGAGATATCATAGTAATCCTGGAAAGGATCACTTGACTGATGTAAAGAACATGTTTAGGCTCCTGCAGAGGACCAGGAATTATGTTCTGAGTTACAAAGCAGTCAAGTTGTTTCCTTTGGATTACATAGAATTGAATTTCCAATCAAACAGGGACAGTCTAAAGTCGAAGTCAGGCTATGTGTTCTCACTGTGAAGTGGAGCAGTCACATGGATGAATGTAAAGCAGCAATGCATTACGGACTCTACCATGGAAACTGAAAGGATAACGGCCTCTGAGGCAGTTAAAAGGTCAGTGTGGCTCCAGAACTTCCTAAGGGACTTAGATGTGGTTTCTAGTTTACCCAAAGCTATTTTGAATAGCGGTATGGCAAACTTGAAATGCCACGAGTCAACAGTGGGAGATAACACGTAGAGCGCAAGTACCACCTGATTCGAGAGATCGTCTAGTAAGACGATGCAGTTGTCACCTAGATAGCATCGAGAGGATTGCCTGGTAAATCCCGTTCACAGAGGCACTTCCAGCGAAAGCGTTGGGAAGGCGTGATGAGGTTATGGGAATCTGATGTTTGGGAAAGGGCGATTAGACTTTTAGTATAAGTGGGAGATTGATGGAGTTGTATTCTAAATGTCTAGTTTAGTGCAAATACGGAACTCCTTATCTATACCTTAATTCGAGATATGATTCAAGCATGATTGCATTTAATGCAATAGTCCTTGATGTATACGTTGTAGACAGTATGGCGTGAGGAGACACGCGGAAGATCATACTGTCGGTTACTCGTATACTATCGAACAGTAGCTCACGACTTAGATGGACAGGGACAATCCATCGGTACGTCGTAGTGTGACTGGTAGATAATCAGTCTTGACTATCATGTTACACTCGTACACTTGGTGTATTGAGCAGGACCACGGGAGGGCGTTCGATTTATACTAATCGCAGTAATCGAACTAGACCTCAGATATTGCGGATATACGAATTCCTAATCCCTATATAATTATTGGTGCGTGTGTCCAGTTCTCGGTTTTTTGACTTACTAGTGAGTGAGACTAATTGATTAGTCAATATTCTCGGTAAATTGGGAATCGGAATTGTACACACGGCATGCTATAGATTATAGACAGGAAACCCTGTCCCGTTTATCGGGTTGATGATGTCCCCGAGATGAGCTCATAAAGTTTATCATGTAAACCCTGCAGGTGGATTTGTTCCACATGATAATAAGGATGAGTGGTACTAGTCTCGGATAATAAGAAACGAATTAATTTAATTATTAGTAATTGAAATTAATTCGTGGACATTCGATATCTTAAAAACGGGGAAAGTCGTATGTAATTCGGCGGAAATATTATTGTTGAAATAATATTAAATTAATTTCGGGGATTCAATTATAATTTTATAGTGGAATTAATTATAATTAAAATTGTGGAATTTAATTAAAGGTTTTCTTTTAAGGACACCGGTTTAATTAAATTGCAATTTAGCCCGAGATTTATTTACCTAAGAGGTCCCTAGTGTAACTCTATTTAAACCCCCCCCCCACCCCCTTGCCCTCTCCTAAACCTACAGAACGCCGCAACAATTAATTTCAGCAGAGAAAATAATTACGTAGCGCAATTAAGATTTTTCTCTGTTAAAATTAATTTGTTAACGCAAATAAAATTATTCTCAGAGAATAATTTATTACGCTGGTTTGAGAAAGGAGAGAGCAGAAAAGGGAGACCCAACGGATCGTTGCCCACACAACGGTTGGAGTCGGGAAGAGGCATACGCTAGAAACGTCTAAGGTTTCAACGATTCGGCTCCTTCGAATCACGCGACAAAGGTATGAGATCGAACCCTATTTCCGCAATTTTCGATCTCTGTTTTCGTTAAAAATACATCGGACGAACGATCGGGTTCCGGGAGTCGTGGTATGTGTTCCTCGACTACTGGGGGGTCAAGGACCTCCAGGACGGTGGTCGGAAGAGGAAAAACGGACCGGAAACGAGCCCGGAACAGCAGCAGCGCGCTGCTGTTCGTCACGAGCAGCGCCCGCTGGAAGCCAGGCAGCGCTCGCTGCCAAGGGCCTCTCCAGCGCCCGCTGGTGGCTGAGCAGCGGCCGCTGAACGTGAACAGCGGCCGCTGGTGGCGGGCAGCGCCCGCTGGTTGAAGCGGGCAGCAGTCGGTTCGCGCGGTTGCGCCTCGTGCGCGGCGGCTGGGCGTGAATCGGCTGCGGGGCTTCGTCGTCAGCGTAGAGCTGTCACATGAGGTCGACTGGGCGTGTTCGGATGTTCGAGTGATCGAACGGACACGTCCCGGGTAGTCGATTTCCAACAATCATAGGTCCAGGGATCGATTTCATGAACTCCAGGTACAGAGTCCGAAGACTCACCCAGTCCAATCCATATGTCCGGTTGTTTAACAACCCTCCCCTACGACGGCGTTCTGGTGTATTAACAGTGACAATGTTAGGTGCAGGTTCTAGTGGTGTATCACTACTCGGTTCGGCTGTATCTAGGTCTTTATCGTTACCTCTCAACTCATCAAGCATTATGTCACTTTTGGGCTTGTGGTCCATGACATAGTCTTCCTCTAAGAACCGAGCGTTAGTACTTATAACGATCTTCTGGTCCGTAGGACTATAGAACATGCCACCTTTAGTTCCTTTCGGGTATCCTATAAACAACCGTATTTCTGATTTGGGTTCTAACTTATCGGCGCCTTGTCGCAACACATGTGCTGGACATCCCCAGATCCGAATGTGTTTCAAGTTAGGCTTGCGCCCACTCCACAATTCCATGGGTGTAGTCGGTACGGTTTTGGTTGGAACCCTGTTCAAAATGTACGCCGCTGTTTCCAAGGCATGTCCCCAGAACATAATCGGTAAATCCGAGTAACTCATCATTGATCGCACCATTTCCATAAGAGTCCTATTCCTTCTTTCTGACATACCATTATGCTGAGGAGTATATGGTGAGGTCAGTTGGGATTCAATCCCAGTCTCTGCCAAGTATGCCTTGAACTCTCCAGACAGGTACTCGCCTCCGCGATCAGATCGCAGGCATTTTATGGATTTACCACGAATGTTCTCCACAAGAGCCTTGAATTCTTTGAACTTGTCAAAAGATTCGCTCTTGCGGCACATCAGTTATACATATCCATATCTTGAGTAATCATCAGTGAAAGTGATGAAGTACTCGTACCCTCCCCTTGCCTCAGTGGACATAGGTCCGCATACATCAGAGTGAATCAAATCCAATACTTGTTCAGCTCTACGTCCTTTACCAGAAAAAGGACGCTTGGTCATTTTACCCTCTAAACAGGATTCGCAGGTTGGAAGGTCCTCTCCTTCAACATCGCTGATTAAACCATCAGCTTTCAACCTTTGAAGTCTATTTGAGTTTATATGACCTAGCCTTAGATGCCACAAGTATAATTGATTCAGCCTAGAAGGTTCCTTTCTCTTATTGGTGTTCGTAGATGTGTTATTACTCTCGGTTCGTTGCACCGTGGAAGAATCAGGATTTAGTACATATAAATCGTCTATCAATGTACCAGAACAGATAATTTCACTATTTCTTCTTATGACCACGGAGTGATCAAAAGAAACAGAATATCCATTCAAAATTAGTTTAGAAACCGAAATCAAATTCTTTCTAAAGTTTGGTACATAAAGACAATTTTGTAAAACTAAAACCCTATCTATAAAATAAATTAATTTTATTACTAATAATTAAATTAATTCGTTTCTTATTATCCGAGACTAGTACCACTCATCCTTATTATCATGTGGAACAAATCCATCTGCAGGGTTTACATGATAAACTTTATGAGCTCATCTCGGGGACATCATCAACCCGATAAACGGGACACGGTTTCCTGTCTATAATCTATAGCATGACGTGTGTACAATTCTGATTCCCAATTTACCGAGTATCTCGACTAATCAATTAGTCTCACTCATTGGCATATTAAAGAACCGAGAATTGGACACACGCACCTATAATTATATAGGGATTAGGAATTCGTATATCCGTAATGTCTGAGGTCTATTTCGATTACTTCGATTAGTATAAATCGAACGCCCTCCCGTGGTCCTGCTCAATACACCAAGTGTACGAGTGTAACATAATAGTCAAGACCAACTATTACCCAGTCACACTACGACGTACCGATGGATTGTCCCTGTCCATCTAAGTCGTGAGCTTCTGTTCGATAGTATACGAGTAACCGACAGTATGATCTTCCGCGTGTCTCCTCACGCCATACTGTCTACAACGTATATATCTAGGACTATTGCATAAAGTACATGAAAGACAAAATGCCGACAGTTTGATTAATAGATAATAAAATACATATAAGGAGTTCCATATTGTCACTAAACTAGACATTTAGAATATAACTCCATCAATCTCCCACTTATACTAAAAGTCTAGTTGCCCTCTCCCATATATCCGATACCCATCCCCTTCACGTGTCTCTTGAACGCTTCCGCTGGAAGTGCCTTCGTAAAGGGGTCTGCCAGGTTATCCGCTGATGCAATCTTGGTGACAACCGCATCGCCTCTCCCGACGATGTCTCTTCTCAGGTGGTACTTGCGATCTATGTGTTTACTCGCATTGTGGGCCCGTGGTTCCTTCGCATTTGCCACTGCACCGCTATTGTCACAATAAATTGTGATAGCTCTAGGCAATTTAGGAACCACATTTAAGTCCATAAGGAAGTTCCGGAGCCACACCGATTCTTTAGCTGCCTCAGAGGCTGCTACATATTCGGCTTCCATGGTAGAGTCCGAAATGCATTTCTGCTTAACACTCTTCCATGAGACTGCACCACCTCCTAATGTGAACACATAGCCTGATGTAGACTTTCGCTGATCCTTATCAGATTGGAAATCCGAGTCTGTGTAACCAATAGGAATCAACTCGGACACTTTGTAACTCAGAACATAATTCCTAGTCCTTCGCAGGTACTTAAGTATGTTCTTTACAGCAGTCCAGTGACCCTGTCCAGTGTTACTCTGATATCTAGCTACCATGCCTACGGCATAGCAGATATCAGGTCTCGTGCACAATATTGCATACATTAGACTTCCTACTGCCGAAGCATAAGGAACCTTCTTCATGTAATCTATCTCCTTTTGTGTCTTGGGACACATATCCTTAGATAGATGAACTCATGGCAGAAAGGTTGAGAACCTCTCTTGGAATTCTGCATGTTGAAACGAGCTAGAATCGTATCAATATATGAAGCCTGGGACAAGCTTAATGTTCTTTTCCGGCGATCCCTTATAACCTTGATCCCAAGAACATGCCCAACTTGTACTAAGTCTTTCATATTGAATTGCTTGGACAACCATCCCTTTATGTCCGACATCTTCACATTGTTGCCAATTAGAAGGATGTCGTCTACATAAAGCACGAGAAACGCCACACTGTTTCCGTCACTTCTCCGGTATACACACGACTCGTCCATGCTTTGAATGAATCCATAAGACAGGATAACCTCATCAAACCGCATGTTCCAAGATCTGGAAGCTTGCTTCAATCCATAAATTGATCGGTTTAGCTTACACACTAGATGCTCTTGGCCTTTCTTAATGAAACCTTCTGGCTGTCTCATGTAAATGGTCTCGTCAAGATTCCCATTCAAGAATGCTGTCTTGACGTCCATTTGCCACACCTCATAATCCATATAAGATGCTATAGACAAAAGAATCCGGATCGACTTTAGCATAGCTACCGGCGAAAAAGTTTCCTCATAATCGATCCCTTCTTTCTGAGTATACCCTTTCGCAACAAGCCTAGCCTTGAAGGTTTCCACCTTCCCGTCAGACCCTCTTTTTATCTTGTAAACCCACTTGCAACCAATGGCTTTTACACCTTTGGGCGGTGCTACAAGATTCCAGACTTGATTTTAATCCATAGATTCAATCTCAGATTTCATTGCCTTTTGCCAAGACTGAGCATCTTGATCTTTAAGCGCCTCGTCGTAGGTCCAGGGATCGGCCTCATGTTCTCCAGGTAACAAGTCCTAAGACTCACCTATAAACATGAACCTATCGGGTTGTCGAACAACCCTCCCACTACGACGACGCTCCGGTGTAACCTCAGTAACTACATGTGCAGACTGTGGTGGTGTATCACCCGGTTGGGTTGGTCGTCCCCTCTCATTTCTTTAAGTATTATCTCACTCTTGGGCTTGTGGTCCATTATATAATCCTCTTCCAAGAACCGAGCGTTGGTGCTAACAACGATCTTCTGGTCCTTAGGACTATAAAATAGACCACCTTTCGTTCCTGTAGGATATCCTATAAACAACCGAATATCCGAACGTGACTCCAACTTATCAGCCCCATGCTTCAGCACATATGCTGGACAACCCCAGATCCAAATGTGTTTCAAGTTTGGCTTACGCCCGGTCCACAATTCCGAGGGCGTCTTAGGGACTGATTTAGAAGGCACTAAGTTCAGGATATACGCCGCTGTTTCCAAGGTATATCCCCAGAACGAAACTGGTAGGTCTGAGTAACTCATCATAGCTCTTACCATTTCCATAAGAGTCCTATTCCTTCTTTCTGCTACACCATTCTGCTGGGGCGTGTATGGTGCAGTCATCTGGGAATCAATCCCATTCTCTAATAAGTACGCCTTAAACTCTCCCGAGAGGTACTCTCCTCCACGATCAGATCGTAGAGTCTTTATGGTTTTACCATGAAGGTTCTCCACAAGAGCTTTGTACTCCTTGAACTTGTCAAAGCACTCGCTCTTGCGGCGCATCAGGTATATAAAACCATACCTCGAGTAATCATCCGTGAAAGTTACGATATATTCATAACTTCCTCTCGCTTGGACAGATAAAGGCCCGCACAAATCAGAGTGAATCAATTCCAGTACTTCCTTGGATCTATACCCCTTATCACTAAAGGGTCGCTTGGTCATTTTTCCTTCCAGGAATGATTTGCAGGTCGGAAAGTCCTCATCTTTCACATCACTGAGTATTCCATCAGTTATCAACCTTTGAATCCTGCCCAAGTTAATATGACCTAGCCTAAGATGCCATAAGTACTTTTGATTCATCCTAGAAGGCTCCTTTCTCTTATTGGTACTAGATGTGTTATATGACTCTACTCGTTGCACCGTGGAATAATCGGGATTTAGTATATCTAAGTTGCCTATCAATGTACCAGAACAGATATAATCACAAATCTTTTTGACAATAACAGAACTATCAAAAGAAACAGAATATCCATTCAAAACCAATTTAGAAACCGAAACAAGGTTCTTTCTAAAATTCGGTACATAAAGACAATTATTAAATACCAAAACATTATTATTAAAAGATAAATAAATATCTCCCACTGCAACTGCCGCCACTTTCGTTGCGTTGCCCATGTAGATAGTGATCTCTCCCTCTCTAAGCCGCCGGGTTTCCTGGAACCCCTGCAAAGAATTGCATGCTGGAAATCGATATCCCGGGGTATCAAAAAATTGCGGAACCGATAACCCCGACCGAAATCCCATCGCCGGAAACCCGCGAACCACCGGACGGAACCGGGCTCGACCCGAGCATCGCCGCGGGATGAACCCGCGGCCGAAAACCCTAGCCGAGCCCCCGCCGGGGCTCGCGATCGATGATGATCGCGTGGGGCTGCCTAGCAGCCCCCGGCGGTGAGTCCGGCGACTCACCGCCACCACCGACCGGGGAGGGAGCGCCCAGCCGCGGCGCGAAGCCGCGGCAGCCCCCAGCGATCGACCTAGGGTCGATCGCTCGCCCCGGCGTCCAGCCGGGGCTCCCCTCGTGTGGTCGCTGCCGGCGGTCGAAGCCCTAGGCTTGACCGCCACCCCCTCGACTCCCAGCCGAGGGTTGCTCTCGATCCCGGCGGGGATCCCTAGACCACCGGCGGTCCGGTGGTCTTCGACCACCACCGCTCGGTCTATCCCCGTCCCCGGTTTCGTTGTTTTTCCGGATCGTGTGTTCATGCATGTATCACAATTTAATTGAACATAAAATCACACAAGGAGTTTTATGATCATACCTTTGATTCGTTGTGCGGAGAAACGAAATCAATTGAAGACCTTTGAATCTTCCTACGTATTCCTTGCACTCCGTTCGAACGTCGGGTGGGCGACGATCTATCGAACTCTTATGGATCTCCTTCAACTCTCTAGAATATCAAGTATGATAATCTTGTCTTATGATTTATGAAGGCCATGTAGTGCTTTTATAGGCTACGTAGGGGATCTAAAGGAGGTGGAATATTGGGCTTCCAATATTGAAGATTAAATTGAGCCCACTGCTCAAGTCCATTAATCCTTATCAATATTAATTAATTTATTTTCCACTATATAAATTAATTGCACTCCCAATATTAAACCATATTATATCAAATAATATTTCTCCGGTAGTATTATTTATTCCGTGTATTTAAGATTTAAATATCCATGAATAAAATTAATTTATTGCTAATTAATTTATTCATCTCTTTAATCCGAGACTAGTACCATTCAACCTTAATTATTGTGCGGAACGAATCCACTCATGAGGTTTACACAATAATTCCTTATGAACTCATCTCGGGGATATTATCAACCCTTCCGGGATACACTGTCCGGTCAATCATTCACGGCATGCCATATATGAAATATAGTGACCCAACTTAACCGGTAATTAACCCAATAATTAAATCGGTTAATTCCTTTGGTAAATCAAATTCACTTATATTAAATATACACACCCGCAATAATATCGGGGATTAAGAATAAAATACACTGAGACTCGAATCGGTTATCGCCGGCAGTCCTAATCGATGAATCTCAACGATCCGCTCAATACACCAAGTGTACAAGTGTGATAAAATAATTAAGACAAATTATTTTCTCTCTCACACAACGACTATACCGATGGATTGGTCCGGGTCCATCTAGGTCGTGAGCCACTGTTTGATTAAATACGAGTAACCGATAGTATGATCTTCTGTGTGGGCCCGACACACCATACTAACTACAACGTATAAAATCTAGGACTATGATTTGCATATATTTAATTAATAATAATTAAAAGCAAACAATTGTTTATTAATTTAATAGATTAAATGCTATGACCGGGAGTTTACCGTTACTTAAATCTAGACATTAAGTACACAACTCCAACAATCTCCCACTTGTACTAAGGTCTAGTCATTTCCTCCAAACTCCCGGTTCCCATACTCATCACGTGCTTTAAAGTGTACTTCCAAGAAGTACTATGTGAGTGAGCAATCTAGGTTGCCGCTCTGAAGTTATCTTGGTGACTACTACGTCGTCTCCCTCGACGATGACTCGTATCAGGTGGTACTTGCTCTATGTGTTATCATCACTTTTGACTTATGACTTCTTCCAGTTCACCGTGCACCGCTATCCAATAGCCTTTGGTAAACTAAGGGTCATATCCAAGTCAAGAGGTTATCCCGGAACCTAACCAAAACTTCCGCTGCCTCTGAGGCTGCTATTCGGTTATGAGAGATTCTGATAAGCGTCCTGCTTATCACTCTTTCATTTCATGGTTCCACCTCTTTCTAAAAGTGAACACATAGCCTGATATCGACTTACACTGGTCCTTCTTTGATTTTTGGATCTGAGAAACTGTAATCTAAGAAGATTTCGTCTTGCTCCGTAAGCCAGTACTATGAAAGTACTCTTACAGCATTCGAACATCCCTTATCCAGATTACTTTGATATCCTCCCACTACGCAAACGGCATAGTTGATATAAGGTTGTCAACATTGCATCTATAAGGATTTCCACACATAAAGTGTAGGAAACTGCTTTGTCTTCATCTATCTCCTTCATGTGTTCGAAACACATATCCTTTAGATAGATGTATATTCTGTCTCTGAAAAGCAATAACCTTTCTCAGAAGTATGCATGCTTAAAACAAACCATAATCGTATAAGGTATCTAGGAGAAGTACAATGTTCTTATCGTTAGAACGAACGATCTTAAGAACATGCTCTAACTTCTACTCAATCTTATATCTCGATTTATTTAGACAACCATTATTTTATGTCTGACAACATTTTTACATTGTTGCCAATGATAAAATGTTATCTACATAAAATCTCCGAGAAACACCACCTTGTTTCCATTACGTCTCCAATACACCTTTCGTCTATGCCTTTTGATGAATCCATCAAATGGATTATCCCATCAATTCGCAAGTTCCACGACTCATAGCTTTGTTTCAATCCATAATGGATTTACTAAGCTTGTACTCTAAATGATCTTGCCTCTTAACAATAATCTTTATTGTTTCCTAAGCAGGCACATTTAGATCTAGTACTGCCTTTGTGCAGAGCTAGGGATCGATTTCATCATTACCAGATCCAGAGTTAAAACTCTTCTAGTCTTATGAACAACCTCCCACTGCAATGGCGTCGCGGTGTATAACAGTAATAACAGTAGGTCCAGTATGTAGTGTACTTCTACTCGGTTTGGTTGGTTCCTAGTCTTTGTCCTTTTTCTCATTCCAAGGTACTGCGTCAGTTCGGGCTTTGTGGTTCTTCTAATAGTCTTTCTCTAAGAATCGGGCGTTACACGTCCTTCTGGTTCATAGTACTATAGAACACACAACACTTTGTTCATCTAGGATATCCTACAACCATATTGAATATGCCGTTGTCTCTAGGAATATCCATAGAACATAGGTAGTTCCTAACAACTTGTCCTTTTACTATTAGAATTCTATTTCTTATTGACTCACCATCTCTACACGTAAGTGTATGGTGTAGTCATTTGAGACTTAATCTCAATCTTTGATTGTGTTACGTGGTAGCCTCTGCGACTAAGTCGCAGGCTTCTAATGGATATACTTTGAAGGTTCCCCATAATTTCTTTGTGACTAAAACACTTCGATTTTATGGCACATCAAGCATTCTAATCCATCTTCGAGTATTCTTAAAAAAAAAAACTACTCGCACCTTACACATATCATTGATCATTCTTAATACTTGTCCGAATTCTATCCTTTACCAAAAGGTATGCTTAGTTGTATTATCTTCCAAATTCAATTCTTAGGTCGGAAGGTCTATTCCTTCAACTATAATTGATCAAATCAATTTCGACCATTTGAATCTTATTTGAATAAATACTACTAAGTATAAGAATTCACAAGTATAATGATTTAATGAAGAAATATCTAATCAAGTAAAACAAGTTATAGAACGGTTTGTTGCATCGTGGCAGACTTAGGATCTATCATTCATAGCTTCAAATCGTAAAATCGTTTTTGAAGGAAATCGGAAAACGGAATTTAAAACATAAAAACAAAACATAAACGAAATTGTTTCTCGACCCGAAGGTCGGATCTACTGCAAACAAATAAAGAGACTCGGACGAACAGCTTCGATCTCTTCTCCGGCGACTCCGGCGGCGACGGCGAACTGCGGGACCGGCGGCTCTTCCGACTTCTCGGTGCGTAATTTTTTTGTCTCCTGCTGCCCGTCGCGCCCCTCTCTTTTAAAGACTTCAAAATTTGAATTTCAGATCGCGGCTGTTTCTCGCCCCTTAGGAATAGGCGTCCTTGGTCAACGGGTTGGGGGATAAGTCAGATCCCCCGAATCCAGGAATTCTGGTACGCTGCCAGCTTGCCCGCAGCGAATCTCCTGTCACAGCCGCTCTCTGCCCAAATCGAAATCTGCAGGTATCTCTTCTCCTCCACAGGTGGTCGGACCAGGCACAGTACTTGGTACTTCTGGCTCTTCTGCTTCGTGACCTTACCCATTTGCCCGATGTGGTCAAACTGTTGCTTGTCACTACCGCTCCAGAACTTTGCCCATAGAAGGGGATTTCCTTGCCTCTTTTGCCCAGTGCGCCACCTGTTACCTGCATCACCACACACTCTGCCCAAACACCTAATTGTGCCCTCCCAGACACGTAAACGACTCAAACTGACTCGATAAAGGGTGTAAAAGTGCTCTAAGATGAGCAAATAAAATGGCTCATCAGAACCGCACACACTTGGATACGCTTGTCCCCAAGCGTGGGCTCTGATTTGCCTGACTCAAGACCAAAGTGAAGACAGAAATGAAAGAAGTAGGGAGAAATAAAACAAAGGACTTTAGCATGATCAGTACAGGGCATAGTACATACAAATAACACAAAATTCAAGTAAAGATAAAAAAAAAAAAAAAAAAAAAAAAATAAGTCAAGAGTCTGTTCAAGGTCTTTGGGTTCACTCCCTCACAGTGTTTCTCTCTTTTTAGTGTATGGGTTCAATGACACTCATTTTCTGCTGTGACTTCACTTTGCCTAAATTTGCCTTATTGCTAATCTGAGTTTGTTTTAACTGAGTAGGGAATTATCAAAGGGACTTTTATTAGGTTGTAGTGTTTGGCTCATTTGGGTAGATTTTGAGGAGTAGGCACTATGGGCAGAGGGCTTTTTGATGTTAGCCTTTTCTCTGCCACTTTGCCCCTTTCTTACGGGCCTTAGCACAACAACTTTTATTCTATTTTTTCTCTTTTTTTTTTTTTTTTCCTTTTTTTTTTCTTTTTTTCTATTCTTTTTTTTATTCTTTTTTTTTTCTTTTTTTTTTTTTTTTTTTTTTATTCTCTTTTTTTTTAACACTATGCCCTAACTCCCTCTTATCTCTGTGGCTGCCTATGTAATGTGGGCATAATACCAGATGAGTTCACAAGGAAATATCCAATCAGGCTCAAAGGGGCTAGCAAGGGACAGTGTTATTTATTCAATGAAACAAGAAAATGCCCTAATCATCTAATAACCCTACTCAGTCAAACTACTCAATTCAGCAAACAGGCAAAGACAAGCATTGTAAAAATCACAGCAGACTCTCAAAGAAAGAAATCATATAATCATGTGGGCTCAATTCTCACAGTTTGCCTAGAACAGTTCCATCATCCCTATTTCATGCATCTTAACTACAAAGTTTGAGTTACTGTATGTATGTTTGCCCAAAGTGATCACATAATCATGCTGACTCGATTAGAAACAGGGGTTTGCCCTTTCCCTTTCCCCCATCACACACTTTGCCTGGGCAAAGTGTGCAAAAGTAATAAGATTGGTAGGGGCTACCCACGACCAGACTGTGACTCTAAAAGTTTGGCGCACCTGCCCCCTCACACACTTTGCCTGGGCAAAGTGTGTCAGCAGGGAGATCAACCTAGTCTCCCCCGAACCAAAGTGACTCGGGGGTGACCTTAACAAAACAAAAATAGAAAAAATAAAAAACTAACAACTACTAAAAACAAGGGAGGGTACATTTTAGGAGGTGGAGGCAGGTGTGTACCTGAATCCACAGTAGTCAAAGTATGCGACCATCATCGCCTTCACGTCTCCGAACGCCTTCTCGATCTTTTCCAACCGTGCCTCGATAGCGCCTTGCCTCTCTGCAATCTCCTCTTTGGCCTTAGCCTCTGCAATTGGATCTCTCGCCTCTGCCTTTACCGCAACTGGTTTCTCCTCCAGGAATTTCACACTGCCATCACTCAAAGGGACTATGTCCTGCATGCGCTTGAAGCACTGGATGTCAAACTTGCCTTCAGTCATCATGTCCAGCTCTTTGCCCTCCTTGATCAGGTTCATCTTTGCTGCATACACCATCGGGAAGTGGGCCAATGAGAGGCGCTGGAGAGGGTGAGTATGGAGCCACTTCATCTGGGCACAGAGGCATGAACTGAAATGCAGCCTTATGTTCTGGGTCATGCACCACAGTATGCCCAACTCGATCTGGGAAACTGCACTGCTGCTGTCGATCTTGCCAAAGAAGTTGATAGCCAGGATCCGGTGGCAGACTCTGAGGGCATGGCTCTTGAATTGGATGGACTTGGTGGTTTGCCCCACGAACTCGCCTCCTTTGCCCAACTCTTTCCAGATCTTCTGCAGCTCCCTCTTTGTGTACTCCGGGAAAGTCCTCAGTGCTTCCTGGTAGGCCTTTGACTTCAGATCCGCAATACCTGCCATATCCAAACATAAATCTAATTCATTACCACCAATAGAAACACCTCGACCAAACAACTCAAACTGTATTCCTATCACTCCCTCGTCTTTGGTCTCTTTGATACCCAGAGACCCAAAGAACTCTCTCACGACGCCTTCGTTGATTTTCCCAGACCACTCAAGAAACGGCTCCCACCCAATAGTTTGGAAGTAGCCTCGGACCTCCTTCTCCACACCCATCAGTTTGAGCGAGTCGAAACACACTGTTTTGGGGGCCGCGATTTCGCGCGCCGTTGTGTCAACCGCCTTTCTCTTCTTTGTGGATGCGCGGGTCCGGCTTTTGGGGGTTTTGTAGGTCACCTCCTCCACCTCGTCCTCCTCCATCGGAGTCTTGCCGGCGGCCGCGGAATCTTCTTTCTCCTTCTCGTCGGAGGTGGATCCGGCAGTGGGGGTGGGAGAAACCTTCTTCTTGCCTTTGCCCGCAACCCTTTTCTGCTTCTTTTTCGGGGGGCTGTCAGCGGCGGCTTTGCCCTCCTCCTCCTGGGCGGCGGTGGCTAGGGTTTCCAGATCCCTCTCGCTAGTGGTTTTGGACTCGTCGATCTCCTTGGCCAGATCGTCGATTGGGGTGTTGTCGGTTTCAGTCGTGGCGGGGCTGGGTAGTATGGTGGCCAGGGGAACGGCGTTGAGGGCTTCTTCGGCGGTGGGGGATTTGGGCTTTGCCGGACTTGATTTCTTCGGTGACACCATCTTCTTCAACTTTGATGCAGCGGTACCTATGGTAAGATCAATTAGGGTTTTGTTAGGAATTTTTCTCAATTTGTTTTTCGCTCTAGTAGATACCATAAGGAGAGAGAGAAGGAATATATAATTGTTTTTGAATTTTGAAATTAAGGGAGTTATTGGCAGTTATCGGGAATCGCGAATGAATAGGGGCGTGATGATGGTGGAGTTGCAGAGTCCTTAGATGGGACGGTTTTCAGCCCTTGAAAATCGCAACTGCCCACTTGCGCTCCTGTTTGCCCAAAGTCTCAGTCTGCCCAAAGTAAACTCCTGCAAAATCAAAAACACACATACCCTTCCTCACGGCATAGTCAAAGTCTCTTGTTGCAAGTAGTTTTATTCCTAATCTAAATAAAAGGGAAAATAATAAAAATAAACATACATACCAGGTTGCCTCCTGGCCAGCGCCCTAGTTATAGTCCCGGGCAGGACCCAATTGCTCATTTGATCACTCAATCAGGGCAAGCTGCCCTTCCAAATTCTCTTGCCCAAAGTAGGGCTTCACTCTATGGCCATTCACTTTGAATATATAATCATCATCCTTTTTGCTTTTCAATTCCACAGATCCATTTGGGCTGACATGGTGAACAAAATAAGGCCCTTCCCATTTAGAGGACAGTTTGCCCGTACGGAACTGACTCCTGGTTTGGTACAGTAAGACTAACTGTCCAGCTTCAATCTTTTTCTTCTTAATCAGTTTGTCATGGGCTATTTTGGTCCGCTCTTTGTAGTGGGCAGCATGGTCATACGCCTCAATGCGAAGCTGCTCCAATTCGACCAAGTCAAGTTTACGCTCGTTCCCAGCCAGATCCCAGTCAAAGTTGACCTTGTTCACAGCCCAGTGTGCCTTGTGCTCTATCTCTACGGGCAAATGACAGGCTTTCCCAAATATCATTCGGTAGGGAGATAAGCCAAATGGAGTCTTGAACGCAGTGCGGTATGCCCACAGTGCATCATCCAGTTTGCCTGCCCAATCCTTCCCCTCTGGTCTAACTGTCTTCCTCAGAATAGCCTTGATAATCCTGTTAGAGAGTTCTGCTTGGCCGTTTGCCTGGGGGTGATAGGCACAGGTGATTCGATGAGTGACTCCATATTTTCTCAGTAGCCTCTCAATGATATAATTGCAGAAATGGGTCCCCTGATCACTGACAAGCGCTCTGGGCACACCGAATCGAGTGAAGATATTCCCTTTGAGGAATTCAGCCACAATGCGCGAATCATTGGTGGTGGTGGCCTTTGCTTCGACCCACTTGGAGACATAATCAACTGCTAGGAGTATGTATTCCTTACCTTGTGAACTCGGAAATGGCCCCATGAAGTCTATGCCCCAGACATCAAAGATCTCTACTGGAAGTATGGGCACAGAGGGCATTTCATTGCGCTTGGTCAAGTTGCCTTCCTTCTGACACTCGTCACACCTCTTGCATAGGTCATAGCAGTCTTTGAGCAAAGTGTTCCAGTAGAATCCGCAATCTAGAACCTTTCTTGCCGTTCGCCTAGGCCCAAAGTGGCCTCCACAGGGTTGCTTGTGGCAGTGATCCACTATGCCCTGCTGTTCAGACTCAGGAATGCATCTTCTAAGGACTTGGTCTTCACATCTTTTCCACAAATAGGGTTCATCCCAAACGTAGCTCCTTGCCTCGCGTTTCATTTTGTTTTTCTCATAATACGTCATGCCTTCCCTGAAAATCCCTGTAACCATAAAGTTCACGAGGTCAGCAAACCATGGCTCTTCGCCCAAAGTGGTAATAGAATATAAATGCTCATCGGGGAATGTTTCGGTGATAGGCATATCCTCTTCTTTTTGGAGAATCCTACTGAGGTGATCCGCCACCAGATTTTGATTCCCAGACTTGTCTCGAATTTCAATGTCAAACTCCTGGAGTAACAGGATCCATCGAATAAGCCTTGGTTTAGTCTCCTTCTTTGCCATGAGGTACTTCAATGCAGCGTGGTCTGTGTACACTATGGTCTTACTGCCCAGCAGATATGACCTAAACTTCTCGAAGGCAAAGACTATTGCCAAAAGCTCCTTCTCAGTCGTGGCATAGTTGCTTTGGGCGGCATTAAGGGTCTTCGAGGCATAGTAGATCACATGCCTTTCTTTCCCTTTTATTTGCCCTAGCACAGCCCCCACTGCATATCCACTTGCATCACACATCAGCTCGAATGGCATGCCCCACTCTGGTGGTTGAATAATAGGCGCTGTGACCAATCTTTCCTTCAAGTGGTTGAAAGCAGCCTTGCAGTCCTCATCAAAGTCCCATTCTACATCATTCTGAAGCAGTCTGGTCAAAGGGCGAGCAATTTGGGCAAAGTCCTTCACAAAGCGTCTGTAGAAACCAGCATGCCCTAAGAACCCTCTGACTTGCTTCACATTCCTCGGATATGGTAGCTTCGAGATGACTTCGATTTTTGCTTTATCCACCTCTATGCCCTTAGCTGAAACAACATGTCCAAGGACGATTCCCTCTTCGACCATGAAATGACATTTTTCGTAATTTAGTACTAGGCTCTTCTCTACACACCTTTTGAGCACCATCTCTAAGTGTTCCAGGCAGGAGTCAAAGGAGTTGCCATACACGGTGAAATCGTCCATGAACACTTCAATTCCATTCTCGAGCAGATCAGCGAAAATACTCATCATGCATCTTTGAAAAGTTCCTGGTGCATTGCAGAGGCCAAAGGGCATTCTTCTGTAAGCAAAGGTGCCAAAAGGACAGGTGAAGGTGGTTTTGTCCTGATCCTCTTGAGCAACCCATATCTGCATATACCCTGAGTAGCCATCTAGAAAACAGAAGTGCTTCTTCCCAGCCAATCTCTCTAACATTTCATCAATGAAGGGCAAAGGGAAGTGATCCTTGCGGGTTACCTTATTCAGTTTGCGGTAGTCAATGCAAACTCTCCACCCAGTTTGTAGTCGTGTGGCAATCTGCTCATTCCTTTCGTTCTCTATGACTTGAACTCCAGACTTCTTTGGTACCACGTGCACTGGGCTAACCCACTTGCTGTCTGACACTGGGTAGATTATGCCCACACTGAGAAGCTTTTTGATCTCTTTGAGCACAACTTCCTTCATTGCTGGATTGAGCTTCCTTTGGGGATCACGTACGGGCATAGAGTCATCTTCCAGAAGAATGTGGTGTTGGCAGATGCTTGGACTTATCCCTCTGATGTCAGCCAAAGTCCACCCTATGGCCTGTTTGTACTGCCCCAGCACATATCTCAACCTTCCCTCCTCTGCCTCTTGTAAATAGGCACTTATGATGACGGGCAAAGTGTCATTATCTCCCAAATATAGATACTTGAGATGCTTGGGCAGTTTTTTCAATTCCAGCATTGGTGGCTTTTCAAGGGAAGGCACCATGATCATTTCTTCAATCTCTATTGGTTTGCCCGGGTTGCCTTTGAAATCCTCCAGAGAGTCTAGCTGCTCAACTGGTTCTTGTAATTCTTCTGGTTCGCCCTCCATATCAAACTCAGTAAGCCCTTGCTGAATGGCTATCTCAGTATGGTCATACTTGCCACATTGGAGTGCCTTTGCCTCCACTGCTTTCTCAATTTGGTCAATGTAGTGGATTTCCTCGGTGTCGGCTTGGTGCTTCATGGATTTGTAGAGGTCAAAGGTGACCGTCTCTCCCTCGAATTTGCACGTCAGCCTTCCGGTTTCACAGTCGATGTGGGTCCTTGCTGTTTTTAGGAACGGTCTGCCCAATATCATCACAGGGGCTTTACTTGATCTGCCCATATCGAGTACATAGAAATCAGCAGGAAATATCAACTCTTCCACTTTGACCAGGACATCTTCCAGTATGCCCTCAGGATAAACATTAGATCTATCAGCCAGTTGGATCACAACTCGAGTGGGCTTCAGTTGCCCGATTTCCAGGTCTTCATACATCGTTTTGGGCATAACGTTAATTGATGCTCCCAAATCGAGCATTGCTTTTTCTATCTTCATATGCCCTATGATGCACGGGATGTAGAACATGCCTGGGTCTCCACACTTTGTAGGTCCAGTCTTTTTAATAACTGCAGAGACATTCTCCCCCACCTCAAACTTCGCATCATCCTGATATTTGACCTTCTTTGTGCAAAGCTCCTTCAAGAACTTAGCACATCTGGGCATAGCGTTCAGTATGGTCAGAAGGGGCATATTGATTTCCACCTTCTTGAACATTTTGAACATCTCTTGAGTTTCTTCTTTCTCACGGTTTTTACTCAGTCTGCCTGGGAAGGGTGGCTTGATTTTTGGTGGTGGAGATTTGTCCCTCTTTGCCCTGACTGTCACCTCTTCTTGCTCAATATCTGTCCCAGGGTCTTCCTCAATGACCGGGGGGCCATCTAACACGGGCTCTTTGCTCTTTTTTGCAGACTTTTCCACTATGGTGAGTGGTTTGCCACTCCTGAGCTGGACGGCATTAACATGAGCATTGTTCACTTCGACTTTTGGGGGCAAAGTACCTCCTTTCTGTTCCAGCTTTGCCACCACTTGAGTAAGATGTGAGACTTGGGCTCCTAGATTTTGGAACTGCCCTCTAGTCTCTTGCTTGAATTTCTCATTCTCTTGGTGGGCTTTGGCATTCTCTTGCTGGAACTTAATATTCTCTTTGACCAAAGTTTCCATCATTTCAGACAAGGTAGCCCCTTTGGTCTGAGCGGGCTGGTGGTACATCCCTGGGCCTTGCTGTTGGTATTGCCCCTGCTGATTGTAGCGCTGGAAATTCTGGTTACCATTATACCCCTCATTGTAGTTGTTGCTATTCCTATATCTATTATCATAGTATGGTTTCCCCCTTCCTTGCCCATTACCGTTACTCTGCCCCATCGCTTTGACCTCCTCGTCATACAGTGAGGGGCATTCATCAGTGGCATGCTCTATGCCCTGGCAGATCTGGCAAGCTTTCACACCTCTCTTTGGCCCGGTGGCCATAGTGTTCATAAACTTTTCCATCGCGCTGCATAGTTTGTCGATTTTTAGGTCCGCAGCAGTGGTTGTCCCCAAATTGGTCCTGGGCAACTCACTTCCATCATCTCTGAACTCCTCTGCCATCTCCTTGAAGAGTTTAAATGCCTCCTCAGCACTTTTATTCAGGATGGACCCTCCACTAGCAGCATGCAAGAGGGTTCTCTCGTGCATCCTTAGCCCAGACACAAAGTATTGGATCAAATCGTGATCAGGGATTTGGTGCTGAGGACACTTTGCCAACATCTGCTTAAACCGTGCCCAATAAGCGGGAAACTCTTCGCCTGCCCCCATCCTAATGCTACTGATGTTCCTTCGCATGTGTTGGATCCGTGCGGCAGGGAAGTATTTTTCCAAAAACTTCTGCTGGAGCTGTGCCCAAGTAGTGATTTGTCCTTCGGGCAGAGTGTAGAGCCACTCTCGTGCTCCATCCCCAAGTGAAAAGGGAAAAGCCAGCAGTCGGATGTATTCACTCAAAGGGGGCCCTCCCCTTATGGTTCCGCAGGCTAACTCGAAGTCTTGAAGATGCCTCTGTGGGTCTTCCATGGGCATATCGCTGAACTTAGGTAGTATTTGGATGAAATTGTGTTTCATCTCCCAGTTCTCGTTGATGGTGGGCAAAGGGATGGCTGATGGTTGGAGGTTCAGATTGGCAGGGAACATCATTTCCCTGAGGGTTGCCATTACAGCTGGTTCCGGTGAAGGTCTTGGTGGGGTAACTGGTTCACCTCTCCTTGCCCTTCTCGGATTTTCTGCCCTTGGTGATCGGGCAGCTTCTTGGGCGGCACGTGCTAACGCTTTGGCTAGTCTTGTCTCTTTTCGGATTCGTTTCGCGGTCTTTTCGATCTCAGGGTCGTACCAGGGTACAATCTCTTTGCCCGAAGTGGAATCCTGCATAAACAAAACAAGTCAAACTGTTAGCACAGACGACTTACTGTTGGAAATTTGCCTCCCCGGCAACGGCGCCAATTTTGACGAGCGCGCATGCTTGTCGCGGAGCAAACGCGCGGCCAAAATGATATTTATATTTAGCCAGTACTCTTATTACTACAAAACGTAGATAATGGCAAGTACGTGGGGTCGGTCCCACAAGGAGGCAATTACAGTAGGTGATCTCGGCTTTGCCCAAGGGGTTGTCACAAAAAGATTTGATTTTGGGGTGCTGTGGGCACAGCGGTTTTGCAATCGTTTCAACACTTTGACTAACTACGGCTAACCAAACTAACATGCAAATTAAAGAGAACTAAAAAGTAAACAAACCAATCACTCAGATCTAACAGAATATTAAAGGGAAAAACTTAAATCAAATAGGAAACAAAGCATCCGGGCAGACGACTTCACTCAGGATCGTTAGGGCAAACATCCGTTCATTGGCACTAAGGATTTTTACCAGCGGTTTGTCAGCAGTTATGGGGTGTGTAAGACAAAAGTGGTCCTATTGTGTCACGCCCAACAGTTGCCCCACCCCTCATCTATCCTTACTGTGTAAAGAAAAGGCTAGCTAACACTTTGCCTAATCCCCCTGGATCTGAACAATTCGATAACCTATGCGACCAAACATGGATCTAGTTTGCCCAAACCCGCATTACCCTCTAGACAGACCCGCTCGGCCAATAGCATGCTCGAAACATACGACCGCATCTCCTGCAAGTTCTAGTGCTATGCCCGCAACAATACTACAAGGTACATCTATGCGGTTTGCCAATCACCAGTATCCCAGTTTGTAAAGGTTCACTAGTGGTCGTCCTAGTTAGCCCAAACTCCCCAGAAATAAACCTCAAACAACTTTGCCTCGGGAACAAACGCCCAACCGGTTAGTTCAGCCCCTCCAACCTCGCGGTCTAACTAAACCCTAATTCCACCTTCGATCCGTCCCTGCCCAGATGCAAAACAACTTAGCTACTCATACAGAAATTAAAAGACAAAATAATTAAGGGAAAACGATCTATATTATTCATAGCTTCAAATCGTAAAATTGTTTTTGAAGGAAATCGGAAAACGGAATTTAAAACTTAAAAACAAAACATAAACGAAATTGTTTCTCGACCCGAAGGTCGGGTCTACTGCAAACAAATAAAGAGACTCGGACGAACAGCTCCGATCTCTTCTCCGGCGACTCCGGCGGCGACGGTGAACTGCGGGACCGGCGGCTCTTCCGACTTCTCGGTGCGTAATTTTTTTGTCTCCTGCTGCCCGTCGCGCCCCTCTCTTTTAAAGACTTCAAAATTTGAATTTCAGATCGCGGCTGTTTCTCGCCCCTTAGGAATAGGCGTCCTTGGTCAACGGGTTGGGGGATAAGTCAGATCCCCCGAATCCAGGGATTCTGGTACGCTGCCAGCTTGCCCGCAGCGAATCTCCTGTCACAGCCGCTCTCTGCCCAAATCGAAATCTGCAGGTATCTCTTCTCCTCCACAGGTGGTCGGACCAGGCACGGTACTTGGTACTTCTGGCTCTTCTGCTTCGTGACCTTACCCATTTGCCCGATGTGGTCAAACTGTTGCTTGTCACTACCGCTCCAGAACTTTGCCCATAGAAGGGGATTTCCTTGCCTCTTTTGCCCAGTGCGCCACCTGTTACCTGCATCACCACACACTCTTCCCAAACACCTAATTGTGCCCTCCCAGACACGTAAACGACTCAAACTGACTCGATAAAGGGTGTAAAAGTGCTCTAAGATGAGCAAATAAAATGGCTCATCAATACATGAACACACGATCTGGAAAAACGACGATCTTCGGGGACGGGGATTCGAGATCCCCGGCGAAGAATCGAAAGGACCCTCGGCTGGGAGCCGAGGGGTTGCGGTCGTGTTGGAAATCGACTACCCGGGATGCGTTCGTTCGATCGCTCGAACATCCGAACGCTCCCAGTCGACCTCCAGGTCCGTTACTTCATTCACGTGACAGCCCATGTCCCGAATCACGCCCAGCCATCGCCCCGGTGGACAACCGCGCGAAACGGGGGCTGGTCTGCCTCAATCAGCGCCCGCCGATTGCAGACCAGCGGTCGCTGGAGGAGCTGCAAACAGCGACCGCTGTTTGCCCTCCAGCGGGCGCCGTTTGTCCGCGAACACCAACGCGACGTTGCTGTTCCGGGCTCGTTTCCGGATCGTTTTTCCTCTTCCGACTACCGATCCGAAGGTCCTAGAACCCCCAGTAATTGAGGAATACGATCCACGACCCCAGAACCTGATCTTCGTTCAAGTTATGATTAACGAAAAAATGAGATCGATGAATTGCGGAAAAGGGAATTCGATCTCATACATTTTCGGTCGATTGTTGAGACCTTAGAGCTTCTAACGTATGTCTCTTCCCGACTCCAGCCGTTGTGTGGACAACGATCTGCTGGGTTCGTCCTTGTCTGCTCTCTCCTTTCTCAAAACCACTGTATGATTATTCTCTGTGTGAGAATAATATATTTGCGTTAACTAATTAATTTTAACAGAGAAAAAATTATTTGCGCTATCGCAATTATTTTCTCTGCTGAAATAAATTGTTGCGGCGAAAATGTAGGTCTTAGGAGAGGGCAAGGGGGGGGGGTTTAAATAGAGCTACGTTAGGGACCTAAGGTAAATTAATTAAGGGCTAAATTGAAATATTAATTAACTTGGAATAATAAAAAGCAATTCCTTAATTAATCGATTTCAATTTTAATTATTATTCACTCCACTAAAAAATAATAATTGAATTCCCGAAATTAATTTAATATTATATCAACAATAATATTTCCGCCGAAATTACATATACGACTTTCCCCGTATTTAAGATATCGAATGTCCACGAATTAATTTTAATTACTAATAATTAAATTAATTCGTTTCTTATTATCCGAGACTAGTACCACTCACCCTTATTATCATGTGGAACAAATCCACCTGCAGGCTTTACATGATAAACTTTATGAGCTCATCTCGGGGACATCATCAACCCGATAAACGGGACACGGTTTCCTGTCTATAATCTATAGCATGCCGTGAGTACAATTACGATTCCCAATTTACCGAGAATCTCGACTAATCAATTAGTCTCACTCGTTGGCATATTAAAGAACCGAGAATTTGACACACGCACCTATAATTATATAGGGATTAGGAATTCGTATATCCGTAATATCTGAGGTCTAGTTCGATTACTTCGATTAGTATAAATCGAACGCCCTCCCGTGGTCCTGCTCAATACACCAAGTGTACAAGTGTAACATTGTAACAACCCAGAATTTTATTTACTAGATACTTGAATTCAACTAATTTAATTTACAAATTTATAAACTAACTAAATAAATTAAAGTTACAAAATAGAATAAATTTTAGTTAAACATTAAATATTACTAAATAATACGGAGTATAATAATAATAATTGTCTATTTAATATTTTTAAACCCAATTTACTGAATATAATTAAATTATCAAAGCATAAATTTTAGCTCCTAATCATAAAGCCCGTTCATAGTGTAAAACTTATCACAAAACTTAAGGTACACCAAACTATAAATTTTAAACTATAAATTTTACTAAAATAAAACCTAATAAATTAAATCCTAATCAACTTTATTAATATATATGTCTCCTCCCCTCCTCTCCGCATACAATCACCACCTACGTTAGAAACAAGAATTCACTATCTTCTTTCTTAATCCAATTCATAGATACATACACATATGCATAATTCCACTAGCACAATAATTCTTCACAGACAATATTTCACCCCCCTCAGTCTTCAAAACCGTCCCCGATTCAGCCCGTAAGCCTCTTCCCTCGACCATTGTACAACCCGTAATTCATACAATTTGTTTCTTCCCGCACGAGCCGGTGCTGCTGAACCCAACAAGATCTATCGAGCCGCTGCCACGACGTTTCAGCCCGATTGTCGAAGTTGCTGCTGCCCGTGAACATATCAAACACCTCTGCTGCTCATCAAGGAAGCCGAGAGAAGACGAAGCCCACGACTACCATCGAAAGCTCTGTGATTTCACCGGGCAAGGTCTGTTCCCAATATCGCTCTCGCTCTCTACAAGCAGTAGATAAGGTCAAAGTAAACTCTTAATTCTCAATTCAATTCAATTACCGTACCTAATATTAAAAAGTACGTATTGCACTAAAGCCCCCATTAATTGGAAATATTATTGGCAACTACAAATTAAATTACAAATAATATTATTTAGTCCATACTAAGTCTTTAAAACTATATATTCAGCCCCAAAGATTTTGGAAGTTGCTAGTTCGGCCCTATAGTCTTAGAAGCGCTTTGGATTAACATATTCATGCCACGGCTAATCGAGGTAGGTGTCATGTTGTCGATTTACCTTGTTTACTACTTGTTTCATTATGTGTGTCTCTATGTGTGCATTTATGTGAATTTATTAAAAATATATTTTCCGTTGTAACCGGAGACCGGGGAAAAGGGTCGAAGGGGACCAACGCAATAGTTGGCGCAACTCGCAATATCCAGATTATTAAATGGATCTCATGTTTACTAAAATTTCGATATTTTCATGTTATCCAGATTATTAAATGGATCTCATGATTTATTAAAACTATAATATTTTCATGTTATGTTTCATCTAGTTATACATGTATTCGATTCTGGTATTGGATGAGGTAATGACCCTATTGAGCGCGTTGAGCTCACCCTTTCGACAACAACTATTTTTAGGTACACCCGAGGATGCCGAGCGAGGAGAGTGATCAAGGATGGAGGATAAATTAAACTAAATAAATGTTTCTTTATGCTTTATTTGTTATTAGTAATTTTTATTATAACATCATTTGCTATTTTATAACTTCCAGACTTTTCCTTTTTTTTTTCATATTACAATTATTTCAAACATGTTTTTAGTGCCTAGTAGAATTATCATGAGTTATTTGAGTATGGATTAGGATATTATTTATTAATTCTCCATGTTTATTTACTAATATGAATGGTCGAACTTCTGTTAGTATACTTCTGTTTATTAGTTATTGTTTGGGGAGACATATCCATGTACATATTTACATATACATATGTTTATTTTGCATGTTCTGTGAGTCGTTTACCTTATATGTGCATATACATGTACTGATTATATACATATGAAAATAGTAATATATGGAGAGTAGTTGTTATATACTACATAACTACTGAAATATATATGAGTGTTCTACATACGTGTGTATATATATATTTATGTATGTAGTGATATAGTTGTATGTTACCTTTATTATTAGATTATTTTTCAACATAGTAATAATTTATTGTCTTTTCAAATAAAATTTTGTGACGCCCGCACTTTATTAATTGTTATTTCCAAAAATTAACACCTTTCGCTGTTTATAAAAATACGGGTTATTACAGTTGGTATCAGAGCATTACGATTCTCGGTTGTTTTCTCTTATGTGTAATGCATGAAAAATTATATTACACTCTTCCATCCTCGTCATGTCTCGTCGGCTCCTCAAGGTATGTCGTTATAGCATTCACATATTCATGTTCACTTTACTTTATGTATTTTAGGTTGCTAGATGCCTTAGATTAGGTGTTGAAAACTTATAGTAGTATAAGTATTGCCGGATTATCTTTAAATCTAGTAAGCTATCCAATTTCGAGGACGAAATTAAAATTAAGGGGTGTAGATTGTAACAACCCAAAATTTTATTTACTAGATACTTGAATTCAACTAATGTAATTTACAAATTTATAAACTAACTAAATAAATTAAAGTTACAAAATAGAATAAATTTTAGTTAAACATTAAATATTACTAAATAATACGGAGTATAATAATAATAATTGTCTATTTAATATTTTTAAACCCAATTTACTGAATATAATTAAATTATCAAAGCATAAATTTTAGCTCCTAATCATAAAGCCCGTTCATAGTGTAAAACTTATCACAAAACTTAAGGTACACCAAACTATAAATTTTAAACTATAAATTTTACTAAAATAAAACCTAATAGATTAAACCCTAATCAACTTTATTAATATATATGTCTCCTCCCCTCCTCTCCGCAGACAATCACCACCTACGTTAGAAACAAGAATTCACTATCTTCTTTCTTAATCCAATTCATAGATAAATACACATATGCATAATTCCACTAGCACAATAATTCTTCACAGACAATATTTCACCCCTCCCTCAGTCTTCAAAACCGTCCCCGATTCATCCCGTAAGCCTCTTCCCTCGACCATCGTACAACCCGTAATTCATACAATTTGTTTCTTCCCTCACGAGCCGGTGCTGCTGAACCCAACAAGATCTATCGAGCCGCTGCCACGACGTTTCAGCCCGATTGTCGAAGTTGCTGCTGCCCGTGAACATATCAAACACCTCTGCTGCTCATCAAGGAAGCCGAGAGAAGACGAAGCCCACGACTACCATCGAAAGCTCTGTGATTTCACCGGGCAAGGTATGTTCCCAATATCGCTCTCGCTCTCTACAAGCAGTAGATAAGGTCAAAGTAAACTCTTAATTCTCAATTCAATTCAATTACCGTACCTAATATTAAAAAGTACGTATTGCACTAAAGCCCCCATTAATTGGAAATATTATTGGCAACTACAAATTAAATTACAAATAATATTATTTAGTCCATACTAAGTCTTTAAAACTATATATTCAGCCCCAAAGATTTTGGAAGTTGCTAGTTCGGCCCTATAGTCTTAGAAGCGCTTTGGATTAACATATTCATGCCACGGCTAATCGAGGTAGGTGTCATGTTGTCGATTTACCTTGTTTACTACTTGTTTCATTATGTGTGTTTCTATGTGTGCATTTATGTGAATTTATTAAAAATATATTTTCCGTTGTAACCGGAGACCGGGGAAAAGGGTCGAAGGGGACCAACGCAATAGTTGGCGCAACTCGCAATATCCAGATTATTAAATGGATCTCATGTTTACTAAAATTTCGATATTTTCATGTTATCCAGATTATTAAAATGGATCTCATGATTTATTAAAACTATAATATTTTCATGTTATGTTTCATCTAGTTATACATGTATTCGATTCTGGTATTGGATAAGGTAATGACCCTATTGAGCGCGTTGAGCTCACCCTTTCGACAACAACTATTTTTAGGTACACCCGAGGATGCCGAGCGAGGAGAGTGATCAAGGATGGAGGATAAATTAAACTAAATAAATGTTTCTTTATGCTTTATTTGTTATTAGTAATTTTTATTATAACATCATTTGCTATTTTATAACTTCCAGACTTTTCCTTTTTTTTTTCATATTACAATTATTTCAAACATGTTTTTAGTGCCTAGTAGAATTATCATGAGTTATTTGAGTATGGATTAGGATATTATTTATTAATTCTCCATGTTTATTTACTAATATGAATGGTCGAACTTCTGTTAGTATACTTCTGTTTATTAGTTATTGTTTGGGGAGACATATCCATGTACATATTTACATATACATATGTTTATTTTGCATGTTCTGTGAGTCGTTTACCTTATATGTGCATATACATGTACTGATTATATACATATGAAAATAGTAATATATGGAGAGTTGTTGTTATATACTACATAACTACTGAAATATATATGAGTGTTCTACATACGTGTGTATATATATATTTATGTATGTAGTGATATAGTTGTATGTTACCTTTATTATTAGATTATTTTTCAACATAGTAATAATTTATTGTCTTTTCAAATAAAATTTTGTGACGCCCGCACTTTATTAATTGTTATTTCCAAAAATTAACACCTTTCGCTGTTTATAAAAATACGGGTTATTACAGTTGGTATCAGAGCATTACGATTCTCGGTTGTTTTCTCTTATGTGTAATGCATGAAAAATTATATTACACTCTTCCATCCTCGTCATGTCTCGTCGGCTCCTCAAGGTACGTCGTTATAGCATTCACATATTCATGTTCACTTTACTTTATGTATTTTAGGTTGCTAGATGCCTTAGATTAGGTGTTGAAAACTTATAGTAGTATAAGTATTGCCGGATTATCTTTAAATCTAGTAAGCTATCCAATTTCGAGGACGAAATTAAAATTAAGGGGTGTAGATTGTAACAACCCAAAATTTTATTTACTAGATACTTGAATTCAACTAATGTAATTTACAAATTTATAAACTAACTAAATAAATTAATGTTACAAAATAGAATAAATTTTAGTTAAACATTAATAATTGTCTATTTAATATTTTTAAACCCAATTTACTGAATATAATTAAATTATCAAAGCATAAATTTTAGCTCCTAATCATAAAGCCCGTTCATAGTGTAAAACTTATCACAAAACTTAAGGTACACCAAACTATAAATTTTAAACTATAAATTTTACTAAAATAAAACCTAATAGATTAAACCCTAATCAACTTTATTAATATATATGTCTCCTCCCCTCCTCTCCGCAGACAATCACCACCTACGTTAGAAACAAGAATTCACTATCTTCTTTCTTAATCCAATTCATAGATAAATACACATATGCATAATTCCACTAGCACAATAATTCTTCACAGACAATATTTCACCCCTCCCTCAGTCTTCAAAACCGTCCCCGATTCATCCCGTAAGCCTCTTCCCTCGACCATTGTACAACCCGTAATTCATACAATTTGTTTCTTCCCTCACGAGCCGGTGCTGCTGAACCCAACAAGATCTATCGAGCCGCTGCCACGACGTTTCAGCCCGATTGTCGAAGTTGCTGCTGCCCGTGAACATATCAAACACCTCTGCTGCTCATCAAGGAAGCCGAGAGAAGACGAAGCCCACGACTACCATCGAAAGCTCTGTGATTTCACCGGGCAAGGTATGTTCCCAATATCGCTCTCGCTCTCTACAAGCAGTAGATAAGGTCAAAGTAAACTCTTAATTCTCAATTCAATTCAATTACCGTACCTAATATTAAAAAGTACGTATTGCACTAAAGCCCCCATTAATTGGAAATATTATTGGCAACTACAAATTAAATTACAAATAATATTATTTAGTCCATACTAAGTCTTTAAAACTATATATTCAGCCCCAAAGATTTTGGAAGTTGCTAGTTCGGCCCTATAGTCTTAGAAGCGCTTTGGATTAACATATTCATGCCACGGCTAATCGAGGTAGGTGTCATGTTGTCGATTTACCTTGTTTACTACTTGTTTCATTATGTGTGTTTCTATGTGTGCATTTATGTGAATTTATTAAAAATATATTTTCCGTTGTAACCGGAGACCGGGGAAAAGGGTCGAAGGGGACCAACGCAATAGTTGGCGCAACTCGCAATATCCAGATTATTAAATGGATCTCATGTTTACTAAAATTTCGATATTTTCATGTTATCCAGATTATTAAAATGGATCTCATGATTTATTAAAACTATAATATTTTCATGTTATGTTTCATCTAGTTATACATGTATTCGATTCTGGTATTGGATAAGGTAATGACCCTATTGAGCGCGTTGAGCTCACCCTTTCGACAACAACTATTTTTAGGTACACCCGAGGATGCCGAGCGAGGAGAGTGATCAAGGATGGAGGATAAATTAAACTAAATAAATGTTTCTTTATGCTTTATTTGTTATTAGTAATTTTTATTATAACATCATTTGCTATTTTATAACTTCCAGACTTTTCCTTTTTTTTTTCATATTACAATTATTTCAAACATGTTTTTAGTGCCTAGTAGAATTATCATGAGTTATTTGAGTATGGATTAGGATATTATTTATTAATTCTCCATGTTTATTTACTAATATGAATGGTCGAACTTCTGTTAGTATACTTCTGTTTATTAGTTATTGTTTGGGGAGACATATCCATGTACATATTTACATATACATATGTTTATTTTGCATGTTCTGTGAGTCGTTTACCTTATATGTGCATATACATGTACTGATTATATACATATGAAAATAGTAATATATGGAGAGTTGTTGTTATATACTACATAACTACTGAAATATATATGAGTGTTCTACATACGTGTGTATATATATATTTATGTATGTAGTGATATAGTTGTATGTTACCTTTATTATTAGATTATTTTTCAACATAGTAATAATTTATTGTCTTTTCAAATAAAATTTTGTGACGCCCGCACTTTATTAATTGTTATTTCCAAAAATTAACACCTTTCGCTGTTTATAAAAATACGGGTTATTACAGTTGGTATCAGAGCATTACGATTCTCGGTTGTTTTCTCTTATGTGTAATGCATGAAAAATTATATTACACTCTTCCATCCTCGTCATGTCTCGTCGGCTCCTCAAGGTACGTCGTTATAGCATTCACATATTCATGTTCACTTTACTTTATGTATTTTAGGTTGCTAGATGCCTTAGATTAGGTGTTGAAAACTTATAGTAGTATAAGTATTGCCGGATTATCTTTAAATCTAGTAAGCTATCCAATTTCGAGGACGAAATTAAAATTAAGGGGTGTAGATTGTAACAACCCAAAATTTTATTTACTAGATACTTGAATTCAACTAATGTAATTTACAAATTTATAAACTAACTAAATAAATTAATGTTACAAAATAGAATAAATTTTAGTTAAACATTAATAATTGTCTATTTAATATTTTTAAACCCAATTTACTGAATATAATTAAATTATCAAAGCATAAATTTTAGCTCCTAATCATAAAGCCCGTTCATAGTGTAAAACTTATCACAAAACTTAAGGTACACCAAACTATAAATTTTAAACTATAAATTTTACTAAAATAAAACCTAATAGATTAAACCCTAATCAACTTTATTAATATATATGTCTCCTCCCCTCCTCTCCGCAGACAATCACCACCTACGTTAGAAACAAGAATTCACTATCTTCTTTCTTAATCCAATTCATAGATAAATACACATATGCATAATTCCACTAGCACAATAATTCTTCACAGACAATATTTCACCCCTCCCTCAGTCTTCAAAACCGTCCCCGATTCATCCCGTAAGCCTCTTCCCTCGACCATTGTACAACCCGTAATTCATACAATTTGTTTCTTCCCTCACGAGCCGGTGCTGCTGAACCCAACAAGATCTATCGAGCCGCTGCCACGACGTTTCAGCCCGATTGTCGAAGTTGCTGCTGCCCGTGAACATATCAAACACCTCTGCTGCTCATCAAGGAAGCCGAGAGAAGACGAAGCCCACGACTACCATCGAAAGCTCTGTGATTTCACCGGGCAAGGTATGTTCCCAATATCGCTCTCGCTCTCTACAAGCAGTAGATAAGGTCAAAGTAAACTCTTAATTCTCAATTCAATTCAATTACCGTACCTAATATTAAAAAGTACGTATTGCACTAAAGCCCCCATTAATTGGAAATATTATTGGCAACTACAAATTAAATTACAAATAATATTATTTAGTCCATACTAAGTCTTTAAAACTATATATTCAGCCCCAAAGATTTTGGAAGTTGCTAGTTCGGCCCTATAGTCTTAGAAGCGCTTTGGATTAACATATTCATGCCACGGCTAATCGAGGTAGGTGTCATGTTGTCGATTTACCTTGTTTACTACTTGTTTCATTATGTGTGTTTCTATGTGTGCATTTATGTGAATTTATTAAAAATATATTTTCCGTTGTAACCGGAGACCGGGGAAAAGGGTCGAAGGGGACCAACGCAATAGTTGGCGCAACTCGCAATATCCAGATTATTAAATGGATCTCATGTTTACTAAAATTTCGATATTTTCATGTTATCCAGATTATTAAAATGGATCTCATGATTTATTAAAACTATAATATTTTCATGTTATGTTTCATCTAGTTATACATGTATTCGATTCTGGTATTGGATAAGGTAATGACCCTATTGAGCGCGTTGAGCTCACCCTTTCGACAACAACTATTTTTAGGTACACCCGAGGATGCCGAGCGAGGAGAGTGATCAAGGATGGAGGATAAATTAAACTAAATAAATGTTTCTTTATGCTTTATTTGTTATTAGTAATTTTTATTATAACATCATTTGCTATTTTATAACTTCCAGACTTTTCCTTTTTTTTTTCATATTACAATTATTTCAAACATGTTTTTAGTGCCTAGTAGAATTATCATGAGTTATTTGAGTATGGATTAGGATATTATTTATTAATTCTCCATGTTTATTTACTAATATGAATGGTCGAACTTCTGTTAGTATACTTCTGTTTATTAGTTATTGTTTGGGGAGACATATCCATGTACATATTTACATATACATATGTTTATTTTGCATGTTCTGTGAGTCGTTTACCTTATATGTGCATATACATGTACTGATTATATACATATGAAAATAGTAATATATGGAGAGTTGTTGTTATATACTACATAACTACTGAAATATATATGAGTGTTCTACATACGTGTGTATATATATATTTATGTATGTAGTGATATAGTTGTATGTTACCTTTATTATTAGATTATTTTTCAACATAGTAATAATTTATTGTCTTTTCAAATAAAATTTTGTGACGCCCGCACTTTATTAATTGTTATTTCCAAAAATTAACACCTTTCGCTGTTTATAAAAATACGGGTTATTACAGTTGGTATCAGAGCATTACGATTCTCGGTTGTTTTCTCTTATGTGTAATGCATGAAAAATTATATTACACTCTTCCATCCTCGTCATGTCTCGTCGGCTCCTCAAGGTACGTCGTTATAGCATTCACATATTCATGTTCACTTTACTTTATGTATTTTAGGTTGCTAGATGCCTTAGATTAGGTGTTGAAAACTTATAGTAGTATAAGTATTGCCGGATTATCTTTAAATCTAGTAAGCTATCCAATTTCGAGGACGAAATTAAAATTAAGGGGTGTAGATTGTAACAACCCAAAATTTTATTTACTAGATACTTGAATTCAACTAATGTAATTTACAAATTTATAAACTAACTAAATAAATTAATGTTACAAAATAGAATAAATTTTAGTTAAACATTAATAATTGTCTATTTAATATTTTTAAACCCAATTTACTGAATATAATTAAATTATCAAAGCATAAATTTTAGCTCCTAATCATAAAGCCCGTTCATAGTGTAAAACTTATCACAAAACTTAAGGTACACCAAACTATAAATTTTAAACTATAAATTTTACTAAAATAAAACCTAATAGATTAAACCCTAATCAACTTTATTAATATATATGTCTCCTCCCCTCCTCTCCGCAGACAATCACCACCTACGTTAGAAACAAGAATTCACTATCTTCTTTCTTAATCCAATTCATAGATAAATACACATATGCATAATTCCACTAGCACAATAATTCTTCACAGACAATATTTCACCCCTCCCTCAGTCTTCAAAACCGTCCCCGATTCATCCCGTAAGCCTCTTCCCTCGACCATTGTACAACCCGTAATTCATACAATTTGTTTCTTCCCTCACGAGCCGGTGCTGCTGAACCCAACAAGATCTATCGAGCCGCTGCCACGACGTTTCAGCCCGATTGTCGAAGTTGCTGCTGCCCGTGAACATATCAAACACCTCTGCTGCTCATCAAGGAAGCCGAGAGAAGACGAAGCCCACGACTACCATCGAAAGCTCTGTGATTTCACCGGGCAAGGTATGTTCCCAATATCGCTCTCGCTCTCTACAAGCAGTAGATAAGGTCAAAGTAAACTCTTAATTCTCAATTCAATTCAATTACCGTACCTAATATATGGAGAGTAGTTGTTATATACTACATAACTACTGAAATATATATGAGTGTTCTACATACGTGTGTATATATATATTTATGTATGTAGTGATATAGTTGTATGTTACCTTTATTATTAGATTATTTTTCAACATAGTAATAATTTATTGTTTTTTCAAATAAAATTTTGTGACGCCCGCACTTTATTAATTGTTATTTTCAAAAATTAACACCTTTCGCTGTTTATAAAAATACGGGTTATTACAAACATGATAGTCAAGACCGACCATCTACCAGTCACACTACGACGTACCGATGGACTGTCCCTGTCCATCTAAGTCGTGAGCCACTGTTCGATAGTATACGAGTAACCGACAGTATGATCTTCCGCGTGTCTCCTCACGCCATACTATCTACAACGTATGATGGAGTTGTATACTTAATGTCTAGATTTAAGTGGTATAAACTCTCGATTTATTGCCACTGATCTATTTAATTAAATAGACAATTATTTGCGTTTAATAATTTATAATTAAATATATGCAAATTATAGTCCTAGATTATATACGTTGTAGTTAGTATGGTGTGCGACGTCACACGGAAGATCATACTATCGGTTACTCGTATATAATCGAACAGTTGCTCACGACCTAGATGGACAAGGACCAATCCATCGGTATAGTCGTTGTATGAGAGAGAAAATAATTTGTCTTGATTATATTATCATACTTGTACACTTGGTGTATTGGGCGGATCGTTTGAGATTTATCGATTAGGATTGCCTTGGATAATCGATTTAAATCTCAGTGTATTTTATTCTTAATCGCCGATACTATTGCGGGTGTGTATATTTAATATAAGTGACTTTGATTTTCCAAAGGAATTGATCGGTTTAATTATTGGGTCAATTACTGGTTAAGTTGGGTCACTATATTTTATATATGACATGCCGTGAATACTTGACGGGAAAGTGTATCCCGTAAGGATTGATAATGTCCCCGAGATGAGTTCATAAGGAATTATTATGTAAACCCTGCAGGTGGATTTGTTCCGCATAATAATTAAGGATGATTGGTACTAGTCTCGGTTACAAGAGATGAATAAATTAATTAGCAATAAATTAATTTTATTCATGGACATTTATATCTTAAATACACGGAATAAATAATACTACCGGAGAAATATTATTTGATATAATATGGTTTAATATTGGGAGTGCAATTAATTTATATAGTGGAAAATAAATTAATTAATAATAGTAAGGATTAATAGATTTGGGCTTGGGCTCAATTTAATCACTATTATTGGAAGCCCAATATTCCACCTCCTTAAGATCCCCTACGTAGCCTATAAAAGCACTACATGGTCTTCTCTATTCTCATAACTTGAAGGTCACAATTCTAGAGAGAGAAAGTAGAGAGGGAGATCCATGGAGTTCGGAAGATCGTCGCCCACACGACGTTCGAGCTAGTGCAAGGAATACGTGGGAAGGTCTCAAGGTCATCAATAAGATCTCGTTTCTCCGCACAACGAATCGAATGGTGAATTAAATATTTCCGCTATTTAATTCATGTATATTGAAAATCAATTATCGAAAAACAAGATCCGAGAGTCGGAGATTCGAACCGGGACCAACCGGGGCGGTGGCGATCGAAGATCGCTGGACCGCCGGCCGGCTGGTGGTTCCCGGCGGATGGATCACCGAGGGAGGCCTCGGCTGGGCAGCCCACAGCCCGCCTAGGCGGCGGGCGATCGCCCCGCGGGGAGCGATCGACAAGTCGCGGCTTCGCCGTGGCTAGGGCTCGATCGGGAGCTCCTCGGGCGGTGGCTCCGGGCTGTGGAGTCGTGGTTTCCGGGACGTCGATCGGAGTAGGTTTTACGACGACTCCGGGTGATCGATTTCCAACAATTGGTATCAGAGCGTACGGTTACGTTTTTCGTTAATTGTTTCGATAATCGATTCTCGATATATATGGCCATAGATTAATTTAATTTATTAAATTATTGTGCTATATATATTGTTCTACGTCTATGTTTTCTCTCTTGTATGAATCGTGTTGGTCGGAAAAATTAAATATTAAAAGTCGAGGGTCTTCGGAATAATCAAACCGGAATCGATCGACCGTGGGCTCGGGAAGGGGCTATGTGTGTTGCTGGACTTGAGCATGGGCATGGCTGAGTATGCCGGCGTGTGCCACCAGTGGTGGTGGTTCGACGGCAGCCGGCGGTTGTGCTCGGCAGTCATGTTTGCGGCAACACGAATGCATCTTCGGATTCGAGCTCGGACGGCTGGGAGCGGGCTGCTGGTATGCCTTGAGCGGGCTGTGCGGCAGCGGCTTGACCTGGCTGTTTCGGCTGCTCTCGGAGCAGCGGGGAGGAGGCTGGTCGCACGTCATGTTGGCGGAGATCGACGGCTTGACTCACCGAGGCGGTGGTCGCCGGATGTCGATCGCCGACATAAAGCTCGAGGGCTGCTGGTGCGCCAAGGCTCGGAGCTGTTGGAGCTCGGCTGGTCGGCTTGGCGTTCACCATCGCGAGATGGTTCGCCGGAAGTCGGCGACAGTCGGCGGCGCGGCTACGAGCGCGCAGCCATCGGGGACGTGTTTCGTCTTTCGTGGGTTGCGTTGACCAGCACGGCAAGACGCGTGGCTTGCGTGGGCTGTGACGGGGATGATGGCGTGTATCGTCGATGGTGACAACATGCCGGAAATCGACCCTAGTGCACAGGCCTCCCGAACAAGACGATCGATTGCACTGTGTGCTGTAATTAGCATGCATGTCGGCCGACATTGTTTTTCAAGTAGGCCGACAATGTGAAATGGCTATGCTGGCTGAATGATTAAATTCATTCTTAATGCATGGAAAGTGCTTACGAGATGCATGTCCACATGCATGAGGTGCATATGCATGGTTTCGCGGGTTCGATGTTGGGTCGACCGGAGATTCGTTTTTCGGTTCGTCCCGGTAAATCCGATCTTTCCGGAAATAATTTAATCTTTCTAATTTTATTTAATTTAATTATGGAATTAATTCAAATTCTATTTGGATTAGATTTCTTAATTATGGAATTAAATAATGGAATTAGATGGAGATTTAAATTAGGAAAGAAAATCCTAGTTTCTCTAGATATCCTATACCTACTTGGATTAGAAGTCTTAAGAAGAATCAAAATTCGATTTTGATTAGGATTCTTGAGATCTAATTTAAATAGGATTGAGAAATTATTAAAATATTGATTTTATTTAATTTAAGTATTTTATTTAAAATCATTAGATTAATTCAAAATTTATTTTAAATTGGAAAATCTTGGATTTTATTTAGAATAGAATTAAATATGGAAATCAATGGATTTTAATAATATTGATTTTATTTAATTTAAGTATTTTATTTAAAATTATTAGATTAATTCAAAAATTATTTTGAATTGGAAAATCTTGGATTTTATTTAGAATAGAATTAAATATGGAAATCAATGGATTTTAATAATATTGATTTTATTTAATTTAAGTATTTTATTTAAAATCAATAGATTGATTCAAATTTATTTTGAATTGGAATATCTTGGATTTTATTTAGAATAGAATTAAATATGGAAATCAATGGATTTTAATAAAATTTATTTTATTTAATTTAAGTATTTTATTTAAAATCATTAGATTAATTCAAATTTATTTTGAATTGGAAATCTTTGATTTTATTTAAAATAGAATTAAATATGGAAATCAATGGAATTGATTTTATTTAATTGGAGTATTTTATTTAAAATCATTAGATTGATTCAAATTTATTTTGAATTGGAATCTTGGATTTTATTTAAAATAAAATTAAATATGAAAATCAAAGATTATTTTTCCGTCACTCGACAAAGTATTCAAGACGTAGAATGAAGACTCAAGACAAGCATGCAGGAATTCATCAAGGTACGAATAGTCGAGAAATAATTTTACTTGAGCAATTATTTGATTATTTGTGAGCGTACTTGCATGAAATGTATGTTTGTTGTTATGCTTATGTGTATTTAATTATGCATTAGATAGCGTATCCCTTTGTTATAAAAAGCTAAGTGGGAGAGGGAATGGAAACATTGCCATGGTCTCCATTGCTGTTCTCTTGGTGACTTTTATGGACTTTTGAAGTTCGTATAGACAAGTCATTGGAGGAGAATTCTTGTAATTCCTTATACAAGAAACATTGATTAAGTTTATAAAACAATGCCTAATTTGTCTTTCTGAAACTGATTTCAAGTCGACTCATTCTCACCCCGGGGAGTGGAATGGAGCCAAAGCCACTTGGTCATGTGGATGACACAAATTAGAGACTTTCGTGTCATTTGATGACTAGATCGATTGTCTGCTCGGCTCCCTCATTCTATGAGAGATAGGGTTGTTCGCATGGTGAATCACTGGTTAGAAACTTCGAGTTTCACTTATGATTCTCCGCGTCCTGATTTACAAAAATCGAATGATTCAAGTAATTGGATGTCAATTATAAAGATCTTTTGGTGTAGTAAACGTCCACACAAACGTGGCTTGCTATACTGAATGAGATCTTGGATTAATTGATGTAGACAGTTATAGAAGGGAGTGAAGGAGCGTATGTTAACGTAAACGTCCACACAAACGTGGCTTGCGGTGAATATACGTATCCCAAACAATCTTCTTAGATACTGAGTTATGGTTTACACTTAGGTACGCTTTATAATATTCTTCCCAACGAAGTAACGCTATAATTGATGTACGACCGAAGCAAATCTAATTGCTAAATCATTTGGATAGGTAAACGTCCACACAAACGTGGCTTGCCATATCTGATGGGATTTTAGAGGTGATTAGTGGTTTAATAATATTATTTGAGGGAGATAATATCGGAAATTAAATCGATTGTTTGTTGTTATATGTGCTCATAGATTAGGAAATGGCTATGAACCCACTTTCTGTGATACGTAAGGATTTTAAACTCACTGGTCCCAAAATCTAATGATTGGAATAGAAATCTGGACATTACCCAAACTGTTGAAGAGTACAAGTTTGTACTCAGTGAGCTTTGTCCTCCCGAGCCGATCAATGTCTCAACTGATGAGGAATGGACTGATTTTATCATGTTCAAACTCAAGTTTGTGCTTAGACACGACATAGGCGGCTAGACAAGAAGCGATGAGGATACTCATAAAGGACAGTCGCTTCGAGAAAACGCTTAAACACGTTTTTAAGATGATTGACCTTTTGGACGAGTTGAAACGGAAATCGCAAGCTCTTGTAGCTAATACCAAAAGTTTTGAACCAAATGGTAAAATCGGGGGAAAGGAAAAGCAAGCAAAGAATCCCAGTGGTCCTAAGTTGCTTAGACCACGAGATGGGACGAGAAAGCCATGAGGCAAGTATTCTCGATGCAAACAGTCTGGGTACTGGAAGTCTGATTATCCTCTCAAAGAAGGTACGAAATTTCTTTAGTCGTAAAACATAGTCAGTGGTATTATCTACCAGAACCTGGTGTGTGGATATGGAACCACTGACGGTATGTGCATTCTAAATGCAAGGGTTCCAGGAAACCCGATGACTTAGAAAAGAAAAGATCGTAGTCTATGTGGGCAATGCTGTGGAGGAAGCAGCTGTTGCAATGGAGGACATATATAGGATTTCATTTTAAGATATTGCTTTATGTACCCTATTATTTAGAAAGAACCTTGTTCTGGATTTCTAAATTTTAAATGAATGGATATTTTATTTCTTTTAATCATTTGATGGTTATAAGAAGAAATAATGATATTATCTATTCTGGTACATTAGCTAGCAATATATAAATGATGAATCCTGAGTCCACCACGATGCAATGAACCGTTATATATAACTCGTTTTACTAATAAGAGATTTCTTTATTAAATCATTTATACTTGTGGATTCTTATGCTAAGTCATATTTATTCAAATAAGAAGTTCGAAGGTCGAAAATTGATAATAAGATCAATTAAGTTTAAGGAGTGGACCTTCCGACCTAAGAATCTAATTTGGAGGATAATACGACTAAGCAATCCTTTTTGGATATAAGATCCGGACAAGTATTAGAATTGATTGACTCAGATGTAATCAGAGCTTGGTATTGGATCCCAAGAGACTACACCATACAGTTCTCTATAGAAATGGTGTGTCGGAAACAAGAAATGGAACTCTTATAGAAATAGTAAAAGCATGAGTTAATACGGAACTCCCTATGTTCTATGGATATGTCTTGGTAACAACGGCGCATTTAAATGCGGTTGTAGAATATCCTAGAAGAAAAAAAGATGTGTATTCAATATTACTATGAACGAGAAGGACGTTATAAGTTCTAACGCCCGGTTCTTAGAGGAAGACTATTAGATGAACCACAAGCCCAAAATGACGTGATACTTCTGAAAAGAGAGAAAACGATAAAGACTGGAAACCAGCCAAACCGAGTAGCGGTACACCACTAACTGCACCTACTGTTATTACTGTTAATACACTGGAATGCCGTTGTAGTGGGAGGTTGTGTGACAACCGGAGATATTCATAAGACTAGGAGAGTTTCGAACTCTGGACCTAGTATACATGAAATCAATCCCTGGATCTACATAGAGGCGGTACTAGATCTAAATGTGCCTTCTTGGAGAACAATAAGGATTATTGTTAAGAGGCAAGATCATTTAGAGTACAAGCTTAGTTGATCCATTTATGGATTGTAACAAAGCTAGAGTTCGTGGAACTTGCGCATTGATGAGATAGTCCATTTGATGGATTCATCAAAAGGCATTAATGAATCGTGTGTATGGGAAACGTGATGGAAACAAGGTGGTGTTTCTCGGAGGTTTTATGTAGATAACATTTTATCATTGGTAACAATGTAAAGATGTTGTCAGACATAAAATGATGGTTGTCTAGAAAAATCGATATATGAGATAAAGAAGAAGTTAGAGCATGTTCTTAAGATCTAGGATCTCAAGAAAAGAACATTGTACTTCTCTAGATATCTTGTACGATTATGGTTCATTTTTAACATGCATAGTTCCGAGAAAGATTCGCTACCTTTCAAACACGGAATGCATCTATCTAAGGGTATGTGTTTTGGAACACATAAAGGTGATAGAAGCAGTGAAAGCAGTTTCCTACACTTGGAGTGTGGAAAGCTTGATAAATGCAATGTTGAAAAACGAGAACCTGATGTCGGCTATGCGGTTAGCATAGTGGGAGGATATCAAGGTAATCCTGGAAAGGAATATTCGACTGCTGTAAAAGTACTTTCGAAGTACTGTTCTAGACTACGAAGCAGACGAGCATTTCCTTTGGATTACATTCTCTTAGATTTCTAATAAAATGAGGACCGGTGTAAGTCGATATCAGGCTATGTGTTTCACTATTGAAGGAGAAGGAGTTTTAACATGGAAGAGTGATAAGCACGATGCTTTTCGGACTCTGCCATGGGTAACCAAATAGCGGCCTTAGAGCCAGCGGAAGTTTTGGTAAAGCTCCGGGATAATCTCTGGGACTTAGATGTGATTCTTAGTTTGCCAAAGGCTATGTAAATAGCGGTGCGATGGCAAATGGTAAGAAATCACTAGTCCATAAGTGTAAGATAACACAAAGAGCAAGTACCACCTGATACGAGTCATCGTCAGGGGAGACGACGCTGTAGTCACCAAGATAACTTCAGAACGACAATCTAGATTGCTATTTCACAAGGCACTTCTTGGAAGTGCATTTTAAGCACGTGAAGAGTATGGGAGTCGGGAGTTTGGAGGAAATGACTAGACCTTAGTATAAGTGGAAGATTGATGGAGTTGTATACTTAATGTCTAGATTTAAGTGATATAAACTCTCGATCCATTGCCACTGATCTATTTAATTAAATAAACAATTATTTGCGTTTAATTATTTATAATTAAATATATGCAAATTATAGTCCTAGATTATATACGTTGTAGTTAGTATGGTGTGCGACGTCACACGGAAGATCATACTATCGGTTACTCGTATATAATCGAATAGTTGCTCACGACCTAGATGGAAAAGGACCAATCCATCGGTATAATCGTTGTATGAGAGAGAAAATAATCTGTCTTGATTATTTTATCATACTTGTACACTTGGTGTATTGGGCGGATCGTTTGAGATTTATCGATTAGGATTGCCTTGGATAATCGATTTAAATCTCAGTGTATTTTATTCTTAATCCCCGATACTATTGCGGGTGTGTATATTTAATATAAGTGACTTTGATTTTCCAAAGGAATTGATCGGTTTAATTATTGGGTCAATTACCGGTTAAGTTGGGTCGCTATATTTTATATATGACATGCCGTGAATACTTGACGGGAAAGTGTATCCCGTAAGGGTTGATAATGTCCCCGAGATGAGTTCATAAGGAATTATTATGTAAACCCTGCAGGTGGATTTGTTCCGCATAATAATTAAGGATGAATGGTACTAGTCTCGGTTACAAGAGATGAATAAATTAATTAGCAATAAATTAATTTTATTCATGGACATTTATATCTTAAATACACGGAATAAATAATACTACCGGAGAAATATTATTTGATATAATATGGTTTAATATTGGGAGTGCAATTAATTTATATAGTGGAAAATAAATTAATTAATAATAGTAAGGATTAATAGATTTGGGTTTGAGCTCAATTTAATCACTATTATTGGAAGCCCAATATTCCACCTCCTTAAGATCCCCTACGTAGCCTATAAAGGCACTACATGGTCTTCTCTATTCTCAATTCTAGAGAGAGAAAGTAGAGAGGGAGATCTATGGAGTTCGGAAGATCGTCGCCCACACGACGTTCGAGCTAGTGCAAGGAATACGTGGGAAGGTCTCAAGGTCATCAATAAGATCTCGTTTCTCCGCACAACGAATCGAAAGGTGAATTAAATATTTCCGCTATTTAATTCATGTATATTGAAAATCAATTATCGAAAAACAAGATCCGAGAGTCGGAGATTCGAACCGGGACCAACCGGGGCGGTGGCGATCGAAGATCGCCGGACCGCCGGCCGGCTGGTGGTTCCCGGCGGATGGATCACCGAGGGAGGCCTCGGCTGGGCAGCCCACAGCCCGCCTAGGCGGCGGGCGATCGCCCCGCGGGGAGCGATTGACAAGTCGCGGCTTCGCCGTGGCTAGGGCTCGATCGGGAGCTCCTCGGGCGGTGGCTCCGGGCTGTGGAGTCGTGGTTTCCGGGACGTCGATCGGAGTCGGTTTTACGACGACTCCGGGTGATCGATTTCCAACAATTGGTATCAGAGCGTACGGTTACGTTTTTCGTTAATTGTTTCGATAATCGATTCTCGATATATATGGCCATAGATTAATTTAATTTATTAAATTATTGTGCTATATATATTGTTCTACGTCTATGTTTTCTCTCTTGTATGAATCGTGTTGGTCGGAAAAATCAAATATTAAAAGTCGAGGGTTTTCGGAATAATCGAACCGGAATAGATCGACCGTGGGCTCGGGAAGGGGCTATGTGTGTTGCTGGACTTGAGCATGGGCATGGCTGGGTATGCCGGCGTGTGCCACCAGTGGTGGTGGTTCGCCGGCAGCCGGCGGTTGTGATCGGCAGTCATGTTGGCGGCAACACGAACGCATCTTCGGATTCGAGCTCGGACGGCTGGGAGCGGGCTGCTGGTACGCCTTGAGCGGGCTGTGCGGCAGCGGCTTGACCTGGCTGTTTCGGCTGCTCTCGGAGCAGCGGGGAGGAGGCTGGTCGCACATCATGTTGGCGGAGATCGACGCCTTGACTCACCGAGGCGGTGGTCGCCGGATGTCGATCGCCGACATAAAGCTCGAGGAAGGCTATCCATGGCTTCGCGCGGGCTGCTGGTGCGCCAAGGCTCGGAGCTGTTGGAGCTCGGCTGGTCGGCTTGGCGTTCACCATCGCGAGATGGTTCGCCGGAAGTCGGCGGCGCGGCTACGAGCGCGCAGCCATCGGGGACGTGTTTCGTCTTTCGTGGTTTGCGTTGACCAGCACGGCTAGACGCGTGGCTTGCGTGGGCTGTGACGGGGATGATGGCGTGTATCGTCGATGGTGACAACATGCCGAAAATCGACCCTGGTGCACATGCCTCCCGAAGAAGACGATCGATTGCAGATCGATTGCACTGTGTGCTGTAATTAGCATGCATGTCGGCCGACATTGTTTTTCAAGTAGGCCGACAATGTGAAATGGCTATGCTGGCTGAATGATTAAATTCATTCTTAATGCATGGAAAGTGCTTACGAGATGCATGTCCACATGCATGAGGTGCATATGCATGGTTTCGCGGGTTCGATGTTGGGTCGACCGGAGATTCGTTTTTCGGTTCGTCCCAGTAAATCCGATCTTTCCGGAAATAATTTAATTTTTCTAATTTTATTTAATTTAATTATGGAATTAATTCAAATTCTATTTAGATTAGATTTCTTAATTATGGAATTAAATAATGGAATTAGATGGAGATTTAAATTAGGAAAGAAAATCCTAGTTTCTCTAGATATCCTATACCTACTTGGATTAGAAGTCTTAAGAAGAATCAAAATTCGATTTTGATTAGGATTTTTGAGATCTAATTTAAATAGGATTGAGAAATTATTAAAATATTGATTTTATTTAATTTAAGTATTTTATTTAAAATCATTAGATTAATTCAAAATTTATTTTAAATTGGAAAATCTTGGATTTTATTTAGAATAGAATTATATATGGAAATCAATGGATTTTAATAATAGTGATTTTATTTAATTTAAATATTTTATTTAAAATCATTAGATTAATTCAAAATTTATTTTGAATTGGAAAATCTTGAATTTTATTTAGAATAGAATTAAATATGGAAATCAATGGATTTTAATAATATTGATTTTATTTAATTTAAGTATTTTATTTAAAATCATTAGATTAATTCAAAATTTATTTTGAATTCGAAAATCTTGAATTTTATTTAGAATAGAATTAAATATAGAAATCAATGGATTTTAATGAAATTGATTTTATTTAATTTAAGTATTTTATTTAGGAAAAATGGCAAAAAGGCCAATTTTCAACATTTTTTGACCAATAAGGCCAAGTTTCAATTTATGTGTCAATTAGGCCTTTTTGTTCCAATTAGGCCAAAAAAATGTATATGGAAGGACGAAAATACCCTTACTCTATTTCTACTCAACCCACCCCACACCTACCCCACCCCACCCCTGCCCAGACACTGAATACCATGAAAAAACACTGAACGTCAGATTTTTTTTTTCTACTCAACCCACCTCACCCCACCACAAACACTGAATGTCAGACACTGAATACCATGAAAAGACACTGAATAACATTAAAAAACACTGAATAACACTAAATAACACTGAAAGACACTGAATAACACTAAATAACACTGAATAACATTAAAAGACACTGAATACATTAAAAGACACTGAATAACATTAAAAAACACTGAATAACACTAAATAACACTGAAAGACACTGAATAACACTAAATAACATTAAAAGACACTGAATAACACTGAATAACATTAAAAGACACTGAATAACACTAAATAACACTAAATAACACTGAATAACATTAAAAGACACTGAATAACATTAAAAGACACTAAATAACACTGAATAACATTAAATAACACTGAATAACATTAAAAGACACTGAATAACATTAAAAGACACTGAATAACATTAAAAGACACTGAATAACACTGAATAACATTAAAAGACACTGAATAACACTAAATAACACTGAATAACACTGAATAACATTAAAAGACACTGAATAACATTAAAAGACACTGAATAACACAGAATAACATTAAATAACACTGAATAAAAGACACTGAATACCATTAAAAGACACTGAATAACATTAAAAGACACTGAACGTCACATCAGACACTGAATACCATTAAAAGACACTGAATGTCATTAAAAAACACTGAATGTCAGATTTTTACACTGAATATTATATGAACACTGAATACCATGAAAATACACTGAACGCCAGATTTTTTCTTCTACTCAACTCACCCCACCCCAATGAATGTCAGACAGCGAATACCATAAAAAGACACTGAACCCCACCCCAATGAATGTCAGACACTGAATACTATAAAAAGACATTGAACGTCAGATTTTTACACTGAATATTATAAGAACACTGAATGACATTAAAAAACACTAAATGTCAAATTTTTACACTGAATATCATCCCAAACACTGAATGTCATTAAAAACACTGAATTTCAGATTTTTTACATAGAGAATGTCATTACAAACACTGAATCTCATAAAAAAAACACCGAATGTCATTAAAACACTGAATTTCATAAAAAAACACTGAACGTCGTAAAAAAACACTGAACGTCGTAAAAACACTGAAAATAAAATAAATATCTCAAAAATAAAAATAAAAATAAAAACACTGAACCGTCGTAAAAAAACACTGAACGTCGTAAAAAAACACTGAAAATGAAATAAATATTTCAAAAATAAAAATAAAAATAAAAAAATACAATGAATCCTTCCAATAAAAATCCTGGTCACTCTCTTTGATGATGTTCTCATATCCTCCTCTGAAAAAAAAATGAATAAATGTTCTAAAATGGTATAACTAGGAAATTAAACAAAATTCATGGAACAGAAAGAAGGCAACCTTGGGAGTGGCTATTTTGACTTCCAGCATTCTATTTCCAAGCATATGCAATAAAGAATAGCTATAATTTCCCTTTCTTCTTCCTGTACATAGTCATAAACAATCGAATGTGGATACTTTTTCAAAATAAAAAGACAAAAAGCACATCATTCCATTTAATAAAACAACTACTCATTCATGGAAAACATATAAAGAAGTGCTTTCTTTAAGATGATAAGCGAAAACATCTACAGTAAGGGAATGATGCAAATAATTACTTAAGAAACTAGAACTCGAGAAAGGTCCAATAATGAAACAATTAATCATTCATAGAATAAAATAACTGACTGAATACAACCCAACTATCCGTGAATTTCCTTTACACCTTCCACAGAGGTGCTAGTGCTACAAACTCTAGAAAGCCCTTTAATATTGTATAATTTGTATCTCCTTTTAGGGAACACGAAGCAAAAGAAAAGCATGACGTAAATAATAGCATCAACCAAAAATGTAATGTTATCCTTCAGTTCTGGAGTTATCGTATCAATAATTGTTCAATATTATAAGGGATTATAAGTAAATTACAGTATAAAGTTCAAGGATTTTAACCATGGTAATTCAGGAAAACTTACTCTTCGTTTCCAATTAATAATCTTCTGGGAACATAAGATCTCTTCAAGTTCTTCTCAGACTGGAGAACAGAAGAAGTCGGTTCCGGCTCTGCTGCGTTTGGACAAAGAAACGACTTCAAAATATAAATATACATTTGAAACACATGTAGGGCAGTGCAAGAATCAGCATAAGCTGGATTTTTTTTATGAGGTCTTTAACCATTAGAGGTCAAATTATTATTATTCGTCAACATCAACAAGACCACCAATGCTTATTATAGAAGTAAGAATAACAGTGCCTTCTCTGTTCTAAATATAAGATGGTGTGGATATTAGAGATGAAATCAGAAAATCAAGCGGGCACCTGTAATTCTGTGAAGAGTTCTTCTTGATGGATCCATTTTATATCTCTCTGAACCAATACGATATATTCGTTCTCCTGTTCAAGTCATTCCAAATACAGAATACCAGTTCTTATACACTTGAGTTGAAGAATAGAAAACAGGCTCTCGAGCCTTCGCTCTAATTCCTCAATCTCCTCGAATAACCCTTCGCTCATTTCATCCTTGTCGTCACTGGTGACAAACACGTCCATTTGAATTGATATGAGCATCCCAAAACCCCGAAAATCACTTCACCGACCAGGAGCAATCACTAAATTTCGATCACCATAGTTAGAATTATAACTAACAATCAAATATGATCAAAACACAATAAATTTGTATAAGCAACTTCCAAATTGAGAGTTTAAATAGAAAAAAGACCTTTTCTATCATCGGAGGCATCGTGAAACTCATCATCATCTGCAGCAAGTTGAGAATCTCTACTCGTAATTTCATCGAACACCTTGCGAGCACTCCAAAAATACCCGCCCTTCGCGTACCCTTCGATCATGGCGTTGCAGAAGTAGACATCCGACTGGAACCCCATCCTCACCCCGCGAAATAGAGGCAGTGCTGATGGACGAGAATATGCTATACTAAGTTCTCCGGCAAGTCGACGGCGGATGCACGTCAGCCGGCAGTGGAAGCGGACGGCGCACGAAGAGCGGCTCTGGGAGCTGATATGCACGAGGCACTACCACCTCTGGCTCGCGCGTTGCTTCCCGTCATCGTCTTCTTCCACGGCGGTGGCTTCGTCTACCTCTCCCGATTTCAAGGCCTATGTCTGTCGCCGTTTCGCGCGCACCGTCCCCGCCATGGTGAAGGTGAAGACGTCGTGTGGAGATCCATCGGCGACGAGCGCCGCTGCCTCGCCGTTAGAGCCATCTATCTACTTTTTACTTTTTTTTACTCGATTCGAAATTTGTTTGCTCTCTCTCGATTTTTTCTGGGAAGAGAAGAGTGGAAATGAATTTGGGTGAATTTGGGGGAAAAGGGTAACGGGGTCTTTGCACATTTTAGGCGGCCTAATTGACACGCGTAATTTCTCAAAAGCCTTATTGCCGAAAAAATGTTAAAAATTGGCCTTATTGCCATTTTTCCCTTTTATTTAAAATCATTAGATTAATTCAAATTTATTTTGAATTGGAAATCTTGGATTTTATTTAAAATAGAATTAAATATGGAAATCAATGGAATTGATTTTATTTAATTGGAGTATTTTATTTAAAATCATTAGATTGATTCAAATTTATTTTGAATTGGAATCTTGGATTTTATTTAAAATAAAATTAAATATGAAAATCAAAGATTATTTTTCCGTCACTCGACAAAGTATTCAAGACGTAGAATGAAGACTCAACACAAGCATGCAGGAATTCACCAAGGTACGAATAGTCGAGAAATAATTTTACTTGAGCAATTATTTGATTATTTGTGAACGTACTTGCATGAAATGTATGTTTGTTGTTATGCTTATGTGTATTTAATTATGCATTAGATAGCGTATCCCTTTGTTATAAAAAGCTAAGTGGGAGAGGGAATGGAAACATTGCCATGGTCTCCATTGCTGTTCTCTTGGTGACTTTTATGGACTTTTGAAGTTAGTATAGACAAGTCATTGGAGGAGAATTCTTGTAATTCCTTTTACAAGAAACATTGATTAAGTTTATCAAACAATTCCTAATTTGTCTTTCTGAAACTGATTTCAAGTCGACTCATTCTCACCCCGGGGAGTGGAATGGAGCCAAAGCCACTTGGTCATGTGGATGACACAAATTAGAGACTTTCGTGTCATTTGATGACTAAACCGTTTGTGAGAATGTGTCATTTGATGACTAAACCGTTTGTGAGAATGGATGACACAAAACCGTTTGTGCACAACAGCTGCGGGTTCGACTTCTCGACCCTCGTTCGTCCGGCCTTCGATCTTCTCTCAATCCACCAAGCAGCAACAACATTACATAGTAAATCTAACTACTTCCGGCATCGATCCTATACATATTGATCGATCCTATACACCCGGATAAACGAAAAACGAAATAGAAAAACCTAAACGACTCAACCCGTCGTTTTAACTATTACATTCAAGCAACTATATAAAACAAAAGATCTCGACAATCCCGAGAGTTTAACAAACCACAACATACAGTACATACACATGACCATAATAATCGGGTTAACCTGCAAAACAATTCTCGCAAACAATACATAGAACGTACAAAACCGACTCTGATACCAATTGTTGGAAATCGACTACCCGGGATGCGTTCGTTCGATTGCTCGAACATTCGAATGCTCCCAGTCGACCTCCGGTGTCGCTACTTCGTTCACGTGACAGCTCGTATCCCGAATCACGCCCAGCCATCGCCCCGGAGGACAACCGCGCGAAACGGATGCTGGTCTGCCTCAATCAGCGCCCGCCAATTGTTAACAAGCGGTCGCTGGAGGAGCTGCAAACAGCGACCGCTGTTTGCCCTCCAGCGGGCGCCGTTTGTCCGCGAACAACAACGCGACGTTGCTGTTCCGGGCTCGTTTCCGGGTCGTTTTTCCTCTTCCGACTACCGATCCGGAGGTCCTAGACCCCCCAGTAATCGAGGAATACGATCCACGATCCCCGGAGCCCGATCTTACGTTCAAAGTATGATCAACGAAAAGTGAGATCGAATAAAAGCGGAATATAGAGATCCGATCTCATACCTTATCGGTCGAATTGTTGAGACCTTAGCGATTGCTAGTGTATGCTTCTTCCCCGACTCCAACCGTTGTGTGGGCAACGATCCGTTGGGTCTGCCTTTTCTGCTTTCTCCTTTCTCTACCGGCGTAATATTCTTTTTCTCTCTGACAGAAAAATATTAGCACTAGACAATTTTATTTTTACAGAGAAAAAAACTATTTGCGCTAACGCAATTGTTTTTCTCAGCAAAAAATAAAAGGCTGCGAATTGTAGGTTTAGGATAGGCAAGGGGGTTATAGAGTTACACTAGGGACCCCTTAGGTAAATAAATCCTGGGCTAAATTGCAATTTAATTAAACCGGTGTCCTTAAAAGAAAACCTTTAATTAAATTCAATTTTAATTATAATTAATTCCACTATAAAATTATAATTGAATTCCCGAAATAAATTTAATATTATTTCAACAATAATAATTCCGCTGAAATTACATAAACGACCTTCCCCGTGTTTAAGATATCGTATGTCCACGAATTAATTTTATTACTAATAATTAAATTAGTTCGTCTCTTATTATCCGAGACTAGTACCATTCAACCTTATTATCATGTGGAACAAATCCACCTGCAGGGTTTACATGATAAATTTTATGAGCTCATCTCGGGGACATCATCAACCCGATAAACGGGACACGGTTTCCTGTCTATAATCTATAGCATGCCGTGCGTACAATTACGATTCCCAATTTACCGAGTATCTCGACTAATCAATTAGTCTCACTCATTGGCATATTAAAGAACCGAGAATTGGACACACGCACCTATAATTATATAGGGATCAGGAATTCGGATATCCGTAATATCTGAGGTCTAGTTCGATTACTTCGATTAGTATAAATCGAACGCCCTCCCGTGTGTTGGGTTTTTTATAAATCTCATCCATACCCCAATAGATGGATTTACGTATTTTACAAGCATGAAAAGTGCGGAAGAAGAAATCATGCATAAACACGTAAAATCTGTTGGAGTTGTGTACTTAATGTCTAGATTTAAGTAACGGAAACTCACGATCCATTGCCACTAATCTATTTAATTAAATAAACAATTATTTGCGTTTAATTATTTATAATTAAATATATGCAAATTATAGTCCTGGATTTTATACGTTGTAGTTAGTATGGTGTGTCGGGCCCCACACAGAAGATCATACTATCGGTTACTCGTATTTAATCGAACAGTTGCTCACGACCTAGATGGACACGGACCAATCCATCGGTATAGTCGTTGTGTGTGAGAGAAAATAATCTGTCTTGATTATTTTATCACACTTGTACACTTGGTGTATTGAGCGGATCTGCTTGAGATTTATCGATTAGGATTGCCGGCGATAATCGATTTAAATCTCTGAGTATTTTATTCTTAATCCCCGATACTATTGCGGGTGTGTATATTTAATATAAGTGACTTTGATTTTCCAAAGGAATTGACCGGTTTAATTATTGGGTCAATTACCGGTTAAGTTGGGTCACTATATTTTATATATGGCATGCCGTGAATACTTGATGGGAAAGTGTATCCCGTAAGGGTTGATAATATCCCCGAGATGAGTTCATAAGGAATTATTATGTAAACCCTGCAGGTGGATTCGTTCCGCATAATAATTAAGGTTGAATGATACTAGTCTCGGAAATAAGAGATGAATAAATTAATTAGCAATAAATTAATTTTATTCATGGATATTTATATCTTAAATACACGGAATAAATAATACTACCGGAGAAATATTATTTGATATAATATGGTATAATATTGGGAGTGCAATTATATTTATATAGTGGAGTTAATATATAATTAATAATAGTAAGGATTAATATATTTGGGCTTGGGCTCAATTTAATCCCTATTATTGGAAGCCCAATATTCCACCTCCTTAAGATCCCCTACGTAGCCTATAAAAGCACTACATGGTCTTCTCTATTCTCATAACTTGAAGATCACAATTCTAGAGAGAGAATGTAGAGAGGGAGATCCATGGAGTTCGGTAGATCGTCGCCCACACGACGTCCGAGCTAGTGCAAGGAATACGCGGGAAGATCTCAAGGTCATCAATTGATCTCGTTTCTCCGAACAACGAATCGAAGGTATAAAATCGTTAAACACCCTTGAAGATTTTATTCGATTATTTATTGAAAATACCGTAGAACCATGATCCGAGGACGAACCCCGGAACGAGGACGAACCGGGCGGTGGTGGTGAAACCACCGGACCGCCGCGGCTCGAGGACCCCGTGGGGATCGAACCAAGAGCACCCCGGCTGGACGCCGGGGATGCGCGATCGAGGAGAACCCCGGCTGGACGCCGGGGTGCGATCGAACCCTAGGTTCGATCGCGGGGTGGCGGCTGGTGCCGCCGTGGCTCTCTGGGCGAGCTGCCCCCCTCCCCGACGGCGATGAGTCGCCGGACTCACCGCGGGGCTGCCGCTGCAGCCCCAGCCGATCAATCGCACGATGCGATCGGTCCTTCGATCGCATGAGCCCCGCGGACGGGGGCTCGGGCTGGGCGTGCGCGCGGCTTCGGCCGTGTCGTGCGTTCGGCTCGTGCTCCGGCGCGTTCGTCGGCGTTCATGTGATCTCCGGCGAATGGTTTTTGATCGGGCTATGGTTTCCGCAAATTTTAATAGCCCGGGATATCGAATTCCAACAATTGGTATCAGAGCGTGGTTTACGTTCGCGGTATTTTCGATAAAATTGTTCTACCTTGCAGGGTTTCCGACTATTATGGCTAGATATAATTTATTCGTTAATTATTGTCATAATATGTTTTGATTAAACTCTCGGACATGTCGAGATTCGTTTTATGTGTGGTGAATGCTTGTAATAGTAAAAATTCGGGGGTTGACCGAATTTAGGATTTATTATTACGTTCTACTTTTTCCGGAAATTGTATAGGGTCGATTTCATGTATAGAATCGATACCGGGTAATTGTAATTTAAATTCTTATAATTTATTTATGTTGGTTCGATGCCGAAACGACCGCCGGAGAAGACATGTGACGAAGAAGACGAAGGGCTCGAGGATCGATCATGAGATCGATCCCCATGAGATCGATGGCAAGGGAGAGGGGCGGCGATCGCACCTCTCGGCTGGGACTGCTGCCGGCTTGGTGGTGGTCTGTCGGCTGACTGGTTTGCGGCGGGTGCCCTCTCCGGTGGCCGATCGATGGTGGGGGTGGCGCGGGGTCCTCGTGATCTCGTGCTACTCCTACCGAGATCAACTTTCCTAAATTATTCGGTTTTCCTATTTTGATTATTCCTATTTTTGGGAATTCTCATTGAATAGGAAAAGAATAAATTTAGAATAAATTTATTTTTCCTTTTTGATTATTCCTATTCTTGGGAATATTCATGGATTAGGGAAAGGAATAAATTTGGAATTAATTTAGTCTTCCTAATTGATTATTCCTTTTATGGAATATTCATGGATTAGGAAAAGAATTAATTTGGAATTAATTCACTTTTCTTATTTAATTATTCCTTTATGGAATTTTTAATAGATTAAGAAAATAATTAATTTGGAAAGTTTTGAAAGTCCTAAATTAATTTTTCCTTATTTAATTATTCTTTTATGGAATTTTTAATGGATTAGGAAAGGAATTAATTTGGAAGGACTAAGAGTCCTAAATTATTTTATTTCCTTATTTCATTATGGAGATCTTCTAGAATGTTCCAAGTGGGTCTTGGATAGGATTCTAGAGATTTAATGAAGTTAGAAGAGGAAAATAAAAATAATAAAAATATTAATAATATTTAATTTTATTTTTGATTTATTCGATTGACTTAATTTTCGAATTAAGTAACTTTTGGATTTATTAAAAATAAATAGATTTAAATATTGGAATTAATATTCCCGTCACATGGAGTATTCAACAACGAAGACATGAAGACTAGAAGATGCGTACGGAGATGCGATAAAGCCATAATAGTCGGAAAATAATATTCTAGTATTATTTTGATTATGTGATAATATTCTATGTGCTTTATTTCATGTATGCATGCTTATGTGTATTTAATTATGCATTAGATAGCGTATCCCTTTGTTATAAAAAGCTAAGTGGGAGAGGGATTGGAAACAATGCAATGGTCTCCATTGCTGTTCTCTTGGTGACTTTTATGGACTTTCGAAGTTCGTATAGACAAGTCATTGGAGGAGAATTCTTGTAATTTCTTTTACGAGAAACATTGATTAAGTTTATCAAACAATGCCTAATTTGTCTTTCTGAAACTGATTTCAAGTCGACTCATTCTCACCCCGGGGAGTGGAATGGAGCCAAAGCCACTTGGTCATGTGGATGACACAAATTAGAGACCTTCGTACCATTTCTTGAAATGGATCGATTGTCTGCTCGGCTCCCTCATTTATGAGAGATAGGGTTGTTCGCATGGTGAATCACTGGTAAGAAACTTTGAGTTTCACTTATGATTCTCCGCGTCCTGATTTACAAGATCGAATGGATCAAGTAATTGGATGTCAATTATAAAAATCTTTTGGTGTAGTAAACGTCCACACAAACGTGGCTTGCTATACTGAATGGGATTTTGGAATAATTGATGTAGACAGTTATGGGGAATTGTGAAGGATTGTGAGTTGTCCTAAACGTCCACACAAACGTGGCTTGCGGTGACGTAGCGATTCCAAACGACTCACCTTAGTACTGAGTAATGGTTTACACTTAGGTGCGCTTTATAGTATTCTTCCCAACGAAGTAACGCTATAATGATGTACGACCGAAGCAAATCTAATTGCTAAATCATTTGGGTAGGTCACACAAACGTGGCTTGCCATACCTGATGAGATTTTAGACGTGATAAGTGATTTAATGATATTATTTGAGGGAGATAATATCGGTATTAAATTGTTTGTTTGTTTTATGTGCTTATATGTTAAGAATGACTGTGACCCCACTTTGTGATATACTTAAGGATGAAAACTCACTGGTTCCATATAGTAATGATTGGGAACAAAATCTGGACATTGTTCAGACTGTTGAGCCTTCCGAATCCACTATTGTCCCAACTGATGAGGACATTGAAAATGACCTCAAGGAGATGTTAGGACATAGTGTGGAAGCCGGACAAGAGGTGATTGACATACTCATTAAGTTCAGTCCTCTTGAGGAATCGCTTAAAAACGATTTCAAAAGAATGGAACTTTTAAGTATGATCAGAGAATCACAAGCTCTTGTGGCCAAGTTGGAAGTGCAAGCAAAGAAACCCAGTGGTTTCAAACCAAGGATTGGGAAAGGCAAGCCACGAGGCAAGTGCTTTCGATGCAAGCGGTCTGGACTCTGGAGGTCTGATTGTCCTTGTTGGAATAGGTGACCGGCGAGCCCACGGTTGGCCGAGCGGTTAACCGTATTCCGTTATATAACGGTTTATTTCGTTAATTAATGAAACCTATATTAATGGCATATACTATATCTGCTCCCAATGTTGAATCATAGATATAGTCCTGTACAGTTACACATGTTGTATGAATTCGGTTTTGTGGAAACCGAGAGATAATTCTGTTAACGCAACGTAACTGGTCAAACTCAGTTCCTAGTCGATGGGTTACGCCAATAACAAGGATACCCGGCCTTTCCCCCTTGAGACTAGCACTTAGTGTATGTGGGCTAATCTCGAGCCTCGGTGTTGGGACATCGACATACTTGAGTGGGTTCTCACTGTTGATGAGTTCACTGAACCCCCTCTCCCTGGAATCTCTAAGTGGTTATCACTGATCGAGTAGAGAATTCCATAATATAGTTGTACACAATTAATCCTTAAGACCCAGACATCACTGTGACTTCATCAGAGGACTAGCTGTATCGTGACGTGTCTCTGATTCCCTGGAAAGGGAGTAAGTCGAAAAAGGAGACAATGTTCGTGCAGTTCGAAATCTGATGTGAAGTCTGTGCATAGTAGTAGGGGATCTGATCGCTTGATATAGATCATGGATGTCCTGTGTGTTCTGATGGTTCGTAGTCCCAGAATCTCTGGCCAGAGTTGAATAGTGAGGTGATTAGAGAAATGTGTTTCTCTGAATAAATCACGAATGAATTTTACGAAACCTAGAACGTACGCACATTTATCAAACTCAACTAGAGATCTCGATTAACCAATATCTCTAGTTTGATCGGGACATATGTATCGGAGGGATCGTACTGTACGCTAACTATATTACAAGGTTCTTGCAGGCACTTCATTTGTATCTAGGGAATTAGTGAAGCGTGGCTGCTAGACGCTCGTCACTGATTCGTTGGGCACCGACTTGTTCGGAGATTAAATAATATGATTATTAATCTAAAACTCTTGGGAGTAGTTGAAATAAGAACAATATGTTGTTCGAATCACAATATGTTGTGAGCCAACGGCTAGTTATACACCTGAACCATTGAGGGTCACATTCTCGTGTAAACCGATCCTTGAATACGATCATGTATTAATTAACTATTAATTAAGTACATATAGTTGGAGGTCAATATGATTGAATCCGAGATTCATAATTGTGATTATGAGTTGGAAATAATAATGAGCTAAAGAAAACGGACACGATGGTGTACACTTTCTATTTTGGGAAATTTCCCGATTTAGCAGTACCCCTGAAATGGGCTTTCCGATTTTGTGATATTGGAAAATTTTATTTTTATCTCATATTGATGAGAAAATTAAAACGAGAAATAAAATATAATCGTTATATTTTTCGGAGATGAAATTGATGTCAATTTTGGAGAAACGTAATGACGGCTAATGTATTGGGCCGGCTAGGGTTAATGGATCCGATCCATTAGGGTTTGAGCCCAACAAGCTCCTTTCTTCACCTATAAAAGGAGCTCCATAGCCATGAGAATAAAGACACCAAAGTGAAGAGCTCAAAACCCTAGCCTCACTTTCTCTCCTCTCCTCTCTCCCTCTCGTCCGCCCCCTCGGCCCCTCCCTCGGAGGACCGCCGACAACCGGAGCCACCGCCCGCCGCCGCCGCTGGCAGCCGCCTCCCCTCGCCGGAATCCGATTCTGGCACCGTTTTTCCGGCCCGTTTTTTCCGTCGTATTCTCCCTTACGTGTTTCTAGTGCAATACGTAAGTTGGATTACCTATACGAGGTGAAACCCGATTAGACGAGAGACGCCGAAGGAACGCCCGAGCACAGCCCGAGTCGCGCCCGTGCGCTCCAGCCGTGACACACGAGTCCAGCCGAGAGCCCCGCCACTCGCCCGGCTCTCCCCGCACACGACCCGTGCCGTCCCCGCGTCGCATCCGCGCGACTTCCGACGAACCTAGTTTCGTCCGATGAATCCCTGAGGTAATTACGATTAAATTCAGATTTAATTGTTTGCGTTAATTGTTTGCGCTAAGTGTACAATTAAATTTGATTTAATTGTTTGCGTTAAATATTTGCGCTGTGTACTGGGATTTTTAATTGATAAAGAAAAATTAATTGTGATTAATTTAAATGTCAATTAAATTCAAATTGATTCGAATTAAATAATATGATTATCTTAATTGTCAATTTGAGCAAATGATTATGTGGACATGTATACGTAATTAATTATATATGTGTAATTAATTAATTTGATTAATTGAACTGCACCAAGTTGATTAGAATTAAATAATATGATTATGTTAATTGTCAATTTAACGCAAATTAATTATTTACGGATGTTCACATAAACTCAAGTTGATTAGAATTAAATAATACGATTATGTTAATTGTTAATTTTACGCAAATTAATTATGTCTGCATGTTTACGTAATTAATTGTAATATATTAATATGATTAATATAATTGCGCTATAAGTAATATATTAATATGATTAACATAGTTGCACTATAAGTAATTAATTTATATGATAAATATAATTGCGTTAGATTTAATTTGTGTAGTATGGGATGCATATGAATTAAATATTTAATTATTTGATAATTAAATTAAATGGTGAATTATTGATTCTAATAGATTTGAATTAAATCAATTAATGCATGTAATATTGAAAATATGATTTTCAATAAAATAAAATAAATATAATGTAAAATGTTTACATTAATGAAAAACGGTTTTTCATAAATTTTTTGTTTTTCGCTGCGTATACATGCACGATCCTAACAGTGGTATCAGAGCGTAGGTTCTGAAATTGATTAATTGTCTATAAATATAATCGCCTTAAGCATGCTGTTTGTTGAATTGATTGATTTAATGTTGTTTAATTGGGACTTAGTTGTTTCTATTAAGATATTTATTTTTATCTAATAGATTGAAACAATGCCTAATTTGTTATCAAGTAACAATTCAATGTCGAACATGAATGCACCTCGGGGAGTGATTCATCTAGACTTGTTTTTGTTAAAACAAATTAGAGACATCGAGCCATTTGATGGCATGATTCGATGGTCTGCTCGGCTCCCCTGGGAGATAGGGTCGCTCGCATGATGAATCGCTGGTTAGAAACTTCGAGTTTCACTTATGAGACATCACGTTTTGATTATTAAGATATTAATAAATTGAAATAGAAAGGAAGTATCAATATTTAATTTAGTGAAATTATTTGTTGACCAATTACATAATAGATTTAAATATTCGATAAACAAGGTGATAGATTAATTAATTGATTTAATTGTTAAATCAAGTTAATTAATAGAGCACCATTTAATTTGCATACCTCGTTTTAATTGTGATTAAATGCTATGTGAATTATGTGAGATATATATTGTGATATATGTTATGATCGTATGTGCTCGTTAGGATGACCTATAGAGGACATAGTTGTTAAGAATCAACAATCGATCACTCACTTCATTCTCTCCTGAGAATGTATAACGATTATTCTGATGAGATAACAAACCTATACTCCTCCATTCTCTCCCGAGAATGTATATCAAGCCTTAAAGGAGAACCGATGTGTTGTTCTTTCTCCTTTCCTTCTACCGACAATAAACTATGTGAAAGCCACTTACAAGTAGTATGGTATGCCGTGTTAGCGGGGAGTACTGCTTGTGAGTTAAGCTGTAATTTATTGACATAAGATGGAGAGGTGTTAGCTACGATTCTTTTAAATATGTGTGGTCGGATAGATTAACTATGGGCTTACACATGTTTATTGGAGTCCAACTTTCACTTCTCACATCGGTAGGTCGGTCTTGACACATGGTTGACTTTGAAGGGTACGATTAACGTAGTTCATTGTCATGGTGAGGAAAAGTAATCTTTAGGGTCACATAGAGATGTGATTGAAAATGTTTCTACCTTTAGGTGAATGTAATCGGGCTAGATTAACTACGGGTTATATTCACGCTATTGGACCTAAAGCCCAACTAAGGAAAAATAAGTTTTCCCGTTTGTCTGCTAGAGGATAGTGGAATTCGAAAAATTTAGTGGGAGGCAATTAAATGATAAAGACCAAACATTTAATTGTAATCATTAATAACGAATTATCTCAATGTTAATCTTCTTAATATTTCTCAGTAATATTCTCTAAGATATCCCGTAACATCGATACTCGACCAATCCAAACTCACTGGCCCAAACCATTTGAATTGGAATCTCAATCTTGTGATTTAAAATGATGAGTGCCTCTATGTACTTGAGAATAGATTATTTGATAATCTCACTCAACCTTTGACTGCTGAGGAATGCCACTTATGAGAAGTGGATTTCTAGTTCTTATGAATCGTTCATTATGAACTACAACATGAACAAAGCTCGATCCTTCAATGGATAAGTTGTTCAAGATGTTGATCAAAGAGTCAACCATCAATACGAGAAATTTGTTCTCATTATTGCTTCTTCATGAAAGAAGTGTTCTTCTTGAAGAAAATGACGGAAATTGTTTCCGGTCTAAGTGTAAAGATGGATAAAGGTGATACTAGAAGGGCGACTAAGAACAAGGTCAACAAATGAGTTGATGACGCTTTCCATCGTTGTGTGAATAAAGGCCATAGGGCCATAACTGCTAAAATACCTTAGGCAGAAACGTTCTGACAAAGGTTCGTATTGGGTTATAGTTATTCTATTGTTTTGAACAATTGATTATTTGTTTCGTCTAAATTTAGAAACCTGCTGTTAATAGAAATGTTCTATTATTAGATCTTACTTCTATATTTGATATATAAGGTAAAGGTTTTAATTTTGTTTTGGAAATCCGATTTCCTTTATACAAAAGAAAGCAAATATGATTTGCTAAAGACGATAAACAAATAAACAAGAATGAACTAAACCCAAATATCAGCAATTGATAGAAGTCAAATCCCCGCACAACTTTAGAACGCTAGTTGAGTGTGTTGAAGATCTATTGGATTTGATCCAAACGGAGATGTGTGATCCACTAATGTGTTACTGGTGGGGGTGGTTTTCAACTACCAAATGTACTTATGAAGTACACGTCTCTAATTTTGAAGTGTTCAATAATTTTAGACATCAAAGTAGGAAACCAACTTGGTTGCTATATTACAATATGATCGTGGTAATAAATATTTAAGCACCAAGCTTATTGACTATCTAAAAGAGAATACGATTCTCTAGCAATGGACTCCGTCTGGAACTCCTTAATTGTATTGAGTGTCCGAATGATGGAATCAAACTTTGTTGGACATGGTTCGATCCACAAAGGGGTTCACCAAATTGTCGACGAAACTGTAAAAATCCTGCACTTTTGACAGTCGTCCATTTGCTGAATAGTGTTACCACCAAAGCAGTTAAAACCACACCATATGAACTTGGACAATCCCGTATCCTGCTTGCGTGAAGCGGCTAGTGGGAGATAAGTTGGATAGTAGATCCGGCTTATGCCATTTTGTGGGGTATCCTGAACATTCACAAGGATACCTGTTCTACTATATTTCTAAAACAAAATGTTTGTTTAAAGAAATGTTGCCTTCTTAGAGAAGAAGTTTCTATTCGATAGAAAAGGCAATATAGTAAATCTCGAAATAGTTCGAGAATATGAACCACACTATGAAGTTCAAACACAAGTACTTGGAGATGAACCAATTCAACAAACCACTAATATACCTCTTCATCTATCGGTTCGTAAATCCGAAAACGTTCGGAAGGTACCTGGTAGACGGTTCCATCTTGATAATGATCAAGATAAAGTTGACGATGGATATGATCCAATAAACTTCAACTGATTCGTATCGGATACGAATATGGGACATTGGCTTATTGCCATGAAATTCATAATGGACTGTATGTACTCCAACAAGGTTTGACCTTGGTAGTCCACCAAAGGGAATCGTTCCCAAAGGCTGCATTTTGATCTATTAATTATGACGTGAGAGTATATATATAAAGGTGTGACCTTTAAAGCAAGGATGATGGCGAAAGAAGTTACTCAAAGACAATGTGTTGTTTTTGAGGTAATCTTTCCATCAGTCGCTATGCTTAAGTCCATTACAATTTTGCTGGCCATTTCTGTATAGTACGACTATGAGATATGGAAAATAGATATGAGGTCTACTTTCCTTGAATGTGATATTATGGAAGAGTTGTAGCGCAGCCGGAAAGCTTCATATATTCTGGAAAGGAGCAAAAGGTTTGCATACTCCAGCGATCCATTTATGGATTGAAACGAGCATCCCTAAAATGGAACATGTGTTTTAAATACAATAGTCAAAGCGTTGACTTGGTATAAAACTTGAAGGTACCTTGTATTCAAGAAGGTTAGTGGGAGCGTAGTGAAATTTAAGTGTTGTACGTTGATGACATACTAATCATAGGCATGATTGAGTGATGTTGCAGTCAACGAAAGCACGGTTATCCACACGTTTCTCGAATAAAGGATTTGAGGAGAGGCATCTTACGTATTGTGATACGTCACTATAGATATAGATCTAGAAGGATGTAAAATCTTCTCAATCCTTGTACATAGAAACTGTTTCTGAAATGGTTTAGCATGGAAGAATCCTGAAGAGATTCTTGCCAATGTCCCATGGGGTTCATCTCTCGTAATTCGTGTGACTGTAATGTTGATGGAATTCGAGGAGATGAAATGGACAACACATATATCTCCGCACTAGGGAGCATTATGTATGGCATGTTGTGTACTAGACGTGATATTATAAATGTTGTGAGTGACACAAGTGAATATCAGTCGAACCCAAGACCGACTTATTTGAAGTCGTGAAGGACGAAATCCTTAAGCACTAGCAATCAAAAGCATTAAGGAATTGTTCTTAGTCTATGGGAGGTCCGAGTTGAATTTAGATGTACTTACGAACTCTAGTTTTCAACCGGATGTGGATGACTAAAAGTCGATATCGGGATTCATATTCGAGCTTAGAGGTGTTGTCGTATGCTGGAATGGTTCCTGCAAACGACTAATGATTCTACCACGAGAACCTGAATATGTTGCAGCATCTAAAGCTGTAAAAGAGACTGTTTAGGACACGGAACTTTATCCAAATAATGGTTATAATTCCGGACACAAATAATCAAGTAACTTGTACTGTGATTATACGGTGTCCTGTAGCGAATGCTAAGGAACCGAGATCTCATCAGAAGTCCAAACATGTACTTGAGAGAATATCATGTGATCCAAGAGATCAATGACAGAGGTGACGTCTGAGTCGAGAGTGTCACTTCGGAAGATAACTTTGTAGATCCCTGTACCAGGCCTTTATCTGAATATGTCCGCGAGAAACATCGAGAGTCGATGGGACTAAGATTCATGGATAGTTGGCTCTAGGTCAAGTGGGAGATTGTTAGAATAGGTGACCGGCGAGCCAACGGTTGGCCGAGCGGTTAACCGTATTCCGTTATATAACGGTTTATTTCGTTAATTAATGAAACCTATATTAATGGCATATACTATATCTGCTCCCAATGTTGAATCATAGATATAGTCCTGTAGAGTTACACATGTTGTATGAATTCGGTTTTGTGGAAACCGAGAGATAATTCTGTTAACGCAACGTAACTGGTCAAACTCAGTTCCTAGTCGATGGGTTACGCCAATAACAAGGATACCCGGCCTTTCCCCCTTGAGACTAGCACTTAGTGTATGTGGGCTAATCTCGAGCCTCGGTGTTGGGACATCGACATACTTGAGTGGGTGCTCACTGTTGATGAGTTCACTGAACCCCCTCTCCCTGGAATCTCTAAGTGGTTATCACTGATCGAGTAGAGAATTCCATAATATAGTTGTACAAAATTAATCCTTAAGACCCAGACATCACCGTGACTTCATCAGAGGACTAGCTGTATCGTGACGTGTCTCTGATTCCCTGGAAAGGGAGTAAGTCGAAAAAGGAGACAATGTTCGTGCAGTTCGAAATCTGATGTGAAGTCTGTGCATAGTAGTAGGGGATCTGATCGCTTGATATAGATCATGGATGTCCTGTGTGTTCTGATGGTTCGTAGTCTCGAAATCTCTGGCCAGAGTTGAATAGTGAGGTGATTAGAGAAATGTGTTTCTCTGAATCAATCACGAATGGATTTTACGAAACCTAGAACGTACACACAATTATCAAACTCAACAAGAGATCTCGATTAACCAATATCTCTAGTTTGATCGGGACATATGTATCGGAGGGATCGTACTGTACGCTAACTATATTACAAGGTTCTTGCAGGCACTTCATTTGTATGTAGGGAATTAGTGAAGCGTGGCTGCTAGACGCTCGTCACTGATTCGTTGGGCACCGACTTGTTCGGAGATTAAATAATATGATTATTAATCTAAAACTCTTGGGAGTAGTTGAAATAAGAACAATATGTTGTTCGAATCACAATATGTTGTGAGCCCACGGCTAGTTATACACCTGAACCATTGAGGGTCACATTCTTGTGTAAACCGATCCTTGAATACGATCATGTATTAATTAACTGTTAATTAAGTACATATAGTCGGAGGTCAATATGATTGAATCCGAGATTCATAATTGTGATTATGAGTTGGAAATAATAATGAGCTAAAGAAAACGGACACGATGGTGTACACTTTCTATTTTGGGAAATTTCCCGATTTAGCAGTACCCCTGAAATGGGCTTTCCAATTTTGTGAAATTGGAAAATTTTATTTTTATCTCATATTGATGAGAAAATTAAAACGAGAAAGAAAATATAATCGTTATATTTTTCGGAGATGAAATTGTTTGTCAATTTTGGAGAAACGTAATGACGGCTAATGTATTGGGCCGGCTAGGGTTAATGGATCCGATCCATTAGGGTTTGAGCCCAACAAGCTCCTTTCTTCACCTATAAAAGGAGCTCCATAGGCATGAGAATAAACACACCAAAGTGAAGAGCTCAAAACCCTAGCCTCACTTTCTCTCCTCTCCTCTCTCCCTCTCGTCCGCCCCCTCGGCCCCTCCCTCGGAGGACCGCCGACAACCGGAGCCGCCGCCCGCCGCCGCCTAGTGCCGCCGCTGGCAGCCGCCTCCCCTCGCCGGAATCCGATTCCGGCACCATTTTTCCGGCCCGTTATTCCCGCCGTATTCTCCCTTACGTGTTTCTAGTGCAATACGTAAGTTGGATTACCTATACGAGGTGAAACCCGATTAGACGAGAGACGCCGAAGGAACGCCCGAGCACAGCCCGAGTCGCGCCCGTGCGCTCCAGCCGTGACACACGAGTCCAGCCGAGAGCCCCGCCACTCGCCCGGCTCTCCCCGCACACGACCCGTGTCGTCCCCGCGTCGCATCCGCGCGACTTCCAACGAACCTAGTTTCGTCCGATGAATCCCTGAGGTAATTACGATTAAATTCAGATTTAATTGTTTGCGTTAATTGTTTGCGCTAAGTGTACAATTAAATTTGATTTAATTGTTTGCGTTAAATATTTGCGCTGTGTACTGGGATTTTTAATTGATAAAGAAAAATTAATTGTGATTAATTTAAATGTCAATTAAATTGAAATTGATTCGATTAAATAATATGATTATCTTAATTGTCAATTTGAGCAAATGATTATGTGGACATGTTTACGTAATTAATTATATATGTGTAATTAATTAATTTGATTAATTGAACTGCACCAAGTTGATTAGAATTAAATAATATGATTATGTTAATTGTCAATTAATTATTTATGGATGTTCACATAAACTCAAGTTGATTAGAATTAAATAATACGATTATGTTAATTGTCAATTTGACGCAAATTAATTATGTCTGCATGTTTACGTAATTAATTGTAATATATTAATATGATTAATATAATTGCGCTATAAGTAATATATTAATATGATTAATATAGTTGCACTATAAGTAATTAATTTATATGATAAATATAATTGCGTTAGATTTAATTTGTGTAGTATGGGATGCATGAATTAAATATTTAATTACTTGATAATTAAATTAAATGGTGAATTATTGATTCTAATAGATTTGAATTAAATCAATTAATGCATGTAATATTGAAAATATGATTTTCAATAAAATAAAATAAATATAATGTAAAATGTTTACATTAATGAAAAACGGTTTTTCATAAATTTTTTGTTTTCCGCTGCGTATACATGCACAATCCCAACAGTCCTCTCATCAAAGGTACGAAATTTTCCTTAGTCACTGAAACATTGTCAGTGGTGTTATCTACCAGCACCTGGTGTGTAGATACGGGGGCCACTGACCATGTCTGCAATTCATTGCAGGGGTTCCAGGAAACCCGGAGACTTAGAGAGGGAGAGATCTTGGTCTACATGGGCAATGCTGCGAAGGTGGCGGCTGTTGCAGTGGGAGACGTTCACTTATGCTTTAGAAGTGATAGGATTTTAGTTTTACAAAATTGTCTTTATGTACCAAATTTTAGAAAGAATTTGATTTCGGTTTCTAAACTAATTCTGAATGGGTATTCTGTTTCTTTTGATCACTCCGTGATCATAAGAAGAAATAGTGAAATTATCTGTTTTGGTACATTGATAGACGATTTGTATGTACTAAATCCTGAGTCTAACACGGTGCAACGAACCGAGAGTAATAACACATCTACGAACACCAATAAGAGAAAGGAACCTTCTAAAATGAATCAATTATACTTGTGGCATCTAAGGCTAGGTCATATTAATTCAAATAGAATTCAAAGGTTGAAAGCTGATGCTTTAATCAGTGGTGTTGAAGGAGAGGACCTTCCAACCTGCGAATCCTGTTTGGAGGGTAAAATGTCCAAGCGTTGTTTTTCTGGTAAAGGACGTAGATCCGAGCAAGTATTTGATTTGATTCACTCTGATGTATGCAGACCTATGTCTACTTTGGCAAGAGGAGGGTACCAGTACTTCATCACTTTTACTGATGATTACTCAAGGTATGGATATGTGTACTTGATGCGTCGCAAGAGCGAATCTTTTGACAAGTTCAAAGAATTCAGGGCTCTTGTGGAAAACATCCATGGTAAATCCATTAAATTCCTGCGATCTGATCGCGGAGGCGAGTACCTGTCTGGAGAATTCAAGGCATACTTAGCAGAGAATGGGATTGATTCCCAAATGACATCACCATATACTCCTCAGCAATATGGTGTCTCGGAACGAAGGAATAAGACTCTTATGGAGATGGTACGTTCAATGATGAGTTACTCGGACTTACCTGTCATGTTCTAGGGATATGCCTTGGAAACAGCGGCGTACATTCTAAACATGGTTCCAACGAAAACGGTACCTACAACACCCATGGAAAGGTGGAGCGGGCGCAAGCCTAGCTTGAAACACCTTCGGATCTGGGGTTGTCCAGCACATGTGCTGCGACAAGGGGCCGATAAGTTAGAGCCGAGATCAGAAGTACGGTTGTTTATAGGATACCCGAAAGGAACTAAAGGTGGCATGTTCTATAGTCCTACGGACCAGAAGATCGTTATAAGTACTAACGTTCGGTTCTTAGAGAAAGACTATGTCATGGACCACAAGCCCGAATGTGACATAATGCTTGATGAGTTGAGAGGTAACGAGGAAGACTTAGATATAGCCGAACCGAGTAGTAATAAACCACTAGAACCTACACCTAACATTGTCACTATTAATACACCGGAACGCCGTCTTAGTGGGAGGGTTGTTAAACAATCAGTCAGATGGATTGGACTAGGTGAGTCTTCGGACTCTGCACCTGGAGTTCATGAAATCGATCCCTGGACCTATGATGAGGCGGTACAAGATATAGATGCGCCTTCTTTGAAGAAAGCGATGAAATCCGAAATTGAATCTAGGGATTCTAATAAAGTTTGGGATCTTGTAGAACCAACAAACGACGTAAAGCCAATTGGGTGTAAATGGGTCTACAAGAGAAAGAGAGGATCTGACGGAAATGTTGAAACCTTTAAAGCTCGGCTTGTTGCGAAAGGATATACTCAGAAAGAGGGAATCGATTATGAGGAGACCTTCTCGCCGGTAGCCAAGATAAAGTCCATTCGAATTCTCCTATCCATAGCAGCTCATATGGATTATGAGGTGTGGCAAATGGATGTCAAGACAGCTTTCCTAAATGGAAGTCTTGACGAGACGATTTATATGAAACAACCAAAAGGGTTCATTGCTAAGGGGCGAGATCATCTAGTGTGCAACCTTAATCGATCCATTTATGGATTGAAACAAGCCTCGAGATCGTGGAACCTGCGGATTGATGAAGTAGTCCAATCTTTTGGATTCATTCAAAGCATGGACGAATCGTGTGTGTATTGGAAACATGATGGGAAGAAGGTGGTGTTTCTCGTGCTTTATGTAGACGACATCCTTCTCATTGGCAACAGTGTGAAGATGTTATCAGACATAAAGGGATGGTTGTCTAGACAATTCGATATGAAAGATTTAGGAGAGGTTGGACATGTTCTAGGGATCAAAGTTATAAGGGATCGCCGGAATATGACATTGTGCCTTTCCCAGCAATCTTACATAGACACGATTCTGGCTCGTTTTAACAAGCAAGATTCCAAAAAGGGTGAGTTACCCTTCAGTAAAGGAACTTATCTTTCTAAAGAGATGTGTCCTCAGACACAGAAGGAGAAAGATGAAATGAAAGCAGTTCCCTATGCTTCGGCTGTGGGAAGCTTAATGTATGCAATGTTATGCACGAGACCTGATATACTCAGAAAGAGGGAATCGATTATGAGGAGACCTTCTCGCCGGTAGCCAAGATAAAGTCGATCCGGATTCTCCTATCCATAGCAGCTCATATGGATTATGAGGTGTGGCAAATGGATGTCAAGACAGCTTTCCTAAATGGAAGTCTTGACGAGACGATTTATATGAAACAACCGGAAGGCTTCATTGCTAAGGGACGAAATCATCTAGTGTGCAAGCTTAATCGATCCATTTATGGATTGAAACAAGCCTCGAGATCGTGGAACCTGCGGTTTGATGAAGTAGTCCAATCTTTTGGATTCAATCAAAGCATGGACGAATCGTGTGTATATTGGAAACGTGATGGGAAGAAGGTGGTGTTTCTCGTGCTTTATGTAGATGACATTCTTCTCATTGGCAACAGTGTGAAGATGTTATCAGACATAAAGGGATGGTTGTCTAGACAATTCGATATGAAAGATTTAGGAGAGGTTGGACATGTTCTAGGGATCAAAGTTATAAGGGATCGCCGGTGTTGGAAATTGATATCCCGGAATTAATAAATTTAATTAAAATTAATTAAATAAATTATCTAATTAATTCCGACCGAAATCCTTTGGAGATCGAATATCCGGGGTTGTCAAATTGCGGAACGACAACTCCAATCGAAATCCCGGTTGCCGGAAACCCGCCACGAACCTCCACGGGGATAGCCCAACAAAACCCTAACCGCGGCAAAGACGGGCTGTTCGGTCGAGCCCCCCGCGTGGGGCTCGCGGCTGTCCTTGGCAGCCGCCTAGGGCTGCCCTTGGCAGCCCCCTTTGCACGCCCCAGCTGCCCCACGGTGATCGCACGCCCAGCCACGGCGAACCGTGGCTAGCGATCACCGCCATCCGCCGCCGCGCGAGCGGTGGTCCAGCCGCGCGAGCGGCTGCCCCTCCGCGTGAGCGGAGGCAGCCACGCGCGAGCGGCGCTCGGCGTCCAGCCGGGCGTCACGCCCTCGACCCCTCTCTAGCCGAGCCGTTGAGCCGCCGGCGGTCCGGTGATCTACGATCACCACCGCCCGGTTCAACCTCGTCATGGGTCGCGTTCTTGGATCTTGGGTCACGATATTTTTACGATAATTAAACGATAAAATCATAAAGAGGGTTTTACGATTTACCTCGTTCTCATTGTTCGGAAAAACGAAGAACTCAATTTGAAGACCTTGAAATCTTCCCACGTATTCCTTGCACTAGCTCGAACGTCGTGTGGGCGACGATCTTCCGAACTCCATGGATCTCCCTCTCTACTTTCTCTCTCTAGAATTGTGATCTTCAAGTTATGAACTTATGAGAATAGAGAAGACCATGTAGTGCTTTTATAGGCTACGTAGGGGATCTTAAGGAGGTGGAATATTGGGCTTCCAATATTAATGATTAAATTGAGCCCAAGCCCAAATCTATTAATCCATTAATATTAATTAATTCTATTTTCCACTATATAAAATTAATTGCACTTCCAATATTAAACCATATTATATCAAATAATATTTCTCCGGTAGTATTATTTATTCCGTGTATTTAAGATTTAAATATCCATGAATAAAATTAATTTATTGCTAATTAATTTATTCATCTCTTATAACCGAGACTAGTACCATTCATCCTTAATTATTATGCGGAACAAATCCACCTGCAGGGTTTACATAATAATTCCTTATGAACTCATCTCGGGGATATTATCAACCCTTACGGGATACACTTTCCCGTCAAGTATTCACGGCATGCCATATATAAAATATAGTGACCCAACTTAACCGGTAATTAACCCAATAATTAAATCGGTTAATTCCTTTGGTAAATCAAAGTCACTTATATTAAATATACACACCCGCAATAGTATCGGGGATTAAGAATAAAATACACTGAGACTTAAATCGATTATCGCCGGCAATCCTAATCGATAAATCTCAACGATCCGCTCAATACACCAAGTGTACAAGTGTGATAAAATAATTAAGATAAATTATTTTTTCTCTCACACAACGACTATACCGATGGATTGGTCCGTGTCCATCTAGGTCGTGAGCAACTGTTCGATTAAATACGAGTAACCGATAGTATGATCTTCTGTGTGTCCATACAACACCATACTAACTACAACGTATAAAATCCAGGACTATGATTTGCATATATTTAATTATAAATAATTAAATGCAAATAATTGTTTATTTAATTAAATAGATTAATGGCAATGGATCGTGAGTTTCCGTTACTTAAATCTAGACATTAAGTACACAACTCCAACAATCTCCCACTTGTACTAAGGTCTAGTCATTTCCTCCAAACTCCCGACTCACATACTCATCACGTGCTTAAGTTGTACTTCCAAGAAGTACTATGTGAATGAGCACTCTAGGTTGCCGCTCTGAAGTTATCTTGGTGATGAAGGTTTTCGACGTCGATCCAATCGCTCGATTACCTTGTTCGTGTGTGCGGAAGCGTGTAAGACAATAGAACACGAACAACATGAAGATCTAGGCACACATTATATGTATAGACATGTTTATATATATATACATCCAATATATATATATAGGGATTAACGATCACACTTACATACGGTGAAGCGTGCCTCGTTGTTGATGAAGGTGGTGTTGAGTCGATTGAACCACCTCAAATGGATCAGCCTCTCGAAGCTCTCCTTGTGAATGACCTCGTCACTCCTCTTGTCTAGATCGCCCGGATGTTGAAGCCGCACAAATGGCCCGGCCTCTACGTGTTGCACACGAACCCGGAATTGAACTTGCTTGCTTGTTTTGAAGTGGTTCTCCAAGAACTCTCTTCTCTCTCTCTTTTGTGTATGATTTTCGTGGCTGATCAAAAAGTGTTGTGAAAACACATGTTTTCATCACTATATTGATCACCATTAACCTCCCTTGTAACCCCACCATAATGTGCATCATAATGCACAAGTAATGGTGGATAATGGGGAGGTGAAGGGTCATTTCCACATCACCATGCCAAATGGCATTAGATGTGGTCCCCTTGCTTGTGTGGAATGTCATGTCACACCATGTGACATGCATCCATGCAAGCCATGCATCTTATGCATGCCATGCATCCCATGCATGTGAAAATCCATACGTATTGATTCTAAATCAATATAACAAGCAACGTAATTCCGAATCGTGTGTGACCCTGTAGGTATGATTTTATTGATCAATATTATATTGTTCCCAACAATTAATATTATCAAATAATCATTTAACATCCATAGACGACCTTATGACTTTATCGATTGCACACGTAGGATCGAAGGACATATCCCAACAATCTCCCACTTGGCCTTCAGAGCCAGTGTGCTGCCAACTTCCTGTTGTCACTTTATGTCTAAGTTTGAACTTGAGGCAAGACTCGAGTCATCCTCAATCGGTTCAAACCTTTCTTGGACTATGAGACAGACTGTAAAACCAGATTTATCACTATGATAATTATCTGGACATGGCCACGTATTTTCCACAGTCTCGACTCTCCAAGTGGCCGGTAAGACATGTATCCCATTATAAAAAATGGAGGAAAATCCCATCTTGTCAGTCCAAGCTCTCCCACTTGCTTGCTGATATACCCAATAACAAGTTTTATAACCTCCTTTTACGAAAGGCGTTTACTTGTATCAAAGTACACCATTTCACAATGGAATTACTCTGGACTACTCAGGTCAGAGGAAATTGCTCGACAGTCAATGAAATAGTATTATGACTCGAAATCTTAAATACTATTCCAGTCGGGTCTGTTCGATCTTTAGCTCCCAGCTAATATCTATGTAATTGTACTTGATGTCCCACATCACTAGCCCATGAAGCGGCGCTATAGTACACATTACAAACTAGTTCATTGTATTATCGGTTTGTCCGTACTCGATTATACGAACCAGGAACAACTATATGATTTAAGTATATCAGTTCAACCATTGGGACTTCATTATGCGGTAAGTCGACCTCATAACCCAATCGATATTACTTAATCATTTGGACAATTCATATAAATTAAACCATATTTATATGAAGAAATATGTATTATACATATGAGTGAATGTCTACCAAATCTCCAAAAATATCTAATACAGTAATAGAAATCACAACCCATCTCTAAGATGTCTGATCTCTGTTGCAGTCGTGAAAGCCTTAAGTTTAAACTGCTGGAGAGGTTTAGAAAGCGGGTTTGCAACCTTACCAAAAGTTGCAACTTTATTATCTCGATGTCTCCACAAAACTATCTCCCAGATAATGTGGAACTTCCTGAGCACCAGTTTTAGACTTGTGGTGCTTCCTAACTCATTGGCTTGCGCGATAACTCTACTATAAATAGAGAATTATCGGATGGGCTAAGCTAGTTACGCCACCTAGTTCATTCAAGAACTTTCAAATCTTAACTGCCAACATTACTGCATCCAATGCAATACTGTGCTCAGCTTCTGTAGTTTAATCAGCTATATTGCATTGCATGGAACTATTCCAGCACATTTCACCTCTAACCAGACAAAAGATATAACCAGATTAAAATCGGAAATTATCTTAGTCTGTTTTGAAGTTAGCAGTCAAACTGCTTGTTAATATCAACTCTTTTTGTCTTCCAAAGACAACAAAATATTCTTTAGTCCATCTAAGGTACATAAGAATACTCTTGGCCGCAGTCTAATGCGTCTCACCTGGGTTTCCTTGAAACCGAATCGTCATGCTCAAAGCATACAATACGTCCAGTCGTGTACATATCATGGCGTACATTATAGACCCTATTGCCGAAGCATAAGGAATGCTTTACATCCTCTTTTGCTCATCAAGTACCGTAGGGCCTTGCATCTTGCTAAGTGATGTGCCATGACTCATTGGAATGAGACCCTTTCTGGCGTCTTTCATTCTGAACTTATCAAGCACCTTATCAATATAGGTCGCTTTACTAAGTCCAAACATCCTTTTCGATCTGTTCCGACAGATCTTGATGCCCAATATGTACTGTGCTTCTCCAATATCCTTTATTGAAAAACAATTTCCAAGCCATTCTTTAATAGAATTAAGCATAGAAACATTGTTTCCAATAAGGAGTATGTCATCGACATACAACACAATGTATACAACGTAAATCCCACTGTTCTTCTTGTAAAACAAGACTATTCCGAGTTCCTCTGAAATCCAAAACCCAGTATGGATTCATTGAACTGAAGATTGCTACTCCGATATGCTTTGCTTTATTCCATAAATGGAATTATAAGATTGCATAATTTCTCAGCCTTATTAGGATCGATAAAACTCTTTGGCTGTGTCAAAACACATTCTCTTCTAGAATCCAATTCAAGAAGTTAGTTTTTGTTGGAAATCGATATCCCGGAATTAATAAATTTAAATAAATAAATTATCTAATTAATTCCGACCGAAATCCTTCGAATATCCGGATTGTCTAAATTGCGGAACCGACAACCCAATCAAAAAAATCCTTCACCGGAAACCACCGCGAACCACCGTACGCGAACCGAGGCTCGACCGAACACCCGCCGCGGGATAAACCCGCGGCTGTCCAGCCGAACCCCCGCGAGGAGGGGTTCGCGATCGCGGTGGGCGATCGCATGGGGTTGCGCGTGCAACCCCCGGGGCTGCTCGTAGCAGCCCCCGGCGGTGAGTCCGGTGACTCACCGCCACCGCATGTGGAGGCACGGTCCGCCCAGCGGAACGCGATCGGGCCAGCCCCGCGGCTGCCCGGCGATCGAGCCCAGCTCGACCGCATGCCCCAGCATCCAGCCGGGGCTCCTCCCGTGTGCGCGCCGGCGATCGTGCCCTAGGGCCGATCGCCACCCTCGGTCCAGCCGAGGGGTTTTGCCTTCGATCCCGGTGGGGCTCGCTTGACCGCCCGCAGTCCGGTGATCCCCGATCACCACCGCGCGGTCAAACCCCATCCCCGGGTTCGTCCCTCGGATCTTGGTTCATGGTATTTTCACGATAAAATCAAGAGGGTTTTACGATTTACCTCGTTCTCGTTGTTCGGAAAAACGAAGAACTCAATTTGACGACCTTGAGATCTTCCGACGTATTCCTTGCACTAGCTCGGACGTCGTGTGGGCGACGATCTACCGAACTCCATGGATCTCCCTCTCTACTTTCTCTCTCTAGAATTGTGATCTTCAAGTTATGAACTTATGAGAATAGAGAAGACCATGTAGTGCTTTTATAGGCTACGTAGGGGATCTTAAGGAGGTGGAATATTGGGCTTCCAATATTAATGATTAAATTGAGCCCAAGCCCAAATCTATTAATCCATCAATATTAATTAATTCTATTTTCCACTATATAAAATTAATTGCACTTCCAATATTAAACCATATTATATCAAATAATATTTCTCCGGTAGTATTATTTATTCCGTGTATTTAAGATTTAAATATCCATGAATAAAATTAATTTATTGCTAATTAATTTATTCATCTCTTATAACCGAGACTAGTACCATTCATCCTTAATTATTATGCGGAACAAATCCACCTGCAGGGTTTACATAATAATTCCTTATGAACTCATCTCGGGGATATTATCAACCCTTACGGGATACACTTTCCCGTCAAGTATTCACGGCATGCCATATATAAAATATAGTGACCCAACTTAACCGGTAATTAACCCAATAATTAAATCGGTTAATTCCTTTGGTAAATCAAAGTCACTTATATTAAATATACACACCCGCAATAGTATCGGGGATTAAGAATAAAATACACTGAGACTTAAATCGATTATCGCCGGCAATCCTAATCGATAAATCTCAACGATCCGCTCAATACACCAAGTGTACAAGTGTGATAAAATAATTAAGATAAATTATTTTTTCTCTCACACAACGACTATACCGATGGATTGGTCCGTGTCCATCTAGGTCGTGAGCAACTGTTCGATTAAATACGAGTAACCGATAGTATGATCTTCTGTGTGTCCATACAACACCATACTAACTACAACGTATAAAATCCAGGACTATGATTTGCATATATTTAATTATAAATAATTAAATGCAAATAATTGTTTATTTAATTAAATAGATTAATGGCAATGGATCGTGAGTTTCCGTTACTTAAATCTAGACATTAAGTACACAACTCCAACAATCTCCCACTTGTACTAAGGTCTAGTCATTTCCTCCAAACTCCCGACTCACATACTCATCACGTGCTTAAGTTGTACTTCCAAGAAGTACTATGTGAATGAGCACTCTAGGTTGCCGCTCTGAAGTTATCTTGGTGACTACAGCGTCGTCTCCCTCGACGATGACTCGTATCAGGTGGTACTTGCTCTATGTGTTATCTTACACTTATGGACTTGTGATTTCTTACCATTTGCCATCGCACCGCTATACACATAGCCTCTTGGCAAATTAAGAATCACCTCTAAGTCCCAGAGATTATCCCGGAGTTATACCAAAACTTCCGCTGCCTCTGAGGCCGCTATTTGGTTACCCATGGCAGAGTCCGAAAAGCATCGTGCTTATCACTCTTCCATGTTAAAACTCCTTCTCCTTCAATAGTGAAACACATAGCCTGATATCGACTTACACCGGTCCTCATTCGATTAGAAATCTAAGAGAATGTAATCCAAAGGAAAAGCTTGTGTGCTCCGTAATCCAGAACATAGTTTCCAGTACTTCGAAAGTACTTAAAATGTTCATTACAGCAGTCAAGTATTCCTTTCTAGGATTACCTTGATATCCTCCCACTATGCTCACCGCATAGCCGATATCAGGTTCTCGTTTTCAACATTGCATTTATTAAGCTTTCCACACTCCAAGTGTAGGAATCCGCTTTCATTGCTTCTATCTCCTTTTGTGTTCCAAAACACATATCCTTAGATAGATGCATTCCGTATCTGAAAGGTAACAAACCTTTCTCGGAATCTTGCATGTTAAAACGAACCATAATCGTATAAGATATCTAGAGAAGTACAATGTTCTTTTCTTGAGATTCTAGATCTTAAGAACATGCTCTAACTTCTTCTTTATCTCATATATCGATTTTTCTAGACAACCATTATTTTATGTCTGACAACATCTTTACATTGTTACCAATGATAAAATGTCATCTACATAAAACCTCCGAGAAACACCATCTTGTTTCCATCACGTTTCCCATACACACGATTCGTCAATGCCTTTTGATGAATCCATCAAATGGACTATCTCATCAATGCGTAAGTTCTAAGAACTCTAGCTTTGTTACAATCCATAAATGGATCAACTAAGCTTGTACTCTAAATGATCTTTCCTCTTAGCAATAATCCTTATTGCTTTCCAAGAAGGCACATTTAGATCTAGTACAGCCTTCATGTAGATCCAGGGATCGATTTCATGTATACTAGGTCCAGAGTCCGAAGACTCACCTAGTTTTATGAATATCTCCGGTTGTCATACAACCTCCCACTACAACGGCGTTCCGGTGTATAAACAGTAATAACAGTAGGTGCAGTTAGTGGTGTACCGCTACTCGGTTCGGCTGGTTCTAAGTCTTAATCTTTCTCTCTCATTTCAAAGTATCATGTCATTTTGGACGTGTGGTTCATCTAATAGTCTTCCTCTAAGAACCGGGCGTTAGAACTTATAACGTCCTTCTGGTTCATAGTACTATTTAACACACATCTTTTGTTCTTCCAGGATATTCTACAACCGCATTTGAATGCGCCGTTGTTTCCAGATATATCCATAGAACATAGGTAGTTCCGTATAACTCATGCTTTTACTATTTCTATAAGAGTTCCATTTCTTGTTTACGACACACCATTTCTACACAACAGTGTATGGTGTAGTCATTTGGGATCAAATCCCAATCTCTGATCAGTATGCCATGCATTCCTCAGATAGGTACTTGCCTCCGCGATCAAATCGCAGGCTACAAATGGATATACCTTGATGGTTCTCCACAATAGCTTTGTGTCCATTGACTTGTCAAAACACTTGCTTTTGTGGCACATCAGGTATTCTAATCCATTATTCGAGTAATCATAAAATGACGTACTCGTACCTTATTGTCTGAGTAGGCATAGATCTGCATACATCAGAGTCAATCAATTCTTATACTTGTCCGGATCTTACATCTTATATCCATAAAGGATTGCTTAGTCATATTAACTTCCAAATTAGATTCTTAGGTCGGAAGGTCCACTCCTTCAACTTAATTGATCAAATATCAATTTTCGACCTTTGAACTTCTTATTTGAATAAACATGACTCAGCATAAGAATCCACAAGTATAATTGATAAAGAAATCTCTTATTAGTAAAATGAGTTTTATGCTACGGTTCGTTGCATCGTGGTGGACTCAGGATTTATCATTTGTATATTGCTAGCTAATGTACCAAAATAGATAATATCCTTATTTCTTCTTATAACCATCAAATGATTAAAAGAAATAAAATATCTATTCATCAGAAATCCAGAACAAAGTTCTTTCTAATATGAAAGGTACATAAAAGCAATAACTCAAAATGAAATCCTATAAAATGTCCTCCACTGCAACTGCTGCCTCCTCTACAGCATTGCCCATGTAGACTACGATTTCTTCTTTTCTAAGTCGTCGAGTTTCCTGGAACCTTTGCATTTAAAATGCACATACCGTCAGTGGTTCCATATCTACACACCAGGTTCCGGTAGATAATACCACTAACTATGTTTCACGACTAAAGAAAATCTAGTACTTCCTTTGAGAGGACAATCAGACTTCCAGTACCCAGACTGTTTGTATCGAGAATACTTGCCTATTGGCTTTCTCGTCCCATCTCGTGGTTCATGTAACTTAGAACCACTGGGTTTCTTTGCTTTCTTTTCCTTTCCCCCGATTCATGCCTTCAGGTTTGAAACCTTTGGCATTGGCTACAAGAGCTTGCGATTTCCGTTTCAACTCGTCTAAAAGGTCAATCATCTCAAAAACGTGTTTAAGCGTTTCCTCGAAGCGACTGGACTTTATGAGTATCCTCATCGCTTCTTGTCTAGCCGCCTATGTCAATAGGCTCGGAAGGACAAAGCTCATTGAGTACAACCTTGTACTCTTTAACAGTCCGGGCAATGTCTAGATCTCTATTCCAATCAGTACATTTAGGGACCAATGAGTTTAAATAAAAGTTAAAAAAAAAACTTACGTATCACAGAAAGTGGGTTCAAAGCCATTTCCTAATCTATGAGCACATATAACAAAAAACAATCGATTTAATCTCCGATATTATCTCCCTCAAATAATATCATTAAACCACTAATCACATCTAAAATCCCATCAGATATGGCAAGCCACGTTCGTGTGGACGTTTACCTATCCAAATGATTTAGCAATTAGATTTGCTTCGGTCGTACATCAATTATAGCGTTACTTCGTTGGGAAGAATACTATAAAGCGTACCTAAGTGTAAACCATTACTCAGTATCTAAGAAGATTGTTTGGGACACGTATATTCACCGCAAGCCACGTTCGTGTGGACGTTTACGTTAACATACGCTCTTTTACTCCCTTCTATAACTGTCTACATCAATCGTTCCAAAATCCCATTCAATGTAGCAAGCCACGTTCGTGTGGACGTTTACTACACCAAAAGACTTTTATAATTGACTCCCAATTACTTGAATCATTTAATCTTGTAAATCAAGACGCGGAGAATCATAAGTGAAACTCAAAGTTTCTAACCAGTGATTCACCATGCGAACGACCCTATCTCTCATAGAATGGGGGAGCCGAGCAGACAATCGATCTAGTCATCAAATGACACGAAAGTCTCTAATTTGTGTCCTCGACATGACCAAGTGGCTTTGGCTCCATTCCACTCCCCGGGGTGAGAATGAGTCGACTTGAAATCAGTTTTGGAAAGACAAATTAGGCATTGTTTGATAAACTTAATCAATGTTTCTCGTAAAAGGAATTACAAGAATTCTCCTCCAATGACTTGTCTATACGAACTTCAAAAGTCCATAAAAGTCACCAAGAGAACAGCAATGGAGACCATGGATATGTTTCCATACCCTCTCCCACTTAGATTTTTACAATAAAGGGATACGCTATCTAATGCATAATTAAATACACATAAGCATGCATACATGAAATAAAGCACATAGAATATTATCACATAATCAAAATAATACTAGAATATTATTTTCCGACTATTATGGCTTTATCGCATCCCCGTATGCGTCTTCTAGTCTTTAGTCTTCGTTCTTTGAATGCTCCATGTGACGGGAATATTAATTCCAATATTTAAATCTATTTATTTTCAATTAATCCAAAAGTTACTTAATTCGAAAATTAAGTCAATCGAATATATCAAAAATAAAATTAAATATTATTAATATTTTTATTATTTTTATTTTCCTTTTCTACTCCATTAAATCTCTAGAATCCTATCCAAGACCCACTTGGAATATTCTAGAAGATTTCTATAATGAAATAAGGAAATAAAATAATCTAGGACTCTTAATCCTTCCAAATTAATTCCTTTCCTAATCCATTAAAAATTCCATAAAGGAATAATTAAATAGGAAAAATTAATTAAGGACTCTTCTACTTTCCAAAATTAATTAATTTCCATGTCCATGAAAATTCCAATAAAATAGGAATAATCAATTAGGAAATAAATTAATTTAATAATTAATTATTTTCCTTTCCAATTATATTAAATCTCTAGAATCCTATCCAAGTTAGACTTGGAATATTCTAGAAGACTTCTATAATAGAATAAGGAAATAAATTAATTCTAATTAATTCTTTTTCTATTTCCATGAGAGTTCCCAAACTTAGGAATACTCAAAATAGGAAAACCGAATTAATTAGGAAAGCGCATCTAGGTAGGAGTAGCACGGGGTGCGCCACCCCCACCCTTTGATCGATCGGCCGGCCACCCGGGGAGGAGCACCGCCGCCCAGCCACGCCGGCCAGCCACCGAACCGGCGGCAGCCCGCGGCTAGGGCAATCGAGCCCCTTGCCCATGCCTTTGATCGATCATCATCATGGGATCGATCCCGAGCCCTAGCTCCCTCTCTTCGTCTCCTCCGTCACACTTTTCCGGTCGTCGTTTCGTCCTCGCTCCAACGTAAATAAATTACAAATTTATTATTACGCTATCCGGTATCGATTCTCAACAAAACGACCTCAAACAATTTCCGGAAAAATTAAGAACAAGCATTCACCACACAAGAACAAATATTGACATCACCGAGAGATTAATAATCAAGAGCAATATTATGGACATTAATTAACATAATTAAATCTAGCCATAATAATCGGAAACCCTGCAAGGTAGAACAATTTATCGAAAAATACCATGAACTAAAACCAACGCTCTGATACCAATTGTTGGAAATCGATATCCCGGAATTAATAAATTTAAATAAATAAATTATCTAATTAATTCCGACCGAAATCCTTCGAATATCCGGATTGTCTAAATTGCGGAACCGACAACCCAATCAAAAAAATCCTTCGCCGGAAACCACCGCGAACCACCGTACGCGAACCGAGGCTCGACCGAACACCCGCCGCGGGATAAACCCGCGGCTGTCCAGCCGAACCCCCGCGAGGAGGGGTTCGCGATCGCGGTGGGCGATCGCATGGGGTTGCGCGTGCAACCCCCGGGGCTGCTCGTAGCAGCCCCCGGCGGTGAGTCCGGCGACTCACCGCCACCGCATGTGGAGGCAAGGTCCGCCCAGCGGACCGCGATCGGGCCAGCCCCGCGGCTGCCCGGCGATCGAGCCCAGCTCGACCGCATGCCCCGGCGTCCAGCCGGGGCTCCTCCCGTGTGCGCGCCGGCGATCGTGCCCTAGGGCCGATCGCCACCCTCGGTCCAGCCGAGGGGTTTTGCCTTCGATCCCGGTGGGGCTCGCTTGACCGCCCGCGGTCCGGTGATCCCCGATCACCACCGCGCGGTCAAACCCCATCCCCGGGTTCGTCCCTCGGATCTTGGTTCATGGTATTTTCACGATAAAATCATAAAGAGGGTTTTAGGATTTACCTCGTTCTCGTTGTTCGGAAAAACGAAGAACTCAATTGGACGACCTTGAGATCTTCCGACGTATTCCTTGCACTAGCTCGGACGTCGTGTGGGCGACGATCTACCGAACTCCATGGATCTCCCTCTCTACTTTCTCTCTCTAGAATTGTGATCTTCAAGTTATGAACTTATGAGAATAGAGAAGACCATGTAGTGCTTTTATAGGCTACGTAGGGGATCTTAAGGAGGTGGAATATTGGGCTTCCAATATTAATGATTAAATTGAGCCCAAGCCCAAATCTATTAATCCATTAATATTAATTAATTCTATTTTCCACTATATAAAATTAATTGCACTCCCAATATTAAACCATATTATATCAAATAATATATCTCCGGTAGTATTATTTATTCCGTGTATTTAAGATTTAAATATCCATGAATAAAATTAATTTATTGCTAATTAATTTATTCATCTCTTATAACCGAGACTAGTACCATTCATCCTTAATTATTATGCGGAACAAATCCACCTGCAGGGTTTACATAATAATTCCTTATGAACTCATCTCGGGGATATTATCAACCCTTACGGGATACACTTTCCCGTCAAGTATTCACGGCATGCCATATATAAAATATAGTGACCCAACATAACCGGTAATTAACCCAATAATTAAATCGGTTAATTCCTTTGGTAAATCAAAGTCACTTATATTAAATATACACACCCGCAATAGTATCGGGGATTATGAATAAAATACACTGAGACTTAAATCGATTATCGCCGGCAATCCTAATCGATAAATCTCAACGATCCGCTCAATACACCAAGTGTACAAGTGTGATAAAATAATTAAGATAAATTATTTTTTCTCTCACACAACGACTATACAGATGGATTGGTCCGTGTCCATCTAGGTCGTGAGCAACTGTTCGATTAAATACGAGTAACCGATAGTATGATCTTCTGTGTGTCCATACAACACCATACTAACTACAACGTATAAAATCCAGGACTATGATTTGCATATATTTAATTATAAATAATTAAATGCAAATAATTGTTTATTTAATTAAATAGATTAATGGCAATGGATCGTGAGTTTCCGTTACTTAAATCTAGACATTAAGTACACAACTCCAACAGTTTTAACATCCAATATTACCATAACTCATTATCAAGATGAGTAGCAATGACTAAGATAATCTGAATGATTTAATCAAAGCAACTGGTGAAAGTTTTTCCACAATCCACCTCGTGAATAAAACTTTTACCATCAACCTTGCTTTGAAAACCCTAGGTTTTCCATCTGTCTGTTTAGATCTTTAAAGATCTATTAGCATTCATTGGGTCTAACCCCGTGATCAAGTTCCAAACTTGATTATCAGATATTGATATCATCTCAGATTTCATGGCACCATGCCAATTTTCAGTAGCTGGACTCGTCATAGCTTGGAATTAGGTCGAAGGTTCACCGCTTTCCAAAATCATGAATTCATATCTCTCATTGGTCACAATATCTAAGTATTTGAATAATAGAGATAGATTTATTCCTTTCGGACCTACGAGGGCTGGTATGGCTTCCAAAACCATAAGAATACTCTCAACCTAGTCTTGAGTATTCATCATTGGTTGTTTCACTTGAACCTCGTTCAAGACAACCGATCTCCCACTGAATTTCTAGGAAAGATAACTCTTTTCAAGAAAATCACTATATCGAGCAACAAAAACTTTGTTCTCGGATTGGTTGTAAAAGTGGTACCCTCGTGTTTCTTTTGGATAACCAACAAAGAAACATTTATCCGATTTGGGTTCAAGCTTTGTAGAGATATTTCTCTTCACATAAGCTTCACATCCCCAAACCTTGATATAAGACAAGTTAGGGACCTTCCCTTTCCATACCTCGTATGGTGTCTTATCAATAGCTTTTGACGGTGTCCTATTCAGTGTTTAAGTTGAAGTCAAGAATTATGTGTTCCCAAAAGAGACCAGTAGTTCATTTAGACCTCTCATCGAATGGTCAAACTATATCTAATATAGTTTGTTTTCTCTTTTCCGAAACATAACTTTCATGTGCTTGTGAACTGATAGGTTCCACATACATCAGTATGGATCATCCCTAATTAATCACTCACATGTTTTCCTTTCTCCAAGAAAGATGACATTGTTATCTTTGTCCATCAAACATCATTCACATGTATCAAATGACTCCAAGTCAAATGATTCTAGAATGCCTTCTAAAAGAAGATTCGTTACATGTTTAGATTTTGATCTAATCAACAATGTTACAGTTATGTCTCATTGAGACTTATTCGATTTGGACTTTTGTGTTAATGTTATATATGATTTGTTGAGTTTAAAGTATACATAAATAATGTAATAATTGTACCAAAACAAAGAATAGTTCACAATTAAAATATTTATCAAACTATTTAATTAGTGAAAAACTAATCCATCAGTATCCAATACTGAACCAATATTCATTGTTTATTGAAGGTACGAAATTACATAGTTATAATACTAAAACAAGGCCCTAAGGCAAAACAACATCATATGATCATACGGCTAATGCAGCGACCTTCGCTCCATTTCTCGCCCGTAGATCGACATCTCTACTCACCAAACTTATACTTCTATGTAGTTCCTCCACATACAAATGTGAGAACTACATTTGGCATCCAATACCCAAAGAAGTAGAATTTGTGAAGTTTAATGTCTATAACATTAATACCTGAAGATGAAGCAACCCCGCTCTTCACATCTTCTTTGAACTTTGGGCAAGTTCAATTATTCTCAATAATTGACTCTTATTCGAATTTCCCATTCAAAATTATCTCAATGTCAAAACGTGATAAATCGTAAGTGAAAAATCGAAGTTTTCTAACCAGCGATATTATCATGCAATTGAAGCCCTATCTCTCATAAAATATGAGGGAGCCAACCAGACAATCGATTCACGCCATCCAATGGCTCGAAAGTCTCTAATTTGTGTCATTGATGAACTTAAGTGTTTTGGATTAAATCACTCCCCGAGGTGTAAATAATCGTAACCTTATAATCCATCAAATGAAAGACAAATTAGGCATTTGTTTTGAAATTGAATAAGTTTGCAAGTAGTGTCCAACACTTTTGCAGTAGACGCATTGAGATTCCCTAGGAACCCTAGTAGCCTTCTTGCCCATGCTCTTTTGAATACCCTATCCTATATCATAAGAATTTCCCTCTTAGGGTCCTTCTCTATCGCCGGCTGAGCAGCCTTGAGCATCCCGTGGAGCTCACGAAGCGATTTCTTCAAACCATTCATATGGAAATTTTAGCCTAAAGGCATTATAACCATCATGAGATTGAAGTATGAAATCGGTTGCCAAATAATCATCATAGGAAAAATCTAGGCGGTCACTTGAAACAAATAATCCAATCATTTGTTGCACATGTGATCCCATAGATTTCCATTTTTCCAGCCTAGCTGAAGCGATGACCCTGGTCACGCCGAACCGCTCAATCATTGCATATTCTCCGAACATGATATTGAGTTGTTCAATGATATCTTAGGATGTGGTTATCTAACACATTTTCCTTGTCTTCGTATTTGAGGACCATCCTCAAATTACGTTGTGAATCAAGAAAATTTGTTCAATTTTTCATAATCAAGAATTGAACCAAACTTGAATTGAGTTGATATTTGACATGATAAACTATAAAAGAAAGATAACTAAAGTATGTAAACATCCACAAAGCGGTAAAAAAAATAAGGTTGTCTAACAAGCTACTTATTTATTTCATTTTGTTCAATCGATATCTAATATCGTTGTTCCCTTGAACAAAACGATTCCAAGACCCTCATCTTGCGAATACTTAAGTCGACTGAGACCGCACTTAAGAAAACCAAGATAGGTAGACATCCCATGTCAATGACATCTAATGTCATTCTCGGTCGATAAGAATCACATTCTTATCTCATGTCTCGATAGTCACGCCTGTAGTGGATCTATCGATGAGAAAACCAAACTCACGTGTAAGGGTCTAACCCTTACTCCCACTATCCCAAGATAACAAGTAGTACCCCGCTGAGGCGGACCTACCAACTTATGATCGAGGGCTTCATGAGTGTGATGTTTTGGACAAGACATTATACTCATTATTTTGGGAACTTGCATGTTTAAGGTTGTATGTATGTTGGTTGAACATTTATAACATATATAAACCTAGAACTAGCACATCAAGCAATACATACTCTAATGGCCCCTACACCTCACAACACACAGAAAAAAGAACGAACGAAAAATATGCAAAACTCCATGAGTAGCGCCCCGTACACCGAAACATCGCCATGCTGATTTTTTAGGGGGTAGCGACCGCTACCCCTAGGGTAGCGACCGCTACCTCAGTCCAGGAGGTTTTTCGGCCCGAGCAGCGACCGAGGAGCGTTGCGCCTAGCGCTCGGGGTAGCGACCGCTACCCCTAGGGTAGCGACCGCTACCTGCTCCAGAAGCTGAAAAAACACTTCTTCTTGCTTCGTTTCTCTTCGTTTTCGTCGGTGCTTCGAGATCCAAGGTCGGTACGTGGATCAAATCCACTGATTACAAGTTGTACAATACATATGTAAAAGAAACCTATCTATTACAAATGATTCCAAGGCACGCAGTCCTCCAAATTACAACTGATTCCAAGGCACGCAGACCTCAAAACTAAAGCCATTCGGTACATAAAAAACACGATTGCATTCACCCAACCACTATCTGTGGTTGGCCTTACATCTAAGACAAGCAATCAACACCACAACAAAGAAGCACATAATAGCAATTATGTTGTTTAAAATTGTGTCCAACACAAAACATGTGCACGAGCCCTAGGCTCTGATACCAATTGAAGGTTTTCGACGTCGATCCAATCGCTCGATTACCTTGTTCGTGTGTGCGGAAGCGTGTAAAACAATAGAACACGAACAACATGAAGATCTAGGCACACATTATATGTATAGACACGTTTATATATATATACATCCAATATATATATATATATAGGGATTAACGATCACACTTACATACGGTGAAGCGTGCCTCGTTGTTGATGAAGGTGGTGTTGAGTCGATTGACACCTCAAATGGATCAGCCTCTCGAAGCTCTCCTTGTGAATGACCTCGTCACTCCTCTTGTCTAGATCGCCCGGATGTTGAAGCCGCACAAATGGCCCGGCCTCCAAGTGTACGAGTGTAACATGATAGTCAAGACCGACTATCTACCAGTCACACTACGACGTACCGATGGATTGTCCCTGTCCATCTAAGTCGTGAGCTACTGTTCGATAGTATACGAGTAACCGACAGTATGATCTTCCGCGTGTCTCCTCACGCCATACTGTCTACAACGTATACATCAAGGACTATTGCATTAAATGCAATCATGCTTGAGTCATATCTTGAATTAAGGTATAGATAAGGAGTTCCGTATTTGCACTAAACTAGACATTTAGAATACAACTCCATCAATCTCCCACTTATACTAAAAGTCTAGTCGCCCTCTCCCAAACATCAGATTCCCATAACCTCATCACGCCTACCCAACGCTTTCGCTGGAAGTGCCTCTGTGAACGGGTTTACCAGGCAATCCTCTTGATGCTATCTAGGTGACAACTGCATCGTCTTACTAGACGATCTCTCGAATCAGGTGGTACTTGCGCTCTACGTGTTATCTCCCACTGTGGACTCGTGGCATTTCAAGTTTGCCAATACCGCTATTCAAAATAGCTTTGGGTAAACTAGAAACCACATCTAAGTCCCTTAGGAAGTTCTGGAGCCACACTGACCTTTTAACTGCCTCAGAGGCCGTTATCCTTTCAGTTTCCATGGTAGAATCCGTAATGCATCGCTGCTTTACATTCTTCCATGTGACTGCTCCACTTCACAGTGAGAACACATAGCCTGACTTCGACTTTCGACTGTCCCTGTTTGATTGGAAATTCAATTCTATGTAGTCCAAAAGAAACAACTTGACTGCTTTGTAACTCAGAACATAATTCCTGGTCCTCTGCAGGAGCCTAAACATGTTCTTTACATCAGTCAAGTGATCCTTCCAAGGATTACTATGATATCTCACCACCATGCCCACGGCACAGTAGATATCAGTCTCGTGCATCGCATTACATACATTAAGCTTCCCACCATTAAGGTGCAGGGAACTTCTTACTCTTCATCTATCTCCTTTATTGTGTCAGACATAAAACCTTAGATAGATGAATTCCACATCTAAAAGGTGAAGACCTTTCTTGGAATTCTGTATGCTGCAACGAGTAAGAATTGTATTTAAGTATGAGACTCGAGATAAGTTCTATGTTCTTTTCTGGCGATCATTTATAACTTTGATCCCAAGAACATTCCCGACTTCTCCTAAGTCTCTTACATTGAATTACTCGGACAACCATCCCTTTATGTCCGATAACATCTTTCATATTGTTGCCAATGTAGAAGGATGTCGTTTACATAAAGGATGAGAAAACACCACATCTTTTCTGTCACTTCTTTGTCACACACAGGACCTGAACATGCCTTGAATGAATCCATGAAATGGATTTTCTCATAGGTCTGCATGTGTCCAAGATCTTGAAGCTTCCTTCAATCCTAAGATTGATTAAGCTTGCTTACCGAATGCTCTTGGCTCTTTTCGATGAATCTTTCTGGCTGTCCCACACAGATGGCCCCGTCAAGACTTCGATTTAGGAAATCTGTCTTGACTTCCATCTTCCATGTGAAGACAAAAGAATCCGGATCGACTTTTGCCAAGACCGAGCATCTTGATCTTTCAGCGTCTCGTCATAGATCCAGGGTTCGGCTTCATGTTCTCCAGGTAACAAGTCCGAAGACTCTCCTATAAACATGAACCTGTCGGGTTGTCTAACAACCCTCCCACTACGAAGACGCTCCGGTGTATCTTTAGTGACTAAAGATTATCGTAGTGAACTACTCAGTTAGGCTGGTTCTAAGTCTTAATCAGTCCCTCTAAGCACATTTAAGTATTTCTCTACTCTTGGGCTTGTGATCTTGTATATATATATAGTCCATGTCTAAGAACCGAACATTGATTCAATCAATGAACATCTGGTCCTTTGGACTATATTACATATCTCAATTCGTTTTCTTAGGGTATCCTATAAACAGCCGAATATCAGTACAAGTTTCCAAAGGAATCAAGTTCAGGATAAACGCCGCTGTTTCCAAGCCATATCCCAAAAACAATTTAGGTAACTCCGAATGTCTACTTTCCCATATCTATAAGAGTCCTATTCCTTCTTTACAACACATTATTTTGCCGAGGCATAAATGGTGTAGTCTGTTGGGAGTTAATCCCATTTTCTGATAAATATGCCTTACTCCTCAAAGAGGTCTGCATATATCAGAGCGAATCAACTCTAGTACTTTCTTGGATCTTTTCCCTTTAACCGTAAAGGGTTGCTTGGTCATTAAAACTTCCAAGTATGATTCGAAGGTTGGAAAGTCCTTTCCTTCAACCTAGCTGAGCAGTCCATCAGCTTCATCCTTTGAATCGTACTTAAGTTAAAATGATTTAGCCTAAGATTCCATAAGTACATTAGATTCATCCTAGAAGGATCTTTACTCTTATTGGGGTTCGACAATGTGTAATTAGTTCTGGTCTGTTGCATCGTGGAAGAACACAGATTTAGTATTAAATTGTCTATCAATGTACCAGAATAGATAATATCCCCGTTTCCTACTCCGACAAGTCTGAAACTATCAGAAGAAACAGAATATCTATTCTAAGCCAATTTAGAAATCCGAAATGAAATTTCTTTCTAAATGTCGGCACATAAAGACAATTTATTAGAACTAAAATCCTTTCGTTAAAACCATTTAACATCTCCCACTGCAACGGCTGTTACCTTAACAGTATTGCCCATGTAGGTTATTACCTCTTCCTATCTAAGTCTCCGGGTTTCCTGGAACCCCTGCATTTAAGTGCAGACATGATTAGTGGTTTCCATATCCACACACCAGGTACTGGTAGATAACACCACTAAGCATGTTTCGGTGACTAAAGAGAAGTTAACTTCTAGTTGCTTTGAGAGGACAATTAAAACTTCCAGTATCCAAACTGCTTACAACGGAAGCACTTGCCCCTTGGGCTTGCTTGTCCCATTCCGTGGTCCAGATATATTAGGCCCACTGGGTTTCCGTATTTTCTTCTTCCTTTTGCTGCCCGAAAGCCTAGGAAGAGTCAATCTATCAGCCATAAGTGCTTTGAGGACCCTCAAAGATTCTCTCAGCCGCTTGAAGTTCAATCAGGAGCTCCGTCAATGAATAAGACCCCTTATTCATATTTTAGTTTAGACGGAACTGCTCAAAACTTCTCGGCAGAGACTGGAGCACAAAATCAATCCGGGTTACCCCTTTGATAATTTCTCCCAGAACCTCTATCTCATTACGATAGCCCATCATTCTAAGAACGTGATCCCTTACGGGCGTTCTTTCCGACATGATGGCCGTCATGAGTTGCCTCATTTCACTTTGCCCGGCTGTCCTGTCCTGATAACCAAAACTTCTTGAGGTTAAGCATCATATCATAGGTAATGGTCATGGCATGATCCCGATGTCGCAGCACTTTTGACATGAAAGTCATAATGTTGCTCCGCGTCATCTCATAGCCTTGATCCATTTCCAATGAGCTTCCTTTCCTCAGTAGTGGAAGTATCATTTGGTTCAGCAGGTCAATTGACTTGGAGTACATATTTGTACTCCTCTGCAGTTAGGACAATGTCAAAGTTTCTTTTCCAATCCATACAATCAGGTTCAGTGAGTTTGTTGACTTTTAATGGGAATAATACCACATAAAACAAACAATGAGTTTAATTCGATATCATTTCCCTCAAGTGATATCATTAAACTACCAATCATTTCCAAAATCCCATCAGACATAGCAAGCCACGTTCTTGTGGACGTTTACCAGTCCAAATGATTTTATGATTGGATTTCACTTCGGTCGTACATCATTATAGCAGTGACTCCGATGGGGAGGATACTATAAAGCGTACCTAAGTGTGTACCATTTCTCAGTACTAAGTCCACCGCTCGGGAACTACATGTCCACCGCAAGCCACGTTCATGTGGACGTTTACGTTGACATGCGGTCCTCCACGACTTTCTATAACTTTCGAGCCTCAATTAATCCCAAAGTTCCGTTTCCATCTAGCAAGCCACGTTAGTGTGGACGTTTACTAAACAAACAACTTTATCAATTGAATCCTACTTATTTAAATGTCGTAGAGTCTCAATTAACCCAAAGTACTGTTTCCATTTAGCAAGCCACGATAGTGTGGACGTTTACTAAAACAAACAACTTTGTTAATTAACTCTTACATTTATTAAATTTCACAATTTTATTAATCAAAGCTTGATATCTCGTAAGTGAAACTCGATGTTTCTAACCAACGATCAATCATGCAATTGAGCCCTATCTCTCACTAGGTGAGGGAGCCAACCAGACAATCGATCTAGTCATCGAATGACTCGAATGTCTCTAATCTGTGTCATCGACATAACCAAGCGCTTTGGCTCCATTCCACTCCCCGGGGTGAGAATGGGTCGAGTTGAAATTAGTCTTTGAATGACAGATTAGGCATTGCTTTTGAGAAATATAATTGTTCAATTTTATAAGTGGATTTTAAATTCGAATTTTGATCCAGTGATATCTGTGTGTCGACTTTATCCGATAGGGAGGATGACACTAAAGCCAACTCGTAAGTGACACACATCACTATCAAAACAGAGATGGAGACCGCGGGATTGTTTCCAATCCCTCTCCCACTTAGTATTTTACGAAAAGGAAAACATGCATAAATAAATAAAGCATAATAAAAGCACGTAAACACACAAAAAGCATTTAACGTGGCCCCGATTATTATGGCCTTTAAATATCTTCCATGCACGTCTTCTCGGATCTTCGTCTCGTTGCTCGTCTCGGTCTCGGTCCACCACCGACTCGTCAAAGTGCCAAGAGACGAACCCCTCCCACTGAGTATCATCCCGGGCAAAGACGAGCGTTCCGTGAAGTCCATCGATTCCCCGATCCGCTGCTACCAACCCTAGGACAGCGGGCGCTGCCCTATATTCAGCGCTCGCTGGAGGAGCTGCAAACGGCGACCGCCGTTTGCCCTCCAGCGGGCGCCGTTTGTGCACAGCAGCCGCGGGTTCGACTTCTCGACCCTCGTTCGTCCGGCCTTCGATCTTCTCTCGATTCACCAAGTAGCAGCAACATTACATAAGTAAAACTAACTACTTCCGGCATCGATCCTATACAGGTTGATCGATCCTATACAATCCGGATAAACGAAAAAACGAAATAGAAAACCTAAACGAATCAACCCGTCGTTTTAACTATTACAAACATGCAACGATTATAAAACAAAGATCTCGATAAGCCCGAGAGTTTAACAAACCACAAACATACAGTCCAATCACATGACCATAATAATCGGGTTCGAACCTGCAAAACAAATCTCGCAAAAATACAACGAATCGACAAAACCGGCTCTGATACCAATTGTTGGAAATCGACTACCCGGGATGTGTTCGTTCGATCACTCGAACATCCGAACACTCCCAGTCGACCTCCGGAAGTGTTGCTCCGTTCACGTAACAGCCCGTGTGTCAAATCACACCCAGCCATTGCCCCGAAGGACAACCGCGTGACAAGGCCGCTGCTCTGTCTCAGGCAGCGGGCGCTGCCCACAAAACAGCGGGCGCTGTTTAGGCCTAAAACGGCGGTCGCCGTTTGCCTTTCAGCGGGCGCTGTTCGTCCGCGAACAGCAGCGCGTTCTGCTGTTCCGGGCTCGTTTCCGGTCCGTTTTTCCTCTTCCGACTACCGATCCGAAGGTCCTTGAACCCCCAGTAGTCGAGGAACACGTACCACGACTCCCGGAACCCGATCGTTCGTCCGATGTATTTTTAACGAGAAAGAAATCGAATGATTGCGGAAATAGGGTTTCGATTTCATATACCTTTGTCGCGTGATTCGGAGAAGCCGAATTGATAGATACCTCGAGTCTTCTAGCGTGTATCCTAGCCCTCTTGCTCCAGCCGATGTGTGGGCATCGATCCGCTTGGAGTTTCTCTTCTTCTTCTCTCTCAAACCCTCCTTTTTCACGTTTTTATTATTCTGTCTCCAGAAATATATTTGCGCTAGCAAATTAATTTCTACAGAAAAGAAAAACTATTCTGTATCCAGAAATATATTTGCGCTAGCAAATTAATTTCTACAGAAAAGAAAAACACTGCGCTAATCTAAATTAATTAAGCGGAGAAGAGAATAATTGCGCTAACAAAATAACTTCTCCACAGAATTAATTATAGCGGCGTTCTGTAGGTCTAGAGAAGAGAGACGAGGGTTTTATATAGGCCACACTAGGGACCCATAGGCAATTAATTAATTAGGCTTAAATTGCAATTTAATTAACTTGGTGTCCCAAAAAGAAAACCTTAATTAAATTCCACAATTTTATTTATAATTAATTCCACTATAAAATTATAAATGATTTCCCAATTAATTAATTCAAATTATTCCGTCAATAATTTTCCCGCCGTATTACATATATGATTTTCCCCGTGTTTAAGATATCGCATGTCCATGAATTAATTAATTACTAATAATTAAATTAATTCATTTCTTATTATCCGAGACTAGTACCACTCATCCTTATTATCATGTGGAACGAATCCACCTGCAGGGTTTACATGATAAACTTTATGAGCTCATCTCGGGGACATCATCAACCCAAAAAATGGGACACGGTTTCCTGTCTATAATCTATAGCATGCCGTGTGTACAATACCGATTCCCAATCTACCGAGAATATTGACTAATCAATTAATCTCACTCATTGGCACATCAAAGAACCGAGCATTGGACACACGCACCTATAATTATATAGGGATTAAGAACTCACATATCCGTAATATCTGAGGTCTAGTTCGATTACATCGATTAGTATAAATCGAACGCCCTCCCGTGGTCCTGCTCAATACACCAAGTGTACGAGTGTAACATGATAGTCAAGATCGACTATCTACCAGTCACACTACGACGTACCGATGGATTGTCCCTGTCCATCTAAGTCGTGAGCTACTGTTCGATAGTATACGAGTAACCGACAGTATGATCTTCCGCGTGTCTCCTCACGCCATACTGTCTACAACGTATACATCAAGGACTATTGCATTAAATGCAATCATGCTTGAGTCATATCTTGAATTAAGGTATAGATAAGGAGTTCCGTATTTGCACTAAACTAGACATTTAGAATACAACTCCATCACAACGCTCAGTTCTTGGAAGAGGATTATATAATGGACCACAAGCCCAAGAGTGAGATAATACTAAACGAACTGAGAGGGGACGATCAAAGCTTAGATCCAACCCAAACCGGGTGATACGCCACCACAGTCTGCACCTGTAGTTACTGAGGTTACACCGGAGCGTCGTCGTAGTGGGAAGGTTGTTCGACAACCCGATAGGTTCATGTTTATAGGTGAGTCTTTGGACTTGTTACCTGGAGAACATGAAGCCGATCCCTGGACCTATGGCGAGGCGCTTAAAGATCAAGATGCTCAGTCTTGGCAAAAGGCGATGAAATCTGAGATTGAATCAATGGATTCAAATCAGGTCTGGAATCTTGTAGCACCGCCCAAAGGTGTAAAAGCCATTGGTTGCAAGTGGGTGTACAAGAGAAAAAGAGGGTCTGACGTGAAGGTGGAAACCTTCAAAGCTAGGCTTGTTGCGAAAGGGTATACTCAGAAAGAAGGGATCGATTATGAGGAAACTTTTTCGCCGGTAGCCATGCTAAAGTCGATCCGGATTCTTTTGTCTATAGCATCTTATATGGATTATGAGGTGTGGCAAATGGACGTCAAGACAGCATTCTTGAATGGGAATCTTGACGAGACCATTTACATGAGACAGCCAGAAGGTTTCATCAAGAAAGGCCAAGAGCATCTAGTGTGTAAGCTAAACCGATCCATTTATGGATTGAAGCAAGCTTCTAGATCTTGGAACATGCGGTTTGATGAGGTTATCCAGTCTTATGGATTCATTCAAAGCATGGATGAGTCATGTGTATACCGGAGAAGTGACGGAAACAGTGTGGCGTTTCTCGTGCTTTATGTAGACGACATTCTTCTAATTGGCAACAATGTGAAGATGTTGTCGGACATAAAGGGATGGTTGTCCAAGCAATTCGATATGAAAGACTTAAGACAAGTTGGGCATGTTCTTGGGATCAAGGTCATAAGGGATCGCCGGAAAAGAACATTAAGCTTGTCCCAAGCCTCATATATTGATACGATTCTGGCTCGTTTCAACATGCATAATTCCAAGAGAGGTGCTCAACCGTTCTGCCATGGAATTCATCTATCTAAAGACATGTGTCCCAAAACACAAAAGGAGATAGATTACATGAAGAAGGTTCCTTATGCTTCGGCAGTAGGAAGTCTAATGTATGATATGTTGTGCACGAGACCTGATATCTGCTATGCCGTGGGAATGGTAGCTAGATATCAGAGTAACCCTGGACAGGGTCACTGGACTGCTGTAACGAACATACTTAAGTACCTGCGAAGGACTAGGAATTATGTTCTGAGTTACAAAGCGTCCGAGTTGATTCCTATTGGTTACACAGACTCGGATTTTTCAATCTGATAAGTTTCACATTGGGAGGTGGAGCAGTCTCATGGAAGAGTGTTAAGCAGAAATGCATTTCGGACTCTACCATGGAAGCCGAATATGTAGCAGCCTCTGAGGCAGCTAAAGAATCGGTGTGGCTCAGGAACTTCCTTATGGACTTGGATGTGGTTCCTAAATTGCCTAGAGCTATCACAATTTATTGTGACAATAGCGGTGCAGTGGCAAATGCGAAGGAACCACGAGCCCACAATGCGAGTAAACACATAGATCGAAAGTACCACCTGATTAGAGATATCGTCAAGAGAGGCGATGCAGTTGTCACCAAGATTGCATCAACGGATAACCTGGCTGACCCCTTTACAAAGGCACTTCCAGCGGAAGCGTTCAAGAGACACGTGAAGGGGATGGGTATCGAATGTATGGTAGAGGGCAACTAGACTTTTAGTATAAGTGGGAGATTGATGGAGTTATATTCTAAATGTCTAGTTTAGTGACAATATGGAACTCCTTATCTGTGTTTTTCATTATCTATTAATCAAACTATCGGCTTTTTGTCTATCATGTACTTAAATGCAATAGTCCTGGATATATACGTTGTAGACAGTATGGCGTGAGGAGACACGCGGAAGATCATACTGTCGGTTACTCGTATACTATCGAACAGAAGCTCACGACTTAGATGGACAGGGACAATCCATCGGTACGTCGTAGTGTGACTGGGTAATAATTGGTCTTGACTATTATGTCACACTCGTACACTTGGTGTATTGAGCAGGACCACGGGAGGGCGTTCGATTTATACTAATCGAAGTAATCGAACTAGACCTCAGAAATTACGGATATACGAATTCATAATCCCTATATAATTATAGGTGCGTGTGTCCAATTCTCGGTTCTTTAACTTGCCAGTGAGTGAGACTAATTGATTAGTCGAGATACTCGGTAAATTGGGAATCGGAATTGTAACATGGCATGCTATAGATTATAGACAGGAAACCGTGTCCCGTTTATCGGGTTGATGATGTCCCCGAGATGAGCTCATAAAGTTTATCATGTAAACCCTGCAGGTGGATTTGTTCCACATGATAATAAGGATGAGTGGTACTAGTCTCGGATAATAAGAAACGATTTAATTTAATTATTAGTAATAAAATTAATTCGTGGACATACGATATCTTAAACACGGGGAAAGTCGTATATGTAATTTCGGCGGAATTATTATTATTGAAATAATATTAAATTTATTTCGGGAATTCAATTATTATTATTTAGTGGAATTAATAATAATTAAAATTGTAATTAATTAAAGGATTTTCTTTTAAGGACTCCTAGATAATTAATATTGCAATTTAGCCCGGAATATATTTACCTAAGAGGTCCCTAGTGTAGCTCTATTTAACCCCCCCCCCCTTGCCCTCTCCTAAGACCTACAATTCGCCGCAATATTTTATTTCAGAAGAGAAAAGAATTATTTGCTTAGCGCAATAAAAACATTTTCTCTATTAAAATAAAGTTAACGCAATTATATTATTCTCACACTGAGAATAATCAATACGCTGGTCTTGGAAGGAGAGTGCAGACAAGGACGAACCCAGCGGATCGTTGCCCACACAACGGCTGGAGTCGGGCGGAGTCATACACTAGAAGCATCTAAGGTCTCAACAATCGACCGAGAGGTATGAGATCGAATTCTCTATTCCGCAATTTTATTCGATCTAATTTTTCGTTGATCATACATGAACGTAGATCAGGTTCCGGGGTCGTGGATCGTATTCCTCGACTACTGGGGGTTCTAGGACCTTCGGATCGGTAGTCGGATGAGGAAAAACGACCCGGAAACGAGCCCAGAACAGCAACGTCGCGTTGCTGTTCGCGGACGAACAGCGCCCGCTGGTGGGCAAACAGCGACCGCTGTTTGCAGCTCCACCAGCGACCGCTGGTCTGCATACAGCGAGCGATGTTTGAGTGCAGACCAGCCCCGTTTCGCGCGGTTGTCCTTCGGGGCGATGGCTGGGCGTGAATCGGGACGTAGGCTGTCGTGTGAACGAAGTAGCGACAGAGGAGGTCGACTGGGATCGTTCGGATGTTCGAGCAATCGAACGAACGCATCCCGGATAGTCAATTTCCAACAGGTCCTGATGATGCAATTGGATAGCTCGGCTTGCCCATTGGCCTGGGGGTGATATGCTGTGGAGTTCCTATGGTGCACTCCATACTTCCTGAGCAACCTTTCAATTATATAATTGCAAAAATGTGTTCCTTGGTCGCTGATCAATGCGTGGGGTACACCAAATCTGCTGAATATGTCACCCTTGAGGAAGGCGGCCACCACTCTTGAATCATTAGTTGTTGTAGTCTTGGCCTCCACCCATTTGGATACATAGTCAACTGCCAAGAGTATGTACTCCTTTCCTCTGGAGTTGGGCAATGGTCCCATGAAGTCGATGCCCCATACGTCAAAGACTTCCACGGGCATGATGGGCATCATGGGCATCTCATCTCTCTTGGTCACGTTCCCCTCTCTTTGGCACTTGTCACAGCTCCTGCACCACTTAAAACAATCTCTCAAGAGAGTTGTCCAATAAAAACCACAGTCAAGTACCTTCCTTGCTGTACGTCTGTGGCCAAAATGTCCTCCGCAGGCTTGCTCATGGCAGTGCTTCAGGATGTCTGCTTGCTCGATTTCAGGGATGCAGCGTCTCAGTACTTGGTCTTCTCCCCTCTTCCACATGTAGGGGTCGTCCCAAATGTACTTTTTGCTCTCCCTCTTAAGCTTGTTCTTACCGTAGAGGGTCATGTCTTCCCTTATATCTCCTGTGACTATGTAGTTGGCCAAGTCTGCATACCATGGCTCCCCCGAGTGGCTTGAAATCTGGTATAAGTACACATCTGGAAAAGTCTCTGTGATGGGCATGCCTTCTTCTTGCTGGATTATCCTGCTCAAGTGGTCAGCCACTAATTTTGGTTACCTGACTTGTCTCTGATTTCGATGTCGAACTCTTCCAGTAACAAGATCCATCTTATCAGCCTCGGCTTGGTCTCCTTTTTGGCCATTAAGTATTTCAACGCGGCATGGTCAGTGTAGACTATGGTTTTGCTCCCGAGCAAGTAAGATCTAAACTTCTCGAATGCAAATACCACAGCCAGCAATTCTTTCTCTGTGGTCGCGTAGTTGCGTTGGGCGGGATTCAAAGTCTTGGATGCATAGTAGATTACGTGCCGTTCCTTACCCTTCATCTGCCCAAGTACAGCTCCAACAGCATACCCGCTCGCGTCGCACATAAGCTCAAATGGCATTCCCCATTCTGGTGGTTGGATGATGGGGGCAGTGACTAACCTCTCCTTGAGGTGGTTGAAGGCAGGTTGACAGTCATCATCAAAGTTCCAGTCAACTTCGTTTTGAATAGCCTGGTCAGAGGTTGGGCAATCTTGGCAAAGTCTCTCACGAACCTCCTGTAGAACCCAGCGTGCCCAAGGAAACCTCTGACTTGCTTGACATTCCTTGGATAAGGCAGTTTTGATATGGTCTCTATTTTGGCTCGGTCGACTTCAATTCCCTTGGCAGAGACTACATGCCCAAGGACTATCCCTTCCTCAACCATAAAGTGGCATTTCTCGTAATTAAGTACCAAAGTTTTCTCCACACATCTGTTGAGGGCCAACTCCAGGTTGTTCAAGCATGTCTCGAACGAGTTGCCATATACAGTAAAGTCATCCATGAATACTTCTATCCCTTGCTCGAGCAGATCGGCAAAGATGCTCATCATGCATCTCTGGAAAGTCCCAGGGGCGTTGCATAGACCAAAGGGCATGCGTGTATATGCGAAAGTACCATATGGGCAAGTAAACGTAGTCTTGTCCTAGTCTTCCGGGGCCACCCAAATTTGCATGTAGCCGGAGTATCCGTCAAGGAAGCAAAAATGTGTCTTCCTAGCTAGTCTCTCGAGCATCTCGTCAATGAAAGGCAGTGGGAAATGATCTTTCTTTGTTACCTTGTTCAACTTCTTGTAGTCTATGCACACTCTCCATCCGGTTTGAAGTCGAGTGGCTATTTGCTCCATTTTCTCGTTCTCAATCACATGAATTCCTGACTTCTTGGGCACCACATGAACTGGACTTACCCATTTGCTGTCTGAAACAGGGTAGATAATGCCCAAGTTGAGCAACTTGAGTATCTCCTTGAGCACTACCTCCTTCATGGCAGGGTTCAGTTTCCTCTGTGGGTCGCGTACTGGATTTGACTCTTCCTCGAGCAATATGTGGTGTTGGCATATGGTGGGACTGATTCCCCTTATATATGCTAAGGTCCATCCTATTGCTTGCTTGTACTGGTCAAGGATGTTCCTCAGCCTGTTCTCTTCCTCTTTCTTTAATTTCGAACTTATGATCACGGGCAATGTATCATTTTTCCCAAGAAACATATACTTGAGATGTGCAGGGAGTTTCTTCAATTCCAGTTCTGGTGGTTTCTCAAGGGATGGTACCATGATTGTGACTTCATGGGGTGGCAACTTGCTCATGCCCATAGGGTGATTCTCCAGAGCTCCCAGTTGCTCAATTATCTGTTGAACTTCAAGTTGCTCATCCTCTACATCTTCTCTGGTTAGTCCCCTTTGTATCACCAGATCTACCTTGTCACAGACTCCATATCCCAGAGCTTGCTCCTCGATCATTTCATCAATCTGGTCAACATAATGTACTTGCTCAGTGTCCTCTGGGTGCTTCATTGACTTGAATAAGTCGAATGTGACCGTTTCTCCTTCAAATTTGCAGGTTAGCTTTCCAGTCTCGCAGTCAATGTGTGTCCTTGCCGTCTTCAAGAATGGTCTGCCCAAGATCATCACTGGTTGCTTGCTTGATCTCCCCATGTCCAAGACATAGAAATCGGCAGGGAAAATGAGCTCCTCTACCTTGACCAATACATCCTCCAGATTTCCCTCGGGGTATACATTTGATCTATCTTCTAACTGGATTACTACCCTTGTTGGCTTCATTGGCCCTATGCCCAAATCCTCATACATTGACTTAGGCATGACATTGATCGATGCTCCCAATTCGAGCATGGCCTTCTCTATGTTCATGTTGCCTATTATGCAGGGAATATAGAACATTCCAGGGTCTGCACATTTCCTCGGCACATTCCTCTGGAGCACCGCTGAAACATTCTCTCCCACTTCAAACTTGGCATCATCCTGGTATTTTACTTTATTGGTGCACAGCTCCTTGAGGAATTTGGCGCACCTGGGCATGGATTTTAGGATGGTCAACAGAGGCATGTTGATTTACACCTTTTTAAACATTTGGAACATCTCATTTGTATCCTCTTTCTCTTTCTTCTTGCTCAATCTGCCTGGGAAAGGAGGGTAGATTTTTGGTGGTGTCCTGCTTGGGCAGGTACTGATGTTTCCTTCTGTTTGGGTGGTATCAGCTCAAGTTCTTCCTCTGACTCTTCTTCCTCGTTGACCTCTTCAACAATCCCTTCCATTTGAGATGGTGAAGTGGGCTTCTTGGGCACTTCAGCTAGGACCTTTCCACTCTTGAGGTGGATTGCATTCAGTTGGGCGTTGTTGAGTTCAATTTGGGGAGGTAGACCGTTGGTCTTCTTTTTCATTTCGGTCATAGCCTGGGTCAAGTGCGCCAGTTGGGCATTGATGTTCTGGAATTGCCCGCGAGAATCAAGCATTTGAGCATTGATAATCTGAAGTTGACCTCGAGTCTCGACCTTGTACTTCTCATTGTCCTGTTTGTACCGGTCATTCTCCTGTTGGGCTTTGATATTTTCGGTGACCAAGGTCTGCATCATGTCTGCCAAAGTCGGGCCATTGCTCTGGTTCTGCTGGTTGCCCTGATTTTGGTAGTTGTTCCACTGATGGTTGTTCTGGCCATGATATTGCTGACCTTAATTTCCTTGGTTTCCTCCGCCCTGGTAGTTGTTGTTTCCATACCGGTTGTTGTCATGATTTTTCCAGTTGTTTGAGTTGTACGTGGGTCTATGTCCGTTCCCATTGTTCTGCATTATCACCTTGACCTCTTCATCAAATAGCTCAGGGCACTCGTCAGTGCATGGTTACTTTCCTTGCAGATTTGGCATGCCTTGACTCCTCTCTTTTGCCCTGGGTTTTGGTTTAGTACCAGTTGCTCAACTATGTTGCAGAGTTTGTCCAGCTTGACTTCAGTTGCAGATGATACGGGCAGGTTATTCCTGGGTAGGTCACTGCCATCCTCCCTTGTCTCTTCAGCCATTTCCTTGAAGATCTTGAATGCTTCGTTGGTCCTTTTGTTCAAAATGGATCCTCCACAGGTTGCATTGATCCATGTCCTCTCTGTTTCTCTCAATCCGGAGACAAAGTACTGGACCAGATCATGGTCAAAGATCTGATGCTGTGGGCACTTGGCCAACATCTGTTTAAACCTGACCCAGTAATCATGGAAGTTCTCTCCTCCTCCCATCTTGATGTTGTTGATCTTCTTCCTCATCTACTGGATGCGTGCAGCTGGGAAGTACTTCTCAAGGAACTTTTGTTGGAGTTGACTCCAAGTGGTCACTTCTCCAGGTGGTAGATTGTAGAGCCACTCTCGGGCACCTTCAGCTAGTGAGAAAGGAAAGGCTAGGAGTCTGATGTATTCCCTGTTGGAAATCGATCACCCGGAGTCGTCGTAAAACCGACTCCGATCGACGTCCCGGAAACCACGACCGAACAGCCCGGAGCCACCGCCCGAGGAGTGCCCGATCGAGCCCTAGCCGCGGTGCGATCGCCCGCCGCCAAGGCGGGCTGTGGGCTGCCCAGTCTAGGGCTCCACGCCGGCGATCCATCCCGCCGGGTCCTCGAGTCGCCGGTGGTCCGGCGGTCCAAGACCGCCACCTCCCTACTCGTCCCGGTTTGGATCCCCGTTTATCGGATCTTGTTTTTCGATAATATTTCAATAAACATGAATTAAATAGCGGAAATATTTAATTCACCTTTCGATTCGTTGTGCGGAGAAACGAGATCTTATTGAAGACCTTGAGACCTTCCCACGTATTCCTTGCACTCGTTCGAACGTCGGGTGGGCGACGATCCTCCGAACTCTATGGATCTCCTTCTCTACTTTCTCTCTCTAGAATTGTGATCTTCAAGTTATGAGAATAGAGAAGACCATGTAGTGATTTTATAGGCTACGTAGGGGATCTTAAGGAGGTGGAATATTGGGCTTCCAATAATAGTGATTAAATTGAGCCCAAGCCCAAATCTATTAATCCTTACTATTATTAATTAATTTATTTTCCACTATATAAATTAATTGCACTCCCAATATTAAACCATATTATATCAAATAATATTTCTCCGGTAGTATTATTTATTCCGTGTATTTAAGATATAAATATCCATGAATAAAATTAATTTATTCATCTCTTTTATCCGAGAATAGTACCATTCAACCTTAATTATTATGCGGAACAAATCCACCTGCAGGGTTTACATAATAATTCCTTATGAACTCATCTCGGGGATATTATCAACCCTTACGGGATACACTTTCCCGTCAAGTATTCACGGCATGCCATATATAAAATATAGTGACCCAACTTAACCGGTAATTAACCCAATAATTAAATCGGTTAATTCCTTTGGTAAATCAAAGTCACTTATATTAAATATACACACCCGCAATAGTATCGGGGATTAAGAATAAAATACTCTGAGACTTGAATCAATTATCAAAGGCAATCCTAATTGATAAGTCTCAAGCGATCCGCTCAATACACCAAGTGTACAAGTGTGATAAAATAATCAAGACAGATTATTTTCTCTCTCACACAACGACTATACCGATGGATTGGTCTGTGTCCATCTAGGTCGTGAGCAACTGTTCGATTAAATACGAGGAACCGATAGTATGATCTTCTGTGGGGGCCCGACACACCATACTAACTACAACGTATAGAATCCAGGACTATAATTTGCATATATTTAATTATAAATAATTAAACGCAAATAATTGTTTATTTAATTAAATAGATTAGTGGCAATGGATCGTGAGTTTCTACTACTTAAATCTAGACATTAAGTACACAACTCCAACATTCCCCTAGCCCTTCACTTGTTCGAATGGTGCCACATGCCAATTCAAAGTCTTGGAAGTGTCTCTGGGGGTCCTCCAACAGCATGTCACTAAACTTGGGCAAGATCTGGATGAAGCCATGCTTCATTTCCCAATTATTATTCTCCACCGTGGGCAAGGTGATGCCCAGTGGCTTCAGATTCAAGTTCTCAGGGAACATCGTGTCCCTCAACGTTTTGGTTCCTTCTTCTCCCAACCTTGATCGTGTAGGTGACCTGGATGCGTTCGGTGAGTCTTCTCTCGATGTGTCCGAGATCGGCTCTCCTCTCTCAGTTATGGTCAACTGAGTTACTTGAGCGGCACGTGCTAGTGCTTACTTCTGTCTTGCTGCTTTTCGATTCTTCCTTGCGGTTCGCTCGATTTCAGGATCAAATAGTAGCCCTGTATCCTTGCTTCCCGATGAGTCAGAATCCTGCATACAAAAATAGGTCAAGCGTTAGCACGGAAAACTATTGGCTTGGAATATTGCCTCCCCGGCAACGGCGCCAATTTTGACGCTACCGTCGTGGAGTAGCGCAAAATAATATTTATAAGTCCTAAACTATTCACTAGCACAAGTATAGGGTCGATCCCACGAGGAGGCGATTTAGCTTATAGTTTTCCCGGCTTTGATTGCTCAATTGGGTTGTCACGTTTGAAAAGGTTTTGTTTTGGAAAGCAGTTGGGCACTGCCGAACCGTGGTCACCGTGTTTACTTGACTCGAAAATAACAAATAACTTAAACAGAAATAAACTAGCATGCAACTTAACTAACAGGCTGAACAATTAACAGACTTGACTAAAATAAATAAGAAGAAACAAATAGAGAATAAAGTATCCAGGCATTGACTCCCCTGACTTCCCCCTTGACCTATGTGATGCCGATCATTGGTACGTATATCATTTTGCTAACAGTTTTGTCTTCCAGTTATAGACCCCAAGTATTAACATCCCTATAATGTCACGCATATTAATACCCAGACCCCTCATTCGCTCTTACGTTTAAGTCCTATTAGATCTCTCTCAATATGTCTCATGACGTTAACCAATTCGACACTATGTGACCGCATGAGTCTAAGTTGATCAAGTCGCCTTCATCCTCCAAGCAAACCCGGAATGGCCAATAGCATGCCTGGACAGACCCAAGTCATACGACCACATCTCCAGCAACATGTTGTACTTCGCGGACGCCCAATCTCCCGGTCGCGTTGATCCACGTACTCCTGTGTTAGGCAAGTCGGGGTTCCCACTGGTCACTGTAGGATTGCCCAAGTCCCCAACATGCTTAAGTTACTACCCTGTTGAATCGGGAACAAAACTCAGCTAATTGTTGTCCTCACTAAGCCTCCCGACACGATCACGTCTTAGGGTTGGTCAGGTTCTGTCTTTGCCCAGATACAAACATATTAACTACTTGACATTATTAAAATAGAAAATAAAACAAAGGAATTAAGACGAACTATATCATAGCACTTAATCTATTTAATTAATAAACAATTATTTGCATTTAATTATTTGATAATTAAATATATACAAAAAATATAGTCCTGGATTCTATACGTTGTAGTTAGTATGGTGTGCGACGCCACACAGAAGATCATACTATCGGTTACTCGTATTTAATCGAACAGTTGCTCACGACCTAGATGGACACGGACCAATCCATCGGTATAGTCGTTGTGTGAGAGAGAAAATAATTTGTCTTAATTATTTTATCACACTTGGTGTATTGGGCGGATCGCTTGAGATTTATCGATTAGGATTGCCTTAGATAATCGATTCAAGTCTCAGAGTATTTTATTCTTAATCCCCGATACTATTGCGGGTGTGTATATTTAATATATGTGACTTTGATTTTCCAAAGGAATTAACCGATTTAATTATTGGGTTAATTACCGGTTAAGTTGGGTCACTATATTTATATATGACATGCCGTGAATACTTGACGGGAAAGTGTATCCCGGAAGGGTTGATAATATCCCCGAGATGAGTTCATAAGGAATTATTGTGTAAACCTCATGAGTGGATTTGTTCCGCACAATAATAAAGGATGAATGATACTATTCTCGGATAGAAGAGATGAATAAACTAATTAGCAATAAATTAATTTTATTCATGGATATTTAAATCTTAAATACACGGAATAAATAATACTACCGGAGAAATATTATTTGATATAATATGGTTTAATATTGGGAGTGCAATTAATTTATATAGTGGAAAATAAATTAATTAATATTAATGGGATTAATAGATTTGGGTTTGGGCTCAATTTAATCATTAATATTGGAAACCCAATATTCCACCTCCTTTAGATCCCCTACGTAGCCTATAAAAGCACTACATGGTCTTCACTTTTTAATAAGACAAGATTATCATACTTGATATTCTAGAGAGTTGAAGAGGATCCATAAGCTTGGAGGATCGTCGAACCACCCGACGTTCAAGCTAGTGCAAGGAATACGTGGGAAGATCGTAAGGTCATCAATTGATTTCGTTTCTCCGCACAACGAATCAAAAGGTAAAATCATAAACTCCCTTGTATGATTTTATGTGAATTAATTGTGACATATACATGAACACACGATCTGGGAAAACGACGAACCTCGGGGACGGGGATTCGAGATCCCCGGTGAGGATCGAAAGGGGCGGCCGAACCCTAGGGTTCGACCGCCGGTTGCGCGCGGACAAGGGGAGCCCCGGCTAGACGTCGGGGCACGCGATCGACTTCGGTCGATCGCTGGGGGTTCGCCGTGGGCTGGCGCCACGGCGGATGGACCCCAGCCACCCTCGACCGGCGGCGTGCGGAGGAGGAGCCCCGGCTGGAGCCGGGGCGGGCGATCGATCACGCGATCGATCGCCGGGGCGAACCGCGGCTGTTGCCGCGGTGGTCAGCGGGGCTGACCGCCCTCCTGGCGGCGACGGCGGTGAAGTCGCCGGACTCACCGCCATCCGGGGGCTGCCCATGCAGCCCGGCGATCGCCATGCACGGCGATCGCGAACCCCGCGTGGGGTTCAGCTAGGGTTTCGCCCTCGCGGCGATTCTTGTTGGTAATCGACTACCCGGGACGAGTCCGTTCGACCATTCGAACATCCGGACACGCCCAGTCGACCTCCAGCGTGCCTACTGTGTTCACGATGAAGCCCCTGACCCGAAACGCGCCCAGCCATCTCACCCGAAGCACGACCGCGCGAAACGAGGAGCTGCTGACCTCTCTGTCGTGCGACACCAAATGGTGTCGTCCGACAGGAAATGCTGTCGGACGACAGCGTCGCGAACAGCAACGCGACGCTGCTTTTCCAGGTCTGTTTCTAGTCGGATTTTCCGATTCCGACCACCGTTTTGGAAGTCAGCGACCCCACAGTGATCTAGGAACACCAACCACGATCCCGGAACTCGATCGGAGGTTCGTTGTATGATTACGTACGAGAAGAATCGAAATGATGCAGAATAGGGTTTTCGATTCTTTACCTTTGATGCGTGATTCGGAGAAGCCGAATAGGCGAACACCCTGAGATCTTCTAGTGTGTATCCTAGCCCTCGACTCCGGACGTTGTGTGGGCAACGATCTACCAGGATCTTCTCTTCTTCTTCTCTCTCGAACCCTCTTTACGCTCTTTTGTTTTTATTTCTTTCTTACGCAGAAAAGAAAAGAAAAATAAAAGACTGCGAATGTTAGGTCTAGAGAAGAGAGATTGAGGGGTTTATATAGGCCACACTAGGGACCTTAGGACAATTAATTAATTAGGCTAAATTGAAATTTAATTAAACCGGTGTCCTTAAAAAGAAAACCTTTAATTAAATCCAATTTTAATTATAATTAATTCCACTATAAAATTATAATTGAATTCCCAATTAAATAATCTATATTATTTTACCAATAATATTTCCGCCGAAATTACATATGATTTTTCCCGTGTTTAAGATATAGCATGTCCATGAATTAATTAATTACTAATAATTAAATTAATTCATTTCTTATTATCCGAGACTAGTACCACTCATCCTTATTATCATGTGGAACGAATCCACCTGCAGTGTTTACATGATAAACTTTATGAGCTCATCTCGGGGACATCATCAACCCAATAAATGGGACACGGTTTCCTGTCTATAATCTATAGCATGCCGTGTGTACAATTCTGATTCCCAACATACCGAGGATATTGACTAATCAATTAGTCTCACTCATTGGTACATTAATGAACCGAGCATTGAACACACGCACCTATAATTATATAGGGATTAGGAACTTATATATCCATAATATCTGAGGTTTAGTTCGATTACTCCGATTAGTATAAATCGAACGCCCTCCCGTGGTCCTGCTCAATGCACCAAGTGTACAAGTGTAACATAATAGTTAAGACCAACTATTACCCAGTCACACTACGACGTACCGATGGATTGTCCCTGTCCATCTAAGTCGTGAGCTACTGTTCGATAGTATACGAGTAACCGATAGTATGATCTTCCGCGTGTCTCCTCACGCCATACTATCTACAACGTATACATCAAGGACTATTGCAATAAATGCAATCATGCTTGAATTATGCATAGACTAGGCATAGATAAGGAGTTCCGTATTTGCACTAAACTAGACATTTAGAATACAAATCCATCAATTCTCTCGTCGGACTCCGGCGATGTGGTGTTCGTGATCGGTTTCCGGCGATGGGATTTCGGTCGGGGTTATCGGTTCCGCAAATTTGATACCCCGGGATATCGATTTCCAACAAAAACGCTCTGACACAGCAACCAAATTCAAAACCTTTTTATTGTGACACTATTTGGGCAAAGCCGAGATTAACTAAATTGCAATTGCTTCCTCGTGTGATCGACCCTATACTTATCACTTGCTATCTTGTGTTGAGTTTAGGAACTTTATAAATTTATTTTGACCGCGTTAGCTTCCACCACAAAGTTTTCGCGTCGTCACGAGTGTTGGAAATCGATATCCCGGGTAATCAAAATATTGCGTAAACCGACAACTCGACCGAAATCCGTTCGCTGGAGAACACGCGAACCACCGCACGGAGTCGGAGCCCGACCCGAGCATCACTGCGGGCGAACCCGCGGCTAAACCCTAGCTCAGCCGCCCGCCAGGTCTCGCAATCGCGTGCTACGCGATCGCCGGGGATGCGCGTGCATCCCCCGGGGCTGCTCGTAGCAGCCCCCGGCAGTGAGTCCGACGACTCACCGCCACCGCCGCGAGGGAGGGCGGTCAGCCCAGCGGACCACCGTGACTCCAGCCGCGACCCGCCCTAGCGATTGACCTCACAGTCGATCGCATGCCCCAGCTTCAGCCGGGGCCCCTTCGATCGCACGCCGGCGGTTGTGCCCTAGGCCGACCGCCACCCTCGGCTCCTAGCTGTGGGTTAATTCCATCTCCGCTGGGGATCTCGAATCCCCGTCTGCGGAGTTCGTTCGTGTTGGAAATCGATATCCCGTGTTATCAAAATTGCGGACACCGACAACCCGACCGAAATCCTCTAGCGGGATAATCAACCGCGAACCACCGCACGAGCCAGGCCAGACGAGAGCATCTCCGCGGGATGAACCCGCTGCTAAACCCTAGGAGAACCCCGCGTGGGGTTCGCGATCGTCGTGCATGTCGATCGCCGGGCTGCTCCGGCAGCCCCCGGGTGGCGGTGAGTCCGGCGATTTCACCGCCATCGCCGCCGGGAGGGGCGGTCAGCCCAGCTGACCACCGCGGCACCAGCCGCGGCTCGCCCTGGCGATCGATCACGCGATCGATCGCCCACCCCGGCCCAGCCAGGGTTCCCTTGCGCACGCCACCGGCGGTCGAAGCCCTAGGCTCAACCGCCATGTTGGAAATCGATATCCCAGAATTAATAAATTTAATTAAAATTAATTAAATAAATTATCTAATTAATTCCGACCAAAATCCTTTGGCGATCGAATATCCGGAGTTGTCAAACTTGTGGAACAACAACTCCAATCGACTCCCGGTTGCCGGAAACCCTCCACGAACCTCCACGGGGATAGCTCAATCAAAACCCTAACCGCGGGCGAACCCGCGGCTTGTTCGATCGAGCCCCCGCGTGGGGCTCGCGGCTGTTCGTAGCAGCCGCACGGGGCTTCCGAGCCACGCCTCGGGTGATCGCTCTCCAGCCACGGTCGAACCCGTGGCTCGCGATCGCCCTCAGCTTCCGCCGCGCGAGCGGCGGCATCACCGCGCGAGCTGTGGTCGCTCCGCGCGAGCGGCTGGTGGCGTCCAGCCGGCCTTTGTGCCCTTCGACCCTCCAGCCGAGCCGACGATCCGCCGGCGGTCCGGTGGTCTTCGACCACCACCGCCCGGTTCGTCCTCGTCATGGGTCGCGTCTCCCGGATCTTGGTTCATGGTATAATCACGATAAATAAACGATTAAATCATAAAGAGAGTTTTACGATTTATACCTCGTTCTCGTTGTTCGGTAAAACGAAGAACTTAATTGAAGACCTTGATATCTTCCCACGTATTATTTGCACTAGCTCGGACGTCGTGTGGGCGACGATCCTCCGAACTCCATGGATCTCCTTCTCTTTCTTTCTCTCTCTAGAATTGTGATCTTCAAGTTATGAGATATTAGAATAGAGAAGACCATGTAGTGATTTTATAGGCTTTATAGGGGACCTTAAGGAGCTAGAATATTGGGCTTCCAATAATAGTGATTAAATTGAGCCCAAGCCCAAATCTATTAATCCTTACTATTATTAATTATATATTATCTCCACTATATAAATATAATTGCACTCCCAATATTATACCATATTATATCAAATAATATTCTACGGTAGTATTATTTATTCCACATGTTTAAGATATAAATTTCCATTAATAAATTATATTTATTGCTAATATTATTTATTCATCTCTTATGATTCCGAGAATAGTACCACTCAACTTTATTATCATGCGGATCATAATCCACTTGCAAGGTTTACATGATAATCCTTATGAGCTCATCTCGGGGACATTATCAACCCTTTCGAGGACATGTTTTCCCGTCATGAATTCACAGCATGTCATACATAAAATACAGTGACCCAACTTTACCAGTAATTGACCCAATATATTAACCGGTCAATTCCTTTGGAAAATCAAAGTCACTAATATTATATGCACACACCCGCAATAATATCAGGGATTAAGAATAAAATACACTGAGATTTAAATCGATTATCTAAGGAAATCCTAATCGATAAATCTCAAGCGATCCGCCCAATACACCAAGTGTACAAGTATGATAAAATAATTTAGACAAATTATTTTCTCTCTCATACAACGACTATACCGATGGATTGGTCCTTGTCCATCTAGGTCGTGAGCAACTGTTCGATTATATACGAGTAACCGATAGTATGATCTTCCGTGTGACGTCGCACACCATACTAACTACAACGTATATAATCTAGGACTATAATTTGCATATAAATGCAAATGATTGTTTATTATTAAATAGGAAAAATGCTTTAGACGGAGTTCAGATGTTACTTAAATCTAGACATTATGTATACAACTCCATCAATCTCCCACTTATACTAAGGTCTAGTCGCTCTCTCCCAAACATCTGACGCCCATACCATCCACGTGCCTACTGAACGCTTTGGCTCGCAGGGCCTTAGTGAATGAGTACTCTAGGGTGTCCCCGATGCCATTTAGGTAACGACTATATCGTCTTGCTGACGATACCTCGAATCAGGTGGTACTTGCTCTATGTGTTATCTTCACACTATGGACTCGTGGTTTCTTTGTTTGTCACTGCACCGCTATTGTCACAATAGCATTGGGAAAACAAGGTACCACATCTAAGTCCTGGAGAAATCTCCGGAGTCACACCGATCATTTAGCTGCCTCAAAGGCCGCTACCTATTCGGTTTCCTTGGTAGAGTCCGTAATGCACTGCATTACACTCTTCTATTTGAGATCTCCATTTCATAGTGTGAACACATAGCCTGACTTCGACTTTCAATTTTCCCTCTGTGATTAGAAATCCGAATCTGCGTAACCCACAGGAAATTGCTCAACTGATCACAACAGTCCAATGTTCCTTTCCAGGGTTACTCTGATATCTCGCCACTATACTCCCGGCATAGCAGATTGTTGGAAATCGATATCCCGGAATTAATAAATTTAAATAAATAAATTATCTAATTAATTCCGACCGAAATCCTTCGAATATCCGGATTGTCTAAATTGCGGAACCGACAACCCAATCAAAAAACCTTTCGCCGGAAACCACCGCGAGCCACCATACGCGTAACCGGGCTCGACCGAAAACATCACGCAGGGATAACCCCACGTGCGCCCTAGCCGAGCCCCGCGAGGGGCTCGCGATCACACGCGGTGATCGCCGGGGATGCGTCGTGCATCCCCCGGGGCTGCTCGTAGCAGCCCCCCGGCGGTGAGTACGGTGACTCACCGCCACCGCTCGTGGAGGAGCGGTCCGCCCAGCGGACCGCGATCGGGCCAGCCACGCGGCTGCCCGGCGATCGAGCCCAGCTCGATCGCATGCCCCGGCGTCCAGCCGGGGCTCCTCCCGTGTGCACCGGCGATCGAGCCCTAGGGCTTCGATCGCCACCCTCGGCGTCCAGCCGAGGGTTCTCGTGCGATCCCGACGGGGTTCGCTTGACCGCCCGCGGTCCGGTGATCTCCGATCACCACCGCGCGGTCAAACCCCGTCCCCGGGTTCGTCCTTCGGATCTTGGTTCATGATATTTTCACGATAATTAGACGATAAAATCATAAAGAGGGTTTTACGTTTTACCTCGTTCTCGTTGTTCGGAAAAACGAAGAACTCAATTTGACGACCTTGAGATCTTCCCACGTATTCCTTGCACTAGCTCGGACGTCGTGTGGGCGACGATCTACCGAACTCCATGGATCTCCCTCTCTACTTTCTCTCTCTAGAATTGTGATCTTCAAGTTATGAACTTATGAGAATAGAGAAGACCATGTAGTGCTTTTATAGGCTACGTAGGGGATCTTAAGGAGGTGGAATATTGGGCTTCCAATATTAATGATTAAATTGAGCCCAAGCCCAAATCTATTAATCCATTAATATTAATTAATTCTATTTTCCACTATATAAAATTAATTGCACTCCCAATATTAAACCATATTATATCAAATAATATTTCTCCGGTAGTATTATTTATTCCGTGTATTTAAGATATAAATATCCATGAATAAAATTAATTTATTGCTAATTAATTTATTCATCTCTTATATCCGAGACTAGTACCATTCAACCTTAATTATTATGCAGAACAAATCCACCTGCAGGGTTTACATAATAATTCCTTATGAACTCATCTCGGGGATATTATCAACCCTTCCGGGATACACTTTCCCGTCAAGTATTCACGGCATGTCATATATAAAATATAGCGACCCAACTTAACCGGTAATTGACCCAATAATTAAACCGGTCAATTCCTTTGGAAAATCAAAGTCACTTATATTAAATATACACACCCGCAATAGTATCGGGGATTAAGAATAAAATACACTGAGATTTAAATCGATTATCCAAGGCAATCCTAATCGATAAATCTCAAGCGATCCGCCTAATACACCAAGTGTACAAGTGTGATAAAATAATCAAGACAAATTATTTTCTCTCTCACACAACGACTATACCGATGGATTGGTTCGTGTCCATCTAGGTCGTGAGCAACTGTTCGATTAAATACGAGTAACCGATAGTATGATCTTCTGTGTGGGCCCGACACACCATACTAACTACAACGTATAGAATCCAGGACTATAATTTGCATATATTTAATTATAAATAATTAAACGCAAATAATTGTTTATTTAATTAAATATATTAATGGCAATGGATCGTGAGTTTCCGTTACTTAAATCTAGACATTAAGTACACAACTCCAACAATCTCCCACTTGTACTAAGGTCTAGTCATTTCCTCCAAACTCCCGACTCCCATACTCATCACGTGCTTAAGTTGTACTTCCAAGAAGTACTATGTGAATGAGCAATCTAGGTTGCCGCTCTGAAGTTATCTTGGTGACTACAGCGTCGTCTCCCTCGACGATGACTCGTATCAGGTGGTACTTGCTCTATGTGTTATCTTACACTTATGGACTTGTGATTTCTTACCATTTGCCATCGCACCGCTATTTACATAGCCTTTGGCAAACTAAGAATCACATCTAAGTCCCAGAGTTTATCCCGGAGCTATACCAAAACTTCCGCTGCCTCTGAGGCCGCTATTTGATTACCCATGGCAGAGTCCGAAAAGCATCGTGCTTATCACTCTTCCATGTTAAAACTCCTTCTCCTTTAATAGTGAAACACATAGCCTGATATCGACTTACACTGGTCCTCATTTGATTAGAAATCTAAGAGAATGTAATCCAAAGGAAATGTTCGTCTGCTTCGTAGTCTAGAACAGTACTTCGAAAGTACTTTTATAGCAGTCGAATATTCCTTTCCAGGATTACCTTGATATCCTCCCACTATGCTAACCGCATAGCCGATATCAGGTTCTCGTTTTCAACATCGCATTTATCAAGCTTTCCACACTGGAAGTGTAGGAAACTGCTTTCATTGCTTCTATCTCCTTTTGTGTTTTAAAACACATATCCTTAGATAGATGCATTCCGTCTCTGAAAGGTAACGAACCTTTCTCGGAATCTTGCATGTTAAAACGAACCATAATCGTACAAGATATCTAGAGAAGTACAATGTTCTTTTCTTGAGATCCTAGATCTTAAGAACATGCTCTAACTTCTTCTTTATCTCATATATCGATTTTTCTAGACAACCATCATTTTATGTCTGACAACATCTTTACATTGTTACCAATGATAAAATGTTATCTACATAAAACCTCCGAGAAACACCACATTGTTTTCCATCACCTTTCCAATACAAACGATTCGTCTATGCTTTTGATGAATCCATAAAATGGACTATCTCATCAATTTGCAAGTACCACGAACTCAATGCTTTGTTTCAATCCATAAATGGATCAACTAAGCTTGTACTCTAAATGATCTCGCCTCTTAGCAATAATCCTTATTGCTTTCCAAGAAGGCACATTTAGATCTAGTACTGCCTTCATGTAGATCCAGGGATCGATCTCATGTATACTAGGTCCAGAGTCCGAAGACTCTCCTAGTCTTATGAATATCTCCGGTTGTCCCACAACCTCCCACTACAATGGCATTCCGGTGTATAAACAGTGATAACAGTAGGTGCAGTTAGTGGTGTACCGCTACTCGGCTCGGCTGGTTCTAAGTCTTAATCTTTCTCTCTCATTTCAAAGTATCATGTCACTTTGGGCTTGTGGTTCATCACATAGTCTTCCTCTAAGAACCGGGCGTTAGAACTTATAATGTCCTTCTGGTTCATAGTACTATTGAACACACATCTTTTGTTCTTCTAGGATATTCTACAACCACATTTGAATGCGCCGTTGTTTCCAGACATATCCATAGTACATAGGTAGTTCCGTATAACTCATAATTTTACTATTTCTATTAAGAGTTCCATTTCTTGTTTATGATACTCCATTTCTACACAACAGTGTATGGTGTAGTCATTTGGGATCAAATCCCAATCTCTGATCAGTATGCCATGCATTCCTTAGACAGGTACTTGCCTCCGCGATCAAATCGCAGGCTACAAATGGATATACCTTGATGGTTCTCCACAATTGCTTAGTGTCCATTTACTTGTCAAAACACTTGCTTTTGTGGCACATCAGGTATTCTAATCCATTTCTCGAGTAATCATTAAATGAAGTACTCGTACCTTATTGTCTGAGTAGACATAGGTCTGCATACATCAGAGTCAATCAATTCTTATACTTGTCCGGATCTTATATCTTATATCCATAAAGGATTGCTTAGTCATGTTATCTTCCAAATTAGATTCATAGGTCGGAAGGTCCACTCCTTCAACTTAATTGATCAAAATATCAATTTTCGACCTTTGAACTTCTTATTTGAATAAACATGACTTAGCATAAGAATCCACTAGTATAATTGATAAAGAAATCTCTTATTAGTAAAACGAGTTTCATACTACGGTTCGTTGCATCGTGGTGGACTCAGGATTCACCATTTATATATTGCTACCTAATGTACCAGAATAGATAATATCTTTATTTCTTCTTATAACCATCAAATGATTAAAAGAAATAAAATGTGTATTCATTAGAAATCCAGAACAAAGTTCTTTCTAAATGAAAGGTACATAAAAGCAATATCTAAAATGAAATCCTATAAAATGTCCTCCATTGCAACAGCTGCCTCCTCTACAGCATTGCCCATGTAGACTACGATTTCTTCTTTTCTAAGTCGTCGGGTTTCCGGGAACCCTTGCATTTAAAATGCACATACCGTCAGTGGTTCCATATCTACACACCAGGTTCCGGTAGATAATACCACTGACTATGTTTCACGACTAAAGAAAATTTCGTACTTTCTTTGAGAGGATAATCAGACTTCCAGTACCCAGACTGTTTGCATCGAGAACACTTGCCTATTGGCTTTCTCGTCCCATCCTGTGGTCCAAGTAACTTAGAACCACTGGGTTTCTTTGCTTTCTTTTCCTTTCCCCCGATTCATGCCTTTAGGTTTGAAGCCTTTGGCATTGGCTACAAGAGCTTGCGATTTCCGTCTCAACTCGTCTAAAAGGTCAATCATCTCAAAAACGTTTATAAGCATTTCCTCGAAGCGACTGGCCTTTATGAGTATCCTCATCGCTTCTTGTCTAGTCGCCTATGTCATGTCTAAACACCAACTTGAGTTTGAACATGATATCAAAATCAGTCATTTCCTCATTAGTTGAGACATTAATAGGCTCGGGAGGACAAAGATCATTGAGTACAAACTTGTACTCTTCAACAGTTTGGGCATTGTCTAGATCTCTATTCCAATCAATACATTTAGGGACCAGTGAGTTTAAAATCCTTACGTATCACAGAAAGTGGGTTCAAAGCCATTTCCTAATCTATGAGCACATATAACAACAAACAATTGATTTAATCTCCGATATTATCTCCCTCAAATAATATCATTAAACCACTAATCGCATCTAAAATCCCATCAGATATGGCAAGCCACGTGGTGTGGACGTTTACCTACCCAAATGATTTAGCAATTAGATTTGCTTCGGTCATACATCACTTATAGCGTAACCTCGTGGGGAGGAATACTATAATGCGTATCTAAGTGTAAACCATTACTCAGCACTAAAGTAAATCGTTAGGAATTGTTACATCACCGCAAGCCACGTGGTGTGGACGTTTACGACAACTTCACAACTCTTCACAATTTCTTATAATTGTCTACATGAATTAATCCAAAATCCGTTAGTATAGCAAGCCACGTGGTGTGGACGTTTACTACACCAAGAGACTTTTATAATTGACTCCCAATTACTTGATCCATTCGATCTTGTAAATCAAGACGCGGAGAATCATAAGTGAAACTCGAAGTTTCTTACCAGTGATTCACCATGCGAACGACCCTATCTCTCATAGAATGAGGGAGCCGAGCAGACAATCGATCTAGTCATCAAATGACACGAAAGTCTCTAATTTGTGTCCTCGACATGACCAAGTGGCTTTGGCTCCATTCCACTCCCCGGGGTGAGAATGAGTCGACTTGAAATCAGTTTTGGAAAGACAAATTAGGCATTGTTTGATAAACTTGATCAATGTTTCTCGTAAGAGGAATTACAAGAATTCTCCTCCAATGACTTGTCTATACGAACTTCAAAAGTCCATAAAAGTCACCAAGAGAACAGCAATGGAGACCATGGCAATGTTTCCATTCCCTCTCCCACATAGCTTTTTACAATAAAGGGATACGCTATCTAATGCATAATTAAATACACATAAGCATGCATACATGAAATAAAGCACATAGAATATTATCACATAATCAAAATAATACTAGAATATTATTTTCCGACTATTATGGCTTTATCGCATCTCCGTATGCTTCTTCTAGTCTTTAGTCTTCGTTCTTGAATGCTACATATGACGGGAATATTAATTCCAATATTTAAATCTATTTATTTTTAATAAATCCAAAAGTTACTTAATTCGAAAATTAAGTCAATCGAATAAATTAAAAATAAAATTAAATACTATTAATATTTTTATTATTTTTTATTTGCCTTTTTTATTCCATTAAATCTCTAGAATCCTATTCAAGACCCACTTGGAATATTCTAGAACATTTCCATAATGAAATAAGGAAATAAAATAATATAGGACTCCTAATCCTTCCAAATTAATTCCTTTCCTTTTCTATTAAAAATTCCATAAAGGAATAATTAAATAAGGAAAAATTAATTAAGGACTCTTAAAACTTTCCAAATTAATTATTTTCCTAATCTATTAAAAATTCCATAAAGGAATAATTAAATAGGAAAAATAAATTAATTATAAATTTATTCCTTTTCCTATTCCATGAAAACTCCCAAGAATAGGAATAATCAATAAGGAAAAATAAATTTATTCTAAATTTATTATTTTCCTATTCCATGAGAATTCCCAAGAATAGGAAAACACAAAATAGGAAAACCGAATAATTTAGGAAAGTAAATCTCGGTTAGGAGTAGCACGGAGTGGGGATCTCCGCACCACCCACAACCGATCGACCACCACCGAGGAGGAGCACCGCCGCCGCTCCCAGCCGGCGCGCCACCACCACCGGTGGCTAGGCGTGGCCGAGAGCCTCCCGCGGCTGCCCCCTCTCTCTTGGGTCGATCCTCCATGGATCGATCATGGGGATGATCGATCCGAGTCCTCCCTCTCTTTCGTCTCCTCCGTCACAATTTCCCGGTCGTCGTTTCGTCCTCGATCCAACGTAAAATAAATTACAAATTTATTACTACGCTATCCGGCATCGATTCTCTACATGAAAACGACCTCAAACAATTTCCGGAAAAATTAAGAACAAGCATTCACCACACAAGAACAAATAACATCACCGAGAGTTTAATAATCAAGAACATTATTATGACATTACTTAACAATAATTAAATCTAGCCATAATAATTGGAAACCCTGCAAGGTAGAACAATTTATCGAAAAATACCATGAACTAAAACCAACGCTCTGATACCAATTGTTGGAAATCGATATCCCGGAATTAATAAATTTAAATAAATAAATTATCTAATTAATTCCGACCGAAATCCTTCGAATATCCGGATTGTCTAAATTGCGGAACCGACAACCCAATCGAAAAACCTTTCGCCGGAAACCACCGCGAGCCACCATACGCGTAACCGGGCTCGACCGAAAACATCACGCGGGGATAACCCCACGCGTGCCCTAGCCGAGCCCCGCGAGGGGCTCGCGATCACACGCGGTGATCGCCGGGGATGCGTCCTGCATCCCCCGGGGCTGCTCGTAGCAGCCCCCAGGCGGTGAGTCCGGCGACTCACCGCCACCGCTCGTGGAGGAGCGGTCCGCCCAGCGGACCGCGATCGGGCCAGCCACGCGGATGCCCGGCGATCGAGCCCAGCTCGATCGCATGCCCCGGCGTCCAGCCGGGGCTCCTCCTGCTGGAAATCGATATCCCGGGGTATCAAAAATTGCGGAACCGATAACCCCGACCGAAATCCCATCGCCGGAAACCGATCACGAGCTTCACGTTGTCCGGAGCTCAACCGGAGAATCGCCGCGGGATGAACCCGCGGCCGAAACCCTAGCCGAGCCCCACCGCGGGCTCGCGATCGCGTTCGATCGCGTGGGGCTGCCTAGCAGCCCCCGGCGGTGAGTCCGGCGACTCACCGCCACCACCGACCGGGGAGGGAGCGCCCAGCCGCGGCGCGAAGCCGCGGCAGCCCCCAGCGATCGACCCTAGGTCGATCGCTCGCCCCGGCGTCCAGCCGGGGCTCCCCTCGCGTGGCCGCTGCCGGCGGTCGAAGCCCTAGGCTCGACCGCCACCCCCTCGGCTCCCAGCCGAGGGTCCTCTCGATCCTTCACCGGGGATCTCGAATCCCCGTCCCCGAAGATCGTCGTTTTCCCGGATCATGTGTTCATGCATGTATCACAATTTAATTCACATAAATTCACACGAAGGAGTTTATGATCATACCTTTGATTCGTTGTGCGGAGAAACGAAATCAAGTTGAAGACCTTTTGGATCTTCCCACGTATTCCTTGCACTCCGTTCGAACGTCGGGTGGGCGACGATCTATCGAACTCCTATGGATCTCCTTCAACTCTCTAGAATATCAAGTATGATAATCTTGTCTTATGATTTATGAAGGCCATGTAGTGCTTTTATAGGCTACGTAGGGGATCTAAAGGAGGTGGAATATTGGGCTTCCAATATTGAAGATTAAATTGAGCCCACTGCCCAAGTCCATTAATCCTTATCAATATTAATTAATTTATTTTCCACTATATAAATTAATTGCACTCCCAATATTAAACCATATTATATCAAATAATATTTCTCCGGTAGTATTATTTATTCCGTGTATTTAAGATTTAAATATCCATGAATAAAATTAATTTATTGCTAATTAATTTATTCATCTCTTTAATCCGAGACTAGTACCATTCAACCTTAATTATTGTGCAGAACGAATCCACTCATGAGGTTTACACAATAATTCCTTATGAACTCATCTCGGGGATATTATCAACCCTTCCGGGATACACTGTCCGGTCAATTATTCACGGCATGCCATATATGAAATATAGTGACCCAACTTAACCGGTAATTAACCCAATAATTAAATCGGTTAATTCCTTTGGTAAATCAAAGTCACTTATATTAAATATACACACCCGCAATAATATCGGGGATTAAGAATAAAATACACTGAGACTCGAATCGATTATCGCCGACAATCCTAATCGATGAATCTCAACGATCCGCTCAATACACCAAGTGTACAAGTGTGATAAAATAATTAAGACAAATTATTTTCTCTCTCACACAACGACTATACCGATGGATTGGTCCGGGTCCATCTAGGTCGTGAGCCACTGTTTGATTAAATACGAGTAACCGATAGTATGATCTTCTGTGTGGGCCCGACACACCATACTAACTACAACGTATAAAATCTAGGACTATGATTTGCATATATTTAATTAATAATAATTAAAAGCAAACAATTGTTTATTAATTTAATAGATTAAATGCTATGACCGGGAGTTTACCGTTACTTAAATCTAGACATTAAGTACACAACTCCAACAATCTCCCACTTGTACTAAGGTCTAGTCATTTCCTCCAAACTCCCGGTTCCCATACTCATCACGTGCTTTAAAGTGTACTTCCGAGAAGTACTATGTGAGTGAGCAATCTAGGTTGCCGCTCTGAAGTTATCTTGGTGACTACTACGTCGTCTCCCTCGACGATGACTCGTATCAGGTGGTACTTGCACTATGTGTGATCATCACTTTTTAGACTTATGACTTCTTCCGGTTTACCATGCACCGCTATATAATAGCCTTTGATAAACCAAGAGTCATATCCAAGTCTTAGAGGTTATCCCGGAACCTAACCAAAACTTCCGCTGCCTCTGAGGCTGCTATTCGGTTATGAGAGAGTCTGAGAAGCGTCCTGCTTATCACTCTTTCATTTCATGGTTCCACCTCTTTCTAAAAGTGAACACATAGCCTGATATCGACTTTCACTGGTCCTTCTTTGATTTTTTGGATCTGAGAAACTGTAATCTAAGAAGATTTCGTCTTGCTCCGTAAGTCAGTACTATGAAAGTACTCTCACAGCATTCGAACATCCCTTATCCAGATTACCTTGATATTCTCCCACTACACAAACCGCATAGTTGATATCAGGTTCTTGTTTTACAACATTGCATCTATAAAGCTTTCCATACTTGAAGTATAGGAAACTGCTTTGTCCTCATCTATCTCCTTCATGTGTTCGAACACATACCCTTTAGATAGATGTATATTCTGTCTCTGAAAGGCAATAACCTTTCTCAGAAGTATGCATGTTTAAAACAAACCATAATCGTATAAGATATCTAGGAGAAGTACAATGTTCTTATCCTTAGATCGAAAGATCTCAAGAACATGTTCTAACTTCTACTCAATCTTATATCTCGATTTATTTAGACAACCATTATTTTATGTCTGACAACATTTTTACATTGTTGCCAATGACAAAATGTTATCTACATAAAATCTCCGAGAAACACCACCTTGTTTCCATTACGTCTTCAATACACTTATCGTCTATGCCTTTTGATGAACCCATCAAATGGATTTTTCCCATCAATTCGCAAGTTCCACGATCTACAGCTTTGTTTCTATCCATAAATGGATTTACTTAAGCTTGTACTCTAAATGATCTAGCCTCTTAACAATAAACCTTATTGTTCCAAGCAGGCACATTTAGATCTAGTACCGCCCTCATGCAGAGCTAGGGGTCGATTTCATCTCTACTAGATCCAGAGTCCGAACTCCTCTAGTCTTATGAATATGTCTGGTTGTCTGACAGCCTCCCACTGCAATGGCGTCCCGGTGTATAATAGTAATAACAATAGGTGCAGTATGTGGTGTACTTCTACTCGGTTTGGCTGGTTCCTAGTCTTTGTCCTTTTTCTCATTCCAAGGTATTACGTCAGTTCAGGCTTTGTGGTTCATCTAATAGTCTTCCTCTATGAACCGGACGAGACGTCCCTCTGGTTCATAGTACTATAGAACACACAATACTTCGTTCATCTAGGATATCCTACAACCATATTCAATATGCCATTGTATCTAGGAATATCCATAGAACATAGGTAGTTCCGACCAACTTGTTCTTTTACTATCAGATTTCCATTTCTTATTTACAACGCACCATCTCTACACGTAAGTGTATGGCGTGGCCCTTTGATTACGCAATGTGTTATTCAGATAGGTGATGGCCTCCGCGACCGAGTCGCAGGCTTCTAATGGATATACTTTGATGGTTCCCCATAATAGCTTTGTGTCCATTGATTAGTCAAAACACTTTGCTTTTATGGCACATTAAGTATTCTAATCCATCACCGAGTATTCTTGAAAGAATTACTCGTACCTTTCTAATTTACACATATGTCTGCATATCTAATCATTTCCAATACTTGTCTGAATTCTATCCTTTATCCAGAAAGGTTTGCTTAGACGTATTATCTTCCAAACTCAATCCTTAGGTCGGAAGGTCCATTCCTTCAACTATAATTGATTAAATCAATTTCGACCATTCGAATCTTATTTGAAAATACTACTAAGTACAAGAATTCACAAGTATAATGATTTAATAAAGAAATATCTAACAAGTAAAACAAGTTATAGAACGGTTCGTTGCATCGTGGTAGACTTAGGATCTATCATTCATATATTGCTATCTAATGTACCAGAATAGATAACGCCATTATTTCTTATCAAAATCATCCAATGATTAAAGAAATAAAATATCCATTCATAAATAATAGAAATCCAGAACTAAACGTTCTTTCTAAAATAAAGGGTACATAATGCAATAATCTTGAAATGAAATCCTATTTAACTACTAAAGCAGATAAATGTCTTCCACTGCAACCGCTGCCTCCTCTACAGCTTTTGCCCGTGTAGACTCGAACTCTTCTTCTCTAAGTCGCCGGGTTTTCTGGAACCCCTGCATTCAAAAAATGCACATACCGTCAGTGGTTCCATATCTACACACCAGAATTTCTGGTAGATAATACCGCTGACTATGTTTTTACGACTAAAGAAAAATTCGTACCTCTGAGAGGACATTCAGACTTCCAGTGTCCAGACTTGTTGCATCGGAAGCACTTGCCCTTTGGCTTTGTAGCCCCCACTCGTGGTATAGTCTTCTTGACACCACTGGGTTTCCAGGCTTGCTTCCTCCTCTTGCCCCTACCTCCGACAGGCTTCAAGCCTTTGGACTTGGTAGCTACAAGCGCTAGAGACTTGCCCTTCTTGTAGATCCCCTCTGTTGCCTTCAGTTCAGTCAGGAGTTGCGCAAGAGAATAAGACAGTTTACCCATATTATAACTCATGCGAAACTGCTCAAAACTAGGGGTCAGAGACTGGAGTATGATGTCGACTTGCGTCTCAGCATCAATTTGAGCTCCTAGGATCTCAAGTTCATTCAACAGACCCATCATCTTAAGAACGTGCTCCCCTACGGGCGTTCCTTCAGATTGAGTAGTTGTCATGAGGACTCTCATGGCTTCTTGCCTTGCCGCACGATCTTGCTCCCCAAACATCTCCTTGAGGTTAAACATCATATCATAGGCAGTGTCCATCGACTCATGTTGGGTTTGGAGTACATTTGACATGGAAGCCAAAATATAACACCTAGCCATTTCATCAGCCTTTTTCCACTTTCGATATGTCAGTTTTTCCTCATCAGTTGAGGCAGCCGTGGGCTCAGCAGGGCACACTTCATGGAGTACAAACTTGTACTCCTCCGAAGTCAGGACAATGTCCAAATTTCTCTTCCAATCAATATAGTTGGGGCCAGTGAGCTTATGCTCCTTGAGTATCATAGAAAGTGGGTTCATAGCTATTCTCTAAACCTATAAGCACATTTAAACAAACAATCAATTTAATATCCGATATTATCTCCCTCAAATAATATCATTAAATTACTAATCACATCTAAAATCCCATCAGGTAAGGCAAGCCACGTTGTGTGGACGTTTACCCACCCAAATGATTTAGCAATTAGATTTTCTTCGGTCATACATCACTTATAGCGGAACCTCGGTGGGAGGAATACTATAAGGCGTATCTAAGTGTAAACCATTACTCAGCACCAAAGTAAATCGTTTGGAATTGCTACATCACCGCAAGCCACGTTGTGTGGACGTTTACGACAACTTCACAACTCTTCACAATTTCTTACAACTGTCTACATCAATTAATCCAAAATCCGTCAGTATAGCAAGCCACGTTGTGTGGACGTTTACTACACTAAGAGACTTTTATAATTGACTCCCAGTTACAAGATCCATTCGATTTCGTAAATCAAGACGCGGAGAATCATAAGTGAAACTCGAAGTTTCTAACCAGTGATTCACCATGCGAACTGATGGTACCGGTATACCGATCCGATCGATATACCGTGTGTGCGGAAGCGTGTAAAGCAATAGATCTACTATGCCATGATCTTAGTGCACACAAATATGTATAGACACATATTTATATATATATATATATATATATATATATCCAATATATATATATAGAGAGAGAGATTAACAAGAACACTTACAACCGGTGTAGCGTGCCTTGTTGATGTTGATGAAGGTGGTGTTGAGTCGATTGAACCACCTTCATGGATCAGCCTTGAGAATGACCTCGTCACTCTTCTTGTCTAGATCGCCCGGATGTTGAAGCCGCACAAATGGCCCGGCCTCTACGTGTTGCACACGAAACCGGATGTCGAATATATTGCTTGCTTGAGTCGGTTCTCCAAGAACACTCTCTATTCTCTCCTTTTGGTGTGAATTTCGTGGGTAAGCATGAAGTGATATGAAAATCAGATTTTCATGTCTATATTCATGTCCATTTACCACTCCATGTAACCCCCCCATTATGTGCATCATAATGCACAAGTAATGGTGGTTAATGGGGAGAAGAAAAGACACCTCCACATAATCATGCCAAATCATGATATGTGGTCCCACTTGCTTGTGTGGCATGCCATGTCACACTATGTGACATGCATCCATGCAAGCCATGCAATGCATCCCATGCACGTAAAATCCACATGTATTGATTCTAAATCAATATTATTATCAAGCAACGTATACATCGAGTTCGTGTGTGACCCTGTAGGTTTGATTATCGATCAATATTATATTGTTCCCAACAATTAATATTATCGACTAATCATTTAACATCCATAGACGACCTTATGACTTTATCGATTACAAACATAGGATCGAAGGACATATCCCAACAATCTCCCACTTGGCCTTCAGAGCCAGTGTGCTGCCAACTTCCTTTTGTCACTTTATGTCTAAGTTTGAACTTGAGGCAAGACTCGAGTCATCCTCAATCGGTTCAAACCTTTCTTGGACTTTGAGACAGACTGTAAAACCAGATTTATCACTATGATACGAATCTGGACGTGGCCACGTATTTTCCACAGTCTCGACTCTCCAAGTGGCCGGTAAGACATGTATCCCATTATAAAATGGAGGACAATCCCATCTTGTCAATCCAAGCTCTCCCACTTGCTTCCTGATATACCCAATAACAAGTTTTATAACCTCCTTTTACGAAAGGCGTTTACTTGTATCAAAGTACACCATTTCACAATGGAATCACTCTGGACTACTCAGGTCAGAGGAAATTGCTCGACAGTCAATGAAATAGTATTATGACTCGAAATCTTAAATACTATTCCAGTCGGGTCTGTTCGATCATTAGCTCCCAGCTAATATCTATGTAATTGTACTTGATGTCCCACATCACTAGCCCATGAAGCGGCGCTATAGTACACATTACAATCTAGTTCTTTGTATTATCGGTTTGTCCGTACTCGATTATACGAACTAGGAACAAGCATATGATTCAAGTATATCAGTTCAACCATTGGGACTTCATTATGCTGTAAGTCGACCTCATAACCCAATCGATATTACTTAATCATTTGGACAATTCATATAAATTAAACCATATTTATATGAAGAAATATGTATTATACATATGAGTGAATTTCTACCAAATCTCCAAAAATATCTAATACAGTAATAGAAATCACAACCCATCTCTAAGATGTCTGATCTCTATTGCAGTCGTGAAAGCCTCAAGCTTAAACTGCTGGAGAGGTTTAGAAAGCGGGTTTTCAACCTTACCAAAAGTTGCAACTTTATTATCTCGATGTCTCCACAATACTATCTCCCAGATAATGTGGAACTTCCTGAGCACCAGTTTTAGACTTGTGGTGCTTCCTAAGCACCAGTTTTAGACTTGTGGTGCTTCCTAGCTCATTGGCTTGCGCGATAACTCTACTATAAATAGAGAACTATCGGATGGGCTGAGCTAGTTACGCCACCTAGTTCATTCAAGAACTTTCAAATCCTAACTGCCAACATTACTGCATCCAATGCAATACTGTGCTCAGCTTTTGTAGTTTAATCAGCTATATTGCATTGCATGGAACTATTCCAGCAAATATCACCTCTAACCAGACAAAAGATATAACCAGATTAAAATCGGAAATTATCTTAGTTTGTTTTGAAGTTACAATTCAAACAGCTTGTTAATATCAACTCTTTTTGTCTTCCAAAGACAACAAAATTCTTTTGTCCATCTAAGGTACATAAGAATATTCTTGGTCGCAGTCTAACGCGCCTCACCTGGATTTGCTTGAAACTGACTCGTCATGCTCAAAGCATACGATACGTCCTGTCGTGTACATATCATGGCATACATTATAGACCCTATTGCCAAAGCATAAGGAATGTTTTCCATCCTCTTTTGCTCATCAATTCCCGTAGGGCCTTGCATCTTGCTAAGAGATGTGCCATGACTCATTGGAATGAGACCCTTTTTGGCGTTTTTCATCCTGAACTTATCAAGTACCTTATCAAAATAGGTCACTTGACTAAGTCCAAACATCATTTTCGATCTGTTCCGATAGATCTTGATGCCCAATATGTACTGTGCTTCTCCAAGATCCTTCATTGAAAAACAATTCCCAAGCCATTCTTTAATAGAATTAAGCATAGAAACATTGTTTCCAATAAGGAGTATGTCACCGACATACAACAAAATTAATACAACGTAACTCCCACTGATCTTCTTGTAAAACAAGACTCTTCCGAGTTCCTCTGAAATCCAAATCCCAGTATGGATTCATTGAACTGAAGATTGCTACTCCGATATGCATTCTTTATTCCATAAATAGAACTATAAGCTTGCATAATTTCTCAGCCTTATTAAGATCGATAAAACTCTTTGGCTGTGTTAAAACACAGCCTCTTCTAGAATCCAATTCAAGAAGTTAGTTTTAACATCCAATATTACCATAACTCATTATCAAGATGAGTAGTAATGGATAAGATAATCTGAATGATTTAATCAAAGCAATTGGTGAAAGTTTTTCCATAATCCACCTCGTGAATAAAACTTTTACCATCAACCTTGCTTTAAAAACCCTAGGTTTTCCATCTGTCTGTTTAGATCTTAAAGATCTATTAGCATTCATTGGGTCTAACCCTGTGATGCAAATATATCAAGTTCCAAACTTGATTATCAGATATTGATATCATCTCAGATTTCATGGCACCATGCCAATTTTCAGTAGCTGGACTCGTCATAGCTTGGAATTAGGTCGAAGGTTCACCGCTTTCCAAAAGCATGAATTCGTATCTCTCATTGGTCACAATATCTAAGTATTTGAATAATAGAGATAGATTTATGCCTTTCGGACCTACGAGGGCTGGTATGGCTTCCAAAACCATAAGAATACTCTCAACCCAGTCTTGAGTATTCATCGTTAGTTGTTTCACTTGAACCTCGTTCAAGACAACCGAGCTCCCACTGAATTTCTAGGAAAGATAACTCTTTTCAAGAAAATCACTATCTCGAGCAACAAAATATTGTTCTCAGATAGATCGTAGAAGTTGTACCCTCGAGTTTCTTATGGATACCATACAGAAACTTTTATCCCATTTGAGTTCAAGCTCTATAGAGATAAATCTCGTCAGAGAAGCTTTTAGAACCTCAAATTTTGATGAAAACAATTTAGGGACCCTCCCTTTCCATACCTAGTATGGTGTCTTATCAACAGCTTTTGACGGCTTCCTATTCAGTGTATAAGTTGAAGTCTAGAATTGTGTGTTCCCAAAAGAGACCAGTAGTTCATTTAGACCTCTCATCGAATGGTCGAACTATATCTCACCGAAAAGGCAAAAACCCATCTGCCCCAAAAAAGGCCTTTCGGCGGTCGCCGTTTCCAAAACGGCGCCCGCCGAATCAAAACGGCGCCCGCCGGAGCTCAAACGGCGACCGCCGTTTGGCTCCAGCAGCCCGGTTTGCTTCGTTTTGCTTCGTTTGGCTTCGTTTTGCTCGTTTCTTCTCGTTTTCGCCGGAGAGCCGAGATCCTCCATCGAACCATGGACCAAGTCCATCGCTTACAAGTTTGAACAATACATATTGAAATAGAAAACCTATCTATTACAAATGATTCCAAGGGACGCAGCCCTCCAAAACTATGGCCAATCGAAACGTAAAAAACGACAATTTCATTCACCCGACCACTAACGGTGGTCGGCCTTACATCTAATCACATAATCACAATTAAACAAATAAGTCAGTTATGTTGATTAAACTTTTTGTGTCCAACACAAAAGTGTGCACGAGCCCTAGGCTCTGATACCAATTGATGGTACCGGTATACCGATCCGATCGATATACCGTGTGTGCGGAAGCGTGTAAAGCAATAGATCTACTATGCCATGATCTTAGTGCACACAAATATGTATAGACACATATTTATATATATATATATATATATATATCCAATATATATATATAGAGAGAGAGATTAACAAGAACACTTACAACCGGTGTAGCGTGCCTCGTTGATGTTGATGAAGGTGGTGTTGAGTCGATTGAACCACCTTCATGGATCAGCCTTGAGAATGACCTCGTCACTCTTCTTGTCTAGATCGCCCGGATGTTGAAGCCGCACAAATGGCCCGGCCTCTACGTGTTGCACACGAAACCGGATGTCGAATATATTGCTTGCTTGAGTCGGTTCTCCAAGAACACTCTCTATTCTCTCCTTTTGGTGTGAATTTCGTGGGTAAGCATGAAGTGATATGAAAATCAGATTTTCATGTCTATATTCATGTCCATTTACCACTCCATGTAACCCCCCCATTATGTGCATCATAATGCACAAGTAATGGTGGTTAATGGGGAGAAGAAAAGACACCTCCACATAATCATGCCAAATCATGATATGTGGTCCCACTTGCTTGTGTGGCATGCCATGTCACACTATGTGACATGCATCCATGCAAGCCATGCAATGCATCCCATGCACGTAAAATCCACATGTATTGATTCTAAATCAATATTATTATCAAGCAACGTATATCAACATCGAGTTCGTGTGTGACCCTGTAGGTTTGATTATCGATCAATATTATATTGTTCCCAACAATTAATATTATCGACTAATCATTTAACATCCATAGACGACCTTATCGATTACACACATAGGATCGAAGGACATATCCCAACACGAACAACCCTATCTCTCATTAGATGAGGGAGTCGAGCAGACAAACGATCCATCTTCAAAAGAATGGTACGAATGTCTCTAATTTGTGTCATCCACATGAACAAGTGGCTTTGGCTCCATTCCACTCCCCGGGGTGAGAATGAGTCGACTTGAAGTCAGCTTCAGAAAGACAAATTAGGCATTATTTGATAAACTTAATCAATGTCTCTTGTAAAAGGAATTACAAGAATTCTCCTCCAATGACACATCTATACGAACTTCAAAAGTCCATAAGAGTCACCAAGAGAACAGTAATGGAGACCATGGGAATGTTTCCATCCCCTCTCCCACTTAGCTTTTTATAACAAAGGGATACGCTATCTAATGCATAATTAAACACATAAGCATGCATACAAGCAATAAAGCACATAGCACATAGTCAAAATAATGCTAGAAAAAATTATTTTCCGACTATCATGGCTTTATTCCATCTCCGTATGCGTCTTCTAGTCTTCAGTCTTCGTTCTTGAATGCTCCATGTGACGAGAATATTAATTCCAATATTTAAATCTATTTATTTTTAATAAATCCAAAAGATACTTAATTCGAAAATTAAGTCAATCGAATAAATCAAAAATAAAATTAAATATTATTAATATTTTTATTTATTTATTTTCCTATCTAATTCTACTAAATCTCTAGAATAATCTATCCAAGTCAAACTTGGAATATTCTAGAAGACTTCTATAATAGAATAAGGAAATAAAATAAATTAGGACTCTTCTACTTTCCAAGATTAATTAATTTCCATTACTATGAAAATTCCCATAAAATAGGAATAATCAATTAGGAAATAAATCAATCCTAAATTAACTTTTATTCCTTTCCAATTCTATTAAATCTCTAGGATCCTATTCCAAGTAGAACTCGGAATACTCTAGAAGACTTCCATAATAGAATAAGGAATAAAATTAATTCCAATTAATTCTTTTCCTAATCCATGAGAATTCCCAAAATAGGAAAACTCAATTAGGAAAACCGAATCAATTAGGTAAGTAGAATCTAGGTAGGAGTAGGAGTAGCACGGGTTGGGGATCCCCGCACTGATGGAGTTATATTCTAAATGTCTAGTTTAGTGACAATATGGAACTCCTTATCTGTGTTTTACATTATCTAATAATCAAACTGTCGGCATTTTTGTCTATCTTGTACTTGAATGCAAATAGTCCTAGATATATACGTTGTAGACAGTATGGCGTGAGGAGACACGCGGAAGATCATACTGTCGGTTACTCGTATAGTATCGAACAGAAGCTCACGACTTAGATGGACAGGGACAATCCATCGGTACGTCGTAGTGTGACTGGGTAATAGTTGGTCTTGACTATTATGTTACACTTGTACACTTGGTGTATTGAGCAGGACCACGGGAGGGCGTTCGATTTATACTAATCGACGTAATCGAACTAGACCTCAGAATTACGGATATACGAATTCTTAATCCCTATATAATTATAGGTGCGTATGTCCAATTCTCGGTTCTTTAACTTGCCAATGAGTGAGACTATTTGATTAGTCGAGATACTCGGTAAATTGGGAATCGGAATTGTACACACGGCATGCTATAGATTATAGACAGGAAACCGTGTCCCGTTTATCGGGTTGATAACGTCCCCGAGATGAGCTCATAAAGTTTATCATGTAAACCCTGCAGGTGGATTTGTTCCACATGATAATAAGGATGAGTGGTACTAGTCTCGGATAATAAGAAACGAATTAATTTAATTATTAGTAATTAAATAAATTCGTGGACGTTCGATATCTTAAACACGGGGAAGGTCGTTTATGTAATTTCGGCGGAATTATTATTGTTGAAATAATATTAAAATTAATTTCGGGAATTCAATTATTATTTTATAGTGGAGTTAATAATAATTAAAATTGAAATCGATTAATTAAGGAATTGCATTTACGTATTCCAAGTTAATTAATATTTCAATTTAGCCCTTAATTAATTTATCCTAAGGTCCCTAACGTAACTCTATATAATCCCCTCCCGTACTCTCCTAAAACCTAACATTCGCCGCTATTTCATTTTACTGAGAAAAACAATTGCGTTAACGCAATTATAATTTTTCTCTGTAAAATTAAATTAGTTTGCGCTAATATTTTTCTCTCAGAGAGAAAAAGATATATTAACGCTGCTGTTGAAAGAGGGAGTACAGACGGGAGAACTCCAGCGGATCGTTGCCCACACAACGGTTGGAGAAGTGGATCTGAGGCATACGTTAGAAGCATCTAAGGTCTCAACAATCGACCGAGAGGTATGAGATCGGAACTTTTATTCCGCAATTATTATTCGATCTTATGTTATTCGTTGATCATACTTTGAACGTACGATCGGGATCCGGGTATCGTGGATCGCATTCCTCGACTACTGGGGGTTCTAGGACCTCCGGAACGGTAGTCGGATGAGGAAAAACGACCCGGAAACGAGCCCGGAACAGCAACATCGCGTTGATGTTCGCGGACAAACGGCGGTCGCCAGAGAGCAAACGGCGGTCGCCGTTTGCAGCTTCTCCAGCGACCGCTGGACTGCATACAGCGGGCGCTGTTTTCGTGCAGTCCAGCCCCGTTTCGCGCGGTTGTCCTTCGGGGCGATGGCTGGGCGTGATTCGGGATAAGGGCTGTCAAGCGAACGAAGTAGCGACTTCGGATGTCGACTGGGATCGTTCGGATGTTCGAGCGATCGAACGAACGCATCCCGGAGAGTCGATTTCCAACAATTGGTATCAGAGCCGGTTATACGTTCTTTGTATTGTTTGCGAGTTTGTTTTGCAGGATCACCCGATTATTATGGTCAATTTTTTTTTTGTACTGTATGTTGTGGTGTGTTAAACTCTCGGGATTGTCGAGATCTTTTGGTTTTAACGTTGCTTGCTTGTAATAGTTAAAACGACGGGTTGAGTCGTTTAGGTTTTCTATTTCGGTTTTTCGTTTTTCGTTTATCCGGGTGTATAGGATCGATCATTCCTGTATAGGATCGATGCCGGAAGTAGTTAGTATTACTCTTGTAATGTTGCTGCTGCTTGGTGGATCGAGAGAAGATCGAAGGACGGACGAACGAGGGTCGAGAAGTCGAACCCGCGGCTACTGTGCAAAAACGGCGCCCGCTGGAGGGCAAACGGCGGTCGCCGTTTGCAGCTCCTCCAGCGACCGCTGTTCCTCAAACGGCGGGCGCTATTTTGAGTTTTGGCAGCAGCGACGCGGGAGTTCGACGGACATCACGGATCGCTTGTCGAGGGCCCGGGATGATACTCCAGTGGGAGGGGTTAGTCTCTTGGTCCTTAGACGAGTCGGTGATGGACCGAGACCGAGACGAGCAACGAGACGAAGATCCGAGAAGATGTGCATCGAAGATTTTAAAGGCCATAATAATCGGGCCACGTTAAATGCTTTTTGTGTCTTTACGTGCGTTTTATTGTGCTTTAATTTTCTATATGCATGTACTTGTTATCCCTTTCGTAAAAACTAAGTGGGAGAGGGATTGGAAACAATCCCGCGGTCTCCATTCTCTGTTTTGATAGTGATGTGTGTCGCTTACGAGTTGGCTTTAGTGTCATCCTCCCTATCGGATAAAGTTGACACACGGATATCACTGGATCAAAATTCGAATTCAATTCCATTTATAGAATTGAACACTTAAGTTTTTCAAAGCAATGCCTAATCTGTCTTTCAAAGACTAATTTCAACTCGACTCATTCTCACCCCGGGGAGTGGAATGGAGCCAAAGCGCTTAGTTATGTCGATGACACAGATTAGAGACATTCGAGTCATTTGATGACTAGATCGATTGTCTGGTTGGCTCCCTCACCTAGTGAGAGATAGGGCTCAATTGCATGATTGATCGCTGGTTAGAAACTTCGAGTTTCACTTACGAGATATCAAGCTTTGATTAACGAAATTGTGAAATTTATTAAATGGAATTCAATTAACAAAGTTGTTTGTTTAGTAAACGTCCACACTATCGTGGCTTACTAGACGGAAACGGAACTTTGGGTTAATTGAGGCTCGACAGTTATAGGAAATCGTAAAGGGACCGCATGTCAACGTAAACGTCCACACTAACGTGGCTTGCGGTGGGCGTGTAGTTTCCGAGCGGTTAACTTAGTACTGAGAAATGGTATACACTTAGGTACGCTTTACAGTATCCACCCCATCGGAGTCACTGCTGTAATGATGTACGACCAAAGTAAAAGTCCAGTTATAAAATCGTTTGGACTAGTATACGTCCACATGAACGTGGCATGCTAGTCTGATGGGATTTTAGGATTAATTGGTAAATTTAATGATATTAATTAAGGGAGTTAATATCGAATTAAATTTGACAGTTTGATTTGTCTCTTTTATAGATATGGCACTCAACCCGCTGTCCATTATACTAAAAGAAAACAAACTCACTGGTCCAAACTATGTTGATTGGAAACGAAACTTGGACATTGTCCTAACTGCTGAGGAGTACAAATATGTACTCCATGAGGTTTGTCCTGATGAACCTATTGATACCTCCACTCCTGAGGAAAAGGAAGCTCATCGGAAGTGGGTCAAGGCTGATCAGATGGCGCGGTGCTACATTTTGGCTTCTATGTCAAATGTGCTGCAACATCAGCATGAGGCCATGAGCACTGCCTATGATATGATGCTTAACCTCAAGGAGATGTTTGGTAGTCAGGATAGGGCAGCCAGGCAAGATGCTATGAGAAAACTCATGACGGCCACCATGTCCGAAGGAACGCCCGTGAGGGATCACGTTCTTAGGATGATTGGCTATCTGAATGAGATAGAGATTATGGGAGGAGCTATCGATGGGGAAACCCAGATCGATATAGTGCTCCAGTCTCTGCCTAGGAGTTTTGAGCAGTTCCGCCTGAACTATAACATGAACAAGAGGTTATATTCGTTGGCGGAACTCCTGACTGAACTCCAGGCGGCAGAGGGAATCTTTAAGAAATCTCATGCACTTGTGGCTGTGAAACTTCCTGGTCCTCCGGGGACTAAGAGGAAGAAGAAGCAAGGACGGAAACCTAGTGGACCCAGCAATGGTGGACCACGGAATGGAGTGAACAAGCCCAAGGGCAAGTGTTTCCGTTGCAAGCAGTCTGGACATTGGAAGTCTAATTTTCCTCTCAGACAAGGAGGTATGAACTTTTCCTTAGTCACTGAAACGTGTTTAGCGGTGTTATCCACCGGTACCTGGTGTGTGGATACGGGAGCCACTGATCATGTCTGCAATTCTTTGCAGGGGTTCCAGGAAACCCGGCGGCTTAGAGAGGGAGAGATCACTATCTACATGGGCAACGCTACGAAAGTGGCGGCAGTTGCAGTGGGAGATATTTATTTGTCTTTTAATAATAAAGTTTTGGTATTGAATAATTGTCTTTTTGTACCGAATTTTAGAAAGAACCTTGTTTCGGTTTCTAAATTGGTTTTGAATGAATATTCTGTTTCTTTTGATAGTTCTGTTATTATCAAAAAGAATGGTGAGTATATCTGTTCTGGTACATTGATAGGCAACTTATATATACTGAATCCTGATTATTCCACGATGCAACAAGTAGAGTCAAATAACACATCTAGTACCAATAAGAGAAAGGAGCCTTCTAGAATGAATCAAAAGTACTTATGGCATCTTAGGCTAGGTCATATTAACTTGGGCAGGATTCAAAGGTTGATAACTGATGGAATACTCAGTGGTGTGAAAGATGAGGACTTTCCAACCTGCGAATCATGCCTGGAAGGAAAAATGACCAAGCGACCTTTTAGTGATAAGGGGTATAGATCCAAGGAAGTACTGGAATTGATTCACTCTGATTTGTGCGGGCCTTTATCTGTCCAAGCGAGAGGAGGTTATGAATATTTCGTAACCTTCACTGATGATTACTCAAGGTATGGTTTTATATACCTGATGCGCCGCAAGAGCGAGTGCTTTGATAAGTTCAAGGAGTACAAAGCTCTTGTGGAGAACCTTCATGGTAAAACCATAAAGACTCTACGATCTGATCGTGGAGGAGAGTACCTCTCGGGAGAGTTTAAGGCGTACTTATTAGAGAATGGGATTGACTCCCAGATGACTGCACCATACACGCCCCAGCAGAATGGTGTAGCAGAAAGAAGGAATAGGACTCTTATGGAAATGGTAAGATCTATGATGAGTTATTCAGACCTACCAGTTTCGTTCTGGGGATATGCCTTGGAAACAGCGGCGTATATCCTGAACTTAGTTCCTTCTAAATCAGTCCCTAAGACGCCCTCGGAATTGTGGACCGGGCGTAAGCCGAACTTGAAACACATTCGGATCTGGGGTTGTCCAGCACATGTGCTGAAGCATGGGGCTGATAAGTTGGAATCTCGTTCAGATATTCGGTTGTTTATAGGATATCCTAGAGGATTGAAAGGTGGTCTATTTTATAGTCCTAAGGACCAGAAGATCGTTGTTAGCACCAACGCTCGGTTCTTGGAAGAGGATTATATAATGGACCACAAGCCCAAGAGTGAGATAATACTTAACGAACTGAGAGGGGACGATCAAGGCTTAGATCCAACCGAACCGGGTGATACGCCACCACAGTCTGCACTTGTAGTTACTGAGGTTACACCGGAGCCTCGTCGTAGTGGGAGGGTTGTTCGACAACCCGATAGGTTCATGTTTATAGGTGAGTCTTCGGACTTGTTACCTGGAGAACATGAAGCCGATCCCTGGACCTATGGCGAGGCGCTTAAAGATCAAGATGCTCAGTCTTGGCAAAAGGCGATGAAATCTGAGATTGAATCAATGGATTCAAATCAAGTCTGGAATCTTGTAGCACCGCCCAAAGGTGTAAAAGCCATTGGTTGCAAGTGGGTGTACAAGAGAAAAAGAGGGTCTGACGGGAAGGTTGAAACCTTCAAGGCTAGGCTTGTTGCGAAGGGGTATACTCAGAAAGAAGGGATCGATTATGAGGAAACCTTTTCGCCGGTAGCTATGCTAAAGTCGATCCGGATTCTTTTGTCTATAGCATCTCATATGGATTATGAGGTGTGGCAAATGGACGTCAAGACAGCATTCTTGAATGGGAATCTTGACGAGACCATTTACATGAGACAGCCAGAAGGTTTCATCAAGAAAGGCCAAGAGCATCTAGTGTGTAAGCTAAACCGATCCATTTATGGATTGAAGCAAGCTTCTAGATCTTGGAACATGCGGTTTGATGAGGTTATCCAGTCTTATGGATTCATTCAAAGCATGGACGAGTCGTGTGTATACCGGAGAAGTGACGGAAACAGTGTGGCGTTTCTCGTGCTTTATGTAGACGACATCCTTCTAATTGGCAACAATGTGAAGATGTTGTCGGACATAAAGGGATGGTTGTCCAAGCAATTCGATATGAAAGACTTAGGACAAGTTGGGCATGTTCTTGGGATCAAGGTTATAAGGGATCGCCGGAAAAGAACATTAAGCTTGTCCCAGGCTTCATATATTGATACGATTCTGGCTCGTTTCAACATGCAGAATTCCAAGAGAGGTGCTCAACCTTTCTGCCATGGAATTCATCTATCTAAAGACATGTGTCCCAAAACACAAAAGGAGATAGATTACATGAAGAAGGTTCCTTATGCTTCGGCAGTAGGAAGTCTAATGTATGCCATGTTGTGCACGAGACCTGATATCTGCTATGCCGTGGGCATGGTAGCTAGATATCAGAGTAACCCTGGACAGGGTCACTGGACTGCTGTAAAGAACATACTTAAGTACCTGCGAAGGACTAGGAATTATGTTCTGAGTTACAAAGCGTCCGAGTTGATCCCTATTGGTTACACAGACTCGGATTTCCAATCTGATAAGGATCAGCGAAAGTCTACATCAGGCTATGTGTTCACATTGGGAGGTGGAGCAGTCTCATGGAAGAGTGTTAAGCAGAAATGCATTTCGGACTCTACCATGGAAGCCGAATATGTAGCAGCCTCTGAGGCAGCTAAAGAATCGGTGTGGCTCCGGAACTTCCTTATGGACTTGGATGTGGTTCCTAAGATGCCTAGAGCTATCACAATTTATTGTGACAATAGCGGTGCAGTGGCAAATGCTAAGGAACCACGAGCCCACAATGCGAGTAAACACATAGATCGCAAGTACCACCTGATTAGAGACATCGTCAGGAGAGGCGATGCGGTTGTCACCAAGATTGCATCAGCGGATAACCTGGCTGACCCCTTTACGAAGGCACTTCCAGCGGAAGCGTTCAAGAGACACGTGAAGGGGATGGGTATCGGATGTATGGTAGAGGGCAACTAGAGATTTAGTATAAGTGGGAGATTGATGGAGTTATATTCTAAATGTCTAGTTTAGTTACAATATGGAACTCCTTATCTGTGTTTTAAATTATCTAATAATCAAACTGTCGGCATTTTTGTCTATCTTGTACTTGAATGCAAATAGTCCTAGATATATACGTTGTAGACAGTATGGCGTGAGGAGACACGCGGAAGATCATACTGTCGGTTACTCGTATACTATCGAACAGAAGCTCACGACTTAGATGGACAGAGACAATCCATCGGTACGTCGTAGTGTGACTGGGTAATAGTTGGTCTTGACTATTATGTTACACTTGTACACTTGGTGTATTGAGCAGGACCACGGGAGGGCGTTCGATTTATACTAATCGACGTAATCGAACTAGACCTCAGAATTACGGATATACGAATTCTTAATCCCTATATAATTATAGGTGCGTATGTCCAATTCTCGGTTCTTTAACTTGCCAATGAGTGAGACTATTTGATTAGTCGAGATACTCGGTAAATTGGGAATCGGAATTGTACACACGGCATGCTATAGATTATAGACAGGAAACCGTGTCCCGTTTATCGGGTTGATAACGTCCCCGAGATGAGCTCATAAAGTTTATCATGTAAACCCTGCAGGTGGATTTGTTCCACATGATAATAAGGATGAGTGGTACTAGTCTCGGATAATAAGAAACGAATTAATTTAATTATTAGTAATTAAATAAATTCGTGGACGTTCGATATCTTAAACACGGGGAAGGTCGTTTATGTAATTTCGGCGGAATTATTATTGTTGAAATAATATTAAAATTAATTTCGGGAATTCAATTATTATTTTATAGTGGAGTTAATAATAATTAAAATTGAAATCGATTAATTAAGGAATTGCATTTAGGTATTCCAAGTTAATTAATATTTCAATTTAGCCCTGAATTAATTTATCCTAAGGTCCCTAACGTAACTCTATATAATCCCCTCCCGTACTCTCCTAAAACCTAACATTCGCCGCTATTTCATTTTACTGAGAAAAACAATTGCGTTAACGCAATTATAATTTTTCTCAGTAAAATTAAATTAGTTTGCGCTAATATTTTTCTCTCATAGAGAAAAAGATATATTAACGCTGCTGTTGAAAGAGGGAGTACAGACGGGAGAACTCCAGCGGATCGTTGCCCACACAACGGTTGGAGAAGTGGATCTGAGGCATACGTTAGAAGCATCTAAGGTCTCAACAATCGACCGAGAGGTATGAGATCGGAACTTTTATTCCGCAATTATTATTCGATCTCATGTTATTCGTTGATCATACTTTGAACGTACGATCGGGATCCGGGTATCGTGGATCGCATTCCTCGACTACTGGGGGTTCTAGGACCTCCGGAACGGTAGTCGGATGAGGAAAAACGACCCGGAAACGAGCCCGGAACAGCAACATCGCGTTGCTGTTCGCGGACAAACGGCGGTCGCCAGAGAGCAAACGGCGGTCGCCGTTTGCAGCTTCTCCAACGACCGCTGGACTGCATACAGCGGGCGCTGTTTTCGTGCAGTCCAGCCCCGTTTCGCGCGGTTGTCCTTCGGGGCGATGGCTGGGCGTGATTCGGGATAAGGGCTGTCAAGCGAACGAAGTAGCGACTTCGGATGTCGACTGGGATCGTTCGGATGTTCGAGCGATCGAACGAACGCATCCCGGAGAGTCGATTTCCAACACGCACTACCACCACAACCAATTGTTGGAGTTGTGTACTTAATGTCTAGATTTAAGTAACGGTAAACTCCCGATCATAGCATTTAATCTATTAAATAAACAATTGTTTGCTTTTAATTATTATTAATTAAATATATGCAAATCATAGTCCTGGATTTTATACGTTGTAGTTAGTATGGTGTGTCGGGCCCCACACAGAAGATCATACTATCGGTTACTCGTATTTAATCAAACAGTGGCTCACGACCTAGATGGACCCGGACCAATCCATCGGTATAGTCGTTGTGTGAGAGAGAAAATAATTTGTCTTAATTATTTTATCACACTTGTACACTTGGTGTATTGAGCGGATCGTTGAGATTCATCGATTAGGATTGCCGGCGATAATCGATTCGAGTCTCAGTGTATTATATTCTTAATCCTTGATATTGTTGCGGGTGTGTATATTTAATATAAGTGACTTTGATTTACCAAAGGAATTAACCGATTTAATTATTGGGTTAATTACCGGTTAAGTTGGGTCACTATATTTTATATATGGCATGCCGTGAATGATTGACAGGACAGTGTATCCCGGAAGGGTTGATAATATCCCCGAGATGAGTTCATAAGGAATTATTGTGTAAACCTCATGAGTGGATTCGTTCCGCACAATAATTAAGGTTGAATGGTACTAGTCTCGGATTCAAGAGATGAATAAATTAATTAGCAATAAATTAATTTTATTCATGGATATTTAAATCTTAAATACACGGAATAAATAATACTACCGGAGAAATATTATTTGATATAATATGGTTTAATATTGGGAGTGCAATTAATTTATATAGTGGAAAATAAATTAATTAATATTAATGGGAGATTAATAGATTTGGGCTTGGGCTCAATTTAATCATTAATATTGGAAGCCCAATATTCCACCTCCTTTAGATCCCCTACGTAGCCTATAAAAGCACTACATGGTCTTCACTTTTTCATAAGACAAGAATATCATTAGTTGATAGTTCTAGAGAGTTGAAGAGGATCCATAAGCTTGGAGGATCGTCGCCCACCCGACGTTCAAGCTAGTGCAAGGAATACGTGGGAAGATCGTAAGGTCTTCAACTTAGATTCGTTTCTCCGCACAACGAATTAAAAGGTAAAATCACATACTCTATGAATTTATGTGGATTAATTGTGATGCATACATGAACGGACGATCCGGGAAAACGACGAACTTCGGGGACGGGGATTCGAGATCCCCGGCGAAGTTCGAAGGAGCCCTCGGCTGGGAGCCGAGGGGGTGCGGTCGAGCCCTAGGGCTTCGACCGCGACGGCACACGCGAGGAACCCCGGCTGGGAGCCGGGGTGGGCGATCGACCGCGGTGGTCGATCGCCGGGCAGCCGCGGCTGGAGCCGCGGCGGGTTCGCCGCTGGGCGAACCGCCCTCCTCGGGCGGTGGCGGTGAGTCGCCGGACTCACCGCCCGGGGCTGCCGGAGCAGCCCCAGCGATCGCCTTGTGCGCGATCGCGAGCCCCACGGTGGGGCTCGGCTAGGGTTTAGCCGCGGGTTCATCCCGCGGCGACGCTCTTGTCGAGCCCGGTTCTTCGTGGTGTTCGTGATCGGTTTCCGGCGAGAGGTTTTCGGTCGAGTTATTATTTTCCGCAAATTTTAATGGCCCGGGATACCGAATTCCAACACCACCGACCGCCGCCACCACCGGAGAGGGCACCGCCGCTGCCTCCCCAGCCGGCCGGCCACCACCTTGCCGGCGGCAGCCCCAGCCGAGGGGCGATCGACCCCTCCCCATGGCTTCGGTCATGGGGTCGATCATGGGGTTGATCGACCCCCCGGTTCTTCGTCCTCTTCGTCTTCTTCGTCACACGAGTTCTCCGGCGGTCGTCTCGGCATCGATCCAACGTAAATAAATTACAAGAAATAAATTTACAATTCCGGTATCGATTCTATACATGAAATCGACCCTATACACTTTCCGGAAAACATAGAACAATAATAATAAATCTCAATTCGGTCAACCCCCGAATTTTTACTATTACAAGCATTCATCCACACAAAACGAATCTCGACATGTCCGAGAGTTTAATAACGAATAATCATGGCAAAATTAAATAGCAATTAATTAAACGAATAATTAACAATTAATTTCAACCATGATAGTCGGAATCCCTGCAAGGTAGAACACAATTGAACACATACATGAACACGAAACCAAACGCTCTGATACCAATTGCTGGAAATCGATATCCCGGGGTATCAAAAATTGCGGAACCGATAAACCCGACCGAAATCCCATCGCCGGAAACCGATCACGAGCTTCACGATGTCCGGAGCTCAACCGGAGAATCGCCGCGGGATGAACCCGCGGCCGAAACCCTACACGAGCCCCACCGCGGGCTCGCGATCGCGTTCGATCGCGTGGGGCTGCCTAGCAGCCCCCGGCGGTGAGTCCGGAGACTCACCGCCACCACCGACCGGGGAGGGAGCGCCCAGCCGCGGCAGCCCCCAGCGATCGACCCTAGGTCGATCTCTCGCCCCGGCGTCCAGCCGGGGCTCCCCTCGCGTGGCCGCTGCCGGCGGTCGAAGCCCTAGGCTCGACCGCCACCCCCTCGGCTCCCAGCCGAGGGTCCTCTCGATCCTTCGCCGTGTTGGAAATCGACTACCCGGGATGTGTTCGTTCGATCACTCGAACATCCGAACACTCCCAGTCGACCTCCGGAAGCGTTGCTCCGTTCACGTAACAGCCCGTGTGCCAAATCACGCCCAGCCATTGCCCCGGAGGACAACCGCGTGACAAGGCCGCTGCTCTGTCTCAGGCAGCGGGCGCTGCCCACAAAACAGCGGGCGCTGATTAGGCCTAAAACGGCGGTCGCCGTTTGCCTTTCAGCGGGCGCTGTTCGTCCGCGAACAGCAGCGCGTTCTGCTGTTCCGGGCTCGTTTCCGGTCCGTTTTTCCTCTTCCGACCACTGTTCCGGAGGTCTTTGACCCCCCAGTAGTCGAGGAACACGTACCACGACTCCCGGAACCCGATCGATCGTTCGATGTATTTTTAACGAATTTAGAGATCGATAATTGCGGAATTAGGGATCGATCTCATACCTTTGTCGCGTGATTCGGAGAAGCCGAATTGTTGAAACCTTAGACGTTTCTAGCGTATGCCTCTAACCCGATTCCAGCCGTTGTGTGGGCAACGATCTGCTGGATTCTCCTTTTCTGCTCTCTCTTCTCTAAACCAGCGCAAGAATAATTTTTCTTTCTCAGAAATATAATTGCGCTAAGCAATTAATTTCATCAGAAAAATAACTGCGTTAACTCTTTTATTTAAACAGAGAAAAACATAACTGCGCTAAGCAATTTAATTTCTCTGCTGAAATAATAGTTGCGGCGTTTCTTAGGTTTAAGAGAGGCAAGGGGGGTTATATATAGAGTTACACTAGGGACCTCTTAGGTAAATAAATCCCGGGCTAAATTGCAATTTAATTAAACCGGTGTCCTTAAAAGAAAACCTTTAATTAAATTCCACAATTTTAATTATAATTAATTCCACTATAAAATTATAATTGAATCCCCGAAATTAATTTAATATTATTTCAACAATAATATTTCCGCCGAATTACATATACGACTTTCCCCGTGTTTAAGATATCGAATGTCCACGAATTAATTTCAATTACTAATAATTAAATTAATTCGTTTCTTATTATCCGAGACTAGTACCACTCATCCTTATTATCATGTGGAACAAATCCACCTGCAGGGTTTACATGATAAACTTTATGAGCTCATCTCGGGGACATCATCAACCCGATAAACGAGAGACGGTTTCCTGTCTATAATCTATAGCATGCCGTGTGTACAATTCCGATTCCCAATTTACCGAGAATATTGACTAATCAATTAGTCTCACTCACTAGTAAGTCAAAGAACCGAGAACTGGACACACGCACCTATAATTATATAGGGATTAGGAATTCGTATATCCGCAATATCTGAGGTCTAGTTCGATTACTGCGATTAGTATAAATCGAACGCCCTCCCGTGGTCCTGCTCAATACACCAAGTGTACGAGTGTAACATGATATTCAAGACCGACTATCTTCCAGTCACACTACGACGTACCGATGGATTGTCCCTGTCCATCTAAGTCGTGAGCTACTGTTCGATAGTATACGAGTAACCGACAGTATGATCTTCCGCGTGTCTCCTCACGCCATACTCTCTACAACGTATACATCAAGGACTATTGCATTAAATGCAATCATGCTTGAATCATATCTTGAATTAAGGTATAGATAAGGAGTTCCGTATTTGCACTAAACTAGACATTTAGAATACAACTCCATCACGCCGGGGATCTCGAATCCCCGTCCCCGAAGATCGTCGTTTTCCCGGATCATGTGTTCATGCATGTATCACAATTTAATTCACATAAATTCACACGAAGGAGTTTATGATCATACCTTTGATTCGTTGTGCGGAGAAACGAAATCAAGTTGAAGACCTTTTGGATCTTCCCACGTATTCCTTGCACTCCGTTCGAACGTCGGGTGGGCGACGATCTATCGAACTCCTATGGATCTCCTCCAACTCTCTAGAATATCAAGTATGATAATCTTGTCTTATGATTTATGAAGGCCATGTAGTGCTTTTATAGGCTACGTAGGGGATCTAAAGGAGGTGGAATATTGGGCTTCCAATATTGAAGATTAAATTGAGCCCACTGCCCAAGTCCATTAATCCTTATCAATATTAATTAATTTATTTTCCACTATATAAATTAATTGCACTCCCAATATTAAACCATATTATATCAAATAATATTTTTCCGGTAGTATTATTTATTCCGTGTATTTAAGATTTAAATATCCATGAATAAAATTAATTTATTGCTAATTAATTTATTCATCTCTTTAATCCGAGACTAGTACCATTCAACCTTAATTATTGTGCGGAACGAATCCACTCATGAGGTTTACACAATAATTCCTTATGAACTCATCTCGGGGATATTATCAACCCTTCCGGGATACACTGTCCGGTCAATCACGGCATGCCATATATGAAATATAGTGACCCAACTTAACCGGTAATTAACCCAATAATTAAATCGGTTAATTCCTTTGGTAAATCAAAGTCACTTATATTAAATATACACACCCGCAATAATATCGGGGATTAAAAATAAAATACACTGAGACTCGAATCGATTATCGCCGACAATCCTAATCGATGAATCTCAACGATCCGCTCAATACACCAAGTGTACAAGTGTGATAAAATAATTAAGACAAATTATTTTCTCTCTCACACAACGACTATAGCGATGGATTGGTCCGGGTCCATCTAGGTCGTGAGCCACTGTTTGATTAAATACGAGTAACCGATAGTATGATCTTCAGTGTGGGCCCGACACACCATACTAACTACAACGTATAAAATCTAGGACTATGATTTGCATATATTTAATTAATAATAATTTAAAGCAAACAATTGTTTATTAATTTAATAGATTAAATGCTATGACCGGGAGTTTACCGTTACTTAAATCTAGACATTAAGTACACAACTCCAACACCTCCCGTGTGCACCGGCGATCGAGCCCTAGGGCTTCGATCGCCACCCTCAGCGTCCAGCCGAGGGTTCTCGTGCGATCCCGGCGGGGTTCGCTTGACTGCCCGCGGTCCGGTGATCTCCGATCACCACCGCGCGGTCAAACCCCGTCCCCGGGTTCGTCCCTCGGATCTTGGTTCATGATATTTTCACGATAATTAGACGATAAAATCATAAAGAGGGTTTTACGTTTTACCTCGTTCTCGTTGTTCGGAAAAACGAAGAACTCAATTTGACGACCTTGAGATCTTCCCACGTATTCCTTGCACTAGCTCGGACGTCGTGTGGGCGACGATCTACCGAACTCCATGGATCTCCCTCTCTACTTTCTCTCTCTAGAATTTTGATCTTCAAGTTATGAACTTATGAGAATAGAGAAGACCATGTAGTGCTTTTATAGGCTACGTAGGGGATCTTAAGGAGGTGGAATATTGGGCTTCCAATATTAATGATTAAATTGAGCCCAAGCCCAATTCTATTAATCCATTAATATTAATTAAATCAATTTTCCACTATATAAAATTAATTGCACTCCCAATATTAAACCATATTATATCAAATAATATTTCTCCGGTAGTATTATTTATTCCGTGTATTTAAGATATAAATATCCATGAATAAAATTAATTTATTGCTAATTAATTTATTCATCTCTTATATCCGAGACTAGTACCATTCAACCTTAATTATTATGCGGAACAAATCCACCTGCAGGGTTTACATAATAATTCCTTATGAACTCATCTCGGGGATATTATCAACCCTTCCGGGATACACTTTCCCGTCAAGTATTCACGGCATGTCATATATAAAATATAGCGACCCAACTTAACCGGTAATTGACCCAATAATTAAACCGGTCAATTCCTTTGGAAAATCAAAGTCACTTATATTAAATATACACACCCGCAATAGTATCAGGGATTAAGAATAAAATACACTGAGATTTAAATCGATTATCCAAGGCAATCCTAATCGATAAATCTCAAGCGATCCGCCCAATACACCAAGTGTACAAGTGTGATAAAATAATCAAGACAGATTATTTTCTCTCTCACACAACGACTATACCGATGGATTGGTCCGTGTCCATCTAGGTCGTGAGCAACTGTTCGATTAAATACGAGTAACCGATAGTATGATCTTCTGTGTGGGCCCGACACACCATACTAACTACAACGTATAGAATCCAGGACTATAATTTGCATATATTTAATTATAAATAATTAAACGCAAATAATTGTTTATTTAATTAAATAGATTAATGGCAGTGGATCGTGAGTTTTCGTTACTTAAATCTAGACATTAAGTACACAACTCCAACACAGATATCAGGTCTCGTGCATAACATTCATTAAGCTTCCATAGCCGAGGCGTAGGGAACTGCTTTCATTTCTTCTATCTCCTTTTGTGTTTGACACACATCCTTAGATAGATAAATTCCATGTCTGAAGGGTGAAAACCTTTTTTGGGAAACTTGTATGTTACACGAGTCAGAATCGTGTCTATGTATGAAACTTGGGATAGGTACAATGTTCTTCTCTTGTGATCTATCATAACTTCAATCACAAGAACATGTCCAACCTCTCCTAAGTCCTTCATATCGAATTGTCTAGAACAACCATCCCTTTATGCCCGATAATATTTTCACATTGTTGCCAATTAGAAAATATCGTCTACATAAAGCACGAGAAACCACTTTGTTTCCATCACGTTTCCAATACACACACCATTCGTCCATGCTTTGAATAAATCCACAGCGGATTATCAAATCGCATGTTCCACGATCTTGTAGCTTGTTTCAATCCATAAATGGATCGACTGAGCTTGCACACTAAATGCTCTTGCCCCTTAGAAATGAATCCTTCTGGTTATTTCATACGAATGGTTCCGTCAATACTTCCATTCAGGAAAGCTGTATCGACAACCATTGTACCACACCTCATAATCCATATGAGATGCTAAGAGAATCCGGATTGACTTTAGAATTGCTACCGGCGAAATGTCATCATTTCACAACAAGCTTTGCTTTGAAGGTTCCGACCTTCCCGTCATATCCTCTCTTCGTCTTGTAGACCCATTCACCCGATTGGCTTCATGCCTTTCGGTGGTTTAACAAGATTCCAGACTTTATAAGAATCCTCAGATTCTATATCGGATTTCATCGCCTTTCCCAAGAAGGCGCATTTAGATCTTGTACTGCCTCATCATAGGTCCAGGGATCAATTTCATGTACTCCAGGTGCCGAGTCCGAAGACTCACCCAGTCCCACGAATCTTTCCGGTTGTCTCAGAACCCCCCCACTACGACGGCATTCCGGTGTATTAACAGTGTCGATCATTTTCTCTCATTCCTTCAAGTATCACATCACTTTTGGGCTTGTGGTTCATCACATAGCCTTCCTCTAAGAATTGGGCGTTAGAACATATAACGACCTTCTGGTCCTCAGGACTATAGAACACACAACTTTTGTTCTTCTAGGATATCCTATAAACAACCGCATTTCCGTACGAGGTTCTAAGAACCAAGTTTAGGATGTGCGCCGATGTTTCCAAGGCATATCCATAGAACATAAGGTAAGTCCGAATAACTCATTATCGTTTTCACCATTTCCATAAGAGTCCTTTTCCTTCTTATTGACACACCATTCCTTTGAGGAGTAATGGCTGTTGGAAATTGACTACCCGGGATGCGTTCGTTCGATCACTCGAACATCCAAACACTCCCAGTCGACCTCCAGGTCCGTTACTCCATTCACGTGACAGCCCGTGTCCCGATTCACGCCAAGCCATCGCCCCGAAGGACAACCGCGCGAAAAAAGGGGCTGATCTGCCTCAGGCAGCGCTCGCTGCCTGCAGACCAGCGGTCGCTAGAGGAGCTACAAACAGCGACCGCTGTTTGCCCTCCAGCGGGCGCTGTTCGTCCGCGAACAGCAACGCGACGTTGCTGTTCCGGGCTCGTTTCCGGGTCGTTTTTCCTCTTCCGACTATCGATCCGGAGGTCCTAGAACCCCCAGTAATCGAGGAATACGATCCACGATACCCGGAACCCGATCTTACATCCAATGTATGATTAACGAAAATGAGATCGAATAAATTGCGGAATAAAGATCCGATCTCATACCTTATCGGTCGAATTGTTGAGACCTTAGCGATTGCTAGTGTATGCCTCTTCCCCGACTCTAGCCGTTGTATGGGCAACGATCTGCTGGACTCTCCTTCTCCGCTCTCTCTTCTCAAACCAGCGTAAGAATTATTCTCTGAGAATAATTATTATTGCGTTAACTTTTATTTTTAACAGAGAAAAGTTTTAATTGCGCTAAGCAATTATTTTTCTCTGCTGAAAACAATTATTGCGGCGAAGTGTAGGTTTAAGAGAGGGGGGGGGGGGGGGGGGGTTATAGAGTTACACTAGGGACCTCTTAAGTAAATTAATTAGGGGCTAAAATGAAATATTACATAACTTGGAATACTTAAAAATAAATTCCTTAATTAATCGATTTCAATTTTAATTATTATTTACTCCACTAAAAAATAATAATTGAATTCCCGAAATTAATTTAATATTATATCAACAATAATAATTCCGCCGAAATTACATATATGACTTTCCCCGTGTTTAAGATATCGTATGTCCACAAATTAATTTTATTATTAATAATTAAATTAATTCGTTTCTAATTATCCGAGACTAGTACCACTCATCCTTATTATCATGTGGAACAACTTTATGAGCTCATCTCGGGGACATCATCAACCCAATAAATGGGACACGGTTTCCTTTCTATAATCTATAGCATGCCGTGCGTACAATTACGATTCCCAATTTACCGAGAATCTCGACTAAGCAATTAGTCTCACTCATTGGCATATTAAAGAACCGAGAATTTGACACACGCACCTATAATTATATAGGGATTAGGAATTCGTATATCCGTAATATCTGAGGTCTAGTTCGATTACTTCGATTAGTATAAATCGAACGCCCTCCCGTGGTCCTGCTCAATACACCAAGTGTACGAGTGTAACATGATAGTCAAGACCGAAAATCTATCAGTCACACTACGACGTACCGATGGATTGTTCCTGTCCATCTAAGTCGTGAGCCTCTGTTTGATAGTATACGAGTAACCGACAGTATGATCTTCCGCGTGTCTCCTCACGCCATACTGTCTACAACGTATATATCTAGGACTATAGCATAAAGTATATGAAAAGAAAAAATGCCGACAGTTTGATTAATAGATAATAAAACACAGATAAGGAGTTCCATATTGTCACTAAACTAGACATTTAGAATATAACTCCATCAATCTCCCACTTATACTAAAAGTCTAGTTGCCCTCTACCATACATCAGATACCCATCCCCTTCACGTGTCTCTTGAACGCTTCCGCTGGAAGTGCCTTCATAAAGGGGTCAGCCAGGTTATCCGCTGATGCAATCTTGGTGACAACTGCATCGCCTCTCTTGACGATGTCTTTAATCAGGTGGTACTTGCGATCTATGTGTTTACTCGCATTGTGGGCTCGTGGTTCCTTCGCATTTGCCACTGCACCGCTATTGTCACAATAAATTGTGATAGCTCTAGGCAAATCAGGAACCACATCCAAGTCCATAAGGAAGTTCCGGAGCCATACCGATTCTTTAGCTGCCTCAGAGGCTACTACATATTCGGCTTCCATGATAGAGTCCGAAATGCATTTCTGCTTAACACTCTTCCATGAGACTGCTCCACCTCCCAATGTGAACACATAGCCTGATGTAGACTTTCGCTGATCCTTATCAGATTGGAAATCCGAGTCTGTGTGACCAATAGGAATCAACTCGGACGCTTTGTAACTCAGAACATAATTCTTAGTCCTTCGCAGGTACTTAAGTATGTTCTCTACAGCAGTCCAGTGACCCTGTCCAGGGTTACTCTGATATCTAGCTACCATGCCTACGGCATAGCAGATATCAGGTCTCGTACACAACATGGCATACATTAGACTTCCCACTGCCGAAGCATAAGGAACTGTTTTCATGTAATCTATCTCCGCCGGGATCGAGAGCAACCCTCGGCTGGGAGCCGAGGGGGTGGCGGTCAAGCCTAGGGCTTCGACCGCCGGCAGCGACCACACGAGGGGAGCCCCGGCTGGACGCCGGGGCGAGCGATCGACCCTAGGTCGATCGCTGGGGGTTGCCGCGGCTGGGCGCTCCCTCCCCGGTCGGTGGTGGCGGTGAGTCACCGGACTCACCGCCGGGGGCTGCTAGGCAGCCCCACGCGATCATCATCGATCGCGAGCCCCGGCGGGGGCTCGGCTAGGGTTTTCGGCCGCGGGTTCATCCCGCGGCGATGCTCGGGTCGAGCCCGGTTCCGTCCGGTGGTTCGCGGGTTTCCGGCGATGGGATTTCGGTCGGGGTTATCGGTTCCGCAATTTTTTGATACCCCGGGATATCGATTTCCAGCAATTGGTATCAGAGCGTTTGGTTTCGTGTTCATGTATGTGTTCAATTGTGTTCTACCTTGCAGGGATTCCGACTATCATGGTTTAAATTAATTGTTAATTATTCGTTTAATTAATTGCTATTTAGTTTTACCATGATTATTCGTTATTAAACTCTCGGACATGTCGAGATTCGTTTTGTGTGGATGAATGCTTGTAATAGTAAAAATTCGGGGGTAGACCGAATTTAGATTTATTATTATTGTTCTATGTTTTCCGGAAAGTGTATAGGGTCGATTTCATGTATAGAATCGATACCGGAATTGTAAATTTATTTCTTGTAATTTATTTACGTTGGATTGATGCCGAGACGACCGCCGGAGAACTCGTGTGACGAAGAAGACGGAGAGGACGAAAACCGGGGGGTCGATCAACCACATGATCGACCCCATGACCGAAGCCATGGGGAGGGGTCGATCGCCCCTCGGCTGGGGCTGCCGCCGGCGGTGGTGGTGGCCGGCCGGCTGGGGAGGCGGCGGCGGTGCCCTCCCGGTGATGGTGGTCGGCGGTGGGGGTGGTGTGGGGATCCCCAACCCATGCTACTCCTACAAAAGATTCACTTTCCTAATTGATTCGGTTTTCCTAATTGAGTTTTCCTATTTTTTGGAATTCTCATGGACTGGAAAAGAATTAATTGGAATTAATTTTATTTCCTTATTCTATTATGGAAGTCTTCTAGAGTATTCCGAGTTCTACTTGGAATAGGATTCTAGAGATTTAATAGAATTGGAAAGGAATAAAAGTTAATTTAGGATTGATTTATTTCCTAATTGATTATTCCTATTTTATGGGAATTTTCATGGACATGGAAATTAATTAATCTTGGAAAGTAGAAGAGTCCTAATTTATTTTATTTCCTTATTCTATTATAGAAGTCTTCTAGAATATTCCAAGTTTTACTTGGATAGATTATTCTAGAGATTTAATAGAATTAGATGGGAAAAATAAATAAATACAAAATATTAATAATATTTAATTTTATTTTTGATTTATTCGATTGACTTAATTTTCGAATTAAGTATCTTTTGGATTTATTAAAAATAAATAGATTTAAATATTGAGATTAATATTCTCGTCACATGGAGCATTCAAGAACGAAGACTGAAGACTAGAAGACGCATACGGAGATGGAATAAAGCCATGATAGTCGGAAAATAATTTTTTCTAGCATTATTTTGACTATGTGCTATGTGCTTTATTGCTTGTATGCATGCTTATGTGTTTAATTATGCATTAAATAGCGTATCCCTCTGTTATAAAAAGCTAAGTGGGAGAGGGGATGGAAACATTCCCATGGTCTCCATTACTGTTCTCTTGGTGACTCTTATGGATTTTTTGAAGTTCGTATAGATGTGTCATTGTAGGAGAATTCTTGTAATTCCTTTTACAAGAGACATTGATTAAGTTTATCAAACAATGCCTAATTTGTCTTTCTGAAACTGACTTCAAGTCGACTCATTCTCACCGCGGGGAGTGGAATGGAGCCAGAGCCACTTGGTCATGTGGATGACACAAATTAGAGACATTCGTACCATCCTTTTAAGGTGGATCGATTGTCTGCTCGGCTCCCTCATCTAATGAGAGATAGGGTTGTTCGCATGGTGAATCACTGGTTAGAAACTTCGAGTTTCACTTATGATTCTCCGCGTCTTGATTTACGAAATCGAATGCCTCAAGTAATTGGATGTCAATTGTAAAAGTCTTTTGGTGTAGTAATTGTCCACACTATCGTGGCTTGCTGCATTGAATGGGATTTTGGATCGATTGATGTAGACAGTTATAGAAGAAACTGAAGGATCATGTATTAGCGTAAACGTCCACACTATCGTGGCTTGCGGTGATATACGAGTCCCAAACAATCTTCTTAGATACTGAGTAATGGTTTACACTTAGGTACGCTCTATAGTATTCTTCCCATCGAAGTAACGCTATAGTGATGTACGACCGAAGCAAATCTAATTGCTAAATCATTTGGATGGGTAAACGTCCACACTATCGTGGCTTGCCTTATCTGATGGGATTTTAGATGTGATTAGTGATTTAATGATATTATTTGAGGGAGATAATATCGGATATTAAATTGATTGTTTGTTTAAATGTGCTTATAGGTTTAGAGAATAGCTATGAACCCACTTTCTATGATACTCAAGGAGCATAAGCTCACTGGCCCCAACTATATTGATTGGAAGAGAAATTTAGACATTGTCCTGACTTCGGAAGAGTACAAGTTTGTACTCCATGAAGTGTGCCCTGCTGAGCCCACGGCTGCCTCAACTGATGAGGAAAAACTGACATATCGGAAGTGGAAAAAGGCTGATGAAATGGCTAGGTGTTATATTTTGGCTTCCATGTCAAATGTACTCCAAACCCAACATGAGTCGATGGACACTGCCTATGATATGATGTTTAACCTCAAGGAGATGTTTGGGGAGCAAGATCGTGCGGCAAGGCAAGAAGCCATGAGAGTCCTCATGACAACTACTCAGTCTGAAGGAACGCCCGTAGGGGAGCACGTTCATAAGATGATGGGTCTGTTGAATGAGCTTGAGATCCTAGGAGCTCAAATTGATGCTGAGACGCAAGTCGACATCATACTCCAGTCTCTGACCCCTAGTTTTGAGCAGTTTCGCATGAGCTATAATATGGGTAAACTATCTTATTCTCTTGCACAACTCCTGACTGAACTGAAGGCGGCAGAGGGGATCTACAAGAAGGGCAAGTCTCAAGCGCTTGTAGCTACCAAGTCCAAAGGCTTGAAGCCTGTCGGAGGTAGGGGCAAGAGGAGGAGGAAGCAAGCCTTGAAACCCAGTGGTGTCAAGAAGACTGTACCACGAGTGGGGGCTGCAAAGCCAAGGGGCAAGTGCTTCCGATGTAACAAGTCTGGACACTGGAAGTCTGAATGTCCTCTCAGAGGGGTTCCAGAAAACCCGGCGACTTAGAGAAGGAGAGTTCGAGTCTAGTCAAGGCAAAGCTGTAGAGGAGGCAGCTGTTGCGGTGGGAGACATTTATCTGCTTTAGTAGTTAAAATAGGATTTCATCTCAAGTTTATTGCATTATGTACCCTTCATTTTAGTAAGAACGTTTAGTTCTGGATTTCTATTAATGGATATTTTATTTCTTTAATCATTTGATGATTTTGATAAGAAATAATGGCATTATCTATTATGGTACATTAGATAGCAATATATGAATATAGATCGTTTTCCCTTAATTATTTTGTCTTTTAATTTCTGTATGAGTAGCTAAGTTGTTTTGCATCTGGGCAGGGACGGATCGAAGGTGGAATTAGGGTTTAGTTAGACCGCGAGGTTGGAGGGGCTGAACTAACCGGTTGGGCGTTTGTTCCCGAGGCAAAGTTGTTTGAGGTTTATTTCTGGGGAGTTTGGGCTAACTAGGACGACCACTAGTGAACCTTTACAAACTGGGATACTGGTGATTGGCAAACCGCATAGATGTACCTTGTAGTATTGTTGCGGGCATAACACTAGAACTTGCAGGAGATGCGGTCGTATGTTTCGAGCATGCTATTGGCCGAGCGGGTCTGTCTAGAGGGTAATGCGGGTTTGGGCAAACTAGATCCATGTTTGGTCGCATAGGTTATCGAATTGTTCAGATCCAGGGGGATTAGGCAAAGTGTTAGCTAGCCTTTTCTTTACACAGTAAGGATAGATGAGGGGTGGGGCAACTGTTGGGCGTGACACAATAGGACCACTTTTGTCTTACACACCCCATAACTGCTGACAAACCGCTGGTAAAAATCCTTAGTGCCAATGAACGGATGTTTGCCCTAACGATCCTGAGTGAAGTCGTCTGCCCGGATGCTTTGTTCCTATTTGATTTAAGTTTTTCCCTTTAATATTCTGTTAGATCTGAGTGATTGGTTTGTTTACTTTTTAGTTCTGTTTAATTTGCATGTTAGTTTGGTTAGCCGTAGTTAGTCAAAGTGTTGAAACGATTGCAAAACCGCTGTGCCCACAGCACCCCAAAATCAAATCTTTTTGTGACAACCCCTTGGGCAAAGCCGAGATCACCTACTGTAATTGCCTCCTTGTGGGACCGACCCCACGTACTTGCCATTATCTACGTTTTGTAGTAATAAGAGTACTGGCTAAATATAAATATCATTTTGGCCGCGCGTTTGCTCCGCGACAAGCATGCGCGCTCGTCATGTATGTATTAAGATTAATTCACATAAAATCATACAAGGGAGTTTATGATTTTACCTTTGATTCGTTGTGCGGAGAAACGAAATCAAATTGAAGACCTTTGAATCTTCCTACGTATTACTTGCACTAGCTTGAACGTCGTGTGGGCGACGATCCTCCAAGCTTATGGATCTTCTTCTCTCTACTTTCTCTCTCTAGAAGAATTATGATCTTCAAGTTATGAGAATAGAGAAGACCATGTATGATGGAGTTGTATACTTAATGTCTAGATTTAAGTATCGTAAACTCCCGGTCATAGTATTTAATCTATTTAAATGAATAATCGTTTGCTTTTAATTATTTATAATTAAATAAATGCAAATATGGTTCTAGATTATATACGTTGTACTTAGTATGGTGTGCGTCGTCACACGGAAGATCATACTATCAGTCACTCGTATATAATCAAACAGTAGCTCACGACCTAGATGGACAAGAACTAATCCGTCGGTATAGTCGTTGTATGAGAGAGAAAATAATTGGTCTTCATTATTTTATCATACTTGTACACTTGGTGTATTGAGCGGATCGCTGGAGATTTATCGATTAGGATTTCCTTGGATAATCGATTTAAATCTCTGAGTATTTTATTCTTAATCCCTGATATTATTGCGGGTGTGTGCATTTAATATTAGTGACTTTGATTTTCCAAAGGAATTGATTGATTAGAATAAACGATCAATTACCAGTAAAGTTAGGTCACGGTATTTTATTTATGACATGCCGTGAATTCTTGATGGGAAAATGTGTCCTCGAAAGGGTTGATAATATCCCCGAGATGAGTTCATAAGGAATTATTATGTAAACCTCATGAGTGGATTTGTTCCGCATAATAATTAAAGTTGAATGGTACTAGTCTCGGATATAAGGGATGAATAAATTAATTAAGCAATAAATTAATTTTATTCATGGATATTTATATCTTAAACACACGGAATAAATAATACTACCGGAGAAATATTATTTGATATAATATGGTTTAATATTGGGAGTGCAATTAATTTTATTCATGGATATTTAAATTGAGCCCAAGCCCAAATCTATTAATCCCATTAATATTAATTAATTTATTTTCAACTATATAAATTAATTGCACTCCCAATATTAAACCATATTATATCAAATAATATTTCTCCGGTAGTATTATTTATTCCGTGTATTTAAGATTTAAATATCCATGAATAAAATTAATTTATTGCTAATTAATTTATTCATCTCTTATATCCGAGAATATTACCATTCAACCTTAATTATTATGCGGAACAAATCCACTCATGAGGTTTACATAATAATTCCTTATGAACTAATCTCGGGGATATTATCAACCCTTACGGAATACACTTTCCCGTCAAGTATTCACGGCATGTCATATATAAAATATAGTGACCCAACTTAACCGGGAATTAACCCAATAATTAAATCGGTTAATTCCTTTGGAAAATCAAAGTCACTTATATTAAATATACACACCCGCAATAGTATCGAGCGATCCTAATTGATAAGTCTCAAGCGATCCGCCCAATACACCAAGTGTACAAGTGTGATAAAATAATCAAGACAAATTATTTTCTCTCTCACACAACGACTATATCGATGGATTGGTCCGTGTCCATCTAGGTCGTGAGCAACTGTTCGATTAAATACGAGTAACCGATAGTATGATCCTCTGTGTGACGTCGCACACCATACTAACTACAACGTATATAATCTAGGACTATATTTTGCATATATTTAATTATCGAATAATTAAAAGCAAACAATTGTTTATTAATTAAATAGATTAAATGCTATGACCTGGACTTACCGTTACTTAAATCTAGACATTAAGTATACATCTCCAACAATCTCCCACTTGTACTAAGGTCTAGTCATTTCTTCCAAACTCCCGACTCCCATACTCATCACGTGCTTAAGTTGTACTTCCAAGAAGTTGCCGCTTTGAAGTTATCTTGGTGACTACAGCGTCGTCTCCCTCGACGATGACTCGTATCAGGTGGTACTTGCTCTATGTGTTGTCATCACCTTTTGACTTATGACTTCTTCTAGTTTACCATGCACCGCTATATAATAGCCTAAGGTAAACCAAGAGTTATATCCAAGTCCAGAGGTTATCCCGGAACCCAACCAAAACTTCCGCTGCCTCTGAGGCTGCTTATTCGGTTATGAGAGAGTCCGAAAAGCGTCATGCTTATCACTCTTTCATTTCAAGGTTCCACCTCTTCAAAAGTGAACACAAAGTCTGATATCGACTTACACTGGTCCTTCTCTGATTTGAGATCTGAGAATATGTAATCAAAGAAGAATTCGTGTTGCTTAGTAATCTAGTACTTCGAAAGTACTCTTACAACATCCGAATTTCTCTCGTTGAGATTACTTTGATATCCTCCCACTACGCTAACCGCATAGTTGATATCAGGTTCTCGTTTTTCAACATCGCATTCATCAAGCTTTTCCACACTCGAAGTGTAGGAAACTGCTTTGTCTGTATCTATCTCCTTCATGTGTTCGAAACACATATCTTTAGATGATATATATTCTGTCTCTGAAAGGCAATAACCTTTCTCAGAATAATTCATGTTTAAAACAAACCATAATCGTATAAGATATCTAGGAGAAGTACAATGTTCTTATCCTTAGATCGAAAGATCTCAAGAACATGTTCCAACTTCTACTCAATCTTATATCCCGATTTATTTAGACAACCATCATTTTATGTCTGACGACATCTTTACATTGTTGCCAATGATAAAATGTTATCTACATAAAATTCCGAGAAACACCACCTTGTTTCCATCACGTTTCCGATACACCTTTCGTCTATGCCTTTTGATGAATCCATCAAATGGACTATCTCATCAATTCGCAAGTTCCACGATTTATAGCCTTGTTCCAATCCATAAATGGATTGACTTGTACTCTAAATGATCTTGCCTCTTAACAATAAACCTTTATTGCTTTCTAAGCAGGCACATTTAGATCTAGTACTGCCCATGTGCAGAGCTAGGGATCGATTTCATCTTTACTAGATCCAGAGTTCGAAACTCTTCTAGTCTTATGAACATCTCTAGTTTTCAAACAACCTCCCACTGCAATGGCATTCCGGTGTATAAAAAATAATAACAGTAGGTGCAGTTAGTGGTGTACTTCTACTCGGTTTGGCTGGTTCCTAGTCTTTGTCTTTTTCTCATTCCAAGGTATTACGTCAGTTAGGGCTTTGTTGTTCATCTAATAGTCTTCTTCTAAGAACCGGGCGTTAGAGCTTATAACGTCCTTCTGGTTCGTAGTACTATATAACACAATATTTTGTTCACCTAGGATATCCTACAACCACATTGAATGCACCGTTGTTTCCAGGAATATCCATAGAACATAGGTAGTTCCGAACTGTTGGAAATCGATATCCCGGAATTAATAAATTTAAATAAATAAATTATCTAATTAATTCCGACCGAAATCATTTGGACATCGAATATCCGGGGCTGTCAAAAAGCGGAACGACAACTCCAATCGAAATCCCGCGCTCCACAGCTGGACAGACCCCGTGGAGCAAGCGCTCCACATCTAGGGCGGACGTGTGGAGCAATCCCATATGGAGCAGTGCTCCACATCCCATGTGGAGCGACACGCATAGAGGAGCCGCTCCACATCCCATGTGGAGCATCCATGAACAATCGCTCCACATCCATGTGGAGCAACCCGCAATCAGCGCTCCACATCCCGCGTGGAGCAGCACCGTACGAACAGCGCTCCACATCCCGTGTTTACTTTATGCACTAGATAGCGTATCCCTTTGTTATAAAAAGCTAAGTGGGAGAGGGGATGGAAACATTCCCATGGTCTCCATTACTGTTCTCTTGGTGACATTTATGAGCTTTCGAAGTTCATATAGACATGTCATTGGAGGAGAATTCTTGTAATTCCTTTTACAAGAAACATTGATTAAGTTTATCAAACAATGCCTAATTTGTCTTTCTGAAACTGACTTCAAGTCGACTCATTCTCACCCCGGGGAGTGGAATGGAGCCAAAGCCACTTGGTCATGTGGATGACACAAATTAGAGACCTTCGTACCATTTCTTGAAATGGATCGATTGTCTGCTCGGCTCCCTCATCTAATGAGAGATAGGGTTGTTGGAGTTGTGTACTTAATGTCTAGATTTAAGTAACGAAACTCACGATCCATTGCCATTAATCTATTTAATTAAATAAACAATTATTTGCATTTAATTATTTATAATTAAATATATGCAAATTATATTCCTGGATTTTATACGTTGTAGTTAGTATGGTATTGTATGGACAAACAGAAGATCATACTATCGGTTACTCGTATTTAATCGAACAGTTGCTCATGCCCTAGATGGACACGGACCAATCCATCAGTATAGTCATTGTGTGAGAGAGAAAATAATCTATCTTGATTATTTTATCACACTTGTACACTTGGTGTATTGAGCGGATCGCTTGAGATTTATCGATTAGGATTGCCTTGGATAATCGATTTAAATCTCAGTGTATTTTATTCTTAATCCCCGATACTATTGCGGGTGTGTATATTTAATATAAGTGACTTTGATTTTCCAAAGAAATTAACCGATTTAATTATTGGGTTAATTACCGATTAAGTTGGGTCACTATATTTTATATATGGCATGCCGTGAATACTTGACGGGAAAGTGTATCCCGTAAGGGTTGATAATATCCCCGAGATGAGTTCATAAGGAATTATTATGTAAACCCTGCAGGTGGATTCGTTCCGCATAATAATTAAGGTTGAATGGTACTAGTCTCGGATATAAGAGATGAATAAATTAATTAGCAATAAATTAATTTTATTCATGGATATTTATATCTTAAATACACGGAATAAATAATACTACCGGAGAAATATTATTTGATATAATATGGTTTAATATTGGGAGTGCAATTAATTTATGGGTGATGATGTTTACACCTCCAACATTACTTTGTACACCTTACTTAATTTTTTCTTTTTTAAATAATATTATAAAAAGACGAAAATGACCTTTTACATAAAACTTGTACATAAAATAATAAATAATAATTTACATTATTTAATTTCTTTATCAGCAAATTTGTGTAAATGTGTAATTGATGGAAGGCTTCCTCCGTCACCACCGAGACCCCATCCGACCACCCTTCTTTCCTCATGGCCCCCGCCCGCCTGAGAAAAAACCCGCCCGCCTAAGTCTTCGACTACACCAGAATAACTTTAAGAAACTCAAACCAAAAACCTTTCCACGCAGACCTCGTCCCCAAATCGCAATCGCAACAAGCAAAATATCGATGAGCTCGTCGGTCAAATTAACTATACGATGAGGTCGTTTTGGATGAGTGTAGTTGTCGAGGAATCGAATACAATAATCCTGAATCGAAACAAGTGAAATGTTTACACAAACAAACATACCAAACATTGCAATCACAAAGTCGTAACACTAAACATACAGCAGCGCAGCAGTACTCTAATTAAACAACTATCCAAATTAATTAATTAATTAATTAATTAAACCTAGATACTTAATCAAAATCAGCACCACCATCTCCTCTTCCGGACCACCACCACCGATCGCCCGTCCACGCCATAATTCCCCATGGCTCCGAAAACGCCTCACTAACAACACCCCTAGCCTCTCACCCACTCCTCCAGCCTCTCCCCCCAAACAAGTACGCCCCCATCACTGCCATCTCCCTAATAATCCCCAAATCGAGAATGCCAATTTTTTTCCTTCGCGATGGTCGATCGATGGTGTCAAAATCGACTGGAAGCTTCAACCTCGTTTCACTCTGTTGCAAAATACCTAACTTTGCCTTCCGGGCTTCGGCAGTACGGCTTCATCAACGGCGAGTGGGAATAGAGCGTTCCGGTGTCAAGAAAATTCGTCCAGTCGGCGACGGCCGATGACCGAATACAAACACAACTCCATTTGCGCGTGTTATTTCTTGAACAACTCCGCCACTATATTTTTTATTGAGATGATGGTGAGCTGTTGAAATTAAAATTTTATTGTAAGAATAATAAGTATATATATTTACAAGTTTTATAAAAGGGGTGATTTAGACTTTTTATAATATTATTTAAAAAAGAAAAAATTAAGTGGGGTGTACAAAGTAAAATTGGAGGTGTAAATATCATCACCCTTAATTTATATAGTGGAAAATAAATTAATTAATAATAGTAAGGATTAATAGATTTGGGCTTGGGCTCAATTTAATCACTATTATTGGAAGCCCAATATTCCACCTCCTTAAGATCCCCTACGTAGCCTATAAAAGCACTACATGGTCTTCTCTATTCTCATAACTTGAAGATCACAATTCTAGAGAGAGAAAGTAGAGAAGGAGATCCATAGTGTTCGGAGGATCGTCGCCCACCCGACGTTCGAACAAGTGCAAGGAATACGTGGGAAGATCTCAAGGTCATCATAAGATCTCGTTTCTCCGCACAACGAATCGAAAGGTGAATTAAATTTCCGCAATTTAATTCAAGTTTATTGAAGATCGAACCCCGGATTAGACGAACGATCACGCGGTGGTGGTGAAACCACCGGACCGCGGGATCGCCCGGCTAGGGTTTCGAGGGCGCGCGGAGGAGAGACCCGCGGCTGGGCCGCGGGCATGCGATCGATCTTACGATCGATCGCTGGGGGCGCGGGCTGGTGCCGCACCCCACCCCACCTCGACGGTGGGGACCTCCCAGGCGGCGGCGAGTCGCCGGAATCGCCGCGGGGGCTGCTGGGCAGCCCCACCCAATCGATCGATCGATGCGATCGGTAGTCGCATGGAGCCCCGCTCGCGGGGGCTCGGCTGGGGCAGCGGCGTGCCTTCGGGTGCGTCGTGTCCTCGGTCGTGCTCCGGCGCGTGCGGTGGTGTTCGCGTGATCTCCGGCGAAGGGTTTTTGATCGGGCTATGGTTTCCGCAATTTTTAATAGCCCGGGATATCGAATTCCAACAATTGGTATCAGAGCTTACGGTTACGTTTTTTCGTTAATTGTTTCGATAATCGATTGTCGTTGTTTATAGCCATAGATTAATTTAAATTGTTAAATTATTGTGCTATATTGTTCTACGTCTATGTTTTCTCTCTTGTATGAATCGTGTTTGTCGGAAATATTAATTATTAAAATCGAGGGTTTTTCGGTATATCGAATCGGAGATCGAACGTGAGCTCGGAGCGGGCTGCCGAGAAGGTAGCTGCTGGGCTCGGAGCGGGCTGCTGCTGTGCGGGCTGTACGGGCTCGGAGCGGGCTGCTCGACTTGGTGATCTCCATCGCCGGAAGTCGGGGCAGTCGGCGGCGTGGCTACGAGCACAGCCGGGTGGCACGCCTTTGCGCGGGCTATTTGTGCGGGCTGCTGTGTCGATGTGGGGCATCGACTGAATGAATTAATTCATTCACGATCCCATGCTGTACAAATCAATTGCATGTGCATATCCACTTGCGAGAATTAATTCTTGGATGCATGTGGGTGCATGGCTTAGTCTACATGAGTGGGTACTAATGTGTGGCCATGCGTTTTTGCATGGTGAGATACACGACCAAGCCCGCGGGTTCGATGTTGGGTCGACCGGAATTCGATTCTCGGTTCGTCCCGGTAAATCCGATCTTTCCGGAAATAATTTAATCTTTCTAATATTATTTAATTTAATTTTGGAATTAATTCAAATTCTATTTGAATTAGATTTCTTAATTATGAAATTAAATAATGTAATTAGATGGAGAGTTAAATTAGGAAAGAAAATCCTAGTTTCTCTAGATATCCTATACCTACTTGGATTAGAAGTCTTAAGACATTAATCAAAATTCGATTTTGATTAGGATTCTTGAGATCTAATCTAAATAGGATTGAGAAATTATTAAAATATTGATTTTATTTAATTTAAGTATTTTATTTAAAATCATTAGATTAATTCAAAATTTATTTTGTATTGGAAAATCTTTGATTTTATTTAGAATAGAATTAAATATGGAAATCAATGGATTTTAATAAATATTGATTTTATTTAATTTAAGTATTTTATTTAAAATCATTAGATTAATTCAAAATTTATTTTGGATTGGAAAATCTTGGATTTTATTTAGAATAGAATTAAATATGGAAATCAATAGATTTTAATAAATATTGATTTTATTTAATTTAAGTATTTTATTTAAAATCATTAGATTAATTCAAAATTTATTTTTTGGAAAATCTTGGATTTTATTTAGAATAGAATTAAATATGGAAATCAATGGATTTTAATAAAATTGATTTTATTTAATTTAAGTATTTTATTTAAAATCAATAGATTAATTCAAAATTTATTTTGAATTGGAAAATCTTGGATTTTATTTAAAATAGAATTAAATATGGAAATCAATGGAATTGACTTTATTTAATTGGAGTATTTTATTTAAAATCATTAGATTGATTCAAATTTATTTTGAATTGGAATCTTGGATTTTATTTAAAATAAATTAAATATGAGAATCAAAGAATTTTTCCGTCGCTCGGCAAAGTATTCAAGACGTAGAATGAAAACTCAAGACAAGCATGCAGGAATTCATCAATGTACGAATAGTCGAGAAATAATTTTACTTGAGTAATTATTTGATTATTTGTGAACGTAATTGCATGAAATGTATGTTTGTTATTATGCTTATGTGTATTTAATTATGCTGGAAATCGATATCCCGGGGTATCAAAAAATTGCGGAACCGATAACCCCGACCGAAATCCCATCGCCGGAAACCCACGAACCACCGGACGGAACCGGGCTCGACCCGAGCATCGCCGCGGGATGAACCCGCGGCCGAAAACCCTAGCCGAGCCCCCGTCGGGGCTCGCGATCGTGCGCCGATCGCTGGGGCTGCTCCGGCAGCCCCGGGCGGTGAGTCCGGCGACTCACCGCCACCATCGACAGGAGGGGGGACCACCAGCCGCGGCGCGAAGCTGCGACGGTCCCCGGCGATCGAGCTAGGGCTCGATCGCCCCAGCCGCGGCGTCCAGCCGCGGCTTTCCTGATGGAGTTATATTCTAAATGTCTAGTTTAGTGACAATATGGAACTCCTTATCTGTGTTTTACATTATCTAATAATCAAACTGTCGGCATTTTTGTCTATCTTGTACTTGAATGCAAATAGTCCTAGATATATACGTTGTAGACAGTATGGCGTGAGGAGACACGCGGAAGATCATACTGTCGGTTACTCGTATAGTATCGAACAGAAGCTCACGACTTAGATGGACAGGGACAATCCATCGGTACGTCGTAGTGTGACTGGGTAATAGTTGGTCTTGACTATTATGTTACACTTGTACACTTGGTGTATTGAGCAGGACCACGGGAGGGCGTTCGATTTATACTAATCGACGTAATCGAACTAGACCTCAGAATTACGGATATACGAATTCTTAATCCCTATATAATTATAGGTGCGTATGTCCAATTCTCGGTTCTTTAACTTGCCAATGAGTGAGACTATTTGATTAGTCGAGATACTCGGTAAATTGGGAATCGGAATTGTACACACGACATGCTATAGATTATAGACAGGAAACCGTGTCCCGTTTATCGGGTTGATAACGTCCCCGAGATGAGCTCATAAAGTTTATCATGTAAACCCTGCAGGTGGATTTGTTCCACATGATAATAAGGATGAGTGGTACTAGTCTCGGATAATAAGAAACGAATTAATTTAATTATTAGTAATTAAATAAATTCGTGGACGTTCGATATCTTAAACACGGGGAAGGTCGTTTATGTAATTTCGGCGGAATTATTATTGTTGAAATAATATTAAAATTAATTTCGGGAATTCAATTATTATTTTATAGTGGAGTTAATAATAATTAAAATTGAAATCGATTAATTAAGGAATTGCATTTACGTATTCCAAGTTAATTAATATTTCAATTTAGCCCTTAATTAATTTATCCTAAGGTCCCTAACGTAACTCTATATAATCCCCTCCCGTACTCTCCTAAAACCTAACATTCGCCGCTATTTCATTTTACTGAGAAAAACAATTGCGTTAACGCAATTATAATTTTTCTCTGTAAAATTAAATTACTTTGCGCTAATATTTTTCTCTCAGAGAGAAAAAGATATATTAACGCTGCTGTTGAAAGAGGGAGTACAGACGGGAGAACTCCAGCGGATCGTTGCCCACACAACGGTTGGAGAAGTGGATCTGAGGCATACGTTAGAAGCATCTAAGGTCTCAACAATCGACCGAGAGGTATGAGATCGGAACTTTTATTCCGCAATTATTATTCGATCTCATGTTATTCGTTGATCATACTTTGAACGTACGATCGGGATCCGGGTATCGTGGATCGCATTCCTCGACTACTGGGGGTTCTAGGACCTCCGGAACGGTAGTCGGATGAGGAAAAACGACCCGGAAATGAGCTCGGAACAGCAACATCGCGTTGCTGTTCGCGGACAAACGGCGGTCGCCAGAGAGCAAACGGCGGTCGCCGTTTGCAGCTTCTCCAGCGACCGCTGGACTGCATACAGCGGGCGCTGTTTTCGTGCAGTCCAGACCCGTTTCGCGCGGTTGTCCTTCGGGGCGATGGCTGGGCGTGATTCGGGATAAGGGCTGTCAAGCGAACGAAGTAGCGACTTCGGATGTCGACTGGGATCGTTCGGATGTTCGAGCGATCGAACGAACGCATCCCGGAGAGTCGATTTCCAACATTTCCTTCGATGCGCGCCGGCGGTCGAAGCCCTAGGGCTCGACCGCCACCCCTCGGCTCCCAGCCGAGGGTCCTTTGAACTTTCGCCGGGGATCTCGAATCCCCGTCCCCGAAGTTTCGTTTTTTTTCCGGATCGTGTGTTCATGCATGTATCACAATTTAATTGAACATAAAATCACACAAGGAGTTTTATGATCATACCTTTGATTCGTTGTGCGGAGAAACGAAATCAATTGAAGACCTTTGAATCTTCCTACGTATTCCTTGCACTCCGTTCGAACGTCGGGTGGGCGACGATCTATCGAACTCTTATGGATCTCCTTCAACTCTCTAGAATATCAAGTATGATAATCTTGTCTTATGATTTATGAAGGCCATGTAGTGCTTTTATAGGCTACGTAGGGGATCTAAAGGAGGTGGAATATTGGGCTTCCAATATTGAAGATTAAATTGAGCCCACTGCTCAAGTCCATTAATCCTTATCAATATTAATTAAATTTATTTTCCACTATATAAATTAATTGCACTCCCAATATTAAACCATATTATATCAAATAATATTTCTCCGGTAGTATTATTTATTCCGTGTATTTAAGATTTAAATATCCATGAATAAAATTAATTTATTGCTAATTAATTTATTCATCTCTTTAATCCGAGACTAGTACCATTCAACCTTAATTATTGTGCGGAACGAATCCACTCATGAGGTTTACACAATAATTCCTTATGAACTCATCTCGGGGATATTATCAACCCTTCTGGGATACACTGTCCGGTCAATTATTCACGGCATGCCATATATGAAATATAGTGACCCAACTTAACCGGTAATTAACCCAATAATTAAATCGGTTAATTCCTTTGGTAAATCAAAGTCACTTATATTAAATATACACACCCGCAATAATATCGGGGATTAAGAATAAAATACACTGAGACTCGAATCGATTATCGCCGGCAATCCTAATCGATGAATCTCAACGATCCGCTCAATACACCAAGTGTACAAGTGTGATAAAATAATTAAGACAAATTATTTTCTCTCTCACACAACGACTATACCGATGGATTGGTCCGGGTCCATCTAGGTCGTGAGCCACTGTTTGATTAAATACGAGTAACCGATAGTATGATCTTCTGTGTGGGCCCGACACACCATACTAACTACAACGTATGAAATCTAGGACTATGATTTGCATATATTTAATTAATAATAATTAAAAGCAAACAATTGTTTATTAATTTAATAGATTAAATGCTATGACCGGGAGTTTACCGTTACTTAAATCTAGACATTAAGTACACAACTCCAACAATCTCCCACTTGTACTAAGGTCTAGTCATTTTCTCCAAACTCCCGGTTCCCATACTCATCACGTGCTTTAGAGTGTACTTCCGAGAAGTACTATGTGAGTGAGCAATCTAGGTTGCCGCTCTGAAGTTATCTTGGTGACTACTACGTCGTCTCCCTCGACGATGACTCGTATCAGGTGGTACTTGCTCTACGTGTTATCATCAATTTTGACTTATGACTTCTTCCAGTTCACCGTGCACCGCTATCCAATAGCCTTCGGTAAACTAAGAGTCATATCCAAGTCAAGAGGTTATCCCGGAACCTAACCAAAACTTCCGCTGCCTCTGAGGCTGCTATTCGGTTATGAGAGATTCTGATAAGCCTCCTGCTTATCACTCTTTCATTTCATGGTTCCACCTCTTTCTAAAAGTGAACACATAGCCTGATATCGACTTACACTGGTCCTTCTTTGATTTTTGGATCTGAGAAACTGTAATCTAAGAAGATTTCGTCTTGCTCCTTAATCCAGTACTATGAAAGTACTCTTACAGCATTCGAACTTCCCTTATCCAGATTACTTTGATATCCTCCCACTACGCAAACGGCATAGTTGATATCAGGTTGTCAACATTGCATCTATAAGGATTTCCACACATAAAGTGTAGGAAACTGCTTTGTCTTCATCTATCTCCTTCATGTGTTCGAAACACATATCCTTTAGATAGATGTATATTCTGTCTCTGAAAAGCAATAACCTTTCTCAGAAGTATGCATGTTTAAAACAAACCATAATCGTATAAGGCATCTAGGAGAAGTACAATGTTCTTATCGTTAGAATGAACGATCTTAAGAACATGCTCTAACTTCTACTCAATCTTATATCTCGATTTATTTAGACAACCATTATTTTATGTCTGACAACATTTTTACATTGTTGCCAATGATAAAATGTTATCTACATAAAATCTCCGAGAAACACCACCTTGTTTCCATTACGTCTCCAATACACCTTTCGTCTATGCCTTTTGATGAATCTATCAAATGGATTATCCCATCAATTCGCAAGTTCCACGACTCATAGCTTTGTTTCAATCCATAATGGATTTACTAAGCTTGTACTCTAAATGATCTTGCCTCTTAACAATAATCTTTATTGTTTCCTAAGCAGGCACATTTAGATCTAGTACTGCCTTTGTGCAGAGCCAGGGATCGATTTCATCATTACCAGATCCAGAGTTAAAACTCTTCTAGTCTTATGAACAACCTCCCACTGCAATGGCGTCCCGGTGTATAACAGTAATAACAGTAGGTGCAGTATGTGGTGTACTTCTACTCGGTTTGGCTGGTTCCTAGTCTTTGTCCTTTTTCTCATTCCAAGGTACTGTGTCAGTTCGGGCTTTGTGGTTCTTCTAATAGTCTTTCTCTAAGAACCGGGCGTTACACGTCCTTCTGGTTCATAGTACTATAGAACACACAACACTTTGTTCATCTAGGATATCCTACAACCATATTGAATATGCCGTTGTCTCTAGGAATATCCATAGAACATAGGTAGTTCCGAACAACTTGTCCTTTTACTATTAGAATTCTATTTCTTATTGACTCACCATCTCTACACGTAAGTGTATGGTGTAGTCATTTGAGACTTAATCTCAATCTTTGATTGTGTTACGTGGTAGCCTCCGCGACTAAGTCGCAGGCTTCTAATGGATATACTTTGAAGGTTCCCCATAATTTCTTTGTGACTAAAACATTTCGCTTTTATGGCACATCAAGCATTCTAATCCATCTTCGAGTATTCTTAAAAAAAAAAAAAAAAAAAAAAAAAAAAAAAAAAAAAAAAAAAAAACTACTCGCACCTTACACATATCATTGATCATTCTTAATACTTGTCCGAATTCTATCCTTTACCAAAAGGTATGCTTAGTTGTATTATCTTCCAAATTCAATTCTTAGGTCGGAAGGTCCATTCCTTCAACTATAATTGATCAAATCAATTTCGACCATTTGAATCTTATTTGAATAAATACTACTAAGTATAAGAATTCACAAGTATAATGATTTAATGAAGAAATATCTAATCAAGTAAAACAAGTTATAGAACGGTTTTTTGCATCGTGGCAGACTTAGGATCTATCATTCATATATTGCTATCTAATGTACCATAATAGATAATGCCATTATTTCTTATCAAAATCATCAAATGATTAAAGAAATAAAATATCCATTAATAGAAATCCAGAACTAAACGTTCTTTCTAAAATAAAGGGTACATAATGCAATAAACTTGAAATGAAATCCTATTTTAACTACTAAAGCAGATAAATGTCTCCCACCGCAACAGCTGCCTCCTCTACAGCTTTGCCTTGACTATTCCTCCATTTCCAAGTCTTTGGGTTTCCTGGTGTCCCTGCATTTTAAATGCATACATACCGTCAGTGGATCCATATCTACCAACCAGGTTTCTGGTAGATAACACAACTGACTATGTTTTAAAGACTAAGGAGAGAATCTCATACCTTCTCCAGGAGAAAATAAAGACTTCCAGTCCCCAGATAGCTTTCTTTGAGAATGACTGCCCGAAGGCTTTCTCACCCTATTTCGTGGTCCAAGTGCAGTACTACAGGGCTTCTTTGTCTGCTTCTCCATTCCTTGGTCTATGCCCTTAGGTTCGAAACCTTTGGCTTTGGCCATAAGAGCTTGCGATTGTCTCAACTCATCCAAAAGGTCCAGCATCTCGAAAACGTGTTCAAGCGTTTCCTCGAAGCGACTAACCTTTATGAGTATCCTCATCGCCTCTTTTCTAACCTTCTCGTTGTCTCTAAACATAAGCTTGAGTTTCAGCATGATGTCATGATTGGTGGTTAATGCAAAAGCACTGTTCCATTTCTCAAAATCAGCTGTTTCCTCAATAGTTGAGACACGTGTTGGTTCAGGAGGACAAAGTTCACTGAGTACTATCTTGTACTCAGCAATAGTCTGGGAAATGTCTATCTCGTTATTCCATCCAACAGAGTATGGAACTAGTGCGTTGAATTCCTTGAGTATCATAGAAAGTGGGTTCATAGCTATTCTCTAAACCTATAAGCACATTTAAACAAACAATCAATTTAATATCCGATATTATCTCCCTCAAATAATATCATTAAATCACTAATCACATCTAAAATCCCATCAGATAAGGCAAGCCACGATAGTGTGGACGTTTACCCATCCAAATGATTTAGCAATTAGATTTGCTTCGGTCGTACATCACTATAGCGTTACTTCGATGGGAAGAATACTATAGAGCGTACCTAAGTGTAAACCATTACTCAGTATCTAAGAAGATTGTTTGGGACTCGTATATCACCGCAAGCCACGATAGTGTGGACGTTTACGCTAATACATGATCCTTCACTTTCTTCTATAACTGTTGTTGGAATTCGATATCCCGGGCTATTTAAAATTGCGGAAACCAATAACCCGATCAAAACCATCCGCCGGAGATCACGCGAACATCAACTCATCCGCCGGAGTCCGACCATCGGAGACCACGCGCCCGAAGACGCGTAGTCCGCCCCCGGCCGAGCCCCCGCGAGCCGTCGCTCACGTGATCGAACATCACGTTCGATGGGGCTGCATCCGGCAGCCCCCGGCAGCAGGTCCGGCGACCTGCTGCTCGCCTTGGAGGAGGCCCCACCGTCGAGGTGGGGAGGTGGCGGCACCAGCCCGCCACCGCCGGCGATCGCATCCAGCGATCGCCTCCCTCGGCTTCGGCCGAGGGGTCCTCTTCGCCGCCGAACCCTAGGCGTGCGATGCCGCGCGGTCCGGTGGCTTCGCCACCACCGCGTGGTCGTTCGTCTAATCCGGGTTCGATCCTTCGGATCTTGCGTTCTACGGTATTCTCGATAAAACCAAAATCGAACAATTATCAAGGGCGTTTAGATATTGTACCTTTCGATTCGTTGTTCGGAGAAACGAATTCAAGACGACCTTTTGAATCTTCCCACGTATTCCTTGCACTAGCTTGAACGTCGGGTGGGCGACGATCCTCCAAGCTCTATGGATCTACTTCTCTCTCTACTTTCTCTCTCTAGAATTGTGATCTTCAAGTTATGATTAGTAGAATAGAGAAGACCATGTAGTGCTTTTATAGGCTACGTAGGGGATCTAAAGGAGGTGGAATATTGGGCTTCCAATATTAATGATTAAATTGAGCCCAAGCCCAAATCTATTAATCTCCCATTAATATTAATTAATTTATTTTCCACTATATAAATTAATTGCACTCCCAATATTAAACCATATTATATCCAAATAATATTTCTCCGGTAGTATTATTTATTCCGTGTATTTAAGATATAAATATCCATGAATAAAATTTATTTATTGCTTAATAAATTTATTCATCTCTTTTATCCGAGACTAGTACCACTCAACCTTATTTATTATGCGGAATCAAATCCACTCGCGAGGTTTACATAATAAATCCTTATGAGCTCATCTCGGGGATATTATCAACCCTTCCGGGATACACTGTCCGGTCAATCATTCACGGCATGCCATATATAAAATATAGTGACCCAACTTAACCGGTAATTAACCCAATAATTAAATCGGTTAATTCCTTTGGTAAATCAAAGTCACTTATATTAAATATACACACCCGCAACAATATCGGGGATTAAGAATAAAATACACTGAGTCTCAAATCAATTATCGCCGAGCAATCCTAATTGATGAGTCTCAATCGATCCGCTCAATACACCAAGTGTACAAGTGTGATAAAATAATTAAGACAAATTATTTTCTCTCTCACACAACGACTATACCGATGGATTGGTCCGTGTCCATCTAGGTCGTGAGCATCTGTTCGATTAAATACGAGTAACCGATAGTATGATCTTCTGTGTGGGCCCGACACACCATACTAACTACAACGTATAAAATCCAGGACTATAATTTGCATAATTTTAATTAACAATAATTAAAAGCAAATGAATGTTCGTATTTAATAGGTAAATGAAAGTGTACAAGGAGTTCACAATACTCAAATCTAGACATTAAGTATACCACTCCAACAATCTCCCACTTATACTAAGGTCTAGTCTTATCCTCCAAACTTCAGACTCCCAAACCCTCCAAGTGCTTGAAATAAACTTCCTTAGGAAGTATCTTGGTGAAAGGGTCCGCTAGGTTGTCCTCCGAAGCTATCTTGGTGACTACGGCATCGCCCCTCTTGACGATGTCTCGAATCAGGTGGTACTTGCGCTCTATGTGTTTCATAGCACTATGGGACCGTGGTTCCTTACTGTTTGCCACTGCACCGCTATTATCACAATAAATTGTCATAGCCTTGGGCAAACTCGGAATCACATCTAAGTCCTGGAGGAAATTAAGGAACCAAACTGACTCTTTCGCTGCCTCTGAGGCTGCAACATATTCAGCTTCCATGGTAGAGTCTGAAATGCACTTTTGCTTAACACTCCTCCATGATACGGCTCCACCTCCCATAGTGTACACATAGCCTGATGTCGACTTTCGCCGGTCCTTATCAGCTTGGAAATCCGAATCCGTATAACCCAAAGGAATCAGATTGTCTGCCCCGTAACTTAGAACATAATCCTTAGTATTTCGCAAATACTTGAAAATGCTCTTTACGGCAGTCCAATGAGCCTTTCCAGGGTTACTCTGATATCTCGCTACTACGCCAACTGCATAGCAGATATCAGGCCTCGTGCATAACATTGCATACATCAAGCTTCCCACAGCCGAAGCGTAGGGAACTGCTTTCATTTCATCTTTCTCCTTTTGTGTCCGAGGACACATTTCCTTAGAAAGATAAGTTCCTTTACTGAAGGGCAGCTAACCCTTCTTGGAATTTTGCATGTTAAAACGAGCCAGAATCGTGTCTATGTAAGATTGCTGGGATAGGTACAATGTTCTATTCCGGCGATCCCTTATAACCTTGATCCCTAGAACATGCCCGACTTCTCCCAAATATTTCATATCGAATTGTCTAGACAACCATCCCTTTATGTCTGATAACATTTTCACACTGTTGCCAATGAGAAGAATGTCGTCTACATAAAGCACGAGAAACACCACCTTCTTTCCATCACGTTTCCAATACACACACGATTCGTCCATGCTTTGACTAAATCCAAAAGATTGGACTACTTCGTCAAACCGCAGGTTCCACGATCTCGAGGCTTGTTTTAATCCATAAATGGATCGATTAAGCTTGCACACTAGATGATCTCGCCCCTTAGCAATGAATCCTTCTGGTTGTTTCATATAAATCGTCTCGTCAAGACTTCCATTTAGGAAAGCTGTCTTGACATCCATTTGCCACACCTCATAATCCATATGAGCTGCTATGGATAAGAGAATCCGGATCGACTTTATCTTGGCTACCGGCGAGAAGGTCTCCTCATAATCGATTCCCTCTTTCTGAGTATATCCTTTCGCAACAAGCCGAGCTTTAAAGGTTTCAACCTTTCCGTCAGATCCTCTCTTTCTCTTGTAGACCCATTTACACCCAATTGGCTTTACGCCGCTTGGTGGTTCTACAAGATCCCAGACTTTATTAGAATCCATAGATTCAATTTCGGATTTCATCGCTTTCTTCCAAGAAGGCGCATCTATATCTTGTACCGCCTCATCATAGGTCCAGGGATCGATTTCATGAACTCCAGGTCCAGAGTCCGAAGACTCACCCAGTCCAATCCATCGGTCTGGTTGCTTTACAACCCTCCCACTACGACGGCGTTCCGGTGTATTAACAGTGATAGTGTCAGGTGCAGATTCTAGTGGTGTATCTATACTCGGTTCGGCTGTATCTAAGTCTTCCTTGTTACCTCTTAACTCATCAATTATTATGTCACTTTTGGGCTTGTGGTCCATGACATAGTCTTCCTCTAAGAACCGAGCGTTAGTACTTATAACGATCTTCTGGTCCGTAGGACTATAGAACATGCCACCCTTTGTTCCTCTAGGATATCCTATAAACAACCGCACTTCAGTACGAGGTTCTAATTTATCGGCACCTACCTTCAACACATGTGCAGGGCACCCCCAGATCCGAACGTGTCTCAAGCTAGGCTTGCGCCCGCTCCATCGTTCCATGGGTGTTGAAGGAACCGTTTTAGATGGAACCAAGTTTAGAATGTGCGCTGCTGTTTCTAAGGCATATCCCCAGAACATTGTAGGTAAGTCCGAGTAACTCATCATTGAACGCACCATCTCCATAAGAGTCCTATTCCTTCTTTCCGACACACCATTCTGCTGGGGAGTATATGGTGATGTCATTTGGGAATCAATCCCATTCTCTGCTAAGTATGCCTTGAATTCTCCAGACAGGTACTCGCCTCCGCGATCAGATCGCAGGCATTTAATGGATTTACCTTGAAGGTTCTCCGCATAAGCCTTGAATTCCTTGAACTTGTCAAAGGATTCGCTCTTGCGGCGCATCAGGTATACAAATCCATACCTTGAGTAATCATCAGTGAAAGTGATGAAATACTCGTACCCTCCCCTTGCCTGAGTAGACATAGGTCCGCATACATCAGAGTGAATCAAATCCAATACTTGTTCAGCCCTTCATCCTTTACCAGAAAAAGAACGCTTGGTTATCTTTCCCTCTAAACAGGATTCGCAGGTTGGAAGGTCCTCTCCTTCAACACCACTGATGAGACCATCAGATTTCAACCTTTGAATTCTATTTGAGTTAATATGACCCAGCCTTAAGTGCCACAAGTATAATTGATTCATCCTAGAAGGTTCCTTTCTCTTATTGGTGTTCGTAGATGTGTTATTACTCTCGGTTAGTTGCATCGTGTTAGACTCAAAATTTAGCACATACAAATCGTCCACCAATGTAACAGAACAGATAATTTCACTGTTTCTTCTTATGATCACAGAGTGGTCAAAAGAAACAAAATATCCATTCATAATAAGTTTAGAAACTGAAATTAAATTCTTTCTAAAGTTGGGTACATAAAGACAATTTTGTAAAACTAAAACCCTATCACTACTGAAGCGTAAGTGAACGTCTCCCACTGCAACAGCCGCCACCTTCGCGGCATTGCCCATGTAGACCACGATCTCTCCCTCTCTAAGTCTCCGGGTTTCCTGGAACCCCTGCAATGAATTGCAGACATGATCAGTGGCCCCCGTATCTACACACCAGGTGCTGGTAGATAACACCACTGATAATGTTTCAGTGACTAAGGAAAATTTCGTACCTTTGATGAGAGGACAATCAGACCTCCAGTGCCCAGACTGCTTGCATCGAAAGCACTTGCCTCGTGGCTTGCTCTTCCCAATCCGTGGTTCAAAACCACTGGGCTTCTTTGCTTGCACTTCCAACTCGGCCACTAGAGCTTGTGATTCTCTGATCATACTTATCAGTTCAGTTCTTTTGAAATCGTTTTTAAGCGATTCCTCAAGAGGACTAAACTTGATGAGTATGTCAATCACCTCTAGTCCGGCTTCCTTACTATGTCCTAACATCTCCTTGAGGTCATTTTCAATGTCCTCATCAGTTGGGACAATAGTGGATTCGGAAGGCTCAACAGTCTGAACATTGTCCAGATTTCTTTTCCAATCAGTACTATATGGAACCAGTGAGTTTTCATCTTTAAGTATATCACAAAGTGGGGTCACAGTCATTCTCTAACCTATAAGCACATAAAACAAACAAACAATTTAATATCCGATATTATCTCCCTCAAATAATATCATTAAATCACTAATCACATCTAAAATCCCATCAGGTTAAAGCAAGCCACGATAGTGTGGACGTTTACCCACCCAAATGATTTAGCAATTAGATTTCCTTCGGTCGTACATCATCAATAGCGTTACCTCGATGGGAGGAATACTATGAAGCGTACCTAAGTGTTAACCATCACTCAGTACTAAGAAGTTTGTTTGAGACTCGTATATCACCGCAAGCCACGATAGTGTGGACGTTTACGTTGACACACGGATCCCTTACTCCCTTCTATAACTGTCTACATCAATCGATCTAAAGTCCCATTCGATATAGCAAGCCACGATAGTGTGGACGTTTACTATACCAAAAGACTTATACAATTGAAATCCAATTACTTGAACCATTTAATCTTGTAAATCAAGACGCGGAGAATCATAAGTGAAACTCGAAGTTTCTAACCAGTGATTCACCATGCGAACAACCCTATCTCTCATAAATGAGGGAGCCGAGCAGACAATCGATCCATCTATCAAAGAATGGTACGACTGCCTCTAATTTGTGTCCTCTACATGACCAAGTGGCTTTGGCTCCATTCCACTCCCCGGGGTGAGAATGAGTCGACTTGAAATCAGCTTTGGAAAGACAAATTAGGCATTGTTTGATGAACTTAATCAATGTTTCTCGTAAGAGGAATTACAAGAACTCTCCTCCAATAACTTATCTATATAAACTTCAAAAGTTTATAAAAGTCACCAAGAGAGCAGCAATGGAGACCATGGGTATGTTTCCATACCCTCTCCCACTTAGCTTTTTACAATAAAGGGATACGCTATCTAGTGCATAAAAGTAAACACATATAGCATGCATACATGTAATAAAGCACATAATATTATCACATAGTCAAAATAATTACTAGAATATTATTTTCCGACTATTATGGCATTACTCCATCTCCGTACGCATCTTCTAGTCTTTAGTCTTCGTTCTTGAATGCTCCATGTGACGAGAATATTAATTTCCAATATTTAAATCTATTTATTTTTAATAAATCCAAAAGATACTTAATTAAAAATTAAGTCAATCGAATAAATCAAAAATAAAATTAAATATTATTAATATTTTATATTTATTTTATTTTCCCTTTCCACTTTATTAAATCTCTAGAATAATCTATCCAAGACCCACTTGGAATATTCTAGATGATTTCCATAATGAAATAAGGAAATAAAATAACTTGGGACTCTTCTACTTTCCAAGATTAATTAATTTCCATTGCTATGAAAATTCCCATAAAATAGGAATAATCAATTAGGAAATAAATCAATCCTAAATTAACTTTTATTCCTTTCCAATTCTATTAAATCTCTAGGATCCTATTCCAAGTAGAACTCGGAATACTCTAGAAGACTTCCATAATAGAATAAGGAAATAAAATTAATTCCAATTAATTCCTTTTCTAATCCATGAGAATTCCCAAAAATAGGAATACTCAAATAGGAAAAATCCGAACTAATTAGGAAAGTAAATTTCCGGACCGGGATAGCACGGGGTGGGAATCCCCGCGCCACCCTCGAGCCACGCCTAGGAGGTGGCCGGCCACCATCGCCGGCGGCTCCTCCATGTGAGGGTCGATCGATCCTCATGGGATCGACCATGGGGATGGTCGATCCTTGTCCCTTTGCCCTCACGTCGTCTCCTTCGTCACGCGTCTTCTCCGGCGGTCGTTTCGGCATCGATCCAACGCAAAATAAATTTTACACTATCCGGTATCGATTCTATACATGAAATCGACCCTATACATTTTCCGGAAAAAAGTAGAACGTAATAATAAATCCTAAATTCGGTCAACCCCCGAATTTTTACTATTACAAGCATTCACCACCAAAAACGAATCTCGACATGTCCGAGAGTTTAATCAAACCAACATACATGACAAAATAAATTAAACGAATAATAAATTAAGCCATAATAGTCGGAACCCTGCAAGGTAGAACAATTTTATCGAAAATACCGCGAACGTAAACCACGCTCTGATACCAATTGTTGGAATTCGATATCCCGGGCTATTTAAAATTGCGGAAACCAATAACCCGATCAAAACCATCCGCCGGAGATCACGCGAACATCAACTCATCCGCCGGAGTCCGACCATCGGAGACCACGCGCCCGAAGACGCGTAGTCCGCCCCCGGCCGAGCCCCCGCGAGCCGTCGCTCACGTGATCGAACATCACGTTCGATGGGGCTGCATCCGGCAGCCCCCGGCAGCAGGTCCGGCGACCTGCTGCTCGCCTTGGAGGAGGCCCCACCGTCGAGGTGGGGAGGTGGCGGCACCAGCCCGCCACCGCCGGCGATCGCATCCAGCGATCGCCTCCCTCGGCTTCGGCCGAGGGGTCCTCTTCGCCGCCGAACCCTAGGCGTGCGATGCCGCGCGGTCCGGTGGCTTCGCCACCACCGCGTGGTCGTTCGTCTAATCCGGGTTCGATCCTTCGGATCTTGCGTTCTACGGTATTCTCGATAAAACCAAAATCGAACAATTATCAAGGGCGTTTAGATATTGTACCTTTCGATTCGTTGTTCGGAGAAACGAATTCAAGACGACCTTTTGAATCTTCCCACGTATTCCTTGCACTAGCTTGAACGTCGGGTGGGCGACGATCCTCCAAGCTCTATGGATCTACTTCTCTCTCTACTTTCTCTCTCTAGAATTGTGATCTTCAAGTTATGATTAGTAGAATAGAGAAGACCATGTAGTGCTTTTATAGGCTACGTAGGGGATCTAAAGGAGGTGGAATATTGGGCTTCCAATATTAATGATTAAATTGAGCCCAAGCCCAAATCTATTAATCTCCCATTAATATTAATTAATTTATTTTCCACTATATAAATTAATTGCACTCCCAATATTAAACCATATTATATCCAAATAATATTTCTCCGGTAGTATTATTTATTCCGTGTATTTAAGATATAAATATCCATGAATAAAATTTATTTATTGCTTAATAAATTTATTCATCTCTTTTATCCGAGACTAGTACCACTCAACCTTATTTATTATGCGGAATCAAATCCACTCGCGAGGTTTACATAATAAATCCTTATGAGCTCATCTCGGGGATATTATCAACCCTTCCGGGATACACTGTCCGGTCAATCATTCACGGCATGCCATATATAAAATATAGTGACCCAACTTAACCGGTAATTAACCCAATAATTAAATCGGTTAATTCCTTTGGTAAATCAAAGTCACTTATATTAAATATACACACCCGCAACAATATCGGGGATTAAGAATAAAATACACTGAGTCTCAAATCAATTATCGCCGAGCAATCCTAATTGATGAGTCTCAATCGATCCGCTCAATACACCAAGTGTACAAGTGTGATAAAATAATTAAGACAAATTATTTTCTCTCTCACACAACGACTATACCGATGGATTGGTCCGTGTCCATCTAGGTCGTGAGCATCTGTTCGATTAAATACGAGTAACCGATAGTATGATCTTCTGTGTGGGCCCGACACACCATACTAACTACAACGTATAAAATCCAGGACTATAATTTGCATAATTTTAATTAACAATAATTAAAAGCAAATGAATGTTCGTATTTAATAGGTAAATGAAAGTGTACAAGGAGTTCACAATACTCAAATCTAGACATTAAGTATACCACTCCAACAACTGTCTACATCAATCGATCCAAAATCCCATTCAATGCAGCAAGCCACTATAGTGTGGACGTTTACTACACCAAAAGACTTTTACAATTGACATCCAATTACTTGAGGCATTCGATTTCGTAAATCAAGACGCGGAGAATCATAAGTGAAACTCGAAGTTTCTAACCAGTGATTCACCATGCGAACAACCCTATCTCTCATTAGATGAGGGAGCAGAGCAGACAATCGATCCACCTTAAAAGGATGGTACGAATGTCTCTAATTTGTGTCATCCACATGACCAAGTGGCTCTGGCTCCATTCCACTCCCCGGGGTGAGAATAAGTCGACTTGAAGTCAGTTTCAGAAAGACAAATTAGGCATTGTTTGATAAAATTAATCAATGTCTCTTGTAAAAGGAATTACAAGAATTCTCATACAATGACACATCTATACGAACTTCAAAAAATCCATAAGAGTCACCAAGAGAACAGTAATGGAGACCATGGGAATGTTTCCATCCCCTCTCCCACTTAGCTTTTTATAACAGAGGGATACGCTATCTAATGCATAATTAAACACATAAGCATGCATACAAGCAATAAAGCACATAGCACATAGTCAAAATAATGCTAGAAAAAATTATTTTTCGACTATCATGGCTTTATTCCATCTCCGTATGCGTCTTCTAGTCTTCAGTCTTCGTTCTTGAATGCTCCATGTGACGAGAATATTAATCCCAATATTTAAATCTATTTATTTTTAATAGATCCAAAAGATACTTAATTCGAAAATTAAGTCAATCGAATAAATCAAAAATAAAATTAAATATTATTAATATTTTTATTTATTTATTTTCCTATCTAATTTTATTAAATCTCTAGAATAATCTATCCAAGTCCAACTTGGAATATTCTAGAAGACTTCTATAATAGAATAAGAAAATAAAATAAATTAGGACTCTTCTACTTTCCAAGATTAATTAATTTCCATTACTATGAAAATTCCCATAAAATAGAAATCAATCCTAAATTAACTTTTATTCATTTCCAATTCTATTAAATCTCTAGAATCCTATTCCAAGTAGAACTCGGAATACTCTAGAAGACTTCCATAATAGAATAAGGAAATAAAATTAATTCCAATTAATTCTTTTCCTAATCCATGAGAATTCCCAAAAATAGGAAAACTCAGTTAGGAAAACCGAATCAATTAGGAAAGTGAATCTTTGGTAGGAGTAGCATGGGTTGGGGATCCCCACACCACCCCCACCGCCGACCACCATCACCGGGAGGGCACCGCCGCCGCCTCCCCAGCCGGCCGGCCGGCCACCACCACCGCCGGCGGCAGCCCCAGCCGAGGGGCGATCGACCCCTCCCCATGGCTTCGGTCATGGGGTCGATCATGGGGTTGATCGACCCCCCGGTTTTCGTCCTCTCCGTCTTCTTCGTCACACAAGTTCTCCGGCGGTCGTCTCGGCATCGATCCAACGTAAATAAATTACAAGAAATAAATTTACAATTCCGGTATCGATTCTATACATGAAATCGACCCTAGCCACTTTCCGGAAAACATAGAACAATAATAATAAATCTAAATTCGGTCAACCCCCGAATTTTTACTATTACAAGCATTCATCCACACAAAACGAATCTCGACATGTCCGAGAGTTTAATAACGAATAATCATGGTAAAATTAAATAGCAATTAATTAAACGAATAATTAACAATTAATTTAAACCATGATAGTCGTAATCCCTGCAAGGTAGAACACAACTGAACACATACATGAACACGAAACCAAACGCTCTGATACCAATTGCTGGAAATCGATATCCCGGGTTATCAAAAAATTGCGGAACCGATAACCCCGACCAAAATCCCATCGCCGGAAACCCGCGAACCACCGGACGGAACCGGGCTCGACCCGAGCATCGCCGCGGGATGAACCCGCGGCCGAAAACCCTAGCCGAGCCCCCGCCGGGGCTCGCGATCGTGCGCCGATCGTTGGGGCTGCTCCGGCAGCCCCGGGCGGTGAGTCCGGCGACTCACCGCCACCATCGACAGGAGGGGGGACCACCAGCCGCGGCGCGAAGCCGCGACGGTCCCCGGCGATCGAGCTAGGGCTCGATCGCCCCAGCCGCGGCTTTCCTTCGATGCGCGCCGGCGGTCGAAGCCCTAGGGCTCGACCGCCACCCCTCGGCTCCCAGCCGAGGGTCCTTTGAACTTTCGTCGGGGATCTCGAATCCCCGTCCCCGAAGTTTCGTTGTTTTTCCGGATCGTGTGTTCATGCATGTATCACAATTTAATTGAACATAAAATCACACAAGGAGTTTTATGATCGTACCTTTGATTCGTTGTGCGGAGAAACGAAATCAATTGAAGACCTTTGAATCTTCCTACGTATTCCTTGCACTCCGTTCGAACGTCGGGTGGGCGACGATCTATCGAACTCTTATGGATCTCCTTCAACTCTCTAGAATATCAAGTATGATAATCTTGTCTTATGATTTATGAAGGCCATGTAGTGCTTTTATAGGCTACGTAGGGGATCTAAAGGAGGTGGAATATTGGGCTTCCAATATTGAAGATTAAATTGAACCCAGTGCTCAAGTCCATTAATCCTTATCAATATTAATTAAATTTATTTTCCACTATATAAATTAATTGCACTCCCAATATTAAACCATATTATATCAAATAATATTTCTCCGGTAGTATTATTTATTCCGTGTATTTAAGATTTAAATATCCATGAATAAAATTAATTTATTGCTAATTAATTTATTCATCTCTTTAATCCGAGACTAGTACCATTCAACCTTAATTATTGTGCGGAACGAATCCACTCATGAGGTTTACACAATAATTCCTTATGAACTCATCTCGGGGATATTATCAACCCTTCCGGGATACACTGTCCGGTCAATTATTCACGGCATGCCATATATGAAATATAGTGACCCAACTTAACCGGTAATTAACCCAATAATTAAATCGGTTAATTCCTTTGGTAAATCAAAGTCACTTATATTAAATATACACACCCGCAATAATATCGGGGATTAAGAATAAAATACACTGAGACTCGAATCGGTTATCGCCGGCAATCCTAATCGATGAATCTCAACGATCCGCTCAATACACCAAGTGTACAAGTGTGATAAAATAATTAAGACAAATTATTTTCTCTCACACACAACGACTATACCGATGGATTGGTCCGGGTCAATCTAGGTCGTGAGCCACTGTTTGATTAAATACGAGTAACCGATAGTATGATCTTCTGTGTGGGCCCGACACACCATACTAACTACAACGTATAAAATCTAGGACTATGATTTGCATATATTTAATTAATAATAATTAAAAGCAAACAATTGTTTATTAATTTAATAGATTAAATGCTATGACCGGGAGTTTACCGTTACTTAAATCTAGACATTAAGTACACAACTCCAACAAATTATGCATTAGATAGCGTATCCCTTTGTTATAAAAAGCTAAGTGGGAGAGGGAATGGAAACATTGCCATGGTCTCCATTGTTGTTCTCTTGGTGACTTTTATGGACTTTTGAAGTTCGTATAGACAAGTCATTGGAGGAGAATTCTTGTAATTCCTCTTACGAGAAACATTGATTAAGTTTATCAAACAATGCCTAATTTGTCTTTCCAAAACTGATTTCAAGTCGACTTATTCTCACCCCGGGGAGTGGAATGGAGCCAAAGCCACTTGGTCATGTCGAGGACACAAATTAGAGACTTTCGTGTCATTTGATGACTAGATCGATTGTCTGCTCGACTCCCTCATTCTATGACAGATAGGGTTGTTCGCATGGTGAATCACTGGTAAGAAACTTCGAGTTTCACTTATGATTCTCCGCGTCTTGATTTACAAGATCGAATGGATCAAGTAATAGGATTTCAATTATATAAATCTTTTGGTATAGTAAACGTCCACACGAACGTGGCTTGCTATACTGAATGGGATTTTGGAATAATTGATGTAGAAAGTTATAGGGAATTGTGAAGGATTGCGAGTTATCGTAAACGTCCACACGAACGTGGCTTGCGGTGACGTAGCAATTCTGAACGATTCACCTTAGTACTGAGTAATGGTTTACACTTAGGTACGCTTTATAGTATTCTTCCCAACGAAGTAACGCTATAATTGATGTACGACCGAAGCAAATCTAATTGCTAAATCATTTGGATAGGTAAACGTCCACACGAACGTGGCTTGCCATATCTGATGGGATTTTAGATGTGATTAGTGGTTTAATGATATTATTTGAGGGAGATAATATCGGAGATTAAATCGATTGTTTGTTATTATATGTGCTCATAGATTAGGAATGGCTTTGAACCCACTTTATGTGATACGTAAGGATTTTAACTTTCTGGTCCATGAATGTAATGATTGGAATAGAGATCTACACATTACCCAAACTGTTAAAGAGTGCAAGGTTGTACTCAGTGAGCTTTGTCCTCCCGAGCCTATTGACATAGGCGGCTAGACAATAAGCGATGAGGATACTCATAAAGGCCAGTCACTTCGAGGAAACGCTTAAACACGTTTTTGAGATGATTGACCTTTTGGACGAGTTGAGACGGAAATCGCAAGCTCTTGTAGCCAATGCCAAAGGTTTCGAACCTAAGGGCAAGATCAGGGAAAAAGGAAAAGCAAGCAAAGAAACCCAGTGGTCCTAAGCTACTTGGACCACTAGATGGGACGAGAAAGCCACGAGGCAAGTGTTCTCGATGCAAACAGTCTGGGTACTGGAAGTCTGATTATCCTCTCAAAGAAAGTACGAAATTTTCTTTAGTCGTGAAACATAGCCAGTGGTATTATCTACCGGAACCTGGTGTGTAGATATGGAACCACTGCCGGTATGTGCATTTTAAATGCAAGGGTTCCAGGTGATGGAGTTATATTCTAAATGTCTAGTTTAGTGACAATATGGAACTCCTTATCTGTGTTTTACATTATCTAATAATCAAACTGTCGGCATTTTTTGTCTTTCTTGTACTTGAATGCAATAGTCCTAGATATATACGTTGTAGACAGTATGGCGTGAGGAGACACGCGGAAGATCATACTGTCGGTTACTCGTATATTATCGAACAGAAGCTCACGACTTAGATGGACAGGGACAATCCATCGGTACGTCGTAGTGTGACTGGGTAATAGTTGGTCTTTACTATTATGTTACACTTGTACACTTGGTGTATTGAGCAGGACCACGGGAGGGCGTTCGATTTATACTAATCGACGTAATCGAACTAGACCTCAGAATTACGGATATACGAATTCTTAATCCCTATATAATTATAGGTGCGTGTGTCCAATTCTCGGTTCTTTAACTTGCCAATGAGTGAGACTATTTGATTAGTCGAGATACTCGGTAAATTGGGAATCGTAATTGTACTCACGGCATGCTATAGATTATAGACAGGAAACCGTGTCCCGTTTATCGGGTTGATAACGTCCCCGAGATGAGCTCATAAAGTTTATCATGTAAACCCTGCAGGTGGATTTGTTCCACATGATAATAAGGATGAGTGGTACTAGTCTCGGATAATAAGAAACGAATTAATTTAATTATTAGTAATTAAATAAATTTGTGGACGTTCGATATCTTAAACACGGGGAAGGTCGTATATGTAATTTCGGCGGATTTATTATTGTTGAAATAATATTAAAATTAATTTCGGGAATTCAATTATTATTTTATAGTGGAATTAATAATAATTAAAATTGAAATCGATTAATTAAGGAATTGCGTTTACGTATTCCAAGTTAATTAATATTTCAATTTAGCCCTTAATTAATTTCCCTTAGGTCCCTAACGTAGCTCAATTTAAACCCCCCCCCCCCCCCCCCCTTGCCCTCTCCTAAAACCTACACTTCGCCGCTTTTTATTTTCATCAGAGAAAAATAATTGTTTAGCGCAATTAAACTTTTCTCTGTTAAAAACATTAAGTTAGCGCTGATATTTTCTCTTAGAGAGAAAAGACATATTAACGCTGGTTTGAGAAAGGAGAGAGCGGACAAGGAATTTCCAGCGGATCGTTGCCCACACAACGGTTGGAATCGGGAAGAGAATACGTTAGAAGCTCTAAGGTCTCAACAATCGACCGATAAGGTATGAGATCGGATCTCTAAATTCCGCATTCATTCGATCTAATTTCTCGTTGAACGTATATGAACGTAGATCGGGTTCCGGGGTCGTGGATCGTGTTCCTCGACTACTGGGGGGTCTAGGACCTCCGGAACGGTAGTCGGATGAGGAAAAACGACCCGGAAACGAGCCCGGAACAGCAACGTCGCGTTGCTGTTCGCGGACAAACGGCGGTCGCCAAAGGGCAAACGGCAGTCGCCGTTTGCAGTCCCTTTCAGCGACCGCTGGACTGCATACAGCGGGCGCTGTTTTTGTGCAGTCCAGTCCCGTTTCACGCGGTTGTCCTCCGGGGCGATGGCTGGGCGTGAATCGGGTCAAGGCTTGTCGGGCGAACGAAGTAGCGACATCGGAGGTCGACTGGGAGTGTTCGGATGTTCGAGCGATCGAACGAACACATCCCGGGTAGTCGAAATCCAACACCAGGAAACCCGAAGACTTAGAAAAGAAGAAATCGTAGTCTACATGGGCAATGCTGTAGAGGAGGCAGCAGTTGCAGTGGAGGACATTTTATAGGATTTCATTTTGGGTTATTGCTTTTATGTACCTTTCAAATTAGAAAGAACTTTGTTCTGGATTTCTAATAAATGGATATTTTATTTCTTTTAATCATTTGATGGTTATAAGAAGAAATAATGATATTATCTATTTTGGTACATTAGCTAGCAATATATAAATGAGGAATCCTGAGTCCACCACGATGCAACGAACCATTTTATATAAATCGTTTTACTAATAAGAGATTTCTTTATTAAGTCATTTATACTTGTGGATTCTTATGCTAAGTCATATTTATTCAAATAAGAAGTTCAAAGGTCGAAAATTGATTGTAAGATCAATTAAGTTGAAGGAGTGGACCTTCCGACCTAAGAATCTAATTTGGAAGATAATACGACTAAGCAATCCTTTATGGATATAAGATATAAGATCCGGACAAGTATTAGAATTGATTAACTCTAATGTTTGATCAGAGCTTGGGATTGGATCCCAAGTGACTACACCATACAGTCCTCTGTAAGATTGGTGTGTCGGAAATAAGAAATGGAACTCTTATAGAAATAGTTAAAGCACGAGTTAAACGGAACTACCTATGTTCTATGGATATGTCTTGGTAACAACGGCGCATTCAAATGTGGTTGTAGAATATCCTAGAAGAACAAAAGACGTGTGTTCGATAGTACTATGAACCAGAAGGACGTTATAAGTTCTAACGCCCGGTTCTTAGAGAAAGACTATTAGATGAACCACAAGCCCAAAATGACGTGATACTTCTGAAAAGAGAGAAAACGATAATGACTTGAAGCCAGCCAAACCGAGTAGCGGTACACCACTAACTGCACCTACTGTTATTACTGTTAATACACTGGAATGCCGTTGTAGTGGGAGGTTGTGTGACAACCGGAGATATTCATAAGACTAGGAGAGTTTTGAACTCTGGAACTAGTATACATGAAATCAATCCCTGGATCTACATGAAGGCGGTACTAGATCTAAATGTGCCTTCTTGGAGAGCAATAAGGATTATTGCTAAGAAGCAAGATCATTTAGAGTACAAGCTTAGTTGATCCATTTATGGATTGGAACAAAGCATTGAGTTCGTGGTACTTGCAAATTGATGAGATAGTCCATTTTATGGATTCATCAAAGCATAGACGAATCGAGTGTATGGGAAACGTAATGGAAACAAGGTGGTGTTTCTCGGAGGTTTTATGTAGATAGCATTTTATCATTGGTAACAATGTAGAGATGTTGTCAGACATAAAATGATGGTTGTCTAGAAAAATCGATATATGAGATAAAGAAGAAGTTAGAGCATGTTCTTAAGATCTAGGATTTCAAGAAAAAGAACATTGTACTTCTCTAGATATCTTATACGATTATGGTTCGTTTTAACATGCAAGATTCCGAGAAAGGTTCGTTACCTTTCAGAAACGGAATGCATCTATCTAAGGATATGTGTTTTGGAACACAAAAGGAGATAGAAGCAATGAAAGCGGATTCCTACAATTCGAGTGTGGAAAGCTTAATAAATGCGATGTTGAAAACAAGGACCTGATATCGGCTATGCGGTTAGCATAGTGGGAGGATATCAAGGTAATCCTGGAAAGGAATACTTGACTGCTGTAATGAACATTTTAAGTACTTTCGAAGTACTGGAGACTATGTTCTGGATTACGGAGCAAGCAAGCATTTCCTTTGGATTACATTCTCTTAGAATTCTAATCGAATAAGGACCGGTGTAAGTCGATATCAGGCTATATGTTTCACTATTAAAGGAGAAGGAGTTTTAACATGGAAGAGTGATAAACACGATGCTTTTCGGACTCTGCCATGGGTAACCAAATAGCGGCCTCAGAGGCAGCGGAAGTTTTGGTATAACTCCGGGATAATCTCTGGGACTTAGATGTGATTCTTAATTTGCCAAAGGCTATGTAAATAGCGGTGCGATGGCAAATGGTAAGAAATCACAAGTCCATAAGTGTAAGATAACACATAGTGCAAGTACCACCTGATACGAGTCATCGTCGAGGGATACGACGCTGTAGTCACCAAGATAACTTCAGAGCGGCAACCTAGAGTGCTCATTCACATAGTACTTCTTGGAAGTACAACTTAAGCACGTGATGAGTATGGGAGTCGGGAGTTTGGAGGAAATGACTAGACCTTAGTACAAGTGGGAGATTGTTGGAGTTGTGTACTTAATGTCTAGAAACTCACGATCCATTGCCATTAATCTATTTAATTAAATAAACAATTATTTATAATTAAATATATGCAAATTATAGTCCTGGATTTTATACGTTGTAGTTAGTATGGTGTTGTATGGACAAACAGAAGATCATACTATCGGTTACTCGTATTTAATCGAACAGTTGCTCACGGCCTAGATGGACATGGACCAATCCATCGGTATAGTCGTTGTGTGAGAGAGAAAATAATCTATCTTGATTATTTTATCACACTTGTACACTTGGTGTATTGAGCGGATCGCTTGAGATTTATCGATTAGGATTGCCTTGGATAATCGATTTAAATCTCAGTGTATTTTATTCTTAATCCCCGATACTATTGCGGGTGTGTATATTTAATATAAGTGACTTTGATTTTCCAAAGGAATTAACCGATTTAATTATTGGGTTAATTACCGGTTAAGTTGGGTCACTATATTTTATATATGGCATGCCGTGAATACTTGACGGGAAAGTGTATCCCGTAAGGGTTGATAATATCCCCGAGATGAGTTCATAAGGAATTATTATGTAAACCCTGCAGGTGGATTCGTTCCGCATAATAATTAAGGTTGAATGGTACTAGTCTCGGATATAAGAGATGAATAAATTAATTAGCAATAAATTAATTTTATTCATGGATATTTATATCTTAAATACACGGAATAAATAATACTACCGGAGAAATATTATTTGATATAATATGGTTTAATATTGGGAGTGCAATTAATTTATATAGTGGAAAATAAATTAATTAATAATAGTAAGGATTAATAGATTTGGGCTTGGGCTCAATTTAATCACTATTATTGGAAGCCCAATATTCCACCTCCTTAAGATCCCCTACGTAGCCTATAAAAGCACTACATGGTCTTCTCTATTCTCATAACTTGAAGATCACAATTCTAGAGAGAGAAAGTAGAGAAGGAGATCCATAGTGTTCGGAGGATCGTCGCCCACCCGACGTTCGAACAAGTGCAAGGAATACGTGGGAAGATCTCAAGGTCATCATAAGATCTCGTTTCTCCGCACAACGAATCGAAAGGTGAATTAAATTTCCGCAATTCAATTCAAGTTTATTGAATCAATTATCGAAAAACAAGATCCAAGGATCGAACCCCGGATTAGACGAACGATCACGCGGTGGTGGTGAAACCACCGGACCGCGGGATCGCCCGGCCTTGGTTTCGAGGGCGCGCGGAGGAGAGACCCGCGGCTGGGCCGCGGGCATGCGATCGATCTTACGATCGATCGCTGGGGGCGCGGGCTGGTGCCGCACCCCACCCCACCTCGACGGTGGGGACCTCCCAGGCGGCGGCGAGTCGCCGGACTCGCCGCGGGGGCTGCTGGGCAGCCCCACCCAATCGATCGAGATGCGATCGGTAGTCGCATGGAGCCCCGCTCGCGGGGGCTCGGCTGGGGCAGCGGCGTGCCTTCGGGTGCGTCGTGTCCTCGGTCGTGCTCCGGCGCGTGCGGTGGTGTTCGCGTGATCTCCGGCGAAGGGTTTTTGATCGGGCTATGGTTTCCGCAATTTTTTAATAGCCCGGGATATCGAATTCAAACAAGGGTTGTTGGCATGGTGAATCACTGGTTAGAAACTTCGAGTTTCACTTATGATTCTCCGCGTCTTGATTTATGAAATCGAATGGTTCAAGTAATTTGATGTCAATTGTAAAAATCTTTTGGTGTAGTAAACGTCCACACTATCGTGGCTTGCTACACTGAATGGGATTTTGGATCAATTGATGTAGACAGTTATAGAAGAAAGTGAAGGATCGTGTGTTAACGTAAACGTCCACACTATCGTGGCTTGCGGTGACGTACGAGTCTCAAACAATCTTCTTAGTACTGAGTAATGGTTTACACTTAGGTACGCTCTATAGTATTCTTCCCATCGAAGTAACGCTATAGTTATGTACGACCGAAGCAAATCTAATTACGAAATCATCTGGATAGGTAAACGTCCACACTATCGTGGCTTACCATATCTGATGGGATTTTAGATGTAATTAGTAATTTAATGATATTATTTGAGGGAGATAATATCGGATATTAAATTGATTGTTTGTTTAAATGTGCTTATAGGTTTAGAGAATAGCTTTGAATCCACTTTCTGTGATACTCAAGGAGAATAAACTCACTGGCCCCAATTATATTGATTGGAGGAGAAATTTGGACATTGTCCTGACTGCTGAAGAGTACAAATTTGTACTCTATGATGTGTGCCCTGCTGAGCCCACGGATGCCTCAACTAATGAGGAAAAGGAAGCATATCGGAAGTGGAAAAAGGCTGATGAAATGGCTAGGTGTTATATTTTGGCTTCCATGTCAAATGTACTCCAAACCCAACATGAGTCGATGACCACTGCCGAGGATATGTTGTACAACCTCAAGGATATGTTTGGGCATCAAGATCGTGCGGCAAGGCAAGAAGCCATGAGAGTCCTTATGACAACTACTCAGTCTGAAGGAACGCCCGTTAGGGAGCACCTTCTTAAGATGATGAGTTTGTTGAATGAACTTGAGATCCTAGGAGCTCAAATTGATGGTGAGACGCAAGTCGACATCATACTCCAGACTCTTGTTGGAAATCGATATCCCGGAATTAATAAATTTAAATAAATAAATTATCTAATTAATTCCGACAGAAATCCTTCGGAGATCGAATATCCGGAGTTGTCAAATTGCGGAACGACAACTCCAATCGACTCCCGGTTGCCGGAACAATCCGCCACGAACCACCACGAAGCGCCGGACTCAACCAAAACCCTAACCGCGGCAAAGCCGCGGCTGTTCGGTCGAGTCCCCTCGTGGGACTCGCGGCTGTTCAAGGCAGCCGCCTAGGGCTGCCCTTGGCAGCCCCCTTGGCACGCCCAGCCCTCGCCCGGTGATCGCACGACCAGCCACGGTCCAACCGTGGCTTGCGATCACCAGCAGCCCACCGCCGCGCGAGCGGCGGCCCAGCCGTGCGAGCGGCGACCAGCCCGCGCGAGCGGTGCTCGCACCGTGCGAGCGGGGCTGCTCCAGCAGCCCGCTGGAGCCTTGTGCGGTGCGTACGGGGCTGCTCGCAGCAGCCCGCTGAACGTGCACGGGGAGGGCTCGGACAGCCCGCGAATCCGTGTTGGAGTTGTGTACTTAATATCTAGATTTAAGTGACGGAAACTCACGATCCATTGCCACTAATCTATTTAATTAAATAAACAATTATTTGCGTTTAATTATTTATAATTAAATATATGCAAATTATAGTCCTGGATTTTATACGTTGTAGTTAGTATGGTGTTGCATGGGCGCACAGAAGATCATACTATCGGTTACTCGTATTTAATCGAACAGTTGCTCACGACCTAGATGGACACGGACCAATCCATCGGTATAGTCGTTGTGTGAGAGAGAAAATAATCTATCTTGATTATTTTATCACACTTGTACACTTGGTGTATTGAGCGGATCGTTGAGATTCATCGATTAGGATTGCCGGCGATAATCGATTCGAGTCTCAGTGTATTTTATTCTTAATCCCCGATATTGTTGCGGGTATGTATATTTAATATAAGTGACTTTGATTTACCAAAAGAATTAACCGATTTAATTATTGGGTTAATTACCGGTTAAGTTGGGTCACTATATTTCATATATGGCATGCCGTGAATGATTGACCGGAAAGTGTATCCCGTAAGGGTTGATAATATCCCCGAGATGAGTTCATAAGGAATTATTATGTAAACCCTGCAGGTGGACTCGTTCCGCATAATAATTAAGGTTGAATGGTACTAGTCTCGGATATAAGAGATGAATAAATTAATTAGCAATAAATTAATTTTATTCATGGATATTTATATCTTAAATACACGGAATAAATAATACTACCGGAGAAATATTATTTGATATAATATGGTTTAATATTGGGAGTGCAATTAATTTTATATAGTGGAAAATAGAATTAATTAATATTGATAAGGATTAATGGACTTGAGCATTGGGCTCAATTTAATCTTCAATATTGGATGCCCAATATTCCACCTCCTTAAGATCCCCTACGTAGCCTATAAAAGCACTACATGGTCTTCTCTATTCTCATAACTTGAAGATCACAATTCTAGAGAGAGAAAGTAGAGAGGAGGATCCATGGAGTTCGGTAGATCGTCGCCCACACGACGTCCGGGCTAGTGCAAGGAATACGTGGGAAGATCTCAAGGTCATCATAAGATCTCGTTTCTCCGCACAACGAATCGAAAGGTGAATTAAATAATTGCTATTTAATTCTTGTTTTATTGAATCAATTATCGAAAAACAAGATCCAAAGATCGAACCCGGATTAGACGAACGATCACGCGGTGGTGGCGAAGCCACCGGACCGCGTGGGATCGCCCGGCTAGGGTTTGAGGCGCGCGGAGGAAGAAACCCTCGGCTGGGCCGAGGGCTTGCGATCGATCCAAGGATCGATCGCCGGGGGCACGGGCTGGTGCCGTCCCCCTCCCCACTGCTGGGATTCGATGTCCCGGGCTATCAAAATTGCGGAACCGATAACCCGATCAAAAACCCTCGATCACCGAAGATTGGATCCCCGACTCATCCGCAGGAGTCCGACCTTTGGAGACTACGCGCCCGAAGACACGCAGCCCGCCCCCAGCCGATTTTCTCCTACGAGTCGGATCCACGAACGCGAACCACCTCACGAGCCGGGGCCCGACCGAACGCCATCGAGACCCGAAGGCCCCGTGTGCCCAGCCGAACCCCCACGAGGGGTTCGCGATCGTCTACGGACGATCGCTGGGATCGCTACGGGCGATCCCCGGGCTGCTCGCGGCAGCCCCGCAGCGAGTCGATGACTCGCTGCCCTAGCGCACGGGGTCAGCCCCGTGCGAGCCGCTACGGGTGAACCCGTAGCACGCACGGGGTCGCTGCGAGTCACCCCGCAGCTGACCCTCGATCGATCCGAGGATCGATCGCATCCCTCGGCTTCGGCCGAGGGTTTCCCGTATCCGCGCCACGCGCCTCCGACGAGGGGGCCGGCGGATCCTCCCGCCGTGGCACCAGCCCACGGCGGATCCCCGACGATCGAACCCTAGGTTCGATCGTGTGCCCCGGCTCCAGCCGGGGCTCCCTCTCTCGTCGCGCATCCGGCGGTCCGAACCCTAGGGTTCGACCGCCGCGTTCGATCCTCGCCGGGGATCTCGAATCCCCGTCCCCGAGGTTCGTCGTTTTCCCGGATCGCGTCGTTCATGTATACATCACAATTATTCAACGCACATATAATCATAGAAGGGGGTTTCTCGATTATTACCTTGATTCGTTTTACGGAGAAACGAATCGTTGATGACCTCGTGATCTTCCCGCGTATTCCTTGCACTTCGTCCGAACGTCGGGTGGGCGACGAGCTATCGAACTTTATGGATCTACCTCACTCTCAAGACTTTATGAATTCCGTAGGTTTTCTTAGTTATGAAAAGTGAAGACCATGTAGTGCTTATATAGGCTACGTAGGGGATCATAAGGAGAATAAATATTGGGCTTCAATATTGAAAATTAAATTGGGTCCAACCCAAATCTATTAATTCTTATCAATATTAATTTTATTTATTTTCCACTATATTAATAAAATTGCACTCCCAATATTATTCCATATTATATCAAATAATATTTCTCCATCTTAGTATTATTTATTCCGTGTATTTAAGATTTAAATATCCATGAATAAATTTATTTATTGCTCAATAAATAATATTCATCTCTTATATCCGAGACTAGTACCGTTCAACCTTTATTATTGTGCGGAACGAATCCACTCATGAGGTTTACACAATAATTCCTTATGAACTCATCTCGGTGATATTATCAACCCTTCCGGGATACACTGCCCCTTCAAGAATTCACGGCATGCCATATATAAAATATAGTGACCCTACTTAACCGGTAATTAACCCAATATTAAATCGGTTAATTCCTTTGGTAAATCAAAGTCACTTATATTAAATATACACACCCGCAATTGTTTCAGGGATTAAGAATAAAATACTCCGAGTCTCAAATCAATTATCGCCGAGCAATCCTAATTGATGAGTCTCAAGCTGATCCGCCCAATTCACCAAGTGTACAAGTGTGATAAAATAATTAAGATAAATTATTTTCTCTCTCACACAACGACTATACCGATGGATTAGTTCGTGTCCATCTAGGTCGTGAGCAACTGTTCGATTAAATACGAGTAACTGATAGTATGATCTTCTGTGCGCCCATGCAGCACCATACTAACTACAACGTATAAAATCCAGAACTATGATTTGCATATAATTAATTATAAATAATTAAATGCAAATAATTGTTTATTATCTAAATAGATTAAATGCTATGATCGGGAGTTTACCGTTACTTAAATCTAGACATTAAGTACACAACTCCAACAATCTCCCACTTGTACTAAGGTCTAGTCATTTCCTCCAAACTCCCGGTTCCCATACTCATCACGTGCTTTAAAGTGTACTTCCGAGAAGTACTATGTGAGTGAGCAATCTAGGTTGATGCTCTGAAGTTATCTTGGTGACTACTACGTCGTCTCCCCTGACGATGACTCGTATCAGGTGGTACTTGCTCTATGTGTTAACATCACTTTTGACTTATGACCTCTTCCAGTTCACCGTGCACCGCTATCTAATAGCCTTTGGTAAACTAAGAGTCATATCCAAGTCAAGAGGTTATCCCGGAACCTAACCAAAACTTCCGCTGCCTCTGAGGCTGCTATTCGGTTATGAGAGAGTCTGAGAAGCGTCCCGCTTATCACTCTTTCACTTCATGGTTCCACCTCTTTCTAAAAGTGAACACATAGCCTGATATCGACTTTCACTGGTCCTTCTCTGATTTTTGGATCTGAGAATCTGTAATCTAAGAAGATTTCGTCTTGCTCAAGCCAGTACTATGAAAGTACTCTTGCAGCATTCGAACATCCCTTATCCAGATTACTTTGATATCCTCCCACTACGCAAACCGCATAGTTGATATCAGGTTCTTGTTTTACAACATTGCATCTATAAAGCTTTCCATACTTGAAGTATAGGAAACTGCTTTGTCTTCATCTATCTCCTTCATGTGTTAGAACACACACCCTTTAGATAGATGTATATTCTGTCTCTGAAAGGCAATAACCTTTCTCAGAAGTATGCATGTTTAAAACAAACCTTAATCATATAAGACGTCTAGGAGAAGTACAATGTTCTTATCTCTAGATCATAAGATCTTAAGAACATGCTCTAACTTCTTCTCAATCTTATATCTCGATTTATTTAGACAACCTCTATTTTATGTCTGACAACATTTTTACATTGTTGCCAATGATGAAGTGTTATCTACACAAAATTCCGAGAAACACCACCTTTGTTTCCATTACGTCTCTAACACACCTTCTTCGCTAAATCCTATGCAGACCTAGGGATCGATTTCATGTATACTGGATCCAGAGTTCAAAACTCCTCCAGTCTTATGAACATCTCTAGTTGCTTAACAACCTCCCACTGCAATGGCGTCCCGGTGTATAACAGTAACAACATTAGGTGCAGTTTAGTGGTGTACTACTACTCGGTCAGGCTGGTTCTCAGTCTTTCCCTTTCCTCATTTTAAAGTACTTTGTCAATTAGGGCATTGTAGTTCATCTAATAGTTTTTCCTCTATGAACCGGGCGAGAACACCCTTCTGGTTCGTAGTACTATTGAAACATACAATTACTTGTTCTTCTAGGATATTCTACAACCACATAGAATGTGCCGTTGCGTCCAGAAATATCCATAGAACATAGGTAGTTCCGAACAAACTTGTTCTTTTACTATTAGAATCCCATTTCCAATTCCTGACATACCATGTCTACACATCAGTGTATGGTGTAGTCGCTTGAGACTTAATCTCAGTCTTTGATTTATGCTATGTGTTATTTAGATAGGTAATAGCCTCCGCGATCAAGTCGCAGGCTCCCAATGGATATACTTCGAAGGATCCCCATAGTGGCTTTGTGTTGAAAACACTCCGCCTTAATGGCACAGCAAGTAGTCCAATCCATCTTCGAGTATTCTTGAAGGAATAACTCGTACCTTCTCTAATTACACATACCGCATTAATCATCATTTTCTATACTTGTCCGAATTCCATCCTTTATCCAGAAAGGTTAACTCAGTTGTATCATCTTTCAAGATCGAATCTTAGGTCGGGAGGTCCATTCCTCCAACTATAATTGATCAAATCAATTTCGACCTTTTGAATCCCTTTTGAGTAGATACTACCAAGTTCAAGAATTCACAAGTATAATGATTGACAAGAGAAATGTATCTAATAAGTAAAACAAGTTATACATAACGGTTTGCTGCATCGTGGTAGACTAAGGATTCATTATTCACATATTGCTATCTAATGTACCATAATGAATATCACCATTATTTCTTATCCAAACCATCCAATGATTAAAGAAATAAAATATCCATTAATAAAGAAAAACAGAACGAAGTTCTTTTTCAAAATAAAGGGGTACATAAGCAATAACTGAAATGAAAACTTAAAACAGATAAATGTCTTCCACTGCAACCGCTGCTACCCCAACAGCTTCGCCCATGTAGACTCGAATTCTTCTTCTCTAAGTCGCCGGGTTTTCTGGAACCCCTGCATTTAAAGAAATGCACATACCGTCAGTGGTTCCATATCTACACACCAGAATTCTGGTAGATAATACCGCTGACTATGTTTTTACGACTAAAGAAAAATTCGTACCTCTGAGAGGACATTCAGACTTCCAGTGTCCCATCTTGTTGCATCGGAAGCACTTACCCTTTGGCTTTGCAGCCCCCACTCGTGGTACAGTCCTCTTGACACCACTGGGTTTCCAGGCTTGCTTCTTTTTCTTGCCCCTACCTCCATCAGGCTTAAAGCCTTTGGACTTGGTAGCTACAAGCGCTTGAGACTTGCCCTTCTTGTAGATCCCCTCTGCCGCCTTTAGTTCAGTCAGGAGTTGCGCAAGAGTATAAGATAGTTTACCCATATTATAGCTCATACGAAACTGCTCAAAACTAGGGGCCAGAGACTGGAGTATGATGTCGACTTGCGTCTCAGCATCAATAAGCTCCTAGGACCTCAAGTTCATTCAACAAACTCATCATCTTAAGAACGTGCTCCCCAACGGGCGTTCCTTCAGATTGAGTAGTCGACATGAGGACTCTCATGGCTTCTTGCCTAGCCGCACGATCTTGCTCCCCAAACATCTCCTTGAGGTTAAACATCATATCATAGGCAGTGTCCATTGGCTCATGTTGGGTTTGGAGTACATTTGACATGGAAGCCAAAATATAACACCTAGCCATTTCATCAGCCTTTTTCCACTTCCGATATGCCAGTTTTTCCTCATCAGTTGAGGCAGCCGTGGGCTCGGCAGGGCACACTTTAGGGAGTACATACTTGTACTCTTCCGAAGTTAGGACAATGTCTAAATTTCTCTTCCAATCAATATAGTTGGTGCCAGTGAGCTTATGCTCCTTGAGTATCATAGAAAGTGGGTTCATAGCTATTCTCTAAACCTATAAGCACATTTAAACAAACAATTAATTTAATATCCGATATTATCTCCCTTAAATAATATCATCAAATTACTAATCACATCTAAAATCCCATCAGGTAAGGCAAGCCACGTGGTGTGGACGTTTACCCACCCAAATGATTTAGCAATTAGATTTTCTTTGGTCATACATCACTTATAGCGTAACCTCGTGGGGAGGAATACTACAAGGCGTATCTAAGTGTAAACCATTACTCAGCACCAAAGTGAATCGTTTGGAATTGCTACATTACCGCAAGCCACGTGGTGTGGACGTTTACGACAACTTCACAACTCTTCACAATTCCTTACAACTGTCTACATCAATTAATCCAAAATCCGTCAGTGCAGCAAGCCACGTGGTGTGGACGTTTACTTCACTAAGAGACTTTTATAATTGACTCCCAATTACCAGATCCATTCAATTTTCGTAAATCAAGACGCGGAGAATCATAAGTGAAACTCGAAGTTTCTAACCAGTGATTCACCATGCGAACAACCCTATCTCTCACGAATGAGGGAGCCGAGCAGACAAACGACCCATCTATCAAAGAATGGCACGAAAGTCTCTAATTTGTGTCCTCTACATGACCAAGTGGCTCTGGCTCCATTCCACTCCCCGGGGTGAGAATGAGTCGACTTGAAGTCAGTTTCAGAAAGACAAATTAGGCATTGTTTGATAAACTTGATCAATGTTTCTTGTAAGAGGAATTACAAGAATTCTCCTCCAATGACACATCTATACGAACTTCAAAAGTCCATAAGAGTCACCAAGAGAACAGTAATGGAGACCATGGGAATGTTTCCATCCCCTCTCCCACTTAGCTTTTTATAACAAAGGGATACGCTATCTAATGCATAATTAAACACATAAGCATGCATGAAAGCAATAAAGCACATAGCACATAGTCAAAAATAATGCTAGAGAAATTATTTTTCCCCGACTATCATGGCTTTATCTTCATATGCATCTTCTAGTCTTCAGTCTTCGTTTCTTGAATGCTCCATGTGACGAGAACATTAATCTCTAATATTTAAATCTATTTATTTTCAATTAATCCAAAAGTTACTTAATTCGAAAATTAAGTCAATCGAATATATCAAAAATAAAATTAAATATCATTAATATTTTTATTTATTTATTTTCCTATCTAGTTCTTATTAAATCTTTAGAATAATCTATCCAAGTAAAACTTGGAATATTCTAGAAGATATCTATAATAGAACAAGGAAATAAAATAAATAAATTAGGACTACTACTTTTCAAATTTATTTTTATTCCTAATCCATGAATATTCCCTTGAGTAGGAATAATCAAATAGGAAAAATAAATTTAGTACTAAATTAATTAAATTTCTAATCTATGAATATTTCCATGAAGGAAATAAATCAATAGAAAATAAAATTAATTTAAATTAATTCTTTTCCTAATCCATGAGAGTTTCCAAAAGGAAAGTACTCAAATAGGAAAAATCCGAATTAATTGGGAAAGTAGATTTTGGTAGGAATAGCACGGGATTAGGAGACCCCACGCCATCCCACCATGATCGATTGGCCGGCCACTCGGGAGGAGCGCCGCCGCCGCCTAGCCATCGCCGGCTAGGCTATGGGTCGATCACCATCATGTGATCGATCCCAAGCCCTTGTCTTCTTCGTCACTCCTTCGTCTTCCGGCGATCGTCTCAACATCGAACCAACGTAATTAAAATTACAAAATTTAAATTACAATTCCAGTATCGATTCTATACATGAAATCGACCCTATACATTTTCCGGAAAAGAAAGTGCGTAATAATAAATCCTAAATTCGGTCAACCCCCGAATTTTTACTATTACAAACATTCAACCACACAAAACGAATCTCGACATGTCCGAGAGTTTAATAATCATGATAATTAATTAAAAAACAATTAATTAAATCCAACCATGATAGCCGTAGAACAATAATCGAACATATACATGAACACGAAACCAAACGCTCTGATACCATTTGCTGGGATTCGATGTCCCGGGCTATCAAAATTGCGGAACCGATAACCCGATCAAAAACCCTCGATCACCGAAGATTGGATCCCCGACTCATCCGCAGGAGTCCGACCTTTGGAGACTACGCGCCCGAAGACACGCAGCCCGCCCCCAGCCGATTTTCTCCTACGAGTCGGATCCACGAACGCGAACCACCTCACGAGCTGGGGCCCGACCGAACGCCATCGAGACCCGAAGGCCCCGTGTGCCCAGCCGAACCCCCACGAGGGGTTCGCGATCGTCTACGGACGATCGCTGGGATCGCTACGGGCGATCCCCGGGCTGCTCGCGGCAGCCCCGCAGCGAGTCGATGACTCGCTGCCCTAGCGCACGGGGTCAGCCCCGTGCGAGCCGCTACGGGTGAACCCGTAGCACGCACGGGGTCGCTGCGAGTCACCCCGCAGCTGACCCGCGATCGATCCGAGGATCGATCGCATCCCTCGGCTTCGGCCGAGGGTTTCCCGTATCCGCGCCACGCGCCTCCGACGAGGGGGCCGGCGGATCCTCCCGCCGTGGCACCAGCCCACGGCGGATCCCCGACGATCGAACCCTAGGTTCGATCGTGTGCCCCGGCTCCAGCCGGGGCTCCCTCTCTCGTCGCGCATCCGGCGGTCCGAACCCTAGGGTTCGACCGCCGCGTTCGATCCTCGCCGGGGATCTCGAATCCCCGTCCCCGAGGTTCGTCGTTTTCCCGGATCGCGTCGTTCATGTATACATCACAATTATTCAACGCACATATAATCATAGAAGGGGGTTTCTCGATTATTACCTTGATTCGTTGTACGGAGAAACGAATCGTTGATGACCTCGTGATCTTCCCGCGTATTCCTTGCACTTCGTCCGAACGTCGGGTGGGCGACGAGCTATCGAACTTTATGGATCTACCTCACTCTCAAGACTTTATGAATTCCGTAGGTTTTCTTAGTTATGAAAAGTGAAGACCATGTAGTGCTTATATAGGCTACGTAGGGGATCATAAGGAGAATAAATATTGGGCTTCAATATTGAAAATTAAATTGGGTCCAACCCAAATCTATTTATTCTTATCAATATTAATTTTATTTATTTTCCACTATATAAATAAAATTGCACTCCCAATATTATTACATATTATATCAAATAATATTTCTCCATCTTAGTATTATTTATTCCGTGTATTTAAGATTTAAATATCCATGAATAAATTTATTTATTGCTCAATAAATAATATTCATCTCTTATATCCGAGACTAGTACCGTTCAACCTTTATTATTGTGCGGAACGAATCCACTCATGAGGTTTACACAATAATTCCTTATGAACTCATCTCGGGGATATTATCAACCCTTCCGGGATACACTAACCCTTCAAGAATTCACGGCATGCCATATATAAAATATAGTGACCCAACTTAACCGGTAATTAACCCAATATTAAATCGGTTAATTCATTTGGTAAATCAAAGTCACTTATATTAAATATACACACCCGCAATTGTTTCAGGGATTAAGAATAAAATACTCCGAGTCTCAAATCAATTATCGCCGAGCAATCCTAATTGATGAGTCTCAAGCTAATCCGCCCAATACACCAAGTGTACAAGTGTGATAAAATAATTAAGATAAATTATTTTCTCTCTCACACAACGACTATACCGATGGATTAGTTCGTGTCCATCTAGGTCGTGAGCAACTGTTCGATTAAATACGAGTAACCGATAGTATGATCTTCTGTGCGCCCATGCAGCACCATACTAACTACAACGTATAAAATCCAGAACTATGATTTGCATATAATTAATTATAAATAATTAAATGCAAATAATTGTTTATTATCTAAATAGATTAAATGCTATGATCGGGAGTTTACCGTTACTTAAATCTAGACATTAAGTACACAACTCCAACACCCACCTCGACGGTGAGGATCCTCCAAGAGGCGGCGAGTCGCCGGACTCGCCGCGGGGGCTGCTGGGAGCAGCCCCACCCATCGATCGCCAAGGCGCGATCGGGATCGCGTGAACCCCGTCTCGCGGGGGTTCGGCTGGGGGCGGGCCGCGTGCCTTCGGGTGCTTGGTCTCCAAAGGCCGGACTCCGGCGGATGAGTCGGTGTTCGTGTGATCTCCGGCGAAGGGTTCGTTCGGGTTATTGGTTTCCGCAAATTTAAATAACCCGGGATATCGAATTCCAACAATTGGTATCAGAGCGTACGGTTACGTTTTTCGTTAATTGTTTCGATAATCGATTCTCGATATATATGGCCATAGATTAATTTAAATTTTTAAATTATTGTGCTATATTGTTCTACGTACTTGATTTTCTCTCTTGTATGAATCTTGTGAATTTTTATTAAATTAAAAATCAACGGAAAAATATATTAAAAATCGAGGGTTTTCGGAAATCGAACCGGATCGATCGGACGAGGGCTTGAAGCGGGACCGGGCTGTATGGCGGCTGGAGGTCGACGGCATCAACTACCAGTGGTGGTGGTCGCCGGAGGTCGACCGCTGCCGTGAGGCCAAGCGGTTCAGCCGCTACGCGCGGCGGCTCGTGGGTCGCGGCTTCGGCTGTGTACTCGGAGCGGGCTGCTGTGCGGGCTGTGTACGGGCTGCTCGTGCGGTGGTGGCAGCGGGTCGATGGTGTGGTTCGTCAAGGGAGACGCCATGCCGGAGATTGACCAAGAGACGCTGCTGGCCATCGGAGAAGACGATCGAAGATGCGGCTGCTGGGAATTGTTTTCTCGCTGCTGTATAGGTGCGTGAATTGAGGCATAGCATGACATGAATTTATTCATGGTAAAGGTGCTGGACATGTCTCGTTTGCATGGCCTTTGATGTGCATGTGGTATGCACATGGCGTGCATGTAATTACATGCATGAAACCAAATTAATATTTTGGTTCAGTGGGTTCGATTGGGAATTTGGGATGACCGGATTTTTCGTTTCGGTTCGTCCCGGTAAATCCGATCTTTCCGGAAATAATTTAATCTTTCTAATTTTATTTAATTTAATTTTGGAATTAATTCCAATTCTATTTGGATTAGATTTCTTAATTATGGAATTAAATAATGGAATTAGATAGAGAGTTAAATTAGGAAAGAAAGTCCTAGTTTCTCTAGATATCCTATACCTACTTGGATTAGAAGTCTTAAGAAGAATCAAAATTCGATTTTGATTAGAATTCTTGAGATCTAATCTAAATAGGATTGAGAAATTATTAAAATATTGATTTTATTTAATTTAAGTATTTTATTTAAAATCATTAGATTAATTCAAAATTTATTTTGGATTGGAAAATCTTGGATTTTATTTAGAATAGAATTAAATATGGAAATCAATGGATTTTAATAATATTGATTTTATTTAATTTAAGTATTTTATTTAAAATCATTAGATTAATTCAAAATTTATTTTGGATTGGAAAATCTTGGATTTTATTTAGAATAGAATTAAATATGGAAATCAATGGATTTTAATAATATTGATTTTATTTAATTTAAGTATTTTATTTAAAATCATTAGATTAATTCAAAATTTATTTTGGATTGGAAAATCTTGGATTTTATTTAAAATAGAATTAAATATGGAAATCAATGGAATTGATTTTATTTAATTGGAGTATTTTATTTAAAATCATTAGATTGATTCAATTTTTTTTTTTTTGAATTGGAATCTTGGATTTTATTTAAAATAAATTAAATATGAGAATCAAAGAATTTTTCCGTCGCTCGGCAAAGTATTCAAGACGTAAAATGAAGACTCAAGACAAGCATGCTGGAATTCATCAAGGTACGAATAGTCGAGAAATAATTTTACTTGAGTAATTATTTGATTATTTGTGAACGTACTTGCATGAAATGTATGTTTGTTATTATGCTTATGTGTATTTAATTATGCATTAGATAGCGTATCCCTTTGTTATAAAAAGCTAAGTGGGAGAGGGTATGGAAACATATCCATGGTCTCCATTGCTGTTCTCTTGGTGACTTTTATGGACTTTTGAAGTTCGTATAGACAAGTCATTGGAGGAGAATTCTTGTAATTCCTCTTACGAGAAACATTGATTAAGTTTATCAAACAATGCCTAATTTGTCTTTCCAAAACTGATTTCAAGTCGACTCATTCTCACCCCGGGGAGTGGAATGGAGCCAAAGCCACTTGGTCATGTCGAGGACACAAATTAGAGACTTTCGTGTCATTTGATGACTAGATCGATTGTCTGCTCGGCTCCCTCATTCTATGAGAGATAGGGTTGTTCGCATGGTGAATCACTGGTTAGAAACTTCGAGTTTCACTTATGATTCTCCGCGTCTTGATTTACAAGATTGAATGAATCAAGTAATTGGGAGTCAATTATAAAAGTCTCTTAGTGTAGTAAACGTCCACACAACGTGGCTTGCTATGCTGACGGATTTTGGATTAATTGATGTAGACAGTTGTAAGAAATTGTGAAGAGTTGTGAAGTTGTCGTAAACGTCCACACAACGTGGCTTGCGGTGATGTAGCAATTCCAAACGATTTACTTTGGTGCTGAGTAATGGTTTACACTTAGATACGCCTTATAGTATTCCTCCCACCGAGGTTCCGCTATAAGTGATGTATGACCGAAGGAAATCTAATTGCTAAATCATTTGGATAGGTAAACGTCCACACAACGTGGCTTGCCATATCTGATGGGATTTTAGATGTGATTAGTGGTTTAATGATATTATTTGAGGGAGGTAATATCGGAGATTAAATCGATTGTTTGTTGTTATATGTGCTCATAGATTAGGAAATGGCTTTGAACCCACTTTATGTGATACGTAAGGATTTTAAACTCACTGGTCCCTAAATGTAATGATTGGAATAGAGATCTAGACATTACCCAAACTGTTGAAGAGTACAAGGTTGTACTCAATAAGCTTTGTCCTCCCGAGCTTATTGACATAGGCGGCTAGACAAGAAGCGATGAGGATACTCAGAAAGGCCATTCACTTCGAGAAAACGCTTAAACACGTTTTTGAGATGATTGACCTTTTGGACGAGTTGAGACGGAAATCGCAAGCTCTTGTAGCCAATGCCAAAGGTTTCGAACCTAAGGGCAAAATCGGGGGAAAGGAAAAGCAAGCAAAGAAACCCAGTGGTCCTAAGTTACTTGGACCACGAGATGGGACGAGAAAGCCATGAGGCAAGTATTCTCGATACAAACAGTCTGGGTACTGGAAGTCTGATTATCCTCTCAAAGAAAGTACGAAATTCTTCTTTAGTCGTAAAACATAGTCAGTGGTATTATCTACCGGAACCTGGTGTGTAGATATGGAACCACTGACGGTATGTGCATTTTTAAATGCAAAGGTTCCAGGAAACCTAACGACTTGGAAAAGAAGAAATCGTAGTCTACATGGGCTATGCTGTAAGGAGGCAGCTGTTGCAGTGGAGGACATTTTATAGGATTTCATTTTGAGTTATTGCTTTTATGTACCTTTCATATTAGAAAGAACTTTGTTCTGGATTTCTAATGAATGGATATTTTATTTCTTTTAATCATTTGATGGTTATAAGAAGAAATAATGATATTATCTATTTTGGTACATTAGCTAGCAATATATAAATGATGAATCCTGAGTCCACCACGATGCAACGAACCGTTTTATATAACTCATTTTACTAATAAGAGATTTCTTTATTAAATCATTTATACTTGTGGATTCTTATGCTAAGTCATATTTATTCAAATAAGAAGTTCAAAGGTCGAAAATTGATTATAAGATCAATTAAGTTGAAGGAGTGGATCTTCTGACCTAAGAATCTAATTTGGAAGATAATACGACTAAGCAATCCTTTATGGATATAAGATATAAGATCCGGACAAGTATTAGAATTGATTGACTCTGATTTATGATCAGAGCTTGGGATTGGATCCCATGTGACTACACCATACAGTCCTCTGTAAGATTGGTGTGTCGGAAATAAGAAATGGAACTCTTATAGAAATAGTAAAAGCATGAGTTAAACGGAACTACCTATGTTCTATGGATATGTCTTGGTAACAACGGCACATTCAAATGTGGTTGTAGAATATCCTAGAAGAACAAAAGATGTGTGTTCAATAGTACTATGAACCAGAAGGACGTTATAAGTTCTAACGCCCGGTTCTTAGAGAAAGACTATATGATGAACCACAAGCCCAAGGTGACGTAATACTTTGAAATGAGAGAGAAAGATTAAGACTTAGAACCAGCCGAACCGAGTAGCGGTACACCACTAACTGCACCTACTGTTATCACTGTTTATACACCGGAATGCCATTGTAGTGGGAGGTTGTGGGACAACCGGAGATATTCATAAGACTAGGAGAGTCTTCGGACTCTGGACCTAGTATACATGAAATCGATCCCTAGATCTACATGAAGGCCGTACTAGATCTAAATGTGCCTTCTTGGAAGAGCAATAAGGATTATTGCTAAGAGGCGAGATCATTTAGAGTACAAGCTTAGTTGATCCATTTATGGATTGAGACAAAGCATTGAGTTCGTGGTACTTGCAAATTGATGAGATAGTCCATTTTATGGATTCATCAAAAGCATAGACGAATTATGTGTATTAGAAACGTGATGGAAAACAAGGTGGTGTTTCTCGGAGGTTTTATGTAGATGACGTTCTTATCATTGGCAACAATGTAAAGATGTTGTCAGACATAAAATGATGGTTGTCTAGAAAAATCGATATATGAGATGAAGAAGAAGTTAGAGCATGTTCTTAAGATCTAGGATCTCAAGAAAAGAACATTGTACTTCTCCTGGACATCTTGCATATATATGATTATGGTTCGTTTTAACATGCATGATTCCGAGAAAGGTTCGTTACCTTTCAGAGACGGAATGCATCTATCTAAGGATATGTGTTTTGGAACACAAAAGATGATAGAAGCAATGATAGCAATTTCCTACACTTTGAGTGTGGAAAGCTTAATAAATGCAATGTTGAAAAACGAGAACCTGATATCGGCTATGCAGTGAGCATAGTGGGAGGATATCAAGGTAATCCTGGAAAGGAATATTCGACTGCCGTAAAAGTACTTTCGAAGTACTGTTCTAGACTACGAAGCAGACGAGTTTTTCCTTTGGATTACATTCTCTTAGATTTCTAATCAAATGAGGACCGGTGTAAGTCGATATCAGGCTATGTGTTTCACTATTGAATGAGAAGGAGTTTTAACATGGAAGAGTGATAAGCACGATGCTTTTCGGACTATGCCATGGGTAACCAAATAGCGGCCTCAGAGGCAGCGGAAGTTTTGGTATAACTCCGGGATAATCTCTGGGACTTAGATGTGATTCTTAATTTGCCAAAGGCTATGTAAATAGCGGTGCGATGGCAAATGGTAAGAAATCACAAGTCCATGAGTGTAAGATAACACATAGTGCAAGTACCACCTGATACGAGTCATCGTCGAGGGAGACGACGCTGTAGTCACCAAGATAACTTCAGAGCGGCAACCTAGAGTGCTCATTCACATAGTACTTCTTGGAAGTACAACTTAAGCACGTGATGAGTATGGGAGTCGGGAGTTTGGAGAAAATGACTAGACCTTAGTACAAGTGGGAGATTGTTGGAGTTGTGTACTTAATGTCTAGATTTAAGTAACGGAAACTCACGATCCATTGCCACTAATCTATTTAATTAAATAAACAATTATTTGAGTTTAATTATTTATAATTAAATATATGCAAATTATAGTCCTGGATTTTATACGTTGTAGTTAGTATGGTGTTGCATGGGCGCACAGAAGATCATACTATCGGCTACTCGTATTTAATCGAACAGTTGCTCACGACCTAGATGGACACGGACCAATCCATCGGTATAGTCGTTGTGTGAGAGAGAAAATAATCTATCTTGATTATTTTATCACACTTGTACACTTGGTGTATTGAGCGGATCGTTGAGATTCATCGATTAGGATTGCCGGCGATAATCGATTCGAGTCTCAGTGTATTTTATTCTTAATCCCCGATATTGTTGCGGGTGTGTATATTTAATATAAGTGACTTTGATTTACCAAAGGAATTAACCGATTTAATTATTGGGTTAATTACCGGTTAAGTTGGGTCACTATATTTCATATATGGCATGCCGTGAATGATTGACCGGAAAGTGTATCCCGTAAGGGTTGATAATATCCCCGAGATGAGTTCATAAGGAATTATTATGTAAACCCTGCAGGTGGACTCGTTCCGCATAATAATTAAGGTTGAATGGTACTAGTCTCGGATATAAGAGATGAATAAATTAATTACCAATAAATTAATTTTATTCATGGATATTTATATCTTAAATACACGGAATAAATAATACTACCGGAGAAATATTATTTGATATAATATGGTTTAATATTGGGAGTGCAATTAATTTTATATAGTGGAAAATAGAATTAATTAATATTGATAAGGATTAATGGACTTGAGCATTGGGCTCAATTTAATCTTCAATATTGGAAGCCCAATATTCCACCTCCTTAAGATCCCCTACGTAGCCTATAAAAGCACTACATGGTCTTCTCTATTCTCATAACTTGAAGATCACAATTCTAGAGAGAGAAAGTAGAGAGGAGGATCCATGGAGTTCGGTAGATCGTCGCCCACACGACGTCCGGGCTAGTGCAAGGAATACGTGGGAAGATCTCAAGGTCATCATAAGATCTCGTTTCTCCGCACAACGAATCGAAAGGTGAATTAAATAATTGCTATTTAATTCTTGTTTTATTGAATCAATTATCGAAAAACAAGATCCAAAGATCGAACCCGGATTAGACGAACGATCACGCGGTGGTGGCGAAGCCACCGGACCGCGTGGGATCGCCCGGCTAGGGTTTGAGGCGCGCGGAGGAAGAAACCCTCGGCTGGGCCGAGGGCTTGCGATCGATCCAAGGATCGATCGCCGGGGGCACGGGCTGGTGCCGTCCCCCTCCCCACCTCGACGGTGGGGATCCTCCAAGAGGCGGCGAGTCGCCGGACTCGCCGCGGGGGCTGCTGGGAGCAGCCCCACCCATCGATCGCCAAGGCGCGATCGGGATCGCGTGAACCCCGTCTCGCGGGGGTTCGGCTGGGGGCGGGCCGCGTGCCTTCGGGTGCGTGGTCTCCAAAGGCCGGACTCCGGCGGATGAGTCGGTGTTCGTGTGATCTCCGGCGAAGGGTTCGTTCGGGTTATTGGTTTCCGCAAATTTAAATAACCCGGGATATCGAATTCCAACAATCCGCTACGGGAAAACCCGTAGCTCGCGGCCGAGCCCGTGCGTTCGAGCCCTCGGCGTCCAGCCGAGGCTCACGCCCCCTCGACCCATCCCATCGAGCCGTTGAGCCGCCGGCGGTCCGGTGATCTTCGATCACCACCGCCCGGTTCAACCTCGATATGGGTCTCGCCATCGGATCTTGGTTCATGATATTTCTACGATAATTAAACGATAAAATCATAAAGAGGGTTTTACGATTTACCTCGTTCTCGTTGTTCGGAAAAACGAAGAACTCAATTTGACGACCTTGAGATCTTCCGACGTATTCCTTGCACTAGCTCGGACGTCGTGTGGGCGACGATCTACCGAACTTCATGGATCTCCCTCTCTACTTTCTCTCTCTAGAATTGTGATCTTCAAGTTATGAGAATAGAGAAGACCATGTAGTGCTTTTATAGGCTACGTAGGGGATCTTAAGGAGGTGGAATATTGGGCTTCCAATATTAATGATTAAATTGAGCCCAAGCCCAAATCTATTAATCCATTAATATTAATTAATTCTATTTTCCACTATATAAAATTAATTGCACTCCCAATATTAAACCATATTATATCAAATAATATTTCTCCGGTAGTATTATTTATTCCGTGTATTTAAGATATAAATATCCATGAATAAAATTAATTTATTGCTAATTAATTTATTCATCTCTTGTAACCGAGACTAGTACCATTCATCGTTAATTATTATGCGGAACAAATCCACCTGCAGGGTTTACATAATAATTCCTTATGAACTCATCTCGGGGATATTATCAACCCTTACGGGATACACTTTCCCGTCAAGTATTCACGACATGCCATATATAAAATATAGTGACCCAACTTAACCGGTAATTAACCCAATAATTAAATCGGTTAATTTCTTTGGTAAATCAAAGTCACTTATATTAAATATACACACCCGCAATAGTATCGGGGATTAAGAATAAAATACTCAGAGATTTAAATCGATTATCGCCGGAAATCCTAATCGATAAATCTCAAACGATCCGCTCAATACACCAAGTGTACAAGTGTGATAAAATAATTAAGACAAATTATTTTCTCTTTCACACAACGACTATACCGATGGATTGGTCCGTGTCCATCTAGGTCGTGAGCAACTGTTCGATTAAATACGAGCAACCGATAGTATGATCTTCTGTGTGACGTCGCACACCATACTAACTACAACGTATATAATCCAGGATTATAATTTGCATATATTTAATTATAAATAATTAAACGCAAATAATTGTTTATTTAATTAAATAGATTAATGGCTATGGATCGTGAGTTTCCGTTACTTAAATCTAGACATTAAGTACACAACTCCAACAATCTCCCACTTGTACTAAGGTCTAATCATTTCCTCCAAACTTCCGACTCTCATACTCATCACGTGCTTAAGTTGTACTTCCAAGAAGTACTATGTGAATGAGCACTCTAGGTTGCCGCTCTGAAGTTATCTTGGTGACTACAGCGTCGTCTCCCTCGACGATGACTCGTATTGTTGGAATTCGATATCCCGGGTTATTTAAATTTGCGGAAACCAATAACCCGATCAAACCCTTCGTCGGAGATCACATGAACGCCGACTCATCCGCCGGAGTTCAGCCTTTGGAGACCACGCACCCGAAGGCACCCGGCCCGCCCCCAGCCGAACCCCCGCGAGTACGGGGTTCACGCGATCGATGATCGCGTGCGATCATCATGATCGATGGGGCTGCCCAGCAGCCCCCGCGGCGAGTCCGGCGAGTCCGGCGACTCGCCGCCGCATAGGAGGTCGGCCCGCCTCCAGCTGGGCCGTCGCGGGGCCCAGCCCGCTGCCGGCGATCGATCCTTGGATCGATCGCACCCCCCGGCGTCCAGCCGGGGTTCGCTCCATGCGCGCACGCCGAAACCCTAGACGGCGATCGCCGTGGTCCGGCGATCCTAGATCGCCACCACGCGTTCGTCGTCTAATCCGGGGTTCGAACTTTTGGATCTTTGTTCTTCGATAATTGATTCAATAAAACAAGAATTAAATAGCAATTATTTAATTCACCTTTCGATTCGTTGTGCGGAGAAACGAGATCTTATGATGACCTTGAGATCTTCCCACGTATTCCTTGCACTAGCCCGGACGTCGTGTGGGCGACGATCTACCGAACTCCATGGATCTCCCTCTCTACTTTCTCTCTCTAGAATTGTGATCTTCAAGTTATGAGAATAGAGAAGACCATGTAGTGCTTTTATAGGCTACGTAGGGGATCTAAAGGAGGTGGAATATTGGGCTTCCAATATTGAAGATTAAATTGAGCCCAATGCTCAAGTCCATTAATCCTTATCAATATTAATTAATTCTATTTTCCACTATATAAAATTAATTGCACTCCCAATATTAAACCATATTATATCAAATAATATTTCTCCAGTAGTATTATTTATTCCGTGTATTTAAGATATAAATATCCATGAATAAAATTAATTTATTGCTAATTAATTTATTCATCTCTTATATCCGAGACTAGTACCATTCAACCTTAATTATTATGCGGAACGAATCCACCTGCAGGGTTTACATAATAATTCCTTATGAACTCATCTCGGGGATATTATCAACCCTTCCGGGATACACTGTCCGGTCAATCATTCACGGCATGCCATATATAAAATATAGTGACCCAACTTAACCGGTAATTAACGCAATAATTAAATCGGTTAATTCCTTTGGTAAATCAAAGTCACTTATATTAAATATACACACCCGCAACAATATCGGGGATTAAGAATAAAATACACTGAGACTCGAATCGATTATCGCCGGCAATCCTAATCGATGAATCTCAACGATCCGCTCAATACACCAAGTGTACAAGTGTGATAAAATAATTAAGATAAATTATTTTCTCTCTCACACAACGACTATACCGATGGATTGGTCCGTGTCCATCTAGGTCGTGAGCAACTGTTCAATTAAATACGAGTAACCGATAGTATGATCTTCTGTGTGGGCCCGACACACCATACTAACTACAACGTATAAAATCCAGGACTATAATTTGCATATATTTAATTATAAATAATTAAATGCAAATAATTGTTTATTTAGTTAAATAGATTAGTGGCAATGGATCGTGAGTTTCCTTTACTTAAATCTAGACATTAAGTACACAACTCCAACAATCTCCCACTTGTACTAAGGTCTAGTCATTTCCTCCAAACTCCCGACTCCCATACTCATCACGTGCTTATGTTGTACTTCCAAGAAGTACTATGTGAATGAGCACTCTAGGTTGCCGCTCTGAAGTTATCTTGGTGACTACAGCGTCGTCTCCCTCGACGATGACTCGTATCAGGTGGTACTTGCACTATGTGTTATCTTACACTTATGGACTAGTGATTTCTTACCATTTGCCGTTGCACCGCTATTTACATAGCCTTTGGCAAATTAAGAATCGCATCTAAGTCCCAGAGATTATCCCGGAGTTATACCAAAACTTACGCTGCCTCTGAGGCCGCTATTTGGTTACCCATGGCAGAGTCCGAAAAGCATCGTACTTATCACTCTTCCATGTTAAACTCCTTCTCCTTCAATAGTGAAACACATAGCCTGATATCGACTTACACTGGTCCTCATTCGATTAGGAATCTAAGAGAATGTAATCCAAAGGAAATGTTCGTCTGCTTCGTAGTCTAGAACAGTACTTCGAAAGTACTTTTACAGCAGTCGAATATTCCTTTCCAGGATTACCTTGATATCCTCCCACTATGCTAACCGCATAGCCGATATCAGGTTCTCGTTTTCAACAATGCATTTATTAAACTTTCCACACTCAAAGTGTAGGAATCTGCTTTCATTGCTTCTATCTCCTTTTGTGTTCTAAAACACATATCCTTAGATAGATGCATTCCGTCTCTGAAAGGTAACGAACTTTTCTCGGAATCTTGCATGTTAAAACGAACCATAATCGTACAAGATATCTAGAGAAGTACAATGTTCTTTTCTTGAGATCCTAGATCTTAAGAACATGCTCTAACTTCTTCTTTATCTCATATATCGATTTTTCTAGACAACCATCATTTTATGTCTGACAACATCTTTACATTGTTACTAATGATAAAATGTTATCTACATAAAACCTCCGAGAAACACCACCTTGTTTCCATCATGTTTCCCATACACACGATTCGTCAATGCCTTTTGATGAATCCATCAAATGGACTATCTCATCAATTCGCAAGTTCCACGATCTCTAGCTTCGTTTCAATCCATCAATGGATTAACTAAGCTTGTACTCTAAATGATCTTGCCTCTTAGCAATAATCCTTATTGCTTTCCAAGAAGGCACATTTAGATCTAGTACCGCCTCTATGTAGATCCAGGGATTGATTTCATGTATACTAGGTCCAGAGTTCGAAACTCTCCTAGTCTTATGAATATCTCCGGTTGTCAAACAACCTCCCACTACAACGGCATTCCGGTGTATAAACAGTAATAACAGTAGGTGCAGTTAGTGGTGTACCGCTACTCGGTTTGGCTGGCTTCCAGTCATTATCGTTTTCTCTCTTTTCAGAAGTATCACGTCATTTTGGGCTTGTGGTTCATCTAATAGTCTTCCTCTAAGAACCGGGCGTTAGAACTTATAACGTCCTTCTGGTTCATAGTACTATCGAACACACATCTTTTGTTCTTCTAGGATATTCTACAACCACATGCGTCGTTGTTTCCAGACATATCCATAGAACATAGGTAGTTCCGTATAACTCATCTTTTACTATCTCTATAAGAGTTCCATTTCTTGTTTGCGACACACCATTTCTACACAACAGTGTATGGTGTAGTCATTTGGGATCAAATCCCAATCTCTGATTAGTATGCCATGCATTCCTCAGACAGGTACTTGCCTCCGCGATTAATCGCAGGCTACAAATGGATATACCTTGATGGTTCTCCACAATTGCTTAGTGTCCATTGACTTGTCAAAACACATGCTTTTGTGGCACATCAGGTATTCTAATCCATTTCTCGAGTAATCATCAAATGAAGTACTCGTACCTTATTGTCTGAGTAGACATAGGTCTGCATACATCAGAGTCAATCAATTCTTATACTTGTCCGGATCTTACATCTTATATCCATAAAGGATTGCTTAGTCATATTATCTTCCAAATTAGATTCTTAGGTCGGAAGGTCCACTCCTTTATGGATATTACTTAATTGATCAAATAATCAATTTTCGACCTTTGAACTTCTTATTTGAATAAATATGACTTAGCATAAGATTCCACAAGTATAAATGATTTAATAAAGAAATCTCTTATTAGTAAAACGAGTTATATAAAACGGTTCGTTGCATCGTGGTGGACTTGGGATTCATCATTTATATATTGCTAGCTAATGTACCAGAATAGATAATATCATTATTTCTTCTTATAACTATTAAATGATTAAAAGAAATAAAATATCCATTCATTAGAAATCCAGAACAAAGTTCTTTCTAATATGAAAGGTACATAAAAGCAATAACTCAAAATGAAATCCTATAAAATGTCCTCCACTGCAAATGCTGCCTCCTCTACAGCATTGCCCACATAGACTACGATCTTTTTCTTTTCTAAGTCGTCAGGTTTCCTGGAACCTTTGCATTTAAAATGCACATACCGTCAGTGGTTCCATATCTACACACTGGGTTCCGGTAGATAATACCACTGACTATGTTTTACGACTAAAGAAAATTTCGTACTTTCTTTGAGAGGATAATCAGACTTCCAGTACCCAGACTGTTTGTATCGAGAACTCTTGCCTCTTGGCTTTCTCGTCCCATCTCGTAGTTCAAGTAATCTTAGAACCACTGGGTTTCTTTGCTTTCTTTTCCTTTTCCCCGATTCATGCCTTTAGGTTCGAAACCTTTGGCATTGGCTACAAGAGCTTGCGATTTCCGTCTCAACTCGTCTAAAAGGTCAATCATCTCAAAAACGTTTTTAAGCGCTTCCTCGAAGTGACTGGCCTTTATGAGTATCCTCATCGCTTCTTGTCTAGCCGCCTATGTCAATAGGCTCGGGAGGACAAAGCTCACTGAGTACAACCTTGCACTCTTTAACAGTTTGGGTAATGTCTAGATCTCTATTCCAATCATTACATTTAGGGACCAATGAGTTTAAAAATCCTTACGTAATCACAGAAAGTGGGTTCAAAGCCATTTCCTAATCTATGAGCACATATAACAACAAACAATCGATTTAATCTCCGATATTATCTCCCTCAAATAATATCATTAAACCACTAATCGCATCTAAAATCCCATCAGATATGGCAAGCCACGATAGTGTGGACGTTTACCTATCCAAATGATTTAGCAATTAGATTTCCTTCGGTCGTACATCATCATTAGCGTTACTTCGATGGGAAGAATACTAAGAAGCGTACCTAAGTGTAAACCATTACTCAGTATCTAAGAAGATTGTTTGGGACACGTATATTCACCGCAAGCCACGTTCGTGTGGACGTTTACGTTAACATACGCTCCTTTACTCCCTTCTATAACTGTCTACATCAATCGTTCCAAAATCCCATTCAATGTAGCAAGCCACGTTCGTGTGGACGTTTACTACACCAAAAGACTTTTACAATTGACTCCCAATTACTTGAATCATTTAATCTTGTAAATCAAGACGCGGAGAATCATAAGTGAAACTCAAAGTTTCTAACCAGTGATTCACCATGCGAACGACCCTATCTCTCATAAATGAGGGAGCCGAGCAGACAATCGATCCACCTTCAAATAGATGGTACGACTGCCTCTAATTTGTGTCCTCGACATGACCAAGTGACTTTGGCTCCATTCCACTCCCCGGGGTGAGAATGAGTCGACTTAAAGTCAGTTTTGGAAAGACAAATTAGACATTGTTTGATAGACTTAATCAATGTTTCTCGTAAGAGGAATTACAAGAATTCTCCTCCAATGACTTATCTATACGAACTTCAAAAGTCCATAAAAGTCACCAAGAGAACAGCAATGGAGACCATGGATATGTTTCCATACCCTCTCCCACTTAGCTTTTTATAACAAAGGGATACGCTATCTAATGCATAATTAAATACACATAAGCATAATAACAAACATACATTTCATGCAAGTACGTTCACAAATAATCAAATAATTACTCAAGTAAAATTATTTCTCGACTATTCGTACCTTGATGAATTCCAGCATGCTTGTCTTGAGCCTCCATTCTACGTCTTGAATACTTTGCCGAGCGACGGAAAAATTCTTTGATTCTCATATTTAATTTTGCTCCAATTAAATAAAATCAATTCCATTGATTTCCATATTTAATTCTATTTTAAATAAAATCCAAGATTATCCAATTCAAAATAAATTTTGAATTAATCTAATTATTTTAAATAAAATACTTAAATTAAATAAAATCAATATTATTAAAATCCATTGACCTCCATATTTAATTCTATTCTAAATAAAATCCAAGATTTTCCAATCCAAAATAAATTTTGAATTAATCTAATGATTTTAAATAAAATACTTAAATTAAATAAAATCAATATTTTAATAATTTCTCAATCCTATTTAGATTAGATCTCAAGAATCCTAATCAAAATCGAATTTTGATTCTTCTTAAGACTTCTAATCCAAGTAGGTATAGGATATCTAGAGAAACTAGGATTTTCTTTCCTAATTTAACTCTCCATCTAATTCCATTATTTAATTCCATAATTAAGAAATCTAATCCAAATAGAATTTGAATTAATTCCAAAATTAAATTAAATAAAATTAGAAAGATTAAATTATTTCCGGAAAGATCGGATTTATCGGGATAAACCGAAACGAGACCGCTCGAATCAAAATTCCGTGCCCCATCGAACCATGCACATGTGGGTGTGCATCAACGGGCTGGCCATGCATGTGGATATGCACGCACCAAGCCATACAATTTTGCATGGAGCAAAATAGTCCACGGCCATGTGCATGCCAAACACGCACAGCATCCATTAATCGCATGCAGCAGCGCGATTAAAAGATCGTCTTCTTCGGCGAGGGGTGCAGCGGCTTAGTCGATCTCCGGCACGTCGTCTCCTCTGACTATCTATGCCATCGACTTGCTGCGACCCACCGCACGAACAGCCCGCGATTGAGATCGCCGAGCTCGACTCCGAAACCGCCAACGCGACCGCCGAGCTTAGCCTCCGGCTGCCGGCGAACCACCACCACTGGTGGCTTACGTCGGCACGCCCAGCCGTGCCCCGCTCACGTTCAGCAGCCATCGAGCTCCGAGCCTTGGCGCACCAGCAGCCCACGATCCGAAGCCGAAGCCGCGAACCGAAGCCGATGCCGCCAATCGTGACCTTCGAACGCCGCTGCCGGCTGCCGGCGAACCACCACCACTGGTGGCATACGCCGACACGCCCAGCTGCGTTCAGCCCGCTTCCAGCAGCCCGCACAGCCCGTGAAAGGCGTGCCCAAGCCGCGATCGACAAGGTTCGTTTTCTCCGAAAAAAAATCCTCGATTTTTAATATTTAATTTTTCCAACAAACACAATTCATACAAGAGAGAAAACATAGACGTAGAACAATATAGCACAATAATTTAATAAAATTAAATTAATCTATGGCCATATATATCGAGAATCGATTATCGAAACAATTAACGAAAAACGTAACCTGGCTCTGATACCAATTGTTGGAATTCGATATCCCGGGTTATTTAAATTTGCGGAAACCAATAACCCGATCAAACCCTTCGTCGGAGATCACATGAACGCCGACTCATCCGCCGGAGTTCAGCCTTTGGAGACCACGCACCCGAAGGCACGCGGCCCGCCCCCAGCCGAACCCCCGCGAGTACGGGGTTCACGCGATCGATGATCGCGTGCGATCATCATGATCGATGGGGCTGCCCAGCAGCCCCCGCGGCGAGTCCGGCGAGTCCGGCGACTCGCCGCCGCATAGGAGGTCGGCCCGCCTCCAGCTGGGCCGTCGCGGGGCCCAGCCCGCTGCCGGCGATCGATCCTTGGATCGATCGCACCCCCCGGCGTCAAGCCGGGGTTCGCTCCATGCGCGCACGCCGAAACCCTAGACGGCGATCGCCGTGGTCCGGCGATCCTAGATCGCCACCACGCGTTCGTCGTCTAATCCGGGGTTCGAACTTTTGGATCTTTGTTCTTCGATAATTGATTCAATAAAACAAGAATTAAATAGCAATTATTTAATTCACCTTTCGATTCGTTGTGCGGAGAAACGAGATCTTATGATGACCTTGAGATCTTCCCACGTATTCCTTGCACTAGCCCGGACGTCGTGTGGGCGACGATCTACCGAACTCCATGGATCTCCCTCTCTACTTTCTCTCTCTAGAATTGTGATCTTCAAGTTATGAGAATAGAGAAGACCATGTAGTGCTTTTATAGGCTACGTAGGGGATCTAAAGGAGGTGGAATATTGGGCTTCCAATATTGAAGATTAAATTGAGCCCAATGCTCAAGTCCATTAATCCTTATCAATATTAATTAATTCTATTTTCCACTATATAAAATTAATTGCACTCCCAATATTAAACCATATTATATCAAATAATATTTCTCCAGTAGTATTATTTATTCCGTGTATTTAAGATATAAATATCCATGAATAAAATTAATTTATTGCTAATTAATTTATTCATCTCTTATATCCGAGACTAGTACCATTCAACCTTAATTATTATGCGGAACGAATCCACCTGCAGGGTTTACATAATAATTCCTTATGAACTCATCTCGGGGATATTATCAACCCTTCCGGGATACACTGTCCGGTCAATCATTCACGGCATGCCATATATAAAATATAGTGACCCAACTTAACCGGTAATTAACCCAATAATTAAATCGGTTAATTCCTTTGGTAAATCAAAGTCACTTATATTAAATATACACACCCGCAACAATATCGGGGATTAAGAATAAAATACACTGAGACTCGAATCGATTATCGCCGGCAATCCTAATCGATGAATCTCAACGATCCGCTCAATACACCAAGTGTACAAGTGTGATAAAATAATTAAGATAAATTATTTTCTCTCTCACACAACGACTATACCGATGGATTGGTCCGTGTCCATCTAGGTCGTGAGCAACTGTTCAATTAAATACGAGTAACCGATAGTATGATCTTCTGTGTGGGCCCGACACACCATACTAACTACAACGTATAAAATCCAGGACTATAATTTGCATATATTTAATTATAAATAATTAAATGCAAATAATTGTTTATTTAGTTAAATAGATTAGTGGCAATGGATCGTGAGTTTCCTTTACTTAAATCTAGACATTAAGTACACAACTCCAACACGTATCAGGTGGTACTTGCACTATGTGTTATCTTACACTTATGGACTTGTGATTTCTTACCATTTGCCATCGCACCGCTATACACATAGCCTTTTGGCAAATTAAGAATCACCTCTAAGTCCCAGAGATTATCCCGGAGTTATACCAAAACTTCCGCTGCCTCTGAGGCCGCTATTTGGTTACCCATGGCAGAGTCCGAAAAGCATCGTGCTTATCACTCTTCCATGTTAAAACTCCTTCTCCTTCAATAGTGAAACACATAGCCTGATATCGACTTACACCGGTCCTCATTCGATTAGAAATCTAAGAGAATGTAATCCAAAGGAAATGCTCGTCTGCTTCGTAGTCTAGAACAGTACTTCGAAAGTACTTTTACAGCAGTCGAATATTCCTTTCCTAGATTACCTTGATATCCTCCCACTATACTAGCCGCATAGCCGATATCAGGTTCTTGTTTTCAACAATGCATTTATTAAGCTTTCCACACTTAAAGTGTAGGAAACTGCTTTCATTGCTTCTATCTCCTTTTGTGTTTCAAAACACATATCCTTAGATAGATGCATTCCGTCTCTGAAAGGTAACGAACCTTTCTCGGAATCTTGCATGTTAAAACGAACCATAATCATATATATGTAAGATGTCCAGGAGAAGTACAATGTTCTTTCCCAGAGATCCAAGATCTCAAGAACATGTCCAACTTCTTCCTATATATTTCATATTGATTTATCTAGACAACCTCATTTTATGTCTTGACAACATCTTTACATTGTTACCAATGATAAGAATGTTCTCTACATAAAACCCGAGAAACACCACCTTGTTCCATCACGTTTCCAATAACATGATTCGTCTATGCTTTGATGAATCCATAATATGGACTATCTCATCAATTTGCAAGTACTACGAACTCAATGCTTTGTTCCAATCCATAAATGGATTAACTAAGCTTGTACTATAAATGATCTTGCCTCTTAGCAATAATCCTTATTGCTTTCCAAGAAGGCACATTTAGATCTAGTACTGCCTTCATGTAGTTCTAGGGATCGATTTCATGTATACTAGGTCCAGAGTTCGAAGACTCTCCTAGTCTTATGAATATCTCCGGTTGTCCCACAACCTCCCACTACAATGGCATTCCGGTGTATAAATAGTGATAACAGTAGGTGCAGTCAGTGGTGTACCGCTACTCGGTTCGGATGGTTCTAAGTCTTAATCTTTCTCTCTCATTTCAAAGTATTACGTCACCTTGGGCTTGTGGTTCATCATATAGTCTTTCTCTAAGAACCGGGCGTTAGAACTTATAACGTCCTTCTGGTTCATAGTACTATTGAACACACATCTTTTGTTCTTCTAGGATATTCTACAACCGCATTTGAATGCGCCGTTGTTTCCAGACATATCCATAGAACATAGGTAGTTCCGTATAACTCATGCTTTTACTATTTCTATAAGAGTTCCATTTCTTGTTTACGACACACCATTTCTACACAACAGTGTATGGTGTAGTCATTTGGGATCAAATCCCAATCTCTGATTAGTATGCCATGCATTCCTCAGACAGATACTTGCCTCCGCGATCAAATCGCAGGCTACAAATGGATATACCTTGATGGTTCTCCACAATTGCTTAGTGTCCATTGACTTATCAAAACACTTGCTTTTGTGGCACATCAGGTATTCTAATCCATTTCTCGAGTAATCATCAAATGAAGTACTCGTACCTCAGTGTCTGAGTAAACATAGGTCTGCATACATCAGAGTCAATCAATTCTTATACTTGTCCGGATCTTACATCTTATATCCATAAAGGATTGCTTAGTCATGTTATCTTCCAAATTAGATTCTTATGTCGGAAGGTCCACTCTCCTTCAACTTAATTGACCAAATATCAATTTTCGACCTTTGAACTTCTTATTTGAATAAACATGATTCAGCATAAGAATCCACAAGTATAATTGATAAAGAAATCTCTTATTAGTAAAACGAGTTTTACTACGGTTCGTTTCATTGTGGTGGACTCAGGATCCATCATTTATATATTGCTAGCCAATGTACCAGAATAGATAATATCATTATTTCTTCTTATAACCATCAAATGATTAAAGAAATAAAATATCCATTTATTAGAAATTCAGAACAAAGTTCTTTCTAATATGAAAGGTACATAAAAGCAATAACCCAAAATGAAATCCTATAAAATGTTCTCCACTGCAACTGCTGCCTCCTCTACAACATTGCCCATGTAGACTACGATTTCTTCCTTTCCAAGTCGTCGGGTTTCCTGGAACCCTTGCATTTAAAATGCACATACCGTCAGTGGTTCCATATCTACACACCAGGTTCCGGTAGATAATACCACTGAATATGTTTTACGACTAAAGAAAATTTCGTACTTTCTTTGAGAGGATAATCAGACTTCCAGTACCCAGACTGTTTGTATCGAGAATACTTGCCTATTGGCTTTCTCGTCCCATCTCGTGGTTCATGTACCTTATGACCACTGGGTTTCTTTGCTTGCTTTTCCTTTCCCCCGATTTTTCCCTTAGGTTCAAAACCTTTGGCATTGGCTACAAGAGCTTGCGATTTCCGTTTCAACTCGTCTAAAAGGTCAATCATCTCAAAAACGTGTTTAAGCGTTTCCTCGAAGCGACTGGCCTTTATGAGTATCCTCATCGCTTCTTGTCTAGCCGCCTACGTCAATAGGCTCCGGAGGACAAAGCTCATTGAGTACAACCTTGTACTCTTCAACAGTTTGGGTAATGTCTAGATCTCTATTCCAATCATTACATTTAGGGACCAGTGAGTTTAAAAACCTTACGTATCACAGAAAGTGGGTTCAAAGCCATTTCCTAATCTATGAGCACGTATAACAACAAACAATCGATTTAATCTCCGATATTATCTCCCTCAAATAATATCATTAAACCACTAATCGTATCTAAAATCCCATCAGATAAGGCAAGCCACGATAGTGTGGACGTTTACCTATCCAAATGATTTAGCAATTAGATTTGCTTCGGTCGTACATCATCATTAGCGTTACTTCGATGGGAAGAATACTAAGAAGCGTACCTAAGTGTAAACCATTACTCAGTATCTAAGAAGATTGTTTGGGATACGCACATTCACCGCAAGCCACGATAGTGTGGACGTTTATGTTAACATACGCTCCTTTACTCCCTTCTATAACTGTCTACATCAATCGTTCCAAAATCCCATTCAATGTAGCAAGCCACGATAGTGTGGACGTTTACTACACCAAAAGACTTTTACAATTGACTCCCAATTACTTGATTCATTTAATCTTGTAAATCAAGACGCGGAGAATCATAAGTGAAACTCGAAGTTTCTAACCAGTGATTCACCATGCGAACGACCCTATCTCTCATAAATGAGGGAGCCGAGCAGACAATCGATCTAGTCATCAAATGACACGAAAGTCTCTAATTTGTGTCCTCGACATGACCAAGTGGCTTTGGCTCCATTCCACTCCCCGGGGTGAGAATGAGTCGACTTGAAATCAGTTTTGGAAAGACAAATTTGGCATTGTTTGATAAACTTAATCAATGTTTCTCGTAAAAGGAATTACAAGAATTCTCCTCCAATGACTTGTCTATACGAACTTCAAAAGTCCATAAAAGTCACCAAGAGAACAGCAATGGAGACCATGGATATGTTTCCATACCTTCTCCCACTTAGCTTTTTATAACAAAGGGATACGCTATCTAATGCATAATTAAATACACATAAGCATGCATACATGAAATAAAGCACATAGAATATTATCACATAATCAAAATAATACTAGAATATTATTTTCCGACTATTATGGCTTTATCGCATCCCCGTATGCGTCTTCTAGTCTTTAGTCTTCGTTCTTTGAATGCTCCATGTGACGGGAATATTAATTCCAATATTTAAATCTATTTATTTTTAATAAATCCAAAAGTTACTTAATTCGAAAATTAAGTCAATCGAATAAATCAAAAATAAAATTAAATATTATTAATATTTTTATTATTTTTATTTTCCTTTCCAATTCCATTAAATCTCTAGAATCCTATCCAAGACCCATTTGGAATATTCTAGAAGATATCCATAATGAAATAAGGAAATAAAATAATTTAGGACTCCTAGTCCTTCCAAATTAATTCCTTTCCTAATCCATTAAAAATTCCATAAAGGAATAATTAAATAAGGAAAAATTAATTTGGGACTCCTAAACTTTCCAAATTAATTATTTTCCTAATCCATTAAAAATTTCATAAAGGAATAATTAAATAGGAAAAATAAATTAATTATAAATTTATTCCTTTTCCTAATCTATGAAAATTCCCAAGAATAGGAATAATCAATAAGGAAAAATAAATTTATTCTAAATTTATTCTTTTCCTATTCCATGAGAATTCCCAAAAATAGGAATACTCAAAATAGGAAAACCGAATAATTTAGGAAAGTTGAATCTTGGTAGGAGAGCACGGGTTGGGGATCCCCGTACCCCCCACCATCGATCGCCGGTCGAAAGGGCACGCCACCGCCGCCGCCGCCCAGCCGGCGCACCACCTCCCATGGTGGCATCGCGCTCGGCCGAGAGGCTCGAAGGGCAGCCCCCTCCCCTCGATCGATTGATCATATGGGATCGATCATGGGGTTGATCGATCCCCGGTCCTTCCCTCTCTTCGTCTCCTCCGTCACATTTTTCCGGTCGTCGTTTCGTCCTCGATCCAACGTAAAATAAATTACAAATTTATTACTACGTTATCCGGTATCGATTCTCTACATGAAAACGACCTCAAACAATTTCCGAAAAAATTAAGAACAAACATTCACAACACAAGAACGAATATTGACATCACCGAGAGTTTAATAATCAAGAACATTATTATGACATTAATTAACAATAATTAAATCTAGCCATAATAATCGGAAACCCTGCAAGGTAGAACAATTTATCGAAAAATACCATGAACTAAAACCAACGCTCTGATACCAATTTATTGGAAATCGATATCCCGGAATTAATAAATTTAAATAAATAAATTATCTAATTAATTCCGACAGAAATCCTTCGGAGATCGAATATCCGGAGTTGTCAAATTGCGGAACGACAACTCCAATCGACTCCCGGTTGCCGGAACAATCCGCCACGAACCACCACGAAGCGCCGGACTCAACCAAAACCCTAACCGCGGCAAAGCCGCGGCAAAGCCCTTGGCAGCCCCCTTGGCACGCCCAGCCCTCGCCCGGTGATCGCACGACCAGCCACGGTCCAGCTGTGGCTTGCGATCACCAACAGCCCACCGCCGCGCGAGCGGCGGTCCAGCCGTGCGAGCGGCGACCAGCCCGCGCGAGCGGTGCTCGCACCGTGCGAGCGGGGCTGCTCCAGCAGCCCGCTGGAGCCTCGTGCGGTGCGTACGGGGCTGCTCGCAGCAGCCCGCTGAACGTGCACGGGGAGGGCTCGGACAGCCCGCGAATCCGCTACGGGAAAACCCGTAGCTCGCGGCCGAGCCCGTGCGTTCGAGCCCTCGGCGTCCAGCCGAGGCTCACGCCCCCTCGACCCATCCCATCGAGCCGTTGAGCCGCCGGCGGTCCGGTGATCTTCGATCACCACCGCCCGGTTCAACCTCGATATGGGTCTCGCCATCGGATCTTGGTTCATGATATTTCTACGATAATTAAACGATAAAATCATAAAGAGGGTTTTACGATTTACCTCGTTCTCGTTGTTCGGAAAAACGAAGAACTCAATTTGACGACCTTGAGATCTTCCGACGTATTCCTTGCACTAGCTCGAACGTCGTGTGGGCGACGATCTACCGAACTTCATGGATCTCCCTCTCTTCTTTCTCTCTCTAGAATTGTGATCTTCAAGTTATGAGAATAGAGAAGACCATTTAGTGCTTTTATAGGCTACGTAGGGGATCTTAAGGAGCTGGAATATTGGGCTTCCAATATTAATGATTAAATTGAGCCCAAGCCCAAATCTATTAATCCATTAATATTAATTAATTCTATTTTCCACTATATAAAATTAATTGCACTCCCAATATTAAACAATATTATATCAAATAATATTTCTCCGGTAGTATTATTTATTCCGTGTATTTAAGATATAAATATCCATGAATAAAATTAATTTATTTCTAATTAATTTATTCATCTCTTGTAACCGAGACTAGTACCATTCATCCTTAATTATTATGCGGAACAAATCCACCTGCAGGGTTTACATAATAATTCCTTATGAACTCATCTCGGGGATATTATCAACCCTTACGGGATACACTTTCCCGTCAAGTATTCACGGCATGCCATATATAAAATATAGTGACCCAACTTAACCGGTAATTAACCCAATAATTAAATCGGTTAATTCCTTTGGTAAATCAAAGTCACTTATATTAAATATACACACCCGCAATAGTATCGGGGATTAAGAATAAAATACTCAGAGATTTAAATCGATTATCGCCGGCAATCCTAATCGATAAATCTCAAACGATCCGCTCAATACACCAAGTGTACAAGTGTGATAAAATAATTAAGACAAATTATTTTCTCTTTCACACAACGACTATACCGATGGATTGGTCCGTGTCCATCTAGGTCATGAGAAACTGTTCGATTAAATACGAGCAACCGATAGTATGATCTTCTGTGTGACGTCGCACACCATACTAACTACAACGTATATAATCCAGGATTATAATTTGCATATATTTAATTATAAATAATTAAACGCAAATAATTGTTTATTTAATTAAATAGATTAATGGCAATGGATCGTGAGTTTCCGTTACTTAAATCTAGACATTAAGTACACAACTCCAACAACTCTGACCCCTAGTTTTGAGCAGTTTCGCATGAGTTATAATATGTGTAAATTATCTTATACTCTTGCGCAACTCCTGACTGAACTGAAGGCGGCAGAGGGGATCTACAAGAAGGGCAAGTCTCAAGCGCTTGTAGCTACCAAGTCCAAAGGCTTGAAGCCTGTTGGAGGTAAGGGCAAGAAAAGGAAGCAAGCCTGGAAACCCAGTGGTGCCAAGAGGAATGGACCACGAGTGGGGGCTGCCAAGCCAAGAGGCAAGTGCTTCCGATGCAATAAGTCTGGACACTGGAAGTCTGAATGTCCTCTCAAAGGCACGAATTTTTCTTTAGTCGTAAAAACATAGTCAGCGGTATTATCTACCAGAATTCTGGTGTGTTGATATGGAACCACTGACGGTATGTGCATTTTAAATGCAGGGGTTCCAGAAAACCCTGCGACTTAGAGAAGAAGAGTTCGAGTCTACATGGGCAAAGCTGTAGAGGAGGCAGCTGTTGCAGTGGAAGACATTTATCTATAAGTAGTTAAATAGGATTTCATTTCGAGTTTATTGCTTTATGTACCCCTTTAATTTTAGAAAGAACTTCTGTTCTGAATTTCTATTATTTATGAATGGATATTTTATTTCTTTAACATTTGATGATTTTGATAAGAAATAATGGTATTATCTATTCTGGTACATTAGATAGCAATAATATGAATGAAGAATCCTTAGTCTACCACGATGCAACAAACCGTTCTATAACTTGTTTTACTTATTAGATATATTTCTTGTTAAATCATTATACTTGTGAATTCTTATACTTAGTAGTATTTATTCAAATAAGATTCAAAAGGTCGAAATTGATTTGATCAATTATAGTTGAAGGAATGGACCTTCCGACCTAAGAATTTAATTTGGAAGATAATACAACTAAGCAAACCTTTATGGATAAAGGGTAGAATTCGGACAAATATTGAGAACGATTTAATACTGATATATGCAGACGTATGTGTAATTAGAAAGGTGCGAGTGATTCTTTTAAGAATACTCGAAGATGGATTAGAATGCTTGATGTGCCATAAAAGCGAAGTGTTTTAGACACAAAGCTGTTATGGGGAACCTTCTAAGTATATTCATTAGAAGCCTGCGACTTTGTCGCGGAGGCTACCACATATATAAATAACACATACCATAATCAAAGAATGGGATTGGATCCCAAATGACTGCACCATACACTCACGTGTAGAAATGGTGTGTCGAAAATAAGAAATGAAATTCTAATCGTAAAAGGACAAGTTGTTCGTGTTGGAGTTGTGTACTTAATGTCTAGATTTAAGTAACAGAAACTCACGATCCATTGCCACTAATCTATTTAATTAAATGAACAATTATTTGCGTTTAATTATTTATAATTAAATATATGCAAATTATAGTCCTGGATTTTATACGTTGTAGTTAGTATGGTGTGTCGGGCCCACACAGAAGATCATACTATCGGTTACTCGTATTTAATCGAACAGTTGCTCACGACCTAGATGGACACGGACCAATCCATCGGTATAGTCGTTGTGTGAGAGAGAAAATAATCTGTCTTGATTATTTTATCACACTTGTACACTTGGTGTATTGAGCGGATCGCTTGAGACTTATCAATTAGGATTGCCTTTGATAATTGATTCAAGTCTCAGAGTATTTTATTCTTAATCCCCGATACTATTGCGGGTGTGTATATTTAATATAAGTGACTTGATTTACCAAAGGAATTGACCAATTTAATTATTAGGTCAATTACCGGTTAAGTTGGGTCACTATATTTTATATATGGCATGCCGTGAATACTTGACGGGAAAGTGTATCCCGTAAGGGTTGATAATATCCCCGAGATGAGTTCATAAGGAATTATTATGTAAACCCTGCAGGTGGATTTGTTCCGCATAATAATTAAGGTTGAATGGTACTAGTCTCGGATACAAGAGATGAATAAATTAATTAGCAATAAATTAATTTTATTCATGGATATTTATATCTTAAATACCAGGAATAAATAATACTACGGAGAGAATATTATTTGATATAATATGGTATAATATTGGGAGTGCAATTATATTTATATAGTGAAAAATAAATATACTTAATAATAGTAAGGATTAATAGATTTGGGCTTGGGCTCAATTTAATCACTATTATTGGAAGCCCAATATTCCACCTCCTTAAGATCCCCTACGTAGCCTATAAAAGCACTACGTGGTCTTCTCTATTCTCATAACTTGAAGATCACAATTCTAGAGAGAGAAAGTAGAGAAGGAGATCCATAGTGTTCGGAGGATCGTCGCCCACCCGACGTTCGAACAAGTGCAAGGAATACGTGGGAAGGTCTCAAGGTCTTCAATAAGATCTCGTTTCTCTGCACAACGAATCGAAATGTGAATTAAATATTTCCGCTATTTAATTCATATTTATTGAAATATTATCGAAAAACAAGATCCGATAAACGGGGATCCAAACCGGGACGAGTCGGGAGGTGGCGATCAAGGATCGCCGGACCGCCGGCGACTCGAGACCCGGCTGGACGGATCAGCCCATGGGAGCCCTCGGCTGAGCAGCCCACAGCCCGCCTAGGCGGCGGGCGATCGCTCGCGGTTGGAGCGATCGAGCGGTCGCGGTTTCGGTCGTGGCTAGGGTTCGATCGGGCTGCTCCTCCGCGATGCTCCGGGCTGTTCGGTCGTGGTTTCCGGGGCGTCGATCGGTGTCGGTTTTACGACGACTCCGGGTGATCGATTTCCAACAATTGGTATCAGAGCGTACGGTTACGTTTTTCGTTAATTGTTTCGATAATCGATTCCCGATGTATATGGCCATAGATTAATTTAATTTATTAAATTATTGTGCTATATATATTGTTCTACGTCTATGTTTTCTCTCTTGTATGAATTTTTGTTGAACAGAAAAATTAATTATTAAAAATCGAGGAAGGTTTTTTTTTTGAGATAACGAACCTTGATAATCGCCGCGGCAAAGGCATGGACCCGGCTGCTTCGGTTGCTCTCGGAGCAGAGGCGAGGTGGCTGGTCGCATAGGCTGGGCTTTTGGCAGAGATCGACGGCTTGATTCACCAAGGGAGGTGGTCGCCGGATGTCGATCGCCGACGTGGCTGGGAGCGGGCTGCTGGTGCGCCAAGGCTCGAAGCGGGCTGCTGGGGCAGCGGCTGGACATATGGGCTCGTCGACTTGGCGTTCACCATCGTGGGATGGTTCGCCGGAGGTCGACGGATGTCCGGCGTGTTGCAGCTGCTCGATCCGGCGAGCGCCGGCGCGATCGATCGAACGGCGTTTCGGTCGACATGATCGCGGGCTGCTCGTGCGTGGGTTGTGACGAGGTTGATGGTGTGTGTCGTCGGAGGAGACGCCATGCCGGAAATCGACCGGGCTCGTGCACAGACTCGCCGAAGAAGACGATCGATTTCTTTTGGGCGCCGCTGCTGTAATTTTTACAAGGGGTGTCGGCCGACATCTTGTTTGTCAGCAGCCGACACCATGTGATTTTTGCATGTGCGTAAAGGAGATGGCCTTGCTAAATGATTTAATTCATTCTTTTGCATGGGTTGGTGCGATTGCATGTTGTGCATGTCTTCATGCATGGCTAGCCCCTCATGCATGGTTTCAAAAGGCTCGATTGGGATTTTGGGATGACCGGAATTGTTTTGGTTCGTCCCGGTAAATCCGATTTTTCCGGAAATAATTTAATCTTTCTAATTTTATTTAATTTAATTTTGGAATTAATTCAAATTCTATTTGGATTATATTTCTTAATTATGGAATTAAATAATGGAATTAGATGGAGATTGAAATTAGGAAAGAAAATCCTAGTTTCTCTAGATATCCTATACCTACTTGGATTAGAAGTCTTAAGAAGAATCAAAATTCGATTTTGATCAGGATTCTTGAGATCTAATTTGAATAGGATTGAGAAATTATTAAAATATTATTTTATTTAATTTAAGTATTTTATTTAAAATCATTAGATTAATTCAAAATTTATTTTGAATTGGAAAATCTTGGATTTTATTTGGAATAGAATTAAATATGGAAATCAATGGATTTTAATAAAAAAAATTGATTTTATTTAATTTAAGTATTTTATTTAAAATCATTAGATTAATTCAAAATTTATTTTGAATTGGAAATCTTGGATTTTATTTAAAATAGAATTAAATATGGAAATCAATAGAATTGATTTTATTTAATTGGAGTATTTTATTTAAAATCATTAGATTGATTCAAATTTATTTTGAATTGGAATCTTGGATTTTATTTTAAAATAAAATTAAATATGAAAATCAAAGAATTTTTCCGTCACTCGACAAAGTATTCAAGACGTAGAATGAAGACTCAAGACAAGCATGCAGGAATTCATCAAGGTACGAATAGTGGAGAAATAATTTTACTTGAGCAATTATTTGATTATTTGTGTACGTACTTGCATGAAATGTATGTTTGTTATTATGCTTATGTGTATTTAATTATGCATTAGATAGCGTATCCCTTTGTTATAAAAAGCTAAGTGGGAGAGGGATTGGAAACAATGCCATGGTCTCCATTGTTGTTCTCTTGGTGACTTTTATGAGCTTTCGAAGTTCGTATAGACAAGTCATTGGAGGAGAATTCTTGTAATTCCTCTTACGAGAAACATTGATTAAGTTTATCAAACAATGCCTAATTTTTCTTTCCAAAACTGATTTCAAGTCGACTCATTCTCACCCCGGGGAGTGGAATGGAGCCAAAGTCACTTGGTCATGTCGAGGACACAAATTAGAGACTTTCGTGTCATTTTATGACTAGATCGATTGTCTGCTCGGCTCCCTCATTCTATGAGAGATAGGGTTGTTCGCATGGTGAATCACTGGTAAGAAACTTTGAGTTTCACTTATGATTCTCCGCGTCTTGATTTACAAGATCGAATGGATCAAGTAATTGGATGTCAATTGTAAAAGTCTTTTGGTGTAGTAAACGTCCACACTATCGTGGCTTGCTACATTGAATGGGATTTTGGAACGATTGATGTAGACAGTTATAGAAAGGAGTAAAGGAGCGTATGTTAACGTAAACGTCCACACTATCGTGGCTTGCGGTGAATATGCGTATCCCAAACAATCTTCTTAGATACTGAGTAATGGTTTACACTTAGGTACGCTTTATAGTATTCTTCCCATCGAAGTAACGCTATAATTGATGTACGACCGAAGCAAATCTAATTGTTAAATCATTTGGATAGGTAAACGTCCACACTATCGTGGCTTGCATATCTGATGAGATTTTAGATGTGATTAGTGGTTTGATGATATTATTTGAGGGAGATAATATCGGAGATTAAATCAATTGTTTGTTGTTATATGTGCTCATAGATTAGGAAATGGCTTTGAACCCACTTTCTGTGATACTTAAGGATTTTAAACTCACTGGTCCCTGAAAGTAATTATTGGAATAGAAATCTGGACATTGCCCAAACTGTTAAAGAGTACAAGTTTGTACTCAGTGAGCTTTGTCCTCCCGAGCCTATTAATGTCTCAACTAATGAGGAAAGGACTGATTTTGATATCATGTTCAAACTCAAGTTGGTGTTTAAACATGACATAGGCGGCTAGACAAGAAGCGATGAGGATACTCATAAAGGCCAGTCGCTTCGAGGAAACGCTTAAACACGTTTTTGAGATGATTGACCTTTTGGACGAGTTGAGACGGAAATCGCAAGCTCTTGTATCCAATGCCAAAGGTTTTGAACCTAAGGGCAAAATCGGGGGAAAGGAAAAGCAAGCAAAGAAAGCCAGTGGTCCTAAGTTTCTTGGACCGCGAGATGGGACGAGAAAGCCAAGAGGCAAGTGTTCTCGATGCAAACAGTCTGGGTATTGGAAGTCTGATTATCCTCTCAAAGAAGGTACGAAATTTCTTTAGTCGTAAAACATAGTCAGTGCAATATTATTTGATATAATATGGTTTAATATTGGGAGTGCAATTAATTTTATATAGTGGAAAATAGAATTAATTAATAATAGTAAGGATTAATAGATTTGGGCTTGGGTTCAATTTAATCACTATTATTGGAAGCCCAATATTCCACCTCCTTAAGATCCCCTACGTAGCCTATAAAAGCACTACATGGTCTTCTCTATTCTCATAACTTGAAGATCACAATTCTAGAGAGAGAAAGTAGAGAGGGAGATCCATGGAGTTCGGTAGATCGTCGCCCACACGACGTCCGAGCTAGTGCAAGGAATACGTGGGAAGATCTCAAGGTCATCAAAAGATCTCGTTTCTCCGCACAACGAATCGAAAGGTGAATTAAATATTTCCGCAATTTAATTCATGTTTATTGAAATAATTATCGAAAAACAAGATCCGAAAGTCGGAGACTCAAACCGGGATCAACCGAGGTGGTGGCGGTCGAAGACCACCGGACCACGGGCTGGTTGAAGGCTCCCGGCGGATGAGTCCCCGCGAGAACTCGGCTGGACAGCCGAGCGCCCGCCTAGGCGGCGGCGATCGCTCGCGGCTGGAGCGATCGAGCGGCTGCGGCTTCGGCCGTGGCTAGGGCTCGATCGGGTTCTCCTCCGCGACGACTCCGGGCTGTTCGGTCGTGGTTTCGGGACGTCGATCGGAGTCGGTTCTACGACGATTCCGGGATATCGATTTCCAACATCCAACACTCGGGGTGGAGAAGTTGGTGCCCCGGCTTCCCGGACCAGATCTCGAATTGTCTCCGCCCAGGGCGGCGAGACAGATTCGTTGGGGATCATGGAATTGGTAGACTCTTACAAAGAATTCCCTGACTCCACTGATGTGGTGATGACTGATGCTGTTCCCAATCAGGGTTTGCCTCCCTCTGGATCATCCTCACTTCTGCAAGTCAAGCTCGAAGGGGACAAGAAAAGAAAGAAAGTTGATGGGGGTGTTATTGATGTGACTGAATCTCCTCCCCGTGCTGACATGAGTCAGTCTGTTTTTGGAGTTGAGAAAGTTCTTTCTGACAAGTAAGTTTTCTTTACTTTATGCTCTTTCTTTATTTTTCAAAACATTCAATCTTATTCTTATGTTTTATTTCTTGGCTAAGTTTTCCCAGGAAAAACTTCCATCTGTGCTCCTTCCCTTCTTCTCTGGCAAAGGCCCCATTGACCCTGTCACTACCCTGGGCAATCCTGTAGGTGATTCAATTGATGCAGTTGGGAGGTGCTGGACCTCAAAGCTCAATGACCTGATGGACCATGAGGAACATGCCTTTTCCCTGGCCCTTAAACTGGCCAGTCAAAGTGCAGTTGCCATCTCTGGTGCTCATACCATGGCTGAGAAACTCAGAGCTGAGGTGACCAAGCTTCGCATCACCAGCACTGGTCAAGAAACACAAGTAAAGGAGCTCAACGCAGCCTACATAGCCGCGGCAGGGGACAGGGATAGGTGGAAGAAGGTTGCAGAAACTGCACGGGCAGAGGTGGGGAAGTTCAAGTCTGAGATGCAAGAAGCCTTGAAAACCATCAAGGAAAAAGAAGAACAGATTGATGATACCCAGGACAGCTTTGTCAGGGAAAAGAAAGAGCTAATGGATGAGGTGGCCAAAGTCACCAAGGAACTGAAACAGGCCCAGGATGATTTTGCACAATCCATGGAAAGAGTTGTGGAGCTTGAAGCCCTACTGGACTCACCTGCTCACAATCCTAGGCTATTGACTGACCTCCTCTATGTCACAGCTTATGCTGATCTTATTAGGTCTGCAGCAAAGGAGAAGAATGATGCGGCCAAAGAGTATGGGCTTAAACTCCTCAAGGATCACATGAAGGGATGCACTCTGGATTCCAGAGTTCCTCAACCTTTCATGGATCTGGAAGTTGTCCATGGAATTGACATGAGATGGTGGCCCTCATACAGTCTCCTCTCTATGCCTGGTGAACCTGCAAAGCTAGCTGATGATACTCCTGTTGATGAAGAAGACTTTGAAGATGAGGGTTTGGATCTGCTTGGTGTTGGGCCTGATGGCAAGCCAAAAGATCCTCTGGTAACCCCCCTGGTGATGGTAATTCCACCTCCTGAGTTTGACAACTTAGGAGTCTGCTAAAAATGATCTCTACTCTGAGTGTAAAAACCTCAGAGGTTTTTATTTAAGTTTTTATTCTGGTTTGGGCCTGTGGCCATAAAACAATATTTGCTATTTCTGTTTTGGATTTTAAAGCCAGTTTTTGCCTGGGGCATGTTTTAATATTTTGCTGGTGTGTAATAACTTAGTAAGTTATTTTTGGATATTATCCTTTGGGTCTTACTAATGACCCTTCCACCGTTTTGTTTAGGTTTCTTTTTACCACTATTATCTATCACTTTACATGTCAGTTTAGCTTGTTTGGTGAATCGTAATTCTTGTGAATAGATAACTTTTGGCTCACACCCAAGTTTTATTTTAAAACCTTGTTGGGACTCTTTGTGAGTTTTTTGTACTGCAAAAGTGATTTTCGGATTTAGTTACCTCTCGGAATTCTCTCTGATTCTAAGTAACATTTTTCTCCTCCATATCTCCTTTTACAAAGACTGACCGATCCTGTGGTTTGTTCTTTATGAATACCTTTTAGGATTTTCTTCGGACAATTATCTCCTCCAGAGCGATTCTTGAGTTTCTTTTACTCTTTTGAATCTTCGCGCTGAATGGAGTGTTCGGCCCCATAATCTACAGATTTTTTGGGTCTTTACCGAACCTTAGTATTCCCTTCCTTAGGAATACTCAATACTTTTATTTTACCGGGAAATTTATTCTATTTCCCGGGGGCAATATTTTTCTATGTGATAGGCAAAATATAACTTTAAGAACCATACATATATATCTCTTAGTAAATATTGAAAAAGATTTACCAGAGTAATCAAAAAGGTTTTTACAAAATTGACATTTTTACAAGAAGTCAAAAATTTAACCTTTTGGTTTTTAATGATAAAACTTTTTTAAATGCAACGCATTCCATCTATACTGATCCTTGGTCCCGTCGAGAAGCTCTAACTCGTACGCTCCGTTTTGGAGGCAATGGCTCACTCTAAACGGTCCCTCCCAGTTCGGCCCCAGTGCTCCCTGGTGCGTTCCTAAGATTTTCTTCAGCACCAAGTCTCCCTCTTGGAATTCTCGTGTTTTTTACTTTTGAATTAAATAATTTTGCAATTCTTTGTTTGTTCATGACATTTAGAGAATCAAAAGCTAACCTTCTTTCTTCAAGAAGATCTAACTCTTTGCGGATGGTTGCTTCATTCTCCGGGGAGATTTCCTGAGCGGTCCGATGTGATAACACCGTTATTTCCGCTGGAATCACCGCTTCCGTTCCAAAAGCAAAAGAATAGGGGGTCTCTCCAGTGGCGTTTATGGCTGTGGTACGATATGAACACAGAACCTCTGGGAGTTCATCCGCCCATTTTCCTTTGCGGCTTTCCAATTTTGATTTGATGGTATGTTTTAGTATTTTATTAACTGCTTCAACTTGACCATTTGTCTGGGGGTGGTAAGGAGTAGAGAATAGCCTTCTAATTTTCCATTTTGCACAGAACTCCTCTACCTCGGCCCCATCAAATTGTTTTCCGTTATCGGAAATGATTGACTCGGGTAAACCGAATGGACATATAATGTTTTTCCATATGAACTTAATGACCTGGGGTTGATCAATTTTGTTCAATGGTTCTGCTTCAACCCACTTGGTAAAATAGTCGACTGCTATGATCGCATATTTCACTCTGCCCCGTGCGGTTGCTAGTGGTCCGATCAAATCGATACCCCACCGAGCAAATGGCCACAGGCTGTAAATGGATTTAAGGGCTTCTGGGGAAATACGGATGTTATGCCCATTTGTCTGGCATTTGACACATTTACGTGCATATCCGACTGCGTCCTTTCTCAGGCTTGGCCAGTAAAATCCTTGCCCCATGGTTTTGTGTGCCAGGGATCTTCCCCCCCGCATGGTTTCCACATACACCATCATGTATTTATTCCAGGATTTTAAATCCTTCTTCCTTCGACACACATTTTAGTAGTGGAAGGGAATAACTTCTTCTGTAAAGTTGTGAGTTTATCAAAGCATACTTTGCTGCTCGGGTACGAAGTTGTTTTGCTTCGGTTTTATCTGCTGGTACTTCCCCAGTATCTATGTACCGTTGGATGGGAATCCGCCAGTCTTCTCCGGCCCCGGCAAGTATTTGCATTTGTACTTCTCTTTGTTACACTGATGGGGACATTAATTTTGTCAAAACAATATTTGAGAAGTCTGCTGAGCCCTCAGCTGATGCTAACTTTGACAGGGCGTCAGCTTGTGAATTGTGTTCCCGTGGGATTTGTTCAATTAGAACTTCAGGGATTTTTTCGCAAAGTTCCCATACCAATTTAAGGTATTTTACCATTTGTTCACCCCTGGCTTCATAGTCCCCACTTACATGGTTTACTACTAGTTGAGAGTCCATAAATACATGAAGTTTTCTTGCCCCGACGGCTATAGCCAATTCCAACCCAAAAATGAGAGCTTCGTACTCTGCTTCATTGTTAGACGTGGGGAATTCAAATTTCACCGCATGGGTTACTGAATCTCCGTCGGGACTGAGTAATACCACACCTGCCCCCGAGCACGCGGTGGTAGATGATCCATCTACGAACAGCTGCCAGGCGCGTGGTTGATTCTGGGATTTCTCAAGGAAAGTTAATTCCACAATAAAATCTGCCAGGGCTTGCGCTTTGATTGCTGTCCTTGGGGCGAAAGTTATGTCATACTGACTAATTTTTAACACCCAACGCAGGAGTCTCCCGGTGATATCTGACCGGTGCAATACTTGCCTTAAAGGCATAGTAGTCAAAACTTCGACGGGATGCTCGAATAAGTACGCCGAGAGTTTTCTAATTGACACTATTAAAGCATATGTTAATTTTTCCAGTGGAGTGTATTTAATTTCTGCCTCATGTAGTACTTGGCTCACAAAATAAATTGGGAAGTGTTGTATTCCTTCTGCCCTTGTCAGGATTGCGCTGATGGCGTGTTCTGAGGCGGCCAAGTACAAATACAATTTTTCTTCTGGTTTAGGTGCCACAACTACTTTAGGATTGGACAAATACTCCTTTATCCGTACAAAGGCTTGTTGGGCATCCTTTTTCCAGTGAAATTCCTGACCTTTGTTGGAAGCAAATAACGGACGAGTCTTATCTCCCAGGCAAGAAATGTATCTATTCAGGGCGGCTAAACGACCCGTGAGTCATTGTACCCCTTTTATGTCCCGGGGCTCTTGCATATCCAAAATTTCTTGGACTTTGGTAGGGTTGGGCTCAATGCCTTTCTCGCTAACCACATGCCCCAGGATCATCCCTTTCTTGATTCCAAAATTACATTTCTTGGGGTTTAATTTCATGTTATAATGCCCCAGAATTTAAAAAACTTCTTCGAGGTCTTTGATATGATCCGATTCATTTTTACTTTTTACAATTATATCATCAATGTATACTTCCATCGTTACACCAATTAAATCAGAAAACATTAGATTTACCAACCTTTGATAGGTGGCCCCTGCATTCTTCAAGCCGAAAGGCATTCTTTCCCAACAATAGATCCCTTTTTTTGAGTAGAACGTCGTGTGTTCAACGTCGTCTGGATGCAGGGGAATTTGATGGTACCCGGCCTTGGCGTCTAGTGTTGAGAATATTGCGTGACCTGTCAAATTATCAACCACAAGGTTGATGTGTGGCATGGGAAAAAGGTCTTTCGGGCAGGCATTGTTCAGATCAGTAAAATTTATGCACAAACACCATGCCCCCGCCGTTTTAGTCACCATCACTCGAAGCTTTCCTGACCAGTTTATTTTCAATTAGTTTATCTACTTCCCCGACGAGTGCCTGGCATTTCTCGAGGCCCATTTTCCTACGCTTATGCGCAATTGGTCTCTTGCAGGGATCAATTTTCAATCGATGGCAGGCATGTTTAGGGTCTATTTTCCCTAAATCGGCACTGGACCATGAGAAAGTAGAAACGTTTTCTTTAAGGAACTTTATAATACCACTCCGAGTAGTTGATTCCATATGGGTCCCCACAAGTATTTGTTTTTCGGTTTGTTCTGGATCTAAGACTATAGAGTCCATAGTTTCAACCATTTCTACAACTGGTGCTTTTTTGCATTAATATCCACCCCGTGAGCCCCAATCATCCAAGTCTGGTTTGGGTTGAGGAAGTTTTTGACCGGTAGGTGCTAAGTCTACACTGGTTTCTTCTTCGGGGGGATTATCTGTTTTGTCCGAGGGGATTTGAATAATTTCCCCGTGCGGGTTTTTCTGGGGAGGATTCATTCCTTCCTTTGGGATTTTGATAACATTTTTAATATGATCGATTTGTTTTATTTTACTTTCCTCCCAATTGATTTGGGGAATGTTATTGTTTACTTTGGTTTTGGTTTTATCAAGATCGCGAAAATACATCAAAGTCTTTTTAGTCATTACTAGGTCCCCTCTGACGGTGCCAAATGCACCGGAGGGTGTTGGAAACTTAATACAATAGTAGTAGGACGAGGCGACTGCTTCAAAAGCGTCCAGAAAGGGCCTGCCCAACAAAGCATTATAGCCACTAACCTTATCAACTATTACAAACTTCAGATTCCTAACCATCACGACTTCAGGGTTCTTCGCGTCCATCATTTCCACCGGGAGGATGATTTCTCCATAGTGAATGACTACATCGTCACAAAAACCTTTCAACACCACATCGCACGGGTTTACATAACGCGCTAATTTCCCCATCAGATCCAGGGTCTTTTTGTAAAGAACATTGAGATGCGCGCCATTGTCCACCAATGTGCGAGACACGTCTAAACCGAGGATTCTTTCCTTTATCACTAAAGGAGCATCCTTCGGGAATTTCGTCTTGGCTCGATCTTCCGGGGTGAATGTTATCAACGTCGTTTCACATACAAATGCCCCCTGTGCCGGGGCAGTTTCATACCACACTTCCCACATCTGGAAGTCTCTCTTCCTTTTGCGGTGACTTTCTTCGTTCACTGGCCTCAATCCGCCGATCATCATGATCTGACCCACTCGTGGTGGGCCCTGTGCCGGGGGAGGTGGTGGTAGAGCCGGTGCGGGTATTTCCTAGGGAGGAGGCCCCTGCGGATTTCCCCCAGCACCTGGCCTGGGCAAGAATTGCCACAGCTTTCCATCCTGGAAAAGTTTCCACAACAATTTTACCAACTGCCTGCACTGGCTGGTGTTATGACCAATTTTTTCATGAAAGGCACACCATTTGTTGGGATCCAACTTGTCCGAGGAAGTTAGAATTGGTGGTGGTTTTTCCAACAGGTCAGATTTTTGCATGACCATGATATTCAGAATATCTGCTGGCGAATGACCAGTCTGGGCAATTATATTTATTTCCAACTCACGGATCTCATCTATTCGTGGATCACATGGCCTGGGGCCTGGTTTTTTGCCAATGTAATTCGGCCTGCGATCGGAGGAAAAAGGAGGTTTTTTCTTTTGCTCCGGGGAGTGTCCCCCTCCAGCAACAAGACGTTGGTACGCCACTTGGGCCCCAGCTTTCCTCCTAAAATGCTCGTACGATCGGGGATAGTTTAACATAGCAGATTTAAACAACTTAGAATTTCTTCTCAAACCTGCCAACACGGTGTGAAGTTTGAGGTTGTCACCAATCTCTTCACCGCCCGCCATGAGGAGTTCTTCAACACGATCAACATAAGACTCGTCTGTTTCATTCTCACCCTGTTTGACTCCAAGCAGCTTCTGACTATATTCCATATAGGAGGCTTTGGATGCAAAATACGACACAAACCTCTGCACTAAATCGTCAAAACATTTGATAGAATTTGCAGGTAAGCTGGCGTACCATTGGTGGGGAATATCGCTTAGGGTGAGTGGGAACAATTTGCACCGAGTAGCATCAGTGGCTCCTCGACCGGACATGTATGTCCTGAATCTGCTCAAGTGAACTTCTGGGTCAGTCTTGCCGCTGTACAAAGTGGTTTGCATGGGTTGTACCTCCAGTTGCATGGGAGCTTGTTCAACCTCAGGGGCCAAGGGATCATTATGACGACCTGTCGGGGCGGCGAGAATCTGATTTTCATTCAATCACCTTTTCAGCTCATAGTATTTCTGCTTTAAATCGACCAGTTCAGGATTAGCCCCGGGGGCCCTGGGGACCCTCCTCGGTGAATAGTTCACACGGTGCCCGTGCATGTCACTTCTGCTAACCTGTCGATGAGGATCAGTAGAAGTACCTACTGATTCTGCTCTTTTGTTTAGATCTATGGCTCGGCGCATTCTGCGATTCCCCCGGGTAACACGGCCAGTTCGCTCGGGGCCCCTGTCTAGATTTGCCCCGGCGGGTGCATGCACGCCCCTCACCGGGATCACAGGGGTTGTCATCACTTACTTCAAGGACATCAGTTCTGCCACTGCTTCATCTATTTTTTGTGGAGTATCAAGACTTGCGAATCTAATCGGAGGCGGAGCCTTAGGCGTCGACGGCCCTCCGAGATCGTAAGGATGGAGAAGGCGATTCCGACGTCGTGACCGAAGTCGACGTTGTCGTTGATCTGCCTGACTGTCAGTAGGCTCATCGGCCTCTGCATGTTTGCTATTATGCTCATCGGAGCTGTTCTGGGTAGGTGGCGGCGGCTCCTTATTCTCAGGTTCTGGGTTCTTAGGCGGAGATGGAACCTCGGGTTCCACCATCACGGCCTTACCCATTACAGCTCGCCACCTACCACTTGTGCCGGATGCATCTGATACCGTAGTACCTTCACTTTCGTTAACCATTTCTGATTTCAATCGAGCTTTTCTGCAACTTAATTACCTGATGCTCGATCCTTCTAGCGCCAACTGTTTTGGTTGTTTTTGTACTTGTCGGTAGTATTTGCTGGTAACAGAGGGTTTTGGAAACAACACAAAATAGTAAATTTGTTATAGGTAAGCTAGCAAGAGGACTAAGTTATAGCAGAAATCATAAGTAGAACATGGATGCTCAAGTCACCTCTTTATTCATATATTCATACTTAGAATTCATATTAAAATACAAGGTTTTTCATGTCCCTTTTCCTCTCTTACATACCCTCTATATATAATACTCTATGCATGGCTGAATTATGCCACCTAATGCCCACATATCGGCTTCTCATTGGACCTACAATCCACTAATATGATACATTAAATATCCACTAATATCCTTTAGTTCCTAATCTGTTTCTTACCCCGAGAAGTCCCAGCTTACTGCTTGGTGCCCCTGAAGTCTTCCCGGGCGATTTCCCTGTGAAAGGAGCATGACTCTACCGTGCAATCTTTCCTGTCTGAGCATCTCGTCTTCTTCTTTGTAGTGCCTTTGAAGGTCTTTATAATTGTCTTGACTAAATTTCTCTCTCAATGACGTGGCCTTTTGATTCGTGATACGTGTCGGTGAACGTTATCTCGGGTATAACAGAATGTAATAGTTAAAACGACGGGTTGAGTCGTTTGGGTTTTACTTTTTCGTTTTGGTTATATCCGGATGTATAGGATCGATCAACCTGTATAGGATCGATGCCGGAAGTAGTTAGCTTTACTTTGTAATGTTCCTGCTACTTGGTGGATCGAGAGAAGATCGAAGGCCGGACGAACGAGGGTCGAGAAGTCGAACCCGCAGCTGGCTGTGCACGAACAGCGTGTTGGAAATCGATATCCCGGAATTAATAAATTTAAATAAATAAATTATCTAATTAATTCCGACCGAAATCCTTCGGAGATCGAATATCCGGATTGTCAAAATTGCGGAACCGACAACCCAATCGAATAAACCCTTCGCCGGAAATCACCACGAACCACCGTACGCGAACCGAGGCTCGACCGAACACCCGCCGCGGGATAAACCCGCGGCTGTCCAGCCGAACCCCCGCGTGGAGGGGGTTCGCGATCGCGTTTGCGATCGCCGGAATGCTTCGCGCATCCCCGGGGCTGCTCTTGGCAGCCCCCGGCGGTGAGTCCGGCGACTCACCGCCATCGCCGGGAGGAGGGAGCGACTGCCGCGGCACCAGCCCGCGGCCGCCCCCAGCGATCGACCATCATGGTCGATCGCACGCCCCTGCTCCAGCCGGGGCCCCTACGCGCACGGCGGTCGTGCCCTAGGGCCGATCGCCACCCTCGGCGTCCAGCCGAGGGTTTGTTGCTCTCGATCCCGGCGGGGCTCGCTTGACCGTCCGCGGTCCGGTGATCTCGGATCACCACCGCGCGGTCAAACCCCATCCCCGGGTTCGTCCCTCGGATCTTGGTTCATGATATTTTCACGATAAATAAACGATAAAATCATAAAGAGGGTTTTACGATTTACCTCGTTCTCGTTGTTCGGAAAAACGAAGAACTCAATTTGACGACCTTGAGATCTTCCTGCGTATTCCTTGCACTAGCTCGGACGTCGTGTGGGCGACGATCTACCGAACTCCATGGATCTTCCTCTCTACTTTCTCTCTCTCTCTAGAATTGTGATCTTCAAGTTATGAGATTCATGAGAATAGAGAAGACCATGTAGTGCTTTTATAGGCTACGTAGGGGATCTTAAGGAGGTGGAATATTGGGCTTCCAATATTAATGATTAAATTGAGCCCAAGCCCAAATCTATTAATCCATTAATATTAATTAATTCTATTTTCCACTATATAAAATTAATTGCACTCCCAATATTAAACCATATTACATCAAATAATATTTCTCCGGTAGTATTATTTATTCCGTGTATTTAAGATATAAATATCCATGAATAAAATTAATTTATTGCTAATTAATTTATTCATCTCTTATATCCGAGACTAGTACCATTCAACCTTAATTATTATGCGGAACGAATCCACCTGCAGGGTTTACATAATAATTCCTTATGAACTCATCTCGGGGATATTATCAACCCTTACGGGATACACTTTCCCGTCAAGTATTCACGGCATGCCATATATAAAATATAGTGACCCAACTTAACCGGTAATTAACCCGATAATTAAATCGGTTAATTCCTTTGGTAAATCAAAGTCACTTATATTAAATATACACACCCGCAATAGTATCGGGGATGAAGAATAAAATACTCAGAGATTTAAATCGATTATCGCCGGCAATCCTAATCGATAAATCTCAATCAGATCCGCTCAATACACTAAGTGTACAAGTGTGATAAAATAATCAAGACAGATTATTTTCTCTCTCACACAACGACTATACCGATGGATTGGTCCGTGTCCATCTAGGTCGTGAGCAACTGTTCGATTAAATACGAGTAACCGATAGTATGATCTTCTGTGTGACGTCGCACACCATACTAACTACAACGTATATAATCCAGGACTATAATTTGCATATATTTAACTATAAATAATTAAACGCAAATAATTGTTTATTTAATTAAATAGATTAATGGCAATGGATCGTGAGTTTCCGTTACTTAAATCTAGACATTAAGTACACAAATCCAACAATCTCCCACTTGTACTAAGGTCTAGTCATTTCCTCCAAACTCCTGACTCCCATACTCATCACGTGCTTAAGTTGTACTTCCAAGAAGTACTATGTGAATGAGCACTCTAGGTTGCCCCTCTGAAGTTATCTTGGTGACTACAGCGTCGTCTCCCTCGACGATGACTCTTATCAGGTGGTACTTGCACTATGTGTTATCTTACACTTATGGACTTGTGATTTCTTACCATTTTCCATCGCACCGCTATACACATAGCCTTTTGGCAAATTAAGAATCACCTCTAAGTCCCAGAGATTATCCCGGAGTTATACCAAAACTTTCGCTGCCTCTGAGGCCGCTATTTGGTTACCCATGGCAGAGTCCGAAAAGCATCGTGCTTATCACTCTTCCATGTTAAAACTCCTTCTCCTTCAATAGTGAAACACATAGCCTGATATCGACTTACACCGGTCCTTCTTTGATTAGAAATCTAAGAGAATGTAATCCAAAGGAAATGCTCGTCTGCTTCGTAGTCTAGAACAGTACTTCGAAAGTACTTTTACAGTAGTCGAATATTCCTTTCCAGGATTACCTTGATATCCTCCCACTATGCTAACCACATAGCCGATATCAGGTTCTTGTTTTCAACATTGCATTTATCAAGCTTTCCACACTCGAAGTGTAGGAAACTGCTTTCATTGCTTCTATCTCCTTTTGTGTTTTAAAAACACATATCCTTAGATAGATGCATTCCGTCTCTGAAAGGTAACGAACCTTTCTCGGAATCTTGCATGTTAAAACGAACCATAGTCATATATATGTAAGATGTCCAGGAGAAGTACAATGTTCTTTCCCAGAGATCCAAGATCTCAAGAACATGTCCAACTTCTTCCTATATCTTTCATATTTATTTATCTAGACAACCTCATTTTATGTCTTGACAACATCTTTACATTGTTACCAATGATAAGAATGTTCTCTACATAAAACCCGAGAAACACCACCTTGTTCCATCACGTTTCCAATACACATGATTCGTCTATGCTTTGATGAATCCATAAAATGGACTATCTCATCAATTTGCAAGTACTACGAACTCAATGCTTTGTTCCAATCCATAAATGAATTAACTAAGCTTGTACTCTAAATGATCTTGCCTCTTATCAATAATCCTTATTGCTTTCCAAGAAGGCACATTTAGATCTAGTACTGCCTTCATGTAGTTCTAGGGATCGATTTCATGTATACTAGGTCCAGAGTTCGAAGACTCTCCTAGTCTTATGAATATCTCCGGTTGTCCCACAACCTCCCACTACAATGGCATTCCGGTGTATAAATAGTGATGACAGTAGGTGCAGTTAGTGGTGTACCGCTACTCGGTTCGGCTGGCTCTAAGTCTTAATCTTTCTCTCTCATTTCAAAGTATTACGTCACCTTGGGCTTGTGGTTCATCATATAGTCTTTCTCTAAGAACCGGGCGTTAGAACTTATAACGTCCTTCTGGTTCATAGTACTATTGAACACACATCTTTTGTTCTTCTAGGATATTCTACAACCGCATTTGAATGCGCCGTTGTTTCCAGACATATCCATAGAACATAGGTAGTTCCTTATAACTCATGCTTTTACTATTTCTATAAGAGTTCCATTTCTTGTTTACGACACACCATTTCTACACAACAGTGTATGGTGCTGGAAATCGATATCCCGGGCTATTAAAATTTGCGGAAAATAATAACCCGACCGAAATCCTCGATCGCCGGAGATCCGACCACGAACCACCGTACGAGCCGGAGCTCAACCGAGCACCACCACGGTCCGCCCGTGGTGCCCAGCCGAGCCCCCGCATGGGGCTCGCGATCATCTCGCGGATGATCGCTGGGATGCCTCACGGCATCCCCGGGGCTGCTCGTAGCAGCCCCCCGCGATCGAGCTCACGGGCTCGATCGCCCCTCGGCTCCAGCCGAGGGCTCCCTTGCGACGCGCCGCCGACGAGGTGGCCGGGGGGATCCGCCGCGGCGCCAGCCCGCGGCATCCCCGGCGATCGACCGAAGTCGATCGCATGCCCCGGCTTCCAGCCGGGGCATCCCCTTGTCGCGCGTCGCGGCGGTCCGAACCCTAGGGTTCGACCGCCACCTTCGATCCTCGCTGGGGATCTCGAATCCCCGTCCCCGAGGTTCGTCGTTTTCCCGGATCGTGCGTTCATGTATGTATCACAATTTAATTCACATAAATTCACACGAAGGAGTTTATGATCATACCTTTGATTCGTTGTGCGGAGAAACGAAATCAAGTTGAAGACCTTTTGGATCTTCCCACGTATTCCTTGCACTCCGTTCGAACGTCGGGTGGGCGACGATCTATCGAACTCCTATGGATCTCCTTCAACTCTCTAGAATATCAAGTATGATAATCTTGTCTTATGATTTATGAAGGCCATGTAGTGCTTTTATAGGCTACGTAGGGGATCTAAAGGAGGTGGAATATTGGGCTTCCAATATTGAAGATTAAATTGAGCCCACTGCCCAAGTCCATTAATCCTTATCAATATTAATTAATTTATTTTCCACTATATAAATTAATTGCACTCCCAATATTAAACCATATTATATCAAATAATATTTCTCCGGTAGTATTATTTATTCCGTGTATTTAAGATTTAAATATCCATGAATAAAATTAATTTATTGCTAATTAATTTATTCATCTCTTTAATCCGAGACTAGTACCATTCAACCTTAATTATTGTGCGGAACGAATCCACTCATGAGGTTTACACAATAATTCCTTATGAACTCATCTCGGGGATATTATCAACCCTTCCGGGATACACTGTCCGGTCAATTATTCACGGCATGCCATATATGAAATATAGTGACCCAACTTAACCGGTAATTAACCCAATAATTAAATCGGTTAATTCCTTTGGTAAATCAAAGTCACTTATATTAAATATACACACCCGCAATAATATCGGGGATTAAGAATAAAATACACTAAGACTCGAATCGATTATCGCCGGCAATCCTAATCGATGAATCTCAACGATCCGCTCAATACACCAAGTGTACAAGTGTGATAAAATAATTAAGACAAATTATTTTCTCTCTCACACAACGACTATACCGATGGATTGGTCCGGGTCCATCTAGGTCGTGAGCCACTGTTTGATTAAATACGAGTAACCGATAGTATGATCTTCTGTGTGGGCCCGACACACCATACTAACTACAACGTATAAAATCTAGGACTATGATTTGCATATATTTAATTAATAATAATTAAAAGCAAACAATTGTTTATTAATTAAATAGATTAAATGCTATGACCGGGAGTTTACCGTTACTTAAATCTAGACATTAAGTACACAACTCCAACAATCTCCCACTTGTACTAAGGTCTAGTCATTTCCTCCAAACTCCCGGTTCCCATACTCATCACGTGCTTAAGGTGTACTTCCGAGAAGTACTATGTGAGTGAGCAATCTAGGTTCCCGCTCTGAAGTTATCTTGGTGACTACTACGTCGTCTCCCTTGACGATGACTCGTATCAGGTGGTACTTGCTCTATGTGTTAACATCACTTTTGACTTATGACCTCTTCCAGTTCACCGTGCACCGCTATCCAATAGCCTTTGGTAAACTAAGAGTCATATCCAAGTCAAGAGGTTATCCCGGAACCTAACCAAAACTTCCGCTGCCTCTGAGGCTGCTATTCAGTTATGAGAGAGTCTGAGAAGCGTCCTGCTTATCACTCTTTTATTTCATGGTTCCACCTCTTTCTAAAAGTGAACACATAGCCTGATATCGACTTACACTGGTCCTTTGATTTTAGGATCTGAGAATTTGTAATCAAAGAAGATTTCGTCTTGCTTAATAATCCAGTACTTTGCAAGTACTATTTACAGCATCCGAAAATCTCTTGTCTAGATTACCTTGATATCCTCCCACTACGCAAACCGCATAGTTGATATCAGGTTCTTGTTTTACAACATTGCATCTATAAAGCTTTCCATACTAAGTAGGAAACTGCTTTGTCTTCATCCATCTCCTTCATATGTTCGAAACACATATCCTTTAGATAGATGAATATTCTGTCTCTGAAAGGCAATAACCTTTCTCAGAAGAATGCATGTTTAAAAACAAACCATAATCGTATAAGGTATCTAGGAGAAGTACAATGTTCTTATCGTTAACGAACGATTAAGAACATGCTCTAACTTCTACTCAATCTTATATCTCGATTTATTTAGACAACCATTATTTTATGTCTGACGATATTTTTACATTGTTGCCAATGATAAAATGTTATCTACATAAAATCTCCGAGAAACACCACCTTGTTTCCATTACGTCTTCAATACACCTTTCGTCTATGCCTTTTGATGAATCCATCAAATGGATTATCCCATCAATTCGCATGTTCCACGATTCATAGCTTTGTTTCAATCCATAAATGGATTTACTAAGCTTGTACTCTAAATGATCTAGCCTCTTAACAATAAACCTTATTTTTCCAAGCAGGCACATTTAGATCTAGTACCGCCCTTATGCAGAGCTAGGGGTCGATTTCATCTCTACTAGATCCAGAGTCCGAACTCCTCTAGTCTTATGAATATCTCTGGTTGTCCGACAACCTCCCACTGCAATGGCGTCCCGGTGTATAACAGTAATAACAATAGGTGAAGTATGTGGTGTACTTCTACTCGGTTTGGCTGGTTCCTAGTCTTTTGTCCTTCTTCTCATTCCAAGGTATTACGTCAGTTTAGGCTTTGTGGTTCATCTAATAGTCTTCCTCCATGAACCTTACAAGACGTCCCTCTGGTTCATAGTACTATAGAACACACAATACTTCGTTCATCTAGGATATCCTACAACCATATTTTATATGCCGTTGTATCTAGGAATATCCATAGAACATAGGTAGTTCCGAACAACTTGTCCTTTTACTATCAGATTTCCCTTTCTTTACAACGCACCATCTCTACACGTAAGTGTATGGCGCGCCCCTTTGGGATTGAATCCCAATTTCTGATTACGCTATGTGTTATTCAGATAGGTGATGGCCTCCTCGACCGAGTCGCAGGCTTCTAATGGATATACTTTGATGGTTCCCCATAATAGCTTTGTGTCCATTGACTAGTCAAAACACTTTGCTTTTATGGCACATCAAGTATTCTAATCCATCACCGAGTATTCTTGAAAGAATTACTCGTACCTTTCTAATTTACACATATGTCTGCATATCTAATCATTCCCAATACTTGTCCGAACTCTATCCTTTATCCAGACAGGTTTGCTTAGATGTATTATCCTCCAAATTCAATCCTCAGGTCGGAAGGTCCATTCCTTCAACTATAATTGATCAAATCAATTTCGACCATTTGAATCTTATTTGAAAAATACTACTAAGTATAAGAATTCACAAGTATAATGATTAATAAAGAAATATCTAACAAGTAAAACAAGTTATAGAACGGTTCGTTGCAACGGGGTGGACTTAGGATCTATCATTCATATATTGCTATCTAATGTACCAGAATAGATAATGCCATTATTTCTTATCAAAATCATCCAATGATTAAAGAAATAAAATATCCATTCATAAATAATAGAAATCCAGAACAAAACGTTCTTTCTAAAATAAAGGGTACATAAAGCAATAACTTTGAAATGAAATCCTATTTAACTACTAAAGCAGATAAATGTCTTCCACCGCAACAGCTGCCTCCTCTACAGCTTTTGCCCGTGTAGACTCGAACTCTTCTTCTCTAAGTCGCCGGGTTTTCTGGAACCCCTGCATTCAAAAATGCACATACCGTCAGTGGTTCCATATCTACACACCAGAATTCTGGTAGATAATACCGCTGACTATGTTTTTACGACTAAAGAGAAATTCGTACCTTTGAGAGGACATTCAGACTTCCAGTGTCCAGACTTGTTACATCGGAAGCACTTGCCCTTTGGCTTTGCAGCCCCCACTCGTGGTACAGTCTTCTTGACACCACTGGGTTTCCAGGCTTGCTTCCTCCTCTTGCCCCTACCTCCACCAGGCTTAAAGCCTTTGGACTTGGTAGCTACAAGCGCTTGAGACTTGCCCTTCTTGTAGATCCCCTCTGCCGCCTTCAGTTCAGTCAGGATTTGCGCAAGAGAATAAGATAGTTTACCCATATTATAGCTCATGCGAAACTGCTCAAAACTAGGGGTCAGAGACTGGAGTATGATGTCGACTTGCATCTCAGCATCAATTTGAGCTCCTAATATCTCAAGCTCATTCAACAGACCCATCATCTTAAGAACGTGCTCCCCTACGGGCGTTCCTTCAGACTGAGTAGTTGTCATGAGGACTCTCATGCCTTCTTGCCTTGCCGCACGATCTTGCTCCCCAAACATCTCCTTGAGGTTAAACATCATATCATAGGCAGTGTCCATCGACTCATGTTGGGTTTGGAGTACATTTGACATAGAAGCCAAAATATAACACCTAGCCATTTCATCAGCCTTTTTCCACTTTCGATATGTCAGTTTTTCCTCATCAGTTGAGGCAGCCGTGGGCTCAGCAGGGCACACTTCATGGAGTACAAACTTGTACTCCTCCGAAGTCAGGACAATGTCTAAATTTCTCTTCCAATCAATATAGTTGGGGCCAGTGAGCTTATGCTCCTTGAGTATCATAGAAAGTGGGTTCATAGCTATTCTCTAAACCTATAAGCACATTTAAACAAACAATTAATTTAATATCCGATATTATCTCCCTCAAATAATATCATTAAATCACTAATCACATCTAAAATCCCATCAGATAAGGCAAGCCACGTTCGTGTGGACGTTTACCCACCCAAATGATTTATCAATTAGATTTGCTTCGGTCGTACATCATTACAGCGTTACTTCGTTGGGAAGAATACTATAAAGCGTACCTAAGTGTAAACCATTACTCAGTACTAAGGTGAATCATTTGGAATTGCTACGTCACCGCAAGCCACGTTAGTGTGGACGTTTACGATAACTCACAATCCTTCACAATTCCCTATAACTGTCTACATCAACTATTTCCAAAAATCCCATTCAGCATAGCAAGCCACGTTCGTGTGGACGTTTACTACACCAAAAGACTTTTATAGTTGACTCCCAATTACTTGAAGCATTCAATCTTGTAAATCAAGACGCGGAGAATCATAAGTGAAACTCGAAGTTTCTAACCAGTGACTCACCATGCGAACAACCCTATCTCTCATTAGATGAGGGAGCCGAGCAGACAAACGATCCATCTTTAAAAGAATGGTACGAATATCTCTAATTTGTGTCATCCACATGACCAAGTGGCTTTGGCTCCATTCCACTCCCCGGGGTGAGAATGAGTCGACTTGAAGTCAGTTTCAGAAAGACAAATTAGGCATTGTTTGATAAACTTAATCAATGTTTCTGGGAAAAGGAATTACAAGAATTCTCCTCCAATGACACATCTATACGAACTTCAAAAGTCCATAAGAGTCACCAAGAGAACAGTAATGGAGACCATGGGAATGTTTCCATCCCCGCTCCCACTTAGCTTTTTATAACAAAGGGATACGCTATCTAATGCATAATTAAACACATAAGCATGCATACAAGCAATAAAGCACATAGCACATAGTCAAAATAATGCTAGAAAAATTATTTTCCGACTATCATGGCTTTATTCCATCTCCGTATGCGTCTTCTAGTCTTCAGTCTTCGTTCTTGAATGCTCCATGTGACGAGAATATTAATCCCAATATTTAAATCTATTTATTTTTAATAAATCCAAAATATACTTAATTCGAAAATTAAGTCAATCGAATAAATCAAAAATAAAATTAAATATTATTAATATTTTTATTTATTTATTTTCCTATCTAATTCTATTAAATCTCTAGAATAATCTATCCAAGTCAAACTTGGAATATTCTAGAAGATTTCTATAATAGAATAAGGAAATAAAATAAATTAGGACTCTTCTACTTTCCAAGATTAATTAATTTCCATAACTATGAAAATTCCCATAAAATAAGAATAATCACTTAGGAAATAAATCAATCCTAAATTAACTTTTATTCCTTTCCAATTCTATTAAATCTCTAGGATCCTATTCCAAGTAGAACTCGGAATACTCTAGAAGACTTCCATAATAGAATAAGGAATAAAATTAATTCCAATTAATTCTTTTCCTAATCCATGAGAATTCCCAAAAATAGGAAAACTCAATTAGGAAAACCGAATCAATTTAGGAAAGCGAATCTAGGAAGGAGTAGGAGTAGCAAGGGTTGGGGATCCCCGCACCACCCCCACCACCACCACCGACCGCCGCCACCACCGGAGAGGGCACCGCCGCCGCCTCCCCAGCCGGCCGGCCACCACCTTGCCGGCGGCAGCCCCAGCCGAGGGCGATCGACCCCTCCCCATGGCTTCGGTCATGGGGTCGATCATGGGGTTGATCAACCCCCCGGTTCTTCGTCCTCTTCGTCTTCTTCGTCACACGAGTTCTCCGGCGGTCGTCTCGGCATCGATCCAACGTAAATAAATTACAAGAAATAAATTTACAATTCCGGTATCGATTCTATACATGAAATCGACCCTATACACTTTCCGGAAAACATAGAACAATAATAATAAATCTAAATTCGGTCAACCCCCGAATTTTTACTATTACAAGCATTCATCCACACAAAACGAATCTCGACATGTCCGAGAGTTTAATAAACGAACAATCATGGTAAATTAAATAGCAATTAATTAAACGAATAATTAACAATTAATTAAACCATGATAGTCGGAATCCCTGCAAGGTAGAACACAATTGAACACATACATGAACACGAAACCAAACGCTCTGATACCAATTGCTGGAAATCGATATCCCGGGCTATTAAAATTTGCGGAAAATAATAACCCGACCGAAATCCTCGATCACCGGAGATCCGACCACGAACCACCGTACGAGCCGGAGCTCAACCGAGCACCACCACGGTCCGCCCGTGGTGCCCAGCCGAGCCCCCGCACGGGGCTCGCGATCATCTCGCGGATGATCGCTGGGATGCCTCACGGCATCCCCGGGGCTGCTCGTAGCAGCCCCCCGCGATCGAGCTCACGGGCTCGATCGCCCCTCGGCTCCAGCCGAGGGCTCCCTTGCGACGCGCCGCCGACGAGGTGGCCGGGGGGATCCGCCGCGGCGCCAGCCCGCGGCATCCCCGGCGATCGACCGAAGTCGATCGCATGCCCCGGCTTCCAGCCGGGGCTTCCCCTTGTCGCGCGTCGCGGCGGTCCAAACCCTAGGGTTCGACCGCCACCTTCGATCCTCGCCGGGGATCTCGAATCCCCGTCCCCGAGGTTCGTCGTTTTCCCGGATCGTGCGTTCATGTATGTATCACAATTTAATTCACATAAATTCACACGAAGGAGTTTATGATCATACCTTTGATTCGTTGTGCGGAGAAACGAAATCAAGTTGAAGACCTTTTGGATCTTCCCACGTATTCCTTGCACTCCGTTCGAACGTCGGGTGGGCGACGATCTATCGAACTCCTATGGATCTCCTTCAACTCTCTAGAATATCAAGTATGATAATCTTGTCTTATGATTTATGAAGGCCATGTAGTGCTTTTATAGGCTACGTAGGGGATCTAAAGGAGGTGGAATATTGGGCTTCCAATATTGAAGATTAAATTGAGCCCACTGCCCAAGTCCATTAATCCTTATCAATATTAATTAATTTATTTTCCACTATATAAATTAATTGCACTCCCAATATTAAACCATATTATATCAAATAATATTTCTCCGGTAGTATTATTTATTCCGTGTATTTAAGATTTAAATATCCATGAATAAAATTAATTTATTGCTAATTAATTTATTCATCTCTTTAATCCGAGACTAGTACCATTCAACCTTAATTATTGTGCGGAACGAATCCACTCATGAGGTTTACACAATAATTCCTTATGAACTCATCTCGGGGATATTATCAACCCTTCCGGGATACACTGTCCGGTCAATTATTCACGGCATGCCATATATGAAATATAGTGACCCAACTTAACCGGTAATTAACCCAATAATTAAATCGGTTAATTCCTTTGGTAAATCAAAGTCACTTATATTAAATATACACACCCGCAATAATATCGGGGATTAAGAATAAAATACACTGAGACTCGAATCGATTATCGCCGGCAATCCTAATCGATGAATCTCAACGATCCGCTCAATACACCAAGTGTACAAGTGTGATAAAATAATTAAGACAAATTATTTTCTCTCTCACACAACGACTATACCGATGGATTGGTCCGGGTCCATCTAGGTCGTGAGCCACCGTTTGATTAAATACGAGTAACCGATAGTATGATCTTCTGTGTGGGCCCGACACACCATACTAACTACAACGTATAAAATCTAGAACTATGATTTGCATATATTTAATTAATAATAATTAAAAGCAAACAATTGTTTATTAATTAAATAGATTAAATGCTATGACCGGGAGTTTACCGTTACTTAAATCTAGACATTAAGTACACAACTCCAACATATGGTGTAGTCATTTGGGATCAAATCCCAATCTCTGATTAGTATGCCATGCGTTCCTCAGACAGATACTTGCCTCCGCGATCAAATCGCAGGCTACAAATGGATATACCTTGATGGTTCTCCACAATTGCTTAGTGTCCATTGACTTATCAAAACACTTGCTTTTGTGGCACATCAGGTATTCTAATCCATTTCTCGAGTAATCATCAAATGAAGTTCTCGTACCTCATTGTCTTAGCAAACATAGGTCTGCATACATCAGAGTCAATCAATTCTTATACTTGTCCGGATCTTACATCTTATATCCATAAAGGATTGCTTAGTCATGTTATCTTCCAAATTAGATTCTTAGGTCGGAAGGTCCACTCCTTCAACTTAATTGACCAAAATATCAATTTTCGACCTTTGAACTTCTTATTTGAATAAACATGACTTAGCATAAGAATCCACAAGTATAATTGATAAAGAAATCTCTTATTAATAAGACGAGTTTCATACAACGGTTCGTTGCATCGTGGTGGACTTAGGATTCATCATTTATATATTGCTAGCTAATGTACCAGAATAGATACTATCTTTATTTCTTCTCATAACCATCAAATGATTAAAAGAAATAAAATATCCATTCATTAGAAATCCAGAACAAAGTTCTTTCTAATATGAAAGGTACATAAAAGCAATAACTCAAAATGAAATCCTATAAAATGTCACCCACTGCAACTGCTGCCTCCTCCACAGCATTGCCCATGTAGACTACGATCTTTTCTTTTCCAAGTCGTTTAGGTTTCTTGGAACCTCTTGCATTTAAAATGCACATACCGTCAGTGGTTCCATATCTACACACCAGGTTCCGGTAGATAATACCACTGACTATGTTTTACGACTAAAGAAAATTTCGTACTTTCTTTGAGAGGATAATCAGACTTCCAGTACCCAGACTGTTTGTGTCGAGAATACTTGCCTATTGGCTTTCTCGTCCCATCTCGTGGTCCAAGTAACTTAGAACCACTGGGTTTCTTTGCTTTCTTTTCCTTTCCCCCGATTCATGCCTTTAGGTTTGAAACCTTTGGCATTGGCTACAAGAGCTTGCGATTTCCGTCTCAACTCGCTTAAAAGGTCAATCATCTCAAAAACGTGATTAAGCGTTTCCTCGAAGGACTGGCCTTTATGAGTATCCTCATCGCTTCTTGTCTAGCCGCCTATGTCAATAGGCTCGGAAGGACAAAGCTCATTGAGTACAACCTTGTACTCTTCAACAGTTTGGGTAATGTCTAGATCTCCATTCCAATCTTTACATTTAGGGACCAGTGAGTTTAAAATCCTTACGTATCACAGAAAGTGGGTTCAAAGCCATTTCCTAATCTATGAGCACATATAATAACAAACAATCGATTTAATCTCCGATATTATCTCCCTCAAATAATATCATTAAACCACTAATCACCTCTAAAATCCCATTAGATAAGGCAAGCCACGTTCGTGTGGACGTTTACCTATCCAAATGATTTAGCAATTAGATTTTGCTTCGGTCGTACATCAATTATAGCGTTACTTCGTTGGGAAGAATACTATAAAGCGTACCTAAGTGTAAACCATTACTCAGTATCTAAGAAGATTGTTTGGGACACGTATATTCACCGCAAGCCACGTTCGTGTGGACGTTTACGTTAACATACGCTCTTTTACTCCCTTCTATAACTGTCTACATCAATCGTTCCAAAATCCCATTCAATGTAGCAAGCCACGTTCGTGTGGACGTTTACCACACCAAAAGACTTTTACAATTGACTCCCAATTACTTGAATCATTTAATCTTGTAAATCAAGACGCGGAGAATCATAAGTGAAACTCAAAGTTTCTAACCAGTGATTCACCATGCGAACGACCCTATCTCTCATAGAATGAGGGAGCCGAGCAGACAATCGATCCACCTTCAAAAGATAGTACGACTGCCTCTAATTTGTGTCCTCGACATGACCAAGTGGCTTTGGCTCCATTCCACTCCCCGGGGTGAGAATGAGTCGACTTGAAATCAGTTTTGGAAAGACAAATTAGGCATTGTTTGATAGACTTAATCAATGTTTCTTGTAAGAGGAATTACAAGAATTCTCCTCCAATGACTTATCTATACGAACTTCGAAAGCTCATAAAAGTCACCAAGAGAACAGCAATGGAGACCATGACATTGTTTCCAATCCCTCTCCCACTTAGCTTTTCATAACAAAGGGATACGCTATCTAATGCATAATTAAATACACATAAGCATGCATACATGAAATAAAGCACATAGAATATTATCACATAATCAAAATAATACTAGAATATTATTTTTCCGACTATTATGGCTTTATCGCATCCCCGTATACGTCTTCTAGTCTTTAGTCTTCGTTCTTTGAATGCTCCATGTGACGGGAATATTAATTCCAATATTTAAATCTATTTATTTTTAATAAATCCAAAAGTTACTTAATTCGAAAATTAAGTCAATCGAATAAATCAAAAATAAAATTAAATATTATTAATATTTTTATTATTTTTATTTTCCTTTCTAATTCCATTAAATCTCTAGAATCCTATCCAAGACCCACTTGGAATATTCTAGAAGATATCCATAATGAAATAAGGAAATAAAATAATTTAGGACTCCTAGTCCTTCCAAATTAATTCCTTTCCTAATCCATTAAAAATTCCATAAAGGAATAATTAAATAAGGAAAAATTAATTTAGGACTCCTAAACTTTCCAAATTAATTATTTTCCTAATCCATTAAAAATTCCATAAAGGAATAATTAAATAGGAAAAATAAATTAATTATAAATTTATTCCTTTTCCTAATCTATGAAAATTCCCAAGAATAGGAATAATCAATAAGGAAAAATAAATTTATTCTTTTCCTATTCCATGAGAATTCCCAAAAATAGGAATACTCAAAATAGGAAAACCGAATAATTTAGGAAAGTTGGATCTTGGTAGGAGAGCACGGGTTGGGGATCCCCGCACCCCCCCCACCATCGATCGCCGGTCGAGAGGGCACGCCACCGCCGCCGCCCAGCCGGCGCACCACCTCCCATGGTGGCATCGCGCTCGGCCGAGAGGTTCGAAGGGCAGCCCCCTCCCCTCGATCGATTGATCATACGGGATCGATCATGGGGTTGATCGATCCCCGGTCCTTCCCTCTCTTCGTCTCCTCCGTCACACTTTTCCGGTCGTCGTTTCGTCCTCGATCCAACGTAAAATAAATTACAAATTTATTACTACGTTATCCGGTATCGATTCTCTACATGAAAACGACCTCAAACAATTTCCGGAAAAATTAAGAACAAACATTCACCACACAAGAACGAATATTGACATCACCGAGAGTTTAATAATCAAGAACATTATTATGACATTAATTAACAATAATTTAATCTAGCCATAATAATCGGAAACCCTGCAAGGTAGAACAATTTATCGAAAAATACCATGAACTAAAACCAACGCTCTGATACCAATTGCTGGAAATCGATATCCCGGAATTAATAAATTTAAATAAATAAATTATCTAATTAATTCCGACCGAAATCCTTCGGAGATCGAATATCCGGATTGTCAAAATTGCGGAACCGACAACCCAATCGAATAAACCCTTCGCCGGAAATCACCGCGAACCACCGTACGCGAACCGAGGCTCGACCGAACACCCGCCGCGGGATAAACCCGCGGCTGTCCAGCCGAACCCCCGCGTGGAGGGGGTTCGCGATCGCGTTTGCGATCGCCGGGATGCTTCGCGCATCCCCGGGGCTGCTCTTGGCAGCCCCCAGCGGTGAGTCCGGCGACTCACCGCCATCGCCGGGAGGAGGGAGCGACTGCCGCGGCACCAGCCCGCGGCTGGCACCAGCGATCGACCATCATGGTCGATCGCACGCCCCGGCTCCAGCCGGTGCCCCTACGCGCACGGCGATTGTGCCCTAGGGCCGATCGCCACCCTCGGCGTCCAGCCGAGGGTTTGTTGCTCTCGATCCCGGCGGGGCTCGCTTGACCGTCCGCGGTCCGGTGATCTCGGATCACCACCGCGCGGTCAAACCCCATCCCCGGGTTCGTCCCTCGGATCTTGGTTCATGATATTTTCACGATAAATAAACGATAAAATCATAAAGAGGGTTTTACGATTTACCTCGTTCTCGTTGTTCGGAAAAACGAAGAACTCAATTTGACGACCTTGAGATCTTCCTGCGTATTCCTTGCACTAGCTCGGACGTCGTGTGGGCGACGATCTACCGAACTCCATGGATCTTCCTCTCTACTTTCTCTCTCTCTCTAGAATTGTGATCTTCAAGTTATGAGATTCATGAGAATAGAGAAGACCATGTAGTGCTTTTATAGGCTACGTAGGGGATCTTAAGGAGGTGGAATATTGGGCTTCCAATATTAATGATTAAATTGAGCCCAAGCCCAAATCTATTAATCCATTAATATTAATTAATTCTATTTTCCACTATATAAAATTAATTGCACTCCCAATATTAAACCATATTACATCAAATAATATTTCTTCGGTAGTATTATTTATTCCGTGTATTTAAGATATAAATATCCATGAATAAAATTAATTTATTGCTAATTAATTTATTCATCTCTAATATCCGAGACTAGTACCATTCAACCTTAATTATTATGCGGAACGAATCCACCTGCAGGGTTTACATAATAATTCCTTATGAACTCATCTCGGGGATATTATCAACCCTTACGGGATACACTTTCCCGTCAAGTATTCACGGCATGCCATATATAAAATATAGTGACCCAACTTAACCGGTAATTAACCCAATAATTAAATCGGTTAATTCCTTTGGTAAATCAAAGTCACTTATATTAAATATACACACCCGCAATAGTATCGGGGATTAAGAATAAAATACTCAGAGATTTAAATCGATTATCGCCGGCAATCCTAATCGATAAATCTCAAGCAGATCCGCTCAATACACTAAGTGTACATGTGTGATAAAATAATCAAGACAGATTATTTTCTCTCTCACACAACGACTATACCGATGGATTGGTCCGTGTCCATCTAGGTCGTGAGCAACTGTTCGATTAAATACGAGTAACCGATAGTATGATCTTCTGTGTGACGTCGCACACCATACTAACTACAACGTATATAATCCAGGACTATAATTTGCATATATTTAACTATAAATAATTAAACGCAAATAATTGTTTATTTAATTACATAGATTAATGGCAATGGATCGTGAGTTTCCGTTACTTAAATCTAGACATTAAGTACACAACTCCAACACAGCGCTCGCTGGAGCTGGGGCAGCGCCCGCTGCCCAGAGCTTCTCCAGCGAGCGCTGGATATAGGGCAACGCTCGCTGCCCTAGGCTTGGCAGCAGCGCTGCGGGGGTTCGACGGACACCACGGAACGCTCGTCGAGGCCTGGGACGATACTCCAGTGGGAGGGGTTCGTCTCTTGGCACTTAGACGAGTCGGTGGTGGATCGAGACCGAGACAAGCAACGAGACGAAGATCAGAGAAGACGTGCATCGAAGATATTTAAAGGCCATAATAATCGGACCCACGTTAAATAATTTTTTTGTGTTTACGTGCTTTAATTATGCTTTACGTATTTGTGCATGTTATCCCTTTCGTAAAATACTAAGTAGGAGAGGGATTGGAATCAATCCCGCGGTCTCCATTCTCTGTTTTGATAGTGATGTGTGTCACTTACGAGTTGGCTTTAGTGTCATCCTCCCTATCGGATAAAGTCGACACACGGATATCACTGGATCAAAATTCGAATTCAATTCCATTTATAGAATTGAACAATTAAATTTTTCAAAGCAATGCCTAATCTGTCTTTCAAAGACTAATTTCAACTCGTCTCATTCTCACCCCGGGGAGTGGAATGGAGCCAAAGCGCTTGGTTATGTCGATGACACAGATTAGAGACTTTCGAGTCATTTGATGACTAGAACGATTGTCTGGTTGGCTCCCTCACTTTGTGAGAGATAGGGCTCAATTGCATGATTAATCGCTGGTTAGAAACTTCGAGTTTCACTTACGAGATATCAAGCTTTGATTAATGAAATTGTGAAATTTATTAAATGGAATTCAATTAACAAAGTTGTTTGTTTAGTAAACGTCCACACTATCGTGGCTTACTAGATGGAAACGGAACTTTGGGTTAATTGAGGCTCGACAGTTATAGAAATTCGTAAAGGGACCGCATGTCAACGTAAACGTCCACACTAACGTGGCTTGCGGTGGATATGTAGTTCCCGAGCGGCTGACTTAGTACTGAGAAATGGTATACACTTAGGTACGCTTTACAGTATCCTCCCCATCGGAGTCACTGTTGTAATGATGTACGACCAAAGTAAAAGTCCAGTTATAAAATCATTTGGACTAGTATACGTCCACATGAACGTGGCATGCTAGTCTGATGGGATTTTAGGATTGATTGGTAAATTTAATGATATTAATTAAGGGAGCTAATATCGAATTAAATTTGACAGTTTGATTTGTCTCTTTTATAGATATGGCACTCAACCCACTGTCTGTGATACTAAAAGAGAACAAACTCACTGGTCCAAACTATATTGATTGGAAGCGAAACTTGGACATTGTCCTGACTGCTGAGGAGTACAAATATGTACTCCATGAGGTTTGTCCTGATGAACCTACTGATACCTCCACTCCTGAGGAAAAGGAAGCTCATCGGAAGTGGGTCAAGGCTGATCAGATGGCGCGGTGCTACATTTTGGCTTCTATGGCAAATGGCTGTGAAACTTCCTCGCCCTCCGGGGACTAAGCGGAAGAAGAAGCAAGGACGGAAACCCAGTGGACCCAGAAATGGTGGACCACGGAATGGAGTGAACAAGCCCAAGGGCAAGTGTTTCCGTTGCAAGCAGTCTGGACATTGGAAGTCTAATTGTCCTCTCAGACAAGGAGGTATGAACTTTTCCTTAGTCACTGAAACATGTTTAGCGGTGTTATCCACCGGTACCTGGTGTGTGGATATGGGAGCCACTGATCATGTCTGCAATTCTTTGCAGGGGTTCCAGGAAACCCGATGGCTTAGAGAGGGAGAGATCACCATCTACTGATGGAGTTGTATACTTAATGTCTAGATTTAAGTATCGTAAACTCCCGGTCATAGTATTTAATCTATTTAAATGAATAATCGTTTGCTTTTAATTATTTATACTTAAATAAATGCAAATATGGTTCTGGATTATATACGTTGTATTTAGTATGGTGTGCGTCGTCACACGGAAGATCATACTATCAGTCACTCGTATATAATCAAACAGTAGCTCACGACCTAGATGGACAAGAACTAATCCGTCGGTATAGTCGTTGTATGAGAGAGAAAATAATTGGTCTTGATTATTTTATCATACTTGTACACTTGGTGTATTGAGCGGATCGCTGGAGATTTATCGATTAGGATTGCCTTGGATAATCGATTTAAATCTCTGAGTATTTTATTCTTAATCCCTGATATTATTGCGGGTGTGTGCATTTAATATTAGTGACTTTGATTTTCCAAAGGAATTGATTGACTAGAATAAACGATAAATTACCGGTAAAGTTGGGTCACGGTATTTTATGTATGACATGCCGTGAATTCTTGATGGGAAAATGTGTCCTCGAAAGGGTTGATAATATCCCCGAGATGAGTTCATAAGGAATTATTATGTAAACCTCATGAGTGGATTTGTTCCGCATAATAATTAAAGTTGAATGGTACTAGTCTCGGATATAAGAGATGAATAAATTAATTAAGCAATAAATTAATTTTATTCATGGATATTTATATCTTAAACACATGGAATAAATAATACTACCGGAGAGAATATTATTTGATATAATATGGTGAATATTGGGAGTGCAATTATATTTATATAGTGGAATTAATTATATAATTAATATTAATGGATTAATAGATTTGAGCTTGGGCTAAATTTAATCATTAATATTGGAAGCCCAATATTTCACCTCCTTTAGATCCCCTACGTAGCCTATAAAAGCACTACATGGTCTTCACAATTAGAACACACCTACAAGACAAGAATATCATTAGTTGATAGTTCTATAGAGTTGTGAAGGAGATCCATAAGCTTGGAGGATCGTCGCCCACACGACGTTCAAGCTAGTGCAAGGAATACGTAGGAAAATCTGAAGGTCTTCAAACAATCTCGTTTCTCCGCACAAAGAGATCAAAGGAAAAATCGATAAACACCCTCTATGATTTTACGTGAATTAAATCGTGATATATACATGAACGAAAGATCCGGGAAACGTATGAACTTCGGGGACGGGGATTCGAGATCCCCGGCGAAGCTCAAGACAAACTCTCGGCTGGGAGCCGAGGGTGGCGGTCGGCCTAGGGTACGACCGCCGGCGTGCGATCGAAGGGGCCCCGGCTGGACGCCGGGGCATGCGATCGACCGTGAGGTCGATCGCTAGGGCTGCCGCGGCTGGAGTCGCCGGACTCACCGCCGGGGGCTGTTCCGAACAACCCCGGGGGATGGACGCGCATCCCCGGGGATCGCCATGCACGGCGATCGCGAACCCTAGCGGGGTTCGGCTAGGGTTTCGGCTGCGGGTTTATCCCGCGGCAGCGATACTCTTGTCGAGCCCGGTTCGTTGGTGTTCGTGATCGGTTTCCGGCGATGGGATTTTGGTCGGGGTTATGTTTTCCGCAAATTCCGTTAACCCCGGGATATCGATTTCCAACAATTGGTTCTAGTTCATGTATATGTTCGATTTTGTGTTCTACCTTGCAGGGATTCCTACTATTATGGCTTGTTAATTATTTATTAATTATTGTCATAATTTTTTATTAAACTCTCGGACATGTCGAGATTCGTTTTGTGTGGATGAATGCTTGTAATAGTAAAAAAATTCGGGGGTTGACCGAATTTAAGTTTTATTATTATTGTTCTTGTTTTTCCGGAAAGTGTATAGGATCGATTTCATGTATAGAATCGATACCGGAATTGTAATTTAAATTTGTAATTTAATTTTACGTTGGTTCGATGTTGAGATGATCGCCGGAGAACGAAGTGTGACGAAGGAGACGATGAGAGGGAAGGACCGGGATCGATCAATCCCCATGATCGATCCCATGAGGATCGATCGACCCGGGCTGCCCGCGGGAGATCTCGGCCACGCCGGCCACCAATGGTGGTGGCGCGTGGGCTGGGGCGGCGGCGGTGGTGGTCGATGGTGGGGGGGGGGGGGGGGCGCGGGGATCCCCACCCCGTGCTTCTCCTACCATAATCCGACTTTCCTAATTTAATTCGATTTTCCTATTTTGAGTGTTCTTATTTTTAGGAACTCTCATGGAATAGGAAAAGAATTAAATTGGAATTAATTTATTACTTATTAAGTGTTCTTATTTATGGGAACTCTCATGGATAAGGAAAAGAATTAATTTGGAATTAATTTATTTCCTAATTGATTATTCCTATTTTATGGGAATATTCATGGACATGGAAATAAATTAATTTGGAAAGTAGAAGAGTCCTAATTTATTTTATTTCCTTATTCTATTATGGAAGTCTTCTAGAATGTTCCAAGTTTGACTTGGATAGAATTCTAGAGATTTAATAGAATTGGAAAGGAAAAATAAAATAAATAAAAATATTAATAATATTTAATTTTATTTTTGATTTATTCGATTGACTTAATTTTCGAATTAAGTATCTTTTGGATTTATTAAAAATAAATAGATTTAAATATTGGAATTAATATTCTCGTCACATGAAGCATTCAAGAACGAAGACTGAAGACTAGAAGATGCGTACAAGGATGGAATAAAGCCATAATAGTCGGAAAATAATATTCTAGTATTATTTTGACTATGTGATAATACTTATGTGCTTTTATTGTTGGAAATCGATATCCCGGAATTAATAAATTAATTAAAATTAATTATCTAATTAATTCCGACCGAAATCCTTTGGAGATCGAATATCCGGATTGTCTAATGCGGAACCGACAATCCAATCGACTCCCGGTTGCCGGAACCCCGCCACGAACCTCCACGGGGATAGCCTAATCAAACAAACCCGCCACGGGGAAAGCCCGTGGCTTGTTCGATCGAGCCACCACGCGTGGGCTCGCGGCTGTTCGCGACAGCCGTGCGGGGCTGCTCGTAGCAGCCCGCGTGAGTCCCGTGCGACGCGTACGGGAGGAGGGGCTGCTCGCCGTGCGAGCAGCAGCGGCACCAGCCCGCTGCCCACGCGATCGAGCACGCGCTCGATCGCATCCCCGGCGTCCAGCCGGGGTCCTTCGTGCGTCGCCGGCGGTCGAAGCCCTAGGGCTCGACCGCCACCCTCGGCGTCCAGCCGAGGGTTCGTCCTCTCGATCCCGGCGAGGATCTCTCGACCTCCCGCGGTCCGGTGATCCTCGATCACCACCGCGATGTCGATCCTCGTCCCCGGGTTCGTACGTCCCTTGGATCTTGGTTCATGATATTCTCACGATAAATAAACGATAAAATCATAAAGAGGGTTTTACGATTTACCTCGTTCTCGTTGTTCGGAAAAACGAAGAACTCAATTTGACGACCTTGAGATCTTCCCACGTATTCCTTGCACTAGCCCGGACGTCGTGTGGGCGACGATCTACCGAACTCCATGGATCCTCCTCTCTACTTTCTCTCTTTAGAATTGTGATCTTCAAGTTATGAGAATAGAGAAGACCATGTAGTGCTTTTATAGGCTACGTAGGGGATCTAAAGGAGGTGGAATATTGGGCTTCCAATATTGAAGATTAAATTGAGCCCAATGCTCAAGTCCATTAATCCTTATCAATATTAATTAATTCTATTTTCCACTATATAAAATTAATTGCACTCCCAATATTAAACCATATTATATCAAATAATATTTCTCCGGTAGTATTATTTATTCCGTGTATTTAAGATATAAATATCCATGAATAAAATTAATTTATTGCTAATTAATTTATTCATCTCTTATATCCGAGACTAGTACCATTCAACCTTAATTATTATGCGGAACGAATCCACCTGCAGGGTTTACATAATAATTCCTTATGAACTCATCTCGGGGATATTATCAACCCTTCCGGGATACACTTTCCCGTCAAGTATTCACGGCATGCCATATATAAAATATAGTGACCCAACTTAACCGGTAATTAACCCAATAATTAAATCGGTTAATTCCTTTGGTAAATCAAAGTCACTTATATTAAATATACACACCCGCAATAGTATCAGGGATTAAGAATAAAATACACTGAGACTCGAATCGATTATCGCCGGCAATCCTAATCGATGAATCTCAACGATCCGCTCAATACACCAAGTGTACAAGTGTGATAAAATAATCAAGACAGATTATTTTCTCTCTCACACAACGACTATACCGATGGATTGGTCCGTGTCCATCTAGGTCGTGAGCAACTGTTCGATTAAATACGAGTAACCGATAGTATGATCTTCTGTGTGGGGCCCGACACACCATACTAACTACAACGTATAGAATCCAGGACTATGTTTTGCATATATTTAATTATAAATAATTAATTGCAAACAATTGTTCATTTAGTTAAATAGATTAATGGCAATGGATCGTGAGTTTCTGTCACTTAAATCTAGACATTAAGTACACAACTCCAACAATCTCCCACTTGTACTAATGTCTAGTCATTTCCTCCAAACTCCCGACTCCCATACTCATCACGTGCTTAAGTTGTACTTCCAAGAAGTACTATGTGAATGAGCACTCTAGGTTGCCGCTCTGAAGTTATCTTGGTGACTACAGCGTCGTCTCCCTCGACGATGACTCGTATCAGGTGGTACTTGCACTATGTGTTATCTTACACTTATGGACTTGTGATTTCTTACCATTTGCCATTGCACCGCTATTTACATAGCCTTTGGCAAATTAAGAATCACATCTAAGTCCCAGAGATTATCCCGGAGTTATACCAAAACTTCCGCTGCCTCTGAGGCCGCTATTTGGTTACCCATGGCAGAGTCCGAAAAGCATCGTGCTTATCACTCTTCCATGTTAAAACTCCTTCTCCTTCAATAGTGAAACACATAGCCTGATATCGACTTACACCGGTCCTCATTTGATTAGAAATCTAAGAGAATGTAATCCAAAGGAAATGCTCGTCTGCTTCGTAGTCTAGAACAGTAATTCGAAAGTACTTTTACGGCAGTCGAATATTCCTTTCCAGGATTACCTTGATATCCTCCCACTATGCTCACCGCATAGCCGATATCAGGTTCTCGTTTTTAACATTGCATTTATTATGCTTTCCACACTCAAAGTGTAGGAAACTGCTTTCATTGCTTCTATCTCCTTTTGTGTTCCAAAACACATATCCTTAGATAGATGCATTCCGACTCTGAAAGGTAACGAACCTTTCTCGGAATCATGCATGTTAAAACGAACCATAATCATATATATGTAAGATGTCCAGGAGAAGTACAATGTTCTTTTCTTGAGATCCTAGATCTTTAGAACATGCTCTAACTTCTTCTTCATCTCATATATCGATTTTTCTAGACAACCATCATTTTATGTCTGACAACATCTTTACATTGTTACCAATCATAAAATGTCATCTACATAAAACCTCCGAGAAACACCACCTTGTTTCCATCACGTTTCCCATACACACGATTCGTCTATGCTTTTGATGAATCCATAAAATGGACTATCTCATCAATTTGCAAGTACCACGAACTCAATGCTTTGTTTCAATCCATAAATGGATCAACTAAGCTTGTACTCTAAATGATCTCGCCTCTTAGCAATAATCCTTATTGCTCTCCAAGAAGGCACATTTAGATCTAGTACGGCCTTCATGTAGATCCAGGGATCGATTTCATGTATACTAGGTCCAGAGTCCGAAGACTCACCTAGTCTAATGAATATCTCCGGTTGTCCCACAACCTCCCACTACAATGGCATTCCGGTGTATAAACAGTGATAACAGTAGGTGCAGTTAGTGGTGTACCGCTACTCGGTTCGGCTGGTTCTAAGTCTTAATATTTCTCTCTCATTTCAAAGTATTATGTCACCTTGGGCTTTGTGGTTCATCATATAGTCTTTCTCTAAGAACCGGGCGTTAGAACTTATAACGTCCTTCTGGTTCATAGTACTATTGAACACACATCTTTTGTTCTTCTAGGATATTCTACAACCGCATTTGAATGCGCCGTTGTTTCCAGACATATCCATAGAACATAGGTAGTTCCGTATAACTCATCTTTTACTATCTCTATAAGAGTCCCATTTCTTGTTTACGACACACCATTTCTACACAAGAGTGTATGGTGTAGTCATTCGGGATCAATCCCAATCTCTGATCAGTATGCTATGCATTCCTCAGACAGGTACTTGCCTCCGCGATCAAATCGCAGGCTAGAAATGGATATACCTTGATGGTTCTCCACAATTGCTTAGTGTCCATTGACTTGTCAAAACACTTGCTTTTGTGGCACATCAGGTGTTCTAATCCATTTTTTCGAGTAATCATAAAATGTAGTACTCGTACCTTATTGTCTGAGTAGACATAGGTCTGCATACAACAGAGTTAATCAATTCCAATACTCGTCCGGATCTTATATCTTATATCCATAAAGGATTGCTTAGTTATGTTATCTTCCAAATTAGATTCTTAGGTCGGAAGGTCCACTCCTTCAACTTAATTGATCAAATATCAATTTTCGACCTTTGAACTTCTTATTTGAATAAACATGACTCAGCATAAGAATCCACAAGTATAATTGATAAAGAAATCTCTTATTAGTAAAAACGAGTTTCATGCTACGGTTCATTGCATCGTGGTGGACTCAGGATTCATCATTTATATATTGCTAGCTAATGTACCAAAATAGATAATATCATTATTTCTTCTTATAACCATCAAATGATTAAAAGAAATAAAATATCCATTTATTAGAAATTCAGAACAAAGTTCTTTCTAATTTGAAAGGTACATAAAAGCAATAACCCAAAATGAAATCCTATAAAATGTCCTTCACTGCAACTGCTGCCTCCTCTACAGCATTGCCCATGTAGACTACGATTTCTTCTTTTCTAAGTCGTCGGGTTTCCTGGAACCCTTGCATTTAAAATGCACATACCGTCAGTGGTTCCATATCTACACACCAGGTTCCGGTAGATAATACCACTGACTATGTTTCACGACTAAAGAAAATTTCGTACTTTCTTTGAGAGGATAATCAGACTTCCAGTACCCAGACTGTTTGCATCGAGAACTCTTGCCTCATGGCTTTCTCGTCCCATCTCGTGGTCCAAGAAACCTAGGACCACTGGGTTTATTTGCTTGCTTTTCCTTTCCCCCGATTTTTCCCTTAGGTTCGAAACCTTTGGCATTGGCTACAAGAGCTTGCGATTTCCGTCTCAACTCGTCTAAAAGGTCAATCATCTCAAAAACGTGTTTAAGCGTTTCCTCGAAGCGACTGGCCTTTATGAGTATCCTCATCGCTTCTTGTCTAGCCGCCCATGTCAATAGGCTCGGGAGGACAAAGCTTACTGAGTACTAACCAGTACTCTTCAACAGTCTGGACAATGTCTAGATCTCTATTCCAATCATTACATTTAGGGACCAATGAGTTTAAAATCCTTACGTATCACAGAAAGTGGGTTCAAAGCCATATCCTAATCTATGAGCACATATAACAACAAACAATCGATTTAATCTCCGATATTATCTCCCTCAAATAATATCATTAAACCACTAATCACATCTAAAATCCCATCAGGTAAGGCAAGCCACGTTCGTGTGGACGTTTACCCACCCAAATGATTTAACAATTAGATTTGCTTCGGGCGTACATCATTATAGCGTTACTTCGTTGGGAAGAATACTATAAAGCGTACCTAAGTGTAAACCATTACTCAGTATCTAAGAAGATTGTTTGGGACACGTATATTCACCGCAAGCCACGTTCGTGTGGACGTTTACGTTAACATACGCTCATTTACTCCCTTCTATAACTGTCTACATCAATCGTTCCAAAATCCCATTCAATGTAGCAAGCCACGTTCGTGTGGACGTTTACTACACCAAAAGACTTTTACAATTGACTCCCAATTACTTGAATCATTTAATCTTGTAAATCAAGACGCGGAGAATCATAAGTGAAACTCAAAGTTTCTAACCAGTGATTCACCATGCGAACAACCCTATCTCTCATAAAATGAGGGAGCCGAGCAGACAATCGATCCACCTTCAAAAGATAGTACGACTGCCTCTAATTTGTGTCCTCGACATGACCAAGTGGCTTTGGCTCCATTCCACTCCCCGGGGTGAGAATGAGTCGACTTGAAATCAGTTTTGGAAAGACAAATTAGGCATTGTTTGATAAACTTAATCAATGTTTCTCGTAAGAGGAATTACAAGAATTCTCCTCCAATGACTTGTCTATACGAACTTCAAAAGTCCATAAAAGTCACCAAGAGAACAGCAATGGAGACCATGGATATGTTTCCATACCCTCTCCCACTTAGCTTTTTACAATAAAGGGATACGCTATCTAATGCATAATTAAATACACATAAGCATGCATACATGAAATAAAGCACATAGAATATTATCACATAATCAAAATAATACTAGAATATTATTTTTCCGACTATTATGGCTTTATCGCATCCCCGTACGCATCTTCTAGTCTTCAGTCTTCGTTCTTGAATGCTCCATGTGACGGGAATATTAATTCCAATATTTAAATCTATTTATTTTTAATAAATCCAAAAGATACTTAATTCGAAAATTAAGTCAATCGAATAAATCAAAAATAAAATTAAATATTATTAATATTTTTATTTATTTATTTTCCTATCTAATTCTATTAAATCTCTAGAATAATCTATCCAAGACCCACTTGGAATATTCTAGAAGACTTCTATAATAGAATAAGGAAATAAAATAAATTAGGACTCTTCTACTTTCCAAAATTAATTAATTTCCATGTTAATGAAAATTCCCATAAAATAGGAATAATCAAATAGGAAATAAATTAATTTAATAATTAATTATTTTCCTTTCTAATTCCATTAAATCTCTAGAATCCTATTCCAAGTAGAACTTAGAATATTCTAGAAGACTTCCATAATAGAATAAGGAAATAAATTAATTCCAATTAATTCTTTTCCTATTTCCATGAGAATTCCCAAAAATAGGAATACTCAAAATAGGAAAACCGAATCAATTTAGGAAAGTTGGATCTTGGCGGGAGAGCACGAGATCACGAGGACCCCGCGCCCCCACCACAATCGCCGGCCGAGAGGAGAGCCACCGCCGCCCCTAGCCAACGCGCCACCACCTCCGGTGGCCGGCGTGGCCGAGCGGTTCGAGGGCAGCCCCCTCTCCCTCGATCGATCCATCCCTTGGGATCGATCATGGGGTTGATCGATCCCCGGAATCCTCCCTCTCTTCGTCTCCTCCGTCACACTTTTCCGGTCGTCGTTTCGTCCTCGATCCAACGTAAATAAATTACAAATTTATTACTACGCTCTCCGGTATCGAATCTCTACATGAAATCGACCTCACAATTTCCGGAAAAATTAAGAACAAGCATTCACCACACAAGAACAAATATTGACATCACCGAGAGTTTAATAATCAAGAACATTATTATGACATTAATTAACAATAATTAAATCTAGCCATAATAATCGGAAACCCTGCAAGGTAGAACAATTTATCGAAAAATACCATGAACTAAAACCAACTCTCTGATACCAATTGTTGGAAATCGATATCCCGAAATTAATAAATTAATTAAAATTAATTATCTAATTAATTCCGACCGAAATCCTTTGGAGATCGAATATCCGGATTGTCTAATGCGGAACCGACAATCCAATCGACTCCCGGTTGCCGGAACCCCGCCACGAACCTCCACGGGGATAGCCTAATCAAACAAACCCGCCACGGGGATAGCCCGTGGCTTGTTCGATCGAGCCACCACGCGTGGGCTCGCGGCTGTTCGCGACAGCCGTGCGGGGTTGCTCGTAGCAGCCCGCGTGAGTCCCGTGCGACGCGTACGGGAGGAGGGGCTGCTCGCCGTGCGAGCAGCAGCGGCACCAGCCCGCTGCCCACGCGATCGAGCACGCGCTCGATCGCATCCCCGGCGTCCAGCCGGGGTCCTTCGTGCGTCGCCGGCGGTCGAAGCCCTAGGGCTCGACCGCCACCCTCGGCGTCCAGCCGAGGGTTCGTCCTCTCGATCCCGGCGAGGATCTCTCGACCTCCCGCGGTCCGGTGATCCTCGATCACCACCGCGATGTCGATCCTCGTCCCCGGGTTCGTACGTCCCTTGGATCTTGGTTCATGATATTCTCACGATAAATAAACGATAAAATCATAAAGAGGGTTTTACGATTTACCTCGTTCTCGTTGTTCGGAAAAACGAAGAACTCAATTTGACGACCTTGAGATCTTCCCACGTATTCCTTGCACTAGCCCGGACGTCGTGTGGGCGACGATCTACCGAACTCCATGGATCCTCCTCTCTACTTTCTCTCTCTAGAATTGTGATCTTCAAGTTATGAGAATAGAGAAGACCATGTAGTGCTTTTATAGGCTACGTAGGGGATCTAAAGGAGGTGGAATATTGGGCTTCCAATATTGAAGATTAAATTGAGCCCAATGCTCAAGTCCATTAATCCTTATCAATATTAATTAATTCTATTTTCCACTATATAAAATTAATTGCACTCCCAATATTAAACCATATTATATCAAATAATATTTCTCCGGTAGTATTATTTATTCCGTGTATTTAAGATATAAATATCCATGAATAAAATTAATTTATTGCTAATTAATTTATTCATCTCTTATATCCGAGACTAGTACCATTCAACCTTAATTATTATGCGGAACGAATCCACCTGCAGGGTTTACATAATAATTCCTTATGAACTCATCTCGGGGATATTATCAACCCTTCCGGGATACACTTTCCCGTCAAGTATTCACGGCATGCCATATATAAAATATAGTGACCCAACTTAACCGGTAATTAACCCAATAATTAAATCAGTTAATTCCTTTGGTAAATCAAAGTCACTTATATTAAATATACACACCCGCAATAGTATCAGGGATTAAGAATAAAATACACTGAGACTCGAATCGATTATCGCCGGCAATCCTAATCGATGAATCTCAACGATCCGCTCAATACACCAAGTGTACAAGTGTGATAAAATAATCAAGACAGATTATTTTCTCTCTCACACAACGACTATACCGATGGATTGGTCCGTGTCCATCTAGGTCGTGAGCAACTGTTCGATTAAATACGAGTAACCGATAGTATGATCTTCTGTGTGGGGCCCGACACACCATACTAACTACAACGTATAGAATCCAGGACTATGTTTTGCATATATTTAATTATAAATAATTAAACGCAAACAATTGTTCATTTAGTTAAATAGATTAATGGCAATGGATCGTGAGTTTCTGTCACTTAAATCTAGACATTAAGTACACAACTCCAACATTTATTTCATGTATGCATGCTTATGTGTATTAATTTATGCATTAGATAGCGTATCCCTTTATTGTAAAAAGCTAAGTGGGAGAGGGATTGGAAACAATACCTATGGTCTCCATTGCTGTTCTCTTGGTGACTTTTATTAGCTTTTGAAGTTCATATAGACAAGTCATTGGAGGAGAATTCTTGTAATTCCATTACAAGAGACATTGATTAAGTTTGTCAAACAATGCCTAATTTGTCTTTCCAAAACTGATTTCAAGTCGACTCATTCTCACCCCGGGGAGTGGAATGGAGCCAAAGCCACTTGGTTATGTCGAGGACACAAATTAGAGACCTTCGTACCATCCTTTTGAAGGTGGATCGACTGTCTGCTCGGCTTCCTCATTTATGAGAGATAGGGTCGTTCGCATGGTGAATCACTGGTAAGAAACTTCGAGTTTCACTTATGATTTACCACGTCTTGATTCACAAGATTAAATGTCTTGAGTAATTGGGAGTCAGTTATCAAAATCTCTTGGTGTAGTAAACGTCCACACCACGTGGCTTGCTATATCGATGGATTTTGGATTAATTGATGTAGACAGTTATAAGTAATTGTGAAGAATTGTGAAGTTGTCGTAAACGTCCACACCACGTGGCTTGCAATGATGTAGCAATTCCAAACAATTTACTTTAGTGCTGAGTAATGGTTTACCCTTAGATACGCATTATAGTATTCCTCCCCATGAGGTTACGCTATAAGTGATGTATGACCAAAGAAAATCTAATTGCTAAATCATTTGGGTGGGTAAACGTCCACACCACGTGGCTTGCCTTACTTGATGGGATTTTAGATGTAATTAGTAATTTAATGATATTATTTGGGGAGATAATATCGGAAATTAAATTGATTATTTGTTTATGTGCTTATAGGTTTAGAGAATAGCTATGAATCCACTTTCTGTGATACTCAAGGAATTTAACGCACTGGTTCCATACTGTGTTGGATGGAATAGAGAATTAGACATTACCCAGATTGTTGTTGAGTACAAGATGGTACTCAGTGAGCTTTGTCCTCCTAAACCCACAAGTGTCTCAACTGATGAGGAAATAGCTGATTTTGATATCATGCTCAAACTCAAGTTGATGTTTAGACACAACGAAAAGGCTAAAACAGAGGCGATGAGGATACTCATAAAGGTCAGTCGCTTCGAGGAAACGCTTGAGCACGTTTTCGAGATGTTGTACCTTTTCGATGAGTTAAGACAATCGCAAGCTCTTATAGCCAAAGGTTTCGAACCTAAGGGCATAGACCGGGGAATGGAGAAGTGGGCAAAGAAACCCTGTAGTCCTAAAGTACTTGGACCACAAGATGGGGTGAGAAAGCCTTTAGGCAGTCATTCTCAAAGAAGACATTCTGGGTGCTGGAAGTCTATATTTTCTCCTCAAGGAGGTACGAATTCTTCTTTAGTCATTAAAACATAGTCAGCGGTATTATCTACCAGAATTCTGGTGTGTAGATATGGAACCACTGACGGTATGTGCATTTTAAATGCAGGGGTTCCAGAAAACCCGGCGACTTAGAGAAGAAGAGTTCACATGGGCAAAGTTGTAGAGGAGGCAGCTGTTGCAGTGGAAGACATTTTATCAGCTTATTAATAGCTATAGGATTTCATTTCAAAGTTATTGCTTTTATGTACCCCTTTTATTTTAGAAAGAACTATGTTCTGGTTTTCTATTATTAATGAATGGATATTTATTTCTTTTAATCATTTGATGATTATTGAAAAGAAATTATGATATTATCTATTCTGGTACATTAGTTAGCAATATGTAAATGATGAATCCTAAGTCTCCACGATGCAACAAACCATAGTATATAATTCGTTTTACTTGTTAGAGATATTTCTTTACTAAATCATTATACTTGTGAATTCTATGCTAAGTAGTATTTATTCAAATAAGATTCAAAGGTTGAAAATTGATTTGATCAATTAAGTTGAAGGAGACCTAAGAATTGAATTTGGAAGATAATACGACTAAGCAAACCTTTCTGGATAAAGGATAAAGAATCCAGACAAGTATTGAAATTGATTAAACACTGATATGTAGACATATGTCTACTCAGACAAGAAAGGTACAAGTACTTCATTTGATGAATACTCTAAATATAGATTAGAATACTTGATATACCACAAGAGCAAGTGTTTTGAAAAGTCAATGGACGCAAGCTATTGTAGAAGAAATATCAAAAGTATATTCATAAGTAAGCCTGTGATCTAATCACAGAGGCTAGTATCTGTCTGAAGACATAGCATAATCAGTAATTGGAATTAGATTCCAAATGACTAACACCATACACTTCATGTGTAGACATGGTGTATAAATAAGAAATAGATCTCTAAAGGGAAGGTAAAAGAAAGAGTTAAATCAGAACTACCTATGTTCTATGAATATTTATGAAAGACAACGACACATTTTGATGTGGTTGTAAAATATCCTGGAAGAACAAAAGTTGTGTGTTCAAATAGTACTATGAACCAGAAGGACGTTATAAGTTCTAACGCCCGGTTCTTAGAAGAATACTATTAGATGAAACACAAAGCCAAAATGACGAAATACCTTAGAGTGTGAGAAAAAAGGACAAGGACTGGAAACCAGCCAAACCGAGTAGCAGTACACCACTAACTGGACCTAGTGTTATTACTGTTTATACACAGGAACGCCGTTGTAGTGGTGCTGGAAATCGATATCCCGGGGTATCAAAAAATTGCGGAACCGATAACCCCGACCGAAATCCCATCGCCGGAAACCCGCGAACCACCGAACGGAACCGGGCTCGACCCGAGCATCGCCGCGGGATAAACCCGCGGCCGAAAACCCTAGCCGAGCCCCTGCCGGGGCTCGCGATCGTGCGCCGATCGCTGGGGCTGCTCCGGCAGCCCCGGGCGGTGAGTCCGGCGACTCACCGCCACCATCGACAGGAGGGGGGACCACCAGCCGCGGCGCGAAGCCGCGACGGTCCCCGGCGATCGAGCTAGGGCTCGATCGCCCCAGCCGCGGCGTCCAGCCGCGGCTTTCCTTCGATGTGCACCGGCGGTCGAAGCCCTAGGGCTCGACCGCCACCCCTCGGCTCCCAGCCGAGGGTCCTTTGAACTTTCGCCAGGGATCTCGAATCCCCGTCCCCGAAGTTTCGTTGTTTTTCCGGATCGTGTTTTCATGCATGTATCACAATTTAATTGAACATAAAATCACACAAGGAGTTTTATGATCATACCTTTGATTCGTTGTGCGGAGAAACGAAATCAATTGAAGACCTTTGAATCTTCCTACGTATTTCTTGCACTTCGTTCGAACGTCGGGTGGGCGACGATCTATCGAACTCTTATGGATCTCCTTCAACTCTCTAGAATATCAAGTATCATAATCTTGTCTTATGATTTATGAAGGCCATGTAGTGCTTTTATAGGCTACGTAGGGGATCTAAAGGAGGTGGAATATTGGGCTTCCAATATTGAAGATTAAATTGAGCCCACTGCTCAAGTCCATTAATCCTTATCAATATTAATTAAATTTATTTTCCACTATATAAATTAATTGCACTCCCAATATTAAACCATATTATATCAAATAATATTTCTCCGGTAGTATTATTTATTCCGTGTATTTAAGATTTAAATATCCATGAATAAAATTAATTTATTGCTAATTAATTTATTCATCTCTTTAATCCGAGACTAGTACCATTCAACCTTAATTATTGTGCGGAACGAATCCACTCATGAGGTTTACACAATAATTCATTATGAACTCATCTCGGGGATATTATCAACCCTTCCGGGATACACTGTCCGGTCAATCATTCACGGCATGCCATATATGAAATATAGTGACCCAACTTAACCGGTAATTAACCCAATAATTAAATAGGTTAATTCCTTTGGTAAATCAAAGTCACTTATATTAAATATACACACCCGCAATAATATCGGGGATTAAGAATAAAATACACTGAGACTCGAATCGATTATCGCCGGCAATCCTAATCGATGAATCTCAACGATCCGCTCAATACACCAAGTGTACAAGTGTGATAAAATAATTAAGACAAATTATTTTCTCTCTCACACAACGACTATACCGATGGATTGGTCCGGGTCCATCTAGGTCGTGAGCCACTGTTTGATTAAATACGAGTAACCGATAGTATGATCTTCTGTGTGGGCCCGACACACCATACTAACTACAATGTATAAAATCTAGGACTATGATTTGCATATATTTAATTAATAATAATTAAAAGCAAACAATTGTTTATTAATTTAATAGATTAAATGCTATGACCGGGAGTTTACCGTTACTTAAATCTAGACATTAAGTACACAACTCCAACAATCTCCCACTTGTACTAAGGTCTAGTCATTTCCTCCAAACTCCCGGTTCCCATACTCATCACGTGCTTTAGAGTGTACTTCCGAGAAGTACTATGTGAGTGAGCAATCTAGGTTGCCGCTCTGAAGTTATCTTGGTGACTACTACGTCGTCTCCCTCGACGATGACTCGTATCAGGTGGTAGTTGCTCTATGTGTTATCATCACTTTTGACTTATGACTTCTTCCAGTTCACCGTGCACCGCTATCCAATAGCCTTCGGTAAACTAAGAGTCATATCCAAGTCAAGAGGTTATCCCGGAACCTAACCAAAACTTCCGTTGCCTCTGAGGCTGCTATTCGGTTATGAGAGATTCTGATAAGCGTCCTGCTTATCACTCTTTCATTTCATGGTTCCACCTCTTTCTAAAAGTGAACACATAGCCTGATATCGACTTACACTGGTCCTTCTTTGATTTTTGGATCTGAGAAACTGTAATCTAACAAGATTTCGTCTTGCTCCGTAAGCCAGTACTATGAAAGTACTCTTACAGCATTCGAACATCCCTTATCCAGATTACTTTGATATCCTCCCACTACGCAAACGGCATAGTTGATATCAGGTTGTCAACATTGCATCTATAAGGATTTCCACACATAAAGTGTAGGAAACTGCTTTGTCTTCATCTATCTCCTTCATGTGTTCGAAACACATATCCTTTAGATAGATGTATATTCTGTCTCTGAAAGGCAATAACCTTTCTCAGAAGTATGCATGTTTAAAACAAACCATAATCGTATAAGGTATCTAGGAGAAGTACAATGTTCTTATCGTTAGAATGAACGATCTTGAGAACATGCTCTAACTTCTACTCAATCTTATATCTCGATTTATTTAGACAACCATTATTTTATGTCTGACAACATTTTTACATTGTTGCCAATGATAAAATGTTATCTACATAAAATCTCCGAGAAACACCACCTTGTTTCCATTACGTCTCCAATACACCTTTCGTCTATGCCTTTTGATGAATCCATCAAATGGATTATCCCATCAATTCGCAAGTTCCACGACTCATAGCTTTGTTTCAATCCATAATGGATTTACTAAGCTTGTACTCTAAATGATCTTGCCTCTTAACAATAATCTTTATTGTTTCCTAAGCAGGCACATTTAGATCTAGTATTGCCTTTGTGCAGAGCTAGGGATCGATTTCATCATTACCAGATCCAGAGTTAAAACTCTTCTAGTCTTATGAACAACCTCCCACTGCAATGGCGTCCCGGTGTATAACAGTAATAACAGTAGGTGCAGTATGTGGTGTACTTCTACTCGGTTTGGCTGGTTCCTAGTCTTTGTCCTTTTTCTCATTCCAAGGTACTGCGTCAGTTCGGGCTTTGTGGTTCTTCTAATAGTCTTTCTCTAAGAACCGGGCGTTACACGTCCTTCTGGTTCATAGTACTATAGAACACACAACACTTTGTTCATCTAGGATATCCTACAACCATATTAAATATGCCGTTGTCTCTAGGAATATCCATAGAACATAGGTAGTTCCGAACAACTTGTCCTTTTACTATTAGAATTCTATTTCTTATTGACTCACCATCTCTACACGTAAGTGTATGGTGTAGTCATTTGAGACTTAATCTCAATCTTTGATTGTGTTACGTGGTAGCCTCCGCGACTAAGTCGCAGGCTTCTAATGGATATACTTTGAAGGTTCCCCATAATTGCTTTGTGACTAAAACACTTCGCTTTTATGGCACATCAAGCATTCTAATCCATCTTCGAGTATTCTTAAAAAGAACTACTCGCACCTTACACATATCATTGATCATTCTTAATACTTGTCCGAATTCTATCCTTTAACAAAAGGTATGCTTAGTTGTATTATCTTCCAAATTCAATTCTTAGGTCGGAAGGTCCATTCCTTCAACTATAATTAATCAATTTCGACCATTTGAATCTTATTTGAATAAATACTACTAAGTATAAGAATTCACAAGTATAATGATTTAATGAAGAAATATCTAATCAAGTAAAACAAGTTATAGAACGGTTTGTTGCATCGTGGCAGACTTAGGATCTATCATTCATATATTGCTATCTAATGTACCATAATAGATAATGCCATTATTTCTTATCAAAATCATCAAATGATTAAAGAAATAAAATATCCATTAATAGAAATCCAGAACTAAACGTTCTTTCTAAAATAAAGGGTACATAATGCAATAAACTTGAAATGAAATCCTATTTTAACTACTAAAGCAGATAAATGTCTCCCACCGCAACAGCTGCCTCCTCTACAACTTTGCCTTGACTATTCCTCCATTTCCAAGTCTTTGGGTTTCCTGGTGTCCCTGCATTTTAAATGCATACATACCGTCAGTGGATCCATATCTACCAACCAGGTTTCTGGTAGATAACACAACTGACTATGTTTTAAAGACTAAGGAGAGAATCTCATACCTTCTCCAGGAGAAAATAAAGACTTCCAGTCCCCAGATAGCTTTCTTTGAGAATGACTGCCCGAAGGCTTTCTCACCCTATTTCGTGGTCCAAGTGCAGGACTACAGGGCTTCTTTGTCTGCTTCTCCATTCCTTGGTCTATGCCCTTAGGTTCGAAACCTTTGGCTTTGGCCATAAGAGCTTGCGATTGTCTCAACTCATCCAAAAAGTCCAGCATCTCGAAAACGTGTTCAAGCGTTTCCTCGAAGCGACTAACCTTTATGAGTATCCTCATCGCCTCTTTTCTAACCTTCTCGTTGTCTCTAAACATAAGCTTGAGTTTCAGCATGATGTCATGATTGGTGGTTAATGCAAAAGCACTGTTCCATTTCTCAAAATCAGCTGTTTCCTCAATAGTTGAGACACGTGTTGGTTCAGGAGGACAAAGTTCACTGAGTACTATCTTGTACTCAGCAATAGTCTGGGAAATGTCTAACTCGTTATTCCATCCAACACAGTATGGAACTAGTGCGTTGAATTCCTTGAGTATCATAGAAAGTGGGTTCATAGCTATTCTCTAAACCTATAAGCACATTTAAACAAACAATCAATTTAAAATATGATATTATCTCCCTCAAATAATATCATTAAATCACTAATCACATCTAAAATCCCATCAGATAAGGCAAGCCACGATAGTGTGGACGTTTACCCATCCAAATGATTTAGCAATTAGATTTGCTTCGGTCGTACATCACTATAGCGTTACTTCGATGGGAAGAATACTATAGAGCGTACCTAAGTGTAAACCATTACTCAGTATCTAAGAAGATTGTTTGGGACTCGTATATCACCGCAAGCCACGATAGTGTGGACGTTTACGCTAATACATGATCCTTCACTTTCTTCTATAACTGTCTACATCAATCGATCCAAAATCCCATTCAATGCAGCAAGCCACGATAGTGTGGACGTTTACTACACCAAAAGACTTTTACAATTGACATCCAATTACTTGAGGCATTCGATTTCGTAAATCAAGACGCGGAGAATCATAAGTGAAACTCGAAGTTTCTAACCAGTGATTCACCATGCGAACAACCCTATCTCTCATTAGATGAGGGAGCCGAGCAGACAATCGATCCACCTTAAAAGGATGGTACGAATGTCTCTAATTTGTGTCATCCACATGACCAAGTGGCTCTGGCTCCATTCCACTCCCCGGGGTGAGAATGAGTCGACTTGAAGTCAGTTTCAGAAAGACAAATTAGGCATTGTTTGATAAACATAATCAATGTCTCTTGTAAAAGGAATTACAAGAATTCTCCTACAATGACACATCTATACGAACTTCAAAAAATCCATAAGAGTCACCAAGAGAACAGTAATGGAGACCATGGGAATGTTTCCATCCCCTCTCCCACTTAGCTTTTTATAACAGAGTGATACGCTATCTAATGCATAATTAAACACATAAGCATGCATACAAGCAATAAAGCACATAGCACATAGTCAAAATAATGCTAAAAAAAATTATTTTCCGACTATCATGGCTTTATTCCATCTCCGTATGCGTCTTCTAGTCTTCAGGCTTCGTTCTTGAATGCTCCATGTGACGAGAATATTAATCCCAATATTTAAATCTATTTATTTTTAATAAATCCAAAAGATACTTAATTCGAAAATTAAGTCAATCGAATAAATCAAAAATAAAATTAAATATTATTAATATTTTGTATTTATTTATTTTTCCCATCTAATTCCATTAAATCTCTAGAATAATCTATCCAAGTGAAATTTGGAATATCCTAGAAGACTTCTATAATAGAATAAGGAAATAAAATAAATTAGGACTCTTCTACTTTCCAAGATTAGTTAATTTTCATGTCCATGAAAATTCCCATAAAATAGGAATAATCAATTAGGAAATAAATCAATCCTAAATTAACTTTTATTCCTTTCCAATTCTATTAAATCTCTAGAATCCTATTCCAAGTAGAACTCGGAATACTCTAGAAGACTTCCATAATAGAATAAGGAAATAAAATTAATTCCAATTAATTCTTTTCCTAATCCATGAGAATTCCCAAAAATAGGAAAACTCAATTAGGAAAACCGAATCAATTAGGAAAGTGAATCTTTGGTAGGAGTAGCATGGGTTGGGGATCCCCACACCACCCCCACCGCCGACCACCATCACCGAGAGGGCACCGCCGCCGCCTCCCCAGCCGGCCGGCCACCACCACCGCCGGCGGCAGCCCCAGCCGAGGGGCGATCAACCCCTCCCCATGGCTTCGGTCATGGGGTCGATCATGGGGTTGATCGACCCCCCGGTTTTCGTCCTCTCCGTCTTCTTCGTCACACGAGTTCTCCGGCGGTCGTCTCGGCATCGATCCAACGTAAATAAATTACAAGAAATAAATTTACAATTCCGGTATCGATTCTATACATGAAATCGACCCTATACACTTTCCGGAAAACATAGAACAATAATAATAAATCTAAATTCGGTCAACCCCCGAATTTTTACTATTACAAGCATTCATCCACACAAAACGAATCTCGACATGTCCGAGAGTTTAATAACGAATAATCATGGTAAAATTAAATAGCAATTAATTAAACGAATAATTAACAATTAATTTAAACCATGATAGTCGGAATCCCTGCAAGGTAGAACACAATTGAACACATACATGAACACGAAACCAAACGCTCTGATACCAATTGCTGGAAATCGATATCCCGGGGTATCAAAAAATTGCGGAACCGATAACCCCGACCGAAATCCCATCGCCGGAAACCCGCGAACCACCGGACGGAACCGGGCTCGACCCGAGCATCGCCGCGGGATGAACCCGCGGCCGAAAACCCTAGCCGAGCCCCTGCCGGGGCTCGCGATCGTGCGCCGATCGCTGGGGCTGCTCCGGCAGCCCCGGGCGGTGAGTCCGGCAACTCACCGCCACCATCGACAGGAGGGGGGACCACCAGCCGCGGCGCGAAGCCGCGACGGTCCCCGGCGATCGAGCTAGGGCTCGATCGCCCCAGCCGCGTCGTCCAGCCGCGGCTTTCCTTCGATGCGCGCCGGCGGTCGAAGCCCTAGGGCTCGACCGCCACCCCTCGGCTCCCAGCCGAGGGTCCTTTGAACTTTCGCCGGGGATCTCGAATCCCCGTCCCCGAAGTTTTGTTGTTTTTCCGGATCGTGTGTTCATGCATGTATCACAATTTAATTGAACATAAAATCACACAAGGAGTTTTATGATCATACCTTTCATTCGTTGTGCGGAGAAACGAAATCAATTGAAGACCTTTGAATCTTCCTACGTATTCCTTGCACTTCGTTCGAACGTCGGGTGGGCGACGATCTATCGAACTTTTATGGATCTCCTTCAACTCTCTAGAATATTAAGTATGATAATCTTGTCTTATGATTTATGAAGGCCATGTAGTGCTTTTATAGGCTACGTAGGGGATCTAAAGGAGGTGGAATATTGGGCTTCCAATATTGAAGATTAAATTGAGCCCACTGCTCAAGTCCATTAATCCTTATCAATATTAATTAAATTTATTTTCCACTATATAAATTAATTGCACTCCCAATATTAAACCATATTATATCAAATAATATTTCTCCGGTAGTATTATTTATTCCGTGTATTTAAGATTTAAATATCCATGAATAAAATTAATTTATTGCTAATTAATTTATTCATCTCTTTAATCCGAGACTAGTACCATTCAACCTTAATTATTGTGCGGAACGAATCCACTCATGAGGTTTACACAATAATTCCTTATGAACTCATCTCGGGGATATTATCAACCCTTCCGGGATACACTGTCCGGTCAATCATTCACGGCATGCCATATATGAAATATAGTGACCCAACTTAACCGGTAATTAACCCAATAATTAAATAGGTTAATTCCTTTGGTAAATCAAAGTCACTTATATTAAATATACACACCCGCAATAATATCGGGGATTAAGAATAAAATACACTGAGACTCGAATCGATTATCGCCGGCAATCCTAATCGATGAATCTCAACGATCCGCTCAATACACCAAGTGTACAAGTGTGATAAAATAATTAAGACAAATTATTTTCTCTCTCACACAACGACTATACCGATGGATTGGTCCGGGTCCATCTAGGTCGTGAGCCACTGTTTGATTAAATACGAGTAACCGATAGTATGATCTTCTGTGTGGGCCCGACACACCATACTAACTACAACGTATAAAATCTAGGACTATGATTTGCATATATTTAATTAATAATAATTAAAAGCAAACAGTTGTTTATTAATTTAATAGATTAAATGCTATGACCGGGAGTTTACCGTTACTTAAATCTAGACATTAAGTACACAACTCCAACAAGTGGGAGGTTGTGGACAACCAAGGATATTCATAACACTAGAAGAGTTTTGAACTCTAGATCTAGTAAACATGAAATCGATCCCTGAAACTACATGGAGGCTGTACTAAATCTAAATATGTCTTCTTAAGAGAGCAATAAGGATTATTGCTAAGAGACAAGATTATTTAGACTACAAGCTTAGTTGATCCAATTATGGATTGTAACAAAGTTATAATTCGTGGTACTTGCGAATTGATGAGATAATCCATTTGATGGATTCATCAAAAGGCATGGACGAATAATGTGTATTGGAAACGTAATGGAAACAAGGTGGTGTTTCTCGGAGATTTTATGTAGATAACATTCTATCATTGGGAACAATGTAAAAGTGTTATCAGACATAAAAATGGTTGTCTAAGATAAAATCGATATATAAGATAAAGAAGAAGTTAGATCATGTTCTTAAGATCTATGATCTTATGATAAGTGTTGGAGTTGTGTACTTAATGTCTAGATTTAAGTAACGGTAACTCCCCGTCATTGCCATTAATCTATTTAATTAAATAAACAATTATTTGCGTTTAATTATTTATAATTAAATATATGCAAAACATAGTCCTGGATTATATACGTTGTAGTTAGTATGGTGTGCGACGTCACACAGAAGATCATACTATCGGTTACTCGTATTTAATCGAACAGTTGCTCACGACCTAGATGGACACGCACCAATCCATTGGTATAGTCGTTGTGTGAGAGAGAAAATGATTTGTCTTGATTATTTTATCACACTTGTACACTTGGTGTATTGGGCGGATCGCTTGAGATTTATCGATTAGGATTGCCTTAGATAATCGATTTAAGTCTCAGTGTATTTTATTCTTAATCCCTGATATTATTGCGGGTGTGTGCATTTAATATTAGTGACTTTGATTTTCCAAAGGAATTGACCGGTTTGAATATTGGGTCAATTACCGGTAAAGTGGGGTCACGATATTTTATGTATGACATGACGTGAATTCTTAACGGGAAAGTGTGTCCCGATAAGGGTTGATAATGTCCCCGAGATGAGTTCATAAGGAATTATTATGTAAACCCTGCAGGTGGATTTGTTCCGCATAATAATTAAGGATGAATGGTACTAGTCTCGGTTACAAGAGATGAATAAATTAATTAGCAATAAATTAATTTTATTCATTGACATTTCTATCTTAAACGCACGGAATAAATAATACTACCGGAGAGATAATATTATTTGATATAATATGGTATAATATTGGGAGTGCAATTATATTTATATAGTGGAAAATAGATATAATTAATATTAATGGATTAATATATTTGGGCTTGGGCTCAATTTAATCATTAATATTAGAAGCCCAATATTCCACCTCCTTTAGATCCCCTACGTAGCCTATAAAAGCACTACATGGCCTTCACAAAAGACGAGACAAGATAATCATACTTGATTAGTCTAGAGAGTTCGTGAAGGCGATCCATAGGAGTTCGGAGGATCGTCGCCCACACGACGTTCGAACGAAGTGCAAGGAATACGTAGGAAGATTCAAAGGTCATCGATTGATCTCGTTTCTCCGAACAACAAATTGAAGGTATAAAATCGTTAAACACCCTTGATGATTTTATTCGATTATTTATTGAAAATACCGTAGAACCAAGATCCGAGGACGAACCCCGGAACGAGGATGAACCGGGCGGTGGTGGTGAAACCACCGGACCGCCGCGGCTCGAGGACCCCGTGGGGATCGAACCAAGAGCACCCCGGCTGGACGTCGGGGATGCGCGATCGAGGAGAACCCTGGCTGGACGCCGGGGTGCGATCGAACCCTAGGTTCGATCGCGGGGTGGCGGCTGGTGCCGCCGCGGCTCGCTGGGCGAGCTAACTCCCTTCCCCGACGGCGGTGAGTCGCCGGACTCACCGCGGGGCTGCCGCTGCAGCCCCAGCCGATCGATCGCACGATGCGATCGATCCTTCGATCACATGAGCCCCGCGGACAGGGGCTCGGGCTGGACGTGCGCGCGGCTTCGGCCGTGTCGTGCGTTCGGCTCGTGCTCCGGCGCGTTCATCGGCGTTCATGTGATCTCCGGCGAATGGTTTTTGATCGGGCTATGGTTTCCGCAAATCTTAATAGCCCGGGATATCGAATTCCAACAATTGGTATCAGAGCGTGGTTTACGTTCGCGGTATTTTCGCTAAAATTGTTCTACCTTGCAGGGTTTCTGACTATTATGGCTAGTTATGATTATTCGTTAATTATTGTCATAATATGTTTTGATTAAACTCTCGGACATGTCGAGATTCGTTTTATGTGTGGTGAATGCTTGTAATAGTAAAAATTCGGGGGCTGACCGAATTTAAGTTTATTATTACGTTCTACTTTTTCCGGAAATTGTATAAGGTCGATTTCATGTATAGAATCGATACCGGATAATTGTATTTAAATTCTTGTAAATTATTTAAGTTGGTTCGATGCCGAAACGACCGCCGGAGAAGACGTGTGACGAAGAGGACGAAGGGCTCGAGGATCGATCATGGAGATCGATCCCCATGAGATCGATGGCAAGGGAGAGGGGCGGCGATCGCACCCCTCGGCTGGGACTGCCGCCGGCTTGGTGGTGGTCGGCCGGCTGAGTGTTGGCGGCGGTTGCCCTCTCCGGTGGCCGATCGATGGTGGGGGTGGCGCGGGGTCCTCGTGATCTCGTGCTACTCCTACTGAAATCAACTTTCCTAAATTATTCGGTTTTCCTATTTTGAGTATTCCTTTTTTTGGGAATTCTCATGGAATAGAAAAAGAATAAATTTAGAATAAATTTATTTCCTTATTGATTATTCCTATTATGGGAATTTTCATGGATAAGGAAGGAATAAATTTAGAATTAATTTGGTCTTCCTAATTGATTATTCCTACGTATGGAATATTCATGGATTAGGAAAAGAATTAATTTGGAATTAATTTATTTTCCTTATTTAATTATTCCTTTATGGAATTTTTAATAGATTAGGAAAATAATTAATTTGGAAAGTTTTTGAAAGTCCTTAATTAATTTTTCCTATTTAATTATTCCTTTATGGATTTTTTAATAGATTAGGAAAGGAATTAATTTGAAAGGATTGAGAGTCCTAAATTATTTTATTTCCTTATTTCATTATGGAAATCTTCTAGAATATTCCAAGTGGTTCTTGAATAGGATTCTAGAGATTTAATGAAGTTAGAAGAGGAAAATAAAAATAATAAAAATATTAATAATATTTAATTTTATTTTTGATATATTTGATTGACTTAATTTTCGAATTAAGTAACTTTTGGATTAATTAAAAATAAATAGATTTAAATATTGGAATTAATATTCTCGTCACATGGAGCATTCAAGAACGAAGACTGAAGACTTGAAGATGCGTACGGGGATGCGATAAAGCCATAATAGTCGGAAAATAATATTCTAGTATTATTTTGACTATGTGATAATATTCTATGTGCTTTATTTCATGTATGCATGCTTATGTGTATTTAATTATGCATTAGATGGCGTATCCCTTTGTTATAAAAAGCTAAGTGGGAGAGGGATTGGAAACAATGCCATGGTCTCCATTACTGTTCTCTTGGTAACTTTTATGAGCTTTCGAAGTTCATTTAGACAAGTCATTGGAGGAGAATTCTTGTAATTCCTTTTACTAGAAACATTGATTGAGTTTATCAAACAATGCCTAATTTGTCCTTCTGAAACTGATTTCAAGTCGACTCATTCTCACCCCGGGGAGTGGAATGGAGCCAAAGCCACTTGGTCATGTGGATGACACAAATTAGAGACCTTCGTACCATTTCTTGAAATGGATCGATTGTCTGCTCGGCTCCCTCATTTTATGAGAGATAGGGTTGTTCGCATGGTGAATCACTGGTTAGAAACTTTGAGTTTCACTTATGATTCTCCGCGTCCTGATTTACAAAAATCGAATGATTCAAGTAATTGGATGTCAATTGTAAAAATCTTTTGGTGTAGTAAACGTCCACACTATCGTGGCTTGCTACATTGAATGGGATTTTGGAACGATTGATGTAGACAGTTATAGAAGGGATTAAAGGAGCGTATGTTAACGTAAACGTCCACATTATCGTGGCTTGCGGTAATATGCGTATCCCAAACAATCTTCTTAGATACTGAGTAATGGTTTACACTTAGGTACGCTTCTTAGTATTCTTCCCATCGAAGTAACGCTAATGATGATGTACGACCGAAGCAAATCTAATTGCTAAATCATTTGGATAGGTAAACGTCCACACTATCGTGGCTTGCCATATCTAATGGGATTTTAGATGCGATTAGTGGTTTAATGATATTATTTGAGGGAGATAATATCGGAGATTAAATCGATTGTTTGTTATTATATGTGCTCATAGATTAGGAATGGCTTTGAACCCACTTCTGTGATACGTAAGGATTTTAAACTCATTTGTCCCTAAATGTAATGATTGGAATAGAGATCTAGACATTGTCCAGACTGTTGAAGAGTACAAGTTTGTACTCAGTGAGCTTTGTCCTCCCGAGCCTACTGACGTAGAGGCTAGACAAGAGGCGATGAGGATACTCATAAAGGCCAGTCAATTCAATGAAACGCTTAAACACGTTTTTTTGAGATGATGGACATTTTAGACGAGTTGAGACGGAAATCGCAAGCTCTTGTAGTCAATGCCAAAGGTTTCGAACCTAAGGGAAAAACCGGGGGAAAGGAAAAACAAGCAAAGAAACCCAGTGGTCCTAAGTTTCTTGGACCACGAGATGGGACGAGAAAGCCAAGAGGCAAGTATTCTCGATACAAACAGTCTGGGTACTGGAAGTCTGATTATCCTCTCAAAGAAAGTACGAAATTTTCTTTAGTCGTAAAACATAGTCAGTGGTATTATCTACCAGAACCTGGTGTGTAGATATGGAACCACTGACGGTATGTGCATTTTAAATGCAAGGGTTCCAGGAAACCCGACGACTTAGAAAAGAAGAAATCGTAGTCTACATGGGCAATGCTGTAGAGGAGGCAGCAGTTGCAGTGGAGGACATTTTATAGGATTTCATTTTAAGTTATTGCTTTTATGTACCTTTCGTTTTAGAAAGAACTTTGTTCTGGATTTCTAAAGAATGGATATTTTATTTCTTTTAATCATTTGATGGTTATGAGAAGAAATAATGATATTATCTGTTCTGGTACATTAGCTAGCAATATATAAATGATGAATCCTGAGTCCACCACGATGCAACGAACCGTAGTATGAAACTCGTTTTACTAATAAGAGATTTCTTAATTAAATCGATTATACTTGTGGATTCTTATGCTAAGTCATGTTTATTGAAATAAAAAGTTCAAAGGTCGAAAATTGATATTTGATCAATTAAGTTGAAGGAATGGACCTTCCGACCTATGAATCTAATTTGGAAGATAAAATGACTAAGCAATCCTTTATGGATATAAGATATAAGATCCGGACAAGTATAAGAATTGATTGACTCTGATGTATGCAGACCTATGTCTACTCAGACAATAAGGTACGAGTACTTCAATTGATGATTACTCGAGAAATGGATTAGAATACCTGATGTGCCACAAAAGCAAGTGTTTTGACAAGTCAATGGACACTAAGCAATTGTGGAGAACCATCAAGGTATATCCATTTGTAGCCTGCGATTTGATCGCGGAGGCAAGTACATGTCTGAAGAATGCATGGCATACTGATCAGAGATTGGGATTTGATCTTAAATGACTACACCATACACTGTTGTGTAGAAATGGTGTATCGTAAACAAGAAATGGATATCTTATAGAAATAGTAAAAGGATGAGTTATACGGAACTACCGGTGTTCTATGGATATGTCTGGAAACAACGGCGCATTCAAATGCGGTTGTAGAATATTCTGGAAGAACAAAAGATGTGTGTTCAATAGTACTATGAACCAGAAGGACGTTATAAGTTCTAACGCCCGGTTCTTAGAGAAAGACTATAAGATGAACCACAAGCCCAAAGTGACGTGATACTTTGAAATGAGAGAGAACGATAAGGACTGAGAACCAGCCGAAACGAGTAGCGGTACACCACTAACTGCACCTACTGTTATTACTGTTTATACACCGAAATGCCGTTGTAGTGGGAGGTCGTGTGACAACAAAAGATATTCATAAGACTGGGAGAGTTTTCGGACTCTGGACCTAGTATACATGAAATCGATCCCTGGATCTACACAGAGTCAGTACTAGATCTAAATGTGCCTTCTTGGAAAGCAATAAGGATTATTGCTAAGAGGCAAGATCATTTAGAGTACAAGCTTAGTTGATCCATTTATGGATTGAAACAAAGCATTGAGTTCGTGGTACTTGCAAATTGATGAGATAGTCCATTTTATGGATTCATCAAAGCATAGACGAATCATGTGTATTGGAAACGTGGTGGAACAAGTTGGTGTTTCTCGGGTTTTATGTAGAGACCATTCTTATCATTGGTAACAATGTAAAGATGTTGTCAAGACATAAAATGAGGTTGTCTAGATAAATCAATATGAAAGATATAGGAAGAAGTTGGACATGTTCTTGAGATCTTGGATCTCTGGGAAAGAACATTGTACTTCTCCTGGACATCTTACATATATATGATTATGGTTCGTTTTAACATGCAAGATTCCGAGAAAGGTTCATTACCTTTCAGTTACGGAATGCATCTATCTAAGGATATGTGGTTTGGAACACAAAAGGAGATAGAAGCAATTAAAGCAATTTCCTACACTTTAAGTGTGGAAAGCTTAATAAATGCATTGTTGAAAACAAGAACCTGATATCAACTATGCAGTTAGCATAGTGGGAGGATATCAAGGTAATCCTGGAAAGGAATATTCGACTGCTGTAAAAGTACTTTCGAAGTACTGTTCTAGACTACGGAGCAGACGAGCATTTCCTTTGGATTACATTCTCTTAGATTTCTAATCAAATGAGGACCGGTGTAAGTCGATATCAGGCTATGTGTTTCACTATTGAAGGAGAAGGAGTTTTTAACATGGAAGAGTGATAAGCACGATGCTTTTCGGACTCTACCATGGGTAACCAAATAGCGGCCTCAGAGGCAGTGGAAGTTTTGGTATAAGCTTCGGGATAATCTCTGGGACTTGGATGTGATTCTTAATTTGCCAAAGGCTATGTAAATAGCGGTGCAATGGCAAATGGTAAGAAATCACAAGTCCATAAGTGTAAGATAACACATAGATCACTACCACCTGATACGATTCATCGTCAGGGGAGACGACGCTGTAGTCACCAAGATAACTTCAGAGCGGCAACCTAGATTGCTCATTCACATGATACTTCTTGGAAGTACAACTTAAGCACGTGATGAGTATGGGAGTCGGGAGTTTGGAGGAAAGTGGGAGATTGTTGGAGTTGTGTACTTAATGTCTAGATTTAAGTAACGGTAACTCCCCGTCATTGCCATTAATCTATTTAATTAAATAAACAATTATTTGCGTTTAATTATTTATAATTAAATATATGCAAAACATAGTCATAGATTATATACGTTGTAGTTAGTATGGTGTGCGACGTCACACAGAAGATCATACTATCGGTTACTCGTATTTAATCGAACAGTTGCTCACGACCTAGATGGACACGGACCAATCCATCGGTATAGTCGTTGTGTGAGAGAGAAAATGATCTGTCTTGATTATTTTATCACACTTGTACACTTGGTGTATTGGGCGGATCGCTTGAGATTTATCGATTAGGATTGCCTTAGATAATCGATTTAAGTCTCAGTGTATTTTATTCTTAATTCGTGATATTATTGCGGGTGTGTGCATTTAATATTAGTGACTTTGATTTTCCAAAGAAATTGACCGGTTTGAATATTGGGTCAATTACCGGTAAAGTTGGGTCACGGTATTTTATGTATGACATGCCGTGAATTCTTGACGGGAAAGTGTGTCCCGATAAGGGTTGATAATGTCCCCGAGATGAGTTCATAAGGAATTATTATGTAAACCCTGCAGGTGGATTTGTTCCGCATAATAATTAAGGATGAATGGTACTAGTCTCGGTTACAAGAGATGAATAAATTAATTAGCAATAAATTAATTTTATTCATGGACATTTCTATCTTAAACGCACGGAATAAATAATACTACCGGAGAGATAATATTATTTGATATAATATGGTATAATATTGGGAGTGCAATTATATTTATATAGTGGAAAATAGATATAATTAATATTAATGGATTAATAGATTTGGGCTTGGGCTCAATTTAATCATTAATATTGGAAGCCCAATATTCCACCTCCTTTAAATCCCCTACGTAGCCTATAAAAGCACTACATGGCCTTCACAAAAGACGAGACAAGATAATCATACTTGATTAGTCTAGAGAGTTCGTGAAGGAGATACATAGGAAGATTCAAAGGTCATCGATTGATCTCGTTTCTCCGAACAACGAATCGAAGGTATAAAATCGTTAAACACCCTTGATGATTTTATTCAATTATTTATTGAAAATACCGTAGAACCAATATCCGAGGACGAACCCCGGAACGAGGACGAACCGGGCGGTGGTGGTGAAACCACCGGACCGCCGCGGCTCGAGGACCCCGTGGGGATCGAACCAAGAGCACCCCGGCTGGACGTCGGGGATGCGCGATCGAGGAGAACCCCGGCTGGACGCCGGGGTGCGATCGAACCCTAGGTTCGATCGCGGGGTGGCGGCTGGTGCCGCCGCGGCTCGCTGGGCGAGCTGCCTCCCTTCCCCGACAGCGGTGAGTCGCCGGACTCACCGCGGGGCTGCCGCTGCAACCCCAGCCGATCGATCGCACGATGCGATCGATCCTTCGATCGCATGAGCCCCGCGGACGGGGGCTCGGGCTGGGCGTGCGCTCGGCTTCGGCCGTGTCGTGCGTTCGGCTCGTGCTCCGGCGCGTTCATCGGCGTTCATGTGATCTCCGGCGAATGGTTTTCGATTGGGCTATGGTTTCCGCAAATTTTAATAGCCCGGGATATCGAATTCCAACAATAAGAACATTGTACTTCTCTTAGAAATCTTATACGATTAAGGTTCGTTTTAGCATGCATCATTCCTTGAAGGATGTGTAACCTTCAAGAAGGAATGCATCTATCTAAGGTATGTGTTTGGAACACATAAAGGAGATAGAAGCAGTGAAAGCAGTTTCCTACACCGGATGTGTAGAAAGCTTTAAAATGCAATGGTGAAAAACGAGAACCGGATATCGACTATGCAGTTGGCATAGTGGGAGGATATCAAAGTAATCCTGGAAAGGAATATTCGACTGCTGTAAGAGTACTTTCAAAGTACTGTTCTAGACTACAAAGCAGACAAGCTTTTCCTTTGGATTACATTTCTCTGATCTCTAATCAAATCAGGATCAGTGTAATTCGATATCAGGCTATGTGTTCACTTGTAAAGGGAGGTAAAGCTTTAGAATGGAAGAAGTGATAAGCATGATGCTTTTGGAACTCAACCATGGGTAACCAAACTGCAGCCTCAGAGGCAGCGGAAGTTGTGGTGAAGCTTTGGGATAACCTCTGGACTTAGATATGATTCTTGGTTTACCAAAGGCTATTAAAATAGCGGTGCAATGGCAAACTGAAAGAAATCATAAGTCCATAGTGATGATAACACATAGAGCAAGTACCACCTGATACGAGTCATCGTCAAGTAAGACGACGCTGTAGTCACCAAGATAACTTCGGAGACGGCTACCTACAATTGTAACGCCCCGTCCCGTTGAGGGGTCGAAGCCCGACCCTAATGGGCCGGCTCGGTTACCAATGACTGCCGTCGGGAGTGATATCCTGGCCCCACTGTACCAACACTTGTCTTTTCCAGCGCACTTTGTCCTCACTCGTGCGCACCCGGGAGACTTCCCAGGGGGTCACCCATCCTAGAATTACTCCAGAGCCAGCACGCTTAACTTTGGAGTTCTTATAGGAGGATGCCCAGAAAAGAAGATGCATCTGTTGGTATGAGTAGCATATTCAATCCTTTTAAGCCTTTGAATTTCTGGGGCGTTACAATCACCCCACCTTTTTTTCTGCGCAACGTCCTCGTTGCGTGCCTTACTTGCCCAGGACCAACCATCCGTGCAGGAATGCCCCTTGCGGGTACTCTCACCAACTTCTGGGTGGAGCACTTGGCCCCGCAAGACACTTAGTTCCCACAATTCCGGTCGGCACCTGCTCTGATACCATTTGTAACGCCCCGGCCCGTTGAGGGGTCGAAGCCCGACCCTAATGGGCCGGCTCGGTTACCAATGACTGCCGTCGGGAGTGATATCCTGGCCCCACTGTACCAACACTTGTCTTTTCCAGCGCACTTTGTCCTCACTCGTGCGCACCCGGGAGACTTCCCAGGGGGTCACCCATCCTAGAATTACTCCAGAGCCAGCACGCTTAACTTTGGAGTTCTTATAGGAGGATGCCCAGAAAAGAAGATGCATCTGTTGGTATGAGTAGCATATTCAATCCTTTTAAGCCTTTGAATTTCTGGGGCGTTACAACAGCTTTGCCCATGTAGACCTGAACTCTTCTTCTCTAAGCCGCCGGGTTTTCTGGAACCCCTGCATTAAAATGCACATACCGTCAGTGGTTCCATATCTACACACCAGAACTCTGGTAGATAAAACCTCTGACTATGTTTTTATGGCTAAAGAAAAATTCATACCTCTGAGAGGACATTCAGAGTTCCAGTGCCCAGACTTGTTGCATCGGAAGCATTTGCCCTTAGGCTTGCCAGTCCCTACTCGTGGTCCATTCCGCTTGGCACCACTGGGTTTCCAGGCTTGCTTCCTTTTCTTGCCCCTACCTCCAACAGGCTTCGAGCCCTTGGACTTGGTAGCTACAAGCGCTTGAGACTTGCCCTTCTTGTAGATCCCCTCTGCCACCTTTAGTTCAGTCAGGAGTTGCGCAAGAGTATAAGATAGTTTACCCATATTATAACTCATGCGGAACTGCTCAAAACTAGGGGTCAGAGACTGGAGTATGATGTCGACTTGCGTCTCAGCATCAATCGAGGCTCCTAGGATCTCAAGCTCATTCAACAAACTCATCATCTTGAGAATGTGCTCCCCATCGGGCGTTCCTTCAGACTGAGTAGTTGACATAAGGACTCTCATGGCTTCTTGCCTAGCCGCACGATCTTGATGTCCAAACATCTCCTTGAGGTTGAACAGCATGTCATCGGTGGTGGCCATCGACTCATGTTGGGTTTTGAGTATATTTGACATTGATGCCAAAATATAACACCTAGCCATTTCATCAGCCTTTGCCCACCTCCTATATGCCGCCTTTTCCTCATCAGTTGAGACATCCGTGGGTTCAGCAGGGCATGCATCATAGAGTACAAACTTGTACTCCTCTGCAGTCAGGACAATGTCCAAATTTCACCTCCAATCAATATAATTGGGGCCAGTGAGTTTATTCTCCTTGAGTATCACAGAAAGTGGATTCATAGCTATTCTCTAAACCTATAAGAACATATAAACAAACAATCAATTTAATTCCGATATTATCTCCCTCAAATAATATCATTAAATGACTAATTACATCTAAAATCCCATTGGATTTGGTAAGCCACGTTAGTGTGGACGTTTACCTATCCAAATGATTTAGCAATTAGATTTACTTTGGTCGTACATCATTATAGCGTTAATTCGTTGGGAAGAATACTATAAAGCGTACCTAAGTGTAAACCATTATTCAGTACTAAGGTGAATCGTTTGGAATCGCTATGTCACCGCAAGCCACGTTTGTGTGGACGTTTACGACAACTCACATTCCTTCACAATTCCCTATAACTGTCTACATCAATTATTCCAAAATCCCATTCAGCATAGCAAGCCACGTTTGTGTGGACGTTTACTACACCAAAAGATTTTTATAATTGACTCCCAATTACTTGATCCATTCGATTTTTGTAAATCAAGACTCGGAGAATGATAAGTGAAACTCGAAGTTTCTAACCAGTGATTCACCATGCGAACAACCCTATCTCTCATGAAATAAGGGAGCCAAGCAGACAATCGATCCATTTCAAGAAATGGTACGAAGGTCTCTAATTGGTGTCATCCACATGACCAAGTGGCTTTGGCTCCATTCCACTCCCCGGGGTGAGAATGAGTCGACTTGAAATCAATTTCAGAAAGACAAATTAAGCACATAGTATTATTACATAGTCAAAATAATACTAGAATATTATTTTCCGACTATCATGGCTTTATTCCATCTACGTACGCATCTTCTAGTCTTTAGTCTTCGTTCTTGAATGCTCCATGTGACGAGAATATTAATCCCAATATTTAAATCTATTTATTTTTAATTAATCCAAAAGTTACTTAATTCGAAAATTAAGTCAATCGAATATATTAAAAATAAAATTAAATATTATTAATATTTTTATTTATTTTTATTTTCCTTTCTAATTCCATTAAGTCTTTAGAATTCTATCCAAATCAAACTTGGAATATTCTAGAAGACTTCTATAATAGAATAAGGAAATAAAATAAATTAGAACTCTTCTACTTTCTATAATTAATTAATTTCCATCCATGAAAATTCCCAAGAATAGGAATAATCAAATAAGAAATAAATTAATTCCAATTTAATTCTTTTCCTATTCCATTAGAGTTTCTAAAAATAAGAACACTCAAAATAGGAAAACCGAACTAAATTAGGAAAGTCGGATTATGTAGGAGAAGCACGGAATGGGGATCCCCGCGGCACCCCCCCCCCCCACCACCACCACCACCACCACCATCGACCACCACCGCCGCCGCCGCCCTAGCCCACGCGCCACCACCTCCGGTGGCCGGCGTGGCCGAGAACTCCCGCGGGCAGCCCGGGGTCGATCGACCCCCCCGGTTTTTGTCCTCTTCGTCTTCTTCGTCACACGTCTTCTCCGGCGGTCGTTTCGGCATCGATCCAACGTAAAATAAATTACAAAATTTAAATTACAATTCCAGTATCGATTCTATACATGAAATCGACCCTATACAATTTCCAGAAAACATATAACAATAATAATAAACGTAAATTCGGTCAACCCCGAATTTTTACTATTACAAGCATTCATCCACACAAAACGAATCTCGACATGTCCGAGAGTTTAATAAACGAATAATCATGACAAAATAATTAACAAAATTATTAAACCATGATAGTCGGAAACCCTGCAAGGTAAAACGATAATCGAATACATACATGAACATAGAACCAACGCTCTGATACCAATTGTTGGAAATCGATATCCCGGGCTATTAAAATTGCGGAAATAATAACCCAACCGAAATCCCATCGCCAGAAACCGATCACGAACACCACGCGAAGCCGGAGTCCGACGAGAGTGTCGCCGCGGGATGAACCCGCGGCTAAACCCTAGCCGAACCCCTCGCGGGGTTCGCGATCGCCGTGCATGGAAATCGCATGGGGTTGCGGGTGCAACCCCGCGGGGCTGTTCAGAACAGCCCTCGGCGGTGAGTCCGACGACTCACCGCTGTTGGAGTTGTGTACTTAATGTCTAGATTTAAGTAACGGTAACTCCCGATCATAGCATTTAATCTATTTAATTAATAAACAATTGTTTGCTTTTAATTATTCGATAATTAAATATATGCAAAATATAGTCCTGGATTATATACCTTGTAGTTAGTATGGTGTGCGACGTCACACAGAAGATCATACTATCGGTGACTCGTATTTAATCGAACAGTTGCTCACGACCTAGATGGACACGGACCAATCCATCGGTATAGTCGTTGTGTGAGAGAGAAAATAATTTGTCTTAATTATTTTATCACACTTGTGATGGAGTTATATTCTAAATGTCTAGTTTAGTGACAATATGGAACTCCTTATCTGGGTTTTTCATTATCTATTAATCAAACTGTCGGCTTTTTGTCTATCATGTACTTAAATGCAATAGTCCTAGATATATACGTTGTAGACAGTATGGCGTGAGGAGACACGCGGAAGATCATACTTTCGATTACTCGTATACTATCGAACAGAAGCTCACGACTTAGATGGACAGGGACAATCCATCGGTACGTCGTAGTGTGACTAGCAGATAGTCGGTCTTGACTATCATGTTACACTCGTACACTTGGTGTATTGAGCAGGACCACGGGAGGGCGTTCGATTTATACTAATCGAAGTAATCGAACTAGACCTCAGATATTACGGATATACGAATTCATAATCCCTATATAATTATAGGTGCATGTGTCCAATTCTCGGTTATTTAATATGCAAATGAGTGAGACTAATTGATTAGTCGAGATTCTCGGTAAATTGGGAATCGGAATTGTACACACGGCATGCTATAGATTATAGACAGGAAACCATGTCCCGTTTATTGGGTTGATGATGTCCCCGAGATGAGCTCATAAAGTTTATCATGTAAACCCTGCAGGTGGATTTGTTCCACATGATAATAAAGATGAGTGGTACTAGTGTCGGATAATAAGAAACGAATTAATTTAATTATTAGTAATTGAAATTAATTCGTGGACATTCGATATCTTAAACACGGGGAAAGTCGTATATGTAATTCGGCGGAATTATTATTGTTGAAATAATATTAAATTAATTTCGGGGATTCAATTATAATTTTATAGTGGAATTAATTATAATTAAAATTGTGGAATTTAATTAAAGGTTTTCTTTTAAGGACACCGGTTTAATTAAATTGCAATTTAGCCCGAGAATTATTTACCTAAGAGGTCCCTAGTGTAACTCTATAAATACCCCCCCTTGCCCTCTTCTAAACCTACACATCGGCGCATTTATTTTTGCAGGGAAAATTAATTGCGTTAGCGCAAATATATTTTTCTCTATAAAAATTAATAAAGCTTGCGCAATATTTTTCTCTCAGAGAGAAAAAGGATTATTACGCTGGTAGATCAGAGAGAGCAGAAAAGGAGAATCCAGCAGATCGTTGCCCACACAACGGCTGGAATCGGGGAAGAGGCATACGCTAGAAACATCTAAGGTTTCAACAATTCGGCTCCTCTGAATCACGAGACAAAGGTATGAGATCGAACCCTATTTTCGCAATATTCGATCTCTTGATTCGTTAAAAATACATCGGACGAACGATCGGGTTTCGAGAGTCGTGGTATGTGTTCCTCGACTACTGGGGGGTCAAGGACCTTCGGATCGGTGGTCGGAAGAGGAAGAACGGACCGGAAACGAGCCCGGAACAGCAGCAGCGCGCTGCTGTTCGTCACGAGCAGCGCCCGCTGGAAGCCAGGCAGCGCTCGCTGCCAAGGACCTCTCCAGCGCCCGCTGGTGGCGAAGCAGCGGCCGCTGAACGTGAACAGCGGCCGCTGGTGGCGGGGCAGCGCCCGCTGGCTGCAACAGGCAGTATCCGGTTTGCGCGGTTGCGCCTCGTGCGCGGCGGCTGGGCGTGAATCGGTTGCGGGGCTTCGTCGTCAGCATAGAGCTGTCACATGAGGTCGACTGGGCGTGTTCGGATGTTCGAGCGATCGAACGAACACGTCCCGGGTAGTCGATTTGCAACATTATTTACCTAAGGGGTCCCTAGTGTAACTCTATAAACCCCCCCCCCCCCCCCCCCCTTGCCCTCTCTTAAACCTACACTTCGCCGCTTTTTATTTTTGCTGAGAAAATTAAAAAGCTTTAACGCAATAATTTTTTCTCTGTAAAAATAAAATAGTTAGCGCTAATATTTTTCTCTCAGAGAGAAAAAGAATATTACGCTGGTTTGAGAAGAGAGAGCAGAGAAGGAGAGTCCAGCAGATCGTTGCCCACACAACGGCTGGAGTCGGGGAAGAGGCATACACTAGCAATCACTAAGGTCTCAACAATTCGACCGATAAGGTATGAGATCGGATCTTTTATTCCGCAATTCATTCGATCTCAATTTTTCGTTAATCATACATTGAACAAAGATCGGGTTTCGGGTATCCTGGATCATGTTCCTCGATTACTGGGGGTTCTAGGACCTCCGGATCGGTAGTCGGAAGAGGAAAAACGACCCGGAAACGAGCCCGGAACAGCAACGTCGCGTTGCTGTTCGCGGACGAACAACGCCCGCTGGAGGGCAAACAGCGGTCGCTGTTTGCAGCTCCTCCAGCGACCGCTGGTCTGCAGGCAGCGAGCGCTGCCTGAGGCAAATCAGCCTCGTTTCGCGCGGTTGTCCTTCGGGGCGATGGCTGGGCGTGAATCGGGACACGGGTTGTCACGTGAACGGAGTAACGCTCCTGGAGGTCGACTGGGAGTGTTCGGACGTTCGAGCGATCGAACGAACGCATCCCGGGTAGTCTATTTCCAACAATTGGTATCATAGCCGGTTTTGTACGTTCATTGTATGTTTGCGAGAATTGCTTTACAGGTTCACCCGATTATTATGGTCAATTTTTTGTACTGTATGTTGTGGTTTTTTAAACTCTCGGGGTTGTCGAGAACTTTGTTTTTTTTGATTCGTTGCTTGAATGTAATAGTTAAAACGACGGGTTGAGTCGTTTAGGTTTTACTTTTTCGTTTTCGTTATATCCGGATGTATAGGATCGATCAACCTGTATAGGATCGATGTCGGGAGTAGTTAGCTTTACTTTGTAATGTTCCTGCTACTTGGTGGATCGAGAGAAGATCGAAGGCCGGACGAACGAGGGTCGAGATGTCGAACCCGCAATGAGACTGCTCCACCTCCCAATGTGAACACATAGCCTGATGTAGACTTTCGCTGATCCTTATCAGATTGGAAATCCGAGTCTGTGTAACCAATAGGAATCAACTCGGACGCTTTGTAACTCAGAACATAATTCCTAGTCCTTTGCAGGTACTTAAGTATGTTCTTTACAGCAGTCCAGTGACCCTGTCCAGGGTTACTCTGATATCTAGCTACCATGCCAACGGCATAGCAGATATCAGGTCTCGTGCACAACATAGCATACATCAGACTTCCTACTGCCGAAGCATAAGGAACTGTCTTCATGTAATCTATCTCCTTTTGTGTCTTGGGACACATATCCTTAGATAGATGAATTCCATGACAGAAAGGTTGAGAACCTCTCTTGGAATTCTGCATGTTGAAACGAGGCAGAATCGTATCAATATATGAAGCCTGGGACAAGCTCAATGTTCTTTTCCGGCGATCCCTTATAACCTTGATCCCAAGAACATGCCCAACTTGTCCTAAGTCTTTCATATCGAATTGCTTGGACAACCATCCCTTTATGTCCGATAACATCTTCACATTGTTGCCAATTAGAAGGATGTCGTCTACATAAAGCACGAGAAACGCCACACTGTTTCCGTCACTTCTCCGGTATACACACGACTCTTCCATGCTTTGAATGAATCCATAAGACTGGATAACCTCATCAAACCGCATGTTCCAAGATCTAAAAGCTTGCTTCAATCCATAAATAGATCGGTTTAGCTTACACACTAGATGCTCTTGGCCTTTCTTGATGAAACCTTCTGGCTGTCTCATGTAAATGGTCTCGTCAAGATTCCCATTCAAGAATGCTGTCTTGACGTCCATTTGCCACACCTCATAATCCATATAAGATGCTATAGACAAAAGAATCCGGATCGACTTTAGCATAGCTACCGGCGAAAAGGTTTCCTCATAATCGATCCCTTCTTTTTGAGTATACCCTTTCGCAACAAGCCTAGCCTTGAAGGTTTCCACCTTCCCATCAGACCCTCTATTTCTCTTGTACACCCACTTGAAACCAATGGCTTTTACACCTTTGGGCGGTGCTACAAGATTCCAGACCTGATTTGAATCCATTGATTCAATCTCAGATTTCATCGCCTTTTGCCAAGACTGAGCATCTTGTTCTTTAAGCGCCTCGTTGTAGGTCCAGGGATCGGCTTCATGTTCTCCGGGTAACAAGTCCGAAGACTCACCTATAAACATGAACCTGTCGGGTTGTCGAACAACCCTCCCACTACGACGATGCTCCGATGTAACCTCAGTAACTACAGGTGCAGACTGTGGTGGCGTATCACCCGGTTAGGTGGGATCTAAGCCTTGATCGTCCCCTCTCAGTTCGTTAAGTATTATCTCACTCTTGGGCTTGTGGTCCATTGTATAATCCTCTTCCAAGAACCGAGCGTTGGTGCTAACAACGATCTTCTGGTCCTTAGGACTATAAAATAGACCACCATTCGTTCCTCTTGGATATCCTATAAACAACCGAATATCTGAACGTGACTCCAACTTATCAGCCCCATGCTTCAGCACATGTGCTGGACAACCCCAGATCCGAATGTGTTTCAAGTTTGGCTTACGCCCGGTCCACAATACCGAGGGCGTCTTAGGGACGGATTTAGAAGGAACTAAGTTCAGGATATACGCCGCTGTTTCCAAGGCATATCCCTTGAACGAAACTGGTAGGTCTGAGTAACTCATCATAGATCTTACAATTTCCATAAGAGTCCTATTCCTTCTTTCTGCTACACCATTCTGCTGGGGCGTGTATGGTGCAGTCATATGGGAGTCAATCCCATTCTCTAATAAGTACGCCTTAAACTCTCCCGAGAGGTACTCTCCTCCATGATCAGATCGTAGAGTCTTTATGGTTTTAACATGAAAGTTCTCCACAAGAGCTTTGTACTCCTTGAACTTGTCAAAGCACTCGCTCTTGCGGCGCATCAGGTATATAAAACCATACCTTGAGTAATCATCCGTGAAAGTTACGAAATATTCATAACTTCCTCTCGCTTGGACAGATAAAGGCCCGCACAAATCAGAGTGAATCAATTCCAGTACTTCCTTGGATCTATACCCTTTATCACTAAAGGGTCGATTGGTCATTTTTCCTTCCAGGCATGATTCGCAGGTTGGAAAGTCCTCATCTTTCACATCACTGAGTATTCCATCAGTTATCAACCATTGAATCCTGCCCAAGTTAATATGACCTAGCCTAAGATGCCATGAGTACTTTTGATTCATCCTAGAAGGCTCCTTTCTCTTATTGGTACTAGATGTGTTATAAGACTCTACTCGTTGCATCGTGGAATAATCATGATTCAGTATATATAAGTTGCCTATCAATGTACCAGAACAAATATGATCACCATTTTTCTTGACAATAACAGAATTATCAAAAGAAACTGAATATCCATTCAAAACCAACTTAGAAACCGAAACAAGGTTCTTTCTAAAACTTTATTATTAAAAGATAAATAAACATCTCCCACTGCAACCGCCGCCACTTTCGTAGTGTTGCCCATGTAGATGTTGGAAATCGATATCTCGGGGTTAACGGAATTTGCGGAAAACATAACCCCGACCGAAATTCTATCGCCGGAAACCGATCACGAACACCAACGAACCGGGCTCCACAAGAGTATCGCCGCCGCGGGATAAACCCGCAGCCGAAACCCTAGCCGAACCCCGCTAGGGTTCGCGATCGCCGTGCATGGCGATCGCCGGGGATGCGCGTGCATCCCCCGGGGCTGTTCGGAACAGCCCCCGACGGTGAGTCCGGCGACTCACCGCCGTCACTATCGAGGGAGGGCGGTGCGCCCAGCTCACCCGCCGCGGCTCCAGCCGCGGCAGCCCTAGCGATCGACCTCACGGTCGATCGCATGCCCCGGCGTCCAGCCGGGGCCCCTTCGATCGCACGCCGGCGGTCGTGCCCTAGGCCGACCGCCACCCTCGGCTCCCAGCCGAGGGTTTGTCTTGAGCTTCGCCGGGGATCTCGAATCCCCGTCCCCGAAATTCATACGTTTCCCGGAACTTTTGTTCATGTATATATCACGATTTAATTCACGTAAAATCATAGAGGGTGTTTATCGATTTTACCTTTGATCTCGTTGTGCGGAGAAACGAGATTGTTTGAAGACCTTCGGATCTTCCTACGTATTCCTTGCACTAGCTTGAACGTCGTGTGGGCGACGATCCTCCAAGCTTATGGATCTCCTTCACAACTCTCTAGAACTATCAACTAATGATATTCTTGTCTTGTAGGTGTGTTCTAATTGTGAAGACCATGTAGTGCTTTTATAGGCTACGTAGAGGATCTAAATGAGGTGGAATATTGGGCTTCCAATATTAATGATTAAATTGAGCCCTAGCCCAAATATATTAATCCATTAATATTAATTATATGATTAATTCCACTATATAAATATAATTGCACTCCCAATATTCACCATATTATATCAAATAATATTCTCTCCGGTAGTATTATTTATTCCATGTGTTTAAGATATAAATATCCATGAATAAAATTAATTTATTGCTTAATTAATTTATTCATCTCTTATATCCGAGACTAGTACCATTCAACATTAATTATTATGCGGAACAAATCCCCTCATGAGGTTTACATAATAATTCCTTATGAACTTATCTCGGGGATATTATCAACCCTTTCGAGGACACATTTTCCCATCAAGAATTCACGGCATGTCATACATAAAATATCGTGACCCAACTTTACCGGTAATTGATCGTTTATTCTAATCAATCAATTCCTTTGGAAAATCAAAGTCACTAATATTAAATGCACACACCCGCAATAATATCAGGGATTAAGAATAAAATACTCAGAGATTTAAATCGATTACCCAAGGCAATCCTAATCGATAAATCTCCAGCGATCCGCTCAATACACCAAGTGTACAAGTATGATAAAATAATCAAGACCAATTATTTTCTCTCTCATACAACGACTATACCGACGGATTAGTTCTTGTCCATCTAGGTCGTGAGCTACTGTTTGATTATATACGAGTGACTCATAGTATGATCTTCCGTGTGACGACGCACACCATACTAAATACAACGTATATAATCCAGAACCATATTTTCATTTATTTAATTATAAATAATTAAAAGCAAACGATTATTCATTTAAATAGATTAAATACTATGACCGGGAGTTTACGATACTTAAATCTAGACATTAAGTATACAACTCCATCAATCTCCCACTTATACTAAGGTCTAGTCATTTCATCTAAACTCCCGACTCCCATACCCATCACGTGCTTAATCTGCACTTCCAAAGAAGTGCTTCGTGCATGAGCATTGTTGTAACGCCTCGATTTTTTTCGTAAAGCGGAAGGTGTTTGAATTCAATAATAAAATAATTCGGGCGCTACTTTAAATAATTTTAAAACAATTTTTAATAAAAGAAAATATTAAATCGAATATGTAAATTTTGAAAAATAAATTGAGTATCATAAATTTTAGAAAATGACTTGTAAATATAATTACCCTTTGAAAATATAAATTATAGTAACTCACGTAACTAAAATCATTTAAAAACAATTAGTCGTAAATAAAGAAAATCAATAACCGTTTTATCATATCCAACGCCATGATCCACGCTCGACATCCCAGAACCATCCTGAAAAAAATGTCGTTGAAGGAATGAGCTCAACGTACTCAGTAGGTCATCCCTTATCCATAATTAATACTCGATCAATCATACGTAAAACGTGCATATAACATGAATCACATAGAACATATAGTCACACATAACATAGAGTGTCGCACATCCCGTCCATAGTCATTCACCTCTTAGAACACAGTGGGTTCACCCCGGTGACCGTAGTCACTGACCTTTTCTGTCAGTCGCTGTTTCTAACATACATGCGATTAAACACAGTGGGTTCACCCCGGTGACCGTAGTCACTGACCTTTTCTGTCGGTCGCTGTTTTTAATCGTAGCGCAGCGGGTTCAGCCCGATGACCGTAATCACTGACCCTTTATTCAGGCCACTGGCTATTCAACATCCTCGTACCATGTAGCATCGCGGGTACACCCCGATGACCGTAGTCACTGACCCTTTTTCCAGGCCACGAGCTAATTAACATTCCCATAACATGTAGCACCGCGGGTACACCCCGATGACCGAAGTCACTGACCCTTTTTCCAGGCCACGGGCTAAATCACATTTCCGTACTGTATCATTTCCATATTGTATCATTCACATTCGCATCATATCATCAATATTCGTATCATGTAATCAATATTCACATATAACATATCCACGTAAGCACATATTATAAACACGTAGCACATACTTTTGATATAAGCATTAAGTAGAGAAAAGAAAATCCCTACCTCTTGAAGCTTGAACGTTTCTAAGCCGTTAACTCGTATGTTCAAAATTCCTTTCTAAGCCTGAAAGCCAATCTACGTTCCGTGTATTCGACCCGACTCCTACGCAGATATGTTCTTATGAATAACTTTTTCATTATAAAACAGTTTGTTAAATTGAATTAACCATCTATTCTTATAAAACAATTAAATAAAACTGCATATACTACACGTTCGATTTGCAATTTGGGAGAGGGCTTTATATAATATTATTGGGCCGAGCCAAACAATTCTTAGGAGTATTCATTTGTGGTTTGGGCTTATAAGGGCAAGCTCAATGAAAACAATTATTTGGGCTTAGAAGGGCAAGCCCAATGAAAACAATTATTCAGCCGCTTAGTGAAATGAATTCAGGATCAGAAGCCTAATTAGACATTCGTATTCTTCTTTTCACTTACAAAGGGCGGCGGCGAGAATTAACCGAGACAGCGGGTTTCGTTTTCTCTGACGAGGCTTCTGGTGGATCACGGCCGAACTCCAAGGATTCAATGCGGCGACGGCTCGTATTTCCCTGATGGTGTCAGCAGCTTCGTCTCGATCGAACGGATGTGACAGCAATGATGACTTCTTCTCGGACCGACGGATCACGGCCGCGACTGGAGGCCAGCGGATCTCGGATGTCGATCACAGCGAGAGGGACGGTGGTGATCTTGTCGGAGGGCGGTGATTTCCTCCGCGGAGACTTCGTTGAATAGGTTAATTCCGGCCTGCGGGAAGGGGTAGTCGAACGGGATTCTCGAATGGTTTTCGGGTTTGTATTATTGGTTCCGAGAGTGGTAGACTTTGTTTCGGTGTATGTGTATATGCATTTAGGGTTATGTATATTATTGAGTCACGCTAAATATAGACGGAAAAGGGAGATAATGTATGTAGAGTAGAGACGTGGAAGATGATGTATATGGAGAAGAGACGTGGAATTTGTCAAACCGAGAGTGGAGTGATTTGGAGCGGAGTAATAGGGAAATACGTTTCATACTTTGATTTATTTACGGAGTAATAGGGAAATACGTTTCATACCTTGATTTATTTACTTTGTTTTAAATTGATTGACTAAGCTTTTAAATAATAATAATAATAATAATAATAATTAATTTTAGTAATTTTCATTAGTAGTATTTAGTTAAGTATTACTAGTATAATTCAAAAACATTATTGTAATTTGATTATTATATTTATGAGAAATTTAAATTTCATCTTAGTAACGTAATTAATCTTATAAAGCAATATTTAATTGAGTTTAAGAATAATTAAATATGATAATTAATTTAAATTATATTTTTAAATCTTGAAAGCGAAAACCGGGTGTTACAATACTACCCCTCTTAAAAAAATTTCGTCCTCGAAATTCGAAATATCTAAACTCCAAACGTTATCAAACTCTAAACGAATTACTCTTGATCTTTATTATCATACATCGTTCAGTGTTGTTTAGTTACGTCTTATGTTGTTGTTCGGGCAGTTAAGAGCTTTGTGCCCCTTCTGGCGACATCGAAAACATTTTCCTTGTCCTACTACGCATTCTCCAAAGTGACGTATCTTGCATTTGGTGCATCGCGGTTTTACAGTTTGAATCTTTGAAGTTTTAAACTTGTAGGTTCTCAAGCTCTTTTCGTCTCTCGATTTTTCTCCGTCCCATTTTCTTTTCTCGACTCTGTCAACGTTCTTAGGTAAGATTTCATATTCTTCTAAGCTTGCTTCCATGTTGAGAGCTCTCTTCATTGTCTCGGAGAAACTCAAGTCTCCTTGAGCCGATAATATCCCGGCTAGCAATGGCCTCAGCCCCCTTCTGAATCTTGCCGACTTTTTAACGTCATCATTCACTAGGTGAGGGACGAATCTGCTCAATTCGTTAAACTTCCTCTCATATTCTGTAACCGAATTATTCTCTTGTTTGAGATTAAGAAACTCGGTTTCTTTCTGATCACGATATGGCTGTGGGAAGTACATATCCATAACAACTGTCTTGAAATCATTCCACGTGAAGGCATTTCTCTCATTTTCAGTTTGAGTACACGAAAATCCTTCCCACCAGTGATCAGCGTCTCCAATCAACTGGAAAGTGGCACTAGAAATTTTCTGAGCATCGTTTAAGTTCAACACACGAAAAATTCTTTCAAGTGCTCGAAGCCATTCTTCAACAGCATTTGGGCCATCTTGACCATTAAAAGTAGGTGGACGATAACTTCGAAATTTTTCTACCATTTGGTTGTTGTCATTTCCATTTCTTCCAATATTGTTCATGAATTCGTTAAGGAGATTTCCAAAAGCTACTCTCATAGAGTCCCCATCATTTTGATCAACAGGGGACTGTCGATCTGTGTCTGATTGATTTCTTGGCCTTGTCTCCATAATCTAAATAATAAAATGTATTATTCTTTTAATCACATGAGAGTTATTAAAATTTTCTCCATTTCATAATGCACCCTAAGTATCAATCGCTAACGCAGAGGTACAATTCTCTTAGTGATAATCTTTTTTTTTTTTTTTTTGCCATCTAAGTTCGATTGAGCATGATCTAAGTTCTAAGTTCAAAGTCTCTATCTCAAGTACCAAAACATTTCATAACATCAAGTAACAAATAAATACACATGGCATAAATAATAATTCAACATCTCCAGTGCCAGATAATTTATCACATAAAGAATCAAATCAATACTAAATACTTACCTCTTGAGGATATCAAACGAGGGAACTGGCGATGGATAAATCATTCATTTTAATTTTATTTTAAAGTCTACAGAATCGTATTTGCTCTGATACCACTTGTAACGCCTCGATTTTTTTCGTAAAGCGGAAGGTGTTTGAATTCAATAATAAAATAATTCGGGCGCTACTTTAAATAATTTTAAAACAATTTTTAATAAAAGAAAATATTAAATCGAATATGTAAATTTTGAAAAATAAATTGAGTATCATAAATTTTAGAAAATGACTTGTAAATATAATTACCCTTTGAAAATATAAATTATAGTAACTCACGTAACTAAAATCATTTAAAAACAATTAGTCGTAAATAAAGAAAATCAATAACCGTTTTATCATATCCAACGCCATGATCCACGCTCGACATCCCAGAACCATCCTGAAAAAAATGTCGTTGAAGGAATGAGCTCAACGTACTCAGTAAGTCATCCCTTATCCATAATTAATACTGGATCAATGATACGTAAAATGTGCATATAACATGAATCACATAGAACATATAGTCGCACATAACATAGAGTGTCGCACATCCCGTCCATAGTCATTCACCTCTTAGAACACAGTGGGTTCACCCCGGTGACCGTAGTCACTGACCTTTTCTGTCAGTCGCTGTTTCTAACATACATGCGATTAAACACAGTGGGTTCACCCCGGTGACCGTAGTCACTGACCTTTTCTGTCGGTCGCTGTTTTTAATCGTAGCGCAGCGGGTTCAACCCGATGACCGTAATCACTGACCCTTTATTCAGGCCACTGGCTATTCAACATCCTCGTACCATGTAGCATCGCGGGTACACCCCGATGACCGTAGTCACTGACCCTTTTTCCAGGCCACGAGCTAATTAACATTCCCATAACATGTAGCACCGCGGGTACACCCCGATGACCGAAGTCACTGACCCTTTTTCCAGGCCACGGGCTAAATCACATTTCCGTACTGTATCATTTCCATATTGTATCATTCACATTCGCATCATATCATCAATATTCGTATCATGTAATCAATATTCACATATAACATATCCACGTAAGCACATATTATAAACACGTAGCACATACTTTTGATATAAGCATTAAGTAGAGATAAGAAAATCCCTACCTCTTGAAGCTTGAACGTTTCTAAGCCGTTAACTCGTATGTTCAAAATTCCTTTCTAAGCCTGAAAGCCAATCTACGTTCCGTGTATTCGACCCGACTCCTACGCAGATATGTTCTTATGAATAACTTTTTCATTATAAAACAGTTTGTTAAATTGAATTAACCATCTATTCTTATAAAACAATTAAATAAAACTGCATATACTACACGTTCGATTTGCAATTTGGGAGAGGGCTTTATATAATATTATTGGGCCGAGCCAAACAATTCTTAGGAGTATTCATTTGTGGTTTGGGCTTATAAGGGCAAGCTCAATGAAAACAATTATTTGGGCTTAGAAGGGCAAGCCCAATGAAAACAATTATTCAGCCGCTTAGTGAAATGAATTCAGGATCAGAAGCCTAATTAGACATTCGTATTCTTCTTTTCACTTACAAAGGGCGGCGGCGAGAATTAACCGAGACAGCGGGTTTCGTCTTCTCTGACGAGGCTTCTGGTGGATCACGGCCGAACTCCAAGGATTCAATGCGGCGACGACTCGTATTTCCCTGATGGTGTCAGCAGCTTCGTCTCGATCGAACGGATGTGACAGCAATGACGACTTCTTCTCGGACCGACGGATCACGGCCGCGACTGGATGCCAGCGGATCTCGGATGTCGATCACAGCGAGAGGGACGGTGGTGATCTTGTCGGAGGGCGGTGATTTCCTCCGCGGAGACTTCGTTGAATAGGTTAATTCCGGCCTGCGGGAAGGGGTAGTCGAACGGGATTCTCGAATGGTTTTCGGGTTTGGATTACTGGTTCCGAGAGTGGTAGACTTTGTTTCGGTGTATGTGTATATGCATTTAGGGTTATGTATATTATTGAGTCACGCTAAATATAGACGGAAGAGGGAGATAATGTATGTAGAGAAGAGACGTGGAAGATGATGTATATGGAGAAGAGACGTGGAATTTGTCAAACCGAGAGTGGAGTGATTTGGAGCGGAGTAATAGGGAAATACGTTTCATACTTTGATTTATTTACTTTGTTTTAAATTGATTGACTAAGCTTTTAAATAATAATAATAATAATAATAATAATTAATTTTAGTAATTTTCATTAGTAGTATTTAGTTAAGTATTACTAGTATAATTCAAAAACATTATTGTAATTTGATTATTATATTTATGAGAAATTTAAATTTCATCTTAGTAACGTAATTAATCTTATAAAGCAATATTTAATTGAGTTTAAGAATAATTAAATATGATAATTAATTTAAATTATATTTTTAAATCTTGAAAGCGAAAATCGGGTGTTACAATACTACCCCTCTTAAAAAAATTTCGTCCTCGAAATTCGAAATATCTAAACTCCAAACGTTATTAAACTCTAAACGAATTACTCTTGATCTTTATTATCATACATCGTTCAGTGTTGTTTAGTTACGTCTTATGTTGTTGTTCGGGCAGTTAAGAGCTTTGTGCCCCTTCTGGCGACATCGAAAACATTTTCCTTGTCCTACTACGCATTCTCCAAAGTGACGTATCTTGCATTTGGTGCATCGCGGTTTTACAGTTTGAATCTTTGAAGTTTTAAACTTGTAGGTTCTCAAGCTCTTTTCGTCTCTCGATTTTTCTCCGTCCCATTTTCTTTTCTCGACTCTGTCAACGTTCTTAGGTAAGATTTCATATTCTTCTAAGCTTGCTTCCATGTTGAGAGCTCTCTTCATTGTCTCGGAGAAACTCAAGTCTCCTTGAGCCGATAATATCCCGGCTAGCAATGGCCTCAGCCCCCTTCTGAATCTTGCCGACTTTTTAACGTCATCATTCACTAGGTGAGGGACGAATCTGCTCAATTCGTTAAACTTCCTCTCATATTCTGTAACCGAATTATTCTCTTGTTTGAGATTAAGAAACTCGGTTTCTTTCTGATCACGATATGGCTGTGGGAAGTACATATCCATAACAACTGTCTTGAAATCATTCCACGTGAAGGCATTTCTCTCATTTTCAGTTTGAGTACACGAAAATCCTTCCCACCAGTGATCAGCGTCTCCAATCAACTGGAAAGTGGCACTAGAAATTTTCTGAGCATCGTTTAAGTTCAACACACGAAAAATTCTTTCAAGTGCTCGAAGCCATTCTTCAACAGCATTTGGGCCATCTTGACCATTAAAAGTAGGTGGACGATAACTTCGAAATTTTTCTACCATTTGGTTGTTGTCATTTCCATTTCTTCCAATATTGTTCATGAATTCGTTAAGGAGATTTCCAAAAGCTACTCTCATAGAGTCCACATCATTTGATCAACAGGGGACTGTCGATCTGTGTCTGATTGATTTCTTGGCCTTGTCTCCATAATCTAAATAATAAAATGTATTATTCTTTTAATCACATGAGAGTTATTAAAATTTTCTCCATTTCATAATGCACCCTAAGTATCAATCGCTAACGCAGAGGTACAATTCTCTTAGTGATAATCTTTTTTTTTTTTTTGCCATCTAAGTTCGATTGAGCATGATCTAAGTTCTAAGTTCAAAGTCTCTATCTCAAGTACCAAAACATTTCATAACATCAAGTAACAAATAAATACACATGGCATAAATAATAATTCAACATCTCCAGTGCCAGATAATTTATCACATAAAGAATCAAATCAATACTAAATACTTACCTCTTGAGGATATCAAACGAGGGAACTGGCGATGGATAAATCATTCATTTTAATTTTATTTTAAAGTCTACAGAATCGTATTTGCTCTGATACCACTTGTAACGCCTCGATTTTTTTCGTAAAGCGGAAGGTGTTTGAATTCAATAATAAAATAATTCGGGCGCTACTTTAAATAATTTTAAAACAATTTTTAATAAAAGAAAATATTAAATCGAATATGTAAATTTTGAAAAATAAATTGAGTATCATAAATTTTAGAAAATGACTTGTAAATATAATTACCCTTTGAAAATATAAATTATAGTAACTCACGTAACTAAAATCATTTAAAAACAATTAGTCGTAAATAAAGAAAATCAATAACCGTTTTATCATATCCAACGCCATGATCCACGCTCGACATCCCAGAACCATCCTGAAAAAAATGTCGTTGAAGGAATGAGCTCAACGTACTCAGTAAGTCATCCCTTATCCATAATTAATACTCGATCAATGATACGTAAAATGTGCATATAACATGAATCACATAGAACATATAGTCGCACATAACATAGAGTGTCGCACATCCCGTCCATAGTCATTCACCTCTTAGAACACAGTGGGTTCACCCCGGTGACCGTAGTCACTGACCTTTTCTGTCAGTCGCTGTTTCTAACATACATGCGATTAAACACAGTGGGTTCACCCCGGTGACCGTAGTCACTGACCTTTTCTGTCGGTCGCTGTTTTTAATCGTAGCGCAGCGGGTTCAACCCGATGACCGTAATCACTGACCCTTTATTCAGGCCACTGGCTATTCAACATCCTCGTACCATGTAGCATCGCGGGTACACCCCGATGACCGTAGTCACTGACCCTTTTTCCAGGCCACGAGCTAATTAACATTCCCATAACATGTAGCACCGCGGGTACACCCCGATGACCGAAGTCACTGACCCTTTTTCCAGGCCACGGGCTAAATCACATTTCCGTACTGTATCATTTCCATATTGTATCATTCACATTCGCATCATATCATCAATATTCGTATCATGTAATCAATATTCACATATAACATATCCACGTAAGCACATATTATAAACACGTAGCACATACTTTTGATATAAGCATTAAGTAGAGATAAGAAAATCCCTACCTCTTGAAGCTTAAACGTTTCTAAGCCGTTAACTCGTATGTTCAAAATTCCTTTCTAAGCCTGAAAGCCAATCTACGTTCCGTGTATTCGACCCGACTCCTACGCAGATATGTTCTTATGAATAACTTTTTCATTATAAAACAGTTTGTTAAATTGAATTAACCATCTATTCTTATAAAACAATTAAATAAAACTGCATATACTACACGTTCGATTTGCAATTTGGGAGAGGGCTTTATATAATATTATTGGGCCGAGCCAAACAATTCTTAGGAGTATTCATTTGTGGTTTGGGCTTATAAGGGCAAGCTCAATGAAAACAATTATTTGGGCTTAGAAGGGCAAGCCCAATGAAAACAATTATTCAGCCGCTTAGTGAAATGAATTCAGGATCAGAAGCCTAATTAGACATTCGTATTCTTCTTTTCACTTACAAAGGGCGGCGGCGAGAATTAACCGAGACAGCGGGTTTCGTCTTCTCTGACGAGGCTTCTGGTGGATCACGGCCGAACTCCAAGGATTCAATGCGGCGACGACTCGTATTTCCCTGATGGTGTCAGCAGCTTCGTCTCGATCGAACGGATGTGACAGCAATGACGACTTCTTCTCGGACCGACGGATCACGGCCGCGACTGGATGCCAGCGGATCTCGGATGTCGATCACAGCGAGAGGGACGGTGGTGATCTTGTCGGAGGGCGGTGATTTCCTCCGCGGAGACTTCGTTGAATAGGTTAATTCCGGCCTGCGGGAAGGGGTAGTCGAACGGGATTCTCGAATGGTTTTCGGGTTTGGATTACTGGTTCCGAGAGTGGTAGACTTTGTTTCGGTGTATGTGTATATGCATTTAGAGCCCGTTTGGACGAGCTTATTTAAAAGAGCTTATAAGATGTTACGTCTTATAAGTTGTTTTAAGAGCTGATAAGCTGTTATGTCTTATTTAATAAATAAGTTGTTAAACCGTTTGGATAAAATATTTATATAAACTTATAAGATGTTAATTTGTTTGGCAATTTAAGATCTTATATTTATAAAATTACTCAAAATAAATTGTTATTTATGAAAAAAATAATTAAAAATAATTATATTAACTAAATAATGAATTTGGAATTTTTGTATATATATAAAAGGTAATATTTTTAAGGGTATTTTGGTCTTTTATTGTTTAAGTTACAAGAGCTTATAAGCTGTTTAAAAAAAAGTACCTCCCCCCTTACTTTTTTTTAAACAGCTTATAAGCTGTTAAACAGCTTATTTTTTAAAATTTAAAGATCTTTTCCCAAAATTTTACCAAATAAATTCTATGAGCTTATAAGTTCTGAAACAACTTATAAGCTGTTTTAAGGAGCTTATAAGCTCAGCCAAACAGGCTCTTAGGGTTATGTATATTATTGAGTCACGCTAAATATAGACGGAAGAGGGAGATAATGTATGTAGAGAAGAGACGTGGAAGATGATGTATATGGAGAAGAGACGTGGAATTTGTCAAACCGAGAGTGGAGTGATTTGGAGCGGAGTAATAGGGAAATACGTTTCATACTTTGATTTATTTACTTTGTTTTAAATTGATTGATTAAGCTTTTAAATAATAATAATAATAATAATAATTAATTTTAGTAATTTTCATTAGTAGTATTTAGTTAAGTATTACTAGTATAATTCAAAAACATTATTGTAATTTGATTATTATATTTATGAGAAATTTAAATTTCATCTTAGTAACGTAATTAATCTTATAAAGCAATATTTAATTGAGTTTAAGAATAATTAAATATGATAATTAATTTAAATTATATTTTTAAATCTTGAAAGCGAAAACTGGGTGTTACAGCTGTAGAGGAGGCAGCTGTTGCAGTGGAAGACATTTATCTGCTTTAAGTAGTTATAGGATTTCATTTCAAGGGTATTGCTTTATGTACCCTTTATTTTAGAAAGAACTTTGTTCTGGTTTTCTAATATTTATGAATGGATATTTTATTTCTTTAATCATTTGATGATTTTGATAAGAAATAATGGTATTATCTATTCTGGTACATTAGATAGCAATATATGAATGATAAGTCTACCACAATGCAACAAACCGTTCTATAACTTGTTTTACTTGTTGAATGTATTTCTTTGTTGAATCATTATACTTGTGGATTCTTATGCTTAGTAGTATTTATTCAAATAAGATTCAAAGGTCGAAGTTGATTTGATCAATTGTAGTTGAAGGAATGGACCTTCCGACCTAAGAATTAAATTTGGAAGAAAATACAACTAAGCAAACCTTTCTGGATAAAGGACAGAATCTGGACAAGTATTTAGATTGATTAAATACTGATATATGCAGACATATGTGTACTTAGAAAAATGCGAGTAATTCTTTTATGGAATACTCGAAGATGGATTAGAGTACTTGATGTGCCATAAAAGCAAAGTGTTTTGGCAAGTCAAAGGACACAAAGCTATTATGGGCACTACTAGAATCTGCTTAATAGACATCGGTTATTGACCGATGTCTAAATTTTTCCCGACTGATGTGTAGCGAGGAGATGTCTATAGTAGGCCTACTATAGACATCGGTTTATACCCGATGTCTGGATCCGTAATAGATATCAGTTAGTAAAACTCCGACCGATGTGGTTTAATGTAAGTACATCTGTCAATACTCGATACAAAATCCAACGAAAATAGCTGATATCTAAAGTACCGCATTAACATCAATCAGTTATTTGTTCAAAAACCGATTTCCAAAAATTCTTTAATATCACTTACAATTTTAAAACTGATTTCCCTAAAAGTATTAAAACCGATTTGTTTTTTAAATTATTGTTTTACCTGCGATTACAATTTATAAATGATAATATTCAATAAAATCCCAACATTTTCATAAATAAAGGTGCAAGTTGATCCATGATGAGAGAAATCATAAAGTTCTAAGAGTAGAACTCAAAATGAACCTGTTGAGACCAAGTAACACAAAATAATAACCAAACTGAACCATACCTGAAAATTAGCACCATCAAAAACTGGTTCCAATCAACACAAATCAAGCAGCCAATTAATAAACAATCTAAAATACGGTCTGAGGTTGAAGGTTGCCTTCTTCTCTTCGGCATCCTTAAGTACACTTCACGGTCACAGCAAGAACCTTAAGGAAAAACAGTAGAGTATATGAATGACCAAAATACACACATTAGAAGGATATGATCGAACACAGTAGAGTAAACAGGAAACACAGTAGAGTAAACAGTGAACACGTATATGATCGAGTGAGTACCTTAGAAGATAGCCATGGAGTTGCTGAGCGGCGAATCATGAATCAGCGGCAGATCAAAATCTTCTTCGACGTTGGTGGTGGTCGTAGAGAGAAGTGCGGCGGTTCTGGGTAGTCTGACTTGGGCCATTGTCAGAGCGGGTGGTGTACGGGGGGTCGGGAACGGAGAAGAGGCAAGGGGCGCGGCGGTTGGAGGTCGGAGCGGACTGTCGGAGTGCGGACTGTGGTCGGCCGGAGTAAAAACTTGAACACGGGCCGGGCCGAAATCGATTTGGGGGAAATTGGGTGTTTGATTTAGGGTATGAAATTGGGTGATTTTTGTGAGGAATCGTAGGTTACGAAGGGTGGAGAACAAGAATTTGAAGTTTAATTAAAACTTTCATGGTTAGAATTAGATATATATTTGGAGAAATAGAAGGTTTCATGGGGCTAGGTTTCTGTGTTTGAGAGAAAGTGATGAAGGAGAAGGAAAGAAAGGGACGGGTTTGAGAGAGAGAGAGAGAGAGTGAAAAAGTAGTACGGTACTTATAAACTTTTATATTTTTGAAGGATGATAGTAATATTTAAAAACGTGAGTAGGGTATTTAGAATTTTTAGATTTTTTTTATAAAAAAAACTTTAATATCAGTTTTATCTTGAGAAATGATGTTTGAAAAAATTATCAATTTCAAAACTACACTTTTAACATCAACCGCACAAATAACTGATGTTAATAAGTCCTGTCATATCAATATTTCTTTGACTGATGTTAGTAATATCAAGCACATCTGTTGCATAACTGAACGACGTTAAAGAGGTGATGTCTATTTGCCAGATTCTAGTAGTGGGGGAACCTTCAAAGTATATCCATTAGAAGCCTGCGATTTGATGGCGGAGGCAAGCACCTATCTAAGTAACACATAGCATAATCAAAGAATGGGATTAGATCCCAAATGACTGCACCATGCACTGTGAATGTAGAAATGGTGTGTCAGGAATAAGAAATGGAATTCTAATAGTAAAAGGATAAGTTGTTCGGAACTACCTGTGTTCTATGGATTTCTGGAAAAGCAACGGCACATTCAATGTGGTTGTAAGATATCCTAGAAGAACAAAAGATTGTGTGTTCAATAGTACTATGAACCAGAAGGACTTTATCGGCCGGTTCTTAGAGAAAGACTATTAGATGAACCACAAAGCCCGAAGTGACATAATACTTAGGAATGAGAGAAGATAAAGACTGGAAACCAGCTAAACAGAGTAGTGATACATCACTAACTACACCTACTGTTATTACTATTTATACACCGGAATGCCGTTGTAGTGGGAGGTTGTTAACAACCAAAGATGTTCATAAGACTAGAAGAGTTTTTGAACTCTGGATCTGGTAAACATGAAATCGATCCCTGAATCTACATAGAGGCAGTACTAGTTCTAAATGTGTCTTCTTGGAGAGCAATAAGGATTATTGCTAAGAGGCAAGATTATTTAGAGTACAAGCTTAGTTAATCCATTTATGGATTGAAACAAAGCTGAGAATCGTGGAACTTGCGAATTGATGAGATAGTCCATTTAGTGGATTCATCAAAGGGCATAGACGAGAAATGTGTATTAGAAACATAATAGAAACAAAGTGGTGTTTCTCGAAATTTTATGTTGATGGTATTTTATCATTGGCAACAATGTAAAGATATTGTCAGACATAAAATGATAGTTGTCTAAATGAATCGAGATATAAGATTGAGAAGAACTTAGAACATGTTCTTGAGATCTTTAATCTCAAGATAAGAACATTGTACTTCTCCTAGATATCTTATATGATTATGGTTCGTTTTAAGCATGCAGAATTCCGAGAAAGGTTGTCACCTTTCAGATAGGGAATGCATCTGTCTAAAGATATGTGTTTTGAACACTTAAAGAAGATAGACGCAGAGAAAGCAGTTTCCTACACTTTGAGTGTGGAAAGCTCAATAAATGCAATGCTGAAAAACCGAGAACCTGATATCAACTATGCGGTTTGCGTAGTGGGAGGATATAAAAGTAATCTTATCAGAGATATTCGGATGCTGTAAAGGTACTTTCGAAATACTGGATTACGGAGCAACACGAAGTCTTCTTGGATTACATTTTCTCAGATCTCAAATCAGATTAGGACCAGTGTAAGTCGATATCAGGCTATGTGTTCACTTTTGAAAAGAGGTGGAACCTTAAGATGAAAGAGTGATAAGCACGACGCTTTTCGGACTCTGTCACAACCGAATAGCAGCCTCAGAGGCAGCGGAAGTTTTGGTTGGGCTCCAAGATAACCTCTGGACTTTGATATGATTTTTAGTTCACCAAAAGGCTATGTATAGCGGTGCATGGTAAACTGGAAGAACTCATAAGTCCAAAGTGAAGATAACACATAGAGAGCAAGTACCACCTGATACAAGTCATCGTCTGGTGAGACGACGCTGTAGTCACCAAGATAACTTCAGAGCGGCAACCTAGATTGCTCATTCACATGGTACTTCTTGGAAGTACAATGTTAAGCACGTGATGGGTATGAGAGTCGCGAGTTTGGAAGAAATGACTAGACCTTAGTATAAGTGGGAGATTGTTAGAGTTGTATACTTAATGTCTAGATTTAAGAAACGGAAACTCCCGGTCATAGCATTTAATCTATTTAATTAAATAAACAATTGTTTGCATTTAATTGTTGATAATTGAATATATGCAAAATATAGTCCTAGATTATATACGTTTTAGTTAGTATGGTGTGAGACGTCACACGGAAGATCATACTATCGGTCACTCGTATATAATCGAACAGTTGCTCACGACCTAGATGGACACGGACCAATCCATCGGTATAGTCGTTGTATGAAAGAGAAAATAATTTGTCTTGATTATTTTATCATACTTGTACACTTGGTGTATTGGGCGGATCGCTTGAGATTTATCGATTAGGATTGCCTTAGATAATCGATTTAAATCTCAGAGTATTTTATTCTTAATCCCCGATATTATTGCGGGTGTGTATATTTAATATTAGTGACTTTGATTTTCCAAATGAATTGACCGATTAGAATATCTGGTTAATTACCGGTAAAGTTGGGTCACTATATTTTATATATGACATGCCGGGAAAGTGTATCCCGATAATATCCCCGAGATGAGTTCATAAGGAATTATTATGTAAATCTCATGAGTGGATTTGTTCCGCATAATAATTAAGGTTGAATGGTACTATTCTCGGATATAAGAGATGAATAAATTAATTAGCAATAAATTAAATTTATTCATGGATATTTATATCTTAAATACACGGAATAAATAATACTATCGGAGAGAATATTATTTGATATAATATGGATTAATATTGGGAATGCAATTAATTTTATATAGTGGAAAATAAAATTAATTAATATTAATGGGATTAATAGATTTGAGCTTGGGCTCAATTTAATCATTAATATTGGAAGCCCAATATTCCACCTCCTTTAGATCTCCTATGTAGCCTATAAAAGCACTACATGGTCTTCACAATTAAAGACACCATAAGATTATCATACTTGATATTCTAGAGAGTTCGTGAAGGAGATCCATAGAAGTTTGGAGGATCGTCGCCCACACGAAGTTTGAACGAAGTGCAAGGAATACGTGGGAAGATCTGAAGGTCTTCAAATCATCTCGTTTCTCCGCACAACGAGAAGTAGGTAAAATCATGAAAACCCCCCTATGATTTTATGTGGATTAATTGTGATGCATACATGAACGATGATCCGGGACGATCGAAACCTAGACACGGGGATCGGGCAATCCCCGTAGGGATCGATGGGGGCGGTCGAACCCTAGGGTTTCGACCGCCGGGCGCGCGACGAGGGGAGCCCCGGCTGGAGGCCGGGGCATGCAATCGACTTCGGCCGATCGCTGGGGATGCCGCGGGCTGGTGCCGCGGCGGATCCCAGCCGCCCCTCGACGGCGGTGTGCGCACGGGGAAGCTCCGGCTGAAGCCGGAGCAAGCGATCGAGCTGGGCTCGATCGCGAGGGCAGTCGCGGGCTAGTGCCGCGGCTGGGCGCCCTCTCCCCGTACGGAGGTGGCGGTGAGTCGCCGGAATCACCGTCGGGGGCAGTTCCGAACAGCCCCGCGGGGTTGCACCCGCAACCCCATGCGATGGCCATGCACGGCGATCGCGAACCCCGCGAGGGGTTCGGCTAGGGTTTAGCCGCAGGTTCATCCCGCGACGACACTCTCGTCGGACTCCGGCTTCGCGTGGTGTTCGTGATCGGTTTCCGGCGATGGGATTTCGGTTGGGTTATTATTTCCGCAATTTTAATAGCCCGGGATATCGATTTCCAACAATAGCAGATATCAGGTCTCGTGCATAGCATATCATACATTAAGCTTCCCACAACTGAGGCGTAGGGAACTGCTTTCATTTCATCTATCTCCTTTTGTGTTTTAGGACACATTGCTTTAGATAGATGTATTCCATGACTAAAAGGTAGAAAAACATTATTGGAATCTTGCATGCTAAAACGAGCCAAAATCGTGTCAATGCATATGGCTTGGGATATGTGCAATGTTCGTCTCTTGCGATCATGTCCTACCTCTCCTATGTCCTTCATATCGAATTGTATACACATCCATCCTTTTATGTCTGATAACATTTTCACATTGTTGTCAATTAGAAGAATGTCGTCTACATAAAAAACGAGAAACGCCACTTTGTTACCATCACGTTTCTGGTACACACGATTCGTCCATGCTTTGAATGAATCCATATGACTGGACTACCTCATCAAAATGCATGTTCCAAGATCATGAATCTTGCTTCAACCCATAAATGGATCAATTAAGCTTGCATACTAAATGCTTTTGCCCCTTTTCGATGAATCCCTCTAGTTGCTTCATATAAATGGTCTCGTCAAGACTTCCATTTAGGAAAGCCGTCTTGACATCAATTTTCCACACCTCATAATCCATATGAGATGCTATAGACAAGAGAATCCAGATTGACTTTACCATGGCTATCGGCGAAAAGGTCTACTCATAACCGATTCCTTCTTTTTGAGTATAACCTTTCGCAACAATCCTCACTTTGAAGGTTTCGACCTTCCCGTCCGACCTTCTCGTTCTCTTGTAGGCCCACTTACATCCGATTGGCTTTAAGCCTTTCGGTGGTTCTACAAGATCCCAAACTTGAATAGATATCATAGATTTCTATTTCGGATTTCATCGCCTTATTCCAAGAGGGTGCATCTTGATCTTGCAGTGCTTCGTTGTAGGTCCAGGGATCGACTTCATGGTCTCCAGGTACTAAGTATTAAGACTCACCTAGTCCCATGAATCTTTCTGATTGCCTAACAACCCTCCCACTACGACGGAGTACCGGTGTGTAAATAGTGATTTCAAGTTCAGATTCTAGTGGTGTACTACTCGGTTCGGCTGGTTCTAAGTTGTGATCGCTCTCTCTCTCAATTCATCAAGTATCACATCACCTTTGGGCTTGTGGTCTATCACATAGTCTTCTTCTAAGAATCGAGCGTTAGTGCTAATAACGGTCTTCTGGTCCTTAAAACTATAGAACATTCCACTTTTTGTTCCTTTTGAATATCCTATAAACAGCCGAACGTCTGTACAAGGTTCTAGCTTATCGACTCTTTATCTCAACACATGTGCTGAAAATCCCCAAATCCGAACGTGTTTCAAGATAGGTTTTGAGAAATAAACTCAAAATTTTGGCCACGTAAAAAATGATTTTGACGCGAAGGGAGGGAACAGAATTAGTGAACAACCAACCAATTAACCAAAGGTCACATTGGCGTGCACTTATACTCTTCTTGGATTCCAAAGCGCGTGATTTTCACACACGCGCGAATATTTTGTCTAAACTCAAAACCAATTTCACACGCACACACACTTCACTCAGCTACAGATTTAGAAAACAAGTGATGTTAGATCCGGCAAATGACTTGGTTTCCTCCTCCCCCACCGCTTCTTCCGTCTCCTCTTCCGATCTCGACACCGAGGTACAACCCTTTCCCTAATTTCAAGATTAGAATGTACAAGCACACAATGCACAAAATATATAACTATCAGTAATCGATCGGTTTTGTTTTCGCAGTCGACAGGGTCCTTCTTCCACGACAGAAGCACCACTCTCGGGACCCTCATGGGCGTAACACTCCAAGCAATCACTTTCAGGGCCTCTTCCTCCCACCACCAAAATCCGGTCTCCGCCACCAATAAACCTAGGGCGGCGGCGGCGAGGCATAGGCGGCGGTGGTGGTGGAATCTGTGCAAGGACGACTGCGATTCCAGACGGGCATCTCTCGCGGAGTATTTGGAGGTAGAAAGGAGGTTCGGAGAAGCCGGGACGGTGGCGGAGCTTGAAGAGGGAGTTGTTCAGGAGGAGATGCGGCCGAGAAATGGGCGGCCTCTATTTGCCGATGGGAGGGTTCTGCCTCCGGTGGTGGTTGTAGAAGAGTCTTCTCCGGCGGGGCTTTGTAGATTCTCGGTCGTTGAACGGTGGTGTAGTATGGTGTAGGTGTAGTGGATCCCATTCCCATCATCTTATTTTTTTGGTATTTTGTTATTTCGCTTTATTTATTTGTTGTATTTGTTCTTAATTTAAATTGGTCATTTTCGATTTCATTTTGTTTTCATAATAATAAAAATAAAAAAAATTGTTGAGTATGATATTAAGAAAAATATTGAATTTTAACTTATTTTTTAAGTAAAAACAATTTTAAAATTTAAGTCGAAAATGTATAATATTGAGAGAAAAATAATAAAATAAGTTACAAAAATAAAATTAAAAATATATTTTATTGTGAAAAAATAATAATTTTCGGTTTTTAAAAAGAAGTATTGCAACATTTTTTGGACGGGTGAAATACTCTCTCCCCCAGACTAATAGTCACACTTCTTTCACAAAATACAAAAGAAGTGTGACTATTAGTCTAGTTTGGAGAGAGTAATATTTTTCAGGTCTGTTTGCTAAAGTTATTTTAAGTGATTAACTTATTTCCAAAAGTAAAAGGTAATTTTTTTAAATGTTATTATTGAAGATATTTTAAGTGATAAACTTCTTTTGATCCTTTCTTACACAAAAAGCACCAAACAACTGAAGAAAGATAAATAAATGTGTGATATTTTTTTAATTACGGAGTATTTTTTTATCAAAATTAAGATTGATTTATTTTATTTATCACCACTTTTGTTAATTTTTAGTTGAAGGATATTTGAACATGTATATGACAATTTGTGCCTTTCAAAAATAATTTTATTGATTTAAAAAAATAAATATATAAGTTTTTAATTAAAATATTACATATTTTAGTATAATGAAGTGAAAAAAACAATTAAATTGAAATACATATTCTAATATACAAAATGAAGTAATAAAAATATTATATATATATATATATATATATATATATATATATATCAAATAAATAATATTTTTAATGATATAATACTTCTTTCGGTCACTATAAATGGCATTTTTTTTCCAGGGAGTTTAAGATGATTTTTTAATTAAAATTAAAGGGTAAAAATTATATATTTAAAATGAAAAGTAAATTAGTTGTGAGTAAATTGAAAAAGTAATTTGAAAAAATAAAATAAAATTATATTTTAAAATAAAAAAATTAGAATAATTATTTTTATTTTTGAGATGTGTCAACTATTATTTAATACCCGAAAAAGAAAGTATGTCAATTAGAATATAAATTAGTAAAATTATGTGCCGCCGAATTTGCCAGTAAAAAATTACAGTAAAATAAAAGGTACCTATTAATTAGGAAAATTCACAAACTTCAAATGTGGGTTATGGCCGGGGTACCATTTTGTAATTAGTGAGGGTTATGGGGTGGCATGTGGAGTACTACTTTTTAGAGAAACGTGCATGTGGGTTTGGTCCTTTTCTTTTGACGAGAAAGTAGAAACATCCATCCCTTTCTTCTGCCCTCTTATCTTATACTCTTTCCCACCAACAATACATTTCATATATTTTTTGACACGGAAGTTTAAAATTAAATTAAAAAATAGATGAATAAAGTCAAATAAAATTGTATTTTAAAATTAAAAAATTAAAATAATTATTTCATTTTTTTTTGTGGTGTGTATACTATTGTTGAACACCTAAAAGAAAAGAATGTCAACTATTTTTGGAACGAGAGAGTAACATTCACATTATAAGATATGTAGAGGACCTACAAAGAAGTAAAAAGTTACAGAAAGGTAAAGTATATCTACGTGTGGGGAATGGAGCGATGGTCGCTGCATTAGCCGTAGGAATTTATTGTATATGTTTGCGAACTTAATAATGTTTATTTTGTTGGAAAAATTGGAATAAAATATTTGATTTGACCGATTTTTTGTGGCTAAATATTAATTCATGTTGGAATTAATTTGTTGATAATTTTGTACGATGTTTCGTAGATAATTACATTATTTTATTTCGTCAAGATCCGATTTTTCGTTTAGTGAGAAATAAATAATGAATTAACTAAGTGAAAAGACATAATATTGAATGAGATTTTTAAAGTCTCATCCCACATTGAATGTGGTAGATAATGAGTTTGTGAAAACTTTTATAAAATATCATTGTATTAATTGTTGAGAATGTGAAGAGTCACAATCTCACATTAAAGGTGGAGAGAAAATTAATACTCTTGTGATCTTATATGGGGAGTAGTGAAATGTTTCAACATTGAAAAAGTCCATTAATCTTGAATTATTATTCTCGGTTAATTGGAGCATATGATTTGGACTTGGGCTTTCGAGATTTTTCTTGGGCCTATAAAAGTCTAACAAGTACAAATTGTATTTGTAGTGGGCCTGATAAATAATAACACATTGGTTATTTTGGCTCGGGCTTACCAGCCTTTGGTTATTATGGCTTAAGCTGTTGGGCTAGCCTAAATGGGTTATACGGAATTTGAATAATCAGCCCAATATGGATTGTACGAAATTTGAATAGTCGGCCCAAGATTTGAAAAGTCATCAGAATTATATTTATATATTTAATGAAAATATATAAATTATTCATCATTATTGGTGTGACCTTTGAGTTGCCTTTTGTCTTTTGGTACTTCCCCTTAATAAGTGTATAACTAGGAGCTTTTAGTTGAGAGGAGAAGACATAAATCACAAACACTTCTGTCCCACATCAGAATATCTTCACTCTAAGTTCATAAGCATTCTAGTGTTAGAAATATGGTGTAGGCAATATTTAGTTCCTTGCATTTGCATATGCTCGGTTCTCTCTCTTTCCCTGTTCGATGGAGCTTCTAGCTGGTGTGCCTCAGACTAGAAGATGATTGAAAGTCGTATCTTTGGGACTAACGTCGCCAAACCGTAGCATACACGGGGCGTTTTAGTCTTGCGGATAGCGAAAGCGCCTCTACTACCCGCAACAAGTTTCTGTTCGAAGCCCGATAAAGGTTAATTTATTTAATTATTTTATTTAATTTTATTCTGAAATTGTAAAGATCAGTAGTACTGTTCTAAACCAGATTTTATTTTATTTTATGTTTCAGATTTAGACATTTTGTACAAAAATAACCAACAACGCAAGACTAAAATTTCCGTATAAAATGTCTACCTCCGGGACTGATGGGTCCGGTAAAGTATCTCAAAGATGGACCTTTGGTCATCTACGAGAATGAGATAGATGCTGAGAAACGTATAACGTTTAAAGCATGCGAGCAAGGTGTTACCTTTGCCGGAATATTGTCCTAAACGGACTGAACTATACGATGTGTATAGAGTATGACTTCGTCTAAAGCACTTTGAGTTGCTAAGGAGAAGAAATAAAAGATTGAGGACGTGGGAACTAAGATGTTCATCGTCGGTATGTTCTTGGATTATGAGGTGGTCGAGACTAAGACCGTTAAATTTTAATTCCAAGAGTATCAATTGATCATGTATACATAGCCGATGAAGGCATGTCGATCAGTATGTATTTCCAAATGAGTGTTGTATTCGAGAAATTAATTTTATTATGAAAATGAGATAATTTTTTCAAAAGACGGTTCGTATTTGCCGCAATTGAATGACATGGTTGAATAAAAAAAAAAATAATAATAATTTAATTATTATTAATATATAGAACTCTTGAAGAGTTGATGAACGTCGTATTGATTAATTATAAATTATTTTAGAACGTATGGGGGAAGCTGTTTTGATAAGCTAACCACGTATTGAATAAATATTCACTAAAAATAAAATAAAAATGAGAGGTGTTACAGATTTTTAAAAATCGTAAACCGTCTTATAAATATTTTTAAAGTGTGGGGGTGTTTGGCTAAGGTTTTTATTCCTGAACCAAAGCAAATGAAAATGTTTGTGACTTATGTGATGATTCATTGTGATAGCCAAGTTGCTATAGGAAAAGCACATAGCATTATTGTTGGGAGTAGAAAAATCAAGCACGAGAACGTATATCCAAGGGTGGGGCACGTGGGTGATAACCCATCCTGAGGTAATTATGCGAAGGAAAGCACATGACTCAAGTTCGGCTCGTGGCTCGGATCATGTGGCACGGGGGCAAGGGCCCGCCAGAAGCAGGCCATGCAGAAAGACGGCGCGTGGGACGCATCGCGGCTCGGATCGTGGGTCACGAGCCCGCCATGCAGCCCGTACGTAGAGACGACAGAAGGCTCGAATTCAGCCTGCAGCCCAAGCCACGCAATCAGTATCTGAGGAAGGGCTCATCCCAGGAAGAACGGAGACATCTCCCATGTGAACCCACATGCCTCGTCTGCACGCCGGATCACGGGCCCTGGGTCACTACTAGCTTCGTTTAATGCTATAGACCTAGTACGTGGTCTGAATGTGATCATTCCATAACACCCTATAAATAGGGGGCTTATCCTTTCAGATTAAGGGGCGGCAGAAATAAGTGAATAAACTAGATATTAAAAGGCTGGGTAATAGAAATCCTTCAGAAGAAGATCCGAGCTCAAAACCTCTGTTCTTTTCCAGATCTAGCTCAACCCCTACTCCAAAATATAAATATACATGTATTAGTATCGTTTCAAACCCTCTATACACAGCCCAGCCCCGTATCATACTACCCGACTAAAACGTGCTAAAACATTTTGCGCTAGAAGGAGGGGGTTGTTATACTAGACCCAGAGAAGAAAGAAGAGCCGAAGCCATGTCTGATGGAGCCACCGCGTCAGATTCCTCCCGCTCCGCCACGAGGAAGAAGTTGGAGAGAGGGAAGATGCCAGCCGTCGAATCAGACGCCGTCCCGCCACTCTCCCCAAAGAACCCGGGGGAAATCCTTGGGAACGAAGACGCCGCCACCACCAGGGAGGGAGACGGCCACAACACGTCCAACCACTATCTCCGCAGCAGCTCCGAGGCCCGACACCTCCAGCAGGCCCTGATGGAGTTGTATACATGTCTAGATTTAATTGATATTAACTCTCGATCCATTGCCACTGATCTATTTAATTAAATAAACAATTATTTGCGTTTAATTATTTATAATTAAATATATGCAAATTATAGTCCTAGATTATATACGTTGTAGTTAGTATGGTGTGCGACGTCACACAGAAGATCATACTATCGGTTACTCGTATATAATCGAACAGTTGCTCACGACCTAGATGGACACGGACCAATCCATCGGTATAGTCGTGGTATGAGGGAGAAAATAATCTGTCTTGATTATTTTATCATACTTGTACACTTGGTGTATTGGGCGGATCGCTTGAGATTTATCGATTAGGATTGCCTTGGATAATCGATTTAAATCTCAGTGTATTTTATTCTTAATCCCCGATACTATTGCGGGTGTGTATATTTAATATAAGTGACTTTGATTTTCCAAAGGAATTTACCGGTTTAATTATTGGGTCAATTACCGGTTAAGTTGGGTCGCTATATTTTATATATGACATGCCGTGAATACTTGACGGGAAAGTGTATCCCGTAAGGGTTGATAATATCCCCGAGATGAGTTCATAAGGAATTATTATGTAAACCCTGCAGGTGGATTTGTTCCGCATAATAATTAAGGTTGAATGGTACTGTTCTCAGATATAAGAGATGAATAAATTAATTATCAATAAATTAATTTTATTCATGGATATTTAAATCTTAAATACACGGAATAAATAATACTACCGGAGAAATATTATTTGATATAATATGATTTAATATTGGGAGTGCAATTAATTTATATAGTGGAAAATAAATTAATTAATATTAATGGGATTAATAGATTTGGGCTTGGGCTCAATTTAATCATTAATATTGGTAGCCCAATATTTCACCTCCTTAAGATCCCCTACGTAGCCTATAAAAGCACTACATGGTCTTCTCTATTCCCATAACTTGAAGATCACAATTCTAGAGAGAGAAAGTAGAGAGGGAGATCCATGGAGTTCGGAAGATCGTCGCCCACACGACGTTCGAGCTAGTGCAAGGAATACGTGTGAAGATCTCAAGGTCTTCAAATTGAGTTCTTCGTTTTTCCGAACAACGAGAACGAGGTAAATCATAAAACCCTCTTTATGATTTTATCGTTTAATTATCGTAAAAATATCTTGAACCAAGATCCAAGAACGTAACCCAAGACGAGGTCGAACCGGGCGGTGGTGGTGGACCACCGGACCGGCGGCGGCCCGACGACTCGGCTGGACGGGACGGGAGAGGCGTGAGCCTCGGCTGGACGCCGAGGGCTCGATCGCACGGGCTCGGCCGCGAGCTACGGTTTTTCCGTAGCGGATTCGCGGGCTGTCCGAGCCCTCCCCGTGCACGATTAGCGGGGTGCTGCGAGCAGCCCCGCACGCACGCATGGGACTCCACCGGGCTGCTGGAGCAGCCCCGTTCGCGCGGCTGGACCGCCGCTCGCGCGGCGGCGGCTGGCGGTGATCGCTAGCCACGGTTCGCCGTGGCTGGGCGTGCGATCACTGTGGGGCAGCTGGGGCGTGCCAAGGGGGCTGCCAAGGACAGCCGCGAACCCTCGCGAGGGCTATCCCCGTGGTTAGGGTTTGGTTGAGTCCGACTTCGTGGTGGTTCGTGGCGGGATGTTCCGGAAACCGGGAGTCGATTGGAGTTGTTGTTCCGCAACTTTGACAACTCCGGATATTCGATCTCCGAAGGATTTCGGTCGGAATTAATTAGATAATTTATTTATTTAAATTTATTAATTCCGGGATATCGATTTCCAACAATTGGTATCAGAGCGTTGGTTTTATTTCATGGTATTTTTCGATAAATTGTTCTACCTTGCAGGGTTTCCGATTATTATGGCTAGATTTAATTTTTGTTAATTAATGTCCATAATATTTCTCTTGATTATTAAACTCTCGGTGATGTCGAGATTCGTCCTTGTGTGGTGAATGCTTGTGCTTATTTTTCGGAAATTGTTTGAGGTTGTTTTCTTGTAGAGAATCGATGCCGGATAGCGTAGTAATAAATTTGTAATTTATTTTACGTTGGATCGAGGACGAAACGACGACCGGAAAAGTGTGACGGAGGAGACGATGAGACGGAGAACTCCGGGATCGACCAATCCCCATGGTCGACCAAATGAAGATCGATCGACCGTGAGGGAAGGGGGCTGCCCGCGCGCCTCTCGGCCGCGATGCCGCCGGCAACGGTGGCGGGCCGGCTGGGATGGGCGGCGGCGATGCTCCCTCGACTCTCGATCGATCGGTTGGGGGTGGTGCGGAGATCCCCACTCCGTGCTACTCCTAACCGAGATCAACTTTCCTAAATTATTCGGTTTTCCTATTTTGAGTATTCCTATTTTTGGGAACTCTTATGGAATAGGAAAAGAATAAATTTAGAATAAATTTATTTCCTTATTGATTATTCCTATGGGAATTTTCATGGATTAGGAAAAGAATAAATTTAGAATTGATTTGTTTTTCCTATTTAATTATTCCTTTATGGAATTTTTAATGGATTAGGAAAATAATTAATTTGGAAAGTCTTGAAAGTCCTTAATTAATTTTTCCTATTTAATTATTCCTTTATGGAATTTTTAATAGATTAGGAAAGTAATTAATTTGGAATGATTAGGAGTCCTAAATTATTTTATTTCCTTATTCCATTATAAAAAATCTTCTAGAATATTACAAGTGGGTCTTGGATAGGATTTTAGAGATTTAATGGAGTAGAAAAGAAAAATATAAATAATAAAAATATTAATAGTATTTAATTTTATTTTTAATTTATTCGATTGACTTAATTTTCGAATTAAGTAACTTTTGGATTTATTAAAAATAAATAGATTTAAATATTGGAATTAATATTCCCGTCACATGGAGCATTCAAGAACGAAGACCGAAGACTAGAAGATGCGTACGGGGATGGAATAAAGTCATAATAGTCGGAAAATAATATTCTAGTATTATTTTGATTATGTGATAATATTCTATGTGCTTTATTTCATGTATGCATGCTTATGTGTATTTAATTATGCATTAGATAGCGTATCCCTTTGTTATAAAAAGCTAATTGGGAGAGGGATTGGAAACAATGCCATGGTCTCCATTGCTGTTCTCTTGGTGACTTTTATGGATTTTTGAAGTTCATATAGATAAGCCATTGGAGGAGAATTCTTGTAATTCCTCTTACAAGAAACATTGATTAAGTTTATCAAAAAATGCCTAATTTGTCTTTCTGAAACTGATTTCAAGTCGACTCATTCTCACCCCGGGGAGTGGAATGGAGCCAAAGCCACTTGGTCATGTTGTTGGGATCGTGCATGTATACGCAGCGGAAAACAAAAAATTTATGAAAAACCGTTTTTCATTAATGTAAACATTTTACATTATATTTATTTTATTTTATTGAAAATCATATTTTCAATATTACATGCATTAATTGATTTAATTCAAATCTATTAGAATCAATAATTCACCATTTAATTTAATTATCAAATAATTAAATATTTAATTCATGCATCCCATACTACACAAATTAAATCCAAATAAATTAATTACTTCTAGCGCAACTATATTAATCATATTAATATATTACTTGTAGCGCAATTATATTAATCATATTAATATATTACAATTAATTACGCAGACATAATTAATTTGCGTCAATTTGACAATTAACATAATCTTATTATTTAATTCTAATCAACCATTTGACAATTAACATAATCTTATTATTTAATTCTAGAGATTATGTAAACATCCGCACATAATTAATTTGCATCAGATTGACAATTAACATAATCATATTATTTAATTCTAATCAACTTGAATTGTGCAATTAAATTAATGAAATTAATTAATTACACATATATAATTAATTACGTAAACATGTGCACATAATCAGTTGCGTCAAATTGACGATTAAGATAATCATATTATTTAATTCGAATCAATTTGAATTTAATTGACATTTAAATTAATCACAATTAATTTTTCTTTATCAATTAAAAATCCCATAGCGCAAACATTAACAGTACATAGCGCAAACATTTAACGCAAACAATTAAATCTAAATTTAATCGTAAGTACCTCAGGGATTCATCGGACCAAACGAGGTTCGTCGGAAGTCGCGCGGATGCGACGCGGGGACGGCACGGGTCGTGTGTGGGGAGATCCGAGCGAGTGGCGGGGCTCTCGGCTGGACTCGTGTGTCACGGCTGGAGCGCACGGGCGCGACTCGGGCTGTGGTCGGGCGTTCCTTCGGCGTCTCTCGTCTAATCAGGTTTCACCTCGTATAGGTAATCCAACTTACGTATTGCACTAGAAACACGTAAGGGAGAATACGACGGAAAAACGGGCCGGAAAAACGGTGCCGGAATCGGATTCCGGCGAGGGGAGGTGGCTGCCGGCGGCGGCACTAGGCGGCGGCGGGCGGCGGCTCCGGTTGTCGGCGGTCCTCCGAGGGAGGAGCCGAGGGGGCAGACGAGAGGGAGAGAGGAGAGGAGAGAAAGTGAGGGTAGGGTTTTGAGCTCTTCACTTGGTGTGTTTATTCTCATGCCTATGGAGCTCCTTTTATAGGTGAAGAAAGGAGCTTGTTGGACTCAAACCCTAATGGATCGGATCCATTAACCCTAGTCGGCCCAATACATTAGCCGTCATTACGTTTCTCCAAAATTGACAATCAATTTCATCTCCGAAAAATATAACGATTATATTTTCTTTCTCGTTTTAATTTTCTCATCAATATGAGATAAAAATAAAATTTTCCAATTTCACAAAATCGGAAAGCCCATTTCAGGGGTACTGCTAAATCGGGAAATTTCCCAAAATATAAAGTGTACACCATCGTGTCCGTTTTCTTTAGCTCATTATTATTTCCAACTCATAATCACAATTATGAATCTCGGATTCAATCATATTGACCTCCGACTATATGTACTTAATTAACAGTTAATTAATACATTATCGTATTCAAGGATCGGTTTACACGAGAATGTGACCCTCAATGGTTCAGGTGTATAACTAGCCTTGGGCTCACAACATATTGTGATTCGAACAACATATTGTTCTTATTTCAACTACTCCCAAGAGTTTTAGATTAATAATCATATTATTTAATCTCCGAACAAGTCGGTGCCCAACGAATCAGTGACGAGCGTCTAGCAGCCACGCTTCACTAATTCCCTAGATACAAATGAAATGCCTGCAAGAACCTTGTAATATAGTTAGCGTACAGTACGATCCCTCCGATACATATGTCCCGATAAAACTAGAGATATTGGTTAATCGAGATCTCTTGTTGAGTTTGATAACTGTGCGTACGTTCTAGGTTTCGTAAAATCCAGTCGTGATTGATTCAGAGAAACACATTTCTCTAATCACCTCACTATTCAACTCTGGCCAGAGATTCCGGGACTACGAACCATCAGAACACACAGGACATCCATGATCTATATCAAGCGATCAGATCCCCTACTACCATGCACAGACTTCACATCAGATTTCGAACTGCACGAACATTGTCTCCTTTTTCGACTTACTCCCTTTCCAGGGAATCAGAGACACGTCACGATACAGCTAGTCCTCTGATGAAGTCACGGTGATGTCTGGGTCTTAAGGATTAATTGTGTACAACTATATTATGGAATTCTCTACTCGATCAGTGATAACCACTTAGAGATTCCAGGGAGAGGGGGTTCAGTGAACTCATCAACAGTGAGCACCCACTCAGGTATGTCGATGTCCCAACACCGAGGCTCGAGATTAGCCCACATAAACTAAGTGCTAGTCTCAAGGGGGAAAGGCCGGGTATCCTTGTTATTGGCGTAACCCATCGACTAGGAACTGAGTTTGACCAGTTACGTTGCGTTAACAGAATTATCTCTCGGTTTCCACAAAGCCGAATTCATACAACATGTGTAACTGTACAGGACTATATCTATGATTCAACATTGGGAGCAGATATAGTATATGCAATTAATATAGGTTTCATTAATTAACGAAATAAACCGTTATATAACGGAATACGGTTAACCGCTCGGCCAACCGTTGGCTCGCCGGTCACCTATTCCAACACATGTGGATGACACAAATTAGAGACCTCGTACCATTTCTTGAAATGGATCGATTGTCTGGTCGGCTCCCTCATTTATGAGAGATAGGGCTGTTCGCATGGTGAATCACTGGTTAGAAACTTCGAGTTTCACTTATGATTCTCCGCGTCCTGATTTACAAAAATCAAATGGATCAAGTAATTGAGAGTCAATTATAAAGATCTTTTGGTGTAGTAAACGTCCACACAAACGTGGCTTGCTATACTGAATGAGATCTTAGAATAATTGATGTAGACAGTTATAGGAAATTGTGAAGGATTGTGAGTTATCGTAAACGTCCACACAAACGTGGCTTGCGGTGACGTAGCGATTCCAAACGATTCACCTTAGTACTGAGTAATGGTTTACACTTAGGTACGCTTTATAGTATTCTTCCCAACGAAGTAACGCTATAATTGATGTACGACCGAAGCAAATCTAATTGCTAAATCATTTGGATAGGTAAACGTCCACACAAACGTGGCTTGCCAAATCTGATGGGATTTTAGATGTGATTAGTGATTTAATTATATTAGTTGAGGGAGATAATATCGGAGATTAAATCAATTGTTTGTTGTTACATGTGCTCATAGATTAGGAAATGGCTTTGAACCCACTTCCTGTGATACGTAAGGATTTTTAAACTCACGGGTCCCTGAATGCAATGATTGGAATAGAGATCTAGACATTGCCCAGACTGTTAAAGAGTACAAGTTTGTACTCAGTGAGCTTTGTCCTCCCGAGCCTACAAATGTCTTAACTGATGAGGAAAGGACTGATTTTGATATCATGTTCAAACTCAAGATGGTGTTTAGACATGACATGGGCGGCTAGACAAGAGGCGATGAGGATACTCATAAAGGCCATTCGATTCAAGGAAACGCTTAAACACGTTTTTGAAATGATGGACCTTTTAGACGAGTTGAGACGGAGATCGCAAGCTCTTGTAGCCAATGCCAAAGGTTTTGAACCTAAGGGCAAAATCGGGGGAAAGGAAAAGCAAGCAAAGAAACCCAGTGGTCATAAGTTACATGAACCACGAGATGGGACGAGAAAGCCATGAGGCAAGTATTCTCGATACAAACAGTCTGGGTACTGGAAGTCTGATTATCCTCTCAAAGAAAGTACGAAATTTTCTTTAGTCGTAAAACATAGTCAGTGGTATTATCTACCGGAACCTTGTGTGTAGATATGGAACCACTAACGGTATGTGCATTTTAAATGCAAGGGTTCCAGGAAACCCGACGACTTGGAAAAGAATAAATCGTAGTCTACATGGGCAATGCTGTAGAGGAGGCAGCAGTTGCAGTGGAGGACATTTATAGGATTTCATTTTCAGTTATTGCTTTTATGTACCTTTCATTTAGAAAGAACTTTGTTCTGGATTTCTAATGAATAGATATTTTATTTCTTTTAATCATTTGATGGTTATAAGAAAAAATAATGATATTATCTATTCTGGTACATTAGCTAAATGATGAATCCTAAGTCCACCACGATGCAACGAACCGTAGAATGAAACTCGTTTTACTAATAAGAGATTTCTTTATCAATTATACTTGTGGATTCTTATGCTATTGATGCAACCCCAGAGTCGTCAATGATACAAGACCCGGTACGAGTTCCAGTTGGACCAGTGACGCGCTCGAGAGCCAAGAAGTTTAAGGCAAGCTTGATGGTGATGATCCAAGAAGTTTGGGCGCAAGAGCTATTGAAGAAACCCATCGGAGAGGAGGAAAAGCCGAGCCTTGTTAACATGATTATGTACGAGGAGGCTGATCCAGCAGAAGACATGGAGTTTCAAGCTGGCACGTTGAAGACGAAGCTGGAACGGAGGTCAGAAGTGAGCCGAGGACGCGCCGAAGAGTTCAGCCACGAACATGGCGAAAATGGCTTGGTGTCGTCTGACACCAAGAACCTGTCGGACGACAAAGTCGCTGCGAACGACGTAGAATGGCTGCAGCGACGTGGGGGTCCAGAACATCCTGGCTGCGAGCGACGTGAATCGCCGCGCTCGACGTGAAGATGTCGGAAGACAGCTATATCCTGTCGCACGACAAGTTGATGTCGGACGACAGCTGATTCCTGTCGGACGACATGAATTCCGATTTGGAAATCGCGGACGTGAATTAGATTTCAGCGTTTTTTATTCCTTTTCCTCATGTTTTTAGGTCAGCCTATATAAGGCTTTAAACCCTATTGTTTTAGACACAACTTTTATGCTATTGAATTATTTGTGAGGATTATTCTCTCTCTCTTTTCGTTCTCTTTTCGATTGTGCCAAAAGAGATCAACCCGACGAATCAACGAAGCATACATACTTCGTTCGTGTGTCATACATCGATTTCCGAGTTGCTGCATCGATCACGTGTTGGGGGTTAGGGTTCCGTCCTTAATTTATTTCACGAATCAGATTCAGAGGTTTGGGATCATCCGCCAGGTATCCAATTTCGTTATTTCTTCTTCTTCCGCTCAATCCATCAACGAGGTACGTATCATCTGGTATCAGAGCCAGGTTAGGGTTTCTAATTTCTGATTACGTGACCTCGATTCTTCTTTCTTTCCGTATTTCTTTTCTTCTTGCTGAATCGGATCTCTTTCATCCGTAAGCACAAAAAAAAAAAAAAAAAAATCCTATAAAAATTATTTCTAGTCCGATTTTCGCGAAATTTTTTTTGAGAGTCTCGTTCCTGGTCGTGAGTCGAATACTCAGCAATTAAAAAAAAAAAAAAAAAAGAGTATTTTGGCGGGAAAATTTTTCTTCGACCATATTTTTGTGAGTGATTTCTGAGTTTTCCGGCATCGTTTTGAGCCAATTTGGTACTATCGTATTTTTCGATCCAATATTTTCCGATTTTGATTCCTTTCTACGTCGTATTGTGTGTTTTTGGGGATTTTGTCGGTTCTGATCTCGTCTGGTAGATCGCGGAGTTCGATACATTGAGGGAGAATTTGAGTGGTAAAAGGCAGAGTGTGTGAGAACATTAGAGTGAAAAAAGCCATACCTGAGTGAAACACGAGTGCTGAGTGAATCCCATCTTGAGTGTGATACACGAGCGTTTGTGAGGTGGAGAGGTTTTCTTTTACTTTATTGCTTTTATTACTAACGTTTTCTGTGCAGGTATGTCTGAAGACACAAAAAATAAGGGAACAGCTGAGGGATCTAATAACAACGCCCAATTCCAGGCCATGTTGGATGAGAATTATAGGCGGATGGAAACGCTCTTACACACCGAGATGAACGTGGTACATGACCGACTCCTTGCCCTAGAGGAGAAAGCTCGTCGAGAGAATCCAGAGAATCGGAGAGTCGCATTGCGCAACGTCGGTCGGGATAACCAGAATCGTCGTAATGGGCGAAATCGAGATGCCAACCCCGAGGATGATGAGGCTGGAGAAGATAACAACTTGAGCACCATCAAGATGACTGTTCCTACATTTATGGGGAAGAACGATCCAGAGTTGTACATCGAATGGGAGAGAAAGGTCGAGATGATGTTTGATTGCCACAACTACTCAGAGCTCAAGAAGGTGAAATTGGCGGCAATCGAATTTTCTGACTATGCCTTGGTTTGGTGGGATCAGCTGGTTGCCAGTCGGAGGAGAAACTATGAGCAACCTATTGAAACATGGGCCGAGATGAAGTCTGTGATGCGAAAGAGATTTGTTCCTTCTCACTACTACCGAGAGTTGTACATCAAACTGCAGAATCTACGACAGGGTACGAAGAGCGTAGATGAGTACTTTAAAGAGATGGAGGTGGCAATGATTCGGGCCAACATCGAAGAGGATCGGGAAGCTACCATGGCTCGGTTCTTGGCTGGACTTAATTGGGAGATTCGGAATGCCGTGGAGTTGCAACCGTACGTCGAGTTAGAGGATATGGTCCACATGGCGATCAAGATTGAGAACCAGCACAAGAGGAGGGGTAGTTTTAGCAGTGCAAAGCCGACTCAGTCTTCTTGGAGATCGTCCCAAGGTCCGAGTGGTTCTACACCTAATGGGAGCCAATGGAAGAGAGAGGTTCCACCTCGAGATGAGAAGAAGACCGTTTTTAAGGGTCGTCCGGAGGGAGCACGTATATCGACTCAGGTCAGCCCGTCAAATCCTGATAGTCGCAACCGAGACAAGAAGTGCTTCAAGTGTCAAGGATTTGGGCACATTATGAGTGAGTGTCCTAACAGACGACTCATGATTTGTAGAGACGACGGAGAAGTCGTGACTGATGGTGAAGGCGAGGAGCCGACACCTACAGATGCTGTGGATTCCGAGGAGGAGGAGGAGATCCTAGCCATCGAGGGTAACCTGTTTGTAGCTAGGAGAGTCTTGAGTGCACATACACAGCCCGAGGAGAGGGAGCAGCGGGAGAACCTTTTTCACACGAGATGCCATGTGAAGGATAAGGTGTGTAGTGTGATCATTGATAGTGGTAGTTGTACGAACGTGGTGAGTGCAACCATGGTGCAGAGATTGGAGTTACCAGAGGTGAAGCATCCAAAGCCATACCGTCTGCAGTGGTTGAATGATTGCGGTATAATCAGGGTGACCAAGCAAGTGAAGGTACCTTTCCGCATTGGGAAGTACGAGGATGAAGTGCTGTGTGACGTCATTCCTATGCAAGCGAGTCACATATTGTTGGGACGACCGTGGCAGTTCGATAGGAGAGCCACACACGACGGCTTCACCAACAAGTATTCGTTTGAGTATAACGGTAAAAAGGTATCACTTGTTCCTCTCACTCCTAAGCAAGTTTACGAGGACCAAGTGCAACTACAAAGGGAGGCAGACAAGGCATCTACCAAAGAACAGCAATTACAGACAAAGGAGAATGCCTTGCTTCATAGAGCCTATCTTGCAAGGGCTAGTGACGTGAAAGAAGCAGTGAATGAGAAGAGGCAGATGTTCGTGTTGTTGTGGAAGGGGAACTTGGTTATTACTAACGATCTACCTCCTCTACCCCCTTCCATTCAGTTTGTTTTGCAGGAGTTCGATGATGTTTTCCCGGAGGATACACCACCTGGTCTACCACCCATCCGAGGGATAGAGCATCAGATCGACTTTGTGCCCGGAGCTGTGCTACCAAATCGCCCGGCTTACCGCACCAACCCGGAGGAAACAAAGGAGTTGGAGAAGCAGATTGGCGAGTTGTTGACCAAAGGGCACGTGAAGGAGAGTCTGAGTCCTTGTGCGGTACCTGTACTTCTCGTACCCAAGAAGGATGGATCGATGAGGATGTGTTGCGACTGCCGAGCTATCAATAACATCACGGTAAAGTATCGACATCCTATACCTAGACTAGATGATATGCTTGATGAGTTATGTGGTTCCTGCGTATTTTCAAAAATTGATTTACGTAGTGGGTACCATCAAATTAGGATTAAAGAAGGAGATGAATGGAAAACTGCTTTCAAAACAAAACTTGGCTTATATGAGTGGTTAGTTATGCCTTTTGGACTTACTAATGCACCTAGTACTTTTATGCGTCTTATGAATCATGTCTTGTGTGCGTTTATTGGTAAATTTGTTGTTGTGTACTTTGATGATATCTTAGTATATAGCAAAAATCATGATGAGCATGTGGTTCATTTGCGGATGGTTTTGATTGCACTTAGGCAGGAGAAATTATATGCTAACCGTAAGAAGTGCATCTTTAGCACGGATAGAGTCGTTTTCCTTGGTTTTGTTGTTAGTGCACAGGGTGTACAGGTTGACGAGGAAAAGATACGAGCTATCCAAGAGTGGCCAACGCCAAAGAACATTGGAGACGTGCGGAGTTTCCATGGTCTGGCCAGCTTCTATCGACGATTTGTGCCTAATTTCAGCAGCATGGCGGCACCTTTAACCGCCGTGATCAAGAAGAACGTGGAGTTCAAGTGGGGAAAGGCACAAGACGAAGCCTTTCAGAATTTGAAGGACAAGCTGACACACGCCCCGGTATTATCTCTTCCTAACTTTTCTAAATCTTTTGAGATTGAATGTGATGCTTCTGGAATTGGTATTGGTGCAGTGTTGATGCAAGAACGACGTCCGATAGCCTACTTCAGCGAGAAGCTAAATGGAGCTACTTTGAACTATCCGACGTATGACAAGGAGTTGTATGCCCTGGTGAGAGCTCTTCAGACGTGGCAGCACTATCTATGGCCTCGGGAGTTCATCATTCACACCGACCATGAGTCGTTGAAGCACCTCAAGGGGCAGAACAAGCTGAACAAGCGCCATGCTAGGTGGATGGAGTTCATTGAGACGTTTCCATACGTCATCAAATACAAGCAAGGTAAGGAGAATGTGGTGGCTGATGCCCTTTCTCGGAGGTATGCTCTTATTTCGACTTTAGATGCTAAGTTACTTGGTTTTGAGCATATTAAAGGTCTATATGAGCATGATGATGATTTTGGTGAGATTTTTAAAGCATGTGAACAATCTGCTAGTGGAGATTATTTTAGGCATGATGACTTTCTGTTTCGGAAACATAAACTGTGTGTGCCTAGATGCTCTTTACGTGATTTATTGTTGCTTGAATCTCATGGTGGGGGATTAATGGGACATTTTGGCATTGCTAAGACTTTATCTGTTCTGCATGAGCATTTCTTTTGGCCTCATATGAAACGTGATGTTGAGAGAGTTTGTGGTCGTTGTCTTATATGCAAACAGGCTAAGTCTAGAGTTAATTCCCATGGATTATACACACCTTTGCCTATTCCTGCATCACCTTGGATTGATATTTCTATGGATTTTGTGATGGGATTACCTAGGACTAAGCGAGGTAGTGATTCTATCTTTGTGGTAGTTGATCGTTTCTCTAAGATGGCTCATTTCATTCCATGTCATAAAACTGATGATGCATCGCATGTGGCTGGTTTATTCTTTAGAGAAATTGTTAGATTGCATGGCATGCATAGGACTATTGTGTCTGACAGGGATTCTAAGTTTCTTAGTTATTTTTGGAAGACATTGTGGTGTAAGCTAGGTACGAAGTTATTATTTTCTACTACTTGTCATCCCCAGACTGATGGTCAAACTGAGGTAGTAAATAGGACTTTGTCTACTTTACTACGTGCTATTATTAAAAAGAACATTAAGTCTTGGGAAGAATGTTTGCCTCATGTTGAGTTTGCTTATAATCGATGTGTTCATTCTGCTACTAAGTTTTCACCATTTGAGATTGTGTATGGTTTTAATCCGTTGACCCCTTTGGATTTATCTCCTTTACCTGCACATGAGCATACTGACCTTGATGGCCAGAAAAGGGCTGATTTTGTGAGACAGATACACGAGACGGCAAGGATGAACATAGAGAGGCGAACCAAGCAATATGCCGAGCAAGCGAACAAGGGACGTCGCAAAGTAGTGTTTGAGCCTGGTGACTGGGTGTGGTTGCATATGCGCAAGGAGAGGTTCCCATTGCAGCGCCGATCGAAGTTACTTCCTCGTGGCGATGGACCATTCCAAGTGTTGGAGCGTATCAACGACAACGCCTACACATTGGACCTCCCAGGTGAGTACAATGTTAGTGCTACTTTCAATGTTACTGACTTGAGTTTGTTCGATGCAGGTGACGACTTGGATTTGAGGACAAATCCTCTTCAAGAGGAGGGGAATGATGCAACCCCAGAGTCGTCAATGATACAAGACCCGGTACGAGTTCCAGTTGGACCAGTGACGCGCTCGAGAGCCAAGAAGTTTAAGGCAAGCTTGATGGTGATGATCCAAGAAGTTTGGGCGCAAGAGCTATTGAAGAAACCCATCGGAGAGGAGGAAAAGCCGAGCCTTGTTAACATGATTATGTACGAGGAGGCTGATCCAGCAGAAGACATGGAGTTTCAAGCTGGCACGTTGAAGACGAAGCTGGAACGGAGGTCAGAAGTGAGCCGAGGACGCGCCGAAGAGTTCAGCCACGAACATGGCGAAAATGGCTTGGTGTCGTCCGACACCAAGAACCTGTCGGACGACAAAGTCGCTGCGAACGACGTAGAATGGCTGCAGCGACGTGGGGGTCCAGAACATCCTGGCTGCGAGCGACGTGAATCGCCGCGCTCGACGTGAAGATGTCGGACGACAGCTATATCCTGTCGCACGACAAGTTGATGTCGGACGACAGCTGATTCCTGTCGGACGACATGAATTCCGATTTGGAAATCGCGGACGTGAATTAGATTTCAGCGTTTTTTATTACTTTTCCTCATGTTTTTAGGTCAGCCTATATAAGGCTTTAAACCCTATTGTTTTAGACACAACTTTTATGCTATTGAATTATTTGTGAGGATTATTCTCTCTCTCTTTTCGTTCTCTTTTCGATTGTGCCAAAAGAGATCAACCCGACGAATCAACGAAGCATACATACTTTGTTCGTGTGTCATACATCGATTTCCGAGTTGCTGCATCGATCGCGTGTTGGGGGTTAGGGTTCCGTCCTTAATTTATTTCACGAATCAGATTCAGAGGTTTGGGATCATCCGCCAGGTATCCAATTTCGTTATTTCTTCTTCTTCCACTCAATCCATCAACGAGGTACGTATCAGCTGTGTCATGTTTATTCAAATAAGAAGTTCAAAGGTCAAAAATTGATTTTTTGATCAATTAAGTTGAAGGAGTGGACCTTCCGACCTAAGAATCTAATTTGGAAGATAATATGACTAAGCAATCCTTTATGGATATAAGATATAAGATCCGGACAAGTATAAGAATTGATTGACTCTGATGTATACAGACCTATGTCTACTCAGACAATAAGGTACGAGTACTTCAATTGATGATTACTCGAGAAATGGATTAGAATACCTGATGTGCCACAAAAGCAAGTGTTTTGACAAGTCAATGGACACAAAGCTATTGTGGAGAACCTTCAAGGTATATCCATTTGTAGCCTGCGATTTAATCGCAAAGGCAAGTACCTGTCTGAGGAATGCATAGCATACTGATCAGAGGTTGGGATTTGATCCCAAATGACTACACCATACACTGTTGTGTAGAAATGGTGTGTCGTAAACAAAAAATGGAACTCTTATAGAAATAGTAAAAGCATGAGTTATACGGAACTACCTGTGTTCTATGGATATGTCTGAAAACAACGGCGCACTCAAATGCGGTTGTAGAATATCCTAGAAGAACAAAAGATGTGTGTTCAATGGTACTATGAACCAGAAGGACGTTATAAGTTCTAACGTCCGGTTCTTAGAGGAGGACTATGTGATGAACCACAAGCCCAAAGTGACGTGATACTTTGAAATGAGAGAGAACAAAGAAGACTGGAAACCAGCGGAACTGAGTAGCGGTACACCACAAACTGCACCTACTTTTATTGTTGTTTATACACCGGAATGCCGTTGTAGTGGGAGGTTGTGTGACAACCAGAGATATTCATAATACTAGGAGAGTTTTCGGACTCTGGACCTAGTATACATGAAATCGATCCCTGGATCTACATGGAGGCAGTACTAGATCTAAATGTGCCTTCTTGGTAAGCAATATGGATTATTGCTAAGAGGCAAGATCATTTAGAGTACAAGCTTAGTTAATCTATTTATGGATTGGAACAAAGCATTGAGTTCGTAGTACTTGCAAATTGATGAGATAGTCCATTTTATGGATTCATCAAAGCATAGACGAATCATGTGTATTGGAAACGTGATGGAACAAGGTGGTGTTTCTCGGGTTTTATGTAGAGTGTTGGGGATCGTGCATGTATACGCAGCGGAAAACAAAAATTTTATGAAAAACCGTTTTTCATTAATGTAAACATTTTACATTATATTTATTTGGTAATATTAGGGTATGGGGCAGATTGGTTTTTAATATTATTTTGAACACCCATTGTTTTTCACCTCATTTTTAGGGGTTGTATATTTTTTATTTTTTTATTTATTAGGGTATTTATATTCTTTAAATACTAAGTAGGGGCATTTTTTTAAATGTATAAAGTCGTAAATATCCTTACGATAATATTAAACGATTTTTGTAAATAATATTACGGTAACATATATTAATTTATTTAATATTCACTAATATTAAGCGTTACTAAATATATATAAATATATTTGCGTAAGATGTAAATATATTTGGGCAATAATATATTTGGTAAAATATATTTGCGCAACCATCCAGATTATATATATGTATATAATATCAAAATATATTACGCAAATAAAATATATTTGCATTACATAATTTGGGTGTATGTATTTATATTATAGTTGTCGTTTTCAAACTAATTTTAGTTGTTAGTACTATGATAGTTTGTTTTGATTTTAATATTGGTCTATATCTATGTATTTATATTATAGTTGTCGTTTTCAAACTAATTTTAGTTGCTAGTACTATGATAGTTTGTTTTGATTTTAATATTGGTCTATATCTATGATAGTTTTAATTTTCTTTTACTTATTTTTCTATATCTATGGTAGATTTCAACTTATGGTAAATTTCTAATTTCTAATTATTTGATATTTATGAGAAATCTTTCATATCTATGATAGATTTCTATAATATTATTTTACATGATATTCATGACAACTTCTTAATATCTATGATATTTTTAGTTTGGTATTTGGTTTCTATCAACTTCTTAATATCTATGATAATTTTTTTGTATTTGATTTCTATTAACTTCTTAATATCTATGTTAGATATAAGTTTCTTGTATTGTTTCTATGGGAAATTGTTGTGGTATTTCACTTTTTATATATATTCAATAAATTGATTGTTATGAACAAATAACTAAAATTTAACAACAATATAAAATGATAATAATATTGAATAGTATTTTGACAAGGGAAATATAGATCACTCCCATAGTATCTTGTGGGGAGTGAGTAGGGTTTTTGTCTCATGAATATTATGGGAGGGATTTGCAACCCTCGACTCCCATAGTTTAGTGTGTAGTAAGGAATAAAGGGTGGCATGTTATTATATTTCTACCGTAGTTTTGTGGAAAATTTGAGCGAGAATATTAGAAACATTTTTTTTTGTATATTTGGTTTTGATAAGTAGTTATTTTAATTAATACGAAGTACATTAAAAAGGTTAATAATGTAACACTGCCTATATGAGAATTAGGAAAAAATATAGGTAGTAGATATAATACTACTGTTAGAGGTGCCCCAATCCATAATTCCCCCTATTTATTTTATTTTATTGAAAATCATATTTTCAATATTACATGCATCCATACTACATAAATTAAATCTAGCGCAATTAAATTTATCAAATAAATTAATTACTTCTAGCACAATTAAATTAATCACATTAATTAATTACACTTATACAATTAATTATAAAAACATGCGCACATAATTAAATTGCGTCAAATTGACAATTAACATAATTGTATTATTTAATTCTAATCAACTTGAGTTTATGTGAACATGCGTACATAATTAATTTGCGTTAAATTGACAATTAACATAATCATATTATTTAATTCTAATCAACTTGAATTGTGCCGTTTAATTAATCAAATTAATTAATTACACATATATAATTAATTACGTAAACATGTGCACATAATCATTTGCTCAAATTGACAATTAAGATAATCATATTATTTAATTCGAATCGAATTTAATTAACATTTAAATTAATCACAATTAATTTTTCTTTATCAATTAAAAATCCCAGTAAACAGGCAAATATTTAACGCAAACAATTAAATCAAATTTAATTGTACACTTAGCGCAAACAATTAACGCAAACAATTAAATCTGAATTTAATCGTAATTACCTCAGGGATTCATCGGACGAAACTAGGTTCGTCGGAAGTCGCGCGGATGCGACGCGGGGACGGCACGGGTCGTGTGCGGGGAGAGCCGGGCGAGTGGCGGGGCTCTCGGCTGGACTAGTGTGTCACGGCTGGAGCGCATGGGCGCGACTCGGGCTGTGCTCGGGCGTTCCTTCGGCGTCTCTCGTCTAATCAGGTTTCACCTCGTATAGGTAATCCAACTTACGTATTGCACTAGAAACACGTAAGGTAGAATACGACGGGAAAAACGGGCCGGAAAAACGGTGCCGGAATCGGATTCCGGCGAGGGGAGGCGGCGGCACAAGGCGGCGGCGGGTGGCGGCTCCGGTTGTCGGCGGTCCTCCGAGGGAGGAGCCGAGGGGGCAGACGAGAGGGAGAGAGGAGAGGAGAGAGAGAAAGTGAGGCTAGGGTTTTGAGCTCTTCACTTTGGTGTGTTAATTCTCATGCCTATGGAGCTCCTTTTATAGGTGAAGAAAGGAGCTTGTTGGGCTCAAACCCTAATGGATCGGATCCATTAACCCTATCCGACCCAATACATTAGCCGTCATTACGTTTCTCCAAAATTGACAATCAATTTCATCTCCGAAAAATATAACAATTATATTTTCGTTCTCGTTTTAATTTTCTCATCAATATGAGATAATAATAAAAATTTCCAATTTCACAAAATCGGAAAGCCCATTTCAGGGGTACTGCTAAATCGGGAAATTTCCCAAAATAGAAAGTGTACACCCCCGTGTCCGTTTTCTTTAGCTCAGTATTATTTCCAACTCATAATCACAATTATGAATCTCGGATTCAATCATATTGACCTCCGACTATATGTACTTAATTAACAGTTAATTAATACATGATCGTATTCAAGGATCGGTTTACACGAGAATGTGACCCTCAATGGTTCAGGTGTATAACTAGCCGTAGGCTCACAACATATTGTGATTCGAACAACATATTGTTCTTATTTCAACTACTCCCAAGAGTTTTAGATTAATAATCATATTATTTAATCTCCGAACAAGTCGGTGCCCAACGAATCAGTGACGAGCGTCTAGCAGCCACGCTTCACTAATTCCCTAGATACAAATGAAGTGCCTGCAAGAACCTTGTAATATAGTTAGCGTACAGTACGATCCCTCCGATACATATGTCCCGATCAAACTAGAGATATTGGTTAATCGAGATCTCTTGTTGAGTTTGATAACTGTGCGTACGTTCTAGGTTTCGTAAAATCCAGTCGTGATTGATTCAGAGAAACACATTTCTCTAATCACCTCACTATTCAACTCTGGCCAGAGATTCCGGGACTACGAACCATCAGAACACACAGGACATCCATGATCTATATCAAGCGATCAGATCCCCTACTACCATGCACAGACTTCACATCAGATTTCGAACTGCACGAACATTGTCGCCTTTTTCGACTTACTCCCTTTCCAGGGAATCAGAGACATGTCACGATACAGCTAGTCCTCTGATGAAGTCACGGTGATGCCTGGGTCTTAAGGATTAATTGTGTACAACTATATTATGGAATTCTCTACTCGATCAGTGATAACCACTTAGAGATTCCAGGGAGAGGGGGTTCAGTGAACTCATCAACAGTGAGCACCCACTCAAGTATGTCGATGTCCCAACACCGATGCTCGAGATTAGCCCACATACACTAAGTGCTAGTCTCAAGGGGGAAAGGCCGGGTATCCTTGTTATTGGCGTAACCCATCGACTAGGAACTGAGTTTGACCAGTTACGTTGCGTTAACAGAATTATCTCTCGGTTTCCACAAAACCGAATTCATACAACATGTGTAACTGTACAGGACTATATCTATGATTCAACATTGGGAGCAGATATAGTATATGCCATTAATAAAGGTTTCATTAATTAATGAAATAAATCGTTATATAACGGAATACGGTTAACCGCTCGGCCAACCGTTGGCTCGCCGGTCACCTATTCCAACAATCACCCACTTGACCTAGAGCCAAATATCCATGAATCTTAGTCCCATCGACTCTCGATGTTTCTCGCAGACATATTCAGATAAAGGCCTGGTACAGGGATCTACAAAGTTATCTTCCGAAGTGACACTCTCGACTCAGACGTCACCTCTGTCATTGATCTCTTAGATCACATGATATTATCTCTAGTACATGTTTGGACTTCTGATGAGATCTCGGTGCTACAGGACACCGTATAATCACAGTACAAGTTACTTGATTATTTGCTTCCGGAATTATAACCAACATTTGGATAAAGTTCCGTGTCCAAAACAGTCTCTTTTACAGCTTTAGATGCTGCAACATATTCAGGTTCTCGTGGTAGAATCATTAGTCGTTGCAGGAACCATTCCAGCATACGACACCACCTCTAAGCTCGAATATAAATCCCGATATCGACTTTTAGTCATCCACATCCGGTTGAAAACTAGAGTTCGTAAGTACCTCTAAATTCAACTCGAACCTCCCATAGACTAAGAACAATTCCTTAATGCTTTTGATTGCTAGTGCTCAAGGATTTCGTCCTTCACGACTTCAAATAAGCCGGTCTTGGGTTCGACTGATATTCACTTGTGACACTCACAACATTTATAATATCACGTCTAGTACACAGCATGCCATACATAATGCTCCCTAGTGCGGAGATATATGTGTTGTCCATTTCATCTCCTCGAATTCCATCAACATTACAGTCACACGAATTACGAGAGATGAACCCCATGGGACATTGGCAAGAATCTCTTCAGGATTCTTCCATGCTAAACCATTTCAGAAACAGTTTCTATGTACAAGGATTGAGAAGATTTTACATCCTTCTATATCTATATCTATAGTGACGTATCACAATACGTAAGATGCCTCTCCTCAAATCCTTTATTCGAGAAACGTGTGGATAACCGTGCTTTCGTTGACTGCAACATCACTAAATCATGCCTATGATTAGTATGTCATCAACGTACAACACTTAAATTTCACTACGGTCCCACTAACCTTCTTGAATACAAGGTACCTTCAAGTTTTATACCAAGTCAACGCTTTGACTATTGTATTTAAAACACATGTTCCATTTTAGGGATGCTCGTTTCAATCCATAAATGGATCGCTGGAGTATGCAAACCTTTTGCTCCTTTCCAGAAAATATGAAGCCTTCCGGCTGCGCTACAACTCTTCCATAATATCACATTCAAGGAAAGTAGACCTCATATCTATTTTCCATATCTCATAGTCGTACTATGCAGAAATGGCCAGCAAAATTGTAATGGACTTAAGCATAGCGACTGATGGAAAGATTACCTCAAAAACAACACATTGTCTTTGAGTAACTTCTTTCGCCATCATCCTTGCTTTAAAGGTCACACCTTTAGATATATACTCTCACGTCATAATTAATAGATCAAAATGCAGCCTTTGGGAACGATTCCCTTTGGTGGATCTACCAAGGTCAAACCTTGTTGGAGTACATACAGTCCATTATGAATTTCATGGCAATAAGCCAATGTCCCATATTCGTATCCAATACGAATCATTTGAAGTTTATTGGATCATATCCATCGTCAACTTTATCTTGATCATTATCAAGATGGAACCGTCTACCAGGTACCTTCCGAACATTTTCGGATTTACGAACCGATAGATGAAGAGGTATATTAGTGGTTTGTTGAATTGGTTCATCTCCAAGTACTTGTGTTTGAACTTCATAGTGTGGTTCATATTCTCGAACTATTTCGAGATTTACTATATTGCCTTTTCTATCGAATAGAAACTTCTTCTCTAAGAAGGCAACATTTCTTTAAACAAACATTTTGTTTTAGAAATATAGTAGAACAGGTATCCTTGTGAATGTTCAGGATACCCCACAAAATGGCATAAGCCGGATCTACTATCCAACTTATCTCCCACTAGCCGCTTCACGCAAGCAGGATACGGGAGTGTCCAAGTTCATATGGTGTGGTTTTAACTGCTTTGGTGGTAACACTATTCAGCAAATGGACGACTGTCAAAAGTGCAAGATTTTTACAGTTTCGTCGACAATTTGGTGAACCCCTTTGTGGATCGAACCATGTCCAACAAAGTTTGATTCCAACATTCGGACACTCAATACAATTAAGGAGTTCCAGACGGAGTCCATTGCCAGAGAATCGTATTCTCTTTTAGATAGTCAATAAGCTTGGTGCTTAAATATTTATTACCACGATCATATCGTAATATAGCAACCAAGTTGGTTTCCTACTTTAATGTCTAAAATTATTGAACACTTCAAAATTAGAGACGTGTACTTCATAAGTACATTTGGTAGTTGAAAACCACCCCACCAGTAACACATTAGTGGATCACACATCTCCGTTTGGATCAAATCCAATAGATCTTCAACACACTCAACTAGCGTGCTAAAGTTGTGCGGGGTTTTGACTTCTATCAATTGATGATATTTGGGTTTAGTTCATTCTTGTTTATTTGTTTATCGTCTTTAGCAAATCATATTTGCTTTCTTTTGTATAAAGGAAATCGGATTTCCAAAACAAAATTAAAACCTTTACCTTCTATATCAAATATAGAAGTAAGATCTAATAATAGAACATTTCTATTAATATTAGGTTTCTAAAATTAGACGAAACAAATAATCAATTGTTCAAAACAATAGAATAACTATAACTCAATACGAACCTTTGTCAGAACGTTTCTGCCCAAGGTATTTTAGCAGTTATGGCCCTATGGCCTTTATTCACACAACGATGGCAATCGTCATCAACTCATTTGTTGACCTTGTTCTTAGTCGCCCTTCTAGTATCATCTTTATCCATCTTTACACTTAGACCGGAAACCATTTCCGTCATTTTCTTCAAGAAGAACACTTCTTTCATGAAGAAGCAATAATGAGAACAAATTTCTCGTATTGATGGTTGACTCTTTGATCAACATCTTGAACAACTTATCCATTGAAGGATCGAGCTTTGTTCATGTTGTAGTTCATAATGAACGATTCATAAGAACTAGAAATCCACTTCTCATAAGTGGCATTCCTCAGCAGTCAAAGGTTGAGTGAGATTATCAAATAATCTATTCTCAAGTACATAGAGGCACTCATCATTTTAAATCACAAGATTGAGATTCCAATTCAAATGGTTTGGGCCAGTGAGTTTGGATTGGTCGAGTATCGATGTTACGGGATATCTTAGAGAATATTACTGAGAAATATTAAGAAGATTAACATTAAGATAATTCGTTATTAATGATTACAATTAAATGTATGGTCTTTATCATTTAATTGCCTCCCACTAAATTTTTTTCGAATTCCGCTATCCTCTAGCAGACAGACGGGAAAACTTATTTTTCCTTAGTTGGGCTTTAGGTCCAATAGCGTGAATATAACCCGTAGTTAATCTAGCCCGATTATATTCACCTGATGGTAGAAACATTTTCAATCACATCTCTATGTGACCCTAAAGATTACTTTTCCTCACCATGACAATGAACTACGTTAATCGTACCCTTCAAAGTCAACCATGTGTCAAGACCGACCTACCGATGTGAGAAGTGAAAGTTGGACTCCAGTAAACATGTGTAAGCCCATAGTTAATCTATCCGACCACACATATTTAAAAGAATCGTAGCTAACACCTCTCCATCTTATGTCAATAAATTACAGCTTAACTCACAAGCAGTACTCCCCGCTAACACGGCATACCATACTATTTGTAAGTGGCTTTCACATAATTTATTGTCGGTAGAAGGAAAGGAGAAAGAACGACACATCGGTTCTCCTTTAAGGCTTGATATACATTATCGGGAGAGAATGGAGGAGTATAGGATTGGTTATCTCATCAGAATAATCGTTATACATTCTCAGGAGAGAATGAAGTGAGTGATCGATTGTTGATTCTTAACAACTATGTCCTCTATAGGTCATCCTAACGAGCACATACGATCATAACATATATCACAATATATATCTCACATAATTCACATAGCATTTAATCACAATTAAAACGAGGTATGCAAATTAAATGGTGCTCTATTAATTAACTTGATTTAACAATTAAATCAAATAATTAATCTATCACCTTGTTGATCGAATATTTAAATCAATTATTTAATTGGTCAATAAATAATTTCAGTAAATTAAATATTGATACTTCCTTTCTATTTCAATTTATTAATATCTTAATAATCAAAACGTGATGTCTCGTAAGTGAAACTCGAGGTTTCTAACCAGCGATTCATCATGCGAGCGACCCTATCTCCCATAAATGGGGGAGCCGAGCAGACCATCGAATCATGACATCATATGGCTCGATGTCTCTAATTTGTTTTAACAAAAACAAGTCTAGATGAATCACTCCCCGAGGTGCATTCATGTTCGACATTGAATTGTTACTTGATAACAAATTAGGCATTGTTTCAATCTATTAGATAAAAATAAATATCTTAATAGAAACAACTAAGTCCCAATTAAACAACATTAAATCAATCAATTCAACAAACAGCATGCTTAAGGCAATTATATTCATAGACAATTAATCAATTTCAGAACCTACGCTCTGATACCACTGTTGGGGATCGTGCATGTATACGCAGGAAAACAAAAATTTTATGAAAAACCGTTTTTCATTAATGTAAACATTTTACATTATATTTATTTTATTTTATTGAAAATCATATTTTCAATATTACATGCATTAATTGATTTAATTCAAATCTATCAGAATTAAAAAATCCACCATTTAATTTAATTATCAAATAATTAAATATTTAATTCATGAATCCCATACTACATAAATTAAATCTAGCCAATTAAATTTATCAAATAAATTAATTACTTCTAGCGCAATTAAATTAATCACAGTAATTAATTACACTTATACAATTAATTATGAAAACTTGCGCACATAATTAAATTGCGTCAAATTGACAATTAACATAATTGTATTATTTAATTCTAATCAACTTGAGTTTATGTGAACATCCGTACATAATTAATTTGCGTTAAATTGACAATTAACATAATCATATTATTTAATTCTAATCAACTTGAATTGTGCCGTTTAATTAATCAAATTAATTAATTACACATATATAATTAATTACGTAAACATGTGCACATAATCATTTGCTCAAATTGACAATTAAGATAATCATATTATTTAATTCGAATCGAATTTAATTGACATTTAAATTAATCACAATTAATTTTTCTTTATCAATTAAAAATCCCAGTAAACAGGCAAATATTTAACGCAAATAATTAAAAGCAAATGAATGTTCGTTATTAATAGGTAAATGAAAGTGTACAAGTAGTTCATAATACTCAAATCTAGACATTAAGTATACTACTCCATCACTCATTCCTATGGAACTCCTTTTATAGGTGAAGAAAGGAGCTTGTTGGGCTCAAACCCTAATGGATCGGATCCATTAACCCGACCGAAACCCTATCGCCGGAGACCGCGAACGCGAACCACCGTACGACCCGAGGCTCGACCGAGCACCACACGGGCGAACCCGCGCGCCCAGCCGAGCCCCCGCACGGGGCTCGCGATCGTTCTCGTAGCGATCGCTGGGGATGCACGAGGCATCCCCGGGGCTGCTCGTAGCAGCCCCCGCAGCGAGTCGCGGACTCGCTGCTCGCATGGGGTCAGCCCCGTGCGCCTCTGCTACGGGAACTCCCGTAGCGCGCACGAGGCAGCTGCGGGTCATCCCCGCAGCGACCCGCGATCGAGCTCACGGGCTCGATCGCCCCTCGGCTTCGGCCGAGGGCTTTGCACCCGACGCGCCGCCGGCGATGGCGGCTGGGATCCGCCGTGGCACCAGCCCACGGCATCCCGTACGATCGACCCTAGGTCGATCGTGCCCCTTCGCCGCGCGTCTTGGCGGTCCGAACCCTAGGGTTCGACCGCCCATTCGATCCTCGCCGGGGATCTCGAATCCCCGTCCCCGAGGTTCGTCGTTTTTCCCGGATCGTCTTGTTCATGTATATATCACGATTAATATAAACAAATAATCATAGAGGGGTTTATGATTATATTACCTCAATTCGTTGTGCGGAGAAACGAATTAACACGTTGATGACCTTGCGATCTTCCTACGTATTCCTTGCACCTCGTTCGAACGTCGTGTGGGCGACGATCTATCGAACTCCTATGGATCTCCTTCAACTCTCTAGAATATCAAGTATGATATTCTTCTCTTATGTTGTGTATGAATTATGAAGGCCATGTAGTGCTTTTATAGGCTACGTAGGGGATCATAAAGAGGTGGAATATTGGGCTTCCAATATTGAAGATTAAATTGAGCCCAATGCTCAAGTCCATTAATCCTTATCAATATTAATTAATTTATTTTCCACTATATAAATTAATTGCACTCCCAATATTAAACCATATTATATCAAATAATATTTCTCCGGTAGTATTATTTATTCCGTGTATTTAAGATTTAAATATCCATGAATAAATTTATTTATTGCTCAATAAATTATATTCATCTCTTATATCCGAGACTAGTACCATTCAACCTTAATTATTGTGCGGAACAAATCCACTCATGAGGTTTACACAATAATTCCTTATGAACTCATCTCGGGGATATTATCAACCCTTCCGGGATACACTTTCCCGTCAAGTATTCACGGCATGTCATATATAAAATATAGCGACCCAACTTAACTGGTAATTAACCCAATAATTAAATCGGTTAATTCCTTTGGAAAATCAAAGTCTCTAATATTAAATATATACACCCGCAATAGTATCGGGGATTAAGAATAAAATACTCTGAGATTTAAATTGATTATCCAAGGCAATCCTAATCAATAAATCTCAAGCGATCCGCCCAATACACCTAAGTGTACAAGTGTGATAAAATAATTAAGACAAATTATTTTCTCTCTCATACAACGACTATACCGATGGATTGGTCCATGTCCATCTAGGTCGTGAGCAACTGTTTGATTAAATACGAGTAACCGATAGTATGATCTTCTGTGTGCCCATGCAACACCATACTAACTACAACGTATAAAATCCAGGACTATATTTTGCATAATTAATTAATTAATAATTAAATGCAAATAATTGTTTATTAATTTAATAGATTAAATGCTATGACCGGGAGTTTACCGTTACTTAAATCTAGACATTAAGTACACAACTCCAACAGTACTCGTACCTTATTGTATGAGTAGACATAGGTCTGCATATATCAGAGTCAATCAATTCTTATACTTGTCCGGATCTTACATCTTATATCCATAAAGGATTGCTTAGTTATGTTATCTTCCAAATTAGATTCATAGGTCGGAAGGTCCATTCCTTCAACTTAATTGATCAAATATCAATTTTCGACCTTTGAACTTCTTATTTGAATAAACATGATTTAGCATAAGAATCCACAAGTATAATTGATAAAGAAATCTCTTATTAGTAAAACGAGTTTTATACTACGGTTCGTTGCATTGTGGTGGACTCAGGATTCATCATTTATAAATTGCTAGCTAATGTACCAAAATAGATAATATCATTATTTCTTCTTATAACCATCAAATGATTAAAAGAAATAAAATATCCATTCATTAGAAATCCAGAACAAAGTTCTTTCTAATATGAAAGGTACATAAAAGCAATAACTCAAAATGAAATCCTATAAAATGTCCTCCACTGCAACTGCTGCCTCCTCCACAGCATTTCCCATGTAGACTACGATTTCTTCTTTTCTAAGTCGTCGGGTTTCCTGGAACCTTTGCATTTAGAATGCACATACCGTCAGTGGTTCTATATCTACACACCAGGTTCCGGTAGATAATACCACTGACTATGTTTTACGACTAAAGAAAATTTCGTATATTCTTTGAGAGGATAATCAGACTTCCAGTACCCAGACTGTTTGCATCGAGAACACGCTTTCTCGTCCCATCTCGTGGTCCAAGTAACTTAGAACCACTGGGTTTCTATGCTTTCTTGTCCTTTCCCCCGATTCATGTCTTTAGGTTCGAAACCTTTGGCATTGGCTACAAGAGCTTGCGATTTCCGTCTCAACTCGTCTAAAAGGTCAATCATCTCAAAAACGTTTTTAAGCGTTTCCTCGAAGTGACTGGCCTTTATGAGTATCCTCATCGCTTCTTGTCTAGCCGCCTATGTCAATAGGCTCGGAAGGACTAAGCTCATTAAGTACAACCTTGTACTCTTTAACAGTCTGGGCAATGTCTAGATCTCTATTCCAATCATTACATTTAGGGACCAATGAGTTTAAAATCCTTACGTATCACAGAAAGTGGGTTCAAAGCCATTCCTAATCTATGAGCACATATAACAACAAACAATTGATTTAATCTCCGATATTATCTCCCTTAAATAATATCATTAAATCACTAATCGCCTCTAAAATCCCATCAGATATGGCAAGCCACGTGGTGTGGACGTTTACCTTACCCAAATGATTTAGCAATTAGTTTTGCTTCGGTCATACATCACTTATAGCGTAACTTCGTGGGGAAGAATACTATAATGCGTATCTAAGTGTAAACCATTACTCAGCACTAAAGTAAATCGTTTGGAATTGCTACATCACCGCAAGCCACGTGGTGTGGACGTTTACGACAACTTCACAACTCTTCACAATTTCTTATAACTGTCTACATCAATTAATCCAAAATCCGTTAGTATAGCAAGCCACGTGGTGTGGACGTTTACTACACCAAGAGACTTTTATAATTGACTCCCAATTACTTGATTCATTTAATCTTGTAAATCAAGACGCGGAGAATCATAAGTGAAACTCAAAGTTTCTAACCAGTGATTCACCATGCGAACGACCCTATCTCTCATCAAATGAGGGAGCCGAGCAGACAATCGATCCATTTCAAAAAATGGTACGAAGGTCTCTAATTTGTGTCATCCACGTGACCAAGTGGCTTTGACTCCATTCCACTCCCCGGGGTGAGAATGAGTCGACTTGAAATCAGTTTAAGAAAGACAAATTAGGCATTGTTTGATAAACTTAATCAATGTTTCTTGTAAAAGGAATTACAAGAATTCTCCTCCAATGACACATCTATACGAACTTCAAAAGTTCATAAGAGTCACCAAGAGAACAGTAATGGAGACCATGGGAATGTTTCCATCCCCTCTCCCACTTAGCTTTTTATAACAAAGGGATACGCTATCTAATGCATAATTAAACACATAAGCATGCATACAAGTAATAAAGCACATATCACATAGTCAAAATAATACTAGAAAATTATTTTCCGACTATCATGGCTTTATTCCATCTCCGTATGCTTTTTCTAGTCTTCAGTCTTCGTTCTTGAATGCTCCATGTGACGAGAATATTAATTCCAATATTTAAATCTATTTATTTTCAATAAATCCAAAAGATACTTAATTCGAAAATTAAGTCAATCGAATAAATCAAAAATAAAATTAAATATTATTAATATTGTTATTTATTTTCCTATCTAATTCTATTAAATCTCTAGAATAATCTATCCAAGTAAAACTTGGAATATTCTAGGAGACTTCTATAATAGAATAAGGAAATAAAATAAATTAGGACTCTTCTACTTTCCAAAATTAATTAATTTCCATGTCCATGAAAATTCCCATAAAATAGGAATAATCAAATAGGAAATAAATCAATTTATTAATTAATTATTTTCCTATCTAATTCTATCAAATCTCTAGAATCCTATTCCAAGTAGAACTTGGAATATTCTAGAAGACTTCCATAATAGAATAAGGAAATAAATTAATTCCAATTAATTCTTTTCCTAATCCATGAGAGTTTCCGAAAGGAAGAACACTCAAATAGGAAAACCGAATTAATTTAGGAAAGTGAATCTTGGTAGGAGTAGCATGGGTTGGGGATCCCCACACCACCCCCACCGCTGACCACCACCGCCGGGAACCACCACCACCGCCGCCTCCAGCCCACGCGCCACCACCGCCGGTGGCCGGCGTGGCCGGAAGCCCTAGCGGGCAGCCCCTTCGATGGGGTCGATCGATCCTCATGGGGATCGATCATGGGGATGATCGACCCCCCCAGTTTTTCGTCCCCTTCGTCTTCGTCACACGTCTTCGTCTTCCGGCGATCGTCTCAACATCGAACCAACGTAAATAAATTACAAGAATTTAAATTACACTATCCGGTATCGATTCTATACATGAAATCGACCCTATACATTTTCCGGAAAACATAGAACGTAATAATAAATCCTAAATTCGGTCAACCCCCGAATTTTTACTATTACAAACATTCATCCACACAAAACGAATCTCGACATGTCCGAGAGTTTAATAAACGAATAATCATGATAATTAATTAACACAAAAATTAAATCCAATTACTTGAAACATTCAATCTTGTAAATCAAGACGCGGAGAATCATAAGTGAAACTCGAAGTTTCTAACCAGTGATTCACCATGCGAACAACCCTATCTCTCATAGAATGAGGGAGCCGAGCAGACAATCGATCTAGTCATCAAATGACACGAAAGTCTATAATTTGTGTCATCCACATGACCAAGTGGCTTTGGCTCCATTCCACTCCCCGGGGTGAGAATGAGTCGACTTGAAATCAGTTTCAGAAAGACAAATTAGGCATTGTTTGATAAACTTAATCAATGTTTCTTGTAAAAGGAATTACAAGAATTCTCCTCCAATGACTTGTCTATACGAACTTCAAAAGTCCATAAAAGTCACCAAGAGAACAGCAATGGAGACCATGGCATTGTTTCCAATCCCTCTCCCACTTAGCTTTTTACAATAAAGGGATACGCTATCTAATGCATAATTAAATACACATAAGCATGCATACATGAAATAAAGCAAATAGAATGTTATCACATAATCAAAATAATACTAGAATATTATTTTCCGACTATTATGGCTTTATCGCATCCCCGTACGCATCTTCTAGTCTTCAGTCTTCGTTCTTGAATGCTCCATGTGACGGGAATATTAATTCCAATATTTAAATCTATTTATTTTCAATTAATCCAAAAGTTACTTAATTCGAAAATTAAGTCAATCGAATATATCAAAAATAAAATTAAATATTATTAATATTTTTATTATTTTTATTTTCCTTTTCTACTCCATTAAATCTCTACAATCCTATCCAAGACCCACTTGGAATTTTCTAGAAGATTTCTATAATGGAATAAGGAAATAAAATAATTTAGGACTCCTAATCCTTCCAAATTAATTCATTTCCTAATCTATTAAAAATTCCATAAAGGAATAATTAAATAGGAAAAATTAATTAAGGACTTTCAAAACTTTCCAAATTAATTATTTTCCTAATCCATTAAAAATTCCATAAAGGAATAATTAAATAGGAAAAACAAATTAATTCTAAATTTATTCTTTCCCTAATCCATGAAAATTCCCATAATAGGAATAGTCAATAAGGAAATAAATTTATTCTAAATTTATTCTTTTCCTATTCCATGAGAGTTCCAAAAAATAGGAATACTCAAAATAGGAAAACCGAATAATTTAGGAAAGTAAATCTTGACCGGGAGAAGCACGGGTTGGGGATCCCCGCGCCCCTCCCCATCATCATCGATCACCCCCGGCGGTGGCGTGTCCCCTCGGCTCTCGATCGAAGGTGGTGGGGGCGCGGGGTCCTAAATTATTCGGTTTTCCTATTTTGAGTATTTCTATTTTTGAGAATTCTCATGGAATAGGAAAAGAATAAATTTAGAATAAATTTATTTTTCCTATTCTTGGGAATTTTCATGGAAGAGGAAAATGAATAAATTTATAATTAATTAATTTTTCCTATTTAATTATTCCTTTATGGAATTTTTAATGGATTAGGAAAATAATTAATTTGGAAAGTTTTAAGAGTCCTTAATTAATTTTTTCCTTATTTAAAGGAAAGGAATTAATTTGGAAGGACTAGGAGTCCTAAATTATTTTATTTCCTTATTTCATTATAGAAGTCTTCTAGAATATTCCAAGTGGGTCTTGGATAGGATTCTAGAGATTTAATGGAATTGGAAAGGAAAATAAAAATAATAAAAAATATTAATAATATTTAATTTTATTTTTGATTTATTCGATTGACTTAATTTTCGAATTAAGTAACTTTTGGATTTATTAAAAATAAATAGATTTAAATATTGGAATTAATATTCCCGTCACATGGAGCATTCAAGAACGAAGACTAAAGACTAGAAGATGCGTACGGGGATGCGATAAGCCATAATAGTCGGAAAATAATATTCTAGTATTATTTTGATTATGTAATAATATTCTATGTGCTTTATTTCATGTATGCATGCTTATGTATATTTAATTATGCATTAGATAGCGTATCCCCTTATTGTAAAAAGCTAAGTGGGAGAGGGATTGGAAACAATGCCATGGTCTCCATTGCTGTTCTCTTGGTGACTTTTATGAGCTTTCGAAGTTCGTATAGACAAGTCATTGGAGGAGAATTCTTGTAATTCCTCTTACGATAAACATTGATTAAGTTTATCAAACAATGCCTAATTTGTCTTTCCAAAACTGATTTCAAGTCGACTCATTCTCACCCCGGGGAGTGGAATGGAGCCAAAGCCACTTGGTCATGTCGAGGACACAAATTAGAGACCTTCGTACCATTACTTGAAATGGATCGATTGTCTGCTCGGCTCCCTCATTTTATGAGAGATAGGGTTGTTCGCATTGTGAATCACTGGTTAGAAACTTCGAGTCTCACTTATGATTCTTCGCGTCTTGATTTACAAGATTGAATGATTCAAGTAATTGGGAGTCAATTATAAAGATCTTTTGGTATAGTAAACGTCCACACGAACGTGGCTTGCTATACTGAATGGGATCTTGGATTAATTGATGTAGACAGTTATAGAAGGGAGTGAAGGAGCGTATGTTAACGTAAACGTCCACACGAACGTGGCTTGCGGTGAATATACGTATCCCAAACAATCTTCTTAGATACTGAGTAATGGTTTACACTTAGGTACGCTTTATAGTATTCTTCCCAACGAAGTAACGCTATAATGATGTACGACCGAAGCAAATCTAATTGCTAAATCATTTGGGTGGGTAAACGTCCACACGAACGTGGCTTGCTTTACCTGATGGGATTTTAGATGTGATTAGTGGTTTAATGATATTATTTGAGGGAGATAATATCGGAGATTAAATCGATTGTTTGTTGTTATATGTGCTCATAGATTAGGAAATGGCTTTGAACCCACTTTCTGTGATACGTAAGGATTTTAAACTCATTGATCCCTAAATGTATTGATTGGAATAGAGATCTAGACATTGTCCAGACTGTTAAAGAGTACAAGTATGTACTCAGTAAGCTTTTGCTGGTGTTCGATGTCCCGGGCTATCAAAATTGCGGAACCGATAACCCGATCAAAACCCTCTCGCCGGAGATCGCACGAACACCGACTCATCCGCAAGAGTCCGACCTTTGGAGACTACGTATCCGAAGACACGAAGCCCGCCCCCAGCCGATTTTCTCCCACGAGTCGGAAATCACGAACGCGAACACCACACGAAGAACCGGGCTCGACAAGAGCGTCGCCACGGGATAAACCCGCGGCTAAACCCTAGCCGAACCCCATCGCGGGGTTCGCGATCGCCGTGCATGGCGATCGCTGGGGCTGCTCCGGCAGCCCCCGGATGGCGGTGAGTCCGGCGACTTCACCGCCGTCGCCGCCAGGAGGGGCGGTCAGCCCCGCTGACCACCGCGGCAACAGCCGCGGTTCGCCCCCGGCGATCGATCGCCTGATCGATCGCCCGCCTCGGCCCAGCCGAGGCGCCTCCTCGCGCACGCCGCCGTGGAGGCGGCGGGGATCCGCCACGGCACCAGCCCGTGGCATCCCCGGCGATCGACCCTAGGTCGATCGCACGCCCCGGCGTCCAGCCGGGGCTTTCTCGCGCGGCACACCGGCGGTCGAAACCCTAGGGTTCGACCGCCCCACTTTCGATCCCGACGGGGATCCCGAGATCCCCGTATCCCGGTCTCGACGTTCCCGGATCGCGTCGTTCATGTATATATCACAATTATTCAACGCACATAATCATAGAAGGGGGTTTCTCGATTATTACCTCGATTCGTTGTGCGGAGAAACGAATCTAATTGACGACCTTGTGATCTTCCCGCGTATTCCTAGCACCTCGTCCGAACGTCGTGTGGGCGACGATCTATCGGATTCCTATGGATCTTCCTCACTCTCAGAACTTTATGAATTCCGTAGGTTTTCTTATGTTGTGAAAAAGTGAAGACCATGTAGTGCTTATATAGGCTACGAAGGGGATCATAAGGAGAATAAATATTGGGCTCCAATATTGAAAATTAAATTGGGTCCAACCCAAATCTATTAATTCTTATCAATATTAATTTTATTTATTTTCCACTATATAAATAAAATTGCACTCCCAATATTATTCCATATTATATCAAATAATATTTCTCCATCTTAGTATTATTTATTCCGTGTATTTAAGATTTAAATATCCATGAATAAATTTATTTATTGCTTAATAAATATTATTCATCTCTTGAATCCGAGACTAGTACCATTCAACCTTAATTATTGTGCGGAACGAATCCACTCATGAGGTTTACACAATAATTCCTTATGAACTCATCTCGGGGATATTATCAACCCTTACGGGATACACTGCTCCTTCAAGAATTCACGGCATGCCATATATAAAATATAGTGACCCAACTTAACCGGTAATTAACCCAATTATCAAACCGGTTAATTCCTTTGGTAAATCAAAGTCACTTATATTAAATATACACACCCGCAATTCTTTCAGGGATTAAGAATAAAATACTCCGAGTCTCAAATCAATTATCGCCGAGCAATCCTAATTGATGAGTCTCAATCGATCCGCCCAATACACCAAGTGTACAAGTGTGATAAAATAATTAAGATAAATTATTTTCTCTCTCACACAACGACTATACCGATGGATTAGTTCGTGTCCATCTAGGTCGTGAGCAACTGTTCGATTAAATACGAGTAACCGATAGTATGATCTTCTGTGCGCCCATGCAGCACCATACTAACTACAACGTATAAAATCCAGAACCATGGTTTGCATATATTTAATTATAAATAATTAAATGCAAATAATTGTTTATTAATTAAATAGATTAAATGCTATGATCGGGAGTTTACCGTTACTTAAATCTAGACATTAAGTACACAACTCCAACAATCTCCCACTTGTACTAAGGTCTAGTCATTTCCTCCAAACTCCCGGTTCCCATACTCATCACGTGCTTTAAAGTGTACTTCCGAGAAGTACTATGTGAGTGAGCAATCTAGGTTGCCGCTCTGAAGTTATCTTGGTGACTACTACGTCGTCTCCCTGACGATGACACGTATCAGGTGGTACTTGCTCTATGTGTTAACATCACTTTTGACTTATGACCTCTTCCAGTTCACCGTGCACCGCTATCTAATAGCCTTTGGTAAACTAAGAGTCATATCCAAGTCAAGAGGTTATCCCGGAACCTAACCAAAACTTCCGCTGCCTCTGAGGCTGCTATTCGGTTATGAGAGAGTCTGAGAAGCGTCCTGCTTATCACTCTTTCACTTCATGGTTCCACCTCTTTCTAAAAGTGAACACATAGCCTGATATCGACTTTCACTGGTCCTTCTCTGATTTTTGGATCTGAGAATCTGTAATCTAAGAAGATTTCGTCTTGCTCAAGCCAGTACTATGAAAGTACTCTTGCAGCATTCGAACATCCCTTATCCAGATTACTTTGATATCCTCCCACTACGCAAACCGCATAGTTGATATCAGGTTCTTGTTTTACAACATTGCATCTATAGAACCCTCCACACTCTAAGTGTAGGGAACCGCTTTGTCTATATCTATCTCCTTCATGTGTTCAAGACACATACCTTAGATAGATGAATTCTGTTCTCGAAAGGCAATAACCTTTCTCAGAAGTATGCATGTTTAAAACAAACCTTAATCGTATAAGATGTCTAGGAGAAGTACAATGTCCTTATCTCTAGATCACAAGATCTTAAGAACATGCTCTAACTTCTTCTCAATCTTATATCTCGATTTATTTAGACAACCTCTATTTTATGTCTGACAACACTTTTACATTGTCGCCAATGATAAAATGTTTTCTACATAAAATCTCCGAGAAACACCACCTTTGTTTCCGTCACGTCTCTAACACACCTTCTTCGCTAATCCTATGCAGACCTAGGGATCGATTTCATGTATACTGGATCCAGAGTTCAGAACTCATCCAGTCTTATGAACATCTCTGGTTGCTTAACAACCTCCCACTGCAATGGCGTCCCGGTGTATAACAGTAACAACATTAGGTGCAGTTAGTGGTGTACTTCTACCCGGTTTGGCTGGTTCCCAGTCTTTTGTCCTTCTTCTCATTTCAAGGTATTACGTCAATTCAGGCTTTGTGGTTCATCTAATAGTCTTTCTCTATGAACCGGACGAGACGTCCCTCTGGTTCATAGTACTATAGAACACACAATACTTCGTTCATCTAGGATATCCTACAACCATATTGAATATGTTGTTGTCTCCAGGAATATCCATAGAACATAGGTAATTCCGAACAACTTGTTCTCTTACTTTTAGATTTCCATTTCTTTACAACGCATCATCTCTACACGTAAGTGCACGGCGCGTCTCTTTGGGAATTAATCCCAATCTTTGATTATGCTATGTGTTATCTAGATAAGTGATGGCCTCCGCGACCGAGTCGCAGGCTTCTAATGGATATACTTTGATGGTTCCCCATAATAGCTTTGTGTCCATTGACAAGTCAAAACACTTTGCTTTTATGGCACATCAAGCATTCTAATCCATCACTGAGTATTCTTTGAAAGAATTACTCATACCTCTCTAATATACACATATGTCTGCATATCTTATCATTTCCAATACTATATTGAATTCTATCCTTTTTCCAGAAAGGTTTGCTTAGACGTATTATCCTCCAAATTCAATCCTTAGGTCGGAAGGTCCATTCCTTCAACTATAATTGATCAAATCAATTTCGACCATTTGAATTTTATTTGAAAATACTACTAAGTATAAGATTTCATAAGTATAATGATAAAGAAATATCTAATAAGTAAAACAAGTTATATATAACGGTTTGTTGCATCGTGGTAGACTAAGGATTCATCATTCACATATTGCTATCTAATGTACCATAATGAATATCACCATTATTTCTTATCCAAACCATCCAATGATTAAAGAAATAAAATATCCATTAATAAAGAAAACCAGAACAAAGTTCTTTTTCAAAATTAAAAGGGGTACATAAGCAATAACTGAAATGAAAACTTAAAACAGATAAATGTCTTCCACTGCAACCGCTGCTACCCCAACAGCTTCGCCCATGTAGACTCGAATTTTTCTTCTCTAAGTCGCCGGGTTTTCTGGAACCCCTGCATTCAAAATGCACATACCGTCAGTGGTTCCATATCTACACACCAGAATTCTGGTAGATAATACCGCTGACTATGTTTTTACGACTAAAGAAAGATTCGTACCTCTGAGAGGACATTCAGACTTCCAGTGTCCCATCTTGTTGCATCGGAAGCACTTACCCTTTGGCTTTGCAGCCCCCACTCGTGGTGCAGTCCTCTTGACACCACTGGGTTTCCAGGCTTGCTTCCTTTTCTTGCCCCTACCTCCATCAGGCTTAAAGCCTTTGGACTTGGTAGCTACCAGCGCTTGAGACTTGCCCTTCTTGTAGATCCCCTCTGCCGCCTTTAGTTCAGTCAGGAGTTGCGCAAGAGTATAAGATAGTTTACCCATATTATAGCTCATACGAAACTGCTCAAAACTAGGGGCCAGAGACTGGAGTATGATGTCGACTTGCGTCTCAGCATCAATAGAAGCTCCTAGGACCTCAAGTTCATTCAACAAACTCATCATCTTAAGAACGTGCTCCCCAACGGGCGTTCCTTCAGACTGAGTAGTCGACATAAGGACTCTCATGGCTTCTTGCCTTGCCGCACGATCTTGCTCCCCAAACATCTCCTTGAGGTTAAACATCATATCATAGGCAGTGTCCATTGGCTCATGTTGGGTTTGGAGTACATTTGACATTGAAGCCAAAATATAACACCTAGCCATTTCATCAGCCTTTTTCCACTTCCGATATGCCAGTTTCTCCTCATCAGTTGAGGCAGCCGTGGGCTCGGCAGGGCACACTTCATGGAGTACAAACTTGTACTCTTCCGAAGTTAGGACAATGTCTAAATTTCTCTTCCAATCAATATAGTTGGTGCCAGTGAGCTTATGTTCCTTGAGTATCATAGAAAGTGGGTTCATAGCTATTCTCTAAACCTATAAGCACATTTAAACAAACAATTAATTTAATATCCGATATTATCTCCCTTAAATAATATCATTAAATTACTAATCACATCTAAAATCCCATCAGGTAAGGCAAGCCACGTGGTGTGGACGTTTACCCACCCAAATGATTTAGCAATTAGATTTTCTTTGGTCATACATCGCTCATAGCGGAACCTCGTGGGGAGGAATACTACAAGGCGTATCTAAGTGTAAACCATTACTCAGCACCAAAGTGAATCGCTTGGAATTGCTACATTACCGCAAGCCACGTGGTGTGGACGTTTACGACAACTTCACAACTCTTCACAATTCCTTACAACTGTCTACATCAATTAATCCAAAATCCGTCAGTGCAGCAAGCCACGTGGTGTGGACGTTTACTTCACTAAGAGACTTTTATAATTGACTCCCAATTACTCGATCCATTCGATTTTCGTAAATCAAGACGTGGAGAATCATAAGTGAAACTCGAAGTTTCTAACCAGTGATTCACCATGCGAACGACCCTATCTCTCATAAATGAGGGAGCCGAGCAGACGAGCGACCCATCTATCAAAGAATGGCACGGAAGTCTCTAATTTGTGTCTTCTACATGACCAAGTGGCTCTGGCTCCATTCCACTCCCCGGGGTGAGAATGAGTCGACTTGAAGTCAGTTTCAGAAAGACAAATTAGGCATTGTTTGATAAACTTGATCAATGTTTCTTGTAAGAGGAATTACAAGAATTCTCCTCCAATGACACATCTATACGAACTTCAAAAGTCCATAAGAGTCACCAAGAGAACAGTAATGGAGACCATGGGAATGTTTCCATCCCCTCTCCCACTTAGCTTTTTATAACAAAGGGATACGCTATCTAATGCATAATTAAACACATAAGCATGCATGAAAGCAATAAAGCACATAGCACATAGTCAAAAATAATGCTAGAGAAATTATTTTTCCCCGACTATCATGGCTTTATCTTCAAATGCATCTTCTAGTCTTCAGTCTTCGTTTCTTGAATGCTCCATGTGACGAGAATATTAATCTCTAATATTTAAATCTATTTATTTTCAATTAATCCAAAAGTTACTTAATTCGAAAATTAAGTCAATCGAATATATCAAAAATAAAATTAAATATTATTAATATTTTTATTTATTTATTTTCCTATCTAGTTCTATTAAATCTCTAGAATAATCTATCCAAGTAAAATTTGGAATATTCTAGAAGATATCTATAATAGAACAAGGAAATAAAATAAATTAGGACTACTACTTTTTAAATTTATTTTTATTCCTAATCCATGAATATTCCCATGAGTAGGAATAATCAAATAGGAAAAATAAATTTAGTACTAAATTAATTAAATTTCTAATCTATGAATAATTCCATGAAGGAAATAAATCAATAGAAAATAAAATTAATTTAAATTAATTCTTTTCCTAATCCATGAGAGTTTCCAAAAAGGAAAGTACTCAAATAGGAAAAATCCGAATTAATTGGGAAAGTAGATTTTTGTAGGAATAGCACGGGATTAGGAGATCCCACGCCATCCCCACGATGATGGATCGGCCGGCCACTCGGGAGGAGCGCCGCCGCCGCCTAGCCACCGCCGGCTAGGCCATGGGTCGATCACCACCATGTGATCGATCCCAAGCCCTTGTCTTCTCGTCACTTCTTCGTCTTCCGGTGATCGTCTCATCATCGAACCAACGTAATTAAAATTACAAGAATTAAATTACAATTATCCGGTATCGATTCTATACATGAAATCGACCCTATACATTTTCCGGAAAATAAAGTGCGTAATAATAAATCCTAAATTCGGTCAACCCCCGAATTTTTACTATTACAAACATTCAACCACACAAAACGAATCTCGACATGTCCGAGAGTTTAATAATCATGATAATTAATTAAAAAACAATTAATTAAATCCAACCATGATAGCCGGAAATCCTGCAAGGTAGAACAATAATCGAACATATACATGAACACGAAACCGAACGCTCTGATACCATTTGCTGGTGTTCGATGTCCCGGGCTATCAAAATTGCGGAACCGATAACCCGATCAAAACCCTCTCGCCGGAGATCGCACGAACACCGACTCATCCGCAAGAGTCCGACCTTTGGAGACTACGTATCCGAAGACACGAAGCCCGCCCCCAGCCGATTTTCTCCCACGAGTCGGAAATCACGAACGCGAACACCACACGAAGAACCGGGCTCGACAAGAGCGTCGCCACGGGATAAACCCGCGGCTAAACCCTAGCCGAACCCCATCGCGGGGTTCGCGATCGCCGTGCATGGCGATCGCTGGGGCTGCTCCGGCAGCCCCCGGATGGCGGTGAGTCCGGCGACTTCACCGCCGTCGCCGCCAGGAGGGGCGGTCAGCCCCGCTGACCACCGCGGCAACAGCCGCGGTTCGCCCCCGGCGATCGATCGCCTGATCGATCGCCCGCCTCGGCCCAGCCGAGGCGCCTCCTCGCGCACGCCGCCGTGGAGGCGGCGGGGATCCGCCACGGCACCAGCCCGTGGCATCCCCGGCGATCGACCCTAGGTCGATCGCACGCCCCGGCGTCCAGCCGGGGCTTTCTCGCGCGGCACACCGGCGGTCGAAACCCTAGGGTTCGACCGCCCCACTTTCGATCCCGACGGGGATCCCGAGATCCCCGTATCCCGGTCTCGACGTTCCCGGATCGCGTCGTTCATGTATATATCACAATTATTCAACGCACATAATCATAGAAGGGGGTTTCTCGATTATTACCTCGATTCGTTGTGCGGAGAAACGAATCTAATTGACGACCTTGTGATCTTCCCGCGTATTCCTAGCACCTCGTCCGAACGTCGTGTGGGCGACGATCTATCGGATTCCTATGGATCTTCCTCACTCTCAGAACTTTATGAATTCCGTAGGTTTTCTTATGTTGTGAAAAAGTGAAGACCATGTAGTGCTTATATAGGCTACGAAGGGGATCATAAGGAGAATAAATATTGGGCTCCAATATTGAAAATTAAATTGGGTCCAACCCAAATCTATTAATTCTTATCAATATTAATTTTATTTATTTTCCACTATATAAATAAAATTGCACTCCCAATATTATTCCATATTATATCAAATAATATTTCTCCATCTTAGTATTATTTATTCCGTGTATTTAAGATTTAAATATCCATGAATAAATTTATTTATTGCTTAATAAATATTATTCATCTCTTGAATCCGAGACTAGTACCATTCAACCTTAATTATTGTGCGGAACGAATCCACTCATGAGGTTTACACAATAATTCCTTATGAACTCATCTCGGGGATATTATCAACCCTTACGGGATACACTGCTCCTTCAAGAATTCACGGCATGCCATATATAAAATATAGTGACCCAACTTAACCGGTAATTAACCCAATTATCAAACCGGTTAATTCCTTTGGTAAATCAAAGTCACTTATATTAAATATACACACCCGCAATTCTTTCAGGGATTAAGAATAAAATACTCCGAGTCTCAAATCAATTATCGCCGAGCAATCCTAATTGATGAGTCTCAATCGATCCGCCCAATACACCAAGTGTACAAGTGTGATAAAATAATTAAGATAAATTATTTTCTCTCTCACACAACGACTATACCGATGGATTAGTTCGTGTCCATCTAGGTCGTGAGCAACTGTTCGATTAAATACGAGTAACCGATAGTATGATCTTCTGTGCGCCCATGCAGTACCATACTAACTACAACGTATAAAATCCAGAACCATGGTTTGCATATATTTAATTATAAATAATTAAATGCAAATAATTGTTTATTAATTAAATAGATTAAATGCTATGATCGGGAGTTTACCGTTACTTAAATCTAGACATTAAGTACACAACTCCAACAGCTTTGTCCTCCCGAGCCTACAAATGTCTTAACTGATGAGGAAAGGACTGCTTTTGATATCATGTTCAAACTCAAGGAGATGTTTAGACATGATGTAGAGGCTAGACAAGAGGCGATGAGGATACTCATAAAGGCCAATCGATTCGAGGAAACGCTTAAACACGTTTTTGAGATGATTGACCTTTTAGACGAGTTGAGACGGAAATCGCAAGCTCTTGTAGCTAATGCCAAAGGTTTCGAACCTAAGGGCAAAATCGGGGGAAAGGAAAAGCAAGCAAAGAAACCCAGTGGTCCTAAGTTTCTTGGACCACGAGATGGGACGAGAAAGCCATAAGGCAAGTGTTCTCGATGCAAACAGTCTGGGTACTGGAAGTCTGATTATCCTCTCAAAGAAAGTACGAAATTTTCTTTAGTCGTAAACATAGTCAGTGGTATTATCTACCGGAACCTGGTGTGTAGATATGGAACCACTGACGGTATGTGCATTATAAATGCAAGGGTTCCAGGAAACCCAACGACTTAGAAAAGAAGAAATCGTAGTCTAACATGGGCAATGCTGTAGAGGAGGCAGCTGTTGCAGTGGAGGACATTTTATAGGATTTCATTTTGAGTTATTGCTTTTATGTACCTTTCATATTAGAAAGAACTTTGTTCTGGATTTCTAACAAATGGATATTTTATTTCCTTTAATCATTTGATGGTTATAAGAAGAAATAATGATATTATCTATTTTGGTACATTGGCTAGCAATATATAAATGATGAATCCTGAGTCCACCATGATGCAACGAACCGTAGTATGAAACTCGTTTTACTAATAAGAGATTTCTTTATCAATTATACTTGTGGATTCTTATGCTGAGTCATGTTTATTCAAATAAGAAGTTCAAAGGTCGAAAATTGATATTTGATCAATTAAGTCGAAGGAGTGGACCTTCTGACCTAAGAATCTAATTTGGAAGATAAAATGACTAAGCAATCCTTTATGGATATAAGATGTAAGATCCGGACAAGTATAAGAATTGATTGACTCTGATGTATGCAGACCTATGTCTACTCAGACAATAAAGTACGAGTACTTCATTTGATGATTACTCGAGAAATGGATTAGAATACCTGATGTGCCACAAAAGCAAGTGTTTTGACAAGTCAATGGACACTAAGCAATTGTGGAGAACCATCAAGGTATATCCATTTGTGGCCTCCGATTTGATCGCGGAGGCAAGTACCTGTCTGAGGAATGCATGTCATACTGATCAGAGACTGGGATTTGATCCCAAATGACTACACCATACACTGTAGTGTAGAAATGGTGTGTCGTAAACAAGAAATGGAACTCTTATAGAAATAGTAAAATCATGAGTTATACGGAACTACCTGTGTTCTATGGATATGTCTGGAAACAACGGCGCATTCAAATGCGGTTGTAGAATATCCTAGAAGAACAAAAGATGTGTGTTCAATAGTACTATGAACCAGAAGGATATTATAAGTTCTAACGCCCGGTTCTTAGAGAAAGACTATATGATGAACCGCAAGCCCAAGGTGACGTAATACTTTGCAATAAGAGAGAAATAATAAGGCTTAGAACCAGCCGAACCGAGTAGCGGTACACCACTAACTGCACCTACTGTTATTACTGTTTATACACCGGAATGCCATTGTAGTGGGAGGTTGTGGGACAACCGGAGATATTCATAAGACTAGGAGAGTCTTCGGACTCTGGACTGTTGGGGATCGTGCATGTATACGCAGCGTAAAACAAAAATTTTATGAAAAACCGTAAACATTTTACATTATATTTATTTTATTTTATTGAAAATCATATTTTCAATATTACATGCATTAATTGATTTAATTCAAATCTATCAGATTAAAAAAATCCACCATTTAATTTAATTATCAAATAATTAAATATTTAATTCATGCATCCCATACTACATAAATTAAATCTAGCGCAATTAAATTTATCAAATAAATTAATTACTTCTAGCGCAATTAAATTAATCACATTAATAAATTACACTTATACAATTAATTATGAAAACATGAGCACATAATTAAATTGCGTCAAATTGACAATTAACATAATTGTATTATTTAATTCTAATCAACTTGAGTTTATGTGAACATCCGTACATAATTAATTTGCGTTAAATTGACAATTAACATAATCATATTATTTAATTCTAATCAACTTGAATTGTGCCGTTTAATTAATCAAATTAATTAATTACACATATATAATTAATTACGTAAACATGTGCACATAATCATTTGCTCAAATTGACAATTAAGATAATCATATTATTTAATTCGAATCGAATTTAATTGACATTTAAATTAATCACAATTAATTTTTCTTTATCAATAAAAAATCCCAGTAAACAGGCAAATATTTAACGCAAACAATTAAATCAAATTTAATTGTACACTTAGCGCAAACAATTAACGCAAACAATTAAATCTGAATTTAATCGTAATTACCTCAGGGATTCATCGGACGAAACTAGGTTCGTCGGAAGTCGCGCGGATGCGACGCGGGGACGGCACGGGTCGTGTGCGGGGAGAGCCGGGCGAGTGGCGGGGCTCTCGGCTGGACTCGTGTGTCACGGCTGGAGCGCATGGGCGCGACTCGGGCTGTGCTCGGGCGTTCCTTCGGCGTCTCTCGTCTAATCAGGTTTCACCTCGTATAGGTAATCCAACTTACGTATTGCACTAGAAACACGTAAGGTAGAATACGACGGGAAAAACGGTGCCGGAATCGGATTCCGGCGAGGGGAGGCGGCGGCACTAGGCGGCGGCGGGCGGCGGCTCCGGTTGTCGGCGGTCCTCCGAGGGAGGAGCCGAGGGGGCAGACGAGAGGGAGAGAGGAGAGGAGAGAGAGAAAGTGAGGCTAGGGTTTTGAGCTCTTCACTTTGGTGTGTTTATTCTCATGCCTATGGAGCTCCTTTTATAGGTGAAGAAAGGAGCTTGTTGGGCTCAAACCCTAATGGATCGGATCCATTAACCCTAGCCGGCCCAATACATTAGCCGTCATTACGTTTCTCCAAAATTGACAATCAATTTCATCTCCGAAAAATATAACGATTATATTTTCTTTCTCGTTTTAATTTTCTCATCAATATGAGATAAAAATAAAATTTTCCAATTTCACAAAATCGGAAAGCCCATTTCAGGGGTACTGCTAAATCGGGAAATTTCCCAAAATAGAAAGTGTACACCATCGTGTCCGTTTTCTTTAGCTCGTTATTATTTCCAACTCATAATCACAATTATGAATCTCGGATTCAATCATATTGACCTCCGACTATATGTACTTAATTAACAGTTAATTAATACATGATCGTATTCAAGGATCGGTTTACACGAGAATGTGACCCTCAATGGTTCAGGTGTATAACTAGCCGTGGGCTCACAACATATTGTGATTCGAACAACATATTGTTCTTATTTCAACTACTCCCAAGAGTTTTAGATTAATAATCATATTATTTAATCTCCGAACAAGTCGGTGCCCAACGAATCAGTGACGAGCGTCTAGCAGCCACGCTTCACTAATTCCCTAGATACAAATGAAGTGCCTGCAAGAACCTTGTAATATAGTTAGCGTACAGTACGATCCCTCCGATACATATGTCCCGATCAAACTAGAGATATTGGTTAATCGAGATCTCTTGTTGAGTTTGATAACTGTGCGTACGTTCTAGGTTTCGTAAAATCCAGTCGTGATTGATTCAGAGAAACACATTTCTCTAATCACCTCACTATTCAACTCTGGCCAGAGATTCCGGGACTACGAACCATCAGAACACACAGGACATCCATGATCTATATCAAGCGATCAGATCCCCTACTACCATGCACAGACTTCACATCAGATTTCGAACTGCACGAACATTGTCTCCTTTTTCGACTTACTCCCTTTCCAGGGAATCAGAGACACGTCACGATACAGCTAGTCCTCTGATGAAGTCACGGTGATGTCTGGGTCTTAAGGATTAATTGTGTACAATTATATTATGGAATTCTCTACTCGATCAGTGATAACCACTTAGAGATTCCAGGGAGAGGGGGTTTAGTGAACTCATCAACAGTGAGCACCCACTCAAGTATGTCGATGTCCCAACACCGAGGCTCGAGATTAGCCCACATACACTAAGTGCTAGTCTCAAGGGGGAAAGGCCGGGTATCCTCGTTATTGGCGTAACCCATCGACTAGGAACAGAGTTTGACCAGTTACGTTGCGTTAACAGAATTATCTCTCGGTTTCCACAAAACCGAATTCATACAACATGTGTAACTGTACAGGACTATATCTATGATTCAATATTGGGAGCAGATATAGTATATGCCATTAATATAAGTTTCATTAATTAACGAAATAAACCGTTATATAACGGAATACTGTTAACCGCTCGGCCAACCGTTGGCTCGCCGGTCACCTATTCCAACATGGACCTAGTATACATGAAATCGATCCCTGGATCTACATGAAGGCGGTACTAGATCTAAATGTGCCTTCTTGGAGAGCAATAAGGATTATTGCTAAGAGGCGAGATCATTTAGAGTACAAGCTTAGTTGATCCATTTATGGATTGAAACAAAGCATTGAGTTCGTGGTACTTGCAAATTGATGAGATAGTCCATTTTATGGATTCATCAAAAGCATAGACGAATCATGTGTATTGGAAACGTGATGGAAAACAAGGTGGTGTTTCTCGGGTTTTATGTAGAGAACATTCTTATCATTGGTAACAATGTAAAGATGTTATCAAGACATAAAATGATGGTTGTCTAGATAAATCAATATGAAAGATATAGGAAGAAGTTGGACATGTTCTTGAGATCTTGGATCTCTAGGAAAGAACATTGTACTTCTCCTAGACATCTTACATATATATGATTATGGTTCGTTTTAACATGCAAGATTCCGAGAAAGGTTCGTTACCTTTCAGAGACGGAATGCATCTATCTAAGGATATGTGTTTTGGAACACAAAAGGAGATAGAAGCAATGAAAACAGTTTCCTACACTTTGAGTGTAGAAAGCTTAATAAATGCATTGTTGAAAACAAGAACCTGATATCGGCTATGCGGTTAGCATAGTGGGAGGATATCAAGGTAATCCTGTAAAGGAATACTTGACTGCTGTAATGAACATTTTAAGTACTTTCGAAGTACTGGAAACTATGTTCTGGATTACGGAGCAAACAAGCTTTTCCTTTGGATTACATTCTCTTAGATTTCTAATCGAATGAGGACCAGTGTAAGTCGATATCAGGCTATGTGTTTCACTATTGAAGGAGAAGGAGTTTTAACATGGAAGACTGATAAGCACGATGCTTTTCGGACTCAACCATGGGTAACCAAATAGCGGCCTCAGAGGCAGCGGAAGTTTTGGTATAACTCCGGGATAATCTCTGGGACTTAGATGTGATTCTTAATTTGCCAAAGGCTATGTAAATAGCGTTGCAATAGCAAATGGTAAGAAATCACGAGTCCATAAGTGTAAGATAACACATAGAGCAAGTACCACCTGATACGAGTCATCGTCGAGGGAGACGACGCTGTAGTCACCAAGATAACTTCAGAGCGGCAACCTAGAGTGCTCATTCACATAGTACTTCTTGGAAGTACAACTTAAGCACGTGATGAGTATGGGAGTCGGGAGTTTGGAGGAAATGACTAGACCTTAGTACAAGTGGGAGATTGTTGGAGTTGTGTACTTAATGTCTAGATTTAAGTAACGGAAACTCACGATCCATTGCCACTAATCTATTTAATTAAATAAACAATTATTTGCGTTTAATTATTTATAATTAAATATATGCAAATTATAGTCCTGGATTCTATACGTTGTAGTTAGTATGGTGTGTCGGGCCCACACAGAAGATCATACTATCGGTTACTCGTATTTAATCAAACAGTTGCTCACGACCTAGATGGACACGGACCAATCCATCGGTATAGTCGTTGTGTGAGAGAGAAAATAATCTGTCTTGATTATTTTATCACACTTGTACACTTGGTGTATTGAGCGGATCTGCTTGAGATTTATCGATTAGGATTGCCGGCGATAATCGATTTAAATCTCTGATTATTTTATTCTTAATCCCCGATACTATTGCGGGTGTGTATATTTAATATAAGTGACTTTGATTTACCAAAGGAATTAACCGATTTAATTATTGCGTTAATTACCGGTTAAGTTGGGTCACTATATTTTATATATGGCATGCCGTGAATACTTGACGGGAAAGTGTATCCCGTAAGGGTTGATAATATCCCCGAGATGAGTTCATAAGGAATTTTTATGTAAACCCTGCAGGTGGATTCGTTCCGCATAATAATTAAGGTTGAATGGTACTAGTCTCGGAAATAAGAGATGAATAAATTAATTAGCAATAAATTAATTTTATTCATGGATATTTATATCTTAAATACACGGAATAAATAATACTACCGGAGAAATATTATTTGATATAATATGGTTTAATATTGGGAGTGCAATTAATTTTATATAGTGGAAAATAGAATTAATTAATATTAATGGATCAATAGATTTGGGTTTGGGCTCAATTTAATCATTAATATTGGAAGCCCAATATTCCACCTCCTTAAGATCCCCTACGTAGCATATAAAAGCACTACATGGTCTTCTCTATTCTCATAAGTTGAAGATCACAATTCTAGAGAGAGAAAGTAGAGAGGGAGATCCATGGAGTTCGGTAGATCGTCGCCCACACGACGTCCGAGCTAGTGCAAGGAATACGTCGGAAGATCTCAAGGTCGTCAAATTGAGTTCTTCGTTTTTCCGAACAACGAGAACGAGGTAAATCGTAAAACCCTCTTTATGATTTTATCGTTTAATTATCGTAAAAATACCTTGAACCAAGATCCGAGGAACGGACCCACGAGACGAGGTCGAACCGGGCGGTGGTGGTCGGACCACCGGACCGCCGGCGGCTCGACGACTCGGCTGGAAAGGGATCGCGCGAGGTGGATCGAGCCTAGGGCTCGATCACGCGGATCGGCTGCGGGTTTTCCCGTAGCGATCTGCTGCCAGCTACGGGTTTTCCCGCAGCGACTCGTAGCGCTCAGCAGCAGCGAGTCAGGCGACTCGCTGCGGGTTGCTGTGGGCTGCTACGGGGAATTCGCTGTGTGCTGTGGGATTTCCCGCAGCGATCCAGCAGGGTCCCAGCAGCAACGAGTCAGGCGACTCGCTGCGGGTTGCTGCGGGCTGCTGCGAGCAACCCCGCGTGGCTGCTACGGGTTTCGCGGGTTCACGCGAGTTCTCTCGTGTTTTTATCGCGTAACTTTTTCGTATGGTCATGTACATGTTCCGGGAGTCGCCTGACTCGCTGCTGCTGGGACCCTGCTGGATCGTTGTGGGTCAGCTGCGGGAAACCCCACAGCACCCAGCGAATTCCCCGTAGCAGCCCACAGCAACCCGCAGCGAGTCGCCTGACTCGCTGCTGCTGGGCGCTACGAGTCGCTGCGGGAAAACCCGTAGCTGGCAGCAGATCGCTACGGGAAAACCCGCAGCCGATCCGCGTGATCGAGCCCTAGGCTCGATCCACCTCGCGCGATCCCTTTCCAGCCGAGTTGTCGAGCCGCCGGCGGTCCGGTGGTCCGACCACCACCGCCCGGTTCGACCTCGTCTCGTGGGTCCGTTCCTCGGATCTTGGTTCACGATATTTTTACGATAATTAAACGATAAAATCATAAAGAGGGTTTTACGATTTACCTCGTTCTCGTTGTTCGGAAAAACGAAGAACTCAATTTGACGACCTTTGAGATCTTCCCACGTATTCCTTGCACTAGCTCGGACGTCGGGTGGGCGACGATCTACCGAACTCTATGGATCTCCCTCTCTACTTTCTCTCTCTAGAATTGTGATCTTCAAGTTATGTTATTATGAGAATAGAGAAGACCACGTAGTGCTTTTATAGGCTACGTAGGGGATCTTAAGGAGGTGGAATATTGGGCTTCCAATATTAATGATTAAATTGAGCCCAAGCCCAAATCTATTAATCCATTAATATTAATTAATTCTATTTTCCACTATATAAAATTAATTGCACTCCCAATATTAAACCATATTATATCAAATAATATTTCTCCGGTAGTATTATTTATTCTGTGTATTTAAGATATAAATATCAATGAATAAAATTAATTTATTGCTAATTAATTTATTCACATCTTGTATCCGAGAATAGTACCATTCAACCTTAATTATTATGCGGAACGAATCCACCTGCAGGGTTTACATAATAATTCCTTATGAACTCATCTCGGGGATATTATCAACCCTTACGGGATACACTTTCCCGTCAAGTATTCACGGCATGCCATATATAAAATATAGTGACCCAACTTAACCGGTAATTAACCCAATAATTAAATCGGTTAATTCATTTGGTAAATCAAAGTCACTTATATTAAATATACACACCCGCAATAGTATCGGGGATTAAGAATAAAATACACTGAGATTTAAATCGATTATCCAAGGCAATCCTAATCGATAAATCTCAAGCGATCCGCCCAATACACCAGGTGTACAAGTGTGATAAAATAATCAAGACAGATTATTTTCTCTCTCACACAACGACTATACCGATGGATTGGTCCGTGTCCATCTAGGTCGTGAGCAACTGGTCGATTAAATACGAGTAACCGATAGTATGATCTTCTGTGTGGGCCCGACACACCATACTAACTACAACGTATAGAATCCAGGACTATAATTTGCATATATTTAATTATAAATAATTAAACGCAAATAATTGTTTATTTCTTTAAATAGATTAATGGCAATGTATCGGGAGTTTCCGTTACTTAAATCTAGACATTAAGTACACAACTCCAACAGTTATCATCACCTTTTGACTTGTGACTTCCTTCAGTTTACCATGCACCGCTATTCAATAGCCTTTGGTAAACTAAGAGTCATGTCCAAGTCCAGAGGTTGTCCCGGAACCTAACCAAAACTTCCGCTGCCTCTGAGGCTGCTATTCGGTTATGAGAGAGTCTGAGAAGCATCCTGCTTATCACTCTTTCATTTCATGGTTCCACCTCTTTCTAAAAGTGAACACATAGCCTGATATCGACTTACACTGGTCCTTCTCTGATTTGGGATCTGAGAACTTGTAATCAAAGAAGATTTCGTCTTGCTTAATCTACTACGTCCAAGTACTTTTACAGCATTCGAATATCTCTTGTATAGATTACTTTGATATCCTCCCACTACGCAAACCGCATAGTTGATATCAGGTTCTTGTTTTTCAACATTTGCATTAAGCTTTCCACACAAAGTGTAGGAAACTGCTTTGTATCATCTATCTCCTTTATGTGTTCGAAACACATGACCTTAGATAGAACCATTCTGTTTCTGAAAGGCAATAACCTTTCTCAGAATTATGCATGTTTAAAACAAACCATAATCGTATAAGATATCTAGGAGAAGTACAATGTTCTTATCCTTAGGTCAAAAGATCTTAAGAACATGCTCTAACTTCTACTCAATCTTATATCTCGATTCATTTAGACAACCATTATCTTATGTCTGACAACATCTTTACATTGTTGCCAATGATAAAATGTTATCTATATAAAATCTCCGAGAAACACCACCTTGTTTCCATTACGTCTCCAATACACCTATCGTCTATGCCTTTTGATGAATCCATCAAATGGACTATCCCATCAATTCGCAAGTTCCACGATTTATAGCTTTGTTTTAATCCATAAATGGATTTACTAAGCTTGTACTTCTAAATGATCTAGCCTCTTAACAATGAACCTCATTGTTCTCTAAGCAGTCACATTTAGGTCTAGTACCGCCCTTGTGCAGAGCTAGGGATCGATTTCATCTTTACTAGATCCAGAGTTCAAAACTCTTCTAGTCTTATGAACATCTCTGGTTGTTCAACAACCTCCCACTGCAATGGCGTCCCGGTGTATAACAGTAATAACATTAGGTGTAGTGTGTGGTGTAATACTACTCGGTTTGGCTGGTTCCTAGTCTTTTGTCCTTCTTCTCATTCCAAGATATTATGTCAGTTCGGGCTTTGTGGTTTTTCTAATAGTCTTCCTCTAAGAACCGGGCGTTACACGTCCTTCTGGTTCATAGTACTATTAAACACACAATACTTTGTTCATCTAGGATATCCTACAACCATATTGAATATGCCGTTGTCTCCAGGAATATCCATAGAACATAGGTAGTTCCGAACAACTTGTTCTTTTACTATTAGAATTCTATTTCTTATTACTGACTCACCATCTATACACGTAAGTGTATGGCGCAGTCATTTGAGACTTAATCCCAATCTTTGATTATGTTATGTGTTATTCGATGGCCTCCGCGACTAAGTCGCAGGCTTCCAGTGGATATACCTTGAAGGTTCCCCATAATTGCTTTGTGACTAAAAACACTTTGCTTTTATGGCACATCAAGTATTCTAATCCATCTTCGAGTATTCTAACTCGCATCTTTACACATATGACTGCATATATCATTGATCATTCTCAATACTTGTCTGAATTCTACTTTCTAAACAGAAAGGCATGCTTAGTTGTATCATCTTCCAAATTCAATTCTTAGGTCGGAAGGTCCATTCCTTCAACTATAATTGATCAAATCAATTTCGACCTTTTGAATCATATTTGAATAAATACTACTAAGTATAAGAATTCACAAGTATAATGATTTAACAAGAAATATATCTAATAAGTAAAACAAGTTATAGAACGGTTTGTTACATCGTGGTAGACTAAGGATTCATCATTCACATTATTGCTACCTAATGTACCAGAATAGATAATTCCATTATTTCTTATCAAAATCATCAACATGATTAAAGAAATAAAATATCCATTCATAAATAATAGAATTCCAGAACAAAACGTTCTTTCTAAAATAAAGGGTACATAAGGAAATAAACTTGAAATGAAATCCTATTTAACTACTAAAGCAGATAAATGTCTTCCACTGCAACTGATGCCTCCTCTACAGCTTTTGCCCGTGTAGACTCGAACTCTTCTTCTCTAAGTCGTCGGGTTTTCTGGAACCCCTGCATTCAAAATGCACATACCGTCAGTGGTTCCATATCTACACACCAGAATTCTGGTAGATAATACCGCTGACTATGTTTTTACGACTAAAGAAAAATTCGTACCTTTGAGAGGACATTCAGACTTCCAGTGTCCAGACTTATTGCATCGGAAGCACTTGCCTCTTGGCTTTGCAGCCCCCACTCGTGGTCCATTCCTCTTAGCACCACTGGGTTTCCAGGCTTGCTTCCTTTTCTTGTTCATACCTCCAATAGCTTTCAAGCTTTTGGACTTGGTAGCTACAAGTGCTTGAGACTTGCCCTTCTTGTAGATCCCCTCTGCCGCCTTCAGTTCAGTCAGGAGTTGCGCAAGAGTATAAGATAGTTTACCCATATTATAGCTCATGCGAAACTGCTCAAAACTAGGGGTCAGAGACTGGAGTATGATGTCGACTTGCGTCTTAGCATCAATTTGAGCTCCTAGGATCTCAAGTTCATTCAACAAACTCATCATCTTAAGAACGTGCTCCCCTACGGGCGTTCCTTCAGACTGAGTAGTTGTCATAAGGACTCTCATAGCTTTTTGCCTTGCCGCACGATCTTGCTCTCCAAACATTTCTTTGAGGTTGTACAACATATCCTCGGCAGTGTCCATCGACTGATGTTGGGTTTGGAGTACATTTGACATTGAAGCCAAAATATAACACCTAGCCATTTCATCAGCCTTTTTCCACTTCCGATATGCTTCCTTTTCCTCATTAGTTGAGGCATTAGTGGGCTCAGCAGGACATGCTTCATAGAGTACAAACTTGTACTCTTCAGAAGTCAGGACAATGTCCAAATTTCTCTTCCAATCAACGTAATTGGGACCAGTGAGTTTATGCTCCTTGAGTATCACAGAAAGTGGATTCATAGCTATTCTCTAAACCTATAAGCACATTTAAACAAACAATCAATTTAATATCCGATATTATCTCCCTTAAATAATATCATTAAATTACTAATTACATCTAAAATCCCATCAGGTAAGGCAAGCCACGTGGTGTGGACGTTTACCCACCCAAATGATTTAGCAATTAGATTTTCTTTGGTCATACATCACTTATAGCGTAACCTCGTGGGGAGGAATACTATAATGCGTATCTAAGTGTAAACCATTACTCAGCACCAAAGTAAATCTTTTGGAATTGCTACATCACCGCAAGCCACGTGGTGTGGACGTTTACGATAACTTCACAACTCTTCACAATTCCTTACAACTGTTTACATCAATTAATCCAAAATCCGTTAGTATAGCAAGCCACGTGGTGTGGACGTTTACTACACCAAGAGACTTTTATAATTGACTCCCAATTACGAGATCCATTCGATTTTCGTAAATCAAGACGCGAAGAATCATAAGTGAAACTCAAAGTTTCTAACCAGTGATTCACCATGCGAACAACCCTATCTCTCATTAGATGAGGGAGCCTAGCAGACAAACGATCCATCTTCAAAAGAATGGTACGAATGTCTCTAATTTGTGTCATCCACATGACCAAGTGGCTTTGGCTCCATTCCACTCACCGGGGTGAGAATGAGTCGACTTGAAGTCAGTTTCAGAAAGACAAATTAGGCATTGTTTGATAAACTTAATCAATGTTTCTTGTAAAAGGAATTACAATAATTCTCCTCTAATGACACATCTATACGAACTTCAAAAGTCCATAAGAGTCACCAAGAGAACAGTAATGGAGACCATGGGAATGTTTCCATCCCCTCTCCCACTTAGCTTTTTATAACAAAGGGATACGCTATCTAATGCATAATTAAACACATAAGCATGCATACAAGTAATAAAGCACATATCACATAGTCAAAATAATGCTAGAAAATTATTTTCCGACTATCATGGCTTTATTCAATCTCCGTATGCTTCTTCTAGTCTTCAGTCTTCGTTCTTGAATGCTCCATGTGACGAGAATATTAATTCCAATATTTAAATCTATTTATTTTCAATAAATCCAAAAGATACTTAATTCGAAAATTAAGTCAATCGAATAAATCAAAAATAAAATTAAATATTATTAATATTTTTATTTATTTTCCTATCTAATTCTATTAAATCTCTAGAATAATCTATCCAAGTAAAACTTGGAATATTCTAGGAGACTTCTATAATAGAATAAGGAAATAAAATAAATTAGGACTCTTCTACTTTCCAAAATTAATTAATTTCCATGTCCATGAAAATTCCCATAAAATAGGAATAATCAAATAGGAAATAAATCAATTTATTAATTAATTATTTTCCTATCTAATTCTATCAAATCTCTAGAATCCTATTCCAAGTAGAACTTGGAATATTCTAGAAGACTTTCATAATAGAATAAGGAATTAAATTAATTCCAATTAATTCCTTTCCTAATCCATGAGAGTTTCCAAAAGGAAGAACACTCAAATAGGAAAACCGAATTAATTTAGGAAAGTGAATCTTGGTAGGAGTAGCATGGGTTGAGGATCCCCACACCACCCCCACCGCCGACCACCACCGCCGGGAACCACCACCACCGCCGCCTCCAGCCCACGCGCCACCACCGCCGGTGGCCGGCGTGGCCGGAAGTGTTGGAGTTATGTACTTAATGTCTAGATTTAAGTAACGGAAACTCACGATCCATTGCCACTAATCTATTTAATTAAATAAACAATTATTTGCGTTTAATTATTTATAATTAAATATATGCAAATCATAGTCCTGGATTTTATACGTTGTAGTTAGTATGGTGTTGCATGGGCGCACAGAAGATCATACTATCGGTTACTCGTATTTAATCGAACAGTTGCTCACGACCTAGATGGACACGGACCAATCCATCGGTATAGTCGTTGTGTGAGAGAGAAAATAATTTATCTTAATTATTTTATCACACTTGTACACTTGGTGTATTGAGCGGATCTGCTTGAGATTTATCGATTAGGATTGCCGGCGATAATCGATTTAAGTCTCTGTGTATTTTATTCTTAATCCCCGATATTATTACGGGTGTGTATATTTAATATAAGTGACTTTGATTTACCAAAGGAATTAACCGATTTAATTATTGGGTTAATTACCGGTTAAGTTGGGTCACTATATTTTATATATGACATGCCGTGAATACTTGACGGGAAAGTGTATCCCGTAAGTGTTGATAATATCCCCGAGATGAGTTCATAAGGAATTATTATGTAAACCCTGCAGCTGGATTCGTTCCGCATAATAATTAAGGTTGAATGGTACTAGTCTCGGATATAAGAGATGAATAAATTAATTAGCAATAAATTAATTTTATTCATGGATATTTATATCTTAAATACACGGAATAAATAATACTACCGGAGAAATATTATTTGATATAATATGGTTTAATATTGGGAGTGCAATTAATTTTATATAGTGGAAAATAGAATTAATTAATATTGATAAGGATTAATGGACTTGAGCATTGGGCTCAATTTAATCTTCAATATTGGAAGCCCAATATTCCACCTCCTTTAGATCCCCTACGTAGCCTATAAAAGCACTACATGGTCTTCTCTATTCTCATATCTCATAACTTGAAGATCACAATTCTAGAGAGAGAAAGTAGAGAGGAAGATCCATGGAGTTCGGTAGATCGTCGCCCACACGACGTCCGAGCTAGTGCAAGGAATACGTGGGAAGATCTCAAGGTCGTCAAATTGAGTTCTTCGTTTTTCCGAACAACGAGAACGAGGTAAATCGTATAACCCTCTTTATGATTTTATCGTTTAATTATCGTAAAAATATCGTGAACCAAGATCCGAGAACGCGACCTTTGTCGAGGTTGAACCGGGCGGTGGTGGTCGAAGATCACCGGACCGCCGGCGGTTCAACGGCTCGAGCAAGAGAGGGTCGAGAGGGGCGAGCCTCGGTTGGACGCCGAGACTCGATCGAGCGCGTGCTCGATCGTCCGGATGGGCTCGACGCGAGCTGCGGTTTCTCCCGCAGCGGACTCGCGTGCGATGCGAGCCTCGTCCGGGGACGACCAGCGGGCTGCTGGGAGCAGCCCGTACGATTGCTCAGCGCCGCTTGCACGGCGCGATCGCCGCTTGCGCGGGCTGATCGCCGCTCGCGCGGCTGGGCCGCCGCTCGCGCGGTGGCGGGCTGTGGTGATCGCATGCCACGATTTTGATCGTGGCGGATGTGCGATCACCTAGGGCATGGCTGGGCAGCCCCTTACGGCTGCTACGAACAGCCGCGAGCCCCACACGGAGGCTCGACCGGACAGCCGCGGGCTATCCCCGCGGTTAGGGCTTCGGTTGGGCTATCCCCGTGGAAGTTCGTGGCGGGTTTCCGGCAACCGGGATTTCGATTGGAGTTGTCGTTCCGCACTTTGACAACCCCGGATATTCGATCTCCGAAGGATTTCGGTCGGAATTAATTAGATAATTTATTTATTTAAATTTATTAATTCCGGGATATCGATTTCCAACAATTGGTATCAGAGCGTTGGTTTTAGTTCATGGTATTTTTCGATAAATTGTTCTACCTTGCAGGGTTTCCGATTATTATGGCTAGATTTAATTATGTTAATTAATGTCATAATAATGTTCTTGATTATTAAACTCTCGGTGATGTCAATATTTGTTCTTGTGTGGTGAATGCTTGTTCTTAATTTTTCCGGAAATTGTTTGAGGTCGTTTTGTAGAGAATCGATACCGGAGAGCGTAGTAATAAATTTGTAATTTATTTACGTTGGATCGATGACGAAACGACGACCGGAAAAATGTGACGGAGGAGGCGAAGAGAGGGAGGACCGGGGATCGATCATGATGATCGATCCCATGAGGATCGATCGAAGGGGGGGCGTGGGGGCTGCCCGCGGGAACCCTCGGCCACGCCGGCCACCAGTGGTGGTGGCGCGTGGGCTGAGGTGGCGGCGGCGCTCCTCCCCGGCCGGCGATCGATGGTTGGGGACGCGGGGTCCTCGTGATCTCGTGTTCTCCTACCTAGATTCACTTTCCTAATTGATTCGGTTTTCCTATTTTGAGTATTCCTATTTTTGGGAATTCTCATGGAAATAGGAAAAGAATTAATTGGAATTAATTTATTTCCTTATTCTATTATGGAAGTCTTCTAGAATATTCTAAGTTCTACTTGGAATAGGATTCTAGAGATTTAATGGAATTAGAAAGGAAAATAATTAATTATTAAAATTAATTTATTTCCTAGTTGATTATTCCTATTTTATGGGAATTTTCATGGACATGGAAATTAATTAATTTTGGAAAGTAGAAGAGTCCTTAATTAATTTTTCCTATTTAATTATTCCTTTGGAATTTTAATAGATTAGGAAAAGAATTAATTTGGAAGGATTAAGAGTCCTAATTTATTTTATTTCCTTATTCTATTATAGAAGTCTTCTAGAATATTCCAAGTGGGTCTTGGATAGATTATTCTAGAGATTTAATAGAATTAGATAGGAAAATAAATAAATAAAAATATTAATAATATTTAATTTTATTTTTGATTTATTCGATTGACTTAATTTTCGAATTAAGTAACTTTTGGATTTATTAAAAATAAATAGATTTAAATATTGGAATTAATATTCCCGTCACATGGAGCATTCAAAGAACGAAGACTAAAAACTAGAAGATGCGTACGGAGATGCGATAAAGCCATAATAGTCGGAAAATAATATTCTAGTATTATTTTGATTATGTGATAATATTCTATGTGCTTTATTTCATGTATGCATGCTTATGTGTATTTAATTATGCATTAGATAGCGTATCCCTTTATTATAAAAAGCTAAGTGGGAGAGGGTATGGAAACATATCCATGGTCTCCATTGCTGTTCTCTTGGTGACTTTTATGAACTTTCGAAGTTCATATAGATAAGCCATTGGAGGAGAATTCTTGTAATTCCTTTTACGAGAAACATTGATTAAGTCTATCAAACAATGCCTAATTTGTCTTTCCAAAACTGACTTCAAGTCGACTCATTCTCACCCCGGGGAGTGGAATGGAGCAAAAGCCACTTGGTCATGTCGAGGACACAAATTAGAGGCAGTCGTACCATCTTTTGAAGGTGGATCGATTGTCTGCTCGGCTCCCTCATTTTATGAGAGATAGGGTCGTTCGCATGGTGAATCACTGGTAAGAAACTTCGAGTTTCACTTATGATTCTCCGCGTCTTGATTTACAAGATTAAATGAATCATGTAATTGGGATTCAATTATAAAAGTCTCTTGGTGTAGTAAACGTCCACACCACGTGGCTTGCTATACTAACGGATTTTGGATTAATTGATGTAGACAGTTGTAAGGAATTGTGAAGAATTGTGAAGTCATCGTAAACGTCCACACCACGTGGCTTGCGGTGATGTAGCGGTTCCAAACGATTTACTTTGGTACTGAGTAATGGTTTACACTTAGATACGCATTATAGTATTCTTCCCCACGAAGTTCCGCTATAAGTGATGTATGACCGAAGCAAAACTAATTGCTAAATCATTTGGGTAAGGTAAACGTCCACACCACGTGGCTTGCCATATCTGATGGGATTTTAGAGGCGATTAGTGATTTAATGATATTATTTAAGGGAGATAATATCGGAGATTAAATCAATTGTTTGTTGTTATATGTGCTCATAGATTAGGAAATGGCTTTGAACCCACTTTGTGTGATACTTAAGGAATTTTAAACTCACTGGTCCCTAAATGTAATGATTGGAATAGAGATCTAGACATTACCCAAACTGTTGAAGAGTACAAGGTTGTACTCAATGAGCTTTGTCCTTCCGAGCCTATTGATATAGGCGGCTAGACAAGAGGCGATGTGGATACTCATAAAGGGCAGTCGATTCGAGGAAACGCTTAAACACCTTTTTGAGATGATTGACCTTTTAGACGAGTTGAGACAGAAATCGCAAGCTCTTGTAGCCAATGCCAAAGGTTTCGAACCTAAAGGCATGAATCGGGGGAAAGGAAAAGAAAGCAAAGAAACCCAGTGGTTCTAAGATTACTTGAACCACGAGATGGGACGAGAAAGCCAAGAGGCAAGAGTTCTCGAAGCAAACAGTCTGGGTACTGGAAGTCTGATTGTCCTCTCAAAGAAAGTACGAAATTTTCTTTAGTCGTAAAACATAGTCAGTGGTATTATCTACCGGAACCTGGTGTGTAGATATGGAACCATTGACGGTATGTGCATTTTAAATGCAAGGGTTCCATGAAACCCGACGACTTGGAAAAGAAGAAATCGTAGTCTATGTGGGCAATGCTGTAGAGGAGGCAGCTGTTGCAATGGAGGACATTTTATAGGATTTCATTTTGAGTTATTGCTTTTATGTACTTTTCATATTAGAAAGAACTTTGTTCTGGATTTCTAATGAATGGATATTTTATTTCTTTTAATCATTTGATGGTTATAAGAAGAAATAATGATAGTATCTATTCTGGTACATTAGCTAGCAATATATAAATGATGAATCCTGAGTCCACCATGATGCAACGAACCGTAGTATGAAACTCGTTTTACTAATAAGATATTTCTTTATTAAATCAATTATGCTTGTGGATTCTTATGCTAAGTCACGTTTATTCAAATAAGAAGTTCGAAGGTCGAAAATTGATTTTGATCAATTAAGTTGAAGGAGTGGACCTTCCGACCTAAGAATCTAATTTGGAAGGTAACATGACTAAGCAATCCTTTATGGATATAAGATATAAGATCCGGACAAGTATAAGAATTGATTGACTCTGATGTATGCAGACCTATGTGTACTCAGACAATAAGGTACGAGTACTTCATTTGATGATTACTCGAGAAATGGATTAGAATACCTGATGTGCCACAAAAGCAAGTGTTTTGACAAGTCAATGGACACTAAGGAATTGTGGAGAACCTTCGAGGTATATCCATTTATAGCCTGCGATTTGATCGCGGAGGCAAGTACCTGTCTGAGGAATGCATGGCATACTGATCAGAGGTTGGGATGATCCCAAATGACTACACCATACACTTTTAGTGAAGAAATGGTGTGTCGTAAACAAGAAATGGAACTCTTATAGAAGTAGTAAAAGCATGAGTTATACGGAACTACCTATGTTCTATGGATATGTCTGGAAACAACGGCGCATTCAAATGCGGTTGTAGAATATCCTGGAAGAACAAAAGATGTGTGTTCAATAGTACTATGAACCATAGGGACGTTATAAGTTCTAACGCCCGGTTCTTAGAGGAAGACTATGTAATGAACCACAAGCCCAAAGTGACATGATACTTCTGAAATGAGAGAACGAAGATTAAGACTGAGAACCAGCCAAACCGAGTAGCGGTACACCACTAACTGCACCTACTGTTATCACTGTTTATACACCGGAATGCCGTTGTAGTGGGAGGTTGTGTGACAACCGGAGATATTCATAATACTAGGTGAGTCTTCGGACTCTGGACCTAGTATACATGAAATCGATCCCTTGATCTACATGAAGGCAGTACTAGATCTAAATGTGCCTTCTTGGAAAGCAATAAGGATTATTGCTAAGAGGCAAGATCATTTAGAGTACAAGCTTAGTTGATCCATTTATGGATTGGAACAAAGCATTGAGTTCGTGGTACTTGCAAATTGATGAGATAGTCCATTATGGATTCATCAAAGCATAGACGAATCGTGTGTTTTGGAAACGTGATGGAACAAGGTGGTGTTTCTCGGAGGTTTTATGTAGATAACATTTTATCATTGGTAACAATGTAAAGATGTTGTCAGACATAAAATGATGGTTGTCTAGATAAATCAGTATGAAAGATAAAGGAAGAAGTTGGACATGTTCTTGAGATCTTGGATCTCTAGGAAAGAACATTGTACTTCTCCTGGACATCTTACATATATATGATTATGGTTCGTTTTAACATGCAAGATTCCGAGAAAGGTTCGTTACCTTTCAGAGGCGGAATGCATCTATCTAAGGATATGTGTTTGAGGAACACAAAAGGAGATAGAAGCAATGAAAGCAGTTTCCTACACTTTGAGTGTGGAAAGCTTAATAAATGCATTGTTGAAAACAAGAACCTGATATCGGCTATGCAGTGAGCATAGTGGGAGGATATCAAGGTAATCCTGGAAAGGAATACTTGACTACTGTAATGAACATTTTAAGTACGTTCGAAGTACTAGAAACTATGTTCTGGATTACGGAGCAGACGAGCATTTCCTTTGGATTACATTCTCTTAGATTTCTAATCGAATGAGGGCCGGTGTAAGTCGATATCAGGCTATGTGTTTCACTATTGAAGGAGAAGGAGTTTTAACATGGAAGAGTGATAAGCACGATGCTTTTCGGACTCTGCCATGGGTAACCAAATAGCGGCCTCAGAGACAGCGGAAATTTTGGTATAACTCCGGGATAATCTCTGGGACTTAGAGGTGATTCTTAATTTGCCAAAGGCTATGTGTATAGCGGTGCGGTGGCAAATGGGTAAGATCACAAGTCCATAAGTGTAAGATAACACATAGTGCAAGTACCACCTGATACGAGTCATCGTCGAGGGAGACGACGCTGTAGTCACCAAGATAACTTCAGAGCGGCAACCTAGAGTGCTCATTCACATAGTACTTCTTGGAAGTACAACTTAAGCACGTGATGAGTATGGGAGTCGGGAGTTTGGAGGAAATGACTAGACCTTAGTACAAGTGGGAGATTGTTGGAGTTATGTACTTAATGTCTAGATTTAAGTAACGGAAACTCACGATCCATTGCCACTAATCTATTTAATTAAATAAACAATTATTTGCGTTTAATTATTTATAATTAAATATATGCAAATCATAGTCCTGGATTTTATACGTTGTAGTTAGTATGGTGTTGCATGGGCGCACAGAAGATCATACTATCGGTTACTCGTATTTAATCGAACAGTTGCTCACGACCTAGATGGACACGGACCAATCCATCGGTATAGTCGTTGTGTGAGAGAGAAAATATTTTATCTTAATTATTTTATCACACTTGTACACTTGGTGTATTGAGCGGATCTGCTTGAGATTTATCGATTAGGATTGCCGGCGATAATCGATTTAAGTCTCTGTGTATTTTATTCTTAATCCCCGATATTATTACGGGTGTGTATATTTAATATAAGTGACTTTGATTTACCAAAGGAATTAACCGATTTAATTATTGGGTTAATTACCGGTTAAGTTGGGTCACTATATTTTATATATGACATGCCGTGAATACTTGACGGGAAAGTGTATCCCGTAAGGGTTGATAATATCCCCGAGATGAGTTCATAAGGAATTATTATGTAAACCCTGCAGGTGGATTCGTTCCGCATAATAATTAAGGTTGAATGGTACTAGTCTCGGATATAAGAGATGAATAAATTAATTAGCAATAAATTAATTTTATTCATGGATATTTATATCTTAAATACACGGAATAAATAATACTACCGGAGAAATATTATTTGATATAATATGGTTTAATATTGGGAGTGCAATTAATTTTATATAGTGGAAAATAGAATTAATTAATATTGATAAGGATTAATGGACTTGAGCATTGGACTCAATTTAATCTTCAATATTGGAAGCCCAATATTCCACCTCCTTTAGATCCCCTACGTAGCCTATAAAAGCACTACATGGTCTTCTCTATTCTCATATCTCATAACTTGAAGATCACAATTCTAGAGAGAGAAAGTAGAGAGGAAGATCCATGGAGTTCGGTAGATCGTCGCCCACACGACGTCCGAGCTAGTGCAAGGAATACGTGGGAAGATCTCAAGGTCGTCAAATTGAGTTCTTCGTTTTTCCGAACAACGAGAACGAGGTAAATCGTATAACCCTCTTTATGATTTTATCGTTTAATTATCGTAAAAATATCGTGAACCAAGATCCGAGAACGCGACCTTTGTCGAGGTTGAACCGGGCGGTGGTGGTCGAAGATCACCGGACCGCCGGCGGTTCAACGGCTCGAGCAAGAGAGGGTCGAGAGGGGCGAGCCTCGGTTGGACGCCGAGACTCGATCGAGCGCGTGCTCGATCGTCCGGATGGGCTCGACGCGAGCTGCGGTTTCTCCCGCAGCGGACTCGCGTGCGATGCGAGCCTCGTCCGGGGATGACCAGCGGGCTGCTGGGAGCAGCCCGTACGATTGCTCAGCGCCGCTTGCACGGCGCGATCGCCGCTTGCGCGGGCTGATCGCCGCTCGCGCGGCTGGGCCGCCGCTCGCGCGGTGGCGGGCTGTGGTGATCGCATGCCACGATTTTGATCGTGGCGGATGTGCGATCACCTAGGGCATGGCTGGGCAGCCCCTTACGGCTGCTACGAACAGCCGCGAGCCCCACACGGAGGCTCGACCGGACAGCCGCGGGCTATCCCCGCGGTTAGGGCTTCGGTTGGGCTATCCCCGTGGAAGTTCGTGGCGGGTTTCCGGCAACCGGGATTTCGATTGGAGTTGTCGTTCCGCACTTTGACAACCCCGGATATTCGATCTCCGAAGGATTTCGGTCGGAATTAATTAGATAATTTATTTATTTAAATTTATTAATTCCGGGATATCGATTTCCAACAGGAAGCCCTAGCGGGCAGCCCCTTCGATGGGGTTGATCGATCCTCATGGGGATCGATCATGGGGATGATCGACCCCCCCAAATTTTCGTCCCCTTCGTCTTCGTCACACGTCTTCGTCTTCCGGCGATCGTCTCAACATCGAACCAACGTAAATAAATTACAAGAATTTAAATTACACTATCCGGTATCGATTCTATACATGAAATCGACCCTATACATTTTCCGGAAAACATAGAACATAATAATAAATCCTAAATTCGGTCAACCCCCGAATTTTTACTATTACAAACATTCATCCACACAAAACGAATCTCGACATGTCCGAGAGTTTAATAAACGAATAATCATGATAATTAATTAACACAAAAATTAAATCCAACCATGATAGTCGGAAATCCCTGCAAGGTAGAACAATAATAGAACATATACATGAACACAAAACCAAACGCTCTGATACCAATTGCTGGAAATCGATATCCCGGGCCATTAAAATTGCGGAAGATAATAGCCCGACCGAAATCCTATCGCCGGAAACCGATCGCGAACACCGAACGAGCCGGAGTACGACCAAGGCGTCGCCACGGGCGAACCCGCGGCTAAACCCTAGCCACGCCCCCGCCGGGGCTCGCGATCGCCGTGCATGGCGATCGCATGGGGCTGCATGGGGCAGCCCCCGACGGTGAGTTCGGCGACTCACCGCCACCGCCAGGAGGGGCGGTCAGCCCGGCTGACCTACCGCGGCTCCAGCCGCGGTTTTCCCCCGGCGATCGATCGCCCGATCGATCGCCCGCCTCGGCCCAGCCGAGGCGCCTTCTCGCGCACGCCGCCGTCGAGGCGGCGGGGATCCGCCACGGCACCAGCCCGTGGCATCCCCAGCGATCGACCCTAGGTCGATCGCATGCCCCGGCGTCCAGCCGGGGCTTCCTTGCGCGGCACACCGGCGGTCGAAACCCTAGGGTTCGACCGCCCCTCGTTCGATCCCCACGGGGATCCAACGATCCCCGTATCTAGGTCTCGATCGTCCCGGATCGTATGTTCATGTATATATCACAATTATATGTACATAAAATCATAGAGGGGGTTTATGATTTTGTACCTCGATTCGTTGTGCGGAGAAACGAATTAAACGCGTTGAAGACCTTCTAATCTTCCTACGTATTCCTTGCACTTCGTCCGAACGTCGTGTGGGCGACGATCTATCGAACTCCTATGGATCTCCTTCAACTCTCAAGACTTATGATGTTGTGTGTAAATTATGAATGTCATGTAGTGCTTTTATAGGCTACGTAGGGGATCAAAAGGAGGTGGAATATTGTGCTTCCAATATTGATGATTAAATTGAGCCCAAGCCCAAGTCTATTAATCCTTATCAATATTAATTAATTTATTTTCCACTATATAAATTAATTGCACTCCCAATATTAAACCATATTATATCAAATAATATTTCTCCGGTAGTATTATTTATTCCGTGTATTTAAGATTTAAATATCCATGAATAAAATTAATTTATTGCTAATAAATTTATTCATCTCTTATATCCGATAATAGTGCCATTCAACCTTAATTATTGTGCGGAACAAATCCACTCATGAGGTTTACACAATAATTCCTTATGAACTCATCTCGGGGATATTATCAACCCTTCCGGGATACACTTTCCCATCAAGTATTCACGGCATGTCATATATAAAATATAGCGACCCAATTTTACCGGTAATTAACCCAATAATTAAATCGGTTAATTACTTTGGAAAATCAAGGTCTCTTATATTAAATATACACACCCGCAATAGTATCGGGGATTAAGAATAAAATACTCTGAGATTTAAATCAATTATCAAAGGCAATCCTAATTGATAAATCTCAAGCGATCCGCCCAATACACCAAGTGTACAAGTGTAATAAAATAATTAAGATAAATTATTTTCTCTCTCACACAACGACTATACCGATGGATTGGTCCGTGTCCATCTAGGTCGTGAGCAACTGTTCGATTAAATACGAGTAACCGATAGTATGATCTTCTGTGTGTCCATACACACCATACTAACTACAACGTATAAAATCCAGGACTATATTTTTGCATAATTTAATTAATAATAATTAAATGCAAATAATTGTTTATTAATTTAATAGATTAAATGCTATGACCGGGAGTTTACCGATACTTAAATCTAGACATTAAGTACACAACTCCAACAATTGCATCGGAAGCACTTGCCTCTTGGCTTGGCAGCCCCCACTCGTGGTCCATTCCTCTTGGCACCACTGGGTTTATAGGCTTGCTTCCTTTTCTTGCCCCTACCTCCAACAGGCTTCAAGCCTTTGGACTTGGTAGATACAAGCGCTTGAGACATGCCCTTCTTGTAGATCCCCTCTGCCGCCTTCAGTTCAGTCAGGAGTTGCGCAAGAGTATAAGATAGTTTACCCATATTATAACTCATGCGAAACTGCTCAAAACTAGGGGTCAGAGACTGGAGTATGATGTCGACTTGCGTCTCACCATCAATTTGAGCTCCTAGGATCTCAAGTTCATTCAACAAACTCATCATCTTAAGAACGTGCTCCCCTACGGGCGTTCCTTCAGATTGAGTAGTTGTCATAAGGACTCTCATGGCTTCTTGCCTTGCCGCACGATATTGCTCTCCAAACATTTCCTTGAGGTTAGACAACATATCATAGGCAGTTTCCATCGACTCATGTTGGGTTTGGAGTACATTTGACATGGAAGCCAAAATATAACACCTAGCCATTTCATCAGCCTTTTCCCACTTCCTATATGCCTCTTTTTCCTCATTAGTTGAGGCATCCGTGGGCTCAGCAGGGCACACATCATGGAGTACAAATTTGTACTCTTCAGAAGTCAGGACAATGTCCAAATTTCTCCTCCAATCAATATAATTGGGGCCAGTGAGTTTATTCTCCTTGAGTATCACAGAAAGTGGATTCATATCTATTCTCTAAACCTATAAGCACATTTAAACAAACAATCAATTTAATATCCGATATTATCTCCCTCAAATAATATCATTAATTTACTAATTACATCTAAAATCCCATCAGATATGGTAAGCCACGATAGTGTGGACGTTTACCTATCCAAATGATTTCGTAATTAGATTTGCTTCGGTCGTACATCACTATAGCGTTACTTCGATGGGAAGAATACTATAGAGCGTACCTAAGTGTAAACCATTACTCAGCACTAAGAAGATTGTTTGAGACTCGTATGTCACCGCAAGCCACGATAGTGTGGACGTTTACGTTAACACACGATCCTTCACTTTCTTCTATAACTGTCTACATCAATTGATCCAAAATCCCATTCAGTATAGAAAGCCACGATAGTGTGGACGTTTACTACACCAAAAAACTTTTACAATTGACATCCAATTACTCGAACCATTCGATTTCGTAAATCAAGACGCGGAGAATCATAAGTGAAACTCGAAGTTTCTAACCAGTGATTCACCATGCGAACAACCCTATCTCTCATTAGATGAGGGATCCGAGCAGACAATCGATCCACCTTCAAAAGGATGGTACGAATGTCTCTAATTTGTGTCATCCACATGACCAATTGGCTTTGGCTCCATTCCACTCCCCGGGGTGAGAATGAGTCGACTTGAAGTCAGTTTCAGAAGGACAAATTAGGCATTGTTTGATAGACTTAATCAATGTTTCTCGTAAAAGGAATTACAAGAATTCTCCTCCAATAACATATCTATATGAACTTCGAAAGCTCATAAATGTCACCAAGAGAACAGTAATGGAGACCATGGGAATGTTTCCATCCCCTCTCCCACTTAGCTTTTTATAACAAAGGGATACGCTATCTAGTGCATAAAGTAAACACATATAGCATGCATACAAGCAATAAAGCACATAGTATCACATAGTCAAAATAATACTAGAAAATTATTTTCCGACTATCATGGCTTTATTCCATCTCCGTATGCTTCTTCTAGTCTTCAGTCTTCGTTCTTGAATGCTCCATGTGACGAGAATATTAATCCCAATATTTAAATCTATTTATTTTTAATAAATCCAAAAGATACTTAATTCGAAAATTAATTCAATCGAATAAATCAAAAATAAATTAAATATTATTAATATTTTTATTTATTTATTTTCCTCTCTAATTCTATTAAATCTCTAGAATCTTATCCAAGTAAGACTTGGAACATTCTAGAAGATTTCTATAATATAATAAGGAAATAAAATAAATTAGGACTCTTCTACTTTCCAAAATTAATTAATTTCCATGTCCATGAAAATTCCCACAAAATAGGAATAATCAATTAGGACATAAAATTAATTTATTAATTAATTATTTTCCTTTCCAATTCTATTAAATCTCTAGAATCATATCCAAGTAAGACTTGGATATTCTAGAAGACTTCTATAATAGAAAAAGGAAATAAATTAATATTAATTATTTTTTTTCCTATTTCCATGAGAGTTCCCAAACTTAGGAATACTCAAAATAGGAAAACCGAATTAATTAGGAAAGTGAATCTTGGTAGGAGTAGCATGGGTTGGGGATCCCCACACCACCCCCACCATCGACCACCACCACCGGAGGACCGCCGCCGCCCAACCCGGCCGACCAGCCGCCACCGTGACCGGCGGCAGCCCTAGCCGAGGGCGATCGGCACCCTCCTCTCGGTCGATCGCTCGGGATCGATCAAGGGGTTTGATCGATCCCCGGTTCTTCGTCCTCTTCGTCTTCTTCGTCACATGCGTTCTCCGGCGGTCGTCTCGGCTTCGATCCAACGTAAATAAATTACAAAATAAATTTACAATTCCGGTATCGATTCTATACATGAAATCGACACTATACACTTTCCGGAAAACATAGAACAATAATAATAAATCTAAATTCGGTCATCCCCCGAATTTTTACTATTACAAGCATTCATTCACACAAAACGAATCTCGACATGTCCGAGAGTTTAATAAACAAATAATCATGGTAAAATAATTAACAATTAATTAAACCATGATAGTCGGATCCCTGCAAGGTAGAACTATAATTGAACATATACATGAAAACGAAACCAAACGCTCTTATACCAATTGTTGGAAATCGATATCCCGGGGTATCAAAAAATTGCGGAACCGATAACCCCGACCGAAATCCCATCGCCGGAAACTGATCACGAACACCTCACAAGACCGGGCTCGACAAGAGCGTCGCCGCGGGATAAACCCGCTGCTAAACCCTAGTCGAACCCTTGCTAGGGTTCGCGATCGCACGGATGCGATCGCTGGGGCTGCTCCGGCAGCCCCGGGCGGTGAGTCCGGCGACTCACCGCCACCGCCCGAGGAGGGCGGTTCGCCCAGCGGCGAACCCGCCGTGGCTCCAGCCGCGGCTGCCCGGCGATCGACCACCACGGTCGATCGCCCACCCCGGCTCCCAGTCGGGGTTCCTCGCGTGCCTCCGCGGTCGAAGCCCTAGGGCTCGACCGCACGCCCTCGGCTCCCAGCCGAGGGTCCTTTCGATCTTCGCCGGGGATCTCGAATCCCCGTCCCCGAAGTTCGTCGTTTTCCCGGATCGTGCGTTCATGTATATATTACAATTAATCCACATAAAATCACACAAGGGATTTATGATATTACCTTTGATTCGTTGTGCGGAGAAACGAAATCAATTGAAGACCTTTGAATCTTCCCACGTATTCCTTGCACTAGCTTGAACGTCGGGTGGGCGACGATCCTCCAAGCTCTATGGATCTACTTCTCTCTCTACTTTCTCTCTCTAGAAGAATTATGATCTTCAACTTATTGTTATGAGAATAGAGAAGACCATGTAGTGCTTTTATAGGCTATGTAGGGGATCTAAAGGAGGTGGAATATTGGGCTTCAAATATTTATGGTTAAATTGAGCCCAAGCCTAAAATCTATTAATCCCATCAATATTAATTAATTTATTTTCCACTATATAAATTAATTGCACTCCCAATATTAAACCATATTATATCAAATAATATTTCTCCGGTAGTATTATTTATTCCGTGTATTTAAGATTTAAATATCCATGAATAAAATTAATTTATTGCTAATTAATTTATTCATCTCTTATATCCGAAACTAGTACCATTCAACCTTAATTATTATGCGGAACAAATCCACTCATGAGGTTTACATAATAATTCCTTATGAACTCATCTCGGGGATATTATCAACCCTTCCGGGATACACTTTCCCATCAAGTATTCATGGCATGTCGTATATAAAATATAGTGACCCAACTTAGCCGATAATTAACCCAATAATTAAATCGGTTAATTCCTTTGGTAAATCAAAGTCACTTATATTAAATATACACACCCGCAATAGTATCGGGGATTAAGAATAAACTACTCTGAGACTTGAATCAATTATCAACGGAAATCCTAATTGATAAGTCTCAAGCGATCCGCCCAATACACCAAGTGTACAAGTGTGATAAAATAATTAAGATAAATTATTTTCTCTCTCACACAACGACTATACCGATGGATTGGTCCGTGTCCATCTAGGTCGTGAGCACCTGTTTGATTAAATACGAGTAACCGATAGTATGATCTTCTGTGTGACGTCGCACACCATACTAACTATAACGTATAGAATCCAGGACTATATTTTGCATATATTTAATTATCAATAATTAAATGCAAACGATTGTTTATTAATTAAATAGATTAAATGTTATGACCGGGAGTTACCGTTACATTAAATCTAGACATTAAGTACACAACTCCAACAATGTCTAAACATCTCCTTGAGTTCGAACATGATATCACAATCAGTGGTTATTGCATAAGCATTTTCCCACTTCTTAAAATCAGTTCTTTCCTCATCAGTTGAGACATTAGTAGGCTCGGGAGGACAAAGCTCACTGAGTACAATCTTGTACTCAGCAATAGTTTGGGTAATGTCTAGATCTCTATTCCAATCAATACATTTAGGGACCAGTGAGTTAAATTCCTTAATTATCACAGAAAGTGGGTTCAAAACCATTTCCTTATCTATGAGCACATATAAAAACAAACAATCGATTTAATCTCCAATATTATCTCCCTCAAATAATATCATTAAACAACTAATCACATCGAAAATCCCATCAGATATGGTAAGCCACGATAGTGTGGACGTTTACCTACCCAAATGATTTAGCAATTAGATTTGCTTCGGTCGTACATAATCATTCGCGTTACTTCGATGGGAAGAATACTAAGAAGCGTACCTAAGTGTAAACCATCACTCAGTACCTAAGAAGATTGTTTGGGATACGCATATTCACCGCAAGCCACGATAGTGTGGACGTTTACGTTAACATACGCTCCTTTACTCCCTTCTATGACTGTCTACATCAGTTAATCCAAAATCCCATTCAGTGCAGCAAGCCACGATAGTGTGGACGTTTACTACACCAAAAGATTTTTATAAGTGACATCCAATTACTTGAAACATTCAATCTTGTAAATCAAGACGCGGAGAATCATAAGTGAAACTCGAAGTTTCTAACCAGTGATTCACCATGCAAACAACCCTATCTCTCATAAATGAGGGAGTCGAGCAGACAATCGATCCATTTTAAGAAATGGTACGAAGGTCTCTAATTTGTGTCACCCACATGACCAAGTGGCTTTGGCTCCATTCCACTCCCCGGGGTGAGAATGAGTCGACTTGAAATCAGTTTCAGAAAGACAAATTAGGCATTGTTTGATAAACTTAATCAATGTTTCTCGTAAAAGGAATTACAAGAATTCTCCTCCAATGACTTGTCTATACGAACTTCGAAAGCTCATAAAAGTCACCAAGAGAACAGCAATGGAGACCATGGCAATGTTTCCAATCCCTCTCCCACTTAGCTTTTTATAACAAAGGGATACGCTATCTAATGCATAAATAAATATACATAAGCATGCATACATGAAATAAAGTGATGTACGACCAAAGCAAATCTAATTACGAAATCATTTGGATAGGTAAATGTCCAAACTATCGTGGCTTACCATATCTGATGGGATTTTAGATGTAATTAGTAATTTAATGATATTATTTGAGGGAGATAATATCGGATATTAAATTGATTGTTTGTTTAAATGTGCTTATAGGTTTAGAGAATAGCTATGAATCCACTTTCTGTGATACTCAAGGAATTCAACGCACTGGTTCCATACCGTGTTGGATGGAATAGAGAATTAGACATTACCCAGACTGTTGCTGACTACAAAATAGTGTTGGAAATCGACTACCCGGGACGTGTCCGTTCGATCGCTCGAACATCCGAACACGCCCAGTCGACCTCCAGGTAGCACTGCTCCGTTCACGTAACAGCCCTCGTGCCGATTCACGCCCAGCCATCGCCCCGAAGGACAACCGCGCGAATCAGCCGTTGATCCGACTCAAGCAGCGGGCGCTGCTAGTCAATCAGCGGCCGCTGATTAGGCCCCAAACAGCGGGCGTTGTTTGGCCTTCAGCGCGCTTTGTTCGTCCACGAACAGCAGCGCGTTCTGCTGTTCCGGGCTCGTTTCCGGTCCGTTTTTCATCTTCCGACTACCGATCCGAAGGTCCTTGAACCCCCAGTAGTCGAGGAACATGATCCACGACACCCGAAACCCGATCTTAGATCCGATGTAAAATCAACGAGAAAGAAATCGAATAAAAGCGGAATAAGGGTTTCGATTTCTTATACCTTTGTCGCGTGATTCGGAGAAGCCGAATTGTTGAGACCACGAAGCCTTCCGGTGTATGTCTCTATCCCCGACGTTCAGCCGTTGCGCAAGCTTTTATTTTCTCTGCAGAATTATTTATAGCGGCGTAAGTAAGGTTTTGATCTTCTGTCTCAGAAATATAATTGCGCTAGCAATTAATTTCTCCAGAAAAAAATAATAACAGCGCTAATCTATTTATTTTTACAGAAAAATAATTGCGCAAACAATTTATTTTTCTCCGCAAAAATAAAATAGCGGCGTTTCTTAGGTTTAGAGAAAGAGAGGGTGAGGTATTTATAGAGCTACACCAGGGACCTTATGGAAATTAATTATTAGGCTAAATTGCAATTTAATTAACTCGGCGTCCTAAAAGGCAAACCTTAATTAAATTCCACAATTTTAATTATAATTAATTCCACTATAAAATTATAATTGAATTTCCAATAATTAATTTATATTATTTCAACAATAATAATTCCGCCGAATTACATATACGACTTTCCCCGTGTTTAAGATATCGTATGTCCACGAATTAACTTTAATTACTAATAATTAAATTAATTCGTTTCTTGTTATCCGAGACTAGTACCACTCATCCTTATTATCATGTGGAACGAATCCACCTGCAGGGTTTACATGATAAACTTTATGAGCTCATCTCGGGGACATCATCAACCCAATAAATGGGACACGGTTTCCTGTCTATAATCTATAGCATGCCGTGTGTACAATTCCGATTCCCAATTTACCGAGAATATTGACTAATCAATTAGTCTCACTCACTAGTAAGTGAAAGAACCGAGAACTGGACACACGCACCTATAATTATATAGGGATTAGGAATTCGTATATCCGTAATATCTGAGGTCTAGTTCGATTACTGCGATTAGTATAAATCGAACGCCCTCCCGTGGTCCTGCTCAATACACCAAGTGTACGAGTGTAACATGATAGTCAAGACCGACTATCTACCAGTCACACTACGACGTACCGATGGATTTGTTAGGATTTTCGCCTAACTTCGTCGCTGCAAGAGACGAATACGAACACACGAACGAGAAATAAAAATGAAAGAATTAAACGAGACAAGGAATTATAGTTTTTCACCCCTTAATAGGTTACGTCCACTCGCCGCTGCAGATCTTTTCACTAGAAACACAATAAACGACTCCGGGGAGTTTACAAACGCACGCACACGTATCACAATAAACTCACGCTCTCGTCTATTCTAGCACTCTAGTATTCTCACGATGATGGGGATACTTAATACAATTGTTGGAGACTCCCTTTTATAGGCCTAAATACATGAGAAACTCTAATCCCAATTTAGGTAGGAGTCCACGCTGAAAAAGGACACAAATCCGCGAAACTTAGCGCACAAGTCAAAAATCCCGATTGCTGGAATCTGAGGGGTAGCGACCGCTACCCCCGCGCTACCTAGAGCGCTAGCCGAGCGCTACTCCCTCGCTGATCGGGGCTGATTCACGTCTGCACAGGGCCAGCGACCGCTGGCCCTCCCCCAGCGACCGCTAGTCGCCTTCAAGTCCGCGCGACTTCGTTTTCGTCCTTCGTTCGACTCGATTCGACTCCACATCTCCCAACAATCTCCCACTTGGAGGCGAATCCCAATAACCTCCCACTGCAGCGGCATCCCCGGTCCTTACCAACGTCGCCCAGTCGAAGTTTCAACCAACTTCGACGCATCGCAACTTCTCAGGTTCTTCCAGGCCTTCATCAATATGCACTTCGACTTTTTCATAAATTTTCTACCAGCAGAGACGCAAGAAAATTTACCCGAATGCATCGCCTCGTTTCTCACGGACGAGTCACCGTGTGACAATAACGAGGTCGCCTCGTTTCTCATTGCCAACTCCCACTTGCTCGGTTTCCCAGCCAACATTGCCCCATCTTCTCGACTTGAAAGCTCATGACTGGTCTTCAAGATCTCATCCGGTTGGTCTTCTCTCACCGGAAAATCTTCCACGTCACTTCTCAGCTCTCCACTCTTCGACTCTCTCTCGATCACCGAGAATCGAACTCTGCTCTGCTCTTCGAGAAACGAACTCCGATCCATGCGAGACTTCCCCGAATTCTCACTCACACGACCCAATTCACAATGCTCAGGCACATTGGTGGTTTCGGCTCCACCAATATCGTCACGACCTCCAGCCGTAGTGTAAAGAGTGCCCGTTTTACGACCTCGAGCAATAACCATTGCACCCTTCATCACTTTCCAAGACCTATCATCGAAGGTCACCCTATGGCCGTCTCTCGCAAGCTGACTGATCGAGATCATATTTCTCCTCAGCTTCGGCACATATCTCACCTTCGAAAGCTCCAACGTCTGTCTACGAGACGTCTTCAATGTCACGTTTCCAATACCACCAACCTTCAAAGTTCGACCATCCCCGAGGCGAACTTTCCCGCGATTCCCAGCAATGAAACCCTCCATGCAATCGCGCCTTGTCGTGGTGTGAAACTACGCTCCCGAATCCAACACCCAGGAGTCTTCAGGATCCTCAAAAGATGTTAGCAAGCCATCTCCATAATCCTCTTCAGTCACCGCATTGGTCTGAGCCTTCGGAGGCTCCCTGCAATGCAGCTTGACATGTCCCGCCCTCCCGCAATTCCAACACTTCACCTTCTTACCTTCTCTCGTCTTTGACCCTTCGCTGCCATGGTTAGTGCCGCTCCCTTGGCCTCTTCCTCGGCTCTCAGTACTCAGTACAGAACCAGACGACGGATCTTGAAAATCCTTCTTTCGCAGCTCCTCGGCCAGAACGCTATCTCTGACATCAGCAAATTTGAGATTCTCCTTCCCCATGGAATTACTAACCGCCGCCCTCATGGGCTCCCAGCTATCCGGTAAAGACGCCAGCAAAATCAATGCACACACCTCGTCGTCGAACACAATTCCGACCGCCTTCAGCTTGTTCAGGGTCGAGCTCATCTCATGAATATGAGCCGCAGCATCGAACCCGTCTTTCATCCTCAAGTTGAACAGGCTCTTCATCAGGTGTATCTTGTTGTTGGCAGTAGGCTTCTCATACTTGTTGGCAAGGGCCTTCATCAAGCCTTGAGTAGTGGTCTCATCGGCCACGTCATCCGCCACGCTCATCGACAGGGATAGACGGACAATCCCCAAAACCTGCCTGTCGAGCTCAGGCCATGTCGCATCCTCCATCTTCTCCGGCTTCGGCAACAATGGATGATAAAGCTTCCTCCCGTACAGGTAGTCCTCGATCTGCATCCTCCAATGTCTATAATTCTTTCCATCATATCTCGTCACCGCGAAACTCGCAAGGTTGCCCATCGTCTCTTCAATCGCCTCCCTTGAAGCTCTGATACCAGTTGTTAGGATTTTCGCCTAACTTCGTCGCTGCAAGAGACGAATACGAACACACGAACGAGAAATAAAAATGAAAGAATTAAACGAGACAAGGAATTATAGTGGTTCACCCCTTAATAGGTTACGTCCACTCGCCGCTGCAGATCTTTTCACTAGAAACACAATAAACGACTCTGGGGAGTTTACAAACGCACGCACACGTATCACAATAAACTCACGCTCTCGTCTATTCTAGCACTCTAGTATTCTCACGATGATGGGGATACTTAATAAAAATTTTGGAGACTCCCTTTTATAGGCCTAAATACATGAGAAACCCTAATCCCAATTTAGGTAGGAGTCCACGCTGAAAAAGGACACAAATCCGCGAAACTTAGCGCACAAGTCAAAAATCCCGATTGCTGGAATCTGAGGGGTAGCGACCGCTACCCTGGGGGTAGCGACCGCTACCCCCGCGCTACCTAGAGCGCTAGCCGAGCGCTACTCGCTCGCTGATCGGGGCTGATTCACGTCTGCACAGGGCCAGCGACCGCTGGCCCTCCCCCAGCGACCGCTAGTTGCCTTCAAGTCCGTGCGACTTCGTTTTCGTCCTTCTTTCGACTCGATTCGACTCCACATCTCCCAACAGGATTGTCCCTGTCCATCTAAGTCGTGAGCTACTGTTCGATAGTATACGAGTAACTGACAGTATGATCTTCCGCGTGTCTCCTCACGCCATACTGTCTACAACGTATACATCAAGGACTATTTCATTAAATGCAATCATGCTTGAATCATATCTCGAATTAAGGTATAGATAAGGAGTTCCGTATTTGCACTAAACTAGACATTTAGAATACAACTCCATCAAATAGTGCTCAGTGAGCTTTGTCCTCCTGAACCCACAAGTGTCTCGACTGATGAGGAAAGAGCTGATTTTGAGAAGTGGGAAAGTGCTTTTGCATTAACCACTGATCATGACATCATACTCAAACTCAAGTTAATGTTTAGACACAGCGAAAAGGCTAGAAAAGAGGCGATGAGGATACTCATAAAGTTCAGTCGCTTCGAGGAAACGCTTGAACACGTTTTCGAGATGTTGGACCTTTTGGATGAGTTAAGACAATCGCAAGCTCTTATAGCCAAAGCCAAAGGTTTCGAACCTAAGGGCATGAATCAGGGAATGGAGAGGCAGACAAAGAAGCCCTGTAGTCCTAAAGTACTTGAACCATAAGATGGGTACTGGAGGTCTGTATTTTCTCCCCAAGAAGGTATGAGACTCTCTCCTTAGTCTTTAAAACATAGTCAGCGGTATTATCTACCAGAATCCTGGTTGGTAGATATGGAACCACTGACCGTATGTATGCATTTTAAATGCAGGGGCACCAGGGAACCCAGAGACTTGGAAAGGAAAGAATAGTCAAGGGAAATGCTGTGGAGGAGGCAGCTGTTGCAATAGAGGATTTATCTATGAGTAGTTAAATAGGATTTCATTTCGAGTTTATTGCTTTATGTACCCCTTTAATTTTAGAAAGAACTTCTGTTCTGGATTTCTATTATTTATGAATGGATATTTTATTTCTTTAATCATTTGATGATTTTGATAAGAAATAATGGTATTATCTATTCTGGTACATTAGAGAGTAATAATATGAATGAAGAATCCTTAGTCTACCACGATGCAACAAACCGTTCTATAACTTGTTTTACTTATTAGATATATTTCTTGTTAAATCATTATAGTTGTGAATTCTTATACATAGTAGTATTTATTCAAATAAGATTCAAAAGGTCGAAATTGATTTGATCAATTATAGTTGAAGGAATGGACCTTCCGACCTAAGAATTTAATTTGGAAGATAATACAACTAAGCAAACCTTTATGGATAAAGGGTAGAATTCGGACAAGTATTGAGAACGATTTAATACTGATATATGCAGACGTATGTGTAATTAGAAAGGTGCGAGTGATTCTTTTAAGAATACTCGAAGATGGATTAGAATGCTTGATGTGCCATAAATGTAACAACCCAAAATTTTATTAACTAAAATCTTAAATTCACCTTATTAAATTTACAAATTTATTAACTAATTTAATAAATTAAAATTACAAAATAAAATATATTTTAATAAGATATTAAATTTGATAAATAAAATAATAATAATTATAAAACTAATATTTTGATTCAACTAAATTTAATTAATATTATTTAAAATTTAAATATTAAAAGATTTCTTAGCCAGGAAGATATAACAATAATTCTACTTACCAAAAATTAATAAACCCTAGTAGGTTCTCCTCGTTTGTCCCTATAAATACATCTTTTCCCTTCACCACGCCACCACCTATTTCTACGCACATGAAGAGAGCCTTAGCCTACGATCTCATCGTAATATGACCGCGATTGAGTCCGTAAAACCCTGTCCATGACCACCTACAACCAAATCTACCGAGGGCCTAATCGTGTATTTCCCCGTCTCGACATCGTTGGTCGACTCCCCATCCAAAGGTCTGCTCTCAACAAATAACCACCTTCGAGATTAAGAAGCAAATTCACTGGTGGACCCCATCATCTTTCTCGGTCTCTGTCAATCTCTCTTTCAATGGAGCAGCAAAGAGTAAATATGGAGAAGTAATTGTAGCCTCACGTTATAAATTTATAAAGAGTAAATTGCAAATAAGTCCTTGGGGTTTGAGGTAACTATGGGCCACTCCTTTATTAAATCCTAATAATATTATTTAGTCTATACTAAGTTTCAAAAATTATATATATTCAGCCCCTCAAGATTTGAAAGTTGCTAGTTGAATCCTCTAAGGTCTTAGACGCACTTTGGATTTTCACGTTCACGTCCCAGCTCATCGAGGTAGGTGTCATGTTTTCGATTTACCTCTTCTATTACTTGTTTCATTATGTGTGTTTCTATGTGTGCGTTTATGTGAATTTATTAAAATATATTTTTCGTTGTAACCGGAGACCGGGGAAAAGGGTCGAAGGGGACCAACGCAATAGTTGGCGCAACTCGCAATATCCAGATTATTAAATGGATCTCATGTTTACTATAATTACAATATTTTCATGTTATCCAGATTATTAAATGGATCTCATATTTTTATTAAAATTACAATATTTTCATGTTATGTTCATTGGTTATACATGTATTTGATTCCGGTATTAGATGAGGTATTGACCCTATTGAGCGTGTTGAGCTCACCCTATCGACAACAACTATTTTTAGGTACACACGAAAATGCCGAGCGAGAAGAGTGGTCAAGGATGGAGGATAAATTAAACATAATAAATGTTTTTTTGTATGCTTTATTTGTTATTAGTAACTTGTTATCAATACATTGTCTATTAACTTTCACATAATTCAATCTAATGACTTTCCCTTTATTTCCTTTATAATTATCACAAACATGATTTTAGTGGTTAGTAGGTTTGGTTAGTACGTATGTGGTTAACTTTTACATTATTACATGCATTATAATATATATTATGTATGTTTAAACATGCTGACTATATATAGATAGTAGAATCTGTGATAGATAATATATGTATAAATAAATGTAAACAAGTGGTTATGTTTATGAATATGTGTTTAATCTCATGATTAGTGTTGTCGTGTATATATATATATAGATATGCATGTGATAACATAGTTGTATATATTTAATAGAATTATTAGTTTCTTTTCGAACATAGTAATAATTTATTATCTTTCCAAATAAAATTTTGTGACGCCCGCACTTGATTTAAAATTGTTTTCAAAAATTAACACCTTCCGCTGTTTATAAAAATACGGGTTGTTACAATAAATGTGAAGTGTTTTAGACACAAAGCTGTTATGGGGAACCTTCTAAGTATATCAATTGGAAGCCTGCGACTTTGTCGCGGAGGCTACCACCTATCTAAATAACACATAGCATAATCAAAGAATGGGATTGAATCCCAAATGACTACACCATACACTCACGTGTAGAAATGGTGTGTCGAAAATAAGAAATGAAATTCTAATCGTAAAAGGACAAGTTATTCGGAACTACCTATGTTCTATGGATATTCCTGGAAACAACGGCGCATTCAATGTGGTTGTAGGATATCCTAGGTGAACAAAATGTTGTGTTCTATAGTACTATGAACCATAAGGACGTTATAAGCTCTAACGCCCGGTTCTTAGAAGAAGACTATTACATGAACAACAAAACCCTAACTGACGTAATACCTTGGAATGAGAAAAAGACAAATACTAGGAACCAGCCAAACCGACTGCACCTACTGTTATTACTGTTTATACACCGGAATGCCATTGCAGTGGGAGGTTGTTTGACAACTAGAGATGTTCATAAGACTAGAAGAGTTTCGAACTCTGGATCTAGTAAAGATGAAATGGATCCCTAGCTCTGCAAATGGGTAGTACTAGATCTAAATGTGCCTGCTTAGAAAGCAATAAAGGTTTATTGTTAAGAGGCAAGATCATTTAGAGTACAAGTCAATCCATTTATGGATTGGAACAAGGCTATAAATCGTGGAACTTGCGAATTGATGAGATAGTCCATTTGATGGATTCATCAAAAGGCATAGACGAAAGGTGTATCAGAAACGTGATGGAAACAAGGTGGTGCTTCTCGGAATTTTATGTAGATAACATTTTATCATTGGCAACAATGTAAAGATGTCGTCAGACATTAAATGATGGTTATCTAAATAAATCGGGATATAAGATTGAGTAGAAGTTGGAACATGTTCTTGAGATCTTTCGATCTAAGGATAAGAACATTGTACTTCTCCTAGATATCTTATACGATTATGGTTTGTTTTAAACATGCATTATTCTGAGAAAGGTTATTGCCTTTCAGACACAGAATATATATCTATCTAAAGATATGTGTTTCGAACACATGAAGGAGATAGATACAGACAAAGCAATTTCCTACACTTTGAGTGTGGAAAGCTTGATGAATGCGATGTTGAAAAACGAGAACCTGATATCAACTATGCGGTTAGCGTAGTGGGAGGATATCAAAGTAATCTCAACGAGAGAAATTCGGATGCTGTAAGAGTACTTTCGAAGTACTAGATTACTAAGCAACACGAATTCTTCTTTGATTACATATTCTCAGATCTCAAATCAGAGAAGGACCAGTGTAAGTCGATATCAGGCTATGTGTTCACTTTTGAAGAGGTGGAACCTTGAAATGAAAGAGTGATAAGCATGAAGCTTTTCGGACTTGTGGAAGTTTTGGTTGGGTTCCGGGATATCCTCTGGACTTGGATATAACTCTTAGTTTACCAAAGGCTATTATATAGCGGTGCATGGTAAACTGGAAGAAGTCATAAGTCAAAAGGTGATGACAACACATAGAGCAAGTACCACCTGATACGAGTCATCGTCGAGGGAGACGACGATAGAGCTGCACATTCGGGCCGAACCGGCCGGTTCCGGGCTATCCGGTTCAGGTTCATAAGGTTCAGGTTCGGAGTTTCGATGAACCGAACCCGGACCGGTGAAAACAGGTTCAAGGTTCAGGTTCAACCCGGTTTAGGTTTAGGTTCTGAACCGACCGGTTCAGGTCCGAACCTTGAAACGGGTTTTTTTTTCTTAATTCTATAGGTTTTTAGTTTTTAAAAATGTTTTTGAGAATTAACTTTTTTAAAAAGGTTTTTAAAAAATATAAAAGGTTTTATTTTGTTAACTTATTTTTAGAAATAATGTGAAAAAATGAAACTTAAATAAAAATTAGACTAAAGTTTAATTTTAATATCGATTTTTTTTTTTAGTTTTCGATACCAAAATAAAGTGCCTACGTATCCTCGTTAAGGAATCAAAGTCCACGTAGTTCTCAAAATAAAATTTAGATAAAAATTGAACTTGATTTTAATTTTAATATCGAAAAATAAAATATTTTTTTAAGAATATTATAAAAATAAGTTTATTTTTTATTAGCGTCTATGAATACATAAAAGATAAAAAATAAAAAAAAATACTAAAAAAACTAAAAAATTATCCGGGCCGAACCGGCCGGTTCAGGTTCGGAACCGGATCGGATCAGCCTTGAACCTAACCCGGACCGGTTAAAACCGGTTCAAGGTTCAGGTCTAGGTTCCGAACCGGCCGGTTCAGGTTTATCCGGTTCAGGTTCAGGTTTCGAACCGGCCGGTTCAGGGTCGAACCGGACCGGATGTGCAGCTCTAGACGACGATGTAGTCACCAAGATAACTTCAGAGCGGCAACCTAGATTGCTCATTCACATGTTACTTCTTGGAAGTATAACTTAAGCACGCGATTAGTATGGGAGTCGGGAGTTTGGAAGAAATGACAAGACCTTAGTACAAGTGGGAGATTGTTGGAGTTGTGTACTTAATGTCTAGATTTAAGTAACGGTAACTCCTGGTCATAGCATTTAATCTATTTAAATAATAAACAATTTTTTGCTTTTAATTATTCGATAATTAAATATATGCAAAATATAGTCCTAGATTATATACGTTGTAGTTAGTATGGTGTGCGACGTCACACAGAGGATCATACTATCGGTTACTCGTATTTAATCGAACAGTTGCTCACGACCTAGATGGACACGGACCAATCCATTGGTATAGTCGTTGTGTGAGAGAGAAAATAATTTGTCTTGATTATTTTATCACACTTGTACACTTGGTGTATTGGGCGGATCGCTTGAGACTTATCAATTAGGATTGCCTTTGATAATTGATTCAAGTCTCAGAGTATTTTATTCTCAATCACCGATACTATTGCGGGTGTGTATATTTAATATAAGTGACTTTGTAGATTCTCGACATATAATTATCAAAATCAAAAAGATATCTGAAATATAATTTTTTCAATTGAAATCTCATAATGTTTTTCGACTTTACGTAAAACATTTCTTTATAGAACTCAATTATCTTAATATTATAATCACCATCATGTTTGTAATGTACATGCTATATATTGAAATGTCATTAAGTTACATACTCGCAAGCATATGTTACTTAAAATCGTCATGTATAATCTATTTTTTTCATTTAATATAATTCTTTCATTTAGGTCCATTTAATTGTTTTCGTTTTTCGCCCTCAGTTTTCTAATAGCATAAACCAACTTTCGTTTTTTTTTTCCAAATCTGTGGCGAAATCATTGGGTGCTCAGCATATATCAGCGATTTCCGATACAGAAAGACTATGCTATAGTTGTTATTAAATAATACAATTCTTTTAAAAGAGAATGAAAAATATCTGATAATTATAAATACAAATAATTCAACTTTTGCAAAGGACTATAAAAATGTTGATAATTGTATTTGCTAAACACTTGCAATACATTTTTTCTTTATCATTATTAATTCAAATAAATTAATTTAAAAAAAATGAGAATGTAGATATTTGAAATACAAAACAATTATTTATCAATTTAATTTTATTAAAAATACACTCATACCCATTTTTCTATTCACTCGGATTATATGTTTTAAGTGATAAATGAAAATACTCAAAATTATTATTAGAAAACACTGAAAATGAAAACGGATATTTATTCAAACCATGATTATACATAAGATACATATTAAAACATAAAATGTAATTTTGTGAAATTAGTAATTAAAATAAACAAACTTTTACTTTTATATAAAAATTGTTTTATTTTATAATTTTTAATTAGAAATATCTAAGTTTAATATAGATACTTTAGAATAAAATAATTTAGATTATTATTGAAAAATATTTTCAAAACTTATTTATTCAAATTTTATATTATTATAAAGATAAATAAATTAATAAAATACAAGTTATATGTTTAAAAATAATAATCTTATAGTATTAATTATACAATTATTAATTTTTATAATTTACACGACTTATATGTTTCACGGTGATTTATAGAAAACACTTCAAGATGAAAACGGATATTTGTTCAAAATATTTTATTCAAACCATGATTATACATAAGATACACATTAGAATTTAAAATGTAATATTGCGAAATTAGTAATAAAAAACACATTTATTTTTATATAAAAATTGTTTTATTTTATAATTTATAATTAGAAATGTCAAGTTTAATATAGATATTTTAGAATAAAATAATTGAAATTATTATTTAAAAATACTTTCGAAACATATTTATTGAAATTTTATATCATTATAAATATAAATTAATTAATAAAATACAAGTTATATATTTAAGACCAATAAAAATTTTATACCAAGTTATTAATCTTTAATTTTATAATTCATAGGAGTTATATGTTTAAATAGATCAATAAAAACAATGACAATTATTATTGAAAAACACTTTCAAGACATTTTTTTATATTGGAAAATGAGACAGTTGATATACAAACCAAAATAATTATACAACGATTCAGTTTTATTAACAGTACAATTATTCAATTTTGTAATTCACATTTTTTTATATAATTCAAAAAAAGCTAAAATTATTATTATAAATTATTTCAACATATTTGTTTTCGAATAATATAAATATAATTAAATTAATAAAAACTGCTATTGAGAATGAATATATTTGAAATACAAACAATTCATGTATTAAAAAATTTTGGTTTATTTGATATACAACCATTCAGTCTATATAATTCATAAAAATAATGACAATTATTATTTAAAATCACTTTCGATAAATATACACTTATATTTTCTTTGTCATTATAAATAAAAGTAAAGGAAAAAAAATTGAGAAGGGAGATAATCAAAATACAAAGGATAGGTTTGAAATCATTTTATCAAATTTATACATGTGCGCTGAACGTGTAACTAAACGTGTTAGATCTCGCCCTGATGAAAGATTGCGCTAATGTCTCGGCCTCGCCATCGACATCTACCACTCTTGTTGGGGTTGTGTACTTAATGTCTAGATTTAAGTAACGGAAACTTCCGATCCATTGCCATTAATCTATTTAATTAAATAAACAATTATTTGCGTTTAATTATTTATAATTAAATATATGCAAATTATAGTTCTGGATTATATACGTTGTAGTTAGTATGGTGTGCGGGCCCACACAGAAGATCATACTATCGGTTACTCGTATTTAATCAAACAGTTGCTCACGACCTAGATGGACACGGACCAATCCATCGGTATAGTCGTTGTGTGAGAGAGAAAATAATCTGTCTTGATTATTTTATCACACTTGTACACTTGGTGTATTGGGCGGATCGTTTGAGATTTATCGATTAGGATTGCCTTGGATAATCGATTTAAATCTCAGTGTATTTTATTCTTAATCCCCGATACTATTGCGGGTGTGTATATTTAATATAAGTGACTTTGATTTTCCAAAGGAATTGACCGGTTTAATTATTGGGTCAATTACCGGTTAAGTTGGGTCGCTATATTTTATATATGACATGCCGTGAATACTTGACGGGAAAGTGTGTCCCGATAAGGGTTGATAATGTCCTCGAGATGAGTTCATAAGGAATTATTATGTAAACCCTGTAGGTGGATTTGTTCCGCATAATATATAAGGATGAATGGTACTAGTCTCGGTTACAAGAGATGAATAAATTAATTAGCAATAAATTAATTTTATTCATGGACATTTCTATCTTAAACGCACGGAATAAATAATACTACCGGAGAAATATTATTTGATATAATATGGTTTAATATTGGGAGTGCAATTAATTTATATAGTGGAAAATAAATTAATTTATATTAATGGGATTAATAGATTTGGGCTTGGGATCAATTTAATCATTAATATTGGAAGCCCAATATTCCACCTCCTTAAGATCCCCTACGTAGCCTATAAAAGCACTACATTGTCTTCTCTATTCTCATAACTTGAAGATCACAATTCTAGAGAGAGAAAGTAGAGATGGAGATCCATGGAGTTCGGAAGATCGTCGCCCACACGACGTTCGAGCTAGTGCAAGGAATACGTGGGAAAATCTCAAGGTCTTCAAATTGAGTTCTTCGTTTTTCCGAACAACGAGAACTAGGTAAATCGTAAAACCCTCTTTATGATTTTATCGTTTAATTATCGTAAAAATATCTTGAACCAAGATTCGAGAACGCGACTCATGACGAGGACGAACCGGGCGGTGGTGGTCGAAGACCACCGGACCCCCGGCGGCTAGTCGGCTCGATCGGGATGGGTCGAGAGGGCAAGAGCCTCGGCTGGGCGCCGAGACTCGAGCGTGCCCTAGCTTGACGCCTACAGCCCGCGCGGCTCGATCCCCGCTCAGGCGGTGCGATCGCCACTCGCGCGGTGCACTTGCCGCTCGCGCGGCGGTGCTTGCGGTGATCGCTAGCCACGGTTCGACCGTGGCTGGGCGTGCGATCACCGGGGCGTGGCTAGGGGTGCCCAGCGGGCTGCCAAGGGCAGCCCTAGGCGGCTGCCAAGGACAGCCGCGAGCCCTACGCGAGGGCTCGACCGAACAGCCCGGGCTATCCCCGTGGTTAGGGTTTGGTTGAGTCCGGCTTCGCGTGGTGGTTCGTGGCGGGTTTCCGGCAACCGGGATTTCGTTTGGAGTTGTCGTTCCGCAATTTTGACAACCCCGGATATTCGATCTCCAAAGGATTTTGGTCGGAATTAATTAGATAATTTATTTAATTAATTTTAATTAAATTTATTAATTCCGGGATATCGATTTCCAACAACTCTGGTGTTCAATGTAAGTTTTCCGATTCCTGAATTTCTACCAGGAAGTCAAGTCGGAATTTAATTCTGTAAACCTGATTTATTTTGGAGATACCGTATATTATAGTTAATAGAGTAGATAGTATACATTCGTCGCGAAAGAACAATCGATGATCGGGATATTCTAGGTGAACTGAAGCACCGCCCCAGGTTCACTATTAAGAGAGCTCATTTCTCTTTCTTAAACAACAAGTTATATGGTTGACTGATATTAATAAATATTCTCTTTTATATTTATTTGTTTATGTAAAAATAACAATTTATTTTAATTGGGATGCTTAATGCGATTTATCACACAGTTCAGAACCTTATTCAGCCTAAAAAAATGATGTATGAAGTTGTAGATGCTCGACAAGTAATTATCAAAATCAAAAAGATTTCTGCAATGTAATTTTTTCAATTGACGTCTCATAATATTTTTCGACTTTACGTAAAACACTCCTTTATAAAACTCAATTATCTTAATATTATTATCACCATCATGTTTGTAGTGTACATGCTATATATTGAAAATGATTTAATTACTTTAAGAGAATTATCTAATTGGATGTCTTCGATTGGGGATGGAACTATAGGAGACGACAATGATGGGGTTGCGGTTCTAGAAATTCCCAATGATCTTCTCATAACCTCTTCCGATGATTTCATCGGTTCAATGGTTCGTGCAATATATTCGGATTGTTGAGTGTGTAGGGTGAATTCACGCGGAAAATCGACAAAGACAGGCTCAGCACCCGCCAGGGGGTCTAGCGGGTGCCAGACAAGCTCCAGCGGGCGCCAGAGCAGTCCAGCGAGCGCCGGCTAATTTCGGCGGGCGCCGAAAGGGTTTCGGCGGGCGCCGAAACCCGGAAATCAGGTCTGCATGTTTTTGGCTCTTTCGGCGGGCGCGACTTGACTTCCGGCGGTCGCGGGAAGATTTCGGCGGCGCCGAAATGGGTTTGGCGGGCGCCAAAAGTATTAAATCCCAGAATCGGGATTTAGCTTGTTCTCTAAATTTTCCCTCCCCTATATAAACCCTATGTGCGTGTAAAATAGGGTTAACACCTCCAGAAAGTCTAGAGTCGAATTTATAGCTTTACAAGCGTGTAATCAAGTACTATAATCGATCTAGTGAATTATTGCAGCGGCAAGAAGTGGACGTAGCCCTCGTTAACGGGTGAACCACTATAATTCTCTGTGTTCTTTATTTCCGTATTTTCGTTCTTTGTTTGTTCGTGTGCTTTTCAGGAGGGGAATTCGGACGCGAATTATCCCCAACAACTGGTATCAGAGCTCTAGGGTTTTAGCGATCGGGGAAAAGCAATGACGGACACCACCACTTCGTTCGGGCTTACGAAGTTTGACGGAAACAACTATGGACACTGGAAGATGCAGATCGAGGACTACCTTTATGGAAAGAAGCTTGGAATTCCTTTGAAGGGTAGACCGGAGAGGATTACGGATGACGAGGAATGGGAAAGCCTCGACAGGCAGGTGTTGGGATTGATACGTTTGTCTCTGGCTTCAAACGTCTCATTCAACGTGCGCGAGATTACCACAACCAAAGGTTTGATGGCAGCCCTATCGAACATGTACGAGCAACCCTCAGCGAACAACAAGGTATACCTTATGAAGCAGTTGTTCAACCTTAAGATGTCAGACAATTCATCAGCGGCCAACCATGTGAATGAGTTGAACTCAATTTTGAACAAGTTGAAGGCAGTCGGGGTGAATTTTGATGACGAGATTTATGCCTTGCTCCTACTTGCGTCTCTACCGGATAGTTGGGAGCCCATGCGGGCAGCTGTTAGCAACTCTATGGGGATGGAGAATCTGCAGTTCTCCGATGTTAGAGATCGTATCCTTGCCGAGGAAATCCGGAGAAAGGATTTCAAGGTGAAAGCTCCTAATTCGGCCTTGAGTGTGGAGAACCGGGGGAGGAACTCGGGCAGGAATGCTAACAGGAACAGAGGTAGATCCAAGTCTAGGAATGGGAGAGATAGCTCGAAGTCCGAGGATAATGAATGCTGGAATTGTGGTAAGACGGGGCACTTCAAGAGGGATTGTCGCTCTCGGGGGAAGAACGACAACAAGAAGAAGGGATCCGCCAATGCGGTGACACAGGATGAGGACGATGGGGATGTCCTTCTCCTATCGGTCGACTCAACGATCGATTCCTGGGTGCTGGACTCAGGGGCTTCTTTCCATACTACTGCACAGCGAGAAGTAATGTTGAATTATGTCTCGGGTGATTATGGAAAGGTTTTTCTTGCAGATGACGAGCCACTCGATGTAGTCGGGATGGGATATATCAACCTGAAGATGTCAAATGGGCAAACTTGGAAGATTACCAAGGTTAGATAGGTGCCGGGGTTGATGAGGAACCTGATTTCGGTGGGCTAGCTTGACAGTGATGGCCACCGGGTGTCATTTGGAGATGGGTCGTGGAAGGTTTCGAGGAATGCCATGACCATAGCTCGAGGTCATAAGACGGGCACACTTTACATGACGACGAGCGTGAGGGACTCGGCTGGTGTTGTTGATAACACCAAGAAGACCGAATTGTGGCATTGCAGGCTGGGGCACATGAGTGAGAAGGGGATGAAGATCATGGCAAAGAACGGGCTGCTGCCCGAACTCAAGGCGATTGAGTTTCACGTGTGCGAGAGCTGCATTCTTGGAAAGCAGAAACGGGTGAGTTTTTCCAAACATGGAAGGGAGCCCAAGGCGGAGAAGCTCGAACTAGTACACACAGATGTTTGGGGACCAGCTCCCGTCGCCTCATTCGGAGGATCACTCTACTATGTTACCTTCATCGATGACTCCACAAGGAAGGTATGGGTGTACTTCATGAAAAATAAGAGTGACGTGTTCTCTGTTTTCAGGAAATGGAAAGCCGAGGTTGAGAATGAAACAAATCTCAAGGTGAAGTGTTTGAGGTCCGACAACGGTGGTGAGTACGTTGACGCCGACTTCAAACAATTTTGTGTCGAGAGTGGGATCAAGATGGTGAAGACTATTCCGGGGACCCCACAACAGAACGGAATAGCGGAGCGAATGAACAGGACGTTAAATGAGAAGGCCCGGAGTATGCGGTTACATTCTGGGATGCCCAAGATGTTTTGGGCATATGCCATCGACATGGCAGCTCATTTAATCAACACCACGTGAGGCAACTCATGACAGCCACCATGTCCGAAGGAACACACGTGAGGGATCACGTTCTTAGGATGATTGGCTATCTGAATGAGATAGAGATTATGGGAGGAGCTATCGATGGGGAAACCCAGATCGATATAGTGCTCCAGTCTCTGCCTAGGAGTTTTGAGCAGTTCTGCCTGAATTATAACATGAACAAGAGGTAATATTCGTTGGCGGAGCTCCTGACTGAACTCCAGGCGGCAGAGGGAATCTTTAAGAATTCTCAGGCACTTGTGGCTGTGAAACTTCCTGGCCCTCCGGGGACTAAGAGGAAGAAGAAGCAAGGACGGAAACCCAGTGGACCCAGAAATGGTGCACCACGGAATGGAGTGAACAAGCCCAAGGGCAAGTGTTTCCGTTGCAAGCAGTCTGGACATTGGAAGTCTAATTGTCCTCTCAGACAAGGAGGTATGAACTTTTCCTTAGTCACTGAAACATGTTTAGCGGTGTTATCCACCGGTACCTGATGTGTGGATACGGGAGCCACTGATCATGTCTGCAATTCTTTGCAGGGGTTTCAGGAAACCCGGCGGCTTAGAGAGGGAGAGATCACCATCTACATGGGCAACGCTACGAAAGTGGCGGCGGTTGCAGTGGGAGATGTTCATTTATCTTTTAATAATAAAGTTTTAGTATTGAATAATTGTCTTTATGTACCGAACTTTAGAAAGAACCTTGTTTCGGTTTCTAAGTTGGTTTTGAATGGATATTCAGTTTCTTTTGATAGTACTGTTATTGTCAAAAAGAATGGTGATTATATCTGTTCTGGTACATTGATAGGCAACTTATATATATTGAATCCTAATTATTCCACGATGCAACGAGTAGAGTCTTTTAACACATCTAGTACCAATAAGAGAAAGGAGCCTTCTAGGATGAATCAAAAGTACTTATGGCATCTTAGGCTAGGTCATATTAACTTGGGCAGGATTCAAAGGTTGATAATTGATGGAATACTCAGTGGTGTGAAAGATGAGGACTTTCCAACCTGCGAATCATGCCTGGAAGGAAAAATGACCAAGCGACCCTTTAGTGATAAGGGGTATAGATCCAAGGAAGTACTGGAATTGATTCACTTTGATTTGTGCGGGCCTTTATCTGTCCAAGCGAGAGGAGGTTATGAATATTTCGTAACCTTCACTGATGATTACTCAAGGTATGGTTTTATATACCTGATGCGCCGCAAGAGCGAGTGCTTTGACAAGTTCAAGGAGTACAAAGCTCTTGTGGAGAACCTTCATGGTAAAACCATAAAGACTCTACGATCAGATCGTGGAGGAGAGTACCTCTCGGGAGAGTTTAAGGCGTACTTATTAGAGAATGGGATTGACTCCCAGATGACTGCACCATACACGCCCCAGCAGAATGGTGTAGCAGAAAGAAGGAATAGGACTCTTATGGAAATGGTAAGATCTATGATGAGTTATTCAGACCTACCACTTTCGTTCTGGGGATATGCCTTGGAAACAGCGGCGTATATCCTGAACTTAGTTCCTTCTAAATCAGTCCCTAAGACGCCCTCGGAATTGTGGACCGGGCGTAAGCCAAACTTGAAACACATTCGGATCTGGGGTTGTCCAGCACATGTGCTGAAGCATGGGGCTGATAAATTGGAATCTCGTTCAGATATTCGGTTGTTTATAGGATATCCTAGAGGAACGAAAGGTGGTCTATTTTATAGTCCTAAGGACCAGAAGATCGTTGTTAGCACCAACGCTCGGTTCATAGAAGAGGATTATATAATGGACCACAAGCCCAAGAGTGAGATAATACTAAACGAAATGAGAGGGGACGATCAAGGCTTAGATCCAACCCAACCGGGTGATACGCCACCACAGTCTGCACCTGTAGTTACTGAGGTTACACCGGACCGTCATCGTAGTGGGAGGGTTGTTCGACAACCCGATAGGTTCATGTTTATAGGTGAGTCTTCGGACTTGTTACCTGGAGAACATGAAGCCGATCCCTGGACCTACGACGAGGCGCTTAAAGATCAAGATGCTCAGTCTTGGCAAAAGGCGATGAAATCTGAGATTGAATCAATGGATTCAAATCAGGTCTGGAATCTTGTAGCACCGCCCTGTTAGGAGTAGTATACTTAATGTCTAGATTTGAGTATTATGAACTCCTTGTACACTTTCATTTACTTATTAAATACAAACATTCATTTGCTTTTAATTATTGCTAATTAAATATATGCAAATTATAGTCCTGGATTCTATACGTTGTAGTTAGTATGGTGTTGCATGGGCACACAGAAGATCATACTATCGGTTACTCGTATTTAATCGAACAGATGCTCACGACCTAGATGGACACGGACCAATCCATCGGTATAGTCGTTGTGTGAGAGAGAAAATAATTTATCTTAATTATTTTATCACACTTGTACACTTGGTGTATTGAGCGGATCGATTGAGACTCATCAATTAGGTTTGCTCGGCGATAATTGATTTGAGACTCAGTGTATTTTATTCTTAATCCCCGATATTGTTGCGGGTGTGTATATTCAATATAAGTGACTTTGATTTACCAAAGGAATTAACCGATTTAATTATTGGGTTAATTACCGGTTAAGTTGGGTCACTATATTTTATATATGGCATGCCGTGAATGATTGACCGGACAGTGTATCCCGGAAGGGTTGATAATATCCCCGAGATGAGCTCATAAGGATTTATTATGTAAACCTCGCGAGTGGATTTAATTCCGCATAATAAATAAGGTTGAGTGGTACTAGTCTCGGATAAAAGAGATGAATAAATTTATTAAGCAATAAATAAATTTTATTCATGGATATTTATATCTTAAATACACGGAATAAATAATACTACCAGAGAAATATTATTTGGATATAATATGGTTTAATATTGGGAGTGCAATTAAATTTATATAGTGGAAAATAAATTTAATTAATATTGATAAAGATTAATGGACTTGGGCAGTGGGCTCAATTTAATCTTCAATATTGGAAGCCCAATATTCCACCTCCTTTAGATCCCCTACGTAGCCTATAAAAGCACTACATGGCCTTCATAATAGACAAGACAAGATAATCATACTTGATTAGTCTAGAGAGTTTAAGGAGATCCATAGGAGTTCGATAGATCGTCGCCCACCCGACGTTCGAACGGAGTGCAAGGAATACGTGGGAAGATTCAAAGGTCATCTTGATTTCGTTTCTCCGAACAACGAATCGAAAGGTAAAAATCTAAACGCCCTTGATTTATTCGGTTTTGATTTATCGAGAATACCGTAGAACGCAAGATCCGAAGAATCGAACCCGGATTAAACGAACGACCACGCGGTGGTGGCGAAGCCACCGGACCGCGTGGCATCGCACGCCTAGGGTTCGGCGGCGAAGAGGAGCCCTCGGCTTCGGCCGAGGGAGGCGATCGCTGGGCGCGATCGCCGGCGGTGGCGGGCTGGTGCCGCCACCTCCCCACCGCGACGGTGGGGCCTCCTCCACGGCGGGCAGCAGGTCGCCGGACCTGCTGTCGGGGGCTGCCGGATGCAGCCCCAACGATCGCCCATGCGATCGATGCAAATCGATCGCGAGCCCCGCGTGCGGGGGCTCGGGCTGGGCGTGCGCGAGGCTTCGGCCTCGTCGTGTGCTCGGCTCGCGCTCCGGCTCGTACGTGGTGCTCGCGTGATCTCCGGCGGATGGTTTTGATCGGGTTATTGATTTCCGCAATTTTAAATAGCCCGGGATATCGAATTCCAACAATTGGTATCAGAGCGTGGTTTACGTTCGCGGTATTTTCGATAAAATTGTTCTACCTTGCAGGGTTCCGACTATTATGGCTTGATGATTATTCGTTTAATTATTTTGTCATGTGATTGTTGGTTTGATTAAACTCTCGGACATGTCGAGATTCGTTTTTGGTTGTGAATGCTTGTAATAGTAAAAAATTCGGGGGTTGACCGAATTTAGGATTTATTATTACGTTCTACGTTTTTCCGGAAATTGTATAGGGTCGATTTCATGTATAGAATCGATACCGGATAGTGTAAAATTAAATTTGTAATTTATTTTGCGTTGGATCGATGCCGAAACGACCGCCGGAAGAGACGCGTGACGAAGGAGATGATCGTGAGGGTGAGGACAAGGATCGACCATCCCCATGGTCGATCCCACGAGGATGATCGACCCACGCCCAAAGGGCTGCCCGTGGGAGCTCCGGCCACGCCGGCCACCATGGGAGGTGGCGCGTGGGTTGGACGGCGGCGGCTTGAAGGCGGCGGTCGAGGGGTGGCGCGGGGATCCCCACCCCGTGCTATCCCGGTCCGGTAATTCGCTTTCCTAATTGATTAAGGTTTTTCCTATTTGAGTGTTCCTATTTTTGGGAACTCTCATGAATTAGGAAAAGAATCAATTTGGAATTGATTAGGATTCCTAAATTGATTATTTCTATTTTATGGAAATATTCATGGATTAAGAATCTAATTAATTTGGAAAGTAGAAGAGTCCTAAATTATTTTATTTCCTTATTTCATTATGGAAATCATCTAGAATATTCCAAGTGGGTCTTGGATAGATTATTCTAGAGATTTAATGAAGTAGAAAGGGAAGATAAAATAAATAAAAATATTAATAACATTTAATTTTATTTTTGATTTATTCGATTGACTTAATTATTTTTAATTAAGTATCTTTTGGATTTATTAAAAATAAATAGATTTAAATGTTGGAAATTAATATTCTCGTCACATGGAGCATTCAAGAACGAAGACTGAAGACTAGAAGATGCGTACGGAGATGGAGTAAAGCCATAATAGTCGGAAAATAATATTCTAGTAATTATTTTGACTATGTGATAATACTATGTGCTTTATTACATGTATGCATGCTATATGTGTTTACTTTTATGCACTAGATAGCGTATCCCTTTATTGTAAAAAGCTAAGTGGGAGAGGGTATGGAAACATACCCATGGTCTCCATTGCTGCTCTCTTGGTGACTTTTATAAACTTTTGAAGTTTATATAGATAAGTTATTGGAGGAGAGTTCTTGTAATTCCTCTTACGAGAAACATTGATTAAGTTTATCAAACAATGCCTAATTTGTCTTTCCAAAGCTGATTTCAAGTCGACTCATTCTCACCCCGGGGAGTGGAATGGAGCCAAAGCCACTTGGTCATGTCGAGGACACAAATTAGAGGCAGTCGTACCATTCTTTGATAGATGGATCGATTGTCTGCTCGGCTCCCTCATTTATGAGAGATAGGGTTGTTCGCATGGTGAATCACTGGTTAGAAACTTCGAGTTTCACTTATGTTTCTCCGCGTCTTGATTTACAAGATCGAATGGATCAAGTAATTGGGAGTCAATTATAAAGATCTCTTAGTGCAGTAAACGTCCACACAACGTGGCTTGCTGTACTGACGGATTTTGGATTAATTGATGTAGACAGTTGTAAGAAATTGTGAAGAGTTGTGAAGTTATCGTAAACGTCCACACAACGTGGCTTGCGGTGATGTAGCAATTCCAAACGATTTACTTTGGTGCTGAGTAATGGTTTACACTTAGATACGCCTTATAGTATTTCTCATGCAGATTTCTCCGGTAGTATTATATGCAATAAATTAATTTTATTCATGGATATTTATATCTTAAATACACGGAATAAATAATACTACCGGAGAAATATTATTTGATATAATATGGTTTAATATTGGGAGTGCAATTAATTTATATAGTGGAAAATAAATTAATTAATATTAATGGGATTAATAGATTTGGGCTTGGGCTCAATTTAATCATTAATATTGGAAGCCCAATATTCCACCTCCTTAAGATCCCATACGTAGCCTATAAAAGCACTACATGGTCTTCTCTATTCTCTAATAATATAACTTGAAGATCACAATTCTAGAGAGAGAAAGTAGAGAGGGAGATCCATGGAGTTCGGTAGATCGTCGCCCACACGACGTCCGAGCTAGTGCAAGGAATACGTGGGAAGATCTCAAGGTCGTCAAATTGAGTTCTTCGTTTTTCCGAACAACGAGAACGAGGTAAATCGTAAAACCCTCTTTATGATTTAATCGTTTAATTATCGTGAAAATATCATGAACCAAGATCCGAGGGATGAACTCAAAGGCGAGGACAAACCGGGCGGTGGTGGTTGAACCACCGGACCGCCGGCGGTTTGTGGATCCCTGCCCAAGAGGGGCTGTCGGGCGTGAGCCTCGGCTGGAGCCGAGGGCTCGATCGAGCTAGGCTCGATCTCTCCGTACGGCTTCGCCGCGATCTACGGGAGTTCCCGTAGCGGGCACGCGGGCGACGCGAGTCGCGTACGGGGCGTGCCCAGCGGGCTGCTGGGAGCAGCCCGTGCGACTCGTACGGGGCAGCCACCTCCCGTGAGCAGCGAGTCGAGGACTCGCTGCGGGGCTGCTAAGAGCAGCCCCGGCGGTTGCCGTGAGCAACCGCGAGCCCCTCGTGGGGGCTCGGCTGGATACACGCGGGCTTGCTCGCTTGTGGTGTTCGGTTGAGCCCGCCTCCTCGTGGCGTGCTCGTTCTCCGGCGGTCGGGATTTCGATTGGGTTGTCGGTTCCGCAATTTTTGACAATCCAGATATTCGATTTCCGAAGGATTTCGGTCGGAATTAATTAGATAATTTATTTATTTAAATTTATTAATTCCGGGATATCGATTTCCAACAATTGGTATCAGAGCGTTGGTTTTAGTTCATGGTATTTTTCGTTAAATTGTTCTACCTTGCAGGGTTTCCGATTATTATGGCTAGATTTAATTATGTTAATTAATGTCATAATAATGTTCTTGATTATTAAACTCTCGGTGATGTCGATATTCGTTCTTGTGTGGTGAATGCTTGTTCTTAATTTTTCCGGAAATTGTTTGAGGTCGTTTTGTAGAGAATCGATACCAGATAGCGTAGTAATAAATTTGTAATTTATTTTACGTTGGATCGAGGACGAAACGACGACCGAAAAAGTGTGACGAAGGAGAAGAAGAGAGGGAGCTAGGGCTTGGGATCGATTGGGATCGATCCCATGATGATGATCGATCGATGGCATGGGCGAGGGGCTCGATCGCCCTAGCCGCGGGCTGCCGCCGGTTCGGTGGCTGGCCGGCGTGGCTGGGCGGCGATGCTCCTCCCCGGGTGGCCGGCCGATCGATCAAAGGGTGGGGGTGGCGCACCCCGTGCTACTCCTACCTAGATTCGCTTCCTTAATTAATTCGGTTTTCCTATTTTGAGTATTCCTAAGTTTGGGAACTCTCATGGAAATAGGAAAAGAATTAATTGGAATTAATTTATTTCCTTATTCTATTATAGAAGTCTTCTATAATATTCCCTGTCTAACTTGGATAGGATTCTAGAGATTTAGTAGAATTGGAAAGGAAAATAATTAATTATTAAATTAATTTATTTTCTAATTGATTATTCCTATTTTATGGGAATTTTCATGGACATGAGAATTAATTAATTTTGGAAAGTAGAATAGTCCTTAATTAATTTTTCCTATTTAATTATTCCTTTATGGAATTTTTAATAGATTAGGAAATGAATTAATTTGGAAGGATTAGGAGTCCTAAATTATTTTATTTCCTTATTCCATTATAGAAATCTTCTAGAATATTCCAAGTGGGTCTTGGATAGGATTCTAGAGATTTAATGGAGTAGAAAAGTAAAATAAAAATAATAAATATTAATAATATTTAATTTTATTTTTGATTTATTCGATTGATTTAATTTTCGAATTAAGTAACTTTTGGATTTATTAAAAATAAATAGATTTAAATATTGGAATTAATATTCCCGTCACATGGAGCATTCAAGAACGAAGACTAAAGACTAGAAGAAGCATACGGAGATGCGATAAAGCCATAATAGTCGGAAAATAATATTCTAGTATTATTTTGATTATGTGATAATATTCTATGTGCTTTATTTCATGTATGCATGCTTATGTGTATTTAATTATGCATTAGATAGCGTATCCCTTTATTGTAAAAAGCTAAGTGGGAGAGGGATTGGAAACAATGCCATGGTCTCCATTGCTGTTCTCTTGGTGACTTTTATGGACTTTTGAAGTTCGTATAGACAAGTCATTGGAGGAGAATTCTTGTAATTCCTTTTACGAGAAACATTGATTAAGTTTATCAAACAATGCCTAATTTGTCTTTCTGAAATTGATTTCAAGTCGACTCATTCTCACCCCGGGGAGTGGAATGGAGCCAAAGCCACTTGGTCATGTGGATGACACAAATTAGAGACCTTCGTACCATTTTTTTGAAATGGATCGATTGTCTGCTCGGCTCCCTCATTTATGAGAGATAGGGTTGTTCGCTTCGAGGAAACGCTTAAACACGTTTTTGAGATGATTGACCTTTTAGACGAGTTGAGACGGAAATCGCAAGCTCTTGTAGCCAATGCCAAAGGTTTCAAACCTAAAGGCATGAATCGGGGGAAAGGAAAAGAAAGCAAAGAAACCCAGTGGTCCTAAGTTTCTTGGACCACGAGATGGGACGAGAAGGCCAAGAGACAAGTATTCTCGATACAAACAGTCTGGGTACTGGAAGTCTGATTATCCTCTCTAACAAAGTACGAAATTTTCTTTAGTCGTAAAACATAGTCAGTGGTATTATCTACCGGAACCTGGTGTGTAGATATGGAACCACTGACGGTATGTGCATTTTAAATGCAAGGGTTCCAGGAAACCCGACGACTTGGAAAAGAAGAAATCGTAGTCTACATGGGCAATGCTGTAGAGGAGGCAGCAGTTGATGGAGTTATATTCTAAATGTCTAGTTTAGTGACAATATGGAACTCCTTATCTGTGTTTTACATTATCTATTAATCAAACTGTCGTCATTTTGTCTATCATGTACTTGAATGCAATAGTCCTAGATACATACGTTGTAGACAGTATGGCGTGAGGAGACACGCGGAAGATCATACTGTCGGTTACTCGTATACTATCGAACAGAAGCTCACGACTTAGATGGACAGGGACAATCCATCGGTACGTCGTAGTGTGACTGGGTAATAGTTGGTCTTGACTATTATGTTACACTCGTACACTTGGTGTATTGAGCAGGACCACGGGAGGGCGTTCGATTTATACTAATCGACGTAATCGAACTAGACCTCATAATTACGGATATACGAATTCCTAATCCCTATATAATTATAGGTGCGTGTGTCCAATTCTCGGTTTTTTAACTTGCCAATGAGTGAGACTAATTGATTAGTCGAGATACTCGGTAAATTGGGAATCGGAATTGTACACACGGCATGCTATAGATTATAGACAAGAAACCGTGTCCCGTTTATCGGGTTGATAACGTCCCCGAGATGAGCTCATAAAGTTTATCATGTAAACCCTGCAGGTGGATTTGTTCCACATGATAATAAGGATGAGTGGTACTAGTCTCGGATAATAAAAAACGAATTAATTTAATTATTAGTAATTAAATAAATTCGTGGACGTTCGATATCTTAAACACGGGGAAAGTCGTATATGTAATTTCGGCGGAAATATTATTGTTGAAATAATATTAAATTAATTTCGGGAATTCAATTATTATTTTATAGTGGAGTTAATAATAATTAAAATTGAAATCGATTAATTAAGGAATTGCGTTTACGTATTCCAAGTTAATTAATATTTCAATTTAGCCCTTAATTAATTTAACCTTGGGTCCCTAGTGTAGCTCTATTTAAACCCCCCCCCCCCCCCCTTGCCCTCTCCTAAGACCTACATTTCGCCGCAACGTTTTATTTCAGCAGAGAAAAGAATTAATTGTTAGCGCAATAAAAACTTTTTCTCTGTTAAAATAAAGTTAACGCAAATAAATTATTTTCTCACCAGAGAATAATTCATACGGTGGTCTTGGAAAGGAGAGTGTAGACAAGGACGAATCCAGCGGATCGTTGCCCACACAACGGCTGGAGTCGGGCAGAGTCATACACTAGAAGCGTCTAAGGTCTCAACAATCGACCGAGAGGTATGAGATCGAATACTCTATTCCGCAATTTCATTCGATCTAATTTCTCGTTGATCAAACATGAACGTAGATCGGATTCCGGGATCGTGGATCGTATTCCTCGACTACTGGGGGTTCTAGGACCTCCGGATCGGTAGCCGGATGAGGAAAAACGACCCGGAAACGAGCCCGGAACAGCAACGTCGCGTTGCTGTTCGCGGACGAACAGCGCCCGCTGGTGGGCAAACAGCGACCGCTGTTTGCAGCTCCACCAGCGACCGCTGGTTTGCAATCAGCGGGCGCTGATTGGGTGCAGACCAGCCCCGTTTCGCGCGGTTGTCCTCCGGGGCGATGGCTGGGCGTGATTCGGGATAAGGGCTGTCAAGCGAGCGAAGTAGCGACTTCGGATGTCGACTGGGATCGTTCGGATGTTCGAGAGATCGAACGAACGCATCCCGGGTAGTCGAAATCCAACCATTGGTATCAGAGCCGGTTTATACGTTCTTTGTATTGTTTGCGAGTTTGTTTTGCACGATCACCCGATTATTATGGTCATTTTTTGTACTGTATGTTGTGGTGTGTTAAACTCTCGGGATTGTCGAGATCTTTTGGTTTTAACGTTGCTTGTTTGTAATAGTTTAAAACGACGGGTTGAGTCGTTTAGGGTTTTTCGTTTTTCGTTTATCCGGGTGTATAGGATCGATCATTCCTCTATAGGATCGATGCCGGAAGTAGTTAGTTTACTTATGTAATGTTACTGCTGCTTGGTGGATCGAGAGGAGATCGAAGGACGGACGAACGAGGGTCGAGGAGTCGAACCCGCGGCTGCTGTGCACAAACGGCGCCCGCTGGAGGGCAAACGGCGGTCGCCGTTTGCAGCTCCTCCAGCGACCGCTGTTCCTCAAACGGCGGGCGCTGTTTTGAGTTTTGGCAGCAGCGCCGCGGGGGTTCGACGGACATCACAGATCGCTTGTCGAGGGCCCGGGACGATACTCCAGTGGGAGGGGTTCGTCTCTTGGTCTTTAGACGAGTCGGTGATGGACCGAGACCTAGACGACCAACGAGACGAAGATCCGAGAAGACGTGCATCGAAGGATTTTAAGGGCCATAATAATCGGGCCACGTTAAATGCTTTTTGTGTGTTTACGTGCTTTATTGTGCTTTAAATTCATATGCATGCTTGTTAATCCCTTTCGTAAAAACTAAGTGGGATTGGAAACAATCCCGCGGTCTCCATTCTCTGTTTTGATGGTGATGTGTGTCGCTTACGAGTTGGCTTTAGTGTCATCCTCCCTATCGGATAAAGTTGACACACGGATATCACAGGATCAAAATTCGAATTCAATTCCATTTATAGAATTGAACACTTAAGTTTTTCAAAGCAATGCCTAATCTGTCTTTCAAAGACTAATTTCAACTCGACTCATTCTCACCCCGGGGAGTGGAATGGAGCCAAAGCGCTTGGTTATGTCGATAACACAGATTAGAGACATTCGAGTCATTTGATGACTAGATCGATTGTCTGGTTGGCTCCCTCACTTTGTGAGAGATAGGGCTCAATTGCATGATTGATCGCTGGTTAGAAACTTCGAGTTTCACTTACGAGATATCAAGCTTTGATTAACGAAATTTTGAAATTTATTAAATGGAATTCAATTAACAAAGTTGTTTGTTTAGTTAACGTCCACACTATCGTGGCTTACTAGACGGAAACAGAACTTTGGGTTAATTGAGGCTCGACAGTTATAGGAAATCGTAAAGGGACCGCATGTCAACGTAAACGTCCACACTAACGTGGCTTGCGGTGGGCGTGTAGTTTCGGAGCGGTTAACTTAGTACTGAGAAATGGTATACACTTAGGTACGCTTTACAGTATCCTCCCCATCGGAGTCACTGCTGTAATGATGTACGACCAAAGTAAAAGTCCAGTTATAAAATCGTTTGGACTAGTATACGTCCACATGAACGTGGCATGCTAGTCTGATGGGATTTTAGGATTGATTGGTAAATTTAATGATGTTAATTAAGGGAGTTAATATCGAATTAAATTTGGCAGTTTGATTTGTCTCTTTTATAGATATGGCACTCAACCCGCTGTCCATTATACTAAAAGAAAACAAACTCACTGGTCCAAACTATGTTGATTGGAAACGAAACTTGGACATTGTCCTAACTGCTGAGGAGTACAAATATGTACTCCATGAGGTTTGTCCTGATGAACCTATTGATACCTCCACTCCTGAGGAAAAGGAAGCTCATCGGAAGTGGGTCAAGGCTGATCAGATGGCGCGGTGCTACATTTTGGCTTCTATGTCAAATGTGCTGCAACATCAGCATGAGGCCATGACCACTGCCTATGATATGATGCTTAACCTCAAGGAGATGTTTGGTAGTCAGGATAGGGCAGCCAGGCAAGATGCTATGAGAAAACTCATGACGGCCACTATGTCTGAAGGAACGCCCGTGAGGGATCACGTTCTTAGGATGATAGGCTATCTAAATGAGATAGAGATTATGGGAGGAGCTATCGATGGGGAAACCCAGATCGATATAGTGCTCCAGTCTCTGCCTAGGAGTTTTGAGCAGTTCCGCCTGAACTATAACATGAACAAGAGGTTATATTCGTTGGAGGAACTCCTGACTGAACTCCAGGCGGCAGAGGGAATCTTTAAGAAATCTCATGCACTTGTGGCTGTGAAACTTCCTGGCCCTCCGGGGACTAAGAGGAAGAAGAAGCAAGGGCGGAAACCCAGTGGACCCAGCAATGGTGGACCACGGAATGGAGTGAACAAGCCCAAGGGCAAGTGTTTCCGTTGCAAGCAGTCTGGACATTGGAAGTCTAATTGTCCTCTCAGACAAGGAGGTATGAACTTTTCCTTAGTCACTGAAACATGTTTAGCGGTGTTATCCACCGGTACCTGGTGTGTGGATACGGGAGCCACTGATCATGTCTGCAATTCTTTGCAGGGGTTCCAGGAAACCCGGCGGCTTAGAGAGGGAGAGATCACTATCTACATGGGCAACGCTACGAAAGTGGCGGCAGTTGCAGTGGGAGATATTTATTTGTCTTTTAATAATAAAGTTTTGGTATTGAATAATTGTCTTTATGTACCGAATTTTAGAAAGAACCTTGTTTCGGTTTCTAAATTGGTTTTGAATGAATATTCTGTTTCTTTTGATAGTTCTGTTATTATCAAAAAGAATGGTGAGTATATCTGTTCTGGTACATTGATAGGCAACTTATATATACTGAATCCTGATTATTCCACGATGCAACGAGTAGAGTCAAATAACACATCTAGTACCAATAAGAGAAAGGAGCCTTCTAGAATGAATCAAAAGTACTTATGGCATCTTAGGCTAGGTCATATTAACTTGGACAGGATTCAAAGGTTGATAACTGATGGAATACTCAGTGGTGTGAAAGATGAGGACTTTCAAACCTGCGAATCATGCCTGGAAGGAAAAATGACCAAGCGACCCTTTAGTGATAAGGGGTATAGATCCAAGGAAGTACTAGAATTGATTCACTCTGATTTGTGCGGGCCTTTATCTGTCCAAGCGAGAGGAGGTTATGAATATTTCGTAACCTTCACTGATGATTACTCAAGGTATGGTTTTATATACCTGATGCGCCGCAAGAGCGAGTGCTTTGACAAGTTCAAGGAGTACAAAGCTCTTGTGGAGAACCTTCATGGTAAAACCATAAAGACTCTACGATCTGATCGTGGAGGAGAGTACCTCTCGAGAGAGTTTAAGGCGTACTTATTAGAGAATGGGATTGACTCCCAGATGACTGCACCATACACGCCCCAGCAGAATGGTGTAGCAGAAAGAAGGAATAGGACTCTTATGGAAATGGTAAGATCTATGATGAGTTTTTCAGAGCTACCAGTTTCGTTCTGGGGATATGCCTTGGAAACAGCGGCGTATATCCTGAACTTAGTTCCTTCTAAATCAGTCCCTAAGACGCCCTCGGAATTGTGGACCGGGCGAAAGCCAAATTTGAAACACATTCGGATCTGGGGTTGTCCAGCACATGTGCTGAAGCATGGGGCTGATAAGTTGGAATCTCGTTCAGATATTCGGTTGTTTATAGGATATCCTAGAGGAACGAAAGGTGGTCTATTTTATAGTCCTAAGGACCAGAAGATCGTTGTTAGCACCAACGCTCGGTTCTTGGAAGAGGATTATATAATGGACGACAATCCCAAGAGTGAGATAATACTTAACGAACTGAGAGGGGACGATCAAGGCTTAGATCCAACCGAACCGGGTGATACGCCACCACAATCTGCACCTGTAGTTACTGAGGTTACACCGGAGCCTCGTCGTAGTGGGAGGGTTGTTCGACAACCCGATAGGTTCATGTTTATAGGTGAGTCTTCGGACTTGTTACCTGGAGAACATGAAGCCGATCCCTGGACGTATGGCGAGGCGCTCAAAGATCAAGATGCTCAGTCTTGGCAAAAGACGATGAAATCTGAGATTGAATCAATGGATTCAAATCAGGTCTGGAATCTTGTAGCACCGCCCAAAGGTGTAAAAGCCATTGGTTGCAAGTGGGTGTACAAGAGAAAAAGAGGGTCTGACGGGAAGGTTGAAACCTTCAAGGCTAGGCTTGTTGCGAAGGGGTATACTCAGAAAGAAGGGATCGATTATGAGGAAACCTTTTCGCCGGTAGCTATGCTAAAGTCGATCCGGATTCTTTTGTCTATAGCATCTTATATGGATTATGAGGTGTGGCAAATGGACGTCAAGACAGCATTCTTGAATGGGAATCTTGACGAGACCATTTACATGAGACAGCCAGAAGGTTTCATCAAGAAAGGCCAAGAGCATCTAGTGTGTAAGCTAAACCGATCCATTTATGGATTGAAGCAAGCTTCTAGATCTTGGAACATGCGGTTTGATGAGGTTATCCAATCTTATGGATTCATTCAAAGCATGGACGAGTCGTGTGTATACCGGAGAAGTGACGGAAACAGTGTGGCGTTTCTCGTACTTTATGTAGATGACATCCTTCTAATTGGCAACAATGTGAAGATGTTATCGGACATAAAGGAATGGTTGTCCAAGCAATTCGATATGAAAGACTTAGGACAAGTTGGGCATGTTCTTGGGATCAAGGTTATAAGGGATCGCCGGAAAAGAACATTAAGCTTGTCCCAGGCTTCATATATTGATACGATTCTGGCTCGTTTCAACATGCAGAATTCCAAGAGAGGTGCTCAACCTTTCTGCCATGGAATTCATCTATCTAAAGACATGTGTCCCAAAACACAAAAGGAGATAGATTACATGAAGAAGGTTCCTTATGCTTTGGCAGTAGGAAGTCTAATGTATGCCATGTTGTGCACGAGACCTGATATCTGCTATGCCGTGGGCATGGTAGCTAGATATCAGAGTAACCCTGGACAGGGTCACTGGACTGCTGTAAAGAACATACTTAAGTACCTGCGAAGGACTAGGAATTATGTTCTGAGTTACAAAGCGTCCGAGTTGATTCCTATTGGTTACACAGACTCGGATTTTCAATCTGATAAGGATCAGCGAAAGTCTACATCAGGCTATGTGTTCACATTGGGAGGTGGAGCAGTCTCATGGAAGAGTGTTAAGCAGAAATGCATTTCGGACTCTACCATGGAAGCCGAATATGTAGCAGCCTCTGAGGCAGCTAAAGAATCGGTGTGGCTCCGGAACTTCCTTATGGACTTGGATGTGGTTCCTAAAATGCCTAGAGCTATCACAATTTATTGTGACAATAGCGGTGCAGTGGCTAATGCAAAGGAACCACGAGCCCACAATGCGAGTAAACACATAGATCGCAAGTACCACCTGATTAGAGACATCGTCAGGAGAGGCGATGCGGTTGTCACCAAGATTGCATCAGCGGATAACCTGGCTGGCCCCTTTACGAAGGCACTTCCAGCGGAAGCGTTCAAGAGACACGTGAAGGGGATGGGTATCGGATGTATGGTAGAGGGCAACTAGAGATTTAGTATAAGTGGGAGATTGATGGAGTTATATTCTAAATGTCTAGTTTAGTGACAATATGGAACTCCTTATCTGTGTCTTACATTATCTATTAATCAAACTGTCGGCATTTTGTCTATCATGTACTTGAATGCAATAGTCCTAGATACATACGTTGTAGACAGTATGGCGTGAGGAGACACGCGGAAGATCATACTGTCGGTTACTCGTATACTATCGAACAGAAGCTCACGACTTAGATGGACAGGGACAATCCATCGGTACGTCGTAGTGTGACTGGGTAATAGTTGGTCTTGACTATTATGTTACACTCGTACACTTGGTGTATTGAGCAGGACCACGGGAGGGCGTTCGATTTATACTAGTGGACGTAATCGAACTAGACCTCAGAATTACGGATATACGAATTCCTAATCCCTATATAATTATAGGTGCGTGTGTCCAATTCTCGGTTCTTTAACTTGCCAATGATTGAGACTAATTGATTAGTCGAGATACTCGGTAAATTCGGAATCGGAATTGTACACACGGCATGCTATAGATTATAGACAGGAAACCGTGTCCCGTTTATCGGGTTGATAACGTCCCCGAGATGAGCTCATAAAGTTTATCATGTAAATCCTGCAGGTGGATTTGTTCCACATGATAATAAGGATGAGTGGTACTAGTCTCGGATAATAAGAAACGAATTAATTTAATTATTAGTAATTAAATAAATTCGTGGACGTTCGATATCTTAAACACGGGGAAAGTCGTATATGTAATTTCGGCGGAAATATTATTGTTGAAATAATATTAAATTAATTTCGGGAATTCAATTATTATTTTATAGTGGAGTTAATAATAATTAAAATTGAAATCGATTAATTAAGGAATTGCGTTTACGTATTCCAAGTTAATTAATATTTCAATTTAGCCCTTAATTAATTTAACCTTGGGTCCCTAGTGTAGCTCTATTTAAACCCCCCCCCCCTTGCCCTCTCCTAAGACCTACATTTCGCCGCAACGTTTTATTTCAGCAGAGAAAAGAATTAATTGTTAGCGCAATAAAAACTTTTTCTCTGTTAAAATAAAGTTAACGCAAATAAATTATTTTCTCACCAGAGAATAATTCATACGGTGGTCTTGGAAAGGAGAGTGCAGACAAGGACGAATCCAGCGGATCGTTGCCCACACAACGGCTGGAGTCGGGCAGAGTCATACACTAGAAGCGTCTAAGGTCTCAACAATCGACCGAGAGGTATGAGATCGAATACTCTATTCCGCAATTTCATTCGATCTAATTTCTCGTTGATCATACATGAACGTAGATCGGATTCCGGGATCGTGGATCGTATTTCTCGACTACTGGGGGTTCTAGGACCTCCGGATCGGTAGTCGGATGAGGAAAAACGACCCGGAAACGAGCCCGGAACAGCAACGTCGCGTTGCTGTTCGCGGACGAACAGCGCCCGCTGGTGGGCAAACAGCGATCGCTATTTGCAGCTCCACCAGCGACCGCTGGTCTGCAATCAGCGGGCGCTGATTGGGTGCAGACCAGCCCCGTTTCGCGCGGTTGTCCTCCAGGGCGATGGCTGGGCGTGATTCGGGATAAGGGCTGTCAAGCGAGCGAAGTAGCGACTTCGGATGTCGACTGGGATCGTTCGGATGTTCGAGCGATCGAACGAACGCATCCCGGATAGTCGAAATCCAACAGCAGTTGCAGTGGAGGACATTTTATAGGATTTTATTTTGGGTTATTGCTTTTATGTACCTTTCATATTAGAAAGAACTTAGTTCTGGATTTCTAATGAATATATATTTTATTTCTTTTAATCATTTGATGGTTATAAGAAGAAATAAAGATATTATATATTCTGGTACATTAGCTAGCAATAAATAAATGATGAATCCTAAGTCCACCACGATGCAACAAACCGTAGTATGAAACTCGTTTTACTAATAAGAGATTTCTTTATTAAATCATTTATACTTGTGGATTCTTATGCTAAGTCATATTCAAATAAGAAGTTCAAAGGTCGAAAATTGATAGTTTGATCAATTAAGTTGAAGGAATGGACCTTCCGACCTATGAATCTAATTTGGAGGATAACATGACTAAGCAATCCTTTATGGATATAAGATATAAGATCCGGACAAGTATAAGAATTGATTGACTCTGATGTATGCAGACCTATGTCTACTCAGACAATAAGGTACGAGTACTTCATTTGATGATTACTCGAAAAATGGATTAGAATACCTGATGTGCCACAAAGGCAAGTGTTTTGACAAGTCAATGGACACAAAGCTATTGTGGAGAACCATCAAGGTATATCCATTTGTAGCCTGCGATTTAATCGCGGAGGCAAGTACCTGTCTGAGGAATGCATGGCATACTGATCAGAGATTGGGATTTGATCCCAAATAACTACACCATACACTGTTGTGTAGAAATGGTGTGTCGTAAACAAGAAATGGAACTCTTATAGAAATAGTAAAATCATGAATTATACGGAACTACCTGTGTTCTATGGATATGTCTGGAAACAACGGCGCATTCAAATGCGGTTGTAGAATATCCTAGAAGAACAAAAGATGTGTGTTCAATAGTACTATGAACCAGTAGGACGTTATAAGTTCTAACGCCCGGTTCTTAGAGAAAGACTATATGATGAACCACAAGCCCAAAGTGACGTGATACTTTGAAATGAGAGAGAACGAAGAAGACTGGAAACCAGCAGAACCGAGTAGTGGTACACAACTAACTGCACCTACTGTTATTACTGTTTATACACCGGAATGCCGTTGTAGTGGGAGGTTGTGGATCAACTAGAGATATTCATAAGACTAGGAGAGTCTTCGGACTCCGGACCTAGTATACATGAAATCGATCCCTAGATCTACATGGAGGCAGTACTAGATCTAAATGTGCTCTCTTGGAAAGCAATAAGGATTATTGCTAAGAGGCAAGATCATTTAGAGTACAAGCTTAGTTGATCCAATTATGGATTGAAACAAAGCATTGCGTTCGTGGTACTTGCAAATTGATGAGAGATTCCAATTTATGGATTCATCAAAGCATAGACGAATCGTGTGTATTGGAAACGTGATGGAACAAGGTGGTGTTTCTTGGGTTTTATGTAGAGAACATTCTTATCATTGGTAACAATGTAAAGATGTTGTCAAGACATAAAATGAGGTTGTCTAGATAAATCAATATTAAAGATATAGGAAGAAGTTGGACATGTTCTTGAGATCTTGGATCTCTGGGAAAGAACATTGTACTTCTCCTGGACATCTTACATATATATGATTATGGTTCGTTTTAACATGCAAGATTCCGAGAAAGGTTCGTAACCTTTCAGATACGGAATGCATCTATCTAAGGATATGTGTTTTGAAACACAAAAGGAGATAGAAGCAATAAAAGCGGTTTCCTACACTTTAAGTGTGGAAAGCTTAAGTGATGCGATGTTGAAAACGAGAACCTGATATCGGCTATGCAGTTAGCATAGTGGGAGGATATCAAGGTAATCCTGGAAAGGAATATTCGACTGCTGTAAAAGTACTTTCGAAGTACTATTCTAGACTACAAAGCAGACGAGCATTTCCTTTGGATTACATTCTCTTAGATTTCTAATCAAATGAGGACCGGTGAAAGTCGATATCAGGCTATGTGTTTCACTATTAAAGGAGAAGGAGTTTTAACATGGAAGAGTGATAAGCATGATTCTTTTCGGACTCTGCCATGGGTAACCAAATAGCGGCCTCAGAGGCAGCGGAAGTTTTGGTATAGCTCCGGGATAATCTCTGGGACTTAGATGTGATTCTTAATTTGCCAAAGGCTATGTAAATAGCGGTGCGATGGCAAATGGTAAGTAATCACAAGTCCATAAGTGTAAGATAACACATAGAGCAAGTACCACCTGATACGAGTCATCGTCGAGGGAGACGACGCTGTAGTCACCAAGATAACTTCAGAGCGACAACCTAGATTGCTCATTCACATAGTACTTCTTGGAAGTACAACTTAAGCACGTGATGAGTATGGGAGTCGGGAGTTTGGAGGAAATGACTAGACCTTAGTACAAGTGGGAGATTGTTGGAGTTGTGTACTTAATGTCTAGATTTAAGTAACGGAAACTCACGATCCATTGCCACTAATCTATTTAATTAAATAAACAATTATTTGCGTTTAATTATTTATAATTAAATATATGCAAATTATAGTCCTGGATTCTATACGTTGTAGTTAGTATGGTGTGTCGGGCCCACACAGAAGATCATACTATCGGTTACTCGTATTTAATCGAACAGTTGCTCACGACCTAGATGGACACGGACCAATCCATCGGTATAGTCGTTGTGTGAGAGAGAAAATAATCTGTCTTGATTATTTTATCACACTTGTACACTTGGTGTATTGAGCGGATCTGCTTGAGATTTATCGATTAGGATTGCTGGCGATAATCGATTTAAATTTTATTCTTAATCCCCGATACTATTGCGGGTGTGTATATTTAATATAAGTGACTTTAATTTACCAAAGGAATTAACCGATTTAATTATTGGGTTAATTACCGGTTAAGTTGGGTCACTATATTTTATATATGACATGCCGTGAATACTTGACGGGAAAGTGTATCCCGTAAGGGTTGATAATATCCCCGAGATGAGTTCATAAGGAATTATTATGTAAACCCTGCAGGTGGATTCGTTCCGCATAATAATTAAGGTTGAATGGTACTAGTCTCGGAAATAAGAGATGAATAAATAAATTAGCAATAAATTAATTTTATTCATGGATATTTATATCTTAAATACACGGAATAAATAATACTACCGGAGAAATATTATTTGATATAATATGGTTTAATATTGGGAGTGCAATTAATTTATATAGTGGAAAATAAATTAATTAATATTAATGGGATTAATAGATTTGGGCTTGGGCTCAATTTAATCATTAATATTGGAAGCCCAATATTCCACCTCCTTAAGATCCCCTACGTAGCCTATAAAAGCACTACATGGTCTTCTCTATTCTCTAATAATATAACTTGAAGATCACAATTCTAGAGAGAGAAAGTAGAGAGGGAGATCCATGGAGTTCGGTAGATCGTCGCACACACGACGTCCGAGCTAGTGCAAGGAATACGTGGGAAGATCTCAAGGTCGTCAAATTGAGTTCTTCGTTTTTCCGAACAACGAGAACGAGGTAAATAGTAAAACCCTCTTTATGATTTAATCGTTTAATTATCGTGAAAATATCATGAACCAAGATCCGAGGGATGAACTCAAAGGCGAGGACAAACCAGGCGGTGGTGGTTAAACCACTGGACCGCCGGCGGTTTGTGGATCCCCGCCCAAGAGGGGCTGTCGGGCGTGAGCCTCGGCTGGAGCCGAGGGCTCGATCGAGCTAGGCTCGATCTCCCCGTACGGCGTCGCCGCGATCTACGGGAGTTCCCGTAGCGGGCACGCGGGCGACGCGAGTCGCGTACAGGGCGTGCCCAGCGGGCTGCTGGGAGCAGCCCGTGCGACTCGTACGGGGCAGCCACCTCCCGTGAGCAGCGAGTCGAGGACTCGCTGCGGGGCTGCTAAGAGCAGCCCCGGCGGTTGCCGTGAGCAACCGCGAGCCCCTTGTGGGGGCTCGGCTGGATACACGCGGGCTTGCTCGCGTGTGGTGTTCGGTTGAGCCCGCCTCCTCGTGGCGTGCTCGTTCTCCGGCGGTCGGGATTTCGATTGGGTTGTCGGTTCCGCAATTTTTGACAATCCGGATATTAGATTTCCGAAGGATTTCGGTCGGAATTAATTAGATAATTTATTTATTTAAATTTATTAATTCCGGGATATCGATTTCCAACATCTCCTTCACAACTCTCTAGAACTATCAACTATTGATATTCTTGTCTTGTCTTGTCTTGTTCTAATTGTGAAGACCATGTAGTGCTTTTATAGGATACGTAGGGGATCTAAAGGAGGTGAATATTGGGCTTCCCATGAATTAATTAAATAGAGCCCAAGACCAAGTCTATTAATTAATTCATGAATTATATAATTACCACCACTATATAAATATAATTGCACTCCCAATAATTAACCATATTATATCAAATAATATTATCTCTCCGGTAGTATTATTTATTCCGTGTGTTTAAGATAAAAATGTCCATGAATAAAATTAATTTATTGCTAATTAATTAATTCATCTATTGTATCCGAGACTAGTACCATTCAACTTTAATTATTATGCGGAACAAATTCACCTGCAGGGTTTACATAATAATTCCTTATGAACTCATCTCGGGGACATTATCAACCCTTATCGGGACACACTTTTCCGTCAAGAATTCACGGCATGTCATACATAAAATACTGTGACCCAACTTTACCGGTAATTGACCGGTTATTCTAATCAGTCAGTTCATTTGGAAAATCAAAGTCACTAATATTAAATGCACACACCCGCAATAATATCAGGGATTAAGAATAAAATACTCAGACATTTACATCGATTATCAAAGGCAATCCTAATCGATAAATCTCAAGCGATCCGCTCAATACACCAAGTGTACAAGTATGATAAAATAATCAAGACCAATTATTTTCTCACTCATACAACGACTATACCGATGGATTGGTCCCTGTCCATCTAGGTCGTGAGCAACTGTTCGATTATATACGAGTAATCGATAGTATGATCTTCCGTGTGATGACGCACACCATACTAACTACAACGTATATAATCTAGGACTATAATTTGCATATATTTAATTATAAATAATTAAACGCAAACAATCGTTTATTTATTTAAATAGATTAAATGCTTTGTTCCGGGAGTTTACGTTACTTAAATCTAGACATTAAGTATACAACTCCGTCAATCTCCCACTTATACTAAGGTCTAGTCATTTCCCCCAAACTTCCGACTCCCATACTCTTCACTTGCTTGATATGCACTTCCAAGAAGTGCCTTGTGAAAGAGCAATCTAGATTGTCGTTCTGAAGTTATCTTGGTGACTACAGCGTCGTCTCTCCTGACGATGACTCGTATCAGGTGGTACTTGCGCTCTATGTGTTATCTTACACTTATGGACTTGTGATTTCTTACGTTTGCCATTGCACCGCTATTCACATAGCCTTTGGTAAACTAAGAATCACATCTAAGTCCCAGAGGTTATCCCGGAGCCATACCAAAACTTCCGCTGCCTCTGAGGCCGCTATTTGGTTACCCATGGTAGAGTCCGAAAAAGCATTGTGCTTATCACTCTTCCATGTTAAAGCTCCACCTCCTTTTAATAGTGAAACACATAGCCTGATATCGACTTACACCGATCCTCCTCTGATCTTAGAAAATGTAATCTAAAGGAAAAGCTCGTCTGCTTCGTAGTCTAGAACAGTACTTCGAAAGTACTTTTACAGCAGTCGAATATTCCTTTCCAGGATTACCTTGATATCCTCCCACTATGCTAACCGCATAGTCGATATCAGGTTCTCGTTTTTCAACATCGCATTTTATTAAGCTTTCTACACTCAAAGTGTATGAAACCGCTTTAATTGCTTATATCTCCTTTTGTGTTTCCCAAACACATATCCTTAGATAGATGCATTCCGTATCTAAAAGGTAACAAACCTTTCTCGGAATCTTGCACGTTAAAACGAACCATAATCATATCTATGTAAGAAGTCCAGGAGGAAGTACAATGTTCTTTCCTAGAGATCCATGATCTCAAGAACATGTCCAACTTCTTCCTACATCTTTCATATCGATTTATCTAGACAATCATCATTCTATGTCTGACAACATCTTTACATTTGCCAATGATAAGAATGTTATCTACATAAAACCCGAGAAACACCACCTTGTTCCATCACGTTTCCAATACACACGAGTCGTCTATGCTTTTGATGAATCCATAAAATGGACTATCAAATCACAAGTTCCACGATCTTTAAGCTTTCCTTTAATCCATCAATGGATTAACTAAGCTTGTACTCTAAATGATCTTGTCTCTTAGCAATAATCCTTATTGCTTTCTAAGAAGCACATTTAGATCCAGTACCGCCTCTATGTAGATTCAGGGATCGATTTCATGTATACTAGGTCCAGAGTCCGAAGACTCTCCTAGTCTTATGAATATCTTCGGTTGTCACACAACCTCCCACTACAACGGCATTCCGGTGTATAAACAGTAATAACAGTAGGTGCAGTTAGTGGTGTACCGTTACTCGGTTCGGCTGGTTTTCAGTCTTCTTCGTTCTCTCTCATTTCAAAGTATTACGTCATTTTGGGCTTGTGGTTCATCACATAGTCTTTCTCTAAGAACCGGACGTTAGAACTTATAACGTCCTTCTGGTTCATAGTACTATTGAACACACAACTTTTTGTTCTTCTAGAATATTCCACAACCGCATTGAATGCGCCGTTGTTTCCTAACATATCCATAGAACACAGGTAGTTCCGAATAACTTGTCTTTTACTATTTCTATAAGAGTTCCATTTCTTTTTTCCGACACACCATTTCTACCCAATAGTGTATGGTGTAGTCATTTGGGATCAAATCTCAATCTCTGATTAGTATGCCATGTATTCCTCAGACAGGTACTTGCCTCCGCGATCAAATCGCAGACTTTCTATGGATATACTTTGATGGTTCTCCACAATAGCTTTGTGTCTATTGACTTGTCAAAACACTTGCTTTTGTGGCACATCAGGTATTCTAATCCATTTCTTGAGTAATCATCAAATGAAGTACTCGTACCTTCTTGTCTGAGTAGACATTGTCTGCATACATCAGAGTCAATCAATTCTAATACTTGTCCGGCTCTTATATCTTATATCCATAAAGGATTGCTTAGTCATGTTATCTTCCAAATTAGATTCATAGGTCGGAAGATCCACTCCTTCAACTTAATTCATCAAACTATCAAGTTTTGACCTTTGAATTCTTATTTGAAAAAATGACTTAGCATAAGAATCCACAAGTATAAATGATTTAATAAAGAAATCTCTTATTAGTAAAACGAGTTATATAAAAGGGTTTGTTGCATCGTGGTAGACTCAAGATTCTTCATTTATATATTGCAAACTAATGTACTAGAATAGATAATATCATTATTTCTCTCCATAACCATCAAATGATTAAAAGAAATAAAACATCCATTCATTAAATTTCAGAAACCCAGAACAAAGTTCTTTCTAAAATTTCAAGGGTACATAAAGCAATAAATCAAGATGAAAATCCTATATCTATGAAGATATATGTCCTCCACTACAACAGCTGCCTCCTTCACAGCATTGCCCATGTAGACTACGATCTTTTTCTTTTCCAAGTCATCAGGTTTCCTAGAACCTCTGCACAAACCGTCAGTGGTTCCATATCTACACACCAGGTTCTGGTAGATAATACTGCTGACTATGTTTTATGACTAAAGAAAAATTTCGTAGCTTTGAGAGGATAATCAGACTTCCAGTACCCAGACTGTTTGCATCGAGAATACTTGCCTATTGGCTTTCTCGTTCCATCTCGTGGTCCAAGTCACTTAGGACCACTGGGTTTCTTTGCTTGCTTTTCCTTTTCCCCGATCTTGCCCTTAGGTTCGAAATCTTTGGAATTGGCTACAAGAGCTTGCGATTTCCGTCTCAACTCGTCTAAAAGGTCCATCATCTAAAAAACGTGTTCAAGCGTTTCATCGAATCGCCTCTTGTTTAGCCTCTACGTCATGTCTAAACATCAACTTGAGTTTGAACATGATATCATAATCAGTGATTATTGCAAAAGCATTTTCCCACTTCTTAAAACCAGTCATTTCCTCATCAGTTGAGACATTTGTAGGCTCGGGAGGACAAAGCTCACTGAGTACAAACTTGTACTCTTCAACAGTTTGGGCAATGTCCAGATTTCTATTCCAATCAATACATTCAGGGACCAGTGAGTTAAATTCCTTAAGTATCACATAAAGTGGGTTCAAAGTCATTCTTAACCTATGAGCACATATAACAACAAACAATTGATTTAATTTCCGATATTATCTCCCTCAAATAATATCATTAAATCACTAATCACGTCTAAAATCCCATCAGATATGGCAAGCCACGTTGTGTGGACGTTTACCTATCCAAACGATCTAGCAATTAGATTTGCTTCGGTCGTACATCAATTATAGCGTAACTTCGTTGGGAAGGATACTATAAAGCGTACCTAAGTGTAAATCATTACTCAGTACTAAGGTGAGTCGTTTGGAACCGCAACATCACCGCAAGCCACGTTGTGTGGACGTTTACGATAACTCACAATCCTTCACAACTCCCTATAACTGTCTACATTAATTAATCCAAAATCCGTCGATATAGCAAGCCACGTTGTGTGGACGTTTACTATACCAAGAGATTTTTATAATTGACTCCCAATTACTTGATCCATTCAATCTTGTAAATCAAGACGCGGAGAATCATAAGTGAAACTCGAAGTTTCTTACCAGTGATTCACCATGCGAACAACCCTATCTCTCATAGAACGAGGGAGCCGAGCAGACAATCGATCCACTTCAAAAATGGTACGAAAGTCTCTAATTTGTGTCATCCACGTGGCCAAGTGGCTTTGGCTCCATTCCACTCCCCGTGGTGAGAATGAGTCGACTTGAAATCAGTTTCAAAAAGACAAATTAGGCATTGTTTGATAAACTTAATCAATGTTTCTCGTAAGAGGAATTACAAGAATTCTCCTCCAATGACTTGTCTATACGAACTTCAAAAGTCCATATATGTCACCAAGAGAACAACAATGGAGACCATGACATTGTTTCCAATCCCTCTCCCACTTAGCTTTTTACAATAAAGGGATACGCTATCTAATGCATAATTAAATACACATAAGCATGCATACATGAAATAAAGCAAATAGAATATCACATAATCAAAATAATACGAGAATATTATTTTCCGACTATTATGGCTTTATTCCATCCCCGTACGCATCTTCTAGTCTTCAGCCTTCCTTCTTGAATGCTCCATGTGACGGGAATATTAATTCCAATATTTAAATCTATTTATTTTTAATAAATCCAAAAGATACTTAATTCGAAAATTAAGTCAATCGAATAAATCAAAAATTAAATTAAATAACATTAATATTTTTATTATTTTTATTTCCCTTTTCTAATTCCATTAAATCTCTAGAATCCTATCGAAGACCCACTTGGAATATTCTAGAAGATTTCCATAATGGAATAAGGAAATAAAATAATTTAGGACTCCTAATCCTTCCAAATTAATTCATTTCCTTTTCTATTAAAAATTCCATAAAGGAATAATTAAATAAGGAAAAATTAATTAAGGACTTTTAAAACTTTCCAAATTAATTATTTTACTAATCCATTAAAAATTCCATAAAGGAATAATTAAATTAGGAAGACCAAATTAATTCTAAATTTATTTTTTTTCCTAATCCATGAATATTCCCAAGAAGAGGAATAATCAATAAGGAAAAATAAATTTATTCTAAATTTATTCTTTTCCTATTTTATGAGAATTCCAAAAATAGGAATACTCAAAATAGGAAAACCGAATAATTTAGGAAAGTTGGATCTCGGCGGGAGAGCACGAGATCACAAGGACCCCGCGCCCCCACCCCTCGATCGCCGGCCATGGGGAGAGCACCGCCGCCGCCCCAGCCACGCGCCACCACCACCGGTGGCTAGGCGAGGCCGAGAACCGCGGGCAGCCCCCTCCTTCACCATCGATTGATCGACCCTTCAAGGGGTTCGATTATGGTGTTGATCGATCCCGGAATCCTCCCTCTCATCGTCTCCTCCGTCACACGTCTTCTCCGGCGGTCGTTTCGGCATCGATCCAACGTAAATAATATTACAAAATAAATTTACAATTATCCGGTATCGATTCTATACATGAAATCGACCCTATACAATTTCCGGAAAAAGTAGAATGTAATAATAAATCCTAAATTCGGTCAACCCCAGAATTTTTACTATTACAAGCATTCACCACACATAAAACGAATCTCGACATGTCCGAGAGTTTAAAAATCAAACCATTACGACAAAATAATTAAACGAATAATTCTTAACAAGCCATAATAGTCGGAAACCCTGCAACGTAAAACAATTTATCGTATATACACATGAACTAGAACCAACGCTCTGATACCAATTGTTGGAAATCGATATCCCGATGTTAACGAAATTGCGGAAACATAACCGCGATCAAAATCCCTTCGCGGAAAACACCGCGAACCACCGCACGAGCCAGAGCCCGCCCGAACTGTTGGAAATCGATATCCCGGAATTAATAAATTTAATTTAATAAATTATCTAATTAATTCCGACTGAAATCCTTTGGAGATCGAATATCCGGAGTTTTCAAAGTTGCGGAACAACAACTCCAATCGACTCCCGGTTGCCGGAAACCCGCCACGAACCACCACGAAGAGAAACCCAATCGAAACCCTAACCGCGGGGATAGCCCGCGGCTGTCCGGTCGAGCTCCCGCGTGGGGCTCGCGGCTGTTCGTAGCAGCCGTGCGGTGCTGCCCAGCCATGCCTCGGGTGATCGCACATCCGCCACGATCAAAATCGTGGCATGCGATCACCACAGCCCGCCGCCGCGCGAGCGGCGGTCCAGCCGCGCGAGCGGTGATCTCGCCGTGCAAGCGGCGCTGAGCAATTGTACAGGCTTCTCCCAGCAGCCCGCTGGTTGTCCCCTGACGAGGCTCGCATCGCACGCGAGCCCGCTGCGGGAGAACCCGCAGCTCGCGTCGAGCCCATCCGGACGATCGAGCACGCGCTCGATCGAGTCTCGGCGTCCAGCCGAGGCTCGCCCCTCTCGACCCTCTCTTGCTCGAGTCGTTGAGCCGCCGGCGGTTCGGTGATCTTCGATCACCACCGACCGGTTCAACCTCGACATGGGTCGCGTTCTCGGATCTTGGTTCAAGGTATTTTCACGATAAATAAACGATTAAATCATAAAGAGAGTTTTACGATTTACCTCGTTCTCGTTGTTCGGAGAAACGAAGAACTTTTGATGACCTTGAAGTCTTCCCACGTATTCCTTGCACTAGCTTGAACGTCGGGGTGGGCGACGATCTATCAAGCTTCCATGGATCACCTTCTCTCTCTAGAATTGTGTCTTTAGACTTATGAAAGAAGAGAAGACCTTAGGAGTGCTTTTATAGGCTACGTAAGGGGACCTTAAGGAGGTGAAATATTGGGCTTCCAATATTAATGATTAAATTGAGCCCAAACCCAAATATATTAATCCATTAATATTAATTATATAATTACTTCCACTATATAAATATAATTGCACTCCCAATATTCACCATTTTATATCAAATAATATTCTCCGGTAGTATTATTTGTTGGAAATCGATATCCCGAAATTAATAAATTTAAATAAATAAATTATCTAATTAATTCCGACCGAAATCCTTTGGAGATCGAATATCCGGATTGTCAAAATTGCGGAACCGACAACCCAATCTCAATCCCTTCGCCGGAAACCACCGCAAACCACCACGCATGACCGGAGCCCGACCAAGGTGGCCGCCGTGGGATGAACCCACGGCAAACCCTAGCCGAACCCCATGGAGGGGTTCGCGATCGCGGTTGCGCGATCGCCGGGATGCCAAGCATCCCTGGGGCTGCTCGGAGCAACCCCCCGGCGGTGAGTCCGGCGACTCACCGCCACCGCCGGTCGAGGAGGGCGGTCTGCCCAGCAGACCCGCCGCGGCTCCAGCCGCGGCTGCCTAGCGATCGAAACTACGGGGTCCGATCGCTCGCCCCGGCGTCCAGCCGGGGCTCCTCTTTGCATGCGCCGCCAGGAGCGGTGGGGTTCCGCCACGGCACCAGGCCGTGGCACCCCGCGATCGGCGTCCAGCCAGGGCTTCTCCTATATCCGACGGCGATCGAACCCTAGGGTTTCGATCGCCACCCTCGGCCTAGCTGAGGGTTTTGCCGCGTGCATGCGCACGATCCCCACCGTGGGTCCGCCGATCGCGGTGGTCCGGTGGTCATCGTCGACCACCACCATGCGTTCGGCCCTCGGTCCGGGGTTCGTCCTTCGGATCTTGGTTCATGATATTTTTACGATTATTAAACGATAAAATCATAAAGAGGGTTTTACGATTTACCTCGTTCACGTTGTTCGGAAAAACGAAGAACTCAATTTGAAGACCTTGAGATCTTCCCACGTATTCCTTGCACTAGCTCGGACGTCGTGTGGGCGACGATCTTCCTAACTCCATGGATCTCCCTCTCTACTTTCTCTCTCTAGAATTGTGATCTTCAAGTTATGAGAATAGAGAAGAACCATGTAGTGCTTTTATAGGCTACGTAGGGGATCTTAAGGAGGTGGAATATTGGGCTTCCAATATTAATGATTAAATTGAGCCCAAGCCCAAATCTATTAATCCCATTAATATTAATTAATTTATTTTCCATTATATAAATTAATTGCACTCCCAATATTAAACCATATTATATCAAATAATATTTCTCCGGTAGTATTATTTATTCCGTGCGTTTAAGATAGAAATGTCCATGAATAAAATTAATTTATTGCTAATTAATTTATTCATCTCTTGTAACCGAGACTAGTACCATTCATCCTTAATTATTATGCGGAACAAATCCACCTACAGGGTTTACATAATAATTCCTTATGAACTCATCTCGGGGACATTATCAACCCTTACCGGGACACACTTTCCCGTCAAGTATTCACGGCATGTCATATATAAAATATAGCGACCCAACTTAACCGGTAATTGACCCAATAATTAAACCGGTCAATTCCTTTGGAAAATCAATGTCACTTATATTAAATATACACACCCGCGGGGATTAAGAATAAAATACACTGAGATTTAAATCGATTATCTAAGGCAATCCTAATCGATAAATCTCAAGCGATCCGCCCAATACACCAAGTGTACAAGTGTGATAAAATAATCAAGACAGATTATTTTCTCTCTCACAAAACGACTATACCAATGGATTGGTCCGTGTCCATCTAGGTCGTGAGCAACTGTTCGATAAAATACGAGTAACCGATAGTATGATCTTCTGTGTGGGCCCGACACACCATACTAACTACAACGTATAGAATCTAGGACTATAATTTGCATATATTTAATTATAAATAATTAAACGCAAATAATTGTTTATTTCTTTAAATAGATTAGTGGCAATGGATCGTGAGTTTCCGTTACTTAAATCTAGACATTAAGTACACAACTCCAACAATCTCCCACTTGTACTAAGGTCTAGTCATTTCCTCCAAACTCCCGACTTCCATACTCATCACGTGCTTAAGTTGTACTTCCAAGAAGTACCATGTGAATGAGCAATCTAGGTTGCCGCTCTGAAGTTATCTTGGTGACTACAGCGTCGTCTTCCCTGACGATGATTCGTATCAGGTGGTACTTGCTCTATGTGTTATCTTATACTTATGGACTTATGATTTCGTACCATTTGCCATCGCACCGCTATTTACATAGCCTTTGGCAAATTAAGAATCACATCTAAGTCCCAGAGATTATCCCGGAGCTATACCAAAACTTCCGCTGCCTCTGAGGCCGTTATTTGGTTACCCATGGCAGAGTCCGAAAAGCATCGTGCTTATCACTCTTCCATGTTAAAACTCCTTCTCCTTTATGATGGAGTTGTATTCTAAATGTCTAGTTTAGTGCAAATACGGAACTCCTTATCTATACCTTAATTCGAGATATGATTCAAGCATGATTGCATTTAATGCAATAGTCCTTGATGTATACGTTGTAGACAGTATGGCGTGAGGAGACACGCGGAAGATCATACTGTCGGTTACTCGTATACTATCGAACAGTAGCTCACGACTTAGATGGACAGGGACAATCCATCGGTACGTCGTAGTGTGACTGGTAGATAGTCGGTCTTGACTATCATGTTACACTCGTACACTTGGTGTATTGAGCAGGACCACGGGAGGGCGTTCGATTTATACTAATCGCAGTAATCGAACTAGACCTCAGATATTGCGGATATACGAATTCCTAATCCCTATATAATTATAGGTGTGTGTGTCCAGTTCTCGGTTCTTTGACTTACTAGTGAGTGAGACTAATTGACTAGTCAATATTCTCGGTAAATTGGGAATCAGAATTGTACACACGGCATGCTATAGATTATAGACAGGAAACCGTGTCCCGTTTATCGGGTTGATGATGTCCCCGAGATGAGCTCATAAAGTTTATCATGTAAACCCTGCAGGTGGATTCGTTCCACATGATAATAAGGATGAGTGGTACTAGTCTCGGATAATAAGAAACGAATTAATTTAATTATTAGTAATTAAAGTTAATTCGTGGACATTCGATATCTTAAACACGGGGAAAGTCGTATATGTAATTTCGGCGGAAATATTATTGTTGATATAATATTAAATTAATTTCGGGAATTCAATTATTATTTTATAGTGGAATTAATAATAATTAAATTTGAAATCGATTAATTAAGGAATTGCTTTTAAGTATTCCAAGTTAATTAATATTTCATTTTAGCCCCTAATTAATTTACCTAAGAGGTCCCTAGTGTAACTCTATTTAACCCCCCCCCCCCCTTGCCCTCTCCTAAACCTACAGAACGCCGCAACAATTCATTTCAGCAGAGAAAATAATTGCGTTAGCGCAATTAAGATTTTTCTCTGTTAAAATTAATTTGTTAACGCAAATAAAATTATTCTCAGAGAATAATTTATTACGCTGGTTTGAGAAAGGAGAGAGCAGAAAAGGGAGACCCAACGGATCGTTGCCCACACAACGGTTGGAGTCGGGAAGAGGCATACGCTAGCAATCGCTAAGGTCTCAACAATTCGGCTCCTCCGAATCACGCGACAAAGGTATGAGATCGAACCCTTTTTCCGCAATTTTCGATCTCATAATTCGTTAAAAATACATCGAACGAACGATCGGGTTCCGGGAGTCGTGGTACGTGTTCCTCGACTACTGGGGGGTCAAGGACCTCCGGAACGGTGGTCGGAAGAGGAAAAACGGACCAGAAACGAGCCCGGAACAGCAGCAGCGCGCTGCTGTTCGTCACGGGCAACGCCCGCTGGAAGCAGGGCAACGCCCGCTGCCCAGGGACTCTCCAGCGCCCGCTGGTGGTGGAGCAGCGGCCGCTGAACGTGAACAGCGGCCGCTGGTGGCGGGGCAGCGCCCGCTGGCTGCAGCAGGCAGCTTCCGGTTTGCGCGGTTGCGCCTCGTGCGCGGCGGCTGGGCGTGAATCGGCTGCGGGGTTTCGTTGTTAGCGTAGAGCTGTCACATGAGGTCGACTGGGCGTGTTCGGATGTTCGAGTGATCGAACGGACACGTCCCGGGTAGTCGATTTCCAACAATTTGGTATCAGAGCCGGTTTTGTCGATTCGTTGTATTTTTGCGAGATTTGTTTTGCAGGTTCGAACCCGATTATTATGGCCATTGTTATTGTGCTGTTTGATGTGGTTTGTTAAACTCTCGGGGTTGTCGAGATCTTTGTTTTTTTTGAATCGTTGCATGTTTGTAATAGTTTAAACGACGGGTTGAGTCGTTTAGGTTCTATTTATCGTTTTCGTTTTATCCGGATGTATAGGAAAGATCATTCTGTATAGGATCGATGCCGGAAGTAGTTAGTTTTACTTATGTAATGTTACTGTTACTTGGTGAATCGAGAGAAGATCGAAGGCCGGACGAACGAGGGTCGAGAAGTCGAACCCGCAGCAGGCTGTGCACAAACGGCGCCCGCTGGAGGGCAAACAGCGGTCGCTGTTTGCAGCTCCTCCAGCGAGCGCTGGATATAGGGCAGCGCCCGCTGCCCTAGGTTTGGCAGCAGCGCCGCGGGGGTTCGACGGACATCACGGAACGCTCGTTTTTGCCCGGGACGATACTCCAGTGGGAGGGGTTCGTCTCTTGGCACTTAGACGAGTCGGTGGTGGACCGAGACCGAGATGAGCAACGAGACGAAGATCCGAGAAGACGTGCATGGAAGATATTTAAAGGCCATAATAATCGGGGCCACGTTAAATGCTTTTTGTGTGTTTACGTGCTTTTCTTATGCTTTATTTATTTATGCATGTTTTCCCTTTCGTAAAATACTAAGTGGGAGAGGGATTGGAAACAATCCCGCGTTCTCCATTCTCTGTTTTGATAGTGATGTGTGTCACTTACGAGTTGGCTTTAGTGTCATCCTCCCTATCGGGTAAAGTCGACACACAGATATCACTGGATCAAAATTCGAATTTAAAATCCACTTATAAAATTGAAAAATTATATTTCTCGAAAGCAATGCCTAATCTGTCATTCAAAGACTAATTTCAACTCGACTCATTCTCACCCCGGGGAGTGGAATGGAGCCAAAGCACTTGGTTATGTCGATGACACAGATTAGAGACATTCGAGTCATTCGATGACTAGATCGATTGTCCGGTTGGCTCCCTCACCTAGTGAGAGATAGGGCTCAATTGCATGATTGATCGCTGGTTAGAAACTTCACTTACGAGATATCAAGCTTTGATTAATAAAATTGTGAAATTTAATAAATGTAAGAGTCAATTAACAAAGTTGTTTGTTTTAGTAAACGTCCACACTATCGTGGCTTGCTAAATGGAAACAGTACTTTGGGTTAATTGAGACTCTACGACATTTAAATAAGTAGGATTCAATTAATAAAGTTGTTTGTTTAGTAAACGTCCACACTAACGTGGCTTGCTAGATGGAAACGGAACTTTGGGATTAATTGAGGCTCGACAGTTATAGAAAGTCGTGGAGGACCGCATGTCAACGTAAACGTCCACATGAACGTGGCTTGCGGTGGACATGTAGTTCCCGAGCGGTGGACATAGTACTGAGAAATGGTAGACACTTAGGTACGCTTTATAGTATCCTCCCCATCGGAGTCACTGCTATAATGATGTACGACCGAAGTGAAATCCAATCATAAAATCATTTGGACTGGTAAACATCCACAAGAACGTGGCTTGCTATATCTGATGGGATTTTGGAAATGATTGGTAGTTTAATGATATCACTTGAGGGAAATGATATCGAATTAAACTCATGGTTTGTTTTATATGGTATTATTCCCATTAAAAGTCAACAAACTCACTGAACCTGATTGTATGGATTGGAGAAGAAACTTGGACATTGTCCTAACTGCAGAGGAGTACAAATATGTACTCCAAGTCAATAGACTTGCTGAACCAAATGATGCTTCCACTACTGAGGAAAGGAAGCTCATTGGAAATGGATCAAGGCTATGAGATGACGCGGAACTACATTATGGTTTTCATGTCAAATGTGCTGCGACATCGGGATCATGCCATGACCATTACCTGTGATATGATGCTTAACCTCAAGAAGTTTTTGGTTATCAGGACAGGACAGCCGGGCAAGATGAAATGAGGCAACTCATGACAGCCATCATGTCGGAATGAACGCCCGTGAGGGATCACGTTCTTAGAATGATGGGCTATCTTAATGAGATAGAGATTCTGGGAACAATTATCAATGGGGTAACCCAGGTTGATTTTGTGCTCCAGTCTCTGCCGAGAAGTTTTGAACTTCAAGTGGCTGAGGGAATCTTTAAGGGCTCTCAAAACACTTGTGGCTGAGAAATTGGCTCTTCCTAGGCCTTCGGGCGGCAAAAGGAAGAAGAAGCAAATACGGAAACCCAGTGGGCCTAATATATCTGGACCACGGAGTGGGAAAAGCAAGCCCAATGGGCAAGTGCTTTCGTTGTAAGCAGTTTGGATACTGGGAGTTTTAATTGTCCTCTCAAGCAACAAGGAGTTGATTCTTCCTTAGTCACCGAAACATGCTTAGTGGTGTTATCCACCAGTACCTGGTGTGTGGATACGGGAACCACAAATCATGTCTGCACTTAAATGCGGGGGTTCCAGGAAACCCGGAGACTTAGAAAGGAAGAAGTAATAACCTACATGGGCAATAATGTTAAGGTAACAACCGTTGCAGTGGGAGATGTTAAATGGTTTTAAACCATAGGATTATAGTTCTAATAAATTGTCTTTATGTGTCGGCATTTAGAAAGAAATTTCATTTCAGATTTCTAAATTGGCTTAGAATGGATATTCCGTTTCTTCTGATAGTTTCAGACTTTTCAGAGTAGGAAACGGGGATATTATCTATTCTGGTACATTGATAGACAATTTAATACTAAATCCGTGTTCTTCCACGATGCAATAGACCGGAGAAAATAACACATTGTCGAACCCCAATAAGAGTAAAGATCCTTCTAGGATGAATCAAATGTACTTATGGAATCTTAGGCTAGATCATTTTAACTTGAGTACAATTCAAAGGGTGAAAGCTGATAGACTACTCAGCTAGGTTGAAGGAAAGGACTTTCCAACCTTCGAATCATACTTGGAAGTTTTAATGACCAAGCAACCCTTTACGGTTAAAGGGAAAAGATCCAAGAAAGTACTAGAGTTGATTCGCTCTGATATATGCAGACCTCTTTGAGGAGTAAGGCATACTTATCAGAAAATGGGATTAACTCCCAACAGACTACACCATTTATGCCTCGACAAAATAATGTGTAGTAAAGAAGGAATATGACTCTTATAGATATGGGAAAGTAGAAAATGAGTTCGGTGTTACCTAATTCGTTTTTGGGATATGGCTTGGAAACAGCGGCGTTTATCCTGAACTTGATTCCTTTGGAAACTTGTACAGATATTCGGCTGTTTATAGGATACCCTAAGTAAACGAATTAAGATATGTAATATAGTCCAAAGGACCAGATGTTTGTTGATTGCATCAATGTTCGGTTCTTAGACATGGACTATATATATATGCAAGATCACAAGCCCAAGAGTAGAGTAGTACTTAATGTGCTTAGAGGGACTGATTAAGACTTAGAACCAGCCTAACTGAGTAGTTCACTACGATAATCTTTAGTCACTAAAGATACACCGGAGCGTCTTCGTAGTGGGAGGGTTGTTAGACAACCCGACAGATTCATGTTTATAGGAGAGTCTTCGGACTTGTTACCTGGAGAACATGAAGCTGACCTCTAGATCTATGACGAGACGCTGAAAGATCAAGATGCTCAGTCTTGGTAAAAGACGATGAAATATGAGATTAAATCTTTGCATTCAAATCATGTCTGGGATCTTGTAGCACCACCCAAAGGTGTACAAGAGGAAAAGAGGGTCTGACGGGAAGGTGTAAACCTTCAAGGCTAGGCTTGTTGCGAGAGGGTGCACTCAGAAAGAAAGGGATCGATTATGAGTAAACTTTTTCGCCGGTAGCTATGCTAAAGTCGATCCGGATTCTTTTGTCTTCACATGGAAGATGGAAGTCAAGACGGATTTCTAAATCGAAGTCTTGACGGGACCATCTGTGTGGGACAGCCAGAGGGATTCATCGAAAAGAGCCAAGAGCATTCGGTAAGCAAGCTTAATCAATCTTAGGATTGAAGGAAGCTTCAAGATCTTGGACACATGCGGACCTATGAGAAAATCCATTTCATGGATTCATTCAAGGCATGTTTAGGTCCTGTGTGTAATAAAGAAGTGACAGAAAAGATGTGGTGTTTTCTCATTCTTTATGTAGACGACGTCATTTTAAATTGGGAACAATATGAAAGATGTTATCGGACATAAAGGGATGGGTGTCCGAGTAATTCAATGTAAGAGACTTTGGAGAAGTCGGGAATGTTCTTGGGATCAAAGTTATAAATGATCGCCAGAAAAGAACATAGAACTTATCTAAAGTCTCATACATAAATACAATTCTTGCTCGTTGCAGCATACAGAATTCCAAGAAAGGTCTTCACCTTTTAGATGTGGAATTCATCTATCTAAAGTTTTGTGTCCGACACAATAAAGGAGATAGATGAAGAGTAAGCAGTTCCCTGCACCTTAATTGTGGGAAGCTTAATGTATGTAATGCTATGCACGAGACTGATATCTGCTATGCCGTGGGCATGGTGGTGAGATATCATAGTAATCCTGGAAAGGATCACTCGACTGATGTAAAGAACAAGTTTAGGCTCCTACAGAGGACCATGAATTATGTTTTGAGTTACAAAGCAGTCGAGTTGTTTCCTTTGGATTACATAGAATTGGATCTCCAATCAAACAGGGACAGTTGAAAGTCGAAGTCAGGCTATGTGTTCTCACTCTGAAGTGGAGCAGCCACATGGAAGAATGTAAAGCAGCAATGCATTACGGACTCTGCCATGAAAACTGAAAGGATAACAGCCTCTGAGGCAGTTAAAAGGTCAGTGTGGCTCCAGAACTTCCTAAGGGACTTAGATGTGGTTTCTAGTTTACCCAAAGCTATTTTGAATAGCGGTATTGGCAAACTTGAAATGTCACGAGTCCACAGTGGGAGATAACACGTAGAGCGCAAGTACCACCTGATTCGAGAGATCGTCTAGTAAGACGATACAGTTGTCACCTAGATAGCATCGAGAGGATTGCCTGGTAAAACCCGTTCACAGAGGCACTTCCAGCGAAAGCGTTGGGAAGGCGTGATGAGGTTATGGGAATCTGATGTTTGGGAGAGGGTGACTAGACTTTTAGTATAAGTGGGAGATTGATGGAGTTGTATTCTAAATGTCTAGTTTAGTGCAAATACGGAACTCCTTATCTATACCTTAATTCGAGATATGATTCAAGCATGATTGCATTTAATGCAATAGTCCTTGATGTATACGTTGTAGACAGTATGGCGTGAGGAGACACGCGGAAGATCATACTTTCGGTTACTCGTATACTATCGAACAGTAGCTCACGACTTAGATGGACAGGGACAATCCATCGGTACGTCGTAGTGTGACTGGTAGATAGTCGGTTTTGACTATCATGTTACACTCGTACACTTGGTGTATTGAGCAGGACCACGGGAGGGCGTTCGATTTATACTAATCGCAGTAATCGAACTAGACCTCAGATATTGCGGATATACGAATTCCTAATCCCTATATAATTATAGGTGCGTGTGTCCAGTTCTCGGTTCTTTGACTTACTAGTGAGTGAGACTAATTGACTAGTCAATATTCTCGGTAAATTGGGAATCAGAATTGTACACACGGCATGCTATAGATTATAGACAGGAAACCGTGTCCCGTTTATCGGGTTGATGATGTCCCCGAGATGAGCTCATAAAGTTTATCATGTAAACCCTGCAGGTGGATTCGTTCCACATGATAATAAGGATGTGTGGTACTAGTCTCGGATAATAAGAAACGAATTAATTTAATTATTAGTAATTAAAGTTAATTCGTGGACATTCGATATCTTAAACACGGGGAAAGTCGTATATGTAATTTCGGCGGAAATATTATTGTTGATATAATATTAAATTAATTTCGGGAATTCAATTATTATTTTATAGTGGAATTAATAATAATTAAATTTGAAATCGATTAATTAAGGAATTGCTTTTAAGTATTCTAAGTTAATTAATATTTCATTTTAGCCCCTAATTAATTTACCTAAGAGGTCCCTAGTGTAACTCTATTTAAACCCCCCCCCCCTTGCCCTCTCCTAAACCTACAGAACGCCGCAACAATTCATTTCAGCAGAGAAAATAATTGCGTTAGCGCAATTAAGATTTTTCTCTGTTAAAATTAATTTGTTAACGCAAATAAAATTATTCTCAGAGAATAATTTATTACGCTGGTTTGAGAAAGGAGAGAGCAGAAAAGGGAGACCCAACGGATCGTTGCCCACACAACGGTTGGAGTCGGGAAGAGGCATACGCTAGCAATCGCTAAGGTCTCAACAATTCGGCTCCTCCAAATCACGCGACAAAGGTATGAGATCGAACCCTTTTTCCGCAATTTTCGATCTCATAATTCGTTAAAAATACATCGAACGAACGATCGGGTTCCGAGAGTCGTGGTACGTGTTCCTCGACTACTGGGGGGTCAAGGACCTCCGGAACGGTGGTCGGAAGAGGAAAAACGGACCAGAAACGAGCCCGGAACAGCAGCAGGGCAGCGCCCGCTGCCCAGGGACTCTCCAGCGCCCGCTGGTGGTGGAGCAGCGGCCGCTGAACGTGAACAGCGGCCGCTGGTGGCGGGGCAGCGCCCGCTGGCTGCAGCAGGCAGCTTCCGGTTTGCGCGGTTGCGCCTCGTGCGCGGCGGCTGGGCGTGAATCGGCTGCGGGGTTTCGTCGTCAGCGTAGAGCTGTCACATGAGGTCGACTGGGCGTGTTCGGATGTTCGAGTTATCGAACGGACACGTCCCGGGTAGTCGATTTCCAACACTTTAATAGTGAAACACATAGCTTGATATCGACTTACACCGGTCCTCATTCGATTAGAAATCTAAGAGAATGTAATCCAAAGGAAATGCTCGTCTGCTTCGTAGTCTAGAACAGTACTTCGAAAGTACTTTTACAGCGGTCGAATATTCCTTTCCAGGATTACCTTGATATCCTCCCACTATGCTAACCGCATAGCCGATATCAAGTTCTTGTTTTCAACATCGCATCAATTAAGCTTTCCACACTTAAAGTGTAGGAAACCACTTTTATTGCTTCTATCTCCTTTTGTGTTTCAAAACACATATCCTTAGATAGATGGATTCTGTATCTGAAAGGTAACGAACCTTTCTCGGAATCTTTGCATGTTAAAACGAACCATAATCATATATATGTAAGATGTCCAGGAGAAGTACAATGTTCTTTCCCAGAGATCCAAGATCTCAAGAACATGTCCAACTTCTTCATATATCTTTCATATTGATTTATCTAGACAACCTCATTTTATGTCTTGACAACATCTTTACATTGTTACCAATGATAAGAATGTTCTCTACATAAAACCCGAGAAACACCACCTTGTTCCATCACGTTTCAAATACACACGATTCGTCTATGCTTTGATGAATCCATAAAATGGACTATCTCATCAATCCATAAATGGATCAACTAAGCTTGTACTCTAAATGATCTTGCCTCTTAGCAATAATCCTTATTGCTTCCCAAGAAGGCACATTTAGATCTAGTACTGCCTCCATGTAGATCCAGGGATCGATTTCATGTATACTAGGTCCAGAGTCCGAAAACTCTCCTAGTCTTATTAATATCTCTGGTTGACCCACAACCTCCCACTACAATGGCATTCCGGTGTATAAGCAGTAATAACAGTAGGTGCAGTTAGTGGTGTACCGCTACTCAGTTCTGCTGGTTTCCAGTCTTCTTCGTTCTCTCTCATTTCAAAGTATCATGTCACTTTGGGCTTGTGGTTCATCCTATAGTCTTTCTCTAAGAACCGGGCGTTAGAACGTATAACGTCCTTCTGGTTCATAGTACTATTGAACACACATCTTTTGTTCTTCTAGGATATTCTACAACCGCATTTGAATGCGCCGTTGTTTCCAGACATATCCATAGAACATAGGTAGTTCCGTATAACTCATCTTTTACTATCTCTATAAGAGTTCCATTTCTTATTATCGACACACCATTTCTACACAATAGTGTATGGTGTAGTCATTTGGGATTAAGTCCCAATCTCTGATCAGTATGCCATGCATTCTTCAGACAGGCACTTGCCTCCGCGATCAAATCGCAGGCTACAAATGGATATACCTTGATGGTTCTCCACAATAGCTTTGTGTGCATTTGTTGGAGTTGTGTACTTAATGTCTAGATTTAAGTATTGGTAAACTCCCGGTCATAGCATTTAACCTATTTAATTAATAAACAATTATTTGCATTTAATTATTATTAATTAATTATGCAAAATTATAGTCCTGGATTTCATACGTTGTAGTTAGTATGGTGTGCATGGGCACACAGAAGATCATACTATCGGTTACTCGTATTTAATCAAACAGATGCTCACGACCTAGATGGACCCGGACCAATCCATCGGTATAGTCGTTGTGTGAGAGAGAAAATAATTTATCTTAATTATTTTATCACACTTGTACACTTAGTGTATTGGGCGGATCGCTTGAGATTTATTGATTAGGATTGCCTTGGATAATCAATTTAAATCTCAGAGTATTTTATTCTTAATCCCCGATACTATTGCGGGTGTGTATATTTAATATTAGAGACTTTGATTTTCCAAAGGAATTAACCGATTTAATTATTAGGTTAATTACCGGTAAAATTGGGTCGCTATATTTTATATATGGCATGCCGTGAATACTTGACGGGAAAGTGTATCCCGGAAGGGTTGATAATATCCCCGAGATGAGTTCATAAGGAATTATTGTGTAAACCTCATGAGTGGATTTGTTCCGCACAATAATTAAGGTTGAATGGTACTAGTCTCGGATATAAGAGATGAATATAATTTATTGAGCAATAAATAAATTTATTCATGGATATTTAAATATTAAATGCACGGAATAAATAATACTACCGGAGAAATATTATTTGATATAATATGGTTTAATATTGGGAGTGCAATTAATTTATATAGTGGAAAATAAATTAATTAATATTGATAAGGATTAATGGACTTGAGCATTGGGCTCAATTTAATCTTCAATATTGGAAGCCCAATATTCCACCTCCTTTTGATCCCCTACGTAGCCTATAAAAGCACTACATGGCCTTCATAAATCATAAGACAAGAATATCAATAGTTGATAGTTCTAGAGAGTTGAAGGAGATCCATAGGAGTTCGATAGATCGTCGCCCACACGACGTTCGGACGAGGTGCAAGGAATACGTAGGAAGATCGCAAGGTCATCAACACGTTAATTCGTTTCTCCGCACAACGAATTGAGGTAACATAATCATAAACCCCCTCTTTGATTATGTGCTCGTTAATTGTGATGTATACATGAACGCACGATCCGGGAAAACGTCGAGACCGGGATACGGGGATTCGAGATCCCCGTCGGGATCGAGAAGGGGTGGCCGAACCCTAGGGTTCGACCGCCGGTTGCGCGCGGACGAGGGAGCCCCAGCTGGACCGCCGGGGCATGCGATCGACGTGAAGTCGATAGCGGGGAGGTTCGCCGTGGGCTGGTGCCACGGCGGGTGAACCCCCCCAGCCGCCTCGCCCGGCGGCGTGCAAAGGAGGAGCCCCGACTGGAGCCGGGGCAGGCGATCGATCACGCGATCGATCGCCGGGGCGAACCGCGGCTGTTGCCGCGGTGGTCAGCTGGGGGCTGACCGCCCCTCCTGGCGGTGGCGGTGAGTCGCCGGACTCACCGCCGGGGGCTGCCCCATGCAGCCCCAGCGATCGCCATGCACGGCAATCGCGAACCCCGCGGATGGGGTTCGGCTAGGGTTTAGCCGCGGGTTCGTCCCGTGGCGATGCTCTTGTCGAGCCCGGTTCTTCGTGGCGTTCGTGATCGGTTTCCGGCGATAAGGTTTCGGTCGGGTTATCGGTTCCGCATAATTTTTGATAGCCCGGAACATCGAATCCCAGCAATTGGTATCAGAGAGTTTGGTATCGTGTTCATGTATACGTTCGATTATTGTTCTACCTTGCAGGGATTTCCGGCTATCATGGTTGGATTTAATTATTGTGTTAATTAATTATCATGATTATCGTTTATTAAACTCTCGGACATGTCGAGATTCGTTTTGTGTGGTTGAATGTTTGTAATAGTAAAAATTCGGGGGTTGACCGAATTTAGGATTTATTATTACGTTCTAGTTTTTCCGGAAAATGTATAGGGTCGATTTCATGTATAGAATCGATACCGGATAGTGTAATTTAAATTCTTGTAATTTATTTACGTTGGATCGATGCCGAGACGACCGCCGGAGAACACGTGTGACGAAGAAGACGAAGAGGACGAAAAACCGGGGGGGTCGATCATCCCCATGATCGATCCCCATGAGGATCGATCGACCCCACCATGGGGGCTGCCCGCTAGGGCTTCCGGCCACGCCGGCCACCGGTGGTGGTGGCGCGTGGCTAGGGGTCGGCGAAGGTGGTGCCCGGTGATGGTGGTGGTCGGCGGTGGGGGTGGTGTGGGGATCCCCAATCCATGCTACTCCTACCAAAGATTCACTTTCCTAATTAATTCGGTTTTCCTATTTGAGTTTTTCCTATTTTTGGGAATTCTCATGGATTAAGAAAAGAATTAATTGGAATTAATTTTATTTCCTTATTCAAGTATGGAAGTCTTCTAGAGTATTCCGAGTTCTACTTGGAATAGGATCCTAGAGATTTAATAGAATTGGAAAGGAATAAAAGTTAATTTATGATTGATTTATTTCCAAATTGATTATTCCTATTTTATGGGAATTTCCAGAAGAGTCCTAATTTATTTTATTTCCTTATTCTATTATAGAAGTCTTCTAGAATATTCCAAGTTTTACTTGGATAGATTATTCTAGAGATTTAATAGAATTAGATAGGAAAATAAATAAATAAAAATATTAATAATATTTAATTTTATTTTTGATTTATTCGATTGACTTAATTTTTGAATTAAGTATCTTTTGGATTTATTGAATATAAATAGATTTAAATATTGGGATTAATATTCTCGTCACATAGAGCATTCAAGAACGAAGACTGAAGACTAGAAGACGCATACGGAGATGGAATAAAGCCATGATAGTCGGAAAATAATTTTCTAGCATTATTTTGACTATGTGATATGTGCTTTATTACTTGTATGCATGCTTATGTGTTTAATTATGCATTAGATAGCGTATCCCTTTGTTATAAAAAGTTAAGTGGGAGAGGGGAAGGAAACATTCCCGTGGTCTCCATTACTGTTCTCTTGGTGACATTTATGAGCTTTCGAAGTTCATATAGATATGTCATTGGAGGAGAATTCTTATAATTCCTTTTACAAGAAACATTGATTAAGTCTATCAAACAATGCCTAATTTGTCTTTCTGAAACTGACTTCAAGTCGACTCATTCTCACCCCGGGGAGTGGAATGGAGCCAAAGCCACTTGGTCATGTGGATGACACAAATTAGAGACCTTCGTACCATTCTTTGATAGATGGATCGATTGTCTGCTCGGCTCCCTCATCTTATGAGAGATAGGGTTGTTCGCATGGTGAATCACTGGTTAGAAACTTCGAGTTTCACTTATGATTCTCCGCGTCTTGATTTACGAAAATCGAATGCTTCAAGTAATTGGGAGTCAACTATAAAAGTCTTTTGGTGTAGTAAACGTCCACACGAACGTGGCTTGCTATGCTGAATGGGATTTTTGGAAATAGTTGATGTAGACAGTTATAGGGAATTGTGAAGGATTGTGAGTTATCGTAAACGTCCACACTAACGTGGCTTGCGGTGACGTAGCAATTCCAAATGATTCACCTTAGTACTGAGTAATGGTTTACATTTAGGTACGCTTTATAGTATTCTTCCTAACGAAGTAACGCTATAATGATGTACGACCGAAGCAAATCTAATTGCTAAATCATTTGGGTGGGTAAACGTCCACACGAACGTGGCTTGCCTTACCTGATGGAATTTTAGATGTAATTAGTAATTTAATGATATTATTTGAGGGAGATAATATCGGATATTAAATTGATTGTTTGTTTAAATGTGCTTATAGGTTTAGAGAATAGCTATGAACCCACTTTCTGTGATACTCAAGGAGCATAAGCTCACTTGCCCAATTATATTGATTGGAAGAGAAATTTAGACATTGTCCTGACTTCTGAGGAGTACAAGTTTGTACTCCATGAAGTGTGCCCTGCTGAGCCCACGGCTGCCTCGACTGATGAGGAAAAAGGAACATATTGGAAGTGGAAAAAGGCTGATGAAATGGCTAGGTGTTATATTTTGGCTTCCATGTCAAATGTACTCCAAACCCAACATAAGCCGATGGACACTGCCTATGATATGATGTTCAACCTCAAGGAGATGTTTGGGGAGCAAGATCGTGCGGCTAGGCAAGAAGCTATGAGAGTCCTCATGTCGACTACTCAGTCTGAAGGAACGCCCGTTGGGGAGCACGTTCTTAAGATGATGAGTTTTTTGAATGAACTTGAGGTCCTAGGAGCTTCTATTGATGCTGAGACGCAAGTCGACATCATACTCCAGTCTCTGGCCCCTAGTTTTGAGCAGTTTCGTATGAGCTATAATATGGGTAAACTATCTTATACTCTTGCGCAACTCCTGACTGAACTAAAGGCGGCAGAGGGGATCTACAAGAAGGGCAAGTCTCAAGCTCTTGTAGCTACCAAGTCCAAAAGCTTGAAAGATGTTGGAGGTAGGGGCAAGAAAAGGAAGCAAGCCTGGAAACCCAGTGGTGCCAAGAGGAATGGACCACGAGTGGGGGCTAGTAAGCCAAGGGGCAAGTGCTTCCGATGCAACAAGTCTGGACACTAGAAGTCTGAATGTCCTCTCAAAGGTACGAATTTTTCTTTAGTCGTAAAAACATAGTCAGCGGTATTATCTACCAGAATTCTGGTGTGTAGATATGGAACCACTGACGGTATGTGCATTCTTGAATGCAGGGGTTCCATAAAACCCGGCGACTTAGAGAAGAAGAGTTCGAGTCTACATGGGCTAAGCCGTTGGGGTAGAAGCGGTTGCAGTGGAAGACATTTATCTGCTTTTAGTAGTTTTAGGATTTCATTTCAAGTTATTGCTTAATGTACCCCTTATTTTGAAAAGAACTTTGTTCTGGATTTTCTTTATTAATGAATGGATATTTATTTCTTTAATCATTCAGTGATTTAGATAAGAAATAATGGTGTTATCTATTCTGGTACATTTTAGATAGCAATATATGAATGATGAATCCTTAGTCTACCACGATGCAACAAACCGTTATGTATAACTTGTTTTACTTATTAGATGTATTTCTTTATCATTGTGCTTGTGAATTCTTGAATTCGGACAAGCATTGAGAATAATTCATGATTAATGCAGTAACATGTGTAATTAGAAAGGTACGAGTCATTTCTTTCAAAGAATACTCGAAGATGGATTAGAATACTTGATGTGCTATAAAAGCAAAGTGTTTTTCAGTAGACACAAAGCTATTATGGGGAACCTTCAAAGTATATCCATTGGAAGCCTGCGGCTTGTTCGCGGAGGCTATCACCTATCTAAACAACACATAGCATAAATCAAAAAAAAATTGAGATTAAGTCTCAAAGGACTGCACCATACACTGGAGTGTAGACATGGTGTGTCAGGGATAAGAAATGGAATTCTAATAGTAAAAGGACAAGTTGTTCGGAACTACCTATGTTCTATGGATATTTCTGGATACAACGGCACATTCAATGTGGTTGTAGAATATCCTAGGAGAACAAGTAATTGTATGTTCAATAGTACTATGAACCAGAGGGGTGTTCTCACCCGGTTCTTAGAGGAAGACTATTAGATGAACTACAATGCCCTAACTGACAAGGTACTTGAAAATGAGGAAAAGGAAAGACTGAGAACCAGCCTAACCGAGTGGTAGTACACCACTAACTGCACCTAATGTTATTACTGTTATACACCAGAACGCCATTGCAGTGGGAGGTTGTTAAGCAACCGGAGATGTTCATAAGACTGGAGGAGTTTTGAACTCTGGATCTAGTAGACATGAAATCGATCCCTAGTTCTGCATAAGGGGCAGTACTAATCTAAATGTGCCTACTTGGATAGCAATAAGTATTATTGTCAAAAGGCGAGATCATTTAGAAGTACAAGCTTAGTGAATCCATTTATGGATTATCACAAAGCTGTAAATTGTGGAACTTGCGAACTGATGAGATAGTCCATGAGATGGATTCATCAAAGTGCATAAGACAAAGAAAGGTGTGTTAGAGACGTAATGGAAACAAGGTGGTGTTTCTCGGAATTTTATGTAGATAACACTTAATCATTGGCAACAATGTAAAAGTGTTGTCAGACATAAAATAAAGGTTGTCTAAATGAATCGAGATATAAGATTAAGAGTAAGTTAGACCATGTTCTTAGAATCCTTCGATCTCTAGACAAGAACATTTGTACTTCTCTTAAGATATCTTATACGATTATGGTTTGTTTTAAACATGCATAATTCTGAGAAAGGTTATTGCCTTTCAGGAACAGAATGCATCTATCTAAGGGTATGTGTTTTGAACACATAAAGGAGATAGATACAGACAAAGCAGTTTCCTACACTTCGAGTGTGGAGAGCTTTGTAAATGCAATGTTGTAAAACAAGAACCTGATATCAACTATGCGGTTAGCATAGTGGGAGGATATCAAAGTAATCTGGAAAAAGGTATGTTCGAATGCTGTAAGAGTACTTTCAAAGTACTGGCTTACGGAGCAAGACGAAATCTTCTTGGATTACAGTTTCTCAGATCCAAAATCAGAGAAAGACCAGTGTAAGTCGATATCAGGCTATGTGTTCACTTTTAAAAAGAGGTGGAACCTAAAGATGAAAGAGTGATAAGCAGGATGCTTCTCGGACTCTCTCATAACCGAATAGCAGCCTCAGAGGCAGCGGAAGTTTGGTTAGGTTCCGGGATGACCTCTGAACTTGGATATGATTCTTGGTTCACCAAAGGCTATGCATATAGCGGTGCATGGTAAACTGGAAGAAGTCATAAGTTCAAAAAGTGATGATAACACATAGAGCAAGTACCACCTGATTCGAGTCATCATCTAGGGAGACGACGCAGTAGTCACCAAGATAACTTCAGAGCGGCAACCTAGATTGCTCATTCACATAATACTTCTGGGAAGTATAACTTAAGCACGTGATGAGTATGGGAGTCGGTAGTTTGGAGGAAATGACTAGACCTTAGTACAAGTGGGAGATTGTTGGAGTTGTGTACTTAATGTCTAGATTTAAGTATTGGTAAACTCCCGGTCATAGCATTTAACCTATTTAATTAATAAACAATTATTTGCATTTAATTATTATTAATTAATTATGCAAAATTATAGTCCTGGATTTCATACGTTGTAGTTAGTATGGTGTGCATGGGCACACAGAAGATCATACTATCGGTTACTCGTATTTAATCAAACAGATGCTCACGACCTAGATGGACCCGGACCAATCCATCGGTATAGTCGTTGTGTGAGAGAGAAAATAATTTATCTTAATTATTTTATCACACTTGTACACTTAGTGTATTGGGCGGATCGCTTGAGATTTATTGATTAGGATTGCCTTGGATAATCAATTTAAATCTCAGAGTATTTTATTCTTAATCCCCGATACTATTGCGGGTGTGTATATTTAATATTAGAGACTTTGATTTTCCAAATGAATTAACCGATTTAATTATTGGGTTAATTACCGGTAAAATTGGGTCGCTATATTTTATATATGGCATGCCGTGAATACTTGAAAGGAAAGTGTATCCCGGAAGGGTTGATAATATCCCCGAGATGAGTTCATAAGGAATTATTGTGTAAACCTCATGAGTGGATTTGTTCCGCACAATAATTAAGGTTGAATGGTACTAGTCTCGGATATAAGAGATGAATATAATTTATTGAGCAATAAATAAATTTATTCATGGATATTTAAATCTTAAATGCACGGAATAAATAATACTACCGGAGAAATATTATTTGATATAATATGGTTTAATATTGGGAGTGCAATTAATATATATAGTGGAAAATAAATTAATTAATATTGATAAGGATTAATGGACTTGAGCATTGGGCTCAATTTAATCTTCAATATTGGAAGCCCAATATTCCACCTCCTTTTGATCCCCTACGTAGCCTATAAAAGCACTACATGACCTTCATAAATCATAAGACAAGAATATCAATAGTTGATAGTTCTAGAGAGTTGAAGGAGATCCATAGGAGTTCGATAGATCGTCGCCCACACGACGTTCGGACGAGGTGCAAGGAATACGTAGGAAGATCGCAAGGTCATCAACACGTTAATTCGTTTCTCCGCACAACGAATTGAGGTAACATAATCATAAACCCCCTCTTTGATTATGTGCTCGTTAATTGTGATGTATACATGAACGCACGATCCGGGAAAACGTCGAGACCGGGATACGGGGATTCGAGATCCCCGTCGGGATCGAGAAGGGGCGGCCGAACCCTAGGGTTCGACCGCCGGTTGCGCGCGGACGAGGGAGCCCCAGCTGGACCGCCGGGGCATGAGATCGACGTGAAGTCGATCGCGGGGAGGTTCGCCGTGGGCTGGTGCCACGGCGGGTGAACCCCCCCAGCCGCCTCGCCCGGCGGCGTGCAAAGGAGGAGCCCCGGCTGGAGCCGGGGCAGGCGATCGATCACGCGATCGATCGCCGGGGCGAACCGCGGCTGTTGCCGCGGTGGTCAGCTGGGGGCTGACCACCCCTCCTGGCGGTGGCGGTGAGTCGCCGGACTCACCGCCGGGGGCTGCCCCATGCAGCCCCAGCGATCGCCATGCACGGCGATCGCGAACCCCGCGGATGGGGTTCGGCTAGGGTTTAGCCGCGGGTTCGTCCCGCGGCGATGCTCTTGTCGAGCCCGGTTCTTCGTGGCGTTCGTGATCTGTTTCCGGCGATAGGGTTTCGGTCGGGTTATCGGTTCCGCATAATTTTTGATAGCCCGAGACATCGAATCCCAGCAGCATTGACTTGTCAAAACACTTGCTTTTGTGGCACATCAGGTATTCTAATCCATTTCTCCAGTAATCATCAAATGAAGTACTCTTACCTTATTGTCTGAGTAGACATAGGTCTGCATACATCAGAGTCAATCAATTCTTATATTTGTCCGGATCTTATATCTTATATCCATAAAGGATTGCTTAGTTATGTTATCTTCCAAATTAGATTCTTAGGTCGGAAGGTCCACTCCTTCAACTTAATTGATCAAATATCAATTTTCGACCTTTGAACTTCTTATTTGAATAAACATGACTTAGCATAAGAATCCACAAGTATAATTGATTTAATAAAGAAATCTCTTATTAGTAAAACGAGTTTCATACTACGGTTTGTTGCACCGTGGTGGACTCAGGATTCATCATTTATATATTGCTAGCTAATGTACTAGAATAGATAATATCTTTATTTCTTCTTATAACCATCAAATGATTAAAAGAAATAAAATATCCATTTATTAGAAATCCAGAACAAAGTTCTTTATAATATGAAAGGTACATAAAAGCAATAACTCAAAATGAAATCCTATAAAATGTCCTCCATTGCAACAGCTGCCTCCTCTACAGCATTGCCCATGTAGACTACGATTTCTTCTTTTCTAAGTCGTCGGGTTTCCTGGAACCCTTGCATTTAGAATGCACATACCGTCAGTGGTTCCATATCTACACACCAGGTTCCGGTATATAATACCACTGACTATGTTTTACGACTAAAGAAAATTTCGTACTTTCTTTGAGAGGATAATCAGACTTCTAGTACCCAGACTGTTTGTATCGAGAATACTTGCCTCTTGGCTTTCTCGTCCCATCTCGTGGTCCAAGTAATCTTAGAACCACTGGGTTTGTTTCCTTGCTCTTCCTTTCCCCCGTTCTTGCCTTTAGGTTCGAAACCTTTGGCACTGGCTACAAGAGTTTGCGATTTCCGTCTCAACTCGTCTAAAAGGTCAATCATCTCAAAAACGTGTTTAAGCGTTTCCTCGAAATGACTGGCCTTTATGAGTATCCTCATCGCTTCTTGTCTAGCCGCCCATGTCATGTCTAAACACCAGTTAAGACATTTGTAGGCTCGGGAGGACAAAGCTCACTGAGTACAAACATGTACTCTTTAACAGTCTGGGCAATGTCTAGATCTCTATTCCAATCATTACATTTAGGGACCAATGAGTTTAAAATCCTTACGTATCACAGAAAGTGGGTTCAAAGCCATCTCCTAATCTATGAGCACATATAACAATAAACAATTGATTTAATCTCCAATATTATCTCCCTCAAATAATATCATTAAATCACTAATCACATCTAAAATCCCATCAGATATGGCAAGCGACGTGGTGTGGACGTTTACCTTACCCAAATGATTTAGCAATTAGTTTTGCTTCGGTCATACATCACTTATAGCGTAACTTCGTGGGGAAGAATACTATAATGCGTATCTAAGTGTAAACCATTACTCAGTACTAAAGTAAATCGTTTGGAATTGCTACATACCGCAAGCCACGTGGTGTGGACGTTTACGACAACTTCACAACTCTTCACAATTCCTTATAACTGTCTACATCAATTAATCCAAAATCTGTTAGTATAGCAAGCCACGTGGTGTGGACGTTTACTACGCCAAGAGACTTCTATAATTGACTCCCAATTACTTGATCCATTCGATCTTGTAAATCAAGACGCGGAGAATCATAACTAAAACTCGAAGTTTCTTACCAGTGATTCACCATGCGAACAACCCTATCTCTCATAAACTGAGGGAGCCGAGCAGACAATCGATCTAGTCATAAAATGACACGAAAGTCTCTAATTTGTGTCCTCGACATGACCAAGTGGCTTTGGCTCCATTCCACTCCTCGGGGTGAGAATGAGTCGACTTGAAATCAGATTTGGAAAGAAAAATTAGGCATTGTTTGATAAACTTAATCAATGTTTCTCGTAAGAGAAATTACAAGAATTCTCCTCCAATGGCTTATCTATATGAACTTCGAAAGTTCATAAAAGTCACAAAGAGAACAGCAATGGAGACCATGGCATTGTTTCCAATCTCTCTCCCACTTAGCTTTTTACAATAAAGGGATACGCTATCTAATGCATAATTAAATACACATAAGCATGCATACATGAAATAAAGCACATAGAATATTATCACATAATCAAAATAATACTAGAATATTATTTTCCGACTATTATGGCTTTATCGCATCCCCGTATGCGTCTTCTAGTCTTTAGTCTTCGTTCTTTGAATGCTCCATGTGACGGGAATATTAATTCCAATATTTGAATCTATTTATTTTTAATAAATCCAAAAGTTACTTAATTCGAAAATTAAGTCAATCGAATAAATTAAAAATAAAATTAAATACTATTAATATTTTTATTTTTTTTATTTTCCTTTTCTAATTCCATTAAATCTCTAGAATCCTATCCAAGACCCACTTGGAATATTCTAGAAGATTTCCATAATGAAATAATGAAATAAAATAATCTAGGACTCCTAATCCTTCCAAATTAATTCCTTTCCTTTTCTATTAAAATTCCATAAAGGAATAATTAACTAGGAAAAAATAAATTAATTATAAATTTATTCCTTTTCCTATTCCATGAAAATTCCCAAGAATAGGAATAATCAATAAGGAAAAATAAATTTATTCTAAATTTATTCTTTTCCTATTCCATGAGAATTCCCAAAAATAGAAATACTCAAAATAGGAAAACCGAATAATTTAGGAAAGTTGGACTTTGGCGGGAGAGCACGAGTTGGGGATCCTCGCGCCCCACCACCACCATCGACCACCCCAAGGAGCACCGCCGCCGCCGCCCCCAGCCGGCCAGCCACCGTCGCCGGCGACTCCATGGCCGAGAGGGCTACGGGCAGCCCCTTTGTGGTCGATCGATCCATCCTTTGGGTCGATCATGGGGTTGATTGATCCCCGGAATCCTCCCTCTCTTCGTCTCCTCCGTCACACTTTTCCGGTCGTCGTTTCGTTCTCGATCCAACGTAAAATAAATTACAAATTTATTACTACGCTATCCGGCATCGATTCTCTACATGAAAACGTCCTCATACAATTTCCGGAAAACTAAAAACAAGCATTCACCACACAAGAACGAATCTCGACATCACCGAGAGTTTAATAATCAAGAGCAATATTATGGACATTAATTAACAAAATTAAATCTAGCCATAATAATCGGAAACCCTGCAAGGTAGAACAATTTATCGAAAAATACCATGAACTAAAACCATCGCTCTGATACCAATTGTTGGAAATCGATATCCCGGAATTAATAAATTTAAATAAATAAATTATCCAATTAATTCCGACCGAAATCCTTTGGAGATCGAATATCCGGATTGTCAAAATTGCGGAACCGACAACCCAATCTCAATCCCTTCGCCGGAAACCACCGCAAACCACCACGCATGACCGGAGCCCGACCAAGGTAGCCGCCGTGGGATGAACCCACGGCAAACCCTAGCCGAACCCCATGGAGGGGTTCGCGATCGCGGTTGCGCGATCGCCGGGATGCCAAGCATCCCCGGGGCTGCTCGGAGCAGCCCCCCGGCGGTGAGTCCGGCGACTCACCGCCACCGCCGGTCGAGGAGGGCGGTCTGTCCAGCAGACCCGCCGCGGCTCCAGCCGCGGCTGCCCAGCGATCGACCCTACGGGGTCCGATCGCTCGCCCCGGCGTCCAGTCGGGGCTCCTCTTTGCACGCGCCGCCAGGAGCGGTGGGGTTCCGCCACGGCACCAGCCCGTGGCACCCCGCGATCGACGTGAAGTCGATCGCATGCCCCGGCGTCTAGCCGGGGCTTCTCCTATATCCGGCGGCGATCGAACCCTAGGGTTTCGATCAACACCCTCGGCCTTGCCGAGGGTTTTGCCGCGTGCATGCGCACGATCCCCACCGTGGGTCCGCCGATCGCGGTGGTCCGGTGGTCATCGTCGACCACCACCACGCGTTCGGCCCTCGGTCCGGGGTTCGTCCTTCGGATCTTGGTTCATGATATTTTTACGATAATTAAACGATAAAATCATAAAGAGGGTTTTACGATTTACCTCGTTCTCGTTGTTCGGAAAAACGAAGAACTCAATTTGAAGACCTTGAGATCTTCCCACGTATTCCTTGCACTAGCTCGGACGTCGTGTGGGCGACGATCTTCCTAACTCCATGGATCTCCCTCTATACTTTCTCTCTCTAGAATTGTGATTTTCAAGTTATAAGAATAGAGAAGACCATGTAGTGCTTTTATAGGCTACGTAGGGGATCTTAAGGAGGTGGAATATTGGGCTTCCAATATTAATGATTAAATTGAGCCCAAGCCCAAATCTATTAATCCCATTAATATTAATTAATTTATTTTCCACTATATAAATTAATTGCACTCCCAATATTAAATTATATTATATCAAATAATATTTCTCCGGTAGTATTATTTATTCCGTGCGTTTAAGATAGAAATGTCCATGAATAAAATTAATTTATTGCTAATTAATTTATTCATCTCTTGTAACCGAGACTAGTACCATTCATCCTTAATTATTATGTGGAACAAATCCACCTGCAGGGTTTACATAATAATTCCTTATGAAGTCATATTGGGGACATTATCAACCCTTATCGGGACACACTTTCCCGTCAAGTATTCACGGCATGTCATATATAAAATATAGCGACCCAACTTAACCGGTAATTGACCCAATAATTAAACCGCTCAATTCCTTTGGAAAATCAAAGTCACTTATATTAAATATACACACCCGCAATAGTATCGGGGATTAAGAATAAAATACACTGAGATTTAAATCGATTATCCAAGGCAATCCTAATCGATAAATCTCAAGCGATCCGCCCAATACACCAAGTGTACAAGTGTGATAAAATAATTAAGACAAATTATTTTCTCTCTCACACAACGACTATACCGATGGATTGGTCCGTGTCCATCTAGGTCGTGAGCAACTTTTCGATTAAATACGAGTAACCGATAGTATGATCTTCTGTGTGGGCCCGACACACCATACTAACTACAACGTATAGAATCCAGGACTATAATTTGCATATATTTAATTATAAACAATTAAACGCAAATAATTGTTTATTTCTTTAAATAGATTAGTGGCAATGGATCGTGAGTTTCCGTTACTTAAATCTAGACATTAAGTACACAACTCCAACATTATTTATTCCGCATGTTTAAGATATAAATGTCGATGAATAAATTATATTTATTGCTAATATTATTTATTCATCTCTTTTAATTCCGAGAATAGTACCACTCAACTTTATTATCATGCAGATCAAATCCACTTGCAAGGTTTACATGATAATCCTTATGAGCTCATCTCGGGGACATTATCAACCCTTTCGAGGACATGCTTTCCCGTCAAGAATTCACAGCATGTCATACATAAAATATAGTGACCCAACTTTACCGGTAATTGACCGGTTATTCTAATCAGTCAATTCCTTTGGAAAATCAAAGTCACTAATATTATATGCATATACCCGCAATAATATCAGGGATTAAGAATAGAATACTCAGAGATTTAAATCGATTATCAACGGCAATCCTAATCGATAAATCTCAAGCAGATCCGCTCAATACACCATGTGTACAAGTATGATAAAATAATCAAGACCAATTATTTTCTCACTCATACAACGACTATACCGATGGATTGGTCCTGGTCCATCTAGGTCGTGCGCAACTGTTCGATCATATACGAGTAACCGATAGTATGATCTTCCGTGTGACGACGCACACCATACTAACTACAACGTATAAAATCTAGGACTATGGTTTGCATTATATGCAAATGATTGTTTATTATTAAATAGGATAAATGCTTTAGACGGAGTTCAGATGTTACTTAAATCTAGACATTAAGTATACAACTCCATCAATCTCCCACTTATACTAAGGTCTAGTCGCTGTCTCCCAAACATCTGACGCCCATACCATCCACGTGCCTACTGAACGCTTTCGCTCGCAGGGCCTTAGTGAACGAGTACTCTAGGGTGTCCCCGATGCTATCTAGGTAACGACTATATCGCCTTGCGATATCTCGAATCAGGTGGTACTTTCTCTATGTGTTATCTTCACACTATGGACTCGTGGTTCCTTTGTTTGTTACTGCACCGCTATTGTCACAATAGCATTGGGCAAACAAGGTACCACATCTATGTCCTGGAGAAATCTCCGGAGTCACACCGATCCTTTAGCTGCCTCAGAGGCTGCTAACTATTCGGTTTCCGTGGTAGAGTCCGTAATGTTCAGCATTACACTCTTCCATTCAAGATCTCCATTTCTTAGTGTGAACACATAGCCTGACTTCGACTTTCAACTTTCCCTCTGCGATTAGAAATCCGAATCTGTGTAACCCACAGGAAATTGCTCGACTGATCACACCAGTCCAATGTTCCTTTCCAGGGTTACTCTGATATCTCGCCACTATGCTCCCGGCATAGCAAATATCAGGTCTCGTACATAACATACATTAAGCTTCCATAGCCGAGGCGTAGGGAACTGCTTTGTTTCTTCTATCTCCTTTTGTGTTTGACACACATCCTTAGATAGATAGATTCCATGTCTGAAGGGTGAAAACCTTTCTTGGGAATCTTGTATGTTACACGAGTCAGAATCGTGTCTATGTATGAAGCTTGTGATAGGTACAATGTTCTTCTCTTGTGATCCATCACAACTTTGATCACAAAAACATGTCCAACCTTTCCTAAGTCCTTCATATAGAATTGTCAAGAACAACCATCCCTTTATGTCCGATAATATTTTCACATTGTTGCCAATTAGAAAATATCGTCTACATAAAGCACGAGAAACCACTTTGTTTCCATCATGTTTCCAATACACACACGATTCGTCCATGCTTTGAATAAATCCACAACGGATTATCAAATCGCATGTTCCACGATCTTGCAGCTTGTTTCAATCCATAAATGGATCGACTGAGCTTGAACACTAAATGCTCTCGCCCCTTAGCAATGAATCCTTCTGGTTATTTCATAAATGTTTTCGTCAAGACTTCCATATAGGAAAGCTGTCTCGATAACCATTTTACCACACCTCATAATCCATATGAGATGCTAAGAGTATCTGGATTGACTTTAGCATTGCTACCGGTGAAATGTCATCATTTCAAAACAAGCTTTGCTTTGAAGGTTCCGACCTTCCCGTCACATCCTCTCTTCGTCTTGTAGACCCATTCACCCGATTGGCGTCACGCCTTTCGATGGTTCTACAAGAACCCAGACTTATTAGAATCCTTAGATTCTATTTCGGATTTCATCGCCTTACCCAAGAAGGTGCATTTAGATCTTGTACTGCCTCATCATAGGTCCAGGGATCAATTTCATGTACTCCAGGTACCGAGTCTGAAGACTCACCCAGTCCTATGAATCTTTCCGGTTGTTTCACAACCCTCCCACTACGACGGCATTCCGGTGTATTAACAATGATAAAAGGTGCAGGTTCTAGTGGCGTACTACTCGGTTTGGCTGGTTCTAAGTCTCGATCGTTCTCTCTCATTCCATCAAGTATTACATCACCTTTTGGGCTTGTGTTTCATCACATAGTCTTCCTCCAAGAACCGGGCGTTAGAACTTATAACGACCTTCTGGTTCTTAGGACTATAGAACCCACAACTTTCTGTTCTTCTAGGATATCCTATAAACAACCGCATTTCCGTACGAGGTTCTAAGGGAACCAAGTTTAAGATTGTTGGAAATCGATATCCCGGAATTAATAAATTTAATTAAATAAATTATCTAATAAATTCCGACCGAAATCCTTTGGAGATCGAATATCCGGAGTTGTCAAAGTTGCGGAACAACAACTCCAATCAAAATCCCGGTCGCCGGAAACCCGCCACGAACCACCACGAAGGCCGAACTTAACCAAAACCCTAACCGCGGGCGAACCCGCGGCTGTTCGGTCGAGCCCCCGCGTGGGGCTCGCGGCTGTACATGGCAGCCGCCTAGGGCTGCCCTTGGCAGCCCGCTGGGCACCCCAGCCACGCCCCGGGTGATCGCCCTCCAGCCACGGTCGAACCCGTGGCTTGCGATCGCCCCAGCTGCCGCCAGCCACCACCGCGCGAGCGGCAGTCCAGCCGTGCGAGCGGCTGCCTCTCCGCGCGAGCGGAGACAGCCCCGCGCGAGCGGCGCTCGTCCAGCTAGGCTTTGTGCCCTCTCGACCCATCTCGTCGAGCCGTTGAGCCGCCGGCGGTCCGGTGATCTTCGATCACCACCGCCCGGTTCAACCTCGACATGGGTCGCGTTATCGGATCTTGGTTCAAGGTATTTTCAACCTCGTTGTTCCGAAAAACGAAGAACTTAATTTGAAGACCTTGAGATTTTCCCACGTATTCCTTGCACTAGCTCGAACATCGTGTGAGCGACGATCCTCCGAACTCCATGGATCTCCTTCTCTTTCTTTCTCTCTTTAGAATTGTGATCTTCAAGTTATGAGAAAAGAGAAGACCATGTAGTGCTTTTATAGGCTACGTAGGGGACCTTAAGGAGGTGGAATATTGGGCTTCCAATAATAGTGATTAAATTGAGCCCAAGCCCAAATCTATTAATCCTTACTATTATTAATTATATATTATCTCCACTATATAAATATAATTGCACTCCCAATATTATAACATATTATATCAAATAATATTCTCCGGTAGTATTATTTATTCCGCATGTTTAAGATATAAATGTCAATGAATAAATTATATTTATTGCTAATATTATTTATTCATCTCTTATAATTCCGAGAATAGTACCACTCAACTTTATTATCATGCGGATCAAATCCACTTGCAAGGTTTACATGATAACCATTATGAGCTCATCTCGGGGACATTATCAACCCTTTCGAGGACATGCTTTCCCGTCAAGAATTCACAGCATGTCATACATAAAATATAGTGACCCAACTTTACCGGTTTTTGACCGGTTATTCTAACCAGTCAATTCCTTTGGAAAATCAAAGTCACTAATATTATATGCACACACCCGCAATAATATCAGGGATTAAGAATAGAATACTCAGAGATTTAAATCGATTATCAAAGGCAATCCTAATCGATAAATCTCAAGCAGATCCGCTCAATACACCAAGTGTACAAGTATGATAAAATAATCAAGACCAATTATTTTCTCACTCATACAACGACTATACCGATGGATTGGTCCTTGTCCATCTAGGCCGTGAGCAACTGTTCGATTATATACGAGTAACCGATAGTATGATCTTCCGTGCGATGACGCACACCATACTAACTACAACGTATAAAATCTAGGACTATGGTTTGAATATAAATGCAAATGATTGTTTATTATTAAATAGGATAAATGCTTTAGACGGAGTTCAGATGTCACTTAAATCTAGACATTAAGTTTACAACTGTTGGAAATCGATATCCCGGAATTAATAAATTTAATTAAAATTAATTAAATAAATTATCTAATTAATTCCGACCGAAATCCTTTGGAGATCGAATATCCGGATTGTCAAAATTGCGGAACCGACAACCCAATCGAAATCCCTTCGCCGGAAACCACCGCGAACCACCACACGAACCCGGACTCAACCAAACCCTAACCACGGGGATAGCCCGGGCTGTTCGGTCGAGCCCTCGCGTAGGGCTCGCGGCTGTCCTTGGCATCCGCCTAGGGCTGCCCTTGGCAGCCCGCTGGACACCCCCAGCCACACCCCGCTGATCGCCCCCAAGCCACGGTCGAACCGTGGCTAGCGATCAGCCCGCAGCCACCGCCGCGCGAGCGGCGGTCCAGCCGCGCGAGCGGGGCTGCTCCAGCAGCCCGCTGGATGTGCACGGGCGATCGAGCTCGTGCTCGATCGAGTCTCGGCGTCCAGCCGAGGCTCACGCCCCTCGACCCCTCCTAGGCGAGCCGTTGAGCCGCCGGCGGTCCGGTGATCTTCGATCACCACCGCCCGGTTCAACCTCGTCATGGGTCGCGTTCTTGGATCTTGGTTCAAGATATTTTTACGATAACTAAACGATTAAATCATAAAGAGGGTTTTACGATTTACCTCGTTCTCGTTGTTCGGAAAAACGAAGAACTCAATTTGACGACCTTGAGATCTTCCCACGTATTCCTTGCACTAGCTCGGACGTCGTGTGGGCGACGATCTACCAAACTCCATGGATCTCCCTCTCTACTTTCTCTCTCTAGAATTGTGATCTTCAAGTTATGAGAATAGAGAAGACCATGTAGTGCTTTTATAGGCTACGTAGGGGATCTTAAGGAGGTGGAATATTGGGCTTCCAATATTAATGATTAAATTGAGCCCAAGCCCAAATCTATTAATCCATTAATATTAATTAATTCTATTTTCCACTATATAAAATTAATTTTACTCCTAATATTAAACCATATTATATCAAATAATATTTCTCCGGTAGTATTATTTATTCCGTGTATTTAAGATATAAATATCCATGAATAAAATTAATTTATTGCTAATTAATTTATTCATCTCTAATATCCGAGACTAGTACCATTCAACCTTAATTATTATGCGGAACAAATCCACCTGCAGGGTTTACATAATAATTCCTTATGAACTCATCTCGGGGATATTATCAACCCTTACGGGATACACTTTCCCGTCAAGTATTCACGGCATGCCATATATAAAATATAGTGACCCAACTTAACCGGTAATTAACCCAATAATTAAATCGGTTAATTCCTTTGGTAAATCAAAGTCACTTATATTAAATATACACACCCGCAATAGTATCGGGGATTAAGAATAAAATACTCTGAGATTTAAATCGATTATCGCCGGCAATCCTAATCGATAAATCTCAAGCAGATCCGCTCAATACACCAAGTGTACAAGTGTGATAAAATAATTAAGACAAATTATTTTCTCTCTCACACAACGACTATACCGATGGATTGGTCCGTGTCCATCTAGGTCGTGAGCAACTATTCGATTAAATACGAGTAACCGATAGTATGATCTTCTGTGTGGGGCCCGACACACCATACTAAATACAACGTATAAAATCCAAGACTATGATTTGCATATATTTAATTATCAATAATTAAATGCAAACAATTGTTTATTTAATTAAATAGATTAGTGGCAATGGATCGTGGGTTTCCGTTACTTAAATCTAGACATTAAGTACACAACTCCAACAATCTCCCACTTGTACTAAGGTCTAGTCATTTCCTCCAAACTCCCGACTCCCATACTCATCACGTGCTTAAGTTGTACTTCCAAGAAGTACTATGTGAATGAGCACTCTAGGTTGCCGCTCTGAAGTTATCTTGGTGACTACAGCGTCGTCTCCCTCGACGATGACTCGTATCAGGTGGTACTTGCACTATGTGTTATCTTACACTTATGGACTTGTGATTTCTTACCATTTGCCATTGCACCGCTATTTACATAGCCTTTTGGCAAATTAAGAATCACCTCTAAGTCCCAGAGATTATCCCGGAGTTATACCAAAACTTTCGCTGCCTCTGAGGCCGCTATTTGGTTACCCATGGCAGAGTCCGAAAAGCATCGTGCTTATCACTCTTCCATGTTAAAACTCCTTCTCCTTCAATAGTGAAACACATAGCCTGATATCGACTTACACCGGTCCTTCTTTGATTAGAAATCTAAGAGAATGTAATCCAAAGGAAATGCTCGTCTGCTTCGTAGTCTAGAACAGTACTTCGAAAGTACTTTTACAGTAGTCGAATATTCCTTTCCAGGATTACCTTGATATCCTCCCACTATGCTAACCGCATAGCCGATATCAGGTTCTCGTTTTTCAACATTGCATTTATCAAGCTTTCCACACTCCAAGTGTAGAAAACTGCTTTCATTGCTTCTATCTCCTTTTGTGTTTTAAAACACATATCCTTAGATAGATGCATTCCGTCTCAGAAAGGTAACGAACCTTTCTCGGAATCTTGCATGTTAAAACGAACCATAATCATATATATGTAAGATGTCCAGGAGAAGTGCAATGTTCTTTCCCAGAGATCAAAGATCTCAAGAACATGTCCAACTTCTTCCTATATCTTTCATATTGATTTATCTAGACAACCTCATTTTATGTCTTGACAACATCTTTACATTGTTACCAATGATAAGAATGTTCTCTACATAAAACCCGAGAAACACCACGTTGTTTCCATCACGTTTCCAATACACACGATTCGTCTATGCTTTGATGAATCCATAAAATGGACTATCTCATCAATTTGCAAGTACCACGAATTCAATGCTTTGTTTCAATCCATAAATGGATCAACTAAGCTTGTACTCTAAATGATCTTGCCTTTTAGCAATAATCCTTATTGCTTTCCAAGAAGGCACATTTAGATCTAGTACTGCCTTCATGTAGATCCAGGGATCGATTTCATGTATACTAGATCCAGAGTCCGAAAACTCTCCTAGTCTTATGAATATCTCTGGTTGATCCACAACCTCCCACTACAACGGCATTCCGGTGTATAAACAGTAATAACAGTAGGTGCAGTTAGTGGTGTACCGCTACTCGGTTCGGCTGGTTCTAAGTACTAATCTTTCTCTCTCATTTCAAAGTATTACGTCACTTTGGGCTTGTGGTTCATCATATAGTCTTTCTCTAAGAACCGGGCGTTAGAACTTATAACGTCCTTCTGGTTCATAGTACTATTGAACACACATCTTTTGTTCTTCTAGGATATTCTACAACCGCATTTGAATGCCCCGTTGTTTCCAGACATATCCATAGAACATAGGTAGTTCCGTATAACTCATGATTCTACTATTTCTATAAGAGTTCCATTTCTTGTTATCTACACACCATTTCTACACGAAAGTGTATGGTGTAGTCATTTGGGATCAAATCCCAATCTCTGATCAGTATGCCATGCATTCCTCAGACAGGTACTTGCCTCCGCGATTAAATCGCAGGCTACAAATGGATATACCTTGATGGTTCTCCACAATTGCTTAGTGTCCATTGACTTGTGAAAACACTTGCTTTTGTGGCACATCAGGTATCCTAATCCATTTCTCGAGTAATCATCAAATGAAGTACTCGTACCTTATTGTCTGAGTAGGCATAGGTCTGCATACATTAGAGTCAATCAATTCTTATACTTGTCCGGATCTTATATCTTATATCCATAAAGGATTTCTTAGTCATGTTATCTTCCAAATTAGATTCTTTGGTCGGAAGGTCCACTCCTTCAACTTAATTGATCAAATATCAATTTTCGACCTTTGAACTTCTTATTTGAATAAACATGACTTAGCATAAGAATCCACAAGTATAATTGATTTAATAAAGAAAAATCTTATTAGTAAAATGAGTTTTATATTACGGTTCGTTGCATTGTGGTGGACTCAGGATTCATCATTTATATATTGCTAGCTAATGTACTAGAATAGATACTATCTTTATTTCTTCTCATAACCATCAAATGATTAAAAGAAATAAAATATCTATTCATTAGAAATCCAGAACAAAGTTCTTTCTAATATGAAAGGTACATAAAAGCAATAACTCAAAATGAAATCCTATAAAATGTCCTCCATTGCAACATCTGCCTCTTCCACAGCATTGCCCACATAGACTACGATCTTTTCTTTTCTAAGTCGTCAGGTTTCCTGGAACCCTTGCATTTAAAATGCACATACCGTCAGTGGTTCCATATCTACACACAGGTTCCGGTAGATAATACCACTTACTATGTTTTACGACTAAAGAAAATTTCGTACTTTCTTTGAGAGGATATTCAGACTTCCAGTACCCAGACTTTTTGCATTGAGAACACTTGCCTCTTGGCTTTCTCGTCCCATCTCGTGGTCCAAGTAATCTTAGAACCACTGGGTTTGTTTCCTTGCTTTTCCTTTCCCCCGTTCTTGCCATTAGGTTCGAAACCTTTGGCACTGGCTACAAGAGCTTGCGATTTCCGTCTAAACTCGTCTAAAAGGTCAATCATCTCAAAAATGTGTTTAAGCGTTTCCTCGAAATGACTGGCCTTTATGAGTATCCTCATCGCTTCTTGTCTAGCCGCCCATGTCATGTCTAAACACTAGTTAAGACATTTGTAGGCTCGGGAGGACAAAGCTCATTGAGTACAAACTTGTACTCTTTAACAGTCTGGGCAATGTCTAGATCTCTAATCTAATCATTACATTCAGGGACCAATGAGTTTTAAAATCCTTACGTATCACAGAAAGTGGGTTCAAAGCCATTTCCTAATCTATGAGCACGTATAACAACAAACAATCGATTTAATCTCCGATATTATCTCCCTCAAATAATATCATTAAACCACTAATCGCATCTAAAATCCCATCAGATATGGCAAGCCACGATAGTGTGGACGTTTACCTATCCAAATGATTTAGCAATTAGATTTGCTTCGGTCGTACATCATCATTAGCGTTACTTCGATGGGAAGAATACTAAGAAGCGTACCTAAGTGTAAACCATTACTCAGTATCTAAGAAGATTGTTTGGGACACGCATATTCACCGCAAGCCACGATAGTGTGGACGTTTACGTTAACATATGCTCCTTTACTCCCTTCTATAACTGTCTACATCAATCGTTCCAAAATCTCATTCAATGTAGCAAGCCACGATAGTGTGGACGTTTACTACACCAAAAGACTTTTACAATTGACATCCAACTACTTGAATCATTTAATCTTGTAAATCAGGACGCGGAGAATCATAAGTGAAATTCGAAGTTTCTAACCAGTGATTCACCATGCGAACGACCCTATCTCTCATAAATGAGGGAGCCGAGCAGACAATCGATCCATTTCAAGAAATGGTACGAAGGTCTCTAATTTGTGTCATCCACATGACCAAGTGGCTTTGGCTCCATTCCACTCCCCGGGGTGAGAATGAGTCGACTTGAAATCAGTTTCAGAAAGACAAATTAGGCATTGTTTGATAAACTCAATCAATGTTTCTCGTAAGAGGAATTACAAGAATTCTCCTCCAATGACTTGTCTATACGAACTTCGAAAGTCCATAAAAGTCACCAAGAGAACAACAATGGAGACCATGGCATTGTTTCCAATCCCTCTCCCACTTAGCTTTTTATAACAAAGGGATACGCTATCTAATGCATAATTAAATACACATAAGCATGCATACATGAAATAAAGCACATAAAATATTATCACATAATCAAAATAATACTAGAATATTATTTTCCGACTATTATGGCTTTATCGCATCCCCTTATGCGTTTTCTAGTCTTTAGTCTTCGTTCTTTGAATGCTCCATGTGACGGGAATATTAATTCCAATATTTAAATCTATTTATTTTCAATTAATCCAAAAGTTACTTAATTCGAAAATTAAGTCAATTGAATATATCAAAAATAAAATTAAATATTATTAATATTTTATTATTTTTATTTTCCTTTTCTACTCCATTAAATCTCTAGAATCCTATCCAAGACCCACTTGGAATATTCTAGAAGATTTCTATAATGGAATAAGGAAATAAAATAATTTAATTCATTTCCTAATCTATTAAAAATTCCATAAAGGAATAATTAAATAGGAAAAATTAATTAAGGACTCTTCTACTTTCCAAAATTAGTTAATTTCCATGTCCATGAGAATTCCCATAAAATAGGAATAATCAATTAGAAAATAAATTAATTTAATAATTAATTATTTTTTCTGTCCAATTCTATTAAATCTCTAGAATCCTATCCAAGTAAGACTTGGAATATTCTAGAAGACTTCCATAATAGAATAAGAAAATAATTAATTCCAATTAATTCTTTTCCTATTCAATGAGAGTTCCCAAACATAGGAATACTCAAAATAGGAAAACCGAATCAATTAGGAAAGTTGGATCTTGGTAGGAGTAGCATGGGTTGGGAGACCCCACACCACCCCCACCGTCGACCGCCACCACCACCGCCGGCCAAGGCTCACGCGCCACCACCCTTGGTGGCCGGCGTGGCCGAGAGCCCTAGGGCAGCCCGGGCGATCGATCCTCATAGGATCGATCCTCGTGATCGATCCCCGGTCCGCCCTCTCTTCGTCTCCTCCGTCACACTTTTCCGGTCGTCGTTTCGTCCTCGATCCAACGTAAAATAAATTACAAATTTATTATTACGCTATCCGGTATCGATTCTTAACATGAAATCGACCTCATACAATTTCCGGAAAAATTAAGAACAAGCATTCACCACACAAGAACGAATATTGACATCACCGAGAGTTTAATAATCAAGAACATTATTATGACATTAATTAACAATAATTAAATCTAGCCATAATAATCGGAAACCCTGCAAGGTAGAACAATTTATCGAAAAATACCATGAACTAAAACCAACGCTCTGATACCAATTGTTGGAAATCGATATCCCGGAATTAATAAATTTAATTAAAATTAATTAAATAAATTATCTAATTAATTCCGACCGAAATCCTTTGGAGATCGAATATCCGGATTGTCAAAATTGCGGAACCGACAACCCAATCGAAATCCCTTCGCCGGAAACCACCGCGAACCACCACACGAACCCGGACTCAACCAAACCCTAACCACGGGGATAGCCCGGGCTGTTCGGTCGAGCCCTCGCGTAGGGCTCGCGGCTGTCCTTGGCAGCCGCCTAGGGCTGCCCTTGGCAGCCGCCTAGGGCTGCCCTTGGCAGCCCGCTGGACACCCCCAACACACCCCGCTGATCGCCCCCAAGCCACGGTCGAACCGTGGCTAGCGATCAGCCCGCAGCCACCGCCGCGCGAGCGGCGGTCCAGCCGCGCGAGCGGTGATCGCTCCGCAGGAGCGGAGCTCGTGCCGCGCGAGCGGGGCTGCTCCAGCAGCCCGCTGGATGTGCACGGGCGATCGAGCTCGTGCTCGATCGAGTCTCGGCGTCCAGCCGAGGCTCACGCCCCTCGACCCCTCCTAGGCGAGCCGTTGAGCCGCCGGCAGTCCGGTGATCTTCGATCACCACCGCCCGGTTCAACCTCGTCATGGGTCGCGTTCTTGGATCTTGGTTCAAGATATTTTTACGATAACTAAACGATTAAATCATAAAGAGGGTTTTACGATTTACCTCGTTCTCGTTGTTCGGAAAAACGAAGAACTCAATTTGATGACCTTGAGATCTTCCCACGTATTCCTTGCACTAGCTCGGACGTCGTGTGGGCGACGATCTACCAAACTCCATGGATCTCCCTCTCTACTTTCTCTCTCTAGAATTGTGATCTTCAAGTTATGAGAATAGAGAAGACCATGTAGTGCTTTTATAGGCTACGTAGGGGATCTTAAGGAGGTGGAATATTGGGCTTCCAATATTAATGATTAAATTGAGCCCAAGCCCAAATCTATTAATCCATTAATATTAATTAATTTTATTTTCAACTATATAAAATTAATTGCACTCCCAATATTAAACCATATTATATCAAATAATATTTCTCCGGTAGTATTATTTATTCCGTGTATTTAAGATATAAATATCCATGAATAAAATTAATTTATTGCTAATTAATTTATTCATCTCTTATATCCGAGACTAGTACCATTCAACCTTAATTATTATGCGGAACAAATCCACCTGCAGGGTTTACATAATAATTCCTTATGAACTCATCTCGGGGATATTATCAACCCTTACGGGATACATTTTCCCGTCAAGTATTCACGGCATGCCATATATAAAATATAGTGACCCAACTTAACCGGTAATTAACCCAATAATTAAATCGGTTAATTCCTTTGGTAAATCAAAGTCACTTATATTAAATATACACACCCGCAATAGTATCGGGGATTAAGAATAAAATACTCTGAGATTTAAATCGATTATCGCCGGCAATCCTAATCGATAAATCTCAAGCAGATCCGCTCAATACACCAAGTGTACAAGTGTGATAAAATAATTAAGACAAATTATTTTCTCTCTCACACAACGACTATACCGATGGATTGGTCCGTGTCCATCTAGGTCGTGAGCAACTATTCGATTAAATACGAGTAACCGATAGTATGATCTTTTGTGTGGGGCCCGACACACCATACTAACTACAACGTATAAAATCCAGGACTATGATTTCAATATATTTAATTATCAATAATTAAATGCAAACAATTGTGTATTTAATTAAATAGATTAGTGACAATGGATCGTGGGTTTCCGTTACTTAAATCTAGACATTAAGTACACAACTCCAACAACAACTCCATCAAAGATGTGCGCCGATGTTTCCAAGGTATATCCCTAGAACACAAGGTAAGTCCGAATAACTCATTATAGTTTTCGCCATTCCCATAAGAGTCCTTCTCCTTCTAATTGACACACCATTCCTTTGAGGAGTAAATGGTACAGTCAGTCGGGAGTTAATCCCATTCTCTGATCAGTATGCCTTGAATTCTCCAGACAGGTATATGCCTCCACGATCAGATCGTAGGCATTCAATGGATTTACCATGAAGGTTCTCCACAAGAGCTTTGTACTCCTTGAACTAGTCAAAGTACTTGCTTTTGTGGCGCATCAGGTACCTAAATCCATGTATCCCCTCCTCTTGTCTGAGAAGACATAGGTCCGCATACTTCAGAGTGAATCAAATCCAATACTTGTCCGGATCTACAGCTTTTATCCTTAAAAGGATACTTGGTCATTTTACCATCTAAAAATTGATTCACAGGTAGGAAGGTCCTCTCCTTCAACACCACTGATTAAATCATCAGTTGTTCAACCTTTGAATCCCATTTGGATTAATATGACCTAGCTTATGATGCCACAAGTATAATTGATTCATCCTAGAAAGTTCCTTTCTCTTATTGGTGTTAGATAATGTGTTACTAGTTTCGGTTTGTTGCATCGTGGTAGACTCAGGATTTAACATATACAAATTGTCAACCAATGTGCCAGAACAGATATTATCATCTATTCTTCTTAAAATCATTGAATGATCAGAAGAAATAGAATATCCATTTCTTTTAGAAACTGAAATCAAATTCTTTCTAAATTCAATCACATAAAGACAATGTATAAAATCCTTTCATTACTTCAAAAGTGAATGGATCTCTCCCACTGCAACAGCCGCCACCTTCGCAGCATTGCCCATGTAGATGGTGATCTTTTTCCTTTCTAAGTCTCCGGGTTTCCTGGAACCCTTGCATTGAAATGCAAACATGATCAGTGTCCTCCGTATCTACACACCAGGTGCTGGTAGATATCACCACTGAAAATGTATCAATGACTAAGGAAAAGTTCACTACTCGTTTTTACGAGAGGACAATCAGACTTCCAGTGCCCAGACTGCTAGCAACGGAAGTACTTGCCTTGCGGCATGCTTACCCCATCTCGTGGTCCAAAATCGACCACTGGGTTTCCGTATCTTGCTTCTTCTTTTCCATCTACCCGTCCATAGGTTCAAAACCATTTCTTTACACGGGAGGACGAAAATAATGAAGTACACATTTGTACTTCTCAGCAGTTAGGACATTGTCCAGATTTCGTTTCCAATCAACATTCTAAGGGTCATTGAGTATAAATGCCTTATCGTATATTCACATTGTGGGACAAAGTCATTTCTAACCTATAAGCACATAATACAAACTATCGATTTAATCTCCGATACTATCTCCCTCAAATAGTATCATTAAATCACTAACCGCATCTAAAATCCCATCAGATATGGCAAGCCACGTTGTGTGGACGTTTACCTACCCAAACGATTTCGCAATTAGATTTGCTTCGGTCGTACATCAATTATAGCGTAACTTCGTTGGGAAGGATACTATAAAGCGTACCTAAGTGTAAACCATTACTCAGTACTAAAGTGAATCGTTTGGAACTGCTACGTCACCGCAAGCCACGTTGTGTGGACGTTTACGATAACTCACAATTCCTTATAACTGTCTACATCAATTAATCCAAAATCCTATATAATATAGCAAGCCACGTTGTGTGGACGTTTACTACACCAAAATGATTTTTATAATTGACATCCAATTACTTGATTCATTCAATCTTGTAAATCAAGACGCGGAGAATCATAAGTGAAACTCGAAGTTTCTTACCAGTGATTCACCATGCGAACAACCCTATCTCTCATAGAATGAGGGAGCCGAGCAGACAATCGATCAATTCATACAAATGGTACGAAAGTCTCTAATTTGTGTCTTCGACATGACCAAGTGGCTTTGGCTCCATTCCACTCCCCGGGGTGAGAATGAGTCGACTTGAAATCAGTTACAGAAAGACAAATTAGGCATTGTTTGATAAACTTAATCAATGTTTCTCGTAAGAGGAATTACAAGAACTCTCCTCTAATAAGTTGTCTATATAAACTTCAAAAGTTTATAAAAGTCACCAAGAGAGCAGCAATGGAGACCATGGCATTGTTTCCAATCCCTCTTCCACTGAGCTTTTTATAACAAAGGGATACGCTATCTAATGCATAAATTAAATACACATAAGCATGCATACATGAAATAAAGCACATAGTATTATCACATAATAAAAATAATACTAGAATATTATTTTCCGACTATTATGGCTTTATCGCATCCCCGTACGCATCTTCTAGTCTTTAGTCTTCGTTCTTGAATGTTCCATGTGACGGGAATATTAATTCCAATATTTAAATCCATTTATTTTTAATAAATCCAAAAGATATTTAATTCGAAAATTAAGTCAATCGAATAAATCAAAAATAAAATTAAATATTATTAATATTTTTATTATTTTTATTTTCCTTTTCTTAATTCCATTAAATCTCTAGAATCCTATCCAAGACCCACTTGGAATATTCTAGAAGATTTCCATAATTAAATAAGGAAATAAAATAATTTAGGACTCCTAATCCTTCCAAATTAATTCCTTTTCTAATCCATTAAAAATTCCATAAAGGAATAATTAAATAAGGAAAAATTAATTTAGGAGTCCTAATCCTTCCAAAATTAATTCTCTTCCTAATTCATGAAAATTCCAAAAATAGGATTAATCAATTAGGAAAACCAAATTAATTCTAAATTAATTCATTTCCTAATCCATGAAAATTTCCAAAAATAGGAATAATCAAATAAGGAAAACCGAATTAAATTAGGAATAGGATCTCGGCCGAGATGAACGCAGGTTGGGGATCCCCGCGCTCAGCATGATCGACCACCCACCTAGAGGAGTCGAACTCCTCATGGTGGTCGATCGAGCCTCATGAGATCGGCCATGGGGATGGCCGATCGAGCCCTCCCTCTCTTCGTCTCCTCCGTCACACTTTTCCGGTCGTCATTTCGTCCTCGATCCAACGTAAAATAAATTACAAATTTATTACTACGCTATCCGGCATCGATTCTATACATGAAATCGACCTCATACAATTTCCGGAAAAATAAGAACAAGCATCCACCAGACAAAAACGAATCTCGACATCACCGAGAGTTTAATAATCAAGAGCAATATTATGACATTAATTAACAAAATTAAATCTAGCCATAATAATCGGAAACCCTGCAAGGTAGAACAATTTATCGAAAAATACCGTGAACGAAAACCATCTCTCTGATACCAATTGTTGGAAATCGATATCCCGGAATTAATAAATTTAATTAAATAAATTATCTAATTAATTCTGTCCGAAATCCTTTGGAGATCGAATATCCGGAGTTGTCAAAGTTGCGGAACAACAACTCCAATCGACTCCCGGTTGCCGAAAACCCGCCACGAACCACCACGAAGAGAAACCCAACCGAAACCCTAACCGCGGGGATAGCCCGCGGCTGTCCGGTCGAGCTCCCGCGTGGGGCTCGCGGCTGTTCGTAGCAGCCGTGCGGGGCTGCCCAGCCATGCCTCGGGTGATCGCACATCCGTCACGATCAAAATCGTGGCATGCGATCACCACAGCCCGCCGCCGCGCGAGCGGCGATGAGCCCGCGCGAGCGGTGATCGCGCCGGGCAAGCGGCGCTGAGCAATCGTACGGGCTGCTCCCAGCAGCCTGCTGGTCGCCGCGGACGAGGCTCGCATCGCACGCGAGCCCCCTGCGGGAGAACCCGCAGCTCGCGTCGAGCCCATCCGGACGATCGAGCACGCGCTCGATCGAGTCTCGGCGTCCAGCCGAGGCTCGCCCCTCTCGACCCTCTCTTGCTCGAGCCGTTGAGCCGCCGGCGGTCCGGTGATCTTCGATCACCACCGCCCGGTTCAACCTCGACATGGGTCGCGTTCTCGGATCTTGGTTCAAGGTTTTTTCACGATAAATAAACGATTAAATCATAAAGAGAGTTTTACGATTTACCTCGTTCTCGTTGTTCGGAGAAAGGAAGAACTTTTGATAACCTTGAAGTCTTCCCACGTATTCCTTGCACTAGCTTGAACGTCGGGGTGGGCGACGATCTATCAAGCTTCCATGGATCACCTTCTCTCTCTACTTTCTCTCTCTAGAATTGTGTCTTGAGACTTATGAAAGAAGAGAAGACCATAGGAGTGCTTTTATAGGCTACGTAAGGGGACCTTAAGGAGGTGGAATATTGGGCTTCCAATATTAATGATTAAATTGAGCCAAAGCCCAAATCTATTAATCCATTAATATTAATTATATAATTACTTCCACTATATAAATATAATTGCACTCCCAATATTCACCATATTATATCAAATAATATTCTCCGGTAGTATTATTTATTCCGCATGTTTAAGATATAAATGTCCATGAATAAATTATATTTATTGCTAATATTATTTATTCATCTCTTTTAATTCCGAGAATAGTACCACTCAACTTTATTATCATGCGGATCAAATCCACTTGCAAGGTTTACATGATAATCCTTAGGAGCTCATCTCGGGGACATTATCAACCCTTTCGAGGACATGATATCCCGTCAAGAATTCACAGCATGTCATACATAAAATATAGTGACCCAACTTTACCGGTAATTGACCGTTTATTCTAATCAGTCAATTCCTTTGGAAAATCAAAGTCACTAATATTATCTGCATACACCCGCAATAATATCAGGGATTAAGAATAGAATACTCAGAGATTTAAATCGATTATCAACGGCAATCCTAATCAATAAATCTCAAGCAGATCCGCTCAATACACCATGTGTACAAGTATGATAAAATAATCAAGACCAATTATTTTCTCACTCATACAACGACTATACCGATGGATTGGTCCTTGTCTATCTAGGTCGTGAGCAACTGTTCGATCATATACGAGTAACCGATAGTATGATCTTCCGTGTGACGACGCACACCATACTAACTACAACGTATAAAATCTAGGACTATGGTTTGCATTAAATGCAAATGATTGTTTATTATTAAATAGGATAAATGCTTTAGACATTAAGTATACAAATCCATCACGAACACACCTCCGCGGGGAAGCCCCCGCTTGTGTGCCCTAGCCGAGCCCCCGTACGGGGCTCGCGATCGCTCACGCGATCGCATGGGGTTGCGCACGGAAACCCCCTGGGGCTGCTCCTAGCAGCCCCCGCGGCGAGTCCGGCGACTCGCCGCCGCCGCATCGGAGGGCGGTCCGCCCAGCGAACTGTGATCGGGCCAGCCACGCGGCTGCCCGGCGATCGAGCCCAGCTCGATCGCGTGCCCCGGCGTCCAGCCGTGGCTCCTCCCTTGTGAGCACCGGCGATCGAACCCTAGGGTTTCGATCGCCTCCCTCGGCGTCCAGATGAGGGCTTCGTGCGAGCATGCACACGATCCCCACAGGGATCCGAACCGCCGCGGTCCGGTGGTCTTCGACCACCACCGCCGGTTCATCCTCGTTCCGGGGTTCGTTCGTCCCTCGGATCTTCGTTCATATGCATATACGAATTAATTATTAAAATCATAAAGGGGGTTTTCATGATTTTACCTTTGTTCTCGTTGTACGGAGAAACGAGATCTTTGAATACCTCTAGACCTTCTCACGTATTCCTTGCACTTGTTCGAACGTCGTCTGGGTGACGATCCTCCGAACTCTATGGGTCTCCTTCACAACTCTCTATAATATCAACTATTGATATTCTTGTCTTGTCTTGTCTTGTCTTGTTCTAATTATGAAGACCATGTAGTGCTTTTATAGGCTACGTAGGGGATCTAAAGGAGGTGAATATTGGGCTTCCCATTAATTAATTAAATTGAGCCCAAGCCCAAGTCTATATAATTACCACCACTATATAAATATATAATTATGAATTATATAATTACCACCACTATATAAATATAATTGCACTCCCAATATTAAACCATATTATATCAAATAATATTATCTCTCCCGTAGTATTATTTATTCCGTGTGTTTAAGATAGAAATGTCCATGAATAAAATTAATTTATTGCTAATTAATTTATTCATCTCTTGTATCCGAGACTAGTACCATTCAACTTTAATTATTATGCGGAACAAATCCACCTGCAGGGTTTACATAATAATTCCTTATGAACTCATCTCGGGGACATTATCAACCCTTATCGGGACACACTTTCCCGTCAAGAATTCACGGCATGTCATACATAAAATACCGTGACCCAACTTTACCGGTAATTGAACGGTTATTCTAATCAGTCAATTCCTTTGGAAAATCAAAGTCACTAATATTAAATGCACACACCCGCAATAATATCAGGGATTAAGAATAAAATACTCAGAGATTTAAATCGATTATCAAAGGCAATCCTAATCGATAAATCTCAAGCGATCCGCTCAATACACCAAGTGTACAAGTATGATAAAATAATCAAGACCAATTATTTTCTCACTCATACAACGACTATACCGATGGATTGGTCCCTATCCATCTAGGTCGTGAGCAACTGTTCGATTATATACGAGTAACCGATAGTATGATCTTCCGTGTGACGACGCACACCATACTAACTACAACGTATATAATCTAGGACTATAATTTGCATATATTTAATTATAAATAATTAAACGCAAACAATTTTTTATTTATTTAAATAGATTAAATGCTTTGTTCCGGGAGTTTACGTTACTTAAATCTAGACATTAAGTATACAACTCCATCACAATCTCCCACTTGGCCTTCAGAGCCAGTGTGCTGCCAATTTCCTGTTGTCACTTTATGTCTAAGTTTGAACTTGAGGCAAGACTTGAGTCATCCTCAATCAGTTCAAACCTTTCTTGGACTATGAGACAGACTGTAAAACTAGATTTATCACTATGATATGAATCTGTATGTGGCCACGCTTTTCCACAGTCTCGACTCTCCAAGTGGCCGGTAAGACATATGATCCATATTAAAATGGAGGACAATCCCATCTTGTCAATCCAAGCTCTCCCACTTGCTTCCTAATACACCTGTTACACCATAAAAATCCGACACCGACACGTGTCCAGACGGCCGGAGCCACGTCATCAGATGGAGAGTCAACCGACGTCCAAACCCTATTTTGAAGCCAAGTATGAAGAAGGAACCAGGCAAGCTCAACAGCAGCCCCGGGCAGGCAGTCCCGTACCAGAATGAAGGATCAGTCAGTTAAGGCCCCAGGCAAGAGGCGGTGCCCTCCTGGTGACATGCAGCAAGTGGGAAGACAAAATTAGTGGGTATTTAATGTAAAGCTTAAAGTCTTTGATAGTCGAATTAGAATTGATAGGTGGTTAATAGGTGGCATTAGGAGAGCTTGCATGCTCATGCAAAGAAGTAGTATATAAGAGAGGATAGAGAGAGGAGGAAGGGGCTTGACCTTTTGTAATTTCCAAATAGATTAAGTAAGGAAATAAAGAACAAGAACACTATGATGTTCATCCTATTTTCCAGATTTCCGGCAACATATATTCTCCGATCTATAACTTGTCCTAACTGCTGGAAATCGATATCCCGGGCTATTAAAATTTGCGGAAAATAATAACCCGACCGAAATCCTCGATCGCCGGAGATCCGACCACGAACCACCGTACGAGCCGGAGCTCAACCGAGCACCACCACGGTCCGCCCGTGGTGCCCAGCCGAGCCCCCGCACGGGGCTCGCGATCATCTCACGGATGATCGCTGGGATGCCTCACGGCATCCCCGGGGCTGCTCATAGCAGCCCCCCGCGATCGAGCTCACGGGCTCGATCGCCCCTCGGCTCCAGCCGAGGGCTCCCTTGCGACGCGCCGCCGACGAGGTGGCCGGGGGGATCCGCCGCGGCGCCAGCCCGCGGCATCCCCGGCGATCGACCGAAGTCGATCGCATGCCCCGGCGTCCAGCCGGGGCTTCCCCTTGTCGCGCGTCGCGGCGGTCCGAACCCTAGGGTTCGACCGCCACCTTCGATCCTCGCCGGGGATCTCGAATCCCCGTCCCCGAGGTTCGTCGTTTTCCCGGATCGTGCGTTCATGTATGTATCACAATTTAATTCACATAAATTCACACGAAGGAGTTTATGATCATACCTTTGATTCGTTGTGCGGAGAAAAGAAATCAAGTTGAAGACCTTTTGGATCTTCCCACGTATTCCTTGCACTCCGTTCGAACGTCGGGTGGGCGACGATCTATCGAACTCCTATGGATCTCCTTCAACTCTCTAGAATATCAAGTATGATAATCTTGTCTTTTGATTTATGAAGGCCATGTAGTGCTTTTATAGGCTACGTAGGGGATCTAAAGGAGGTGGAATATTGGGCTTCCAATATTGAAGATTAAATTGAGCCCACTGCCCAAGTCCATTAATCCTTATCAATATTAATTAATTTATTTTCCACTATATAAATTAATTGCACTCCCAATATTAAACCATATTATATCAAATAATATTTCTCCGGTAGTATTATTTATTCCGTGTATTTAAGATTTAAATATCCATGAATAAAATTAATTTATTGCTAATTATTTATTCATCTCTTTAATCCGAGACTAGTATCATTCAACCTTAATTATTGTGCGGAACGAATCCACTCATGAGGTTTACACAATAATTCCTTATGAACTCATCTCGGGGATATTATCAACCCTTCCGGGATACACAGTCCGGTCAATTATTCACGGCATGCCATATATGAAATATAGTGACCCAACTTAACCGGTAATTAACCCAATAATTAAATCGGTTAATTCCTTTGGTAAATCAAAGTCACTTATATTAAATATACACACCCGCAATAATATCGGGGATTAAGAATAAAATACACTGAGACTCGAATCGATTATCGCCGGCAATCCTAATCGATGAATCTCAACGATCCGCTCAATACACCAAGTGTACAAGTGTGATAAAATAATTAAGACAAATTATTTTCTCTCTCACACAACGACTATACCGATGGATTGGTCCGGGTCCATCTAGGTCGTGAGCCACTGTTTGATTAAATACGAGTAACCGATAGTATGATCTTCTGTGTGGGCCCGACACACCATACTAACTACAACGTATAAAATCTAGGACTATGATTTGCATATATTTAATTAATAATAATTAAAAGCAAACAATTGTTTATTAATTAAATAGATTAAATGCTATGACCGGGAGTTTACCGTTACTTAAATCTAGACATTAAGTACACAACTCCAACAATCTCCCACTTGTACTAAGGTCTAGTCATTTCCTCCAAACTCCCGGTTCCCATACTCATCACGTGCTTAAGGTGTACTTCCGAGAAGTACTATGTAAGTGAGCAATCTAGGTTCCCGCTCTGAAGTTATCTTGGTGACTACTACGTCGTCTCCCTTGACGATGACTCGTATCAGGTGGTACTTGCTCTATGTGTTAACATCACTTTTGACTTATGACCTCTTCCAGTTCACCGTGCACCGCTATCCAATAGCCTTTGGTAAACTAAGAGTCATATCCAAGTCAAGAGGTTATCCCGGAACCTAACCAAAACTTCCGCTGCCTCTGAGGCTGCTATTCAGTTATGAGAGAGTCTGAGAAGCGTCCTGCTTATCACTCTTTTATGGTTCCACCTCTTTCTAAAAGTGAACACATAGCCTGATATCGACTTACACTGGTCCTTCTTTGATTTTTGGATCTGAGAAATTGTAATCAAAGAAGATTTCGTCTTGCTTAATAATCCAGTACTTTGCAAGTACTATTACAGCATCCGAAAATTTCTTGTCTAGATCACCTTGATATCCTCCCACTACGCATACTGCATAGTTGATATCAGGTTCTTGTTTTACAACATTGCATCTATAAAGCTTTCCATACTAGAAGTATAGGAAACTGCTTTGTCTATCTCCTTCATGTGTACGAACACAAACCCTTTAGATAGATGTATATTCTGTCTCTGAAAGGCAATAACCTTTCTCAGAAATATGCATGTTTAAAACAAACCATAATCGTATAAGATATCTGGGAGAAGTACAATGTTCTTATCGTTAACGAACGATTAAGAACATGCTCTAACTTCTACTCAATCTTATATCTCGATTTATTTAGACAACCATTATTTTATGTCTGACAACATTTTTACATTGTTGCCAATGATAAAATGTTATCTACATAAAATCTCCGAGAAACACCACCTTGTTTCCATTACGTCTTCAATACACCTTTCGTCTATGTCTTTTGATGAATCCATCAAATGGATTATCCCATCAATTCGCAAGTTCCACGATTCATAGCTTTGTTTCAATCCATAAATGGATTTACTAAGCTTGTACTCTAAATGATCTAGCCTCTTAACAATAAACCTTATTGTTCCAAGCAGGCACATTTAGATCTAGTACCGCCCTTATGCAGAGCTAGGGGTCGATTTCATCTCTACTAGATCCAGAGTCCGAACTCCTCTAGTCTTATGAATATCTCTGGTTGTCCGACAACCTCCCACTGCAATGGCGTCCCGGTGTATAACAGTAATAACAATAGGTGCAGTATGTGGTGTACTTCTACTCGGTTTGGCTGGTTCCTAGTCTTTTGTCCTTCTTCTCATTCCAAGGTATTACGTCAGTTTAGGCTTTGTGGTTCATCTAATAGTCTTCCTCCATGAACCGGACAAGACGTCCCTCTGGTTCATAGTACTATAGAACACACAATACTTCGTTCATCTAGGATATCCTACAACCATATTTAATATGCCGTTGTATCTAGGAATATCCATAGAACATAGGTAGTTCCGAACAACTTGTTCTTTTACTATTAGATTTCCATTTCTTATTTATAACGCACCATCTCTACACGTAAGTGTATGGCGCGGCCCTTTGGAATTGAATCCCAATTTTTGATTACGCTATGTGTTATTCAGATAGGTGATGGCCTCCGCGACCGAGTCGCAGGCTTCTAATGGATATACTTTGATGGTTCCCCATAATAGCTTTGTGTCCATTGACTAGTCAAAACACTTTGCTTTTATGGCACATCAAGTATTCTAATCCATCACCGAGTATTCTTGAAAGAATTACTCGTACCTTTCTAATATACAAATATGTCTGCATATCTAATCATTTCCAATACTTGTTTGAATTCTATCCTTTATCCAGAAAGGTTTGCTTAGACGTATTATCCTCCAAATTCAATCCTTAGGTCGGAAGGTCCATTCCTTCAACTATAATTGATTAAATCAATTTCGACCATTCGAATCTTATTTGAAAATACTACTAAGTACAAGAATTCACAAGTATAATGATTAATAAAGAAATATCTAACAAGTAAAACAAGTTATAGAACGGTTCGTTGCATCGGGGTAGACTTAGGATCTATCATTCATATATTGCTATCTAATGTACCAGAATAGATAATGCCATTATTTCTTATCAAAATCATCCAATGATTAAAGAAATAAAATATCCATTCATAAATAATAGAAATCCAGAACAAAACGTTCTTTCTAAAATAAAGGGTACATAAAGCAATAATCCTGAAATGAAATCCTATTTAACTACTAAAGCAGATAAATGTCTTCCACCGCAACCGCTGCCTCCTCTACAGCTTTTGCCCGTGTAGACTCGAACTCTTCTTCTCTAAGTCGCCGGGTTTTCTGGAACCCCTGCATTCAAAATGCACATACCGTCAGTGGTTCCATATCTACACACCAGAATTCTGGTAGATAATACCGCTGACTATGTTTTTACGACTAAAGAAAAATTCGTACCTTTGAGAGGACATTCAGACTTCCAGTGTCCAGACTTGTTACATCGGAAGCACTTGCCCTTTGGCTTTGCAGCCCCCACTCGTGGTACAGTCTTCTTGACACCACTGGGTTTCCAGGCTTGCTTCCTCCTCTTGCCCCTACCTCCACCAGGCTTAAAGCCTTTGGACTTGGTAGCTACAAGCGCTTGAGACTTGCCCTTCTTGTAGATCCCCTCTGCCGCCTTCAGTTCAGTCAGGAGTTGCGCAAGAGAATAAGATAGTTTACCCATATTATAGCTCATGCGAAACTGCTCAAAACTAGGGGTCAGAGACTGGAGTATGATGTCGACTTGCGTCTCAGCATCAATTTGAGCTCCTATGATCTCAAGCTCATTCAACAGACCCATCATCTTAAGAACGTGCTCCCCTACGGGCGTTCCTTCAGACTGAGTAGTTGTCATGAGGACTCTCATGGCTTCTTGCCTTGCCGCACGATCTTGCTCCCCAAACATCTCCTTGAGGTTAAACATCATATCATAGGCAGTGTCCATCGACTCATGTTGGGTTTGGAGTACATTTGACATGGAAGCCAAAATATAACACCTAGCCATTTCATCAGCCTTTTTCCACTTTCGATATGTCAGTTTTTCCTCATCAGTTGAGGCAGCCGTGGGCTCAGCAGGGCACACTTCATGGAGTACAAACTTGTACTCCTCCGAAGTCAGGACAATGTCTAAATTTCTCTTCCAATCAATATAGTTGGGGCCAGTGAGCTTATGCTCCTTGAGTATCATAGAAAGTGGGTTCATAGCTATTCTCTAAACCTATAAGCACATTTAAACAAACAATCAATTTAATATCCGATATTATCTCCCTTGAATAATATCATTAAATTACTAATCACATCTAAAATCCCACCAGGTAAGGCAAGCCACGTTGTGTGGACGTTTACCCACCCAAATGATTTAGCAATTAGATTTTCTTCGGTCATACATCACTTATAGCGGAACCTCGGTGGGAGGAATACTATAAGGCGTATCTAAGTGTAAACCATTACTCAGCAGCAAAGTAAATCGTTTGGAATTGCTACATCACCGCAAGCCACGTTGTGTGGACGTTTACGACAACTTCACAACTCTTCACAATTTCTTACAACTGTCTACATCAATTAATCCAAAATCCGTCAGTGTAGCAAGCCACGTTGTGTGGACGTTTACTACACTAAGAGACTTTTATAATTGACTCCCAGTTACAAGATCCATTCGATTTTGTAAATCAAGACGCGGAGAATCATAAGTGAAACTCGAAGTTTCTAACCAGTGATTCACCATGCGAACAACCCTATCTCTCATTAGATGAGGGAGCCGAGCAGACAAACGATCCATCTTCAAAAGAATGGTACGAATGTCTCTAATTTGTGTCATCCACATGACCAAGTGGCTTTGGCTCCATTCCACTCCCCGGGGTGAGAATGAGTCGACTTGAAGTCAGTTTCAGAAAGACAAATTAGGCATTGTTTGATAAACTTAATCAATGTTTCTTGTAAAAGGAATTACAAGAATTCTCCTCCAATGACACATCTATACGAACTTCAAAAGTCCATAAGAGTCACCAAGAGAACAGTAATGGAGACCATGGGAATGTTTCCATCCCCTCTCCCACTTAGCTTTTTATAACAAAGGGATACGCTATCTAATGCATAATTAAACACATAAGCATGCATACAAGCAATAAAGCACATAGCACATAGTCAAAATAATGCTAGAAAAATTATTTTCCGACTATCATGGCTTTATTCCATCTCCGTATGCGTCTTCTAGTCTTCAGTCTTCGTTCTTGAATGCTCCATGTGACGAGAATATTAATCCCAATATTTAAATCTATTTATTTTCAATAAATCCAAAAGATACTTAATTCGAAAATTAAGTCAATCGAATAAATCAAAAAATAAAATTAAATATTATTAATATTTTTATTTATTTATTTTCCTATCTAATTCTATTAAATCTCTAGAATAATCTATCCAAGTCAAACTTGGAATATTCTAGAAGACTTCTATAATAGAATAAGGAAATAAAATAAATTAGGACTCTTCTACTTTCCAAGATTAATTAATTTCCATTACTATGAAAATTCCCATAAAATAAGAATAATCACTTAGGAAATAAATCAATCCTAGATTAACTTTTATTCCTTTCCAATTCTATTAAATCTCTAGGATCCTATTCCAAGTAGAACTCGGAATACTCTAGAAGACTTCCATAATAGAATAAGGAATAAAATTAATTCCAATTAATTCTTTTCCTAATCCATGAGAATTCCCAAAAATAGGAAAACTCAATTAGGAAAACCGAATCAATTAAGGAAAGCGAATCTAGGAAGGAGTAGGAGTAGCACGGGTTGGGGATCTCCGCACCACCCCCACCGTCGACCACCACCATCGCCGGGCACCACCGCCGCCGCCCCCTAGCCACGCGCCACCACCACCGGTGGCCGGCGTGGCCGGAAACCCTAGCGGGCAGCCCCTTGGCATGGGGTCGATCGATCCTCATGGGGATCGATCATGGGGATGATCGACCCCCCGGTTTTTCGTCCTCTTCGTCTTCTTCGTCACACGAGTTCTCCGGCGGTCGTCTCGGCATCGATCCAACGTAAATAAATTACAAAAAATAAATTTACAATTCCGGTATCGATTCTATACATGAAATCGACCCTATACATTTTCCGGAAAACATAGAACAATAATAATAAATCTAAATTCGGTCAACCCCCGAATTTTTACTATTACAAGCATTCATCCACACAAAACGAATCTCGACATGTCCGAGAGTTTAATAAACGAACAATCATGGTAAATTAAATAGCAATTAATTAAACAAATAATTAACAATTAATTAAACCATGATAGTCGGAATCCCTGCAAGGTAGAACACAATTGAACACATACATGAACACGAAACCAAACGCTCTGATACCAATTGCTGGAAATCGATATCCCGGGCTATTAAAATTTGCGGAAAATAATAACCCGACCGAAATCCTCGATCGCCGGAGATCCGACCACGAACCACCGTACGAGCCAGAGCTCAACCGAGCACCACCACGGTCCGCCCGTGGTGCCCAGCCGAGCCCCCGCACGGGGCTCGCGATCATCTCACGGATGATCGCTGGGATGCCTCATGGCATCCCCGGGGCTGCTCGTAGCAGCCCCCCGCGATCGAGCTCACGGGCTCGATCGCCCCTCGGCTCCAGCCGAGGGCTCCCTTGCGACGCGCCGCCGACGAGGTGGCCGGGGGGATCCGCCGCGGCGCCAGCCCGCGGCATCCCCGGCGATCGACCGAAGTCGATCGCATGCCCCGGCGTCCAGCCGGGGCTTCCCCTTGTCGCGCGTCGCGGCGGTCCGAACCCTAGGGTTCGACCGCCACCTTCGATCCTCGCCGGGGATCTCGAATCCCCGTCCCGGAGGTTCGTCGTTTTCCCGGATCGTGCGTTCATGTATGTATCACAATTTAATTCACATAAATTCACACGAAGGAGTTTATGATCATACCTTTGATTCGTTGTGCGGAGAAACGAAATCAAGTTGAAGACCTTTTGGATCTTCCCACGTATTCCTTGCACTCCGTTCGAACGTCGGGTGGGCGACGATCTATCGAACTCCTATGGATCTCCTTCAACTCTCTAGAATATCAAGTATGATAATCTTGTCTTTTGATTTATGAAGGCCATGTAGTGCTTTTATAGGCTACGTAGGGGATCTAAAGGAGGTGGAATATTGGGCTTCCAATATTGAAGATTAAATTGAGCCCACTTCCCAAGTCCATTAATCCTTATCAATATTAATTAATTTATTTTCCACTATATAAATTAATTGCACTCCCAATATTAAACCATATTATATCAAATAATATTTCTCCGGTAGTATTATTTATTCCGTGTATTTAAGATTTAAATATCCATGAATAAAATTAATTTATTGCTAATTAATTTATTCATCTCTTTAATCCGAGACTAGTACCATTCAACCTTAATTATTGTGCGGAACGAATCCACTCATGAGGTTTACACAATAATTCCTTATGAACTCATCTCGGGGATATTATCAACCCTTCCGGGATACACTGTCCGGTCAATTATTCACGGCATGCCATATATGAAATATAGTGACCCAACTTAACCGGTAATTAACCCAATAATTAAATCGGTTAATTCCTTTGGTAAATCAAAGTCACTTATATTAAATATACACACCCGCAATAATATCGGGGATTAAGAATAAAATACACTGAGACTCGAATCGATTATCGCCGGCAATCCTAATCGATGAATCTCAACGATCCGCTCAATACACTAAGTGTACAAGTGTGATAAAATAATTAAGACAAATTATTTTCTCTCTCACACAACGACTATACCGATGGATTGGTCCGGGTCCATCTAGGTCGTGAGCCACTGTTTGATTAAATACGAGTAACCGATAGTATGATCTTCTGTGTGGGCCCTACACACCATACTAACTACAACGTATAAAATCTAGGACTATGATTTGCATATATTTAATTAATAATAATTAAAAGCAAACAATTGTTTATTAATTAAATAGATTAAATGCTATGACCGGGAGTTTACCGTTACTTAAATCTAGACATTAAGTACACAACTCCAACACTAACAAATAAATATCTTGTTGGTACCCTTCTTTAATCACCACCCCGTTCCAGTAATAGTGTAATTTAGAGAAAAAGGGTCCGAACAGTGGCGCTAGAAGGAGACTCAGGTTTTACGCATCGGAGTTAGAGGTCCAACCGGCGACAAAAATGGCAGACGAGAAGGAAGGCGCGACGGCATCCGACGACTCTGTTGATTCCAGCAGGCGGCGCGACGTCAAAGGCAAGGCGGCTATCAAGGATCCCAACGCTCTGGCGGCTGATGTGGATCCAGAACCCGACAACCGTGACGCGTGATGTGTTTGTTTTTGTGTGCTTTTTCGTATGTTTTCCTTGTGTCATCGTGTGTCGATTTGTGTCGTTTCTTGATTATTCCTTTTGGTTTGGTGCGTTTTACGTGTTTGTTTAGTGTGCAGGGCTTACTTGGCTTTAGTAGCAACTTTGGAGGCATTTCCGTGTGGACGAGTAGACGAGACGACGGGCCGAGTAGGCGAAACAACGAGCCAAAGAAGCTGCCCACCTAGGCAGGCGGCCGCTTGACCCCCCAAGTGGCCGCGCATCTGAGCAGGCAGATGCTGCTGGAAGACGAGGCACGCGGCCGCCTGACCCCCCAGGCGGCCGCTCGGCTGTGTTGTTTGACCGTTCTGGAACTTGGGGCAAGCGGCCGCGATTTCTGAAGATGTTTGACCGCGTTGACCTTCGACTTTTGAATAATAATAGGGTTTTTCCCTATTGGACAGGACTTTTCATTCTCTGACTTTTGAACGCACTTGGAGGATATTGATTCGCTACTTTTGAGAGCTCTTGGGAACTCGTAATTTAGGTTTTTTGATTTCTGTTTTTCTTGATCTTGGATTGTAATCGACTCAGTAAAAGTCGGAGATTCCGCCGACGGGTACCTTGGTTTGGGATTTGAATATTGATCAAGTTAGTTTTATTCTTATTTCGATTTGTTCGCTTTTAAATTCCGTGTTAGATTCATTGCTTCGTTTCCTACTTTTCAAATCGCTTTCATGAATTTTGTCTTTCTTAGATCTAATTGTGCTACGATTAAAATTATGAATTCCGAAACCCTAGTTCACGTTAGATAGATTTTTCTCGTTCTCTTGTCTTTTCATTACTTAGATAATTTTTAGATTAAAAACAAAACCCCAAATCAAAGTAAGCATTATGCTATTTCACTTTCATTTCCTCCGTTGCAAACAAATAAACACATGTACGCGCCGATAGTAGTGTTCCTCGAGACCGACTCGGGCGAGTTGTTTCGACAACTAGTTCGATACAAATTTAATTGATTTTTCCGCTATAAAAACGACTTATAAATTTGGCGCCGTTGCCGGGGAACACTTTAGGCACTAGTATTAGTGTTTAAGTGTTTGCAACAATTTCCTTTTTATTTTTATTTTTATTTATTTACGTTGTTCAGGTGTGTTTGATTGTTTGTTTGTCTTTGTTGGTGCATGATAGGTACGAGAAGTCAGAGTACCGAGCTTGCACCCGTGATAGTAAACATCAACAGACGCAAGAGTATCAGTCGGTGCGCGAATTTAGACGACGATTCTTGTTGGAGTTGTGTACTTAATGTCTAGATTTAAGTAACGGAAACTCACGATCCATTGCCACTAATCTATTTAATTAAATAAACAATTGTTTGCATTTAATTATTGATAATTAAATATATGCAAATCATAGTCCTGGATTTTATACGTTGTAGTTAGTATGGTGTGTCGGGCCCCAAACAGAAGATCATACTATCGGTTACTCGTATTTAATCGAACAGTTGCTCACGACCTAGATGGACACGGACCAATCCATCGGTATAGTCGTTGTGTGAGAGAGAAAATAATTTGTCTTGATTATTTTATCACACTTGTAAACTTGGTGTATTGAGCGGATCGTTTGAGATTTATCGATTAGGATTGCCGGCGATAATCGATTTAAGTCTCAGTGTATTTTATTCTTAATCCCCGATACTATTGCGGGTGTGTATATTTAATATAAGTGACTTTGATTTTCCAAAGGAATTAACCGATTTAATTATTGGGTTAATTACCGGTTAAGTTGGGTCACTATATTTTATATATGACATGCCGTGAATACTTGACGGAAAAGTGTATCCCGTAAGGGTTGATAATATCACCGAGATGAGTTCATAAGGAATTATTATGTAAACCCTGCAGGTGGATTTGTTCCGCATAATAATTAAGGTTGAATGGTACTAGTCTCGGATATAAGAGATGAATAAATTAATTAGCAATAAATTAATTTTATTCATGGATATTTATATCTTAAATACACGGAATAAATAATACTACCGGAGAAATATTATTTGATATAATATGGTTTAATATTGGGAGTGCAATTAATTTTATATAGTGGAAAATAGAATTAATTAATAATAGTAAGGATTAATAGATTTGGGCTTGGGCTCAATTTAATCACTATTATTGGAAGCCCAATATTCCACCTCCTTAAGATCCCCTACGTAGCCTATAAAAGCACTACATGGTCTTCTCTATTCTCATAAGTTGAAGATCACAATTCTAGAGAGAGAAAGTAGAGAGGGAGATCCATGGAGTTCGGTAGATCGTCGCCCACACGACGTCCGAGCTAGTGCAAGGAATACGTGGGAAGATCTCAAGGTCGTCAAATTGAGTTCTTCGTTTTTCCGAACAACGAGAACGAGGTAAATCATAAAACCCTCTTTATGATTTTATCGTTTAATTATCGTAAAAATATCGTGAACCAAGATCCGAGAACGCGACCTTTGTCGAGGTTGAACCGGGCGGTGGTGATCGAAGATCACCGGACCGCCGGCGGCTCAACGGCTCGAACAAGAGAGGGTCGAGAGAGGCGAGCCTCGGCTGGACGCCGAGACTCGATCGAGGGCGAGCTCGATCACCCACGCACCTCCAGCGGGCTGCTGGAGCAGCCCCGCTCACGCGGCTGGACCGCCGCTCGCGCGGCGGTGGCTGGTGGTGATTGCAAGCCACGGTTCGCCGTGGCTGGGCGTGCGATCACCGGTCGTCGGCTGGGCGTGCAAGGGGGCTGCCAAGGGCAGCCCTAGGCGGCTGCCAAGGACAGCCGCGAGCACCACGCGGAGGCTCGACCGAACAGCCCGGGTTCATCCGGTTAGGGTTTGTTTGGTTGGGCTATCCCCGTGGAGGTTCGTGGCGGATTTCCGGCAACCGGGATTTCGATTGGAGTTGTCGTTCCGCAATTTGACAACTCCGGATACTCGATCTCCGAAGGATTTCGGTCGGAATTAATTAGATAATTTATTTATTTAAATTTATTAATTCCGGGATATCGATTTCCAACAATTGGTATCAGAGCGTTGGTTTTAGTTCATGGTATTTTTCGATAAATTGTTCTACCTTGCAGGGTTTCCGATTATTATGGCTATATTTAATTATGTTAATTAATGTCCATAATATTGCTCTTGATTATTAAACTCTCGGTGATGTCGATATTCGTTCTTGTGTGGTGAATGCTTGTTCTTATTTTTCCGGAAATTGTTTGAGGTCGTTTTCATGTAGAGAATCGATGCCGGATAGCGTAGTAATAAATTTGTAATTTATTTTACGTTGGATCGAGGACGAAACGACGACCGGAAAATTGTGACGGAGGAGACGAACGAGAGGGAGGACTCGGATCGATCATCCCCATGATCGATCCATGGAGGATCGACCCAAGAGAGAGGGGGCAGCCGCGGGAGGCTCTCGGCCACGCCAAGCCACCGGTGGTGGTGGCGCGCCGGCTAGGGGCGGCGGCGGTGCTCCTCCTCGGTGGTGGTCGATCGGTTGGGGGTGGTGCGGAGATCCCCACTCCGTGCTACTCCTAACCGAGATTTACTTTCCTGAATTATTCGGTTTTCCTATTTTGAGTATTCCTATTTTTTTGGGAATTCTCATGGAATAGGAAAAGAATAAATTTAGAATAAATTTATGTTTCCTTATTGATTATTCCTATTCTTGGGAGTTTTCATGGAATAGGAAAAGGAATAAATTTATAATTAAATTATTTTTCCTATTTAATTATTCCTTTATGGAATTTTTAATGGATTAGGAAAATAATTAATTTGGAAAGTTTTAAGAGTCCTTAATTAATTTTTTCCTTATTTAATTATTCCTTTATGGAATTTTTAATAGAAAAGGAAAGGAATTAATTTGGAAGGATTAGGAGTCCTAATTTATTTTATTTCCTTATTTCATTATGGAAATCTTCTAGAATATTCCAAGTGGGTCTTGGATAGGATTCTAGAGATTTAATGAAATTAGAAGAGGAAAATAAAAATAATAAAAATATTAATAATATTTAATTTTATTTTTTATTTATTCGATTGACTTAATTTTCGAATTAAGTAACTTTTGGATTTATTAAAAATAAATAGATTTAAATATTGGAATTAATATTCCCGTCACATGGAGCATTCAAGAACGAAGACTAAAGACTAGAAGACGCATACGGGGATGCGATAAAGCCATAATAGTCGGAAAATAATATTCTAGTATTATTTTGATTATGTGATAATATTCTATGTGCTTTATTTCATGTATGCATGCTTATGTGTATTTAATTATGCATTAGATAGCGTATCCCTTTGTTATAAAAAGCTAAGTGGGAGAGGGATTGGAAACAATGCCATGGTCTCCATTGCTGTTCTCTTGGTGACTTTTATGGACTTTTGAAGTTCGTATAGATAAGCCATTGGAGGAGAATTCTTGTAATTCCTCTTACGAGAAACATTGATTAAGTCTATCAAACAATGCCTAATTTGTCTTTCCAAAACTGATTTCAAGTCGACTCATTCTCACCCCGGGGAGTGGAATGGAGCCAAAGCCACTTGGTCATGTCGAGGACACAAATTAGAGGCCTTCGTACCAATTCTTGAAATGGATCGATTGTCTGCTCGACTCCCTCATTTGATGAGAGATAGGGTCGTTCGCATGGTGAATCACTGGTTAGAAACTTCGAGTTTCACTTATGATTCTCCGCGTCCTGATTTACAAGATTAAATGATTCAAGTAGTTGGATGTCAATTGTAAAAGTCTTTTGGTGTAGTAAACGTCCACACTATCGTGGATTGCTACATTGAATGGGATTTTGGAACGATTGATGTAGACAGCTATAGAAGGGAGTAAAGGAGCGTATGTTAACGTAAATGTCCACACTATCGTGGCTTGCGGTGAATATGCGTATCCCAAACAATCTTCTTAGATACTGAGTAATGGTTTACACTTAGGTACGCTTCTTAGTATTCTTCCCATCGAAGTAACGCTAATGATGATGTACGACCGAAGCAAATCTAATTGCTAAATCATTTGGATAGGTAAACGTCAACACTATCGTGGCTTGCCATATCTGATGGGATTTTAGAGGCGATTAGTGATTTAATGATATTATTTAAGGGAGATAATATAGGAGATTAAATCAATTGTTTGTTGTTATATGTGCTCATGGATTAGGAATGGCTTTGAACCCACTTTCTGTGATACGTAAGGATTTTAAACTCACTGGTCCCTAAATGTAATGATTGGAATAGAGATCTAGACATTACCCAAACTGTTGAAGAGTACAAGGTTGTACTCAATGAGCTTTGTCCTTCCGAGCCTATTGACATAGGCGGCTAGACAAGAAGCGATGAGGATACTCATAAAGGCCAGTCGCTTCGAGGAAACGCTTAAACACGTTTTTGAGATGATTGACCTTTTAGACGAGTTGAGACGGAAATCGCAAGCTCTTGTAGCCAATGCCATAGGTTTTGAACCTAAGGGTAAGATCGGGGGAAAGGAAAAGCAAGCAAAGAAACCCAGTGGTCCTAAGTTTCTTGGACCACGAGATGGGACGAGAAAGCCATGAGGCAAGAGTTCTCGATGCAAACAGTCTGGGTACTGGAAGTCTGATTATCTTCTCAAAGAAAGTACGAAATTTTCTTTAGTCGTGAAACATAGTCAGTGGTATTATCTACCGGAACCTGGTGTGTAGATATGGAACCACTGACGGTATGTGCATTTTAAATGCAAGGGTTCCAGGAAACCCGACGACTTAGAAAAGAAGAAATCGTAATCTACATGGGCAATGCTGTGGAGGAGGCAGCAGTTGCAGTGGAGGACATTTTATAGGATTTCATTTTGAGTTATTGCTTTTATGTACCTTTCATATTAGAAAGAACTTTGTTCTGGATTTCTAATGAATGGATATTTTATTTCTTTTAATCATTTGATGGTTATAAGAAGAAATAATGATATTATCTATTTTGGTACATTAGCTAGCAATATATAATGATGAATCCTGAGTCCACCACGATGCAACGAACCGTTTTATATAACTCGTTTTACTAATAAGAGATTTCTTTATCAATTATACTTGTGGATTCTTATGCTAAGTCATGTTTATTCAAATAAGAAGTTCAAAGGTCGAAAATTGATATTTTGATCAATTAAGTTGAAGGAGTGGACCTTTCGACCTATGAATCTAATTTGGAAGATAACATGACTAAGCAATCCTTTATGGATATAAGATATAAGATCTGGACAAATATAAGAATTGATTGACTCTGATGTATGCAGACCTATGTTTACTCGGACAGTAAGGTACGAGTATTTCATTTAATGATTACTCGAGAAATGGATTAGAATACCTGATGTGCCACAAAAGCAAGTGTTTGACAAGTCAAAGGACACTAAGCAATTGTGGAGAACCATCAAGGTATATCCATTTGTAGCCTGCGATTTGATCGCGGAGGCAAGTACCTGTCTGAGGAATGCATAGCATACTGATCAGATATTGGGATTTGATCCCAAATAACTACACCATACACTGTTGTGTAGAAATGGTGTGTCGTAAATAAGAAATAGAACTCTTATAGAGATAGTAAAAGATGAGTTATACGGAACTACCTGTGTTCTATGGATATGTCTGGAAACAACGGCGCATTCAAATGCGGTTGTAGAATATCCTAGAAGAACAAAAGATTTGTGTTCAATAGTACTATGAACCAGAAGGACGTTATAAGTTCTAACGCCCGGTTCTTAGAGAAAGACTATATGATGAACCACAAGCCCAAAGTGACGTGATACTTTGAAATGAGAGAGAATGATAAGGACTGAGAACCAGCTGAACCGAGTAGCGGTACACCACTAACTACACCTACTGTTATTATTGTTTATACACCGGAATGCCGTTGTAGTGGGAGGTTGTGGGTCAACCAGAGATATTCATAAGACTAGGAGAGTTTTCGGACTCTGGACCTAGTATACATGAAATCGATCCCTGGATCTACATGGAGGCAGTACTAGATCTAAATGTGCCTTCTTGGAAAGCAATAAGGATTATTGCTAAGAGGCAAGATCATTTAGAGTACAAGCTTAGTTAATCCATTTATGGATTGGAACAAAGCATTGAGTTCGTAGTACTTGCAAATTGATGAGATAGTCCATTTTATGGATTCATCAAAGCATAGACGAATCATGTGTATTGGAAACGTGATGGAACAAGGTGGTGTTTCTCGAGTTTTATGTAGAGATCATTCTTATCATTGGTAACAATGTAAAGATGTTGTCAAGACATAAAATGAGGTTGTCTAGATAAATCAATATGAAAGATATAGGAAGAAGTTGGACATGTTCTTGAGATCTTGGATCTCTGGGAAAGAACATTGCACTTCTCTTGGACATCTTACATATATATGATTATGGTTCGTTTTAACATGCAAGATTCCGAGAAAGGTTCGTTACCTTTCAGATACGGAATGCATCTATCTAAGGATATGTGTTTTGAAACACAAAAGGAGAAAGAAGCAATGAAAGCGGTTTCCTACACTTTAAGTGTGGAAAGCTTAATAAATGCAATGTTGAAAACGAGAACCTGATATCGGCTATGCGGTTAGCATAGTGGGAGGATATTAAGGTAATCCTGGAAAGGAATATTCGACTGCTGTAAAAGTACTTTCGAAGTACTAATCTAGACTACAAAGCAGACGAGCATTTCCTTTGGATTACATTCTCTTAGATTTCTAATCGAATGAGGACCGGTATAAGTCGATATCAGGCTATGTGTTTCACTATTAAAGGAGAAGGAGTTTTAACATGGAAGAGTGATAAGCACGATACTTTTCGAACTCTTCCATGGGTAACCAAATAGCGGCCTCAGAGGCAGCGGAAGTTTTGTTATAGCTCCGAGATAATCTCTGGGACTTAGATGTGATTCTTAGTTTGCCAAAGGCTATGTAGATAGCGGTGCAATGGCAAATGGTAAGAAATCACAAGTCCATAAGTGTAAGATAACACATAGAGCAAGTACCACCTGATACGAGTCATCGTCAAGGGAGACGACGATGTAGTCACCAAGATAACTTCAGAATGACAATCTAGATTGCTCTGTCACAAGGCACTTCATGGAAGTGCATATTAAGCACGTGAAGAGTATGGGAGTCGAGAGTTTGGAAGAAATGACTAGACCTTAGTATAAGTGGGAGATTGTTGGAGTTGTATACTTAATGTCTAGATTTAAGTGATATTAACTCCCGGTCCATTGCCATTAATCTATTTAATAAATAAACAATTATTTGCGTTTAATTATTTATAATTAAATATATGCAAAATATAGTCCTGTATTATATACGTTGTAGTTAGTATGGTGTGCGGGCCCACACAGAAGATCATATTATCGGTTACTCGTATTTAATCAAACAGTTGCTCACGACCTAGATGGACACGGACCAATCCATCGGTATAGTCGTTGTGTGAGAGAGAAAATAATCTTTCTTGATTATTTTATCACACTTGTACACTTGGTGTATTGGGCGGATCGCTTGAGATTTATCGATTAGGATTGCCTTAGATAATCGATTTAAATCTCAGTGTATTTTATTCTTAATCCCCGATACTATTGCGGGTGTGTATATTTAATATAAGTGACTTTGATTTTCCAATGGAATTGACCGGTTTAATTATTGGGTCAATTACCGGTTAAGTTGGGTCGCTATATTTTATATATGACATGCCGTGAATACTTGACGGGAAAGTGTGTCCCGATAAGGGTTGATAATGTCCCCGATATGAGTTCATAAGGAATTATTATGTAAACCCTGCAGGTGGATTTGTTCCGCATAATAATTAAGGATGAATGGTACTAGTCTCGGTTACAAGAGATGAATAAATTAATTTTATTCATGGACATTTCTATCTTAAACGCACGGAATAAATAATACTACCGGAAAAATATTATTTGATATAATATGGTTTAATATTGGGAGTGCAATTAATTTATATAGTGGAAAATAAATTAATTAATATTAATGGGATTAATAGATTTGGGCTTGGGCTCAATTTAATCATTAATATTGGAAGCCCAATATTCCACCTCCTTAAGATCCCCTACGTAGCCTATAAAAGCACTACATGGTCTTCTCTATTCTCATAACTTGAAGATCACAATTCTAGAGAGAGAAAGTAGAGAGGAGGATCCATGGAGTTCGGTAGATCGTTTAATTAATGAACAATCGTTTGCATTTAATTATTGATAATTAAATATATGCAAATTATAGTACTGGATTTTATACGTTGTAGTTAGTATGGTGTGTCGGGCCCACACAGAAGATCATAATATTGGTTACTCGTATTTAATCGAATAGTTGCTCACGACCTAGATGGACACGGACCAATCCATCGGTATAGTCGTTGTGTGAGTAGGATTGCCTTAGATAATCGATTCAAGTCTCAAAGTATTTTATTCTTAATCCCCGATACTATTGCGGGTGTGTATATTTAATATATGTGACTTTGATTTTCCAAAGGAATTAACCGATTTAATTATTGGGTTAATTACCGGTTAAGTTGGGTCACTATATTTTATATATGACATGCCGTGAATACTTGACGGGAAAGTGTATCCCGTAAGGGTTGATAATATCCCCGAGATGAGTTCATAAGGAATTATTGTGTAAACCTCATGAGTGGATTCGTTCCGCACAATAATTAAGGTTGAATGGTACTAGTCTCGGATTCAAGAGATGAATAAATTAATTAGCAATAAATTAATTTTATTCATGGATATTTAAATCTTAAATACACGGAATAAATAATACTACCTGCTGGAATTCGATATCCCGGGCTATTAAAATTTGCGGAAACCATAGCCCGATCAAAAACCCTTCGCCGGAGATCACGCGAACGCCGACGAACGCGCCGGAGTCCAGCCGAGGAGACCACGCACCCGAAGGCACGCAGCCCGCCCCCAGCCGAACCCCCGCGTCGCGGGGTTCGCACGATCGCACGCCAATCGCTCACGGCGATCGGCCGGGACTGCCCAGCAGTCCCCCGCGGCGAGTCCGGCGTCTCGCCGCCGTCCGGAGGAGCCCCACCTTCACAGTGGGGTCGGGCACGACACCAGCCCGTGCCCAGCGATCGATCATCATGATCGATCGCGTGCCCTCGGCCCAGCCGAGGGTCGATCCTCCGGGTGCCCTCAAACCCTAGGCGGGCGATCCCACGCGGTCTGGTGGCTTCGCCACCACCGCGTGATCATTCGTCTAATCCGGGTTTGATCTTCGGATCTTGCGTTCTACGGTATTTTACGATAAACCAAATCAAATATTATCAAGGGCGTTTAGATATTATACCTTCGATTCGTTGTTCGGAGAAACGAAATCAAGATGACCTTTTGAATCTTCCCACGTATTCCTTGCACTCCTTTCGAACGTCGGGTGGGCGACGATCTATCGAACTCCTATGGATCTCCTTCAACTCTCTAGAACTATCAAGTATTGATATTCTTGTCTTATTATTTATGAAGGCCATGTAGTGCTTGTTGGAAATCGATATCCCGGAATTAATAAATTAAATAAAATTAATTATCTAATTAATTCCGACCGAAATCCTTTGGAGATCGAATATCCGGAGTTGTAAAATTGCGGAACGACAACTCCAATCGACTCCCGGTTGCCGGAACAATCCGCCACGAACCACCACGAAGCGCCGGACTCAACCAAAACCCTAACCGCGGCAAAGCCGCGGCTGTTCGGTCGAGTGCCCTCGTGGGACTCGCGGCTGTTCAAGGCAGCCGCCTAGGGCTGCCCTTGGCAGCCCCTTATGCACGCCCAGCCGCCCCCGGTGATCGCACGACCAGCCACGGCGAACCGTGGCTTGCGATCACCACCAGCCACCGCCGCTCGAGCGGCGGTCCAGCCGCGTGAGCGGGGCTGCTCCAGCAGCCCGCCGGAGGTGCGTGGGTGATCGAGCTCGCCCTCGATCGAGTCTCGGCGTCCAGCCGAGGCTCGCCCCTCTCGACCCTCTCTTGTTCGAGCCGTTGAGCCGCCGGCGGTCCGGTGATCTTCGATCACCACCGCCCGGTTCAACCTCGACAAAGGTCGCGTTCTCGGATCTTGGTTCACGATATTTTTACGATAATTAAACGATAAAATCATAAAGAGGGTTTTACGATTTACCTCGTTCTCGTTGTTCGGAAAAACGAAGAACTCAATTTGACGACCTTGAGATCTTCCCACGTATTCCTTGCACTAGCCCGGACGTCGTGTGGGCGACGATCTACCGAACTCCATGGATCCTCCTCTCTGCTTTCTCTCTCTAGAATTGTGATCTTCAACTTATGAGAATAGAGAAGACCATGTAGTGCTTTTATAGGATACGTAGGGGATCTTAAGGAGGTGGAATATTGGGCTTCCAATATTAATGATTAAATTGAGCCCAAGCCCAAATCTATTAATCCATTAATATTAATTAATTCTATTTTCCACTATATAAAATTAATTGCACTCCCAATATTAAACCATATTATATCAAATAATATTTCTCCGGTAGTATTATTTATTCCGTGTATTTAAGATATAAATATCCATGAATAAAATTAATTTATTGCTAATTAATTTATTCATCTCTTATATCCGAGACTAGTACCATTCAACCTTAATTATTATGCGGAACAAATCCACCTGCAGGGTTTACATAATAATTCCTTATGAACTCATCTCGGGGATATTATCAACCCTTACGGGATACACTTTCCCGTCAAGTATTCACGGCATGCCATATATAAAATATAGTGACCCAACTTAACCGGTAATTAACCCAATAATTAAATCGGTTAATTCCTTTGGTAAATCAAAGTCACTTATATTAAATATACACACCCGCAATAGTATCGGGGATTAAGAATAAAATACACTGAGACTTGAATCGATTATCGCCGGCAATCCTAATCGATAAATCTCAAGCAGATCCGCTCAATACACCAAGTGTACAAGTGTGATAAAATAATCAAGACAGATTATTTTCTCTCTCACACAACGACTATACCGATGGATTGGTCCGTGTCCATCTAGGTCGTGAGCAACCGTTCGATTAAATACGAGTAACCGATAGTATGATCTTCTGTGTGACGTCGCACACCATACTAACTACAACGTATATAATCCAGGACTATAATTTGCATATATTTAATTATAAATAATTAAACGCAAATAATTGTTTATTTAATTAAATAGATTAATGGCAATGGATCGTAAGTTTCCGTTACTTAAATCTAGACATTAAGTACACAACTCCAACAATCTCCCACTTGTACTAAGGTCTAGTCATTCCCTCCAAACTCCCGACTCCCATACTCATCACGTGCTTAAGTTGTACTTGCAAGAAGTACTATGTGAATGAGCACTCTAGGTTGTCGCTCTGAAGTTATCTTGGTGACTACAGCGTCGTCTCCCTCGACGATGACTCGTATCAGGTGGTACTTGCTCTATGTGTTATCTTACACTTATGGACTTGTGATTTCTTACCATTTGCCATCGCACCGCTATACACATAGCCTTTTGGCAAATTAAGAATCACCTCTAAGTCCCAGAGATTATCCCGGAGTTATACCAAAACTTCCGCTGCCTCTGAGGCCGCTATTTGGTTACCCATGGCAGAGTCCGAAAAGCATCGTGCTTATCACTCTTCCATGTTAAAACTCATTCTCCTTCAATAGTGAAACACATAGCCTGATATCGACTTACACCGGTCCTCATTTGATTAGAAATCTAAGAGAATGTAATCCAAAGGAAATGCTCGTCTGCTTCGTAGTCTAGAACAGTACTTCGAAAGTACTTTTACAGCAGTCGAATATTCCTTTCCAGGATTACCTTGATATCCTCCCACTACGCTAACCGCATAGCCGATATCAGGTTCTTGTTTTCAACAATGCATTTATTAAGCTTTCCACACTAAAAGTGTAGGAAACTGCTTTCATTGCTTCTATCTCCTTTTGTGTTCCAAAACACATATCCTTAGATAGATGCATTCCGTCTCTGAAAGGTAACGAACCTTTCTCGGAATCTTGCATGTTAAAACGAACCATAATCATATATGTAAGATGTCCAGGAGAAGTACAATGTTCATTCCTAGAGATCCAAGATCTCAATAACATGTCCAACTTCTTCCTATATCTTTCATATTGATTTATCTAGACAACCTCATTTTATGTCTTGACAACATCTTTACATTGTTACCAATGATAAGAATGTTCTCTACATAAAACCCGAGAAACACCACCTTGTTCCATCACGTTTCCAATACAAATGATTCGTCTATGCTTTGATGAATCCATGAAATAGACTATCTCATCAATTTGCAAGTACTACGAACTCAATGCTTTGTTCCAATCCATAAATGGATTAACTAAGCTTGTACTCTAAATGATCTTGCCTCTTAGCAATAATCCTTATTGCTTTCCAAGAAGGCACATTTAGATCTAGTACTGCCTTCATGTAGTTCTAGGGATCGATTTCATGTATACTAGGTCCAGAGTTTGAAGACTCTCCTAGTCTTATGAATATCTCCGGTTGTCCCACAACCTCCCACTACAATGGCATTCCGGTGTATAAATAGTGATAACAGTAGGTGCAGTCAGTGGTGTACCGCTACTCGGTTCGGCTGATTCTAAGTCTTAATCTCTCTCTCTCATTTCAAAGTATCATGTCACTTGGGGCTTGTGGTTCATCATATAGTCTTTCTCTAAGAACCGGGCGTTAGAACTTATAACGTCCTTCTGGTTAATAGTACTATTGAACACACATCTTTCGTTCTTCTAGGATATTCTACAACCGCATTTGAATGCGCCGTTGTTTCCAGACATATCCATAGAACATAGGTAGTTCCGTGTAACTCATCTTTTACTATCTCTATAAGAGTTCCATTTCTTATTATCGACACACCATCTCTGTTGGAGTTGTGTACTCAATGTCTAGATTTAAGTAAAGGAAACTCACGATCCATTGCCATTAATCTATTTAATTAAATGAACAATTATTTGCATTTAATTATTTATAATTAAATATATGCAAATTATAGTCCTGGATTCTATACGTTGTAGTTAGTATGGTGTGTCGGGCCCCACACAGAAGATCATACTATCGGTTACTCGTATTTAATCGAACAGTTGCTCACGACCTAGATGGACACGGACCAATCCATCGGCATAGTCGTTGTGTGAGAGAGAAAATAATTTGTCTTAATTATTTTATCACACTTGTACACTTGGTGTATTGAGCGGATCGTTGAGATTCATCGATTAGAATTGCCGGCGATAATCGATTCGAGTCTCAGTGTATTTTATTCTTAATCCCCGAAACTATTGCGGGTGTGTATATTTAATATAAGTGACTTTGATTTACCAAAGGAATTAACCGATTTAATTATTGGGTTAATTACCGGTTAAGTTGGGTCACTATATTTTATATATGACATGCCGTGAATACTTGACGGGAAAGTGTATCCCGTAAGGGTTGATAATATCCCCGAGATGAGTTCATAAGGAATTATTATGTAAACCCTGCAGGTGGATTTGTTCCGCATAATAATTAAGGTTGAATGGTACTAGTCTCGGATATAAGAGATGAATAAATTAATTAGCAATAAATTAATTTTATTCATGGATATTTATATCTTAAATACACGGAATAAATAATACTACCGGAGAAATATTATTTGATATAATATGGTTTAATATTGGGAGTGCAATTAATTTTATATAGTGGAAAATAGAATTAATTAATATTAATGGATTAATAGATTTGGGCTTGGGCTCAATTTAATCATTAATATTGGAAGCCCAATATTCCACCTCCTTAAGATCCCCTACGTAGCCTATAAAAGCACTACATGGTCTTCTCTATTCTCATAACTTGAAGATCACAATTCTAGAGAGAGAGAGAAAGTAGAGAGGAAGATCCATGGAGTTCGGTAGATCGTCGCCCACACGACGTCCGAGCTAGTGCAAGGAATACGTGGGAAGATCTCAAGGTCGTCAAATTGAGTTCTACGTTTCTCCGAACAACGAGAACGAGGTAAATCGTAAAACCCTCTTTATGATTTTATCGTTAATTATCGTGAAAATATCATGAACCAAGATCCGAGGGACGAACCCCATAAGTGAGATTGAACCGGGCGGTGGTGGTCGAACCACCGGACCACCGGCGGCTCATGGATTCTCGCCCAAGAGGGGCTGCCGGGCGTGAGCCTCGGCTGGAGCCGAGGGCTCGATCGAGCTAGGCTCGATCTCCCCGTACGGCGTCGCCGCGAGCTACGGGAGTTCCCGTAGCGGGCACGCGGGCGACGCGAGTCGCGTACGGGGCGTGCCCAGCGGGCTGCTGGGAGCAGCCCGTGCGTTCGTACGGGGACCCCATCCCCGTAAGCAGCGAGTCGAGGACTCGCTGCGGGGCTGCTACGAGCAGCCCCAGCGGTTGCCGTGAGCAACCGCGAGCCCCTCGTGGGGGCTCGGCTGGACACACGCGGGCTTGCTCGCGTGTGGTGTTCGGTTGAGCCCGGCTCCTCGTGGCGTGCTCGTGGTTTCTCCGGCGGTCGGGATTTCGATTGGGTTGTCGGTTCCGCAATTTAGACAATCCGGATATTCGATCTCCGTAGGATTTCGGTCGGAATTAATTAGATAATTTATTTATTTAAATTTATTAATTCCGGGATATCGATTTCCAACAATTGGTATCAGAGCCATGGTTTTAGTTCATGGTATTTTTCGATAAATTGTTCTACCTTGCAGGGTTTCCGATTATTATGGCTAGATTTAATTTTGTTAATTAATGTCATAATAATGTTCTTGATTATTAAACTCTCGGTGATGTTATTTGTTTTTGTGTGGTGAATGCTTGTTCTTAATTTTTCCGGAAATTGTGAGGTCGATTTCATGTAGAGAATCGATACCGGAGAGCGTAGTAATAAATTTGTAATTTATTTACGTTGGATCGATGACGAAACGACGACCGGAAAAGTGTGACGGAGGAGACGAAGAGAGGGAGGACCGGGGATCGATCATGATGATCGATCCCATGAGGATCGATCAAAGGGGGCGTGGGGGCTGCCCGCGGGAACCCTCGGCCACGCCGGCCACCGGTGGTGGTGGCGCGTGGGCTGAGGTGGCGGCAGCGCTCCTCCCCGGCCGGCGATCGATGGTGGGGGACGCGGGGTCCTCGTGATCTCGTGTTCTCCTACCAAGATCCAACTTTCCGAATTGATTCGGTTTTCCTATTTTGAGTATTCCTAGTTTTGGGAATTCTCATGGAAATAGGAAAAGAATTAATTAGAATTAATTTATTTCCTTATTCTATTATGGAAGTCTTCTAGAATATTCTAAGTTCTACTTAGAATAGGATTCTAGAGATTTAATAGAATTGGAAAGGAAAATAATTAATTATTAAATTAATTTATTTCCTAATTGATTATTCCTATTTTATGGGAATTTTCATGGACATGGAAATTAATTAATTTTGGAAAGTAGAAGAGTCCTTAATTAATTTTTCCTATTTAATTATTCCTTTATGGAATTTTTAATAGATTAGGAAAGGAATTAATTTGGAAGGATTAAGAGTCCTAAATTATTTTATTTCCTTATTTCATTATGGAAATCATCTAGAATATTCCAAGTGGGTCTTGGATAGATTATTCTAGAGAGTTAATGAAGTAGAAAGGGAAAATAAAATAAATTATTTTATTTCCTTATTTCATTATGGAAGTCTTCTAGAATATTCCAAGTGGGTCTTGAATAAATTATTCTAGAGATTTAATGAAGTAGAAAGGGAAAATAAAATAAATAATAATATTGATAATATTTAATTTTATTTTTGATATATTCGATTGACTTAATTTTCGAATTAAGTAACTTTTGGATTAATTGAAAATAAATAGATTTAAATATTGGAATTAATATTCCCGTCACATGGAGCATTCAAGAACGAAGACTGAAGACTAGAAGATGCGTACGAGGATGCGATAAAGCCATAATAGTCGGAAAATAATATTCTAGTATTATTTTGATTATGTGATAATATTCTATGTGCTCTATTTCATGTATGCATGCTTATGTGTATTTAATTATGCATTAGATAGCGTATCCCTTTATTATAAAAAGCTAAGTGGGAGAGGGTATGGAAACATATCCATGGTCTCCATTGCTGTTCTCTTGGTGACTTTTATGGACTTTTGAAGTTCGTATAGACAAGTCATTGGAGGAGAATTCTTGTAATTCCTTTTACGAGAAACATTGATTAAGTCTATCAAACAATGCCTAATTTGTCTTTCCAAAACTGACTTCAAGTCGACTCATTCTCACCCCGGGGAGTGGAATGGAGCCAAAGCCACTTGGTCATGTCGAGGACACAAATTAGAGGCAGTCGTACCATCTTTTGAAGGTGGATCGATTGTCTGCTCGGCTCCCTCATTTTATGAGAGATAGGGTTGTTCGCATGGTGAATCACTGGTTAGAAACTTTGAGTTTCACTTATGATTCTCCGCGTCTTGATTTACAAGATTAAATCATTCAAGTAATTGGGAGTCAATTGTAAAAGTCTTTTGGTGTAGTAAACGTCCACACTATCGTGGCTTGCTACATTGAATGGGATTTTGGAACGATTGATGTAGACAGTTATAGAAGGGAGTAAAGGAGCGTATGTTAACGTAAACGTCCACACTATCGTGGCTTGCGGTGAATATGCGTATCCCAAACAAACTTCTTAGATACTGAGTAATGGTTTACACTTAGGTACGCTTCTTAGTATTCTTCCCATCGAAGTAACGCTAATGATGATGTACGACCGAAGGAAATCTAATTGCTAAATCATTTGGATAGGTAAACGTCCACACTATCGTGGCTTGCCATATCTGATGGGATTTTAGATGCGATTAGTGGTTTAATGATATTATTTGAGGGAGATAATATCGGAGATTAAATCGATTGTTTGTTGTTATATGTGCTCATAGATTAGGATATGGCTTTGAACCCACTTTATGTGATAACTAAGGATTTTTAAACTCACTGGTCCCTGAATGTAATGATTGGAATAGAGATCTAGACATTACCCAAAATGTTGAAGAGTACAAGGTTGTACTCAATGAGCTTTGTCCTTCCGAGCCTATTGATATAGGCGGCTAGACAAGAGGCGATGTGGATACTCATAAAGGGCAGTCGATTCGAGGAAACGCTTAAACACGTTTTTGAGATGATTGACCTTTTAGACGAGTTGAAACGGAAATCGCAAGCTCTTGTAGCCAATGCCAAAGGTTTCGAACCTAAAGGCATGAATCGGGGGAAAGGAAAAGAAAGCAAAGAAACGCAGTGGTTCTAAGATTACTTGAACCACGAGATGGGACGAGAAAGCCAAGAGGCAAGAGTTCTTGAAGCAAACAGTCTGGGTACTGGAAGTCTGATTATCCTCTCAAAGAAAGTACGAAATTTTCTTTAGTCGTAAAACATAGTCAGTGGTATTATCTACCGGAACCTGGTGTGTAGATATGGAACCATTGACGGTATGTGCATTCTAAATGCAAAGGTTCCAGGAAACCTGACGACTTAGAAAAGAAAAGATCGTAGTCTATGTGGGCAATGCTGTAGAGGAGGCAGCTATTGAAATGGAGGACATTTTATAGGATTTCATTTTGAGTTATTGCTTTTATGTACCTTTCATATTAGAAAGAACTTTGTTCTGGATTTCTAATGAATGGATATTTTATTTCTTTTAATCATTTGATGGTTATAAGAAGAAATAATGATAGTATCTATTCTGGTACATTAGCTAGCAATATATAAATGATGAATCCTGAGTCCACCACGATGCAACGAACCGTAGTATGAAACTCGTTTTACTAATAAGAGATTTCTTTATTAAATCAATTATGCTTGTGGATTCTTATGCTAAGTCACGTTTATTCAAATAAGAAGTTCGAAGGTCGAAAATTGATTTTTGATCAATTAAGTTGAAGGAGTGGACCTTCCGACCTAAGAATCTAATTTGGAAGATAATATGACTAAGCAATCCTTTATGGATATAAGATGTAAGATCCGGACAAGTATAAGAATTGATTGACTCTGATGTATGCAGACCTATGCCTACTCAGACAATAAGGTACGAGTACTTCATTTTATGATTACTCGAAAAATGGATTAGAATACCTGATGTGCCACAAAAGCAAGTGTTTTGACAAGTCAATGGACACTAAGCAATTGTGGAGAACCATCAAGGTATATCCATTTGTAGCCTGCGATTTGATCGCGGAGGCAAGTACCTGTCTGAGGAATGCATGGCATACTGATCAGAGGTTGGGATGATCCCAAATGACTACACCATACACTTTTAGTGTAGAAATGGTGTGTCGTAAACAAGAAATGGAACTCTTATAGAAATAGTAAAAGCATGAGTTATACGGAACTACCTACGTTCTATGGATATGTCTGGAAACAACGGCGCATTCAAATGCGGTTGTAGAATATCTTAGAAGAACAAAAGACGTGTGTTCAATAGTACTATGAACCAGAAGGACGTTATAAGTTCTAACGCCCGGTTCTTAGAGGAAGACTATGTTATGAACCACGAGCCCAAGGTGACGTAATACTTTGAAATGAGAGAGAAAGATTAAGACTTAGAACCAGCCGAACCGAGTAGAGGTACATCACTAACTGCACCTACTGTTATCACTGTTTATACACCGGAATGCCATTGTAGTGGGAGGTTGTGGGACAACCGGAGATATTCATAAAACTAGGAGAGTCTTCGGACTCTGGACCTAGTATACATGAAATCGATCCCTAGATCTACATGAAGGCCGTACTAGATCTAAATGTGCCTTCTTGGAGAGCAATAAGGATTATTGCTAAGAGGCGAGATCATTTAGAGTACAAGCTTAGTTGATCCATTTATGGATTGAAACAAAGCATTGAGTTCGTGGTACTTGCAAATTGATGAGATAGTCCATTTTATGGATTCATCAAAGGCATAGACGAATTGTGTGTATTGGAAACGTGATGGAAAACAAGGTGGTGTTTCTCGGAGGTTTTATGTAGATGACACTCTTATCATTGGCAACAATGTAAAGATGTTGTCAGACATAAAATGATGGTTGTCTAGAAAAATCGATATATGAGATGAAGAAGAAGTTAGAACATGTTCTTAAGATCTAGGATCTCAAGAAAAGAACGTTGTACTTCTCCTGGACATATTACATATATATGATTATGGTTCGTTTTAACATGCAAGATTCCGAGAAAGGTTCGTTACCTTTCAGAGACGGAAAGCATCTATCTAAGGATATGTGTTTTGGAACACAAAACGAGATAGAAGCAATGAAAGCAGTTTCCTACACTTTTAGTGTGGAAAGCTTAATAAATGCATTGTTGAAAACAAGAACCTGATATCGGCTATGCGGTTAGCGTAGTGGGAGGATATCAAGGTAATCCTGGAAAGGAATATTCGACTGCCGTAAAAGTACTTTCGAAGTACTGTTCTAGACTACGAAGCAGACGAGTTTTTCCTTTGGATTACATTCTCTTAGATTTCTAATCGAATGAGGACCGGTGTAAGTCGATATCAGGCTATGTGTTTCACTATTGAAGGAGAAGGAGTTTAACATGGAAGAGTGATAAGCACGATGCTTTTCGGACTCTGCCATAGGTAACCAAATAGCGGCCTCAGAGGCAGCGGAAGTTTTGGTATAACTCCAGGATAATCTCTGGGACTTAGATGTATTCTTAATTTGCCAAAGGCTATGTAAATAGCGGTGCAATGGCAAATGGTAAGAAATCACTAGTCCATAAGTGTAAGATAACACATAGTGCAAGTACCACCTGATACGAGTCATCGTCGAGGGAGACGACGCTGTAGTCACCAAGATAACTTCAGAGCGGCAACCTAGAGTGCTCATTCACATAGTACTTCTTGGAAGTACAACTTAAGCACGTGATGAGTATGGGAGTCGGGAGTTTGGAGGAAATGACTAGACCTTAGTACAAGTGGGAGATTGTTGGAGTTGTGTACTCAATGTCTAGATTTAAGTAAAGGAAACTCACGATCCATTGCCATTAATCTATTTAATTAAATGAACAATTATTTGCATTTAATTATTTATAATTAAATATATGCAAATTATAGTCCTGGATTCTATACGTTGTAGTTAGTATGGTGTGTCGGGCCCCACACAGAAGATCATACTATCGGTTACTCGTATTTAATCGAACAGTTGCTCACGACCTAGATGGACACGGACCAATCCATCGGCATAGTCGTTGTGTGAGAGAGAAAATAATTTGTCTTAATTATTTTATCACACTTGTACACTTGGTGTATTGAGCGGATCGTTGAGATTCATCGATTAGAATTGCCGGCGATAATCGATTCGAGTCTCAGTGTATTTTATTCTTAATCCCCGAAACTATTGCGGGTGTGTATATTTAATATAAGTGACTTTGATTTACCAAAGGAATTAACCGATTTAATTATTGGGTTAATTACCGGTTAAGTTGGGTCACTATATTTTATATATGACATGCCGTGAATACTTGACGGGAAAGTGTATCCCGTAAGGGTTGATAATATCCCCGAGATGAGTTCATAAGGAATTATTATGTAAACCCTGCAGGTGGATTTGTTCCGCATAATAATTAAGGTTGAATGGTACTAGTCTCGGATATAAGAGATGAATAAATTAATTAGCAATAAATTAATTTTATTCATGGATATTTATATCTTAAATACACGGAATAAATAATACTACCGGAGAAATATTATTTGATATAATATGGTTTAATATTGGGAGTGCAATTAATTTTATATAGTGGAAAATAGAATTAATTAATATTAATGGATTAATAGATTTGGGCTTGGGCTCAATTTAATCATTAATATTGGAAGCCCAATATTCCACCTCCTTAAGATCCCCTACGTAGCCTATAAAAGCACTACATGGTCTTCACTTATTCATAAGACAAGATTATCATACTTGATATTCTAGAGAGTTGAAGAGGATCCAAAAGCTTGGAAGATCGTCGCCCACCCGACGTTCAAGCTAGTGCAAGGAATACGTGGGAAGATCGTAAGGTCATCAATTGATTTCGTCTCTCCGCACAACGAATCAAAGGTAAATTCATAAACTCCCTTCTATGATTTTATGTGTATTAATTGTAACCTATACATGAACACACGATCCGGGAGAACGTCGAGACCGGGATACGGGGATCACGCGATCCCCGTCGGGATCGAGAAGGGGCGGCCGAACCCTAGGGTTCGACCGCCGGTACCGCGCGGACGAAGGGAGCCCCGGCTGATCGCCGGGGCACGCGATCGACTTCAGTCGATCGCTGGGGGTTCGCTGTGGGCTGGCGCCACGGCGGATGGACCCCTCAGCCGCTCTCAACCGGCGGCGTGCGGGGGAGGATCCCCGGCTGGCGCCGGGGCGAACCGCGGCTGTTGCCGCTGTGGTCACCTGGAGGCTGACCGCCCCTCCTAGCGGTGGCGGTGAGTCGCCGGACTCACCGCCGGGGGCTGCCCCATGCAGCCCCATGCGATCACCATGCACGGCGATCGCGAACCCTAGCAAGGGTTCGGCTAGGGTTTAGCCGAGGGTTCATCCCGCGGCGATGCTCTTGTCGAGCCCGGATTTGCATAGTGTTCGTGATCGGTTTCCGGCGATGGGATTTCGGTCGGGGTTATCGGTTCCGCAATTTTTTGATACCCCGGGATATCGATTCCCAGCAATTGGTATCAGAGCGTTTGGTTTCGTGTACATGTATATGTTCAATTATCGTTCTACCTTGTAGGGATTCCGACTATCATGGTTTAATTTAATTATTGTTAATTATTTTTTACCATGATTATTCGTTATTAAACTCTCGGACATGTCGAGATTCGTTTTGTGTGGATGAATGCTTGTAATAGTAAAAATTCGGGGGTTGACCGAATTTAGATTTATTATTATTGTTCTATGTTTTCCGGAAATTGTATAGGGTCGATTTCATGTATAGAATCGATACCGGAATTGTAAATTTATTTCTTGTAATTTATTTACGTTGGATCGATGCCGAGACGACCGCCGGAGAACTCATGTGACGAAGGAGAAGATGAGAGGGAAAACTAGGGCTCGGGATCGATTGGATCGATCCCATGATAATGATCGATCGAAGGGGGGCGCGGGGGCTGCCCGCGGGAATCCTCGGCCACGCCGGCCACCGGTGGTGGTGGCGCGTGGGCTGAGGTGGCGGCGGCACTCCTCCCCGGCCGGCGATCGATGGTGGGGGACGCGGGGTCCTCGTGATCTCGTGTTCTCCTACCTAGATTCACTTTCCTAATTGATTCGGTTTTCCTATTTTGAGTATTCCTTTTTTTGGAAACTCTCATGGAAATAGGAAAAGAATTAATTAATATTAATTTATTTCCTTATTCTATTATAGAAATCTTCTAGAATATTCAAGTCTAACTTGGATAGGATTCTAGAGATTTAATAGAATTGGAAAGGAATTTAATTAATGTGGAATTAATTTATTTCCTAATTGATTATTCCTATTTTATGGGAATTTTCATGGACATGGAAATTAATTATTCTTGGAGAGTAGAAGAGTCCTAATTTATTTTATTTCCTTATTCTATTCTAGAAGTCTTCAATAATATTCCAAGTTTTACTTGGATAGATTATTCTAGAGATTTAATAGAATTAAATAGGAAAATAAATAAATATAAATATTAATAATATTTAATTTTATTTTTGATTTATTCGATTGACTTAATTTTCGAATTAAGTATATTTTGGATTTATTGAAAATAAATAGATTTAAATATTGGGATTAATATTCTCGTCACATGGAGCATTCAAGAACGAAGACTGAAGACTAGAAGATGCGTACGGAGATGGAATAAAGCCATGATAGTCGGAAAATAATTTTCTAGCATTATTTTGACTATGTGATACTATGTGCTTTATTACTTGTATGCATGCTATATGTGTTTACTTTATGCACTAGATAGCGTATCCCTTTTGTTATAAAAAGCTAAGTGGGAGAGGGGATGGAAACATTCCCATGGTCTCCATTACTGTTCTCTTGGTGACTCTTATAGACTTTTGAAGTTCATATAGATGTGTCATTGGAGGAGAATTCTTGTAATTCCTTTTACAAGAAACATTGATTAAGTTTATCAAACAATGCCTAATTTGTCTTTCTGAAACTGACTTCAAGTCGACTCATTCTTACCCCGGGGAGTGGAATGGAGCCAAAGCCACTTGGTCATGTGGATGACACAAATTAGAGACATTCGTACCATCCGTTTGAAGGTGGATCGATTGTCTGCTCGGCTCCCTCATCTAATGAGAGATAGGGTTGTTCGCATGGTGAATCACTGGTTAGAAACTTTGAGTTTCACTTATGATTCTCCGCGTCTTGATTTACGAAAATCGAATGGATCTTGTAATTGGGAGTCAATTATAAAAGTCTCTTGGTGTAGTAAACGTCCACACCACGTGGCTTGCTATACTAACGGATTTTGGATTAATTGATGTAGAAAGTTATAAGTAATTGTGAAGAATTGTGAAGTTGTCGTAAACGTCCACACCACGTGGCTTGCGGTGATGTAGTAATTCCAAACGATTTACTTTAGTACTGAGTAATGGTTTACACTTAGATACGCATTATAGTATTCCTCCCCACGAGGTTACGCTATAAGTGATGTATGACCAAAGAAAATCTAATTGCTAAATCATTTGGGTGGGTAAACGTCCACACCACGTGGCTTGCCTTACCTGATGGGATTTTAGATGTAATTAGTAATTTAATGATATTATTTGAGGGAGATAATATCGGATATTAAATTGATTGTTTGTTTAAATGTGCTTATAGGTTTAGAGAATAGCTATGAACCCACTTTCTGTGATACTCAAGGAGCATAAACTCACTGGCCCCAATTATATTGATTGGAGGAGAAATTTAGACATTGTCCTGACTTCTGAAGAGTACAAATTTGTACTCCATGAATTGTGCCCTACTGAGCCCACGGCTGCCTCAACTAATGAGGAAAAAGAGGCATATCGGAAGTGGAAAAAGGCTGATGAAATGGCTAGGTGTTATATTTTGGCTTCCATGTCAAATGTACTCCAAACCCAACATGAGTCGATGACCACTGCCTATGATATGTTGTTTAACCTCAAAGAAATGTTTGGGGAGCAAGATTGTGCGACAAAGCAAAAAGCCATGACAGTTGTAACAACCTAAAATTTTATTTACTAAAACATTAAATTCACCTAAATAAATTTACAAATATATAAACTAAATTTAATAAATTAAAATTTTAAAATAGAATATATTTTAATCAAACACTAAATTTAATAAATAATATAATGATAATTATAAATTTAATTTCATCCAAATATAATTAATATAATTTAAAATTTAATTATTAAAAGATATCTTAGCACCCAAGTCATGCCAATATTTAAAACTTACCAAAACCAAATAAAAACCCTAATTTGTACCTTTATAAATATTAATCTCCTACCACCGCCAAAAAGAAGTCCATAAAAAAGAACTCAAACAAATAGTTGTCTCTCTCTTCTCTGTTCATTGTTATTCCACCCAAACAATTAATCTTCTTCCTTCCTTGCCTTTCATACGTACTTACACAATTAATCTTGACCAAAACACATATCAAGTCCATCCTCTAACCTTTGAAAACCATTCGGGACCAACCTTTGTTCACCCGTATTCAACTTCAACCTCCACCCCTAAACCGCAGCTGCACATTGGATCGAAGAATTTTCGAGAGTCAAGATGTCTTCGCTGCCCCTCTTTGGCCTGTAAAATAATTGATCGACACCAGTCATCATCACCTTATTGTCTTCACGGTTCAGTCCAGTTGTCGGAGGTGCCGATGAGACCCATCAGATCCGTCCGTTGAGCCGCTGGCCATACACCGAAGTTTTACCTCCGTCAATCGCCAATGTAGATTTTGCTTGAGGCCCCATCACATATACAACCAGATTCACCATCGTGGACTTCCCAATGATGATCGACAACCTTAGAATCGAGAGCCATTCACCGGAAATTGCCGCCACCGCTCAGGTTCTGTCCTTAAAACTCTAAGTTGCAAATAAAAGAAAGAGGTAAAACTAATTCTACTCTCTCTCCCAATTTCCATAATGGCCGCATACTTTTAAATAATTAAAGAAGAATTTCATTAAGGTCCTTCTACTTTGATAAACTATGGGCCACTCCATTAATAAATTCTAATAATATTATTAAATCCACACTAAGTCTTAAAATTATATATTCACCTCTTGGCATCTAATAATATCTAACACAAAATAAGAGAGATACTAATTTTTTTTATTTATGTAATAAATTATACGTATATAATTATCAAAATATAAAGGTTATTAAAGATATTTTAAATTATAAAAAGTTAATCAAAATATAATTATAAAAATTTAAACTATCTAAAATTATGATAAAGAAACATTAAATTTTCTTAAATTCCAAATAGTCAAAAGAATAATATTTTTTTTATAGTTATGAAAACCAAAATATTTTTTTCCTAAAAATAGCTTATAATAATATCTATTCAAAATTTCGTTTATGTTTTTTTTGTAAAAGCATTCAATTTTTTTACTAGCAAAACTTATTTGAGGAAAAGATTAATTTACCATTGAAAGAAGATTTTAATACATTTGACTGAGTCTAATAAATACTCAATACATATGTACACATATTTCAGTAAGAATCGTTGGCCATAACTTAAAATTCAAAGAATTATACTCTGTCCGAATTTAAATAAAATTATACACTTGTATTATAGCACAAAACAGTGTGGGTTTTATTTTATTTTAATAATTAATACCCCACCTCCTTCCTCGTCTCGTGATCGTCACCTAACAAACCTTCTTTTAAATTTCAAAACATTTTCCTTTTATTTCTCTCTCTAAAAACACCATTTCCAATAAAATAAACCCCATCACACAATAATAATGTTCAATTCAAACGCATGAACACTCTCTGTATCACGCCACCTGTATTTGCCGATACAACAGTCACAGATTCGAACCAATGGCGTCATCCGCGTTCAAATCGACGACAAAGAGGGCTTCCATTGGGGCTTACGACTCCGGCCGCCGTTCCCGCAGCCTCAGTCGATTGCCCCATCCTATGGCGCCGGATCCGGACTCCGATGCCGACTACAACAAAAACGTGCCCAGGGGAAAGTTCGTGAACACCACAAGGGGATCGCCGCCGACGACCTCGTTTCCGGATATCAGTTTGGATGACTTGGCGCTGGAGCTATTCTCCTCCTCGAGCGACGGAGTTGTGGTGGAGCGGAAGGAGAGAGAGGGGCGCTCGGTAGGGCGGTGGGCGAGTGACACGGCGTCGTCTAGGAGGAAGGGTCGGTCGGTTTCGAGGACTCGTGGGGATGTTGTCTCTGGGGCCAAAAATGTCAATTCATCTGACGCGGTCTCGCGGCGGCGGAGGTCGCTGTCTGTGGCGAGGAGGTATCAGATTAGCGACTCTGAGGTGAGTTTCATTTTTCACTCAACATATACAATTTGCCCAATTTTTAATGTACTCAGTATATCATTTATGTGTATAATCCATTCTATAAAACAAGTGAGAATATGAAACATGTCTGTTTTCGCTGTTATCCCATGCTTAGTTCAATATAAAACAAACATTTGGCTTTCGAACTCACGTCTCACTATATGTGCTCGCTCAATTCAAGTGCAGATCTTTCATTGCTCCTTTTTTGTCCATAATGTATAGTGCAAGTTCACAATAGGGTTTGGTGTAGGAACCACACAAAAGATCTAGGAAAAAGCTCGTTGATTTCCTGGTCTAAAGTTTACTTGACTTCTTTTATCCTAGCCACACAGATTACCTAAAGTGTTGAGGTTTCGGCTGTTATAGTCTTATTGACAATTTTGTGTTGGGGTTATAATTTATGCATTCGGCTGTCGTGTGTCTTTGTACTGTGATAACTATATTTGCATGTGATAACTATATTTGCACTTTATAACATGGGTGAAATAAACTGTGCTTTCATTACAGAGTGAGGTAGATCATTTTCGGAATTTAAGCAGTCGTGCTACTGCGAAGGCTCCCTTTAATGGAAATTGCCAACTATCATCGGTACAAAACACAGTCACTTCAAGCACTCGGCGGGTGGGAAGATCTCGAAGTATCAAGGACCTCTCTTTGATACATGATGGTTATTCGGTAAGTTCTTTGTGTTTTAACTTATTTATTTGTAGTTCATTTATAACAACAAGCTTATTATTTTAATTCTAGTCGACAATTTCTTTTAACCTCTTTTTCTGATTGTCTATACAATTTCAGAAAAATACACTACAAACTTATCCTTATTTTTCTTCTCATCAATCACACTTACTGATTTACACAAAAAAACATTTCCTTTAACCATTTATTTCGTACCGCTTTGGTGTTTCGCTGTGCTGAGGCGTATGAGTCAGCATTGTTTTAGATTTTATACACCTCATGATGGAGTCGACTTGTGCGAGGCGGAAGAGTCATAATTTGCTTCTATTATTTGATTTTTAACACAGGGAACACAGGCGAAATTTATATACAGGACAACACAGGGAACATTTCTTAATATATTAAGTACTGTTATTTAATTATAATTTATATTAAGAAATGTTCCCTGTGTTGTCCTGTATATAAATTTCACACTTGTTTGGGCAGGAAGATTAACAAATGTTATATTTATTATGTTTATGATAAAAGTAAGAGTAAATTGTATTTTAAGGTGAAAAAGTAAAAATAGTTGTGAATAAAGTTTGAAAAATATGAAAAAAGGTAAGAGTATAATTTGATTTTAAAGTCAAAAAATAAGTATAATTATTTTCTTTTGGGTGTGAAGATATATGTGGCAGGTGTCCAAAAACAGAATGTGTGTAGCTATAAATAGGACAGAGGGAGTATAAATGAAGAAAATTGTATTTCTGGCCTGTTTTCATTTAAGAAAATTGCATATTCTCTTTTACATCTGGACGTCGTACAAAAGAGAGGAGAAATAAAAAAGTAGATGTGCTAATATGAGAGGGAGAAAAGAAATTATGGGGATTGAACTCAAAAAATATACTATAACCCCTAAACACATAGTATTAATAAGAAACATGAAAAGAGACATAATAAATATGCATTTTAATAAGAAACATGCATGTATGTTTATATATACTGTATAAATAAAATATATTTTCCCTAAAAAACACTATTTACTACTAAAAGGAAAATAAAATCCCCTACTTAAAAAACAATCTAATTCAAATCATCACCCTCTTAAAACAAAAAAATGACCGTTTTTTTATAAATGAGATATCTTATTATTTTAATATTGTAAATTTAAGCTGCACATTTTAAATGTTTTTATAAAAAACTATTACCATAGCCTTATATATGAAAAATTGCAAAGTCACTAAGGCTTAGTGCTCGTTCCGCCTCGAGGTGCATGCTTTGCGACTCAAAGTTACAAATGCCTTGATTACGAGTCAACCTTTTTTAAAACATTGTTTTTTTTATGGAATCAACCATTCTCACAATGAAGTTGCAGAGGGATATGATTATACTATATGTGTATAATTGAAAATAAACCATCTAATGACATTTGCACATGGATCCATCAGAGTCACTCTTCTGCCCTAACTGACGATGATTCCAAGGATACTCATTTTGGGAAACATGGATTCGAGAAAATAATTCGCGCAGTACACGCACAAAAGGTAACTCATTATTATTATTGAAAAGGCTGAAAGCTCATTAGTCATTACCCCTGTTCTAATTTGTTGACAATTTTAGGCTGAACATCCTAATGAGGATGTTACAGATGGTGGGTTGTATGAAGCAATGCGGAAGGAAGTCAGATATGCTGTTCAAGAAATCCGAACAGAACTAAATCAGGTGCATAGAAGAAAATCAGTTTAGGATGAACTTAGAGGATGTTTGGCCGAGCTTATAAGCTTTTAAAATTTATTTAGTAATTTTTTTTTAAAATAAGCTGTTTAACTATTTATAAGCTATTTAAAACAAAGTAGGGGGAGATATTTTTTTTAAACACCTTATATTTATATATGATCTTAAATCTTCAAACGAGTTAACGTCTTATTGGTTCACATATCTATTTTATTTAAACAATTTAACAATTTTTTTATTAATAGCTTATAAGCTCATAAAACAACTTATAAGATATAACATCTTATAAACGGTTTTAAATAAGTTTGTCCAAACAGACTCTTAATGATTGTTGCACATGGTTTGATTTATTTGTTTATTGTGCAGGCAATGGGAAGAAATCAAACAGCTTTAGCTAGTGGGGACTGTTTTCGATCAGATCAGGATTTCTCCAGAGTGCCAGAAAAATATGCAACAAAGTTGGAGCAGGTTTTTCTTCTTTCTTGTATTCAAATTGTATCTTCAGGTTCCCATTAAACTGGTTTCCTCCCTCTTTCTCTTGAACATAGAGCTCAGCAGAATCTGGGTTTGGTTCAATCTGTTCTTATTTTGTGGTTGTAGTATACATTAAGAGGAATATTATTGAAGATTATAAAAGAAAATTGGTAGCCATTCATTAAGTTACTTTCTATATTTTGTTAGTAATTTATTTTGTGTACATGATTCCATCAAAATCATATACAACTTTTAACAATAAAACATGATAAAAGTATCTTCTGTTTAGATTGTGTAATTTGATGCTTGATCTATTTGGGGGACCCACAAATGCTGAATTTCTAGATTTCTTGAGCATAGACTCAATCCATCCAGTATATAAGTTTATATGTAATCAAGTTATAGCAATTGAACCTGGGATACAATTTGTCTTAGTTGATCTCGAAGAATCAGTAATTACAAGTTGTGTTATTTTTAAGAGACGTATGTCTGATTTAACAATTAGTGTGTTGATTTGAGATGGAATACTCTTGTTTACATCATAGTTGGAAAAGCACAAGCAAGATCTTCTTACAGAAATGCTCTTAGAGGAGCAACGAGGTGAAGAGATTTCTACAATGGTCAAAGAACTTCCTTATTCAAGAACTTCAGCTATAGCCGAAAAGTCATCTCGAGCCAGAAAGGTTTTTTTTCCCCGGATTTCGGTCTTGTTTGAACCTCAATTTCTGATTTATTCCGTGTACTATATATTGATTTACTTACCATATAATAATAACAATTATTATTATTATAGTAGTAATACACGTTTATTTGTGTTAAAAGAGAAGCAGCGATAGATGTTTGGTGTCAACAAAATTATTTGAAGAGGCCGAGAGATACTTTGAAGACTTCATATGTAATAATATTGAAGACACAGACATATCTTCTTTTGACGGAGAAAGAAGTGATGTAAGTTCAACTGTAGGAGTGAAAATGAAGGAAAGGGATGCAATAGTAAGAGAAGCCGAGGCCTACAAAACCCATGCAGAATTTACATCCCACCCTGACCCTGTTGAACTGGATGGTGTCATTTTGCCCTGGTTGCAGTGGGAGACTGGTCCTGAAGGTTCTCTGTCGGAAACGAAAATGGCACCAAGTCCTGTGACTCCGAAAGCTCTACAAATAGACTCCGAAAAGGTTATCTTCATTTTACATATGCTTATCCCGAACAGGAAGCTATAGGAAGGTTTACTCTATTTTTTTTATTTACCAAGCAAATATCTTATGGGGTAGTGACTAGTGACTAAATGGGATGGTGTATCTTTGCTTCACTTGTTTTTTTTTTTTTTTTGCCCTCGTAATTTTTTTTTTTTAATTTTATTGATTATTAACCTCAGTATTTTATTCAGGGCATGGTCTTGTTAAGTGACCCAAGTAGTTATTCCATCAGCAGCCACGGTAGTTGGAACCCAGATCTTTTCAATACCCCTCCCCTTGTCGATAGAAAGGCTGCATGCAAAACCAGGCAGGTTGACAATGACTGCATATCATCCCACTTCGACATGGATGAGTACCTTAAACGTAGAAGAAACGAAGAATTATTGTTCGAAATCTATAGTCAACGGAACAGAATTAACTCAGGTGGAATGTTGTTTTGTACTGGTGGCTTCCATTAATATCATGTTTCTGTAATGACTCATGCAACTAGTTCTGGTTATAGAGATTAGAGAATCTCCTTTTATCATATAAATTTCCCATTAAAGTTAATAATATTGTACCTGCTCTCAAAGAAAATGTGCATGCAATTTTATTTGACAAGTTAATGATGATTTTCAATTGAAGTTGAATAAGTATATACTGTAATAGTTTTGCAAAACGTTTTAGTGATTGAAGTTTTTATTCCATTTCCTTTTTAACCTCCTAAATCACTTGGTGCTTTGAAAGCACAACGGTTATCACTTATCAATAAAGAAATATGTTGTTATCAGTCAGTCCATTAATGGTTCACATATATTTTTCTCAATCCAAATTATTTATTCACAGTTTTTTTTTTTAATTTATAAATAAATAATGCATAAATAATTAGGATACACATACAGTAGGAAATTTCAAACTTCTTCCTTACTAGGAAAATATTCATATTTGGAATTGGGATAGAGCGAGTCAGGGAGTTAATGATTTTTCATTATTATTATATAGAAACAATTTAAAAAGTATAATCAATTTAACAATTTGTTTTAAACTATATATAATTTCTTTTAATCTTTTCTCTTACCATTTTTTAAAATTAATTTGCATTTTCACTAAAAAATATATTTTTATTCATTATTTTTTTTATTCAAAGAAAAAAGAAAAACTATTCTAACTATTTTATTGACAACTTCTCACGTGCACACGTGTACATCTAAAAAAATTATGTTTAATAAATTTGATAAAAAAAAAAGAATAAACTTGTATCACCTCTAGTTGATGAATTCTCGAGCTGCCCTAGTGATTCCCTGACTGGAGAGTTGGCCAAAGTGGAAGAGTTTGCAATTTGTTTAGCTTTAGTACATGAAAAAGAACGAGAAATAAAAACAGCCTAATTCCACAACTTTGCCCGATTCGATGATATTTTGTTATCGAAACATTTCTTGAATCTTGTTGATAAGTTTATACGGTGACAGATCCAGTGAAGGGCCAGCATATAAAAAGAATAGTGTCATAAATAAGCCATTTTCTCGATGGTCATATTTTGAATCACTATTTCAACTTAATATGACATAACTCAAAATGTGGCTAATTAGTCCTTTTCCACGTGAAATAGTTGACAAACACACCCATGGCTTTCAATACGAGGGAAACGGGTGATTGAATTTGTTGATCCAATTTGGGGTGCAAATTCTGCAAGAAACGAGCTCAGGGGCATTCTGGTAATTTCAGCAAGAAATTCAAATTTCTCGTATGACAAAACGGCGTAGTTTTGAGCTAAAATTGGGGTCGGGTGCAGCTGGATTGCGTGGGCGATTTCTCACTTGATTATACACCATTTCACATGATTCTTGTTGGAGCGTGATCCTTGCCAGCTCATCTATCGATTGCATTTGTAATTGCAAGATTTGATCGTGACGCTACCGTTGTGGAGTAGCGCAAAATAATATATATAAGACCTAAACTTATTAACTAGCATAAGTACTAACATCAAGTATGTTGGAGTAGTATACTTAATGTCTAGATTTGAGTATTGTGAACTCCTTGTACACTTTCATTTACCTATTAAATACAAACATTCATTTGCTTTTAATTATTGTTAATTAAATATATGCAAATTATAGTCCTGGATTTTATACGTTGTAGTTAGTATGGTGTGTCGGGCCCACACAGAAGATCATACTATCGGTTACTCGTATTTAATCGAACAGATGCTCACGACCTAGATGGACACGGACCAATCCATCGGTATAGTCGTTGTGTGAGAGAGAAAATAATTTGTCTTAATTATTTTATCACACTTGTACACTTGGTGTATTGAGCGGATCGATTGAGACTCATCAATTAGGTTTGCTCGGCGATAATTGATTTGAGACTCAGTGTATTTTATTCTTAATCCCCGATACAATTCCGGGTGTGTATATTTAGTATAAGTGACTTTGATTTTCCAAAGGAATTGACGGGTTTAATTATTGGGTCAATTACCGGTTAAGTTGGGTCACTATATTTTATATATGGCATGCCGTGAATTCTTGACGGGACAGTGTATCCCGGAAGGGTTGATAATATCCCCGAGATGAGCTCATAAGGATTTATTATGTAAACCTCGCGAGTGGATTAATTCCGCATAATAAATAAGGTTGAGTGGTACTAGTCTCGAATAAAGGAGATGAATAAATTTATTAAGCAATAAATAAATTTTATTCATGGATATTTATATCTTAAATACACGGAATAAATAATACTACCGGAGAAATATTATTTGGATATAATATGGTTTAATATTGGGAGTGCAATTAATTTATATAGTGGAAAATAAATTTAATTAATATTGATAAGGATTAATGGACTTGAGCAGTGGGCTCAATTTAATCTTCAATATTGGAAGCCCAATATTCCACCTCCTTTAGATCCCCTACGTAGCCTATAAAAGCACTACATGGCCTTCATAAATCATAAGACAAGATTATCATACTTGATATTCTAGAGAGTTGAAGGAGATCCATAGGAGTTCGATAGATCGTCGCCCACCCGACGTTCGAACGGAGTGCAAGGAATACGTGGGAAGATTCAAAGGTCATCTTTATTTCGTTTCTCCGAACAACGAATCGTAGGTATGATATCTAAACTAACTTGATATTATTCGATTTTGTTTATTGAAAATACCGTAGAACAAGATCCGAAGATCGAACCCGGAGTAGAGGACGATCGCGTGGTGGTGGCGAAGCCACCGGACCACGGGCAATCGCCCCTAGGGTTTCGACGGGGCATGGGGGCCGAACCCTCGGCTGGGCCGAGGGTGTGCGATCGACCGCAAGGGGTCGATCGCTGGGCACGGGCTGGTGCCGTGCCCAACCTCGCCGTGAAGGCGAGGGCCTCCAGGCGGCGGCGAGTCGCCGGACTCGCCGCGGGGGCTGATGGGAGCAGCCCCACCCCAACCGATCGCCGGCGTGCGATCGGTGATCGCATGAAGCCCTAGCCGCGGGGGCTCGGCTGGGCGTGCGCGTGGCTTCGGCCACGTCGTGCGTTCGGTCGTGCTTCGACGCGTGCATCGGCGTTCATGTGATCTCCGGCGATGGGTTTTTGGTCGGGCTATGATTTCCGCAAATTTTAATAGCCCGAGATATCGAATTCCAACAATTGGTATCAGAGCGTGGTTTACGTTCGCGGTATTTTCGATAAAATTGTTCTACCTTGCAGGGTTTCCGACTATTATGGCTTAATTTATTATTCGTTTAATTTATTTTGTCATAATTTTTGGTTTGATTAAACTCTCGGACATGTCGAGATTCGTTTTTGGTGGTGAATGCTTGTAATAGTAAAAATTCGGGGGTTGACCGAATTTAGGATTTATTATTACGTTCTATGTTTTTCCGGAAATTGTATAGGGTCGATTTCATGTATAGAATCGATACCGGATAGTGTAAAATTTATTTTGTAATTTATTTTGCATTGGATCGATGCCGAAACGACCACCGGAGAAGACACGTGACGAAGGAGATGATCGTGAGGGTGAAGGGCTCGGATCGACCGCCCCATGGTCGATCCCACGAGGACAATCGACCCACGCCCAAAGGGGGCTGACCGCGGGAGCTCCGGCCACGCCGGCCACCAAGGGAGGTGGCGCGTGGGCTGGACGGCGGCGGCTTGAAGGCGGCGGTCGAGGGGTGGCGCGGGGATCCCCACCCCGTGCTATCCCGGTCCGGTAATTCACTTTCCTAATTGGTTTGGGTTTTTCCTATTTAAGTATTCCTATTTTTGGGAACTCTCATGGATTAGGAAAAGAATCAATTTGGAATTGATTAGGATTCCTAAATTGATTATTTCTATTTTATGGAAATATTAATGGATTAGGAATCTAATTAATTTGGAAAGTAGAAGAGTCCTAAATTATTTTATTTCCTTATTTCATTATGGAAATCATCTAGAATATTCCAAGTGGGTCTTGGATAAATTATTCTATAGATTTAATGAAGTAGAAAGGGAAAAATAAAATAAATAAAAATATTAATAATATTTAATTTTATTTTTGATATATTCGATTGACTTAATTATTATTAATTAAGTATCTTTTGGATTTATTAAAAATAAATAGATTTAAATATTGGAAATTAATATTCTCGTCACATGGAGCATTCAAGAACGAAGACTAAAGACTAGAAGATGCGTACGGAGATGGAGTAAAGCCATAATAGTCGGAAAATAATATTCTAGTAATTATTTTGACTATGTGATAATACTATGTGCTTTATTACTTGTATGCATGCTATATGTGTTTACTTTTATGCACTAGATAGCGTATCCCTTTATTGTAAAAAGCTAAGTGGGAGAGGGTATGGAAACATACCCATGGTCTCCATTGCTGCTCTCTTGATGACTTTTATAAACTTTTGAAGTTTATATAGATAGGTCATTGGAGGAGAGTTCTTGTAATTCCTCTTACGAGACACATTGATTAAGTTCATCAAACAATGCCTAATTTGTCTTTCCAAAACTGATTTCAAGTCGACTCATTCTTACCCCGGGGAGTAGAATGGAGCCAGAGCCACTTGGTCATGTCGAGGACACAAATTAGAGACCTTCGTACCATTCTTTTGAAGATGGATCGATTGTCTGCTCGGCTCCCTCATTTATGAGAGATAGGGTTGTTCGCATGGTGAATCACTGGTTAGAAACTTCGAGTTTCACTTATGATTCTCCGCGTCTTGATTTACAAGATCAAATGGGTCAAGTAATTGGATTTCAATTGTATAAGTCTTTTGGTATAGTAAACGTCCACACTATCGTGGCTTGCTACATCGAATGGGACTTTAGATCAATTGATGTAGACAGTTATAGAAGGGAGTGAAGGATCCGTGTGTCAACGTAAACGTCCACACTATCGTGGCTTGCGGTGATATGCGAGTCTCAAACAAACTTCTTAGTACTGAGTAATGGTTAACACTTAGGTACGCTTCATAGTATTCCTCCCATCGAGGTAACGCTATTGATGATGTACGACCAAAGGAAATCTAATTGCTAAATCATTTGGGTGGGTAAACGTCCACACTATCGTGGCTTGCCTTACCTGATGGGATTTTAGATGTGATTAGTGATTTAATGATATTATTTAGGGAGATAATATCGGATATTAAATTGTTTGTTTGTTTTATGTGCTTATAGGTTAAGAATGACTGTGACCCCACTTTGTGATACACTTAAAGATGAAAACTCACTGGTTCCATATAGTACTGATTGGAAAAGAAATCTGGACATTGTTCAGACTGTTGAACCTTCCGAATCCACTGATGTCTCAACTCATGAGGACATTTGGAATGACCTCAGAATGATGTTGAAACATAGTGTGGAAGCCGGACAAGAAGTGATTGACATACTTTATAAATTCAGTCCTCTTGAGGAGTCATTTAAAAACGATTTCAAAAGAGCTGAACTTATAAGTATGGTCAGAAAATCACAAGCTCTTGTGGCTAAGATGGAAGTGCAAGCAAAGAAGCCCAGTGGTTCCAAACCACGGAATGGGAAGAGCAAGCCGCGAGGCAAGTTCTATCGATGCAAGCAGTCTGGGCACTGGAGGTCTGATTGTCCTCTCATCAAAGGTACGAAATTTTCCTTAGTCACTGAAACATTATCAGTGGTGTTATCTACCAGCACCTGGTGTGTAGATACGGGGGCCACTGATCATGTCTGCAATTCATTGCAGGGGTTCCAGGAAACCCGGAGACTTAGAGAGGGAGAGATCGTGGTCTACATGGGCAATGCCGCGAGGGTGGCGGCTGTTGCAGTGGGAGACGTTCACTTACGCTTCAGTAATGATAGGGTTTTAGTTTTACATAATTGTCTTTATGTACCCAACTTTAGAAAGAATTTAATTTCGGTTTCTAAACTTATTATGAATGGATATTCTGTCTCTTTTGACCACTTTGTGATCATAAGAAGAAACAGTGAGATTATCTGTTCTGGTACATTGGTGGACGATTTGTATGTGCTAAATCCTGAGTCTAACACGATGCAACTAACCGAGAGTAATAACACATCTACGAACACCAATAAGAGAAAGGAACCTTCTAAAATGAATCAATTATACTTGTGGCATCTAAGGCTAGATCATATAAACTCGAATAGGCTTCAAAGGTTGAAAGCTGATGGACTAATCAGCGATGTTGAAGGAGAGGACCTTCCGACCTGCGAATCCTGTTTAGAGGGTAAAATGACCAAGCGTTCTTTTTCTGGTAAAGGACGGAGGGCTGAACAAGTATTGGATTTGATTCACTCTGATGTATGCGGACCTATGTCTACTCAGGCAAGGGGAGGGTACGAGTATTTCATCACTTTCACTGATGATTACTCAAGGTATGGATTTGTATATTTGATGCGCCGCAAGAGCGAATCCTTTGACAAGTTCAAGGAGTTCAAGGCTTTTGTGGAGAACCTTCAAAATAAATCCATTAAATGCCTGCGATCTGATCGCGGAGGTGAGTACCTGTCTGGAGAATTCAAGGCATACTTGGCAGAGAATGGGATTGAATCCCAAATGACATCACCATATACTCCTCAGCAGAATGGTGTGTCAGAAAGAAGGAATAGGACTCTTATGGAGATGGTGCGTTCGATGATGAGTTATTCGGACTTACCTACAATGTTCTGGGGACATGCCTTGGAAACAGCAGCGCACATTCTAAACTCGGTTCCATCTAAAACGGTTCCTTCAACACCCATGGAACGATGGAGCGGGCGCAAGCCTAGCTTGAGACACGTTCGGATCTGGGGGTGCCCTGCACATGTGTTGAAGGTAGGTGCCGATAAATTAGAACCTCGTACTGAAGTGCGGTTGTTTATAGGATATCCTAGAGGAACTAAGGGTGGCATGTTCTATAGTCCTACGGACCAGAAGATCGTTATAAGTACTAACGCTCGGTTCTTAGAGGAAGACTATGTCATGGACCACAAGCCCAAAAGTGACATAATACTTGATGAGTTGAGAGGAGACAAGGAAGACTTAGATACAGCCGAACCGAGTAGTAATACACCACTAGAACCTGCACCTACTGTCACTGTTAATACACCGGAACGCCGTCGTAGTGGGAGGGTTGTTAAACAACCAAAAAGATGGATTGGACTGGGTGAGTCTTCGGACTCTGGACCTGGAGTTCATGAAATCGATCCCTGGACCTATGATGATGCGGTATAAGATATAGATGCGCCTTCTTGGAAGAAAGCGATGAAATCCGAAATAGAATCTATGGATTCTAATAAAGTATGGGATCTTGTAGAACCACCAAGCGGCGTAAAGCCAATTGGGTGTAAATGGGTCTACAAGAGAAAGAGAGGATCTGACGGAAAGGTTGAAACCTTTAAAGCTCGGCTTGTTGTGAAAGGATATACTCAGAAAGAGGGAATCGATTATGAGGAGACCTTCTCGCCGGTAGCCAAGATAAAGTCGATCCGGATTCTCTTATCCATAGCAGCTCATATGGATCTAGTGTGCAAGCTTAATCGATCCATCTATGGATTGAAACAAGCCTCGAGATCGTGGAACCTGCGGTTTGACGAAGTAGTCCAATCTTTTGGATTCAGTCAAAGCATGGACGAATCGTGTGTGTATTGGAAACGTGATGGGAAAAAGGTGGTGTTTCTCGTGCTTTATGTAGACGACATTCTTCTCATTGGCAACAGTGTGAAAATGTTATCAGACATAAAGGGATGGTTGTCTAGACAATTCGATATGAAAGATTTGGGAGAAGTCGGGCATGTTCTAGGGATCAAGGTTATAAGGGATCGCCGGAATAGAACATTGTACCTATCCCAGCAATCTTACATAGACACGATTCTGGCTCGTTTTAACATGCAAGATTCCAAGAAGGGTGAACTACCCTTCAGCAAAGGAACTTATCTTTCTAAGGAGATGTGTCCTCAGACACAAAAGGAGAAAGATGAAATGAAAGCAGTTCCCTACGCTTCGGCTGTGGGAAGCTTGATGTATGCAATGTTATGCACGAGGCCTGATATCTGCTATGCAGTCGGCGTAGTAGCGAGATATCAGAGTAACCCTGGAAAGGCTCATTGGACTGCCGTAAAGAGCATTTTCAAGTATTTGCGAAATACTAGGGATTATGTTCTAAGTTACGGGGCAGACAATCTGATTCCTTTGGGTTATACGGATTCGGATTTCCAAGCTGATAAGGACCGGCGAAAGTCGACATCAGGCTATGTGTACACTTTGGGAGGTGGAGCCGTATCATGGAGGAGTGTTAAGCAAAAGTGAATTTCGGACTCTACCATGGAAGCTGAATATGTTGCAGCCTCAGAGGCAGCGAAAGAGTCAGTTTGGTTCCTTAATTTCCTCCAGGACTTAGATGTGATTCCAAGTTTGCCTAGAGCTATGACAATTTATTGTGACAATAGCGGTGCAGTGGCAAACAGTAAGGAACCACAGTCCCATAGTGCTACGAAACACATAGAGCGCAAGTACCACCTGATTCGAGTCATCGTCAAGAGGGGCGATGCGATAGTCACCAAGATAGCTTCGGAGGACAACCTAGCGGACCCTTTCACCAAGATACTTCCTAAGGAAGTATATTTCAAGCACTTGGAGGGTTTGGGAGTCAGAAGTTTGGAGGATAAGACTAGACCTTAGTATAAGTGGGAGATTGTTGGAGTAGTATACTTAATGTCTAGATTTGAGTATTGTGAACTCCTTGTACACTTTCATTTACCTATTAAATACAAACATTCATTTGCTTTTAATTATTGTTAATTAAATATATGCAAATTATAGTCCTGGATTTTATACGTTGTAGTTAGTATGGTGTGTCGGGCCCACACAGAAGATCATACTATCGGTTACTCGTATTTAATCGAACAGATGCTCACGACCTAGATGGACACGGACCAATCCATCGGTATAGTCGTTGTGTGAGAGAGAAAATAATTTGTCTTAATTATTTTATCACACTTGTACACTTGGTGTATTGAGCGGATCGATTGAGACTCATCAATTAGGTTTGCTCGGCGATAATTGATTTGAGACTCAGTGTATTTTATTCTTAATCCCCGATACAATTGCGGGTGTGTATATTTAGTATAAGTGACTTTGATTTTCCAAAGGAATTGACCGGTTTAATTATTGGGTCAATTACCGGTTAAGTTGGGTCACTATATTTTATATGTGGCATGCCGTGAATTCTTGACGGGACAGTGTATCCCGGAAGGGTTGATAATATCCCCGAGATGAGCTCATAAGGATTTATTATGTAAACCTCGCGAGTGGATTAATTCCGCATAATAAATAAGGTTGAGTGGTACTAGTCTCGGATAAAAGAGATGAATAAATTTATTAAGCAATAAATAAATTTTATTCATGGATATTTATATCTTAAATACACGGAATAAATAATACTACCGGAGAAATATTATTTGGATATAATATGATTTAATATTGGGAGTGCAATTAATTTATATAGTGGAAAATAAATTTAATTAATATTGATAAGGATTAATGGACTTGAGCAGTGGACTCAATTTAATCTTCAATATTGGAAGCCCAATATTCCACCTCCTTTAGATCCTCTACGTAGCCTATAAAAGCACTACATGGCCTTCATAAATCATAAGACAAGATTATCATACTTGATATTCTAGAGAGTTGAAGGAGATCCATAGGAGTTCGATAGATCGTCGCCCACCCGACGTTCGAACGGAGTGCAAGGAATACGTGGGAAGATTCAAAGGTCATCTTGATTTCGTTTCTCCGAACAACGAATCGTAGGTATGATATCTAAACTAACTTGATATTATTCGATTTTGTTTATTGAAAATACCGTAGAACAAGATCCGAAGATCGAACCCGGAGTAGAGGACGATCGCGTGGTGGTGGCGAAGCCACCGGACCACGGGCGATCGCCCCTAGGGTTTCGACGGGGCATGGGGGCCGAACCCTCGGCTGGGCCGAGGGTGTGCGATCGACCGCAAGGGGTCGATCGCTGGGCACGGGCTGGTGCCGTGCCCAACCTCGCCGTGAAGGCGAGGGCCTCCAGGCGGCGGCGAGTCGCCGGACTCGCCGCGGGGGCTGCTGGGAGCAGCCCCACCCCAACCGATCGCCGACGTGCGATCGGTGATCGCATGAAGCCCTAGCCGCGGGGGCTCGGCTGGGCGTGCGCGTGGCTTCGGCCACGTCGTGCGTTCGGTCGTGCTTCGACGCGTGCATCGGCGTTCATGTGATCTCCGGCGATGGGTTTTTGGTCGGGCTATGATTTCCGCAAATTTTAATAGCCCGAGATATCGAATTCCAACAAAGTATAGGATCGATCCCACAAGGAGGCGTTTTAGCTTTAGTTTTCCCGACTTTTGGTTGCTCAATTTGGTTGTCACGTTTGAAAAGGTTTTGTTTTAGAAGCAGTTGGACACTCCCGAACCGTGGTCACCGTTTCTACTCGACTGAAAATAAACAAATAACTTTAAAAAAACAAATGCAAATTGACTACCTATAACTACTGAATATAAAGCTAACAGAATAAGCAATTAACGGAGTTGATTAAACAGATAATAAATCAAATAAAGAGTAAAAGTATCCAGGCATTGACTCCCCTAACTACCCCCTTGACCTAGTGTTGCCGATCATTGGTACGTATATCATTTTGCTAACAGTTTCATCTTCCGGTTATAGGCCCTAAGTATTAACACCCCTATAATGCCACGCATATTAATGAGCCGCCGAGCGTAGCGGCTGAACCGCCTGGCCTCTTGGCAGCGGTCGACATCCGGCGACTACCACCACTGGTGGTTGATGCCGTCGACTCTCAGCCGCCATACAGCCCGCACAGCAGCCCGCGCAAAGGCGTGCCCAAGCCGCGATCGACAAGGTTTGTTTTCTCCGAAAAAAAAATCCTCGATTTTTAATAATCAATTTTTCCGACAAAGACAATTCATACGAGAGAGAAAAACATAGACGTAGAACAATATAGCACAATAATTTAACGCAATTAAATTAATCTATGGCCATATACATCGAGAATCGATTATCGAAACAATTAACGAAAAACGTAATCATACGCTCTGATACCAATTGTTGGAATTCGATCACCCGGAGTTGCCGGAATTGCGGAACATGACAACTCCGATCAAAAACCTTCGCCGGAGATCACACGAACACCACGTACGAGCCGGAGCACGAGCCGAACGCACGACACGGCCGAAGCCGCGCGCACGCCCAGCCCGAGCCCCCGCACGCGGGGCTCATGCGATCGAGGGATCGATCGCATCCAGCGATCGATCGGGTGGGGCTGCCCATGCAGCCCCCGCGGCGAGTCCGGCGACTCGCCGCCGCCTGGAGGGCTGGCCCACCTCCAGCAGGCCGCCGCGGGTCACAGCCCGCGGCCAGCGATCGATCGTGATGATCGATCGCACCCCGGCGTCCAGCCAGGGTTCGCCCCTCCGCGCCTCTCGCCGAACCCCTAGGCGGGTCGATCCCCCGCGGTCCGGTGGTTTCACCACCACCGCGTGATCGTCCGTCTACTCCGGGGTTCGATCCTTGGATCTAGTTTTTCGATAATTGATTTCAATATACATGAATTAAATAGCGGAAATATTTAATTCACCTTTCGATTCGTTGTGCGGAGAAACGAGATCTTATGATGACCTTGAGATCTTCCCACGTATTCCTTGCACTAGCTCGAACGTCGTGTGGGCGATGATCTTCCGAACTCCATGGATCTCCCTCTCTACTTTCTCTCTCTAGAATTGTGATCTTCAAGTTATGAGAATAGAGAAGACCATGTAGTGCTTTTATAGGCTACGTAGGGGATCTTAAGGAGGTGGAATATTGAGCTTCCAATAATAGTGATTAAATTGAGCCCAAGCCCAAATCTATTAATCCTTACTATTATTAATTAATTTATTTTCCACTATATAAATTAATTGCACTCCCAATATTAAACCATATTATATCAAATAATATTTCTCCGGTAGTATTATTTATTCCGTGTATTTAAGATATAAATGTCCATGAATAAATTTAAATTAATTGCGTAATTAATTTATTCATCTCCTGTATCCGAGACTAGTACCATTCAACCTTAATTATTATGCGGAACTAATCCACCTGCAGGGTTTACATAATAATTCCTTATGAACTCATCTCGGGGACATTATCAACCCTTACGGGATACACTTTCCCGTCAAGTATTCACGACATGCCATATATAAAATATAGTGACCCAACTTAACCGGTAATTAACCTAATAATTAAATCGGTTAATTCTTTTGGTAAATCAAAGTCACTTATATTAAATATACACACCCGCAATAGTATCGGGGATTAAGAATAAAATACACTGAGACTTAAATCGATTATCGCCGGCAATCCTAATCGATAAATCTCAAACGATCCGCTCAATACACCAAGTGTACAAGTGTGATAAAATAATCAGGACATATTATTTTCTCTCTCACACAACGACTATACCGATGGATTGGTCCGTGTCCATCTAGGTCGTGAGCATCTGTTCAATTAAATACGAGTAACCGATAGTATGATCTTCTGTGTGTCCATACACACCATACTAACTACAACGTATAAAATCCACGACTATAATTTGCATATATTTAATTATAAATAATTAAACGCAAATAATTGTTTATTTAATTAAATAGATTAGTGGCAATGGATCGTGAGTTTCCGTTACTTAAATCTAGACATTAAGTACACAACTCCAACAATTACTCAGACCGTTCAAAACGGTATTCCGGCACAGGTAATCACCCTGGCCCCATGCTTCATAAGCCGCACGCTTATTAGCATCAGTTTCATTCTCATCCATGGCCAGAGGCTCATCCTTGAGAAACTTTGCCAAACCCAACGTGGTCTGGTAAAACATCATCTTTTGTTGCCACCTTTTGAAGTCAGTCCCATTGAACTTCTCAGGTTTCTCATCATGAACCACCGATGAAGGCATGATTGGAATGTTCATGTTCAACGGTGGAACAGTGCTAGATTGGCCGTTTTCTCAGCACCAGTATTGTCTCTGGTTGTCATTTTTTAGTACGATTATTTGTCTTGCGTTGTTGGTATTCGTATCAAATAAAATGACAAAATAATTTCCAGACTAATAATCAGTACTACTGATTATTTTACACGTGTCTAGAAAGAAAAAAAAAACAAAGAAAAGAAATTAAGAAGAAGAGAAAAAATCGAACAAATCTTCAACTTCGGTGGATCGTCGGAATCGGACACGAACTTCGATCAGAAATTTGTTGCGGGTAGTCGAGGCGCTTTCGCTATCCGCAAGACAAATACGTCCCGTGTTTGCTACGGTTTTCAGACGTAATGCTCCCAAAGATACAACGACTTTATTCGTTCTTATTTGAAGCAAACCAAATTAGAACCACTATTCGAACAAGGAAATTTTGGGAGTATGAACACTTATGCAAATGCTATGAATTCTTTTTTGATTTTTGTGTGTTTTATGAAATGCACCTAAAGCCTCTATTTATAGGTCCCAAACGTGTGAAGGGTCAAATGTGCATTAACATGGAGGTTACAATGCATTTGATGGCACCACCATTATTTCACATAAATGGGAGGTTACAAATGCATTCAAAATGCATTAGTGGAGTATTTTAAATATATTATAATTATTTATTATATAAAAATAATAAACTAATTATAATATCAAAAGCATAATACTTATTCTTCCACCAAGGCCACCAAGCCCACTACGTAAGCCTAAATAATTTTTCCTCCATCTGGCCCACTACGGATGCCCAAATCAAGTTTAGCCCAACAACTAAACTATAATGCACATTATCATTGGCTAACTTTCATCATTTATTTCTCACTCACCGAAAATTGGTTTTTGACGAAATAACATTATATAATTATCTACGAACGACATAAAAAATTATCGTACCAATTAATTCCCAATCTGAATTAATTTAATAGCCAATAAACTAAGTCAAATATTGAATAAAATCAAGTTTGACTAAGATTTTCCAACATATTTATAAAAGAAGTAATTTTTAACAAGTGAGCAATGAAAAGTAAGTTCGGACGACAGTTATTTTATAAAACGCAATGTATAAAAATATATTTAATTTTATAATAAAAACACATTTGTTTTTCAAAAACATTAATTAAAATCCGTTTTTACGAAAACGTAAATATTTTTACATTTTTGAAACGTACAAAATAATTACGTAATATAAACATCAATTAAAGCATTTTTACTTACCAATTAAATTCGTCTCGATTTTCAAACTGTCTACAGTTTTAGTTTTTAAAAATTGCGCAATAAATATAAACAATTACCACGAGACTTAAAGTAAATATATACTAAAATTATTATGAAAATGTTACCCTAAACTTCTTTTAGTATTTTAGTGATTTATTGAATATTTTAAAATATAATAAGTATTTTATAGTCTGATTTATTTACGCATGATTTATTGAATATTTTAAAATATTGAATATTTTAAAATATAATAAGTATTTTATAGTATGATTTATTTACGCGTGTTTCTAGCATGTTTCTGAGGTTAAAGTATTTACAATTGATGTTAAAGTAAAGTTAAAGTATTTACAATTGATGTTAAAGTATTGTTTCTAGCATGTTTCTGAGGTTAAAGTATTTACAATTGATGTTAAAGTAAAGTTAAAGTATTTACAATTGATGTTAAAGTATTTACAATTGATGTGTTTCTGTTACAATTCATGTTTAGAATGCGGGTAAGCATTTTGTAAATTTTAAAAATATAAAAAAAATTAATATTTTCAAAAAATATGTTTTTATTATAAAATTAATATATTTTTACGTTAAAAAAAAAAATTTAAACACCACATTAGTGTGCATTCATGCCGAAGCAGTCACACTTCTCTACATATGTTATCTCTTACACTATCACCATAACATCTTATAAAAAATGGACCTTTGTGAAAATCTAATTCCCGTATAACATAGATAATGTTGAACAATCAAGTTGTCTATTATAAACTAGTTCTTAGATTTAAATAATTGAAAAAACTCTTTTATTTCTATTTATATCCGTGTAGAACTCAACTCACAGGATCAGCCCGCAATTTACCTTTTTTTTTTCTTCTGTTTTCTTGGTTGATCTTGCATTCACAGTAGTTACCTCAAATAAGTAGCGAAGACATATTCATGCGAATTCCTTATAAAAATAAAAGGCAAGGGCACAAGTCTGTCATGTAAACCTAAGACTGGGAATTCTTCCGGGAGAGTATATATTATTTGACATCTCATCTAAATACCGACAATTGGTGGTGTTTCCGATCAGCAAAACATAATCCTAAGAACAAGGAATCAGAGAATACAATGGCCAAAAATAAAGTGAAAGTTGATTAGTGAACCAAGAATTTGGCATATGCTTTTAATCAGGAGAGAACCTTCTTGACTTCCGACGTCACTTCCTGAGGAGGTTTCTCTGCAGGAAGGTTTGCAACCATGCCCATGCCCTTCCTGTTATAGTAGTCGATTACCTGTACATATGTGTACGGAGTTAGTATATCAATACAACTACAACAACAACAACAACAACAACAACAACAACAACAACAACAACAACAACAACAACAACAACAACAACAACAACAACAACAAAAAAGTGGATTTTCAATCATCATCATTTATTAAATTATTACTGTCACTTTTTAGGACGTCCTGTAGACCATAAAAATGGAAAATTTTCACGTTTATCAACAAGAAAGGCCTATTCCATTGCAATAAACTCTACCAAGAAGAGGGCATCAGTTTGGGTTTCTTCTGTCAAATAAATTATTAAAAGTATGCAAGAATACAAATATATCATCAAGGCATCAACCGGTGTTATTAGAAATTTATACCCAATAGCTACCAAGGTAGCATTATCAAATCCAAATCCTATGTATTTCTCGGGGAAGTGATTCGAGCATCTCAATTCCAAATATTAGGTATCAACAAAAACACCCTTTCATATGCATTACTAAAATTGCAATAAATGGCATGGTTTATAAGGAGCTACAAGAGCGGAAACAAAGAATAGAGATGTCTCGGTAATCTTATAGTAGTCAGTAATTCATAGATGTGTGAGAGTCATTACTTGTAACTTATAACTTGTAAGGCATGCACATGACCAAAGATTTCATAGTTATGTTGCTATTTATTTTCCAATTTCTATTTATATTTTCTAGTATCATTCTTGCCGGAAAATCAATCACATGTCACTGACTCACCTAAAGAGGGTTTTATGTATGCTACACCGGGTGGAATACTCCATGTGGCTTATTACCGTGGATTTAATATTATGTTATATAACTGCACACATAATCACACACACCCAACTTGTATTGTGTATGCATCTACGGTTACTATATCACAATATGTAATGCTCCATGAGTAGCATCCACTTGACCACCTAAAGAGTGTTCCCCAAGGCAACTATCAAGCCATGTAGCCATCCATTGTAAAATTTCTTTAGTTAACCAAAGCAAAATTCAATTAAAATATGAAGTTTTCAAGTTTCTGGTCCATTTCTATTTCTAGCTTTCTAGTCCATTTCTATTTCTAGCCTACACATATTGAAGTAGAAATAACATACAAGATGAGCCATAACAAATTATTTGCAAACATAAGACATAAGCTTCATGCTATTTCTAGCAAAATTTCGAACTTGTTCGTTATCATTTTTGAATTAGACTTTTGGATGTAAAACTCCATTCCCATAATAATAGATGTTTGGTAGTTAATAATTAACTTAGAATGGACTGTCGAATAAGTTACTACTCCAAAGTACATTCTAGTAAAAAAAAGTGAAAGTTGGAGGCTTATTGAGAAGAAGTCTGTTTTTTAATTTTACTTTTGAAAAAGTGCTCCCATACATTCACCATATATGCATCACCAAGACAAATTTAATAGATCTGATAGCAAATAATTCAAAATATTAGGCACAACAACATATTAAAAACCTCTATTATTCACTTCATCAAAACGTTGAGGAAAGAATCATACTGGTTTTGTTTGCTTGTGAAAGGCTTCAAGCCTAGACTTGAGAACAGTTGCTGTGTCATCCTTTCTTTGAATTAAGTGCTCACCAGTTACCTTCACAATGAGGATACTGAATCAGTTTTGGCCTAAAGAAAATATTAGAGCAAAATATAGATAGGCAAGGAGAATAAAAAATAAGGTATAACTATAAAAATAAAAAAATTAGGTTGACCCACCCAACAAAAAATAAAACTCAAAGTCAAGACCCAAGACATGCCTACAGCAAGCTTGTTAAAAATTTGGATAAATCTAGCACCCCCATTTGATGAAACAGACAGAAAAAAGACTATCATTACATCATCAACACCAGCCACTTTAGGAGGTGCGAACTTTGTGTGGTAGGTACGCCCACTAGAAGGGTGGATCCAACGTCCGGTAATTCTCTCTTCCAAAATAGCATCATCAATTGCAAAGTTCAGAACCTTATCAACCCTAACTCCACGCCTGTTGAGCATATCATCAAGCTGTATAGAATACAAAAAAGAGAAGTAGTTCAGATTGTGACTTAATGTGACTAACCGAGTGAAGTTTAAAATAAAGAGTGACAACCTTTTGTGCTTGGACAACTGTTCTTGGGAACCCATCAAGAATAAAACCTTTGTGACAGGAAGGCTTCTTCAATGCGTCATCTATAATCCCAACAACTAAATCATCGGAAACAAGTTCTCCCTGAGAAGCATAGCAAATTGAAATGAAAAGAAAAACTGGTGAGAACTGAGAATTCTGAATTCCGTTTTAGGTTGGTAGAAGAGAATAAAGAATGGACCTTTTCCATGGCCTCTTTTGCCTTAATCCCAAGGGGGGTCTTGGATGCAACGGCAGCTCTCAACATATCGCCAGTTGCCAGATGGCATAAGCAATATTCATCCTTAATAATTGGTGATTGAGTACCTTTTCCTGACCCTGGTGGACCTGCAGTATTATATCAAAGGCCCCAAGCATTAGAATAATGTGATAAGTATTTGGATAGTCATACCAGAATATTCCAAAACTAACTCAAATCTGAAACAAATTTAAGCACATAGCATAGTAATCACATTTATAGTGTTGATGAATCCAACAATTTTTTAAACTACTTCCAGAATTATAGTAGTATTATATAATTAGCTTAGAACAATGCCCACTCTTCGCCGGATGAATTAATGTTCGGCGTCTTATCTTGAATAATGTATAGATTCCTAATCGACCAAATCTGAAAGAATTGAACCTCCATTGCAATGCAAAACGAAAAGGGGTTATTGGGTCAAAACGGATCACCATTATAGCCCATATCTGATCCAACTTTATAGCAAATTTTATTTGAAAAAAAACGATAAATAATTGCAATCAACATATGAAAACTCTGCGACATACACATCAATCAAATCTAATCCAAATTGTTGAACAGAGCAGATGAGTAAGCAATAGCAGATGCAGATGTTGCAGGAGTAAAAAAGAGTACCAACGAGAATGAGGCGTTTGTCTGGCTTCGACTGGCACTTCATACGGCGGAGAACCTCCGTCATGAGATCCACCGATGGCACATCCTCCAGATTCGTGGCCGCTGACATTCTCGTGCTTTCTCCCTGAGTTGGTGTGGGTCTGGTGGTGGGTAGGTGCAAAGGACAAATTGAGAGGAAAGTTCTGTTTTTCGGGGCCCTTCAAATCCAAGCATGCTTGTCCTAAATGACGATTTTGTCCCTACCACAAGGTTGAAATATTTACCGAATAGATTTTAGATCTAAAAAAATGTCATTTTTGACCGAAGTAAAAAATGTCAGTTTATATTCCGCTAGAGTTTGTGAAAGAGTTAACTTAAACTATACACTTTATTTTTTGCTCATATTTTATAGTATGGTGGAGGGTGTGAAGCTAAGTTTTGGAATGTTATGTTGCTAAACTGAGGAAGACTTCGTCATGCTGGGGAACGTACCACTGGATAACGTACTGTTAGGAGGACGTTCTGCTGGGAGAACTAACCATCAGGAGAACGTACTGCTGGGAGAACGTATCACTTGGAGAATGTAGACTTTGAACCAGGAGAACGTAAAGATAGAAGAACGTCCTGCTGGGAGAAAGTACTGTTGTGAGAAGGTAGACATTGAACTTGTCCAATGTCAAACGCCACGTCAACAAGTGAAAGAAGCAAGGATGCTCATGCCATTGTATTCAGAATTATAGACAGGAGAGATCGCCTGTGGAAAAGATGCCCAGAAGACGACGAAAAAGAAAGAAGATTTCATCCCCCGACACAGTTGAGAAATTAGCAGGAATGAAATTACGTCTTCGATGTAGGATACCAACTTTTCGCGAAATTGACCTTAAACACAAACTTCAACAGCTTCAGTTTAAAATCACAAAACCGGAACCTAGAGTCAAAGGATCTGGAGTCCACACACACTCACTCAAGTTCGGAGTACTAAAAGTGAAGACAAAGTTTATGTAATATATTTCATTTCATTGAAAACAAAACAAAACTATTACAACAAGTATGGTAGGCAAAATGATTACAAGAAGTTTCCCGAGTGTCGCAACACTCCCACTCACAAGTAATCTAGCACAAGTGCACCTAGAGTTATATCTCCTAACTCTACTATCGGCGCAGAGCGAAAAAGCAACTACACAGACTCTAAGCTGAAAGCTGTAGGTTACGATTCTAAAAATTAGATTTAGTTCTCTCAAAATCGTCAAGTGATATCTCGATCATCCATGGGTATATATATAGTAAAGCCGCACATGTGGAGCGTTGATGTGGCACATTCTTATTGATCACATGCTTGGCTGATGTCACTTTTCCATGGATTACGTCACTTTCATAAATTGGATTCTTGAATCTTGGAATCTTGAATCTTGGATCCTTGAATCTTCGAATCTTGAATCTTCAATTTCTTCAATTTCAATTTCACACTTCAATTAAAATCTTGGCTCCATCGATCTCAATTCTTCATATTCAATTTCTTGTGAAAAACTCTAAGTGTTGAAGCTTCGGAATTTCATCGTCTTCATGGTCGTCGATATCATATAAGTGATAAACACCGGACCCAATCTTCATTAACTTCAATTTAAGTACTTGGGTGAAAACAATCATGTTGATAGACACTGTAGCCGGCTCCATGACCAGAGGACAACATTCACTGGATTCAACATGAAGAATAGTTCTTGCATGAGAGACATCAGTCGCCCGTGTCGCCGGATTCGCAGCATGGTGTTGTCGCCAGTGTCGCCAGTTCCACAGCAAGCCCCTGTCGCCAGTGTCCCCGGATTTGCTGTTACACTAATAGTTGTTGTCGCCGAATCCATGCATGACCAAAAGCGACGACTCCAGCCTTAGTCACCATAATCTTAAACTTCAACCCTGAAACCAAAAACTAAAAACCAAACAAAGAAATAAGTTGTCGCCAAAATCAACATTCACAATCAATGAGATAGGAAAATCTCCCCCTCAACCAGTTATATCAAAAAATAACTAAGTAAAAGATGGAAAAACATCGATAACACAATCAATAAAAAACCATAAAAACTTAGATAAATAATCAAAACCAAGTACCAGAAGTTTTGCGCCACGCGCCGAACAAAAACATAATCCATGTGATAGCAAAATATGAAAAACCATGCATGCAAGAGATCCAGAGTTTTATGTATGCAAGGATAAAACAAAACAGTTCAAGATAAAATCACTGTGATGGCATGTCTGAGTTCTTTGGGGAGCCAGTGGGAGTTGGTGAACGAACTGGGCTTTCAATCACCACTTCATCATCATCATAGTCGAACCCATCGTCTGAGCTGGAATCTTCCTTTTCTTCAGACTCGTCACTTTGGTTCACATAAATCTCGTAAACTCCGAAATCAGCATCTTGTTCAACATCAACATCCAAAATGTTGATATCATCATCTCCTTCATCATCCTTTAGTCTATCAGACGGGATCGCACGCGACACCTCTGGATTCGAAGTTTCACCAACTTTGGCTTTCCCTTTGCGAGCAGCTTCCATGACACCAACAAAGATATCCTCGTCAGTCTTCTCACCATCATCAATTACATAATTTTTCGTGGCCAAGTCCAGGTGAGCTTCCTTGATGGCATCCCTGAAAAGAGAATAGATAAAAGTGTTTTTCAAACTTCCACCTTGAGAGCCAACACCTTAAACATCACCACCCAATCCTCCCCCTTGTTGGATTTCAAGTTGAAGTTCTTTGAACGCCTCTTTCTGTTCCAGCTTGGCATCAATCATCCTGTTGTAAGCTACGACATGTGTTGTAAATCGATATCCCGGGGTTAACGGAATTGCGGAATACATAACCCCGACCGAAATCCCATCGCCGGAAAACACGTGAACACCAGCGAACCGGAGCTTGACAAGGGAATCTCCGCCGCGGGATAAACCCGCGGCTAGAAACCCTAGCCGAGCCCCATCGCGGGGCTCGCGATTGCACACATGCGATCGCATGGGGCTGCTCCGGCAGCCCCAGGCAGTGAGTCCGGCGACTCACCGCCACCGCCGTGAGGAGGGCGGTTCGCCCAGCGGCGAACCCGCCGCCGCTCCAGCCGCGGCTGCCCAGCGATCAACCCTCACGGTCGATCGCATGCCCCGGCGTCCAGCCGGGGCTCCTCCCGTGTGCCATCGCGATCGAGCCCTAGCTCGATCGCACCCCTCGGCTCCCAGCCGAGGGTTCGATCTCCGCGGGAATGTCGACCTCACGGTCCATCCCCATCCGCGGAATCGTACGTTCCCGGATCTTCGTTCATGTATATATTACGATTTATATATTACATAAAATCATAGAGGGTGTTTGAACGATTTTACCTTTGATTTAGTTGTGCGGAGAAACGAGATTGATTTGAAGACCTTCAGATCTTCCTACGTATTCCTTGCACTAGCTTGAACGTCGTGTGGGCGACGATCCTCCAAGCTTATGGATCTCCTTCTCTCTACTTTCTCTCTCTAGAATTATGATCTTCAAGTTATGAGAATAGAGAAGACCATGTAGTGCTTTTATAGGCTACGTAGGGGATCTAAAGGAGGTGGAATATTGGGCTTCCAATATTAATGATTAAATTGAGCCCAAGCCCAAATCTATTAATCCATTAATATTAATTATATGATTAATTCCACTATATAAATATAATTACACTCCCAATATTCACCATATTATATCAAATAATATTCTCTCCGGTAGTATTATTTATTCCATGTGTTTAAGATATAAATATCCATGAATAAAATTAATTTATTGCTTAATTAATTTATTCATCTCTTATATCCGAGACTAGTACCATTCAACTTTAATTATTATGCGGAACAAATCCACTCATGAGGTTTACATAATAATTCCTTATGAACTCATCTCGGGGATATTATCAACCCTTTCGAGGACACATTTTCCCATCAAGAATTCACGGCATGTCATACATAAAATACCGTGTCCCAACTTTACCGGTAATTGATCGGTTATTCTAATCAATCAATTCCTTTGGAATATCAAAGTCACTAATATTAAATGCACACACCCGCAATAATATCAGGGATTAAGAATAAAATACTCAGAGATTTAAATCGATTATCCAAGGCAATCCTAATCGATAAATCTCAAGCGATCCGCTCAATACACCAAGTGTACAAGTATGATAAAATAATCAAGACCAATTATTTTCTCTCTCATACAACGACTATACCGATGGATTAGTTCTTGTCCATCTAGGTCGTGAGCTATTGTTTGATTATATACGAGTGACTGATAGTATGATCTTCCGTGTGACGACGCACACCATACTAAATACAACGTATATAATCCAGAACCATAGTTGCATTTATTTAATTATAAATAATTAAAAGCAAACGATTATTCATTTAAATAGATTAAATATTATGACCGGGAGTTTACGATACTTAAATCTAGACATTAAGTATACAACTCCATCAATCTCTCACTTATACTAAGGTCTAGTCATTTCATCCAAACTCCCGACTCCCATACCCATCACGTGCTTAATCTGCACTTCCAAAGAAGTGCCTTGTGCATGAGCATTCTAGGTTGCCGTCTCCGAAGTTATCTTGGTGACTACAGCGTCGTCTCACTTGACGATGACTCGTATCAGGTGGTACTTGCCCTATGTGTTATCATCACTATGGACTTATGATTTCTTTCAGTTTGCCATTGCACCGCTATTTTAATAGCCTTTGGTAAACTAAGAATCATATCTAAGTCCAGAGGTTATCCCAAAGCTTTACCACAACTTCCGCTGAAGGTACAACAGTACGGTGACCATGGATCGGATGATGAGGATTTTTGTGAGGAGGAATGTTCGATGAAGGACCAAAACCGCGAGTGACAGTTGTCGCCGGTTTTTTCTGTCCTGGAGTCGCTATTTACGCCTCACATCTATGGTTGCCGATTTCTGGCGCTTCAAGTTAGGAGATTCATCTTTCACCACTGACCTGCGTTTCCTCGAAGGTTTAGAAGTGGATGGAGGCGGAGTGACAGGTTCCGGAATCTCGTCACGCTTGACACATGAAGTCCAAGGGAGATAAATAACTCTGTTTTTCGGATTCAAGTAAGTTGTAGTTATCTTCACAACGCCATTCTTTTTCATAGCTTTCTCCGTCTCCGTCATCGGGATAAAACCTTGATTATGTAACATTCCGTAAATCAGACAAGGGTGCGTAAGACAAAGTCTTTTACGTTTTGGAAAGTCAAGTGGGCGAATGATCTCTTCATCTGAAGTTTTGGCAATCTTGCACAAATCCGCAGAAATTATTTTGCCAAGGTCAACCTGCTCACCGTAGCTAAGACGGAAGATTGAATGCATTAGTTCAGGAGACATCACTGTCTCATCAGGATTCGCAATCCAATTTGACATCCCCAGGCGATGAAGTATTCCATAAAAAGTAGAGAGCGATGAAGGAGGAGGTGACGCGGACTTCACATTCCCTTTAGTCAGAAAAGTTCCAATCTTAACATCATCAACTCTGTCTTCAGCAGAGGGTGCGCAACCCAAGAACTATCAATTTCCAACCGTTTCAGATAGTGGTTGATGTTTGAAGGACGAAATTTGTAGAGTTTCTTTCGAAACACAAAGGAGCCAAACAACCGATTCTTTGGATCAGCAAACTCAGGAGATAGGCTAGCGAAAAACTTGTAAATGATGGGAACTGAAAAGCGATAGGTAAGGTGAACAGATTCGTACAAACTCATTTCTTCCAAAAACTTCATGATATCATGACTTTAATAATCATCCTTTCGGATATTGCGGCCAGAGAAAATCGTAAGTTCTGAGATTAGACGATGTCGCCGTTCAGCAGTCGGTGTATAGAAATCCGGAGAGTGAGGTTTCGGACATTCTTCAAAAGTTTTGACATATGAAACTTTGTCAATCGATCTAGTTGATCCAGAGGAGTGAGGTACCAAAGGAGTTTTGTTAGATCCTTGAGATTTGGATTTAGCAATCGAGCCACCAGAGTTTTTCGGGGTTAAGTTTTTCTTGCCAGCACCACTTACAGCTGTAGTCGCCGATTTAGGTTGTTTCTCAGAATAAGCGCCAGAGGTTGATGGCCTCGATTTCTTGGGGTCATTGACAGAAGCTACTGTCGATGGTTTCTGAGCCAAAGGATCAACCTTCTTTCCATATTCTGTGATCTCGCCAGCTGCGAGCATTCTGTTATACTCTTTCCCAGATACTTTTCCTTTGAACGTGCGAAAGAAACCAAACTTAGGCTCTTTCCCAGTTGTTGTATCCTTGGTAGATTTTTGAGCAGTAGAATGAGTCGGGTCAGTAGACTTAGTCAAATCAACTGTCGGTTCAGCAAATGAAGTCTTTCTAGTACGACGTTCAATTTTGTCTAAGTGGTTTTTGTAATTCCTCACAGGCAACCTTTTTAGATTTTAGAGATGAGGCTTTCTTGAACTCCTCATTGAGGTAGGCAGTGATATTGTCAACCATACTATCCATGTTGGAGGTACACATAGTAGATGGTTCGGGATGAGAGACAGGAGGTTAATGTTGGAGTTGTGTACTTAATGTCTAGATTTAAGTAACGGAAACTCCCGGTCATAGCATTTAATCTATTTAATTAATAAACAATTGTTTGCTTTTAATTATTCGATAATTAAATATATGCAAAACATAGTCCTGGATTCTATACGTTGTAGTTAGTATGGTGTGCTTCGTCACACGGAAGATCATACTATCGTTACTCGTATTTAATCGAACAGTAGCTCACGACCTAGATGGACACGGACCAAGCCATCGGTATAGTCGTTGTATGAGGGAGAAAATAATCGGTCTTGATTATTTTATCATACTTGTACACTTGGTGTATTGGGCGGATCGCTTGAGATTTATCAATTAGGATTCCCTTTGATAATTGATTTAAATCTCAGAGTATTTTATTCTTAATCCCCGATACTATTGCGGGTGTGTATATTTAATATAAGTGACTTTGATTTTCCAAAGGAATTGACCAGTTTAATTATTGGGTCAATTACCGATTAAGTTGGGTCACTATATTTTATATATGATATGCCGTGAATACTTGACGGGAAAGTGTATCCCGTAAGGGTTGATGATATCCCCGAGATGAGTTCATAAGGAATTATTATGTAAACCTCATGAGTGGATTTGTTCCGCATAATAATTAAAGTTGAATGATACTATTCTCGGATAAAAGAGATGAATAAATTTATTATGCAATAAATAAAATTTATTCATGGATATTTAAATCTTAAATACACGGAATAAATAATACTACCGGAGAAATATTATTTGATATAATATGGTTTAATATTGGGAGTGCAATTAATTTATATAGTGGAAAATAAATTAATTAATATTAATGAGATTAATAGATTTGGGCTTGGGCTCAATTTAATCATTAATATTGGAAGACCAATATTCCACCTCCTTTAGATCCCCTACGTAGCCTATAAAAGCACTACATGGTCTTCACAATTCAAGACACCAATCATAAGATTATCATACTTGATATTCTAGAGAGTTGTGAAGGAGATCCATAGAGTTCGGAGGATCGTCGCCCACACGACGTTCGAACGAGGTGCAAGGAATACGTATGAAGATTCAAAGGTCTTCAATTGATTTCGTTTCTCCGCACAACGAATCAAAGGTAAAATCATAAACTCCCTTCTATGATTTTATGTGAAAACGACGAACTTCGGGGACGGGGATTCGAGATCCCCGGCGAAGATCGAAAGAACCCTCGGCTGGGAGCCGAGGGGTGAGATCGAACCTAGGGTTCGATCGCGGTAAATCTCAAGCGATAAATAATCAAGACAAATTATTTTCTCTCTCACACAACGACTATACCGATGGATTGGTCCGTGTCCATCTAGGTCGTGAGCAACTGTTTGATTAAATACGAGTAACCGATAGTATGATCTTCTGTGTGGGCCCGCACACCATACTAACTACAACGTATATAATCCAGGACTATATTTTGCATATATTTAATTATAAATAATTAAACGCAAATAATTGTTTATTTATTAAATAGATTAATGGCAATGGACCGGGAGTTAATATCACTTAAATCTAGACATTAAGTATACAACTCCAACAGGTGGCGCGTGGGCTGAGGTGGCGGCGGTGCTTCTCCCCGGCCGGTGATCGATGGTGGGGGGCGCGGGGTCCTCGTGATATCGTGTCTCCTACCATGATTCACTTTCCTACCTTGATTCGGTTTTCCTATTTTGAGTGTTCCTATTTTTGGGAACTCTCATGGAATAGGAAAAGAATTAATTGGAATTAATTTATTTCCTTATTCTATTATAGAAGTCTTCTAGAATATTCCAAGTCTTACTTGGATAGGATTCTAGAGATTTAATAGAATTAGAAAGGAAAATAATTAATTTAGAATTAATTTATTTCCTAATTGATTATTTTTATTTTATGGGGATTTTCAAGGACATGGAAATTAATTAATTTGGAAAGTAGAAGAGTCCTAATTTATTTTATTTCCTTATTCTATTATAGAAGTCTTCTAGAATATTCCATGTTTGAATTGGATAAGATTGTAGAGATGTAATAGAATTAGAAAGGAAAATAAATAAATAAAAATATTAATAATATTTAATTTTATTTTTGATTTATTCGATTGACTTAATTTTCGAATTAAGTATCTTTTGGATTTATTAAAAATAAATAGATTTAAACATTGGGATTAATATTCTCGTCACATGGAGCATTCAAGAACGAAGACTAAAGACTAGAAGATGCGTACGGAGATGGAATAAAGCCATGATAGTCGGAAAATAATTTTCTAGCATTATTTTGACTATGTGATACTATGTGCTTTATTACTTGTATGCATGCTATATGTGTTTACTTTATGCACTAGATAGTGTATCCCTTGTTGTAAAAAGCTAAGTGGGAGAGGGAATGGAAACATTCCCATGGTCTCCATTACTGTTCTCTTGGTGACTCTTATGGACTATCGAAGTTCGTATAGATGAGTCATTGGATGAGAATTCTTGTAATTCCTTTTACGAGAAACATTGATTTAGTTTATCAAACAATGCCTAATTTGTCTTTCTGAAACTGACTTCAAGTCGACTCATTCTCACCCCGGGGAGTGGAATGGAGCCAAAGCCACTTGGTCATGTGGATGACACAAATTAGAGACCTTCGTACCATTTCTTGAAATGGATCGATTGTCTGCTCGGCTCCCTCATCTAATGTGAGATAGGGTTGTTCGCATGGTGAATCACTGGTTAGAAACTTCGAGTTTCACTTATGATTCTCCGCGTCTTGATTTACAAGATCGAATGGATCAAGTAATTGGGAGTCAATTATAAAGATCTCTTGGTGTAGTGAACGTCCACACCACGTGGCTTGCTATACTAACGGATTTTGGATTAATTGATGTAGACAGTTATAAGGAATTGTGAAGAGTTGTAAAGTTGTCGTAAACGTCCACACTTAGATACGCATTATAGTATTTTTCCCCACGAAGTTACGCTATAACTGATGTATGACCGAAGCAAATCTAATTGCGAAATCGTTTGGGTGGGTAAACGTCCACACCACGTGGCTTGCCTTACCTGATGGGATTTTAGATGTAATTAGTAATTTAATGATATTATTTGAGGGAGATAATATCGGAAATTAAATTGATTGTTTGTTTATATGTGCTTATAGGTTTAGAGAATAGCTATGAATCCACTTTCTGTGATACTCAAGGAGAATAAACTCACTGGCCCCAATTATATTGATTGGAGGAGAAATTTGGACATTGTCTTGACTGCTGAAGAGTACAAGTTTGTACTCTATGATATATGCCCTGCTGAACCCACGGGTGCCTCAACTAATGAGGAAAAGGAAGCATATCGGAAGTGGAAAAAGGCTGATGAAATGGCTAGGTGTTATATTTTGGCTTCCATGTCAAATGTACTCCAAACCCAACATGAGTCGATGGCCACTGCCGAGGATATGTTATACAACCTCAAGGATTAGTTTGGGCACCAAGATCGTGCGGCAAGGCAAGAAGCCATGAGAGTCCTTATGACAACTACTCAGTCTGAAGGAACGCCTGTTGGGGAGCACGTTCTTAAGATGATGAGTTTGTTGAATGAACTTGAGATCCTAGGAGCTCAAATTGATGCTGAGACGCAAGTCGACATCATACTCCAGTCTCTGACCCCTAGTTTTGAGCAGTTTCGCATGAGTTATAATATGGGTAAACTATCTTATACTCTTGCGCAACTCCTGACTGAACTGAAGGCGGCAGAGGGGATCTACAAGAAGGGCAAGTCTCAAGCGCTTGTGGCTACCAAGTCTAAGGGCTCGAAGCCTGTTGGAGGTAGGGGCAAGAAAAGGAAGCAAGCCTGGAAACCCATTGGTGCCAAGTCAAATGGACCACGAGGAGGGGTTGGCAAGCCTAAGGGCAAGTGCTTCCGATGCAAGAAGTCTGGACACTGGAAGTCTGAATGTCTCTCAGAGGTATGAATTTTTCTTTAGCCATAAAAACATAGTCAGCGGTTTTATCTACCAGAATTCTGGTGTGTAGATATGGAACCACTGACGGTATGTGCATTTTGAATGCAGGGGTTCCAGAAAACCCACCGGCTTAGAGAAGAAGAGTTCAAGTCTACATGGGCAAAGCTGTAGAGGAGGCAGTTGTTGCAGTGGAAGACATTTATCTGCTTTTAAGTAGTTATAGGATTTCATTTCAAGTTTATTGCTTTATGTACCTTTTATTTTAGAAAGAACTTTGTTCTGGTTTCTATTATTTATGAATGAATATTTTATTTCTTTAATCATTTGATGATTTTGATAAGAAATAATGGTATTATCTATTCTGGTACATTAGATAGCAATATATGAATGATGAATCCTAAGTCTACCACGATGCAACAAACCGTTCTATAACTTGTTTTACTTATTAGATGCTGGGATTCGATGTCCCGGGCTATCAAAAATTATGCGGAACCGATAACCCGACCGAAACCCCGTCGCCGGAAACCACGAACGCGAACCACACGCGAAGCCGGGCTCGACAAGAGCATCGCCGCGGGATGAACCCGCGGCTAAACCCTAGCTGAACCCCATCGCGGCTGGGGTTCGCGATCGCCGTGCATGGCGATCGCTGGGGCTGCATGGGGCAACCCCCGGCGGTGAGTCCGGCGACTCACCGCCACCGCCAGGAGGGGCGGTCAGCCTCCAGCTGACCACCGCGGCAACAGCCGCGGTTCGCCCCGGCGATCGATCACCCGATCGATCGCCTGCCCCGGCTCCAGCCGGGGCTCCTCCTATGCACACCGCCGGGCGAGGCGGCTGGGGGGGTTCACCCGCCGTGGCACCAGCCCACGGCGAACCTCCCCACGATCGACTTCGCGTCGATCGCATGCCCCGGCGGTCCAGCCGGGGCTCCCTCGTTCGTGCGGTACCGGCGGTCGAACCCTAGGGTTCGGCCGCCCCTTCTCGATCCCGACGGGGATCGCGTGATCCCCGTATCCCGGTCTCGACGTTTTCCCGGATCGTCTTGTTCATGTATACATCACAATTATTACGAACAAATAATCATAGAGGGGGTTTATGATTATGTACCTCGATTCGTTGTTCGGAGAAACGAAATCAAACGTTGATGACCTTGCGATCTTCCTACGTATTCCTTGCACCTCGTTCGAACGTCGTGTGGGCGACGATCTATCGAACTCCTATGGATCTCCTTCAACTCTCTAGAACTATCAACTATTGATATTCTTGTCTTATTCAAGTTATAATTATGAAGGCCATGTAGTGCTTTTATAGGTTACGTAGGGGATCATAAGGAGGTGGAATATTGGGCTTCCAATATTGAAGATTAAATTGAGCCCAATTCTCAAGTCCATTAATCCTTATCAATAATAATTAATTTATTTTCCACTATATAAATTAATTGCACTCCCAATATTAAACCATATTATATCAAATAATATTTCTCCGGTAGTATTATTTATTCCGTGTATTTAAGATTTAAATATCCATGAATAAATTTATTTATTGCTCAATAAATTATATTCATATCTTATATCCGAGACTAGTACCATTCAACCTTAATTATTGTGCGGAACAAATCCACTCATGAGGTTTACACAATAATTCCTTATGAACTCATCTCGGGGATATTATCAACCCTTCCGGGATACACTTTCCCGTCAAGTATTCACGGCATGTCATATATAAAATATAGCGACCCAACTTAACCGGTAATTAACCCAATAATTAAATCGGTTAATTCCTTTGGAAAATCAAAGTCTCTAATATTAAATATACACACCCGCAATAGTATCGGGGATTAAGAATAAAATACTCTGAGATTTAAATTGATTATCCAAGGCAATCCTAATCAATAAATCTCAAGCGATCCGCCCAATACACCAAGTGTACAAGTGTGATAAAATAATTAAGATAAATTATTTTCTCTCTCACACAACGACTATACCGATGGATTGGTCCGTGTCCATCTAGGTCGTGAGCATCTGTTCGATTAAATACGAGTAACCGATAGTATGATCTTCTGTGTGCCCATGCACACCATACTAACTACAACGTATGAAATCCAGGACTATATTTTGCATAATTAATTAATAATAATTAAATGCAAATAATTGTTTATTAATTAAATAGGTTAAATGCTATGACCGGGAGTTTACCGATACTTAAATCTAGACATTAAGTACACAACTCCAACATTAGATATATTTCTTTTTTAAATCATTATACTTGTGAATTCTTGTACTTGGTAGTATTTATTCAAATAAGATTCAAAAGGTCGAAATTGATTTGATCAATTATAGTTGAAGGAGTGGACCTTCCGACCTAAGAATTAAATTTGGAAGATAATACAACTAAGCAAACCTTTCTGGATAAAGGAGAGAATCCGGACAAGTATTGTAATTGATTGTTACTGATATATGCAGACGTGTGTGTAATTAGAAAGGTGTGAGCGATTCTTTTAAAGAATAGTCAAAGGTGGATTAGAATACTTGATGTGCCATAAAAGCAATGTGTTTTGACGAGTCAAAGGACACAAAGCTATTATGGGGAACCATCAAAGTATATCCATTGGAAGCCTGCGACTTGATCGCGGAGGCTACCACCTATCTAAGTAAACACATATCATAAATCAAAGAATGGGATTGGATCCCAAATGACTGCACTATACACTTTGTGTAGAAATGGTGTGTCAAAAATAAGAAATGGAATTCTAATAGTAAAAGGACATGTTGTTCGGAACTACCTATGTTCTAAGGATTTTTTTTTTTTTGGAACAACGACACATTCAAATGTGGTTGTAAGATATCCTAGAAGAACAAAAGGATTGTGTGTTCAATAGTACTATGAACCAGAAGGACGTTATATCTCTAACACCCGGTTCTTAGAAGAAGACTATTAGATGAACCACAAAGCCCGAATTAACGTAATACCTTGGAATGAGAAAAAGACAAAGACTGAGAACCAGCCAAACCGAGTAGAAGTACGCCACTAACTGCACCTACTATTATTACTGTTTATACACCGGAATGACATTGCAGTGGGAGGTTGTTTGACATCCGGAGATCCTCATAAGACTAGAAGAGTTTCGAACTCTAGATCTAGTGAAGATGAAATCGATCCCTAGCTCTGCACAAGGGCAATACTAAATTTAAATGTGCCGACATAGAAAACAATAAAATGTTATTGTTAAGAGGCAAGATCATTTAGAGTACAAGCTTAGTTAATCCATGTATGGATTGTTACAATGCTATGAATCGTGGAACTTGCGAATTGATGAGATAGCTCATTTGATGGATTCATCAAAAGGCATAGACGAAAGGTGTATTAGAAACGTGATGGAAACAAGGTGGTGTTTCTCGAAATTTTATGTAGATGATATTTTGTCATTGGCAACAATCTAAAGATATTGTCAGACATAAAATAATGGTTGTCTAAATAAATCGGGATATAAGATTGAGTAGAAGTTGGAACATGTTCTTAAGATCTTTCGATCTAAGGATAAGAACATTGTACTTCTCCTAGACATCTTATGCGATTATGGTTTGTTTTAAACATGCATGATTCTGAGAAAGGTTATTGCCTTTCAGACACAGAATGCATCTATCTAAAGATATGTGTTCTGAACACATAAAGGAGATAGGCGAAGACAAAGCGGTTTCCTACACCTTGAGTGTGGAAAGCTTAAATGCAATGTTGAAAAACAAGAACCTGATATCAACTATGCGGTTAGCGTAGTGGGAGGATATCAAAGTAATCTCAACAAGAGATATTCGGATGCTGTAAGAGTACTTTCGAAGTACTGGCTTACGAAGCAACGCGAATTCTTCTTGGATTACATATTCTCAGATCTCAAATCAGAGAAGGACCAGTGTAAGTCGATATCAGGCTATGTGTTCACTTTTGAGAGGGATGGAACCTTAAAGATGAGAGAGTGATAAGCACGATGCTTTTCGGACTCTATCATAACCGAATGGCAGCCTCAGAGGCAGCAGAAATTTTGGTTGGGTTCCGGATTAACCTCTAGACTTGGATATGATTCTTAGTTCACAAAAGGCTATTTCATAGCGGTGCATGGTAAACTGGAAGAAGTCATAAGTCAAAAAGTGATGATAACACATAGAACAAGTACCACCTGATACGAGTCATCGTCTAGGGAGACGACGCTGTAGTCACCTGCTTGAAATCGATATCCCGGGCTATTAAAATTTATGCGGAACCGATAGCCCGACCGAAATCCTTCATCGCCGGAGATTGGATCCCCGACTCATCCGCAGGAGTCCGACCTTTGGAGACTACGCGCCCGAAGACACGCAGCCCGCCCCAAGCCGATTTTCTCCCGCGAGTCGGATCCACGAACGCGAACCACCGTACGACGGAACCGGGCCCGACGAGAGCTCCACCGCGGACAAGCCGCGGCAAAACCCTAGCCGAGCCCCCGCCGCGAGGGGGCTCGCGATTGCGCACAAGGCGATCGCTGGGGCTGCCCAGCAGCCCCCGGTGGTGAGTCCGGCGACTCACCACCGCCGCCGGAGGAGGGCGGTCAGCCCCCAGCTGACCCGCCGCGGCCCAGCCGCGGCTTCCCTCGCGATCGCGCACCCGCGATCGCTCACCCCGGCCGAAGCCGGGGTTCCTCCCGTGCGCACGCCGCCGGTCGAGGGCTGGGGAAGGACCAGCTGCCGTGGCACCAGCCCACGGCGGTCTCCCCGCGATCGACCCATGGTCGATCGCCTGCCCCGGCGGTCCAGCCGGGGCTCCCTCGTCCGCGCGCGTTCGATCGAACCCTAGGGTTCGATCGGTCCCTTGGCTCCAAGCCGAGGGTCCTTCGATCTTCGCCGGGGATCTCGAATCCCCGTCCTCGAAGTTCGTACGTTTACCGGATCGTGTGTTCATGTATATACTACGATTAATCACACAAAATCATAGAAGAGGGTTTATGATTTTACCTTCGATTCGTTGTACGGAGAAACGAAATCAAACACCTTTGATGACCTTGCGATCTTCCCACGTATTCCTTGCACCTTGTCCGAACGTCGTGTGGGCGACGATCTATCGAACACCTTATGGATCTCCTTCACTCTCAAAACTTTATGATTGGCGTAACTTTGGTTCTCTCTTAGTTATGAAAAAGTGAAGACCATGTAGTGCTTATATAGGCTACGTAGGGGATCATAAGGAGAATAAATATTGGGCTTCTAAATATTGAAGATTAAATTGGGTCTAACCCAAATCCATTAATCCTTATCAATATTAAATTTTATTTATTTTCCACTATATAAATAAAATTGCACTCCCAATATTATTCCATATTATATCAAATAATATTTCTCCGGTAGTATTATATATTCCGTGTATTTAAGATTTAAATATCCATGAATAAATTTATTTATTGCTCAATAAATATTATTCATCTCTTATATCCGAGAATAGTACCATTCAACCTTAATTATTATGCGGATTAAATCCACCTGCAGGGTTTACATAATAATTCCTTATGAACTCATCTCGGGGATATTATCAACCCTTACGGGATACACTTTCCCGTCAAGTATTCACGGCATGTCGTATATAAAATATAGTGACCCAACTTAACCGGTAATTAACCCAATAATTAAATCGGTTAATTCCTTTGGTAAATCAAAGTCACTTATATTAAATATACACATCCGCAATAATATCGGGGATTAAGAATAAAATACTCTGAGACTTAAATTGATTATCTTAGGCAATCCTAATCAATAAATCTCAAGCTGATCCGCCCAATACACCAAGTGTACAAGTGTGATAAAATAATTAAGATAAATTATTTTCTCTCTCACACGACGACTATACCGATGGATTAGTTCGTGTCCATCTAGGTCGTGAGCAACTGTTTGATTAAATACGAGTAACCGATAGTATGATCTTCTGTGCGCCCATGCAACACCATACTAACTACAACGTATAAAATCCAGAACTATATTTTGCATAATTAATTAAATGCAAATAATTGTTTATTAATTAAATAGGTTAAATGCTATGACAGGGAGTTTACCGATACTCAAATCTAGACATTAAGTACATAACTCCAACAATCTCCCACTTGTACTAAGGTCTAGTCATTTCCTCCAAACTCCCGACTCCCATACTCATCACGTGCTTAAGTTATACTTCCCAGAAGTATTATGTGAATGAGCAATCTAGGTTGCCGCTCTGAAGTTATCTTGGTGACTACTGCGTCGTCTCTCTGACGATGATTCGTATCAGGTGGTACTTGCTCTATGTGTTATCATCATCTTTTGAACTTATGACTTCTTCCAGTTTACCATGCACCGCTATGTACATAGCCTTTGGTGAACCAAGAGTCATATCCAAGTTCAGAGGTCATTCCGGAACCTAACCAAAACTTCCGCTGCCTCTGAGGCTGCTATTCGGTTTATGATAGAGTCCGAGAAGCTTCACGCTTATCACTCTTTCTTCCTTAGGTTCCACCTCTTCTAAAAATGAACACATAGCCTGATATCGACTTACACTGGTCCTTTCTCTGATTTTTATCTGAGAAAGCGTAATCTAAGAAGATTTCGTATTGCCAGCAATCCTGTACTTCCAAGTACTTTTACAGCATTCGAATATTTCTTATCCAGATTACTTTGATATCCTCCCACTACGCTAACCGCATAGTTGATATCAGGTTCTTGTTTTATAACACCGCATTTACAAAGCCCTTTACACTCGAAGTGTAAGAATCTGCTTTGTCTATATTTATCTCCTTCATGTGTTCAAGACACATACCTTAGATAGATGCATTCTGTTCTCGAAAGGCAATAACCTTTCTCAGAATTGTGCATGTTTAAAACAAACCATAATCGTATAAGATATCTAAAGAGAAGTACAAATGTTCTTATCTAGAGATCGAAAGATTTCTAAGAACATGATCCAACTTCATCTTAATCTTATATTTCGATTTACTTAGACAACCTCTATTTTATGTCTGACAACACTTTTACATTGTTGCCAACGATAAAGTGTTATCTACACAAAAATTCCGAGAAACACCACCTTGTTTCCATTACGTCTCTAATACACCTTTTATTGTCTATGCCTTTTGATGAACCCATATAATGGACTATCTCATCAATTCGCAAGTTCCACAATTTCCAGCTTTGTGATAATCCATAAATGGATTCACTAAGCTTGTACCTCTAAATGATCTCGCCCCTTTAACAATAATAAATTATTGCTATCCAAGTAGGCACATTTAGATTAGTACTGCCTCCTATGCAGAGCCAGGGATCGATTTCATGTCTACTGGATCCAGAGTTTAAAACTCCTCCAGTCTTATGAACATCTTCGGTTGCTAAACAACCTCCCACTGCAATGGCGTTCCGGTGTATAACAGTAATAACATTAGGTGCAGTTAGTGGTGTACTACTACCCGGTTAGGCTGGTCCTCAGTCTCCTCTTTCCTCATTATAAAGTACCTTGTTCGTTAGGGCATTTGCAGTTCATCTAATAGTCTTCTCCAAGAACCGGGCGAAGACACCCTTCTGGTTCGTAGTACTATTGAACATACAATTTCTTGTTCTTCTAGGATATTCTACAATTACATCGAATATGTTGTTGTATCCAGAATTATCCATAGAACACAGGTAGTTCCGAACAAACTTGTTCTTTTACCATTTAGAATCCCATTTCTTATTCCTGACACACCATGTCTACACTTCAGTGTATGGCGTAGTCGTTTGAGATTTAATCTCAATCTTTTGATTTATGCTATGTGTTATTTAGATAGGTGATAGCCTTCGCGAACAAGTCGCAGGCTTTCAATGGATATACTTTGAGGGTTCCCCATAATGGCCTTGTGTTAAAAACACTCCGTTTTTATGGCACAACAAGTAGTCTAATCCATTTTCGAGTATTCTTGAAAGAATGACTCGTACCTTCTCTAATCACACATACCGCATTAATCATCAATCATTTTCTATACTTGTCCGAATTCCATCCTTTACCCAGAAAGGTTAACTTGGTTGTATCATCTTTCAAGATCGATTCTCAGGTCGGGAGGTCCATTCCTCCAACTATAATTGATCAAATCAATTTCGACCTTTTAAATCCCTTTTGAATAGATACTACCAAGTTCAAGAATTCACAAATACAATGATCGATAAAGAAATACATCCAGTAAGTAAAACAAGTTATACATAACGGTTTTGTTGCATTGTGGTAGACTGAGGATTCATCATTCATATATTGCTATCTAATGTACCATACTAGATATCGCCATTATTTCTTATCTAAATCATCAAATGATTAAAGAAATAAAATATCCATTAATAATAGAAATCCAGAACAAAAGTTCTTTCTAAAATAAAAGGTACAAAGCAATCAACTTGAAATGAAATCCTATAACTATCAAACAGGTAGATAAATGTCTTCCACTGCAACTGCTGCTTCCTTAACAGCTTTGCCCATGTGGAATCGAACTCTTCTTCTCTAAGTCGCTGGGTTTTCTGGAACCCCTGCATTTAGAATGCACATACCGTCAGTGGTTCCATATCTACACACCAGAATTCTGGTAGATAATACCGCTGACTATGTTTTACGACTAAAGAAAAATTCATACCTTTGAGAGGACAAGATGTAGACCCCCAGTACTCAGACTGCTTCCCTTGGGGATGTTTGCCCGAAGGCTTCTTTATCCCACCCTTTGGTCCAAGTCCCTTAGGACCACCGGACCCTCTTGTCTTCTTCTCCTTTCCTTTGCCTTTAGGTTCGAAACCTTTGGCTTTGACTATAAGAGCTTGCGATTGTTTCAACTCGTCCAAAAGATCCATCATCTCAAAAACATGATCAAGTGTTTCATCGAAGTAACAGATCTTTATGAGTATCCTCATCGCCTCTTTTCTAGCCTTCTCATCATGTCCAAACAGCAACTTGAGTTTGAGCATGACATCATGATTAGCGGCTAATGCACGAGCACTACCCCACCTTTCAAAGTCAAAAAACTCCTCCTCAGTTGAGTTAATGGTGAGTCCAGGAGGACAAGTTTCACTGAGTACATCTTTGTACTCTTTTGCAGTCTGAGCAATGTCTAACTCTTCTTTCCATTCAATACAGTATGGAACCAGTGCGTTAATTTCCTCAAGTATCAACAAAAGTGGATTCATAGCAATTCTCTAAACCTATAAGCACATTTAAACAAACAATTAATTTAATATCCGATGTTATCTCCCTAGAACAACATCATTAAATTACTAATCACATCTAAAATCCCATCAGATAAGGCAAGCCACGTGGTGTGGACGTTTACCCACCCAAATGATTTAGCAATTAGATTTTCTTTGGCCATACATCAATTATAGCGTGACTTCGTGGGGAAGAATACTATAACGCGTATCTAAGTGTAAACCATTACTCAGTACCAAAGTAAATTACTTGGAATCGCTACATTACCGCAAGCCACGTGGTGTGGACGTTTACGATAACTTCACAACTCTTCATAATTACTTACAACTGTCTACATCAATTAATCCAAAGTCCGTCAGCATAGCAAGCCACGTGGTGTGGACGTTTACTACACTAAGAGACTTTTATAATTGACTCCCAATTACTTGATCCATTTATTCTCGTAAATCAAGACGTGGAGAATCATAAGTGAAACTCGAAGTTTCTAACCAGTGATTCGCCATGCGAACGACCCTATCTCTCATAAATGAGGGAGCCGAGCAGACAAGCGACCCATCTATCAAAGAATGGCACGGAAGTCTCTAATTTGTGTCCTCTACATGACCAAGTGGCTCTGGCTCCATTCCACTCCCCGGGGTGAGAATGAGTCGACTTGAAGTCAGTTTCAGAAAGACAAATTAGGCATTGTTTGATAAATTTGATCAATGTTTCTTGTAAAAGGAATTACAAGAATTCTCCTCCAATGACTCGTCTATACGAACTTCGAAAGTCCATAAGAGTCACCAAGAGAGAAGTAATGGAGACCATGGGAATGTTTCCATCCCCTCTCCCACTTAGCTTTTTATAATGATAGGGATACGCTATCTAGTGCATAAAAATAAATACATATAGCATGCATACAAGCAATAAAGCACATAGTATCACATAGTCAAAATAATGCTAGAAAATTATTTTCCGACTATCATGGCTTTATTCCATCTCCGTACGCATCTTCTAGTCTTCAGTCTTCGTTCTTGAATGCTCCATGTGACGAGAATATTAATCTCTAATATTTAAATCTATTTATTTTCAATTAATCCAAAAGTTACTTAATTCGAAAATTAAGTCAATCGAATATATCAAAAATAAAATTAAATATTATTAATATTTTTATTTATTTATTTTCCTATCTAGTTCTTATTAAATCTTTAGAATAATCTATCCAAGTAAAACTTGGAATATTCTAGAAGATATCTATAATAGAACAAGGAAATAAAATAAATTTAGGACTCTTCTACTTTCCATTTTCAACTAATTTCCATCTAATGAAAATTCCCAAGAATAGGAATAATCATATAGGAAATTAATACTAAATTAATTAAATTCCTAATCCATGAATATTTCCATGAAGGAAATAAAACAAATAGGAATAAAATCAATTTAATTAATTCTCTCCCTAATCCATGAGAGTTTCCTAAAAGGAAGATACTCAAATAGGAAAGTCGAATTAATTTAGGAAAGTCGGATTATGGTAGGAGTAGTACGGGTTGGGAGTCCCCGCACCACCCCCACCTTCGACCGCCCTCCGGGAGGAGCATCGCCGCCGCCCCCAGCCCACGCGCCACCACCCCGGTGGCCAGCGTGGCCGGAAGCTCCCACGGACAGCCCCTACGCCGGCGATCGATCCATGGGGTCGATCATGGGGATGATCGGCCCCCTCGTCCATTGTCTTCTTCGTCACACCTTCTTCGTCTTCCGGCGATCGTCTCAACATCGAACCAACGTAATTAAAATTACAAGAATTAAATTACAATTATCCGGTATCGATTCTATACATGAAATCGACCCTATACATTTTCCGATCAAGATGTTCAATCGCACGATCAAGATGATCGATCGCACGCCGGCGATCGATCGGGGTGGGGCTGTTCGACAGCCCCCCCGCGGCGGGTCCGGCGACCCGCCACCACCAGGAGGCCCCCGCCTTCACGGCGGGGTAGGGCACGGCTCCAGCCCGTGCCCAGCGATCGACCCTCGTGGTCGATCGCACACCCTCGGTCGAACCGAGGGTTCGGCCCCCGTCGCCCCCGTACCGAAACCCTAGCCCGGGCGATCGCCTGTGGTCCGGTGGCTTCGCCACCACCACGCGATCGTCCCCCGTTCATAGTTTCATGCTTCAGATCTTTGTTCTACGGTATTCTCGATAAAAACAAATCGAACAATTAACAAGTTAGTTGAGAATTGTACCTACGATTCGTTGTTCGGAGAAACGAAATCGATGACCTCGTGACCTTCCCGCGTATTCCTTGCACTCCGTTCGAACGTCGGGTGGGCGACGAGCTATCGAACTTATGGATCCTCTTCACTCTCAGAACTTTATTGTTGGCGTAACGTAGGTTAGTAAAAGTGAAGACCATGTAGTGCTTTTATAGGCTACGAAGGGGATCAAAAGGAGAATAAATATTGGGCTTCAATATTGAAAATTAAATTGGGTCCAACCCAAATCCATTAATTCTTATCAATATTAATTTTATTTATTTTCCACTATATAAATAAAATTGCACTCCCAATATTATTCATATTATATCAAATAATATTTCTCCAACTTAGTATTATTTATTCCGTGTATTTAAGATTTAAATATCCATGAATAAAATTTATTTATTGCTTAATAAATTTATTCATCTCTTATATCCGAGAATAGTACCACTCAACCTTATTTATTATGCGGAATTAAATCCACTCGCGAGGTTTACATAATAAATCCTTATGAGCTCATCTCGGGGATATTATCAACCCTTACGGGATACACTGCCCATTCAAGAATTCACGGCATGCCATATATAAAATATAGTGACCCAACTTAACCGGTAATTAACCCAATAATTAAATCGGTTAATTCCTTTGGTAAATCAAAGTCACTTATATTAAATATACACACCCGCAATTGTTTCAGGGATTAAGAATAAAATACTCCGAGTCTCAAATCAATTATCGCCGAGCAATCCTAATTGATGAGTCTCGATCGATCCGCTCAATACACCAAGTGTACAAGTGTGATAAAATAATTAAGATAAATTATTTTCTCTCTCACACAACGACTATACCGATGGATTGGTCCGTGTCCATCTAGGTCGTGAGCAACTGTTCGATTAAATACGAGTAACCGATAGTATGATCTTCTGTGTGCCCATGCAACACCATACTAACTACAACGTATAAAATCCAGGACTATAATTTGCATGTATTTAATTAACAATAATTAAAAGCAAATGAATGTCTGTAATTAATAGGTAAATGAAAGTGCATACAGAGTTCAGAATACTCAAATCTAGACATTAAGTATACTACTCCATCAATCTCCCACTTATACTAAGGTCTAGTCTTATCCTCCAAACTTCTGACTCCCAAACCCTCCAAGTTCTTGAAATAAACTTCCTTAGGAAGTATCTTGGTGAAAGGGTCCGCTAGGTTGTCCTCCGAAGCTATCTTGGTGACTATCGCATCGCCCCTCTTGACGATGTCTCGAATCAGGTGGTACTTGCGCTCTATGTGTTTCATAGCAATATGGGACCGTGGTTCCTTACTGTTTGCCACTGCACCGCTATTATCACAATAAATTGTCATAGCCTTGGGCAAACTCGGAATCACATCTAAGTCCTGGAGGAAATTAAGGAACCAAACTGACTCTTTCGCTGCCTCTGAGGCTGCAACGTATTCAGCTTCCATGGTAGAGTCTGAAATGCACTTTTGCTTAACACTCCTCCATGATACGGCTCCACCTCCCATAGTGTACACATAGCCTGATGTCGACTTTCGCCGGTCCTTATCAGCTTGGAAATCCGAATCCGTATAACCCAAAGGAATCAGATTGTCTGCCCCGTAACTTAGAACATAATCCTTAGTATTTCGCAAATACTTGAAAATGCTCTTTACGGCAGTCCAATGAGCCTTTCCAGGGTTACTCTGATATCTCGCTACTACGCCAACTGCATAGCAGATATCAGGCCTCGTACATAACATTGCATACATTAAGCTTCCCACAGCCGAAGCGTAGGGAACTGCTTTCATCTCATCTTTCTCCTTCTGTGTCCGAGGACACATCTCCTTAGAAAGATAAGTTCCTTTACTGAAGGGTAGTTCACCCTTCTTGGAATCTTGCATGTTAAAACGAGCCAGAATCGTGTCTATGTAAGATTGCTGGGATAGGTACAATGTTCTATTCCGGCGATCCCTTATAACCTTGATCCCTAGAACATGTCCGACTTCTCCCAAATCTTTCATATCGAATTGTCTAGACAACCATCCCTTTATGTCTGATAACATTTTCACACTGTTGCCAATGAGAAGAATGTCGTCTACATAAAGCACGAGAAACACCACCTTCTTTCCATCACGTTTCCAATACACACACGATTCGTCCATGCTTTGACTGAATCCAAAGGATTGGACCACTTCGTCAAACCGCAGGTTCCACGATCTCGAGGCTTGTTTCAATCCATAAATGGATCGATTAAGCTTGCACACTAGATGATCTCGCCCCTTAGCAATGAATCCTTCTGGTTGTTTCATATAAATCGTCTCGTCAAGACTTCCATTAAGGAAAGCTGTCTTGACATCCATTTGCCACACCTCATAATCCATATGAGCTGCTATGGATAAGAGAATCCGGATCGACTTTATCTTGGCTACCGGCGAGAAGGTCTCCTCATAATCGATTCCCTCTTTCTGAGTATATCCTTTCGCAACAAGCCGAGCTTTAAAGGTTTCAACCTTTCCGTCAGATCCTCTCTTTCTCTTGTAGACCCATTTACACCCAATTGGCTTCACGCCGCTTGGTGGTTCTACAAGATCCCAGACTTTATTAGAATCCATAGATTCTATTTCGGATTTCATTGCTTTCTTCCAAGAAGGCGCATCTATATCTTGTACCGCATCATCATAGGTCCAGGGATCGATTTCATGAACTCCAGGTCCAGAGTCCGAAGACTCACCCAGTCCAATCCATCTATCTGGTTGTTTAACAACCCTCCCACTACGACGGCGTTCCGGTGTATTAACAGTGACAGTATTAGGTGCAGGTTCTAGTGGTGTATCTATACTCGGTTCGGCTGTATCCAGGTCTTCCTCGTTACCTCTCAACTCATCAAGTATTATGTCACTTTTGGGCTTGTGGTCCATGACATAGTCTTCCTCTAGGAACCGAGCGTTAGTACTTATAACGATCTTCTGGTCCGTAGGACTATAGAACATGCCACCCTTAGTTCCTTTCGGGTATCCTACAAACAGCCGTATTTCTGATCTAGGTTCTAACTTATCGGCGCCTTGTCGCAACACATGTGCTGGACATCCCCAGATCCGAATGTGTTTCAAGTTAGGCTTACGCCCACTCCACAATTCCATGGGTGTGGTTGGTACCGTTTTGGTCGGAACCCTATTCAGAATGTACGCCGCTGTTTCCAAGGCAAGTCCCCAGAACATAACAGGTAAATCCGAGTAACTCATCATCGATCGCACCATCTCCATAAGAGTCCTATTCCTTCTTTCTGACACACCATTCTGCTAAGGAGTATATGGTGAGGTCAGCTGGGATTCAATCCCATTCTCTGCTAAGTATGCCTTGAATTCTCCAGACAGGTACTCGCCTCCGCGATCAGATCGCAGGCATTTTATGGATTTACCACGAAGGTTCTCCACAAGAGCCTTGAACTCTTTGAACTTGCCAAAGGATTCGCTCTTGCGGCTCATCAGGTATACATATCCATATCTTGAGTAATCATCAGTGAAAGTGATGAAGTACTCGTACCCTCCCCTTGCCTGAGTAGACATAGGTCCGCATACATCAGAGTGAATCAAATCCAATACTTGTTCAGCTCTTCGTCCTTTACTAGAAAAAGGACGCTTAGTCATTTTTCCCTCTAAACAGGATTCGCAGGTTGGAAGGTCCTCTCCTTCAACGCCAGTGATTAAATCATCAGCTTTCAACCTTTGAAGCCTTTCTGAGTTTATATGACCTAGCCTTAGATGCCACAAGTATAATTGATTCATCTTAGAAGGTTCCTTTCTCTTATTGGTGTTCGTAGATGTGTTATTACTCTCGGTTAGTTGCATCGTGTTAGACTCAGGATTTAGCACATACAAATCATCTATCAATGTACCAGAACAGATAATTTCACTATTTCTTCTTATGATCACCGAGTGGTCAAAAGAAACAGAATATCCATTCATAATAAGTTTAGAAACTGAAATTAAATTCTTTCTAAAATTCGGTACATAAAGACAATTACGTAAAACTAAAACCCTATCACTACTGAAACGTAAGTGAACGTCTCCCACTGCAACAGCCGCCACCTTCGCGGCATTGCCCATGTAGACCACGATTTCTCCCTCTCTAAGTCTCCGGGTTTCCTGGAACCCCTGCAATGAATTGCAGACATGGTCAGTGGCACCCGTATCTACACACCAGGTGCTGGTAGATATCACCGCTGACAATGTTTCAGTGACTAAGGAAAATTTCGTACCTTTGATGAGAGGACAATCAGACCTCCAGTGCCCAAACTGTTTGCATCGAAAGCATCTGCGAAACCGCTTGCTTACCCCAATCCGTGGCTTTAAACCACTGGGTCTCTTTGCACGCTTTTCTTTTAGCCTAGCCACAAGAGCTCGTGTTTCTCTTAACTTACGCACAAAAATCGCCTTCGCTGAGCCGGTTTTAAGGGACTCATTGAGGAACGATTCCGTGGGTATGTTAAACACCTCTTGTCTAGCTTCCACATCATGTCTCAACGTAGTTGGAACAACAGTGGATTCAGAAAGCTCAACAGTCTGGACAATGTCCAAATTTCTTTCCCAATCATCACCATATGGAACCGGTGAGTTTTCATCTTTAAGTATATCACAAAGTGGGGTCACAGTCATTCCTAACCTATAAGCACATAAAACAAACAAACAATTTAATATCCGATATTATCTCCCTCAAATAATATCATTAAATCACTAATCACATCTAAAATCCCATCAGGTAAGGCAAGCCACGTGGTGTGGACGTTTACCCACCCAAATGATTTAGCAATTAGATTTTCTTTGGTCATACATCGCTTATAGCGGAACCTCGTGGGGAGGAATACTATAAGGCGTATCTAAGTGTAAACCATTACTCATTACCAAAATAAGTTACTTGGAATCGCTACATCACCGCAAGCCACGTGGTGTGGACGTTTACGATAACTTCACAACTCTTCATAATTACTTACAACTGTCTACATCAATTAATCCAAAGTCCGTCAGCATAGCAAGCCACGTGGTGTGGACGTTTACTACACTAAGAGACTTTTATAATTGACTCCCAATTACTTGATCCATTTAATCTCGTAAATCAAGACGTGGAGAATCATAAGTGAATCTCGAAGTTTCTAACCAGTGATTCACCATGCGAACGACCCTATCTCTCATAAATGAGGGAGCCGAGCAGACAAACGACCCATCTATCAAAGTATGGCACGAAAGTCTCTAATTTGTGTCCTCTACATGACCAAGTGGCTCTGGCTCCATTCCACTCCCCGGGGTAAGAATGAGTCGACTTGAAATCAGCTTTGGAAAGACAAATTAGGCATTGTTTGATAAACTTAATCAATGTTTCTCGTAAGAGGAATTACAAGAACTCTCCTCCAATAACTTATCTATATAAACTTCAAAAGTTTATAAAAGTCACCAAGAGAGCAGCAATGGAGACCATGGGTATGTTTCCATACCCTCTCCCACTTAGCTTTTTACAATAAAGGGATACGCTATCTAGTGCATAAAAGTAAACACATATAGCATGCATACATGTAATAAAGCACATAGTATTATCACATAGTCAAAATAATACTAGAATATTATTTTCCGACTATTATGGCTTCATCACATCCCCGTACGCATCTTCTAGTCTTCAGTCTTCGTTTCTTGAATGCTCCATGTGACGAGAATATTAATGTCCAATATTTAAATCTATTTATTTTCAATTAATCCAAAAGTTACTTAATTCGAAAATTAAGTCAATTGAATATATCAAAAATAAAATTAAATATTATTAATATTTTTTATTTATTTTATTTTCTTTTTCCACTTCATTAAATCTCTAGAATAATCTATCCAAGATCCTCTTGGAATATTCTAGATGATATCCATAATGAAATAAAGAAATAAAATAATTTAGGACTCTTATACTTTTCCAAATTTATTTTATTCCTAATCCATGAATATTCCCATGAGTAGGAATAATCAAATAGGAAAAATAAATTTAGTACTAAATTAATTTTTTTTCTATTTTTCTAGAATATTCCATAAAGAAATAATCAAAATAGGAAATAATGAATTAATTAGGAAAGTATATTTCCGGTTGGAGTAGCCCGGGTTGGGGAACCCCGAACCACCCCCACCACGTCCGACCGCCGCCTAGGGCACGCCGCCGCCGCCCAGCCCACGCGCCACCACCACTGGTGGTCGGCGTGGCCGAGACTCCCACGGACAGCCCGCCTAGGGCCGCGGGTCGATCGATCCCCTCGGGATCGATCATGGGGATTGATCGATCCCGGTCCTTCGTCTCCTCGTCACTCCGTCTTCTCCGGCGGTCTTTGATTCGTTGATCCAATTGCAAAATAAATTTACAAAAATCTAAATTACAATTCCGGTATCGATTCTATACACGAAATCGACCCTATACATTTTCCGGAAAAACAACGAACATAATAATAAACCCTAAATTCGGTCAACCCCCGAATTTTTACTATTACAAGCATTCACCACCAAAAACGAATCTCGACATGTCCGAGAGTTTAATAAAACCAACAATCACATGACAAAATAATTAAACGAATAATCATCAAGCCATAATAGTCGGAAACCCTGCAAGGTAGAACAATTTTTATCGAAAATACCGCGAACGTAAACCACGCTCTGATACCAATTGTTGGAATTCGATATCCCGGGTTATCAAAATTGCGGAACCGATAACCCGAACGAACCCTTCGCCGGAGATCATACGAACGCCGACTCATCCGCCGGAGTCCGGGCTTTGGAGATCACGCGCCCGAAGGCACGCAATCAGCCCCCACCCGAACCCCCGCGAGCCGGGGTTCGCACGATCAAGATGATCGATCGCACGCCGGCGATCGATCGGGGTGGGGCTGTTCGACAGCCCCCCCGCGGCGGGTCCGGCGACCCGCCACCACCAGGAGGCCCCCGCCTTCACGGCGGGGTAGGGCACGGCTCCAGCCCGTGCCCAGCGATCGACCCTCGTGGTCGATCGCACACCCTCGGTCGAACCGAGGGTTCGGCCCCCGTCGCCCCCGTACCGAAACCCTAGCCCGGGCGATCGCCTGTGGTCCGGTGGCTTCGCCACCACCACGCGATCGTCCCCCGTTCATAGTTTCATGCTTCGGATCTTTGTTCTACGGTATTCTCGATAAAAACAAATCGAACAATTAACAAGTTAGTTGAGAATTGTACCTACGATTCGTTGTTCGGAGAAACGAAATCGATGACCTCGTGACCTTCCCGCGTATTCCTTGCACTCCGTTCGAACGTCGGGTGGGCGACGAGCTATCGAACTTATGGATCCTCTTCACTCTCAGAACTTTATTGTTGGCGTAACGTAGGTTAGTAAAAGTGAAGACCATGTAGTGCTTTTATAGGCTACGAAGGGGATCAAAAGGAGAATAAATATTGGGCTTCAATATTGAAAATTAAATTGGGTCCAACCCAAATCCATTAATTCTTATCAATATTAATTTTATTTATTTTCCACTATATAAATAAAATTGCACTCCCAATATTATTCATATTATATCAAATAATATTTCTCCAACTTAGTATTATTTATTCCGTGTATTTAAGATTTAAATATCCATGAATAAAATTTATTTATTGCTTAATAAATTTATTCATCTCTTATATCCGAGAATAGTACCACTCAACCTTATTTATTATGCGGAATTAAATCCACTCGCGAGGTTTACATAATAAATCCTTATGAGCTCATCTCGGGGATATTATCAACCCTTACGGGATACACTGCCCCTTCAAGAATTCACGGCATGCCATATATAAAATATAGTGACCCAACTTAACCGGTAATTAACCCAATAATTAAATCGGTTAATTCCTTTGGTAAATCAAAGTCACTTATATTAAATATACACACCCGCAATTGTTTCAGGGATTAAGAATAAAATACTCCGAGTCTCAAATCAATTATCGCCGAGCAATCCTAATTGATGAGTCTCGATCGATCCGCTCAATACACCAAGTGTACAAGTGTGATAAAATAATTAAGATAAATTATTATCTCTCTCACACAACGACTATACCGATGGATTGGTCCGTGTCCATCTAGGTCGTGAGCAACTGTTTGATTAAATACGAGTAACCGATAGTATGATCTTCTGTGTGCCCATGCAACACCATACTAACTACAACGTATAAAATCCAGGACTATAATTTGCATGTATTTAATTAACAATAATTAAAAGCAAATGAATGTCTGTAATTAATAGGTAAATGAAAGTGCATACAGAGTTCAGAATACTCAAATCTAGACATTAAGTATACCAATTGTTGGAATTCGATATCCCGGAGTTGCCGGAATTGCGGAACATGACAACTCCGATCAAACCCTTCGCCGGAGATCACACGAACGTCGACTCATCCGCCGAAGTCCGGGCTTCGGAGACCACGCGCCCGAAGGCGCGCAATCCGCCCCCACCCGAACCCCCGCGAGCCGGGTTCACGCGATCGAACATCGCGTTCGATGGGGCTGCATCCGGCAGCCCCCAGCAGCAGGTCCGGCGACCTGCTGCCCGCCGTCGAGGAGCCCCCACCGTCGCGGTGGGGAGGTGACGGCACCAGCCCGTCACCGCCGGCGATCGCTCCCAGCGATCGCCCCCTCGGCCGAGGCCGAGGGTTCTCCTTCGCGCGCCGAACCCTAGGCGTGTGGTCCACGCGGTCCGGTGGCTTCGCCACCACCGCGTGGTCCCTCGTCTAATCCGGGTTCGATCCTTCGGATCTTGTTTTTCGATAATTGATCAATAAACTAGAATTAAATTGCGGAAATTTAATTCACCTTTCGATTCGTTGTGCGGAGAAACGAGATCTTATGATGACCTTGAGATCTTCCCACGTATTCCTTGCACTAGCCCGGACGTCGTGTGGGCGACGATCTACCGAACTCCATGGATCCTCCTCTCTACTTTCTCTAACTAGAATTGTGATCTTCAAGTTATGAGAATAGAGAAGACCATGTAGTGCTTTTATAGGCTACGTAGGGGATCTTAAGGAGGTGGAATATTGGGCTTCCAATAATAGTGATTAAATTGAGCCCAAGCCCAAATCTATTAATCCTTACTATTATTAATTATATGATTAACTCCACTGTATAAATATAATTGCACTCCCAATATTCACCATATTATATCAAATAATATTTCTCCGGTAGTATTATTTATTCCGTGTATTTAAGATAGAAATATCCATGAATAAAATTAATTTATTGCTAATTAATTTATTCATCTCTTATATCCGAGACTAGTACCATTCAACCTTAATTATTATGCGGAACAAGTCCACCTGCAGGGTTTACATAATAATTCCTTATGAACTCATCTCGGGGATATTATCAACCCTTCCGGGATACACTTTCCGGTCAATCATTCACGGCATGCCATATATGAAATATAGTGACCCAACTTAACCGGTAATTAACCCAATAATTAAATCGGTTAATTCCTTTGGTAAATCAAAGTCACTTATATTAAATATACACACCCGCAACAATATCGGGGATTAAGAATAAAATACACTGAGACTCGAATCGATTATCGCCGGCAATCCTAATCGATGAATCTCAACGATCCGCTCAATACACCAAGTGTACAAGTGTGATAAAATAATTAAGATAAATCATTTTCTCTCTCACACAACGACTATACCGATGGATTGGTCCGTGTCCATCTAGGTCGTGAGCAACTGTTCGATTAAATACGAGTAACCGATAGTATGATCTTCTGTGCGCCCATGCAACACCATACTAACTACAACGTATAAAATCCAGGACTATGATTTGCATATATTTAATTATAAATAATTAAACGCAAATAATTGTTTATTTAGTTAAATAGATTAGTGGCAATGGATCGTGAGTTTCCGTTACTTAAATCTAGACATTAAGTACACAACTCCAACAATCTCCCACTTGTACTAAGGTCTAGTCATTTCCTCCAAACTCCCGACTCCCATACTCATCACGTGCTTAAGTTGTACTTCCAAGAAGTACTATGTGAATGAGCAATCTAGGTTGCCGCTCTGAAGTTATCTTGGTGACTACAGCGTCGTCTCCTTCGACGATGACTCGTATCAGGTGGTACTTGCACTATGTGTTATCTTACACTTATGGACTTGTGATTTCTTACCATTTGCCATCGCACCGCTATTTACATAGCCTTTGGCAAATTAAGAATCACATCTAAGTCCCAGAGATTATCCCGGAGTTATACCAAAACTTCCGCTGCCTCTGAGGCCGCTATTTGGTTACCCATGGCAGAGTCCGAAAAGCATCGTGCTTATCACTCTTCCATGTTAAAACTCCTTCTCCTTCAACAGTGAAACACATAGCCTGATATCGACTTACACCGGTCCTCATTCGATTCTTAGAATGTAATCCAAAGGAAATGCTCGTCTGCTTCGTAATCTAGAACAGTACTTCGAAAGTACTTTTACAGCAGTCGAATATTCCTTTCCAGGATTACCTTGATATCCTCCCACTATGCTAACCGCATAGCCGATATCAGGTTCTCGTTTTCAACATTGCTTTAAGCTTTCCACACTCCAAGTGTAGGAATCTGCTTTCATTGCTTCTATCTCCTTTTGTGTTCCAAAACACATATCCTTAGATAGATGCATTCCGTATCTGAAAGGTAACAAACCTTTCTCGGAATCTTGCATGTTAAAACGGACCATAATCGTATAAGATATCTAGAGAAGTACAATGTTCTTTTCTTGAGATCCTAGATCTTAAGAACATGCTCTAACTTCTTCTTTATCTCATATATCGATTTTTCTAGACAACCATCATTTTATGTCTGACAACATCTTTACATCGTTACCAATGATAAAATGTTATCTACATAAAACCTCCGAGAAACACCACCTTGTTCCATCACGTTTCCAATACACACGATTCGTCTATGCTTTTGATGAATCCATAAAATGGACTATCTCATCAATTTGCAAGTACCACGAACTCAATGCTTTGTTTCAATCCATAAATGGATCAACTAAGTTCGTACTCTAAATGATCTTGCCTCTTAGCAATAATCCTTATTGCTCTCCAAGAAGGCACATTTAGATCTAGTACGGCCTTCATGTAGATCTAGGGATCGATTTCACGTATACTAGGTCCAGAGTCCGAAGACTCACCTAGTTTTATGAATATCTCCGGTTGTTATACAACCTCCCACTACAACGGCGTTCCGGTGTATAAACAGTAATAACAGTAGGTGCAGTTTGTGGTGTACCGCTACTCGGTTCGGCTGGTTCTAAGTCTTAATCGTTTTCTCTCTTTTCAGAAGTATCATGTCATTTTGGGCTTGTGGCTCATCTAATAGTCTTCCTCTAAGAACCGGGCGTTTAGAACTTATAACGTCCTTCTGGTTCATAGTACTATCGAACACACATCTTTTTTTCTTCCAGGATATTCTACAACCGCATTTGAATGCGCCGTTGTTTCCAAGACATATCCATAGAACATAGGTAGTTCCGTTTAACTCGTGCTTTTACTATTTCTATAAGAGTTCCATTTCTTATTTCCGACACACCATTTCTACAGAGGACTGTATGGTGTTGTCACTTGGGATTAAATCCCAAGCTCTGATGATAAATCAGAGTCAATCAATTCTAATACTTGTCCGGATCTTATATCTTATATCCATAAAGGATTGCTTAGTCGTATTATCTTCCAAATTAGATTCTTAGGTCGGAAGGTCCACTCCTTCAACTTAATTGATCTTACAATCAATTTTCGACCTTTGAACTTCTTATTTGAATAAATATGACTTAGCATAAGAATCCACAAGTATAAATGATTTAATAAAGAAATCTCTTATTAGTAAAACGAGTTATGTATAACGGTTCGTTGCACCGTGGTGGACTCAGGATTCATCATTTATATATTGCTAGCTAATGTACCAAAATAGATAATATCATTATTTCTTCTTATAACCATCAAATGATTAAAAGAAATAAAATATCCATTCATTAGAAATCCAGAACAAAGTTCTTTCTAATATGAAAGGTACATAAAAGCAATTAACAAAATGAAATCCTATAATATGTCCTCCACTGCAACTGCTGCCTCCTCTACAGCATTGCCCATGTAGACTACGATTTCTTCTTTTCTAAGTCGTCGGGTTTCCTGGAACCCTTGCATTTAAAATGCACATACCGTCAGTGGTTCCATATCTACACACCAGGTTCCGGTAGATAATACCACTGACTATGTTTTACGACTAAAGAAAAATTTCGTACTTTCTTTGAGAGGATAATTAGACTTCCAGTACCCAGACTGTTTGTATCGAGAATACTTGCCTCATGGCTTTCTCGTCCCATCTCGTGGTCCAAGTAACTTAGGACCACTGGGTTTCTTTGCTTGCTTTTCCTTTCCCCCGATTTTACCCTTAGGTCCGAAACCTTTGGCATTGGCTACAAGAGCTTGCGATTTCCGTCTCAACTCGTCTAAAAGGTCCATCATCTCAAAAACGTGTTTAAGCGTTTCCTCGAATCGACTGGCCTTTATGAGTATCCTCATCGCTTCTTGTCTAGCCGCCTATGTCAATAGGCTCGGGAGGACAAAGCTTACTGAGTACAACCTTGCACTCTTTAACAGTTTGGGTAATGTCTAGATCTCTATTCCAATCATTACATTTAGGGACCAGTGAGTTTAAAATCCTTAAGTATCACATAAAGTGGGTTCAAAGCCATTTCCTAATCTATGAGCACATATAACAACAAACAATCGATTTAATCTCCGATATTATCTCCCTCAAATAATATCATTAAACCACTAATCACATCTAAAATCCCATCAGGTAAGGCAAGCCACGTGGTGTGGACGTTTACCCACCCAAACGACTTAGCAATTAGATTTTCTTTGGTCAAACATCACTTATAGCGGAACCTCGTGGGGAGGAATACTATAATGCGTATCTAAGTGTAAACCATTACTCAGTACCAAAGTAAATCGTTTGGAATTGCTACATCACCGCAAGCCACGTGGTGTGGACGTTTACGACAACTTCACAACTCTTCACAATTTCTTACAACTGTCTACATCAATTAATCCAAAATCCGTTAGCATAGCAAGCCACGTGGTGTGGACGTTTACTACGCCAAGAGACTTTTATAATTGACTCCCAATTACTTGATCCATTCGATCTTGTAAATCAAGACGCGGAGAATCATAAGTGAAACTCGAAGTTTCTTACCAGTGATTCACCATGCGAACAACCCTATCTCTCATAGAATGAGGGAGCCGAGCAGACAATCGATCTAGTCATAAAATGACACGAAAGTCTCTAATTTGTGTCCTCGACATGACCAAGTGGCTTTGGCTCCATTCCACTCCCCGGGGTGAGAATGAGTCGACTTGAAATCAGTTTTGGAAAGACAAATTAGGCATTGTTTGATAAACTTAATCAATGTTTCTTTGTAAAAGGAATTACAAGAATTCTCCTCCAATGACTCGTCTATACGAACTTCAAAAGTCCATAAAAGTCACCAAGAGAACAGCAATGGAGACCATGGATATGTTTCCATACCCTCTCCCACTTAGCTTTTTACAATAAAGGGATACGCTATCTAATGCATAATTAAATACACATAAGCATAATAACAAACATACATTTCATGCAAGTACGTACACAAATAATCAAATAATTGCTCAAGTAAAATTATTTCTCGACTATTCGTACCTTGATGAATTCCTGCATGCTTGTCTTGAGTCTTCATTCTACGTCTTGAATACTTTGCCGAGCGACGGAAAAATTCTTTGATTCTCATACTTAATTTATTTTAAATAAAATCCAAGATTCCAATTCAAAAATAAATTTGAATCAATCTAATGATTTTAAATAAAATACTCCAATTAAATAAAATCAATTCCATTGATTTCCATATTTAATTCTATTTTAAATAAAATCCAAGATTTTCCAATCCAAAATAAATTTTGAATTAATCTAATGATTTTAAATAAAATACTTAAATTAAATAAAATAAATATTATTAAAATCCATTGATCTCCATATTTAATTCTATTCTAAATAAAATCCAAGATTTTCCAATCCAAAATAAATTTTGAATTAATCTAATGATTTTAAATAAAATACTTAAATTAAATAAAATCAATATTATTAAAATCCATTGATTTCCATATTTAATTCTATTCTAAATAAAATCCAAGATTTTCCAATCCAAAATAAATTTTGAATTAATCTAATGATTTTAAATAAAATACTTAAATTAAATAAAATCAATATTTTAATAATTTCTCAATCCTATTTGGATTAGATCTCAAGAATCCTAATCAAAATCGAATTTTGATTCTTCTTAAGACTTCTAATCCAAGTAGGTATAGGATATCTAGAGAAACTAGGATTTTCTTTCCTAATTTAACTCTCCATCTAATTCCATTATTTAATTCCATAATTAAGAAATCTAATCCAAATAGAATTTGAATTAATTCCAAAATTAAATTAAATAAAATTAGAAAGATTAAATTATTTCCGGAAAGATCGGATTTACCGGGACGAACCGAAACAACGAGATTCCGGTCATCCCAATCGAACCCACTCGAGCCCGGCCATGCACATGCGTATGCTCCATCAATTAACCCACGTGATTATGAATCCACTAGCTCATGCATGTCCAGCATGCGTCATAAGACCATGCAATGCATGGCTCCAACTAATTAGCAACGAATGGGTAATTAATAAAACATACCATGCCGCATCTTGGTCGATCGTCTCTCGGCCGAAACCGTCTGCAACTTACCAGGAGTCGCATCTTGATCGATCGTCTCCGGCACGGCGTCTATCCCTGGAGCAGCCGACTTCCAGCCTCGACGTCGCCATAGCTCGCACGAGCAGCTCATGCCGCTGCCCCAGCAGCCCGCTCCGAAGGCGTACCAGCAGCGGGGAGCTCCAGCTCGTCGGCGATCGACATCCGGCGATCATGCCGTCGATCCCTGCCAACAGCCCAGCCCGTGCCACCTCACCGCATAGCCCGTGCTTCCAGCTCCCTCCGGCAGCCCGCACCGAGCCCACGGTCGATCCGGTTCGATTTCCGAAAACCCTCGATTTTTAATAATTAATTTTTCCGACAAACACAATTCATACGAGAGATAAAATCAAGTACGTAGAGCAATATAGCACAATAATTTAACAATTTAAATTAATCTATGGCTATAAACAACGATAATCGATTATCGAAACAATTAACGAAAAACGTAACCGTACGCTCTGATACCAATTGTTGGAATTCGATATCCCGGAGTTGCCGGAATTGCGGAACATGACAACTCCGATCAAACCCTTCGCCGGAGATCACACGAACGTCGACTCATCCGCCGAAGTCCGGGCTTTGGAGACCACGCGCCCGAAGGCGCGCAATCCGCCCCCACCCGAACCCCCGCGAGCCGGGTTCACGCGATCGAACATCGCGTTCGATGGGGCTGCATCCGGCAGCCCCCAGCAGCAGGTCCGGCGACCTGCTGCCCGCCGTCGAGGAGCCCCCACCGTCGCGGTGGGGAGGTGACGGCACCAGCCCGTCACCGCCGGCGATCGCTCCCAGCGATCGCCCCCTCGGCCGAGGCCGAGGGTTCTCCTTCGCGCGCCGAACCCTAGGCGTGCGGTCCACGCGGTCCGGTGGCTTCGCCACCACCGCGTGGTCCCTCGTCTAATCCGGGTTCGATCCTTCGGATCTTGTTTTTCGATAATTGATCAATAAACTAGAATTAAATTGCGGAAATTTAATTCACCTTTCGATTCGTTGTGCGGAGAAACGAGATCTTATGATGACCTTGAGATCTTCCCACGTATTCCTTGCACTAGCCCGGACGTCGTGTGGGCGACGATCTATCGAACTCCATGGATCCTCCTCTCTACTTTCTCTCTCTAGAATTGTGATCTTCAAGTTATGAGAATAGAGAAGACCATGTAGTGCTTTTATAGGCTACGTAGGGGATCTTAAGGAGGTGGAATATTGGGCTTCCAATAATAGTGATTAAATTGAGCCCAAGCCCAAATCTATTAGATGAACTACAATGCCCCAATTGACAAAGTACTTTAAAATAAGGAAAGGGAAAGACTGAGAACCAGCCTGACCGAGTAGTAGTACACCACTAAACTGCACCTAATGTTGTTACTGTTATACACCGGAACGCCATTGCAGTGGGAGGTTGTTAAGCAACCAGAGATGTTCATAAGACTGGAGGAGTTTTGAACTCTGGATCCAGTATACATGAAATCGATCCCTAGGTCTGCATAGGATTTAGCGAAGAAGGTGTGTTAGAGACGTAATGGAAACAAAGGTGGTGTTTCTCGGAATTTTGTGTAGATAACACTTTGACATTGGCGACAATGTGAAAATGTTGTCAGACATAAAATAGAGGTTGTCTAAATAAATCGAGATACAAGATTGAGAAGAAGTTAGAGCATGTTCTTAAGATCTTATGATCTAGAGATAAGAACATTGTACTTCTCCTAGACATCCTGTACGATTAAGGTTTGTTTTAAACATGCATACTTCTGAGAAAGGTTATTGCCTTTCAAAAACAGAACAAACATCTATCTAAAGGTTATGTGTTCGAACACATGAAGGAGATAGATGAGGACAGAGCAGTTTCCTATACTTCAAGTATGGAAAGCTCTATAGATGCAATGTTGTAAAACAAGAACCTGATATCAACTATGCGGTTTGCGTAGTGGGAGGATATCAAAGTAATCTGGATAAGGGATGTTCGAATGCTGCAAGAGTACTTTCATAGTACTGGCTTGAGCAAGACGAAATCTTCTTAGATTACAGATTCTCAGATCCAAAAATCAGAGAAGGACCAGTGAAAGTCGATATCAGGCTATGTGTTCACTTTTAGAAAGAGGAGGAACCATGAAGTGAAAGAGTGATAAGCGGGACGCTTCTCAGACTCTCTCATAACCGAATAGCAGCCTCAGAGGCAGCGGAAGTTTTGGTTAGGTTCCGGGATAACCTCTTGACTTGGATATGACTCTTAGTTTACCAAAGGCTATTAGATAGCGGTGCACGGTGAACTAGAAGAGGTCATAAGTCAAAAGTGATGTCAACACATAGAGCAAGTACCACCTGATACGAATCACCGTCAGGGGAGACGACGTAGTAGTCACCAAGATAACTTCAGAGCGGCAACCTAGATTGCTCACTCACATAGTACTTCTCGGAAGTACACTTTAAAGCATGTGATGAGTATGGGAACCGGGAGTTTGGAGGAAATGACTAGACCTTAGTACAAGTGGGAGATTGTTGGAGTTGTGTACTTAATGTCTAGATTTAAGTAACGGTAAACTCCCGATCATAGCATTTAATCTATTTAAATAATAAACAATTATTTGCATTTAATTATATGCAAATCATAGTTCTGGATTTTATACGTTGTAGTTAGTATGGTGCTGCATGGGCGCACAGAAGATCATACTATCGGTTACTCGTATTTAATAGAACAGTTGCTCACGACCTAGATGGACACGAACTAATCCATCGGTATAGTCGTTGTGTGAGAGAGAAAATAATTTATCTTAATTATTTTATCACACTTGTACACTTGGTGTATTGGGCGGATCAGTTTGAGACTCATCAATTAGGATTGCTCGGCGATAATTGATTTGAGACTCGGAGTATTTTATTCTTAATCCCTGAAACAATTGCGGGTGTGTATTTTAATATAAGTGACTTTGATTTACCAAAGGAATTAACCGATTTAATATCGGGTTAATTACCGGTTAAGTTGGGTCACTATATTTTATATATGGCATGCCGTGAATTCTTGAAGGGGCAGTGTATCCCGGAAGGGTTGATAATATCCCCGAGATGAGTTCATAAGGAATTATTGTGTAAACCTCATGAGTGGATTCGTTCCGCACAATAATAAAGGTTGAACGGTACTAGTCTCGGATATAAGAGATGAATATTATTTATTGAGCAATAAATAAATTTATTCATGGATATTTAAATCTTAAATACACGGAATAAATAATACTAAGATGGAGAAATATTATTTCATATAATATGGAATAATATTGGGAGTGCAATTTTATTTATATAGTGGAAAATAAATAAAATTAATATTGATAAGAATTAATAGATTTGGGTTGGACCCAATTTAATTTTCAATATTGAAGCCCAATATTTATTCTCCTTATGATCCCCTACGTAGCCTATATAAGCACTACATGGTCTTCACTTTTCAGAGCGTTTGGTTTCGTGTTCATGTATATGTTCGATTATTGTTCTACCTTGCAGGATTTCCGGCTATCATGGTTGGATTTAATTAATTGTTTTTTAATTAATTATCATGATTATTAAACTCTCGGACATGTCGAGATTCGTTTTGTGTGGTTGAATGTTTGTAATAGTAAAAATTCGGGGGTTGACCGAATTTAGGATTTATTATTACGCACTTTCTTTTCCGGAAAATGTATAGGGTCGATTTCATGTATAGAATCGATACCGGAATTGTAATTTAAATTTTGTAATTTTAATTACGTTGGTTCGATGTTGAGATGATCGCCGGAAGACGAAGGAGTGACGAAGAAGACAAGGGCTTGGGATCGATCACATGATGGTGATCGACCCATAGCCTAGCCGGCGATGGCTAGGCGGCGGCGGCGCTCCTCCCGAGTGGCCGGCCAATCGATCATGGTGGGATGGCGTGGGGTCTCCTAATCCCGTGCTATTCCTACCAAAATCTACTTTCCCAATTAATTCGGATTTTTCCTATTTGAGTACTTTCCTTTTGGAAACTCTCATGGATTAGGAAAAGAATTAATTTAAATTAATTTTATTTTCTATTGATTTATTTCCTTCATGGAAATATTCATAGATTAGAAATTTAATTAATTTAGTACTAAATTTATTTTTCCTATTTGATTATTCCTACTCAAGGGAATATTCATGGATTAGGAATAAAAATAAATTTGAAAAGTAGTAGTCCTAATTTATTTATTTTATTTCCTTGTTCTATTATAGATATCTTCTAGAATATTCCAAGTTTTACTTGGATAGATTATTCTAAAGATTTAATAAGAACTAGATAGGAAAATAAATAAATAAAAATATTAATGATATTTAATTTTATTTTTGATATATTCGATTGACTTAATTTTCGAATTAAGTAACTTTTGGATTAATTGAAAATAAATAGATTTAAATATTAGAGATTAATGTTCTCGTCACATGGAGCATTCAAGAAACGAAGACTGAAGACTAGAAGATGCATATGAAGATAAAGCCATGATAGTCGGGGAAAAATAATTTCTCTAGCATTATTTTTGACTATGTGCTATGTGCTTTATTGCTTTCATGCATGCTTATGTGTTTAATTATGCATTAGATAGCGTATCCCTTTGTTATAAAAAGCTAAGTGGGAGAGGGGATGGAAACATTCCCATGGTCTCCATTACTGTTCTCTTGGTGACTCTTATGGACTTTTGAAGTTCGTATAGATGTGTCATTGGAGGAGAATTCTTGTAATTCCTCTTACAAGAAACATTGATCAAGTTTATCAAACAATGCCTAATTTGTCTTTCTGAAACTGACTTCAAGTCGACTCATTCTCACCCCGGGGAGTGGAATGGAGCCAGAGCCACTTGGTCATGTAGAGGACACAAATTAGAGACTTTCGTGCCATTCTTTGATAGATGGGTCGTTTGTCTGCTCGGCTCCCTCATTCGTGAGAGATAGGGTTGTTCGCATGGTGAATCACTGGTTAGAAACTTCGAGTTTCACTTATGATTCTCCGCGTCTTGATTTACGAAAATCGAATGGATCTGGTAATTGGGAGTCAATTATAAAAGTCTCTTAGTGAAGTAAACGTCCACACCACGTGGCTTGCTGCACTGACGGATTTTGGATTAATTGATGTAAACAGTTGTAAGGAATTGTGAAGAGTTGTGAAGTTGTCGTAAACGTCCACACCACGTGGCTTGCGGTAATGTAGCAATTCCAAACGATTCACTTTGGTGCTGAGTAATGGTTTACACTTAGATACGCCTTGTAGTATTCCTCCCCACGAGGTTACGCTATGAGTGATGTATGACCAAAGAAAATCTAATTGCTAAATCATTTGGGTGGGTAAACGTCCACACCACGTGGCTTGCCTTACCTGATGGGATTTTAGATGTGATTAGTAATTTAATGATATTATTTAAGGGAGATAATATCGGATATTAAATTAATTGTTTGTTTAAATGTGCTTATAGGTTTAGAGAATAGCTATGAACCCACTTTCTATGATACTCAAGGAGCATAAGCTCACTGGCACCAACTATATTGATTGGAAGAGAAATTTAGACATTGTCCTAACTTCGGAAGAGTACAAGTATGTACTCCATGAAGTGTGCCCTGCCGAGCCCACGACTGCCTCAACTGATGAGGAAAAACTGGCATATCGGAAGTGGAAAAAGGCTGATGAAATGGCTAGGTGTTATATTTTGGCTTCCATGTCAAATGTACTCCAAACCCAACATGAGCCAATGGACACTGCCTATGATATGATGTTTAACCTCAAGGAGATGTTTGGGGAGCAAGATCGTGCGGCTAGGCAAGAAGCCATGAGAGTCCTCATGTCGACTACTCAATCTGAAGGAACGCTCGTTGGGGAGCACGTTCTTAAGATGATGAGTTTGTTGAATGAACTTGAGGTCCTAGGAGCTTATTGATGCTGAGACGCAAGTCGACATCATACTCCAGTCTCTGGCCCCTAGTTTTGAGCAGTTTCGTATGAGCTATAATATGGGTAAACTATCTTATACTCTTGCGCAACTCCTGACTGAACTAAAGGCGGCAGAGGGGATCTACAAGAAGGGCAAGTCTCAAGCGCTTGTAGCTACCAAGTCCAAAGGCTTTAAGCCTGATGGAGGTAGGGGCAAGAAAAAGAAGCAAGCCTGGAAACCCAGTGGTGTCAAGAGGACTGTACCACGAGTTGGGGCTGCAAAGCCAAAGGGTAAGTGCTTCCGATGCAACAAGATGGGACACTGGAAGTCTGAATGTCCTCTCAGAGGTACGAATTTTTCTTTAGTCGTAAAAACATAGTCAGCGGTATTATCTACCAGAATTCTGGTGTGTAGATATGGAACCACTGACGGTATGTGCATTTCTTTAAATGCAGGGGTTCCAGAAAACCCGGCGACTTAGAGAAGAAGAATTCGAGTCTACATGGGCGAAGCTGTTGGGGTAGCAGCGGTTGCAGTGGAAGACATTTATCTGTTTTAAGTTTTCATTTCAGTTATTGCTTATGTACCCCTTTATTTTGAAAAAGAACTTCGTTCTGTTTTTCTTTATTAATGGATATTTTATTTCTTTAATCATTGGATGGTTTGGATAAGAAATAATGGTGATATTCATTATGGTACATTAGATTGCAATATGTGAATAATGAATCCTTAGTCTACCACGATTCAGCAAACCGTTATGTATAACTTGTTTTACTTATTAGATACATTTCTCTTGTCAATCATTATACTTGTGAATTCTTGAACTTGGTAGTATCTACTCAAAAGGGATTCAAAAGGTCGAAATTGATTTGATCAATTATAGTTGGAGGAATGGACCTCCCGACCTAAGAATCGATCTTGAAAGATGATACAACTGAGTTAACCTTTCTGGATAAAGGATGGAATTCGGACAAGTATAGAAAATGATGATTAATGCGGTATGTGTAATTAGAGAAGGTACGAGTTATTCCTTCAAGAATACTCGAAGATGGATTGGACTACTTGCTGTGCCATTAAGGCGGAGTGTTTTCAACACAAAGCCACTATGGGGATCCTTCAAAGTATATCCATTGGGAGCCTGCGACTTGATCGCGGAGGCTATTACCTATCTAAATAACACATAGCATAAATCAAAGACTGAGATTAAGTCTCAAGCGACTACACCATACACTGATGTGTAGACATGGTATGTCAGGAATTGGAAATGGGATTCTAATAGTAAAAGAACAAGTTTGTTCGGAACTACCTATGTTCTATGGATATTTCTGGACGCAACGGCACATTCCATGTGGTTGTAGAATATCCTAGAAGAACAAGTAATTGTATGTTTCAATAGTACTACGAACCAGAAGGGTGTTCTCGCCCGGTTCATAGAGGAAAAACTATTAGATGAACTACAATGCCCTAATTGACAAAGTACTTTAAAATGAGGAAAGGGAAAGACTGAGAACCAGCCTGACCGAGTAGTAGTACACCACTAAACTGCACCTAATGTTGTTACTGTTATACACCGGGACGCCATTGCAGTGGGAGGTTGTTAAGCAACTAGAGATGTTCATAAGACTGGAGGAGTTTTGAACTCTGGATCCAGTATACATGAAATCGATCCCTAGGTCTGCATAGGATTTAGCGAAGAAGGTGTGTTAGAGACGTAATGGAAACAAAGGTGGTGTTTCTCGGAATTTTGTGTAGATAACACTTCATCATTGGCAACAATGTAAAAATGTAAATCGAGATATAAGATTGAGAAGAAGTTAGAGCATGTTCTTAAGATCTTATGATCTAGAGATAAGAACATTGTACTTCTCCTAGACGTCTTATATGATTAAGGTTTGTTTTAAACATGCATACTTCTGAGAAAGGTTATTGCCTTTCAGAGACAGAATATACATCTATCTAAAGGGTGTGTGTTCTAACACATGAAGGAGATAGATGAAGACAAAGCAGTTTCCTATACTTCAAGTATGGAAAGCTTTATAGATGCAATGTTGTAAAACAAGAACCTGATATCAACTATGCGGTTTGCGTAGTGGGAGGATATCAAAGTAATCTGGATAAGGGATGTTCGAATGCTGCAAGAGTACTTTCATAGTACTGGCTTGAGCAAGACGAAATCTTCTTAGATTACAGATTCTCAGATCCAAAAATCAGAGAAGGACCAGTGAAAGTCGATATCAGGCTATGTGTTCACTTTTAGAAAGAGGTGGAACCATGAAGTGAAAGAGTGATAAGCGGGACGCTTCTCAGACTCTCTCATAACCGAATAGCAGCCTCAGAGGCAGCGGAAGTTTTGGTTAGGTTCCGGGATAACCTCTTGACTTGGATATGACTCTTAGTTTACCAAAGGCTATTAGATAGCGGTGCACGGTGAACTGGAAGAGGTCATAAGTCAAAAGTGATGTTAACACATATAGCAAGTACCACCTGATACGAGTCATCGTCAGGGGAGACGACGTAGTAGTCACCAAGATAACTTCAGAGCGGCAACCTAGATTGCTCACTCACATAGTACTTCTCGGAAGTACACTTTAAAGCACGTGATGAGTATGGGAACCGGGAGTTTGGAGGAAATGACTAGACCTTAGTACAAGTGGGAGATTGTTGGAGTTGTGTACTTAATGTCTAGATTTAAGTAACGGTAAACTCCCGATCATAGCATTTAATCTATTTAGATAATAAACAATTATTTGCATTTAATTATTTATAATTAATTATATGCAAATCATAGTTCTGGATTTTATACGTTGTAGTTAGTATGGTGCTGCATGGGCGCACAGAAGATCATACTATCGGTTACTCGTATTTAATCGAACAGTTGCTCACGACCTAGATGGACACGAACTAATCCATCGGTATAGTCGTTGTGTGAGAGAGAAAATAATTTATCTTAATTATTTTATCACACTTGTACACTTGGTGTATTGGGAGTGCAATTTTATTTATATAGTGGAAAATAAATAAAATTAATATTGATAAGAATTAATGGATTTGGGTTGGACCCAATTTAATTTTCAATATTGAAGCCCAATATTTATTCTCCTTATGATCCCCTACGTAGCCTATATAAGCACTACATGATCTTCACTTTTAAAGAGAGAGAATTAAGAAAACCTACGGAATTCATAAAGTCTTGAGAGTGAGGTAGATCCATAAAGTTCGATAGCTCGTCGCCCACCCGACGTTCGGACGAAGTGCAAGGAATACGCGGGAAGATCACGAGGTCATCAACGATTCGTTTCTCCGTACAACGAATCAAGGTAATAATCGAGAAACCCCCTTCTATGATTATATGTGCGTTGAATAATTGTGATGTATACATGAACGACGCGATCCGGGAAAACGACGAACCTCGGGGACGGGGATTCGAGATCCCCGGCGAGGATCGAACGCGGCGGTCGAACCCTAGGGTTCGGACCGCCGGATGCGCGACGAGAGAGGGAGCCCCGGCTGGAGCCGGGGCACACGATCGAACCTAGGGTTCGATCGTCGGGGATCCGCCGTGGGCTGGTCCCACGGCGGGAGGATCCGCCGGCCCCCTCGTCGGAGGCGCGTGGCGCGGATACGGGAAACCCTCGGCCGAAGCCGAGGGATGCGATCGATCCTCGGATCGATCGCGGGTCAGCTGCGGGGTGACTCGCAGCGACCCCGTGCGTGCTACGGGTTCACCCGTAGCGGCTCGCACGGGGCTGACCCCGTGCGCTAGGGCAGCGAGTCATCGACTCGCTGCGGGGCTGCCGCGAGCAGCCCGGGGATCGCCCGTAGCTATCCCAGCGATCGTCCGTAGACGATCCCGAACCCCTCGTGGGGGTTCGGCTGGGCACACGGGGCCTTCGGGTCTCGATGGCGTTCGGTCGGGCCCCGGCTCGTGAGGTGGTTCGCGTTCGTGGATCCGATTTAAGTAACGGTAAACTCCCGATCATAGCATTTAATCTATTTAATTAATAAACAATTATTTGCATTCAATTATATGCAAATCATAGTTCTGGATTTTATACGTTGTAGTTAGTATGGTGCTGCATGGGCGCACAGAAGATCATACTATCGGTTACTCGTATTTAATCGAACAGATGCTCACGACCTAGATGGACACGAACTAATCCATCGGTATAGTCGTTGTGTGAGAGAGATAATAATTTATCTTAATTATTTTATCACACTTGTACACTTGGTGTATTGGGCGGATCAGCTTGAGACTCATCAATTAGGATTGCTCGGCGATAATTGATTTGAGACTCGGAGTATTTTATTCTTAATCCCTGAAACAATTGCGGGTGTGTATATTTAATATAAGTGACTTTGATTTACCAAAGGAATTAACCGATTTAATTATTGGGTTAATTACCGGTTAAGTTGGGTCACTATATTTTATATATGGCATGCCGTGAATTCTTGAAGGGGCAGTGTATCCCGGAAGGGTTGATAATATCCCCGAGATGAGTTCATAAGGAATTATTGTGTAAACCTCATGAGTGGATTCGTTCCGCACAATAATAAAGGTTGAACGGTACTAGTCTCGGATATAAGAGATGAATATTATTTATTGAGCAATAAATAAATTTATTCATGGATATTTAAATCTTAAATACACGGAATAAATAATACTAAGATGGAGAAATATTATTTGATATAATATGGAATAATATTGGGAGTGCAATTTTATTTATATAGTGGAAAATAAATAAAATTAATATTGATAAGAATTAATGGATTTGGGTTGGACCCAATTTAATTTTCAATATTGAAGCCCAATATTTATTCTCCTTATGATCCCCTACGTAGCCTATATAAGCACTACATGATCTTCACTTTTCAAGAGAGAGAATTAAGAAAACCTACGGAATTCATAAAGTCTTGAGAGTGAGGTAGATCCATAAAGTTCGATAGCTCGTCGCCCACCCGACGTTCGGACGAAGTGCAAGGAATACGCGGGAAGATCACGAGGTCATCAACGATTCGTTTCTCCGTACAACGAATCAAGGTAATAATCGAGAAACCCCCTTCTATGATTATTTGTGCGTTGAATAATTGTGATGTATACATGAACGACGCGATCCGGGAAAACGACGAACCTCGGGGACGGGGATTCGAGATCCCCGGCGAGGATCGAGGGAGGCGGTCGAACCCTAGGGTTCGGACCGCCCCATCGCACGACAAACGGCGTGCCCCGGCTGGACGCCGGGGACACACGATCGACTCCGGTCGATCGCCGGGGTGTCACGGGCTGGTGCCGTGGCGGACCCCAGCCGCCGTCGTCGGAGGCGCGAAGCCGCGGGAACCCTCGGCTGGAGCCGAGGGGTGCGATCGATCGCGAGGATCGATCGCGGGCTGCTGCGGGGTCACCCGTAGCCGCCTCGCATGAGCTACGGGTTCGCCCGCAGAGGATCATGCGAGGGCGATGCCCTCGCGGGCAGCGAGTCATCGTGACTCGCTGCGGGCTGCTACGAGCAGCCCCGGGGATGCATCGCGCATCCCCAGCGATCGTCCGTAGACGATCGCGAACCCCTCGTGGGGGTTCGGCTGGGCACACGGGGCCTTCGGGTCTCGATGGCGTTCGGTCGGGCCCCGGCTCGTGAGGTGGTTCGCGTTCGTGGATCCGACTCGTAGGAGAAAATCGGCTGGGGGCGGGCTGCGTGTCTTCGGGCGCGTAGTCTCCAAAGGTCGGACTCCTGCGGATGAGTCGGGGATCCAATCTTCGGTGATCGAGGGTTTCGATCGGGTTATCGTTTCCGCAATTTTGATAGCCCGGGACATCGAATCCCAGCAAATGGTATCAGAGCATTTGGTTTCGTGTTCATGTATATATTCGATTGTTGTTCTACCTTGCAGGATTTCCGGCTATCATGGTTGGATTTAATTAATTGTTTTTTAATTAATTATCATGATTATTAAACTCTCGGACATGTCGAGATTCGTTTTGTGTGGTTGAATGTTTGTAATAGTAAAAATTCGGGGGTTGACCGAATTTAGGATTTATTATTACGCACTTTCTTTTCCGGAAAATGTATAGGGTTGATTTCATGTATAGAATCGATACCGGAATTGTAATTTAAATTTTGTAATTTTAATTACGTTGGTTCGATGTTGAGACGATCGCCGGAAGACGAAGGAGTGACGAAGAAGACAAGGGCTTGGGATCGATCACATGATGGTGATCGACCCATAGCCTAGCCGGCGATGGCTAGGCGGCGGCGGCGCTCCTCCCGAGTGGCCGGCCAATCGATCATGGTGGGATGGCGTGGGGTCTCCTAATCCCGTGCTATTCCTACCAAAATCTACTTTCCCAATTAATTCGGATTTTTCCTATTTGAGTACTTTCCTTTTGGAAACTCTCATGGATTAGGAAAAGAATTAATTTAAATTAATTTTATTTTCTATTGATTTATTTCCTTCATGGAAATATTCATAGATTAGAAATTTAATTAATTTAGTACTAAATTTATTTTTCCTATTTGATTATTCCTACTCAAGGGAATATTCATGGATTAGGAATAAAAATAAATTTGAAAAGTAGTAGTCATAATTTATTTATTTTATTTCCTTGTTCTATTATAGATATCTTCTAGAATATTCCAAGTTTTACTTGGATAGATTATTCTAAAGATTTAATAAGAACTAGATAGGAAAATAAATAAATAAAAATATTAATGATATTTAATTTTATTTTTGATATATTCGATTGACTTAATTTTCGAATTAAGTAACTTTTGGATTAATTGAAAATAAATAGATTTAAATATTAGAGATTAATATTCTCGTCACATGGAGCATTCAAGAAACGAAGACTGAAGACTAGAAGATGAATATGAAGATAAAGCCATGATAGTCGGGGAAAAATAATTTCTCTAGCATTATTTTTGACTATGTGCTATGTGCTTTATTGCTTTCATGCATGCTTATGTGTTTAATTATGCATTAGATAGCGTATCCCTTTGTGATAAAAAGCTAAGTGGGAGAGGGGATGGAAACATTCCCATGGTCTCCATTACTGTTCTCTTGGTGACTCTTATGGACTTTTGAAGTTCGTATAGATGTGTCATTGGAGGAGAATTCTTGTAATTCCTCTTACAAGAAACATTGATCAAGTTTATCAAACAATGCCTAATTTGTCTTTCTGAAACTGACTTCAAGTCGACTCATTCTCACCCCGGGGAGTGGAATGGAGCCAGAGCCACTTGGTCATGTAGAGGACACAAATTAGAGACTTTCGTGCCATTCTTTGATAGATGGGTCGTTTGTCTGCTCGGCTCCCTCATTCGTGAGAGATAGGGTTGTTCGCATGGTGAATCACTGGTTAGAAACTTCGAGTTTCACTTATGATTCTCCGCGTCTTGATTTACGAAAATCGAATGGATCTGGTAATTGGGAGTCAATTATAAAAGTCTCTTAGTGTCGTAAACGTCCACACCACGTGGCTTGCTGCACTGACGGATTTTGGATTAATTGATGTAGACAGTTGTAAGGAATTGTGAAGAGTTGTGAAGTTGTCGTAAACGTCCACACCACGTGGCTTGCGGTAATGTAGCAATTCCAAACGATTCACTTTGGTGCTGAGTAATGGTTTACACTTAGATACGCCTTGTAGTATTCCTCCCCACGAGGTTACGCTATAAGTGATGTATGACCAAAGAAAATCTAATTGCTAAATCATTTGGGTGGGTAAACGTCCACACCACGTGGCTTGCCTTACCTGATGGGATTTTAGATGTGATTAGTAATTTAATGATATTATTTAAGGGAGATAATATCGGATATTAAATTAATTGTTTGTTTAAATGTGCTTATAGGTTTAGAGAATAGCTATGAACCCACTTTCTATGATACTCAAGGAGCATAAGCTCACTGGCACCAACTATATTGATTGGAAGAGAAATTTAGACATTGTCCTAACTTCGGAAGAGTACAAGTATGTACTCCATGAAGTGTGCCCTGCCGAGCCCACGGCTGCCTCAACTGATGAGGAAAAACTGGCATATCGGAAGTGGAAAAAGGCTGATGAAATGGCTAGGTGTTATATTTTGGCTTCCATGTCAAATGTAATCCAAACCCAACATGAGCCAATGGACACTGCCTATGATATGATGTTTAACCTCAAGGAGATGTTTGGGGAGCAGGATCGTGCGGCTAGGCAAGAAGCCATGAGAGTCCTTATGTCGACTACTAAGTATGAAGGAACGCCCGTTGGGGAGCACGTTCTTAAGATGATGAGTTTGTTGAATGAACTTGAGGTCCTAGGAGCTTCTATTGATGCTGAGACGCAAGTCGACATCATACTCTAGTCTCTGACCCCTAGTTTTGAGCAGTTTCGTATGAGCTATAATATGGGTAAACTATCTTATACTCTTGCGCAACTCCTGACTGAACTAAAGGCGGCAGAGGGGATCTACAAGAAGGGCAAGTCTCAAGCGCTTGTAGCTACCAAGTCCAAAGTCTTTAAGCCTGGTGGAGGTAGGGGCAAGAAAAGGAAGCAAGCCTGGAAACCCAGTGGTGTCAAGAGGACTGCACCACGAGTGGGGGCTGCAAAGCCAAAGGGTAAGTGCTTTCGATGCAACAAGATGGGACACTGGAAGTCTGAATGTCCTCTCAGAGGTACGAATTTTTCTTTAGTCGTAAAAACATAGTCAGCGGTATTATCTACCAGAATTCTGGTGTGTAGATATGGAACCACTGACGGTATGTGCATTTCTTTAAATGCAGGGGTTCCAGAAAACCCGGCGACTTAGAGAAGAAGAATTCGAGTCTACATGGGCGAAGCTGTTGGGGTAGCAGCGGTTGCAGTGGAAGACATTTATCTGTTTTAAGTTTTCATTTCAGTTATTGCTTATGTACCCCTTTATTTTGAAAAAGAACTTCGTTCTGTTTTTCTTTATTAATGGATATTTTATTTCTTTAATCATTGGATGGTTTGGATAAGAAATAATGGTGATATTCATTATGGTACATTAGATAGCAATATGTGAATGATGAATCCTTAGTCTACCACGATGCAACAAACCGTTATGAATAACTTGTTTTACTTATTAGATGTATTTCTCCTGTCAATCATTATACTTGTGAATTCTTGAACTTGGTAGTATCTATTCAGAAGGGATTCAAAAAGGTCGAAATTGATTTATCAATTAAAGTTGGAGGAATGGACCTCCCGACCTAAGAATCGATCTTGAAAGATGATACAACTGAGTTAACCTTTCTGGATAAAGGATGGAATTCGGACAAGTATAGAAAATGATGATTAATGCGGTATGTGTAATTAGAGAAGGTACGAGTCATTCCTTCAAGAATACTCGAAGATGGATTAGAATACTTGATGTGCCATAAAGGCAGAGTGTTTTTCAACACAAAGCCACTATGGGGATCCTTCAAAGTATATCCATTTATAGCCTGCGACCTGATCGCAGAGGCTATCACCTATCTAAATAACACATAGCATAAATCAAAGACTGAGATTAAGTCTCAAGCGACTACACCATACACTGAAGTGTAGACATGGTGTGTCAGGATTGAGAAATGGGATTCTAATGGTAAAAGAACAAGTTTGTTCGGAACTACCTATGTTCTATGGATATTTCTGGACGCAACGGCACATTCTATGTGGTTGTAGAATATCCTAGAAGAACAAGTAATTGTATGTTCAATAGTACTACGAACCAGAAGGGTGTTCTCGCCCGGTTCATAGAGGAAAAACTATTAGATGAACTACAATGCCCTAATTGACAAAGTACTTTAAAATGAGGAAAGGGAAAGACTGAGAACCAGCCTGACCGAGTAGTAGTACACCACTAAACTGCACCTAATGTTGTTACTGTTATACACCGGAACGCCATTGCAGTGGGAGGTTGTTAAGCAACCAGAGATGTTCATAAGACTGGAGGAGTTTTGAACTCTGGATCCAGTATACATGAAATCGATCCCTAGGTCTGCATAGGAATTAGCGAAGAAGGTGTGTTAGAGACGTAATGGAAACAAAGGTGGTGTTTCTCGGAATTTTGTGTAGATAACACTTTGACATTGGCGACAATGGGAAAATGTTGTCAGACATAAAATAGAGGTTGTCTAAATAAATCGAGATACAAGATTGAGAAGAAGTTAGAGCATGTTCTTAAGATCTTATGATCTAGAGATAAGAACATTGTACTTCTCCTAGACATCTTGTACGATTAAGGTTTGTTTTAAACATGCATACTTCTGAGAAAGGTTATTGCCTTTCGGGAACAGAATATATCTATCTAAAGGTATGTGTTTCGAACACATGAAGGAGATAGATATGGACAAAGCAGTTTCCTGTACTTCAAGTATGGAAAGCTTTATAGATGCAATGTTGTAAAACAAGAACCTGATATCAACTATGCGGTTTGCGTAGTGGGAGGATATCAAAGTAATCTGGATAAGGGATGTTCGAATGCTGCAAGAGTACTTTCATAGTACTGGCTTGAGCAAGACGAAATCTTCTTAGATTACAGATTCTCAGATCCAAAAATCAGAGAAGGACCAGTGAAAGTCGATATCAGGCTATGTGTTTACTTTTAGAAAGAGGTGGAACCATGAAGTGAAAGAGTGATAAGCGGGACGCTTCTCAGACTCTCTCATAACCGAATAAGCAGCCTCAGAGGCAGCGGAAGTTTTGGTTAGGTTCCGGGATAACCTCTTGACTTGGATATGACTCTCAGTTTACCAAAGGCTATTGGATAGCGGTGCACGGTAAACTGGAAGAGGTCATAAGTCAAAAGTGATGTTAACACATAGAGCAAGTACCACCTGATACGAGTCATCGTCAGGGGAGACGACGTGGTAGTCACCAAGATAACTTCAGAGCGGCAACCTAGATTGCTCACTCACATAGTACTTCTCGCAAGTACACTTTAAAGCACGTGATGAGTATGGGAACCGGGAGTTTGGAGGAAATGACTAGACCTTAGTACAAGTGGGAGATTGTTGGAGTTGTGTACTTAATGTCTAGATTTAAGTAACGGTAAACTCCCGATCATAGCATTTAATCTATTTAATTAATAAACAATTATTTGCATTCAATTATATGCAAATCATAGTTCTGGATTTTATACGTTGTAGTTAGTATGGTGCTGCATGGGCGCACAGAAGATCATACTATCGGTTACTCGTATTTAATCGAACAGATGCTCACGACCTAGATGGACACGACCTAATCCATCGGTATAGTCGTTGTGTGAGAGAGAAAATAATTTATCTTAATTATTTTATCACACTTGTACACTTGGTGTATTGGGCGGATCAGCTTGAGACTCATCAATTAGGATTGCTCGGCGATAATTGATTTGAGACTCGGAGTATTTTATTCTTAATCCCTGAAACAATTGCGGGTGTGTATATTTAATATAAGTGACTTTGATTTACCAAAGGAATTAACCGATTTAATTATTGGGTTAATTACCGGTTAAGTTGGGTCACTATATTTTATATATGGCATGCCGTGAATTCTTGAAGGGGCAGTGTATCCCGGAAGGGTTGATAATATCCCCGAGATGAGTTCATAAGGAATTATTGTGTAAACATCATGAGTGGATTCGTTCCGCACAATAATAAAGGTTGAACGGTACTAGTCTCGGATATAAGAGATGAATATTATTTATTGAGCAATAAATAAATTTATTCATGGATATTTAAATCTTAAATACACGGAATAAATAATACTAAGATGGAGAAATATTATTTGATATAATATGGAATAATATTGGGAGTGCAATTTTATTTATATAGTGGAAAATAAATAAAATTAATATTGATAAGAATTAATGGATTTGGGTTGGACCCAATTTAATTTTCAATATTGAAGCCCAATATTTATTCTCCTTATGATCCCCTACGTAGCCTATATAAGCACTACATGGTCTTCACTTTTCAAGAGAGAGAATTAAGAAAACCTACGGAATTCATAAAGTCTTGAGAGTGAGGTAGATCTATAAAGTTCGATAGCTCGTGCTCACCCGACGTTCGGACGAAGTGCAAGGAATACGCGGGAAGATCACGAGGTCATCAACGATTCGTTTCTCCGTACAACGAATCAAGGTAATAATCGAGAAACCCCCTTCTATGATTATTTGTGCGTTGAATAATTGTGATGTATACATGAACGACGCGATCCGGGAAAACGACGAACCTCGGGGACGGGGATTCGAGATCCCCGGCGAGGATCGAGGGAGGCGGTCGAACCCTAGGGTTCGGACCGCCCCATCGCGCGACAAACGGCGTGCCCCGGCTGGACGCCGGGGACACACGATCGACTCCGGTCGATCGCCGGGGTGCCACGGGCTGGTGCCGTGGCGGACCCCAGCCGCCGTCGTCGGAGGCGCGAAGCCGCGGGAACCCTCGGCTGGAGCCGAGGGGTGCGATCGATCGCGAGGATCGATCGCGGGCTGCTGCGGGGTCACCCGTAGCCGCCTCGCATGAGCTACGGGTTCGCCCGCAGCGGATCATGCGAGGGCGATGCCCTCGCGGGCAGCGAGTCATCGTGACTCGCTGCGGGCTGCTACGAGCAGCCCCGGGGATGCATCGCGCATCCCCAGCGATCGTCCGTAGACGATCGCGAACCCCTCGTGGGGGTTCGGCTGGGCACACGGGGCCTTCGGGTCTCGATGGATTAGGAAAAGAATTAATTTAAATTAATTTTATTTTCTATTGATTTATTTCCTTCATGGAAATATTCATAGATTAGAAATTTAATTAATTTTGTACTAAATTTATTTTTTCTATTTGATTATTCCTACTCATGGGAATATTCATGGATTAGGAATAAAAATAAATTTGAAAAGTAGTAGTCCTAATTCATTTATTTTATTTCCTTGTTCTATTATAGATATCTTCTAGAATATTCCAAGTTTTACTTGGATAGATTATTCTAGAAATTTAATAGAACTAGATAAGAAAATAAATAAATAAAAATATTAATGATATTTAATTTTATTTTTGATATATTCGATTGACTTAATTTTCGAATTAAGTAACTTTTGGATTAATTGAAAATAAATAGATTTAAATATTAGAGATTAATATTCTCGTCACATGGAGCATTCAAGAAACGAAGACTGAAGACTAGAAGATGCATATGAAGATAAAGCCATGATAGTCGGGGAAAAATAATTTCTCTAGCATTATTTTTGACTATGTGCTATGTGCTTTATTGCTTTCATGCATGCTTATGTGTTTAATTATGCATTAGATAGCATATCCCTTTGTTATAAAAAGCTAAGTGGGAGAGGGGATGGAAACATTCCCATGGTCTCCATTACTGTTCTCTTGGTGACTCTTATGGACTTTTGAAGTTCGTATAGATGTGTCATTGGAGGAGAATTCTTGTAATTCCTCTTACAAGAAACATTGATCAAGTTTATCAAACAATGCCTAATTTGTCTTTCTGAAACTGACTTCAAGTCGACTCATTCTCACCCCGGGGAGTGGAATGGAGCCAGAGCCACTTGGTCATGTAGAGGACACAAATTAGAGACTTTCGTGCCATTCTTTGATAGATGGGTCGTTTGTCTGCTCGGCTCCCTCATTCGTGAGAGATAGGGTTGTTCGCATGGTGAATCACTGGTTAGAAACTTCGAGTTTCACTTATGATTCTCCGCGTCTTGATTTACGAAAATCGAATGGATCTGGTAATTGGGAGTCAATTATAAAAGTCTCTTAGTGTCGTAAACGTCCACACCACGTGGCTTGCTGCACTGACGGATTTTGGATTAATTGATGTAGACAGTTGTAAGGAATTGTGAAGAGTTGTGAAGTTGTCGTAAACGTCCACACCACGTGGCTTGCGGTAATGTAGCAATTCCAAACGATTCACTTTGGTGCTGAGTAATGGTTTACACTTAGATACGCCTTGTAGTATTCCTCCCCACGAGGTTACGCTATAAGTGATGTATGACCAAAGAAAATCTAATTGCTAAATCATTTGGGTGGGTAAACGTCCACACCACGTGGCTTGCCTTACCTGATGGGATTTTAGATGTGATTAGTAATTTAATGATATTATTTAAGGGAGATAATATCGGATATTAAATTAATTGTTTGTTTAAATGTGCTTATAGGTTTAGAGAATAGCTATGAACCCACTTTCTATGATACTCAAGGAGCATAAGCTCACTGGCACCAACTATATTGATTGGAAGAGAAATTTAGACATTGTCCTAACTTCGGAAGAGTACAAGTATGTACTCCATGAAGTGTGCCCTGCCGAGCCCACGGCTGCCTCAACTGATGAGGAAAAACTGGCATATCGGAAGTGGAAAAAGGCTGATGAAATGGCTAGGTGTTATATTTTGGCTTCCATGTCAAATGTACTCCAAACCCAACATGAGCCAATGGACACTGCCTATGATATGATGTTTAACCTCAAGGAGATGTTTGGGGAGCAGGATCGTGCGGCTAGGCAAGAAGCCATGAGAGTCCTCATGTCGACCACTCAATCTGAAGGAACGCCCGTAGGGGAGCACGTTCTTAAGATGATGAGTTTGTTGAATGAACTTGAGGTCCTAGGAGCTTCTATTGATGCTGAGACGCAAGTCGACATCATACTCCAGTCTCTGGCCCCTAGTTTTGAGCAGTTTCGTATGAGCTATAATATGGGTAAACTATCTTATACTCTTGCGCAACTCCTGACTGAACTAAAGGCGGCAGAGGGGATCTACAAGAAGGGCAAGTCTCAAGCGCTTGTAGCTACCAAGTCCAAAGGCTTTAAGCCTGGTGGAGGTAGGGGCAAGAAAAGGAAGTAAGCCTGGAAACCCAGTGGTGTCAAGAGGACTGCACCACGAGTGGGGGCTGCAAAGCCAAAGGGTAAGTGCTTCCGATGCAACAAGATGGGACACTGGAAGTCTGAATGTCCTCTCAGAGGTACGAATTTTTCTTTAGTCGTAAAAACATAGTCAGCGGTATTATCTACCAGAATTCTGGTGTGTAGATATGGAACCACTGACGGTATGTGCATTTCTTTAAATGCAGGGGTTCCAGAAAACCCGGCGACTTAGAGAAGAAGAGTTCGAGTCTACATGGGCGAAGCTGTTGGGGTAGCAGCGGTTGCAGTGGAAGACATTTATCTGTTTTAAGTTTTCATTTCAGTTATTGCTTATGTACCCCTTTATTCTGAAAAGAACTTCGTTCTGTTTTTCTTTATTAATGGATATTTTATTTCTTTAATCATTGGATGGTTTGGATAAGAAATAATGGTGATATTCATTATGGTACATTAGATAGCAATATGTGAATGATGAATCCTTAGTCTACCACGATGCAGCAAACCGTTATGTATAACTTGTTTTACTTATTAGATGTATTTCTCTTGTCAATCATTATACTTGTGAATTCTTGAACTTGGTAGTATCTATTCAAACGGGATTCAAAAGGTCGAAATTGATTTGATCAATTATAGTTGGAGGAATGGACCTCCCGACCTAAGAATCGATCTTGAAAGATGATACAACTGAGTTAACCTTTCTGGATAAAGGATGGAATTCGGACAAGTATAGAAAATGATGATTAATGCGGTATGTGTAATTAGAGAAGGTACGAGTCATTCCTTCAAGAATACTCGAAGATGGATTAGAATACTTGATGTGCCATAAAGGCAGAGTGTTTTTCAACACAAAGCCACTATGGGGATCCTTCAATGTATATCCATTTATAGCCTGCGACCTGATCGCGGAGGCTATCACCTATCTAAATAACACATAGCATAAATCAAAGACTGAGATTAAGTCTCAAGCGACTACACCATACACTGAAGTGTAGACATGGTGTGTCAGGATTGAGAAATGGGATTCTAATGGTAAAAGAACAAGTTTGTTCGGAACTACCTATGTTCTATGGATATTTCTGGACGCAACGGCACATTCTATGTGGTTGTAGAATATCCTAGAAGAACAAGTAATTGTATGTTCAATAGTACTACGAACCAGAAGGGTGTTCTCGCCCGGTTCATAGAGGAAAAACTATTAGATGAACTACAATGCCCTAATTGACAAAGTACTTTAAAATGAGGAAAGGGAAAGACTGAGAACCAGCCTGACCGAGTAGTAGTACACCACTAACTGCACCTAATGTTGTTACTGTTATACACCGGGACGCCATTGCAGTGGGAGGTTGTTAAGCAACTAGAGATGTTCATAAGACTGGAGGAGTTTTGAACTCTGGATCCAGTATACATGAAATCGATCCCTAGGTCTGCATAGGAATTAGCGAAGAAGGTGTGTTAGAGACGTAATGGAAACAAAGGTGGTGTTTCTCGGAATTTTGTGTAGATAACACTTTGACATTGGCGACAATGTGAAAATGTTGTCAGACATAAAATAGAGGTTGTCTAAATAAATCGAGATATAAGATTGAGAAGAAGTTAGAGCATGTTCTTAAGATCTTATGATCTAGAGATAAGAACATTGTACTTCTCCTAGACATCTTGTACGATTAAGGTTTGTTTTAAACATGCATACTTCTGAGAAAGGTTATTGCCTTTCGGGAACAGAATACATCTATCTAAAGGTATGTGTTTCGAACACATGAAGGAGATAGATATAAACAAAGCAGTTATCTACACTTCGGGTGTAAAGAGCTTTGTAGATGCAATGTTGTAAAACAAGAACCTGATATCAACTATGCGGTTTGCGTAGTGGGAGGATATCAAAGTAATCTGGATAAGGGATGTTCGAATGCTGCAAGAGTACTTTCATAGTACTGGCTTGAGCAAGACGAAATCTTCTTAGATTACAGATTCTCAGATCCAAAAATCAGAGAAGGACCAGTGAAAGTCGATATCAGGCTATGTGTTCACTTTTAGAAAGAGGTGGAACCATGAAGTGAAAGAGTGATAAGCGGGACGCTTCTCAGACTCTCTCATAACCGAATAGCAGCCTCAGAGGAAGCGGAAGTTTACCAAAGGCTATTAGATAGCGGTGCACGGTGAACTAGAAGAGGTCATAAGTCAAAAGTGATGTTAACACATAGAGCAAGTACCACCTGATACGAGTCATCGTCAAGGGAGACGACGTAGTAGTCACCAAGATAACTTCAGAGCGGCAACCTAGATTGCTCACTCACATAGTACTTCTCGGAAGTACACTTTAAAGCACGTGATGAATATGGGAACCGGGAGTTTGGAGGAAATGACTAGACCTTAGTACAAGTGGGAGATTGTTGGAGTTGTGTACTTAATGTCTAGATTTAAGTAACGGTAAACTCCCGATCATAGCATTTAATCTATTTAAATAATAAACAATTATTTGCATTTAATTATATGCAAATCATAGTTCTGGATTTTATACGTTGTAGTTAGTATGGTGCTGCATGGGCGCACAGAAGATCATACTATCGGTTACTCGTATTTAATCGAACAGTTGCTCACGACCTAGATGGACACGAACTAATCCATCGGTATAGTCGTTGTCTGAGAGAGAAAATAATTTATCTTAATTATTTTATCACACTTGTACACTTGGTGTATTGGGCGGATCAGCTTGAGACTCATCAATTAGGATTGCTCGGCGATAATTGATTTGAGACTCGGAGTATTTTATTCTTAATCCCTGAAACAATTGCGTGTGTGTATATTTAATATAAGTGACTTTGATTTACCAAAGGAATTAACCGATTTAATATTGGGTTAATTACCGGTTAAGTTGGGTCACTATATTTTATATATGGCATGCCGTGAATTATTGAAGGGGCAGTGTATCCCGGAAGGGTTGATAATATCCCCGAGATGAGTTCATAAGGAATTATTGTGTAAACCTCATGAGTGGATTCGTTCCGCACAATAATAAAGGTTGAACGGTACTAGTCTCGGATATAAGAGATGAATATTATTTATTGAGCAATAAATAAATTTATTCATGGATATTTAAATCTTAAATACACGGAATAAATAATACTAAGATGGAGAAATATTATTTGATATAATATGGAATAATATTGGGAGTGCAATTTTATTTATATAGTGGAAAATAAATAAAATTAATATTGATAAGAATTAATAGATTTGGGTTGGACCCAATTTAATTTTCAATATTGAAGCCCAATATTTATTCTCCTTATGATCCCCTACGTAGCCTATATAAGCACTACATGGTCTTCACTTTTCATAACTAAGAAAACCTACGGAATTCATAAAGTCTTGAGAGTGAGGTAGATCCATAAAGTTCGATAGCTCGTCGCCCACCCGACGTTCGGACGAAGTGCAAGGAATACGCGGGAAGATCACGAGGTCATCAACGATTCGTTTCTCCGTACAACGAATCAAGGTAATAATCGAGAAACCCCCTTCTATGATTATATGTGCGTTGAATAATTGTGATGTATACATGAACGACGCGATCCGGGAAAACGACGAACCTCGGGGACGGGGATTCGAGATCCCCGGCGAGGATCGAACGCGGCGGTCGAACCCTAGGGTTCGGACCGCCGGATGCGCGACGAGAGAGGGAGCCCCGGCTGGAGCCGGGGCACACGATCGAACCTAGGGTTCGATCGTCGGGGATCCGCCGTGGGCTGGTCCCACGGCGGGAGGATCCGCCGGCCCCCTCGTCGGAGGCGCGTGGAGCGGATACGGGAAACCCTCGGCCGAAGCCGAGGGATGCGATCGATCCTCGGATCGATCGCGGGTCAGCTGCGGGGTGACTCGCAGCGACCCCGTGCGTGCTACGGGTTCACCCGTAGCGGCTCGCACGGGGCTGACCCCGTGCGCTAGGGCAGCGAGTCATCGACTCGCTGCGGGGCTGCCGCGAGCAGCCCGGGGATCGCCCGTAGCGATCCCAGCGATCGTCCGTAGACGATCGCGAACCCCTCGTGGGGGTTCGGCTGGGCACACGGGGCCTTCGGGTCTCGATGGCGTTCGGTTGGGCCCCGGCTCGTGAGGTGGTTCGCGTTCGTGGATCCGACTCGTAGGAGAAAATCGGCTGGGGGCGGGCTGCGTGTCTTCGGGCGCGTAGTCTCCAAAGGTCGGACTCCTGCGGATGGGTCGGGGATCCAATCTTCGGTGATCGAGGGTTTTTGATCGGGTTATCGGTTCCGCAATTTTGATAGCCCGGGACATCGAATCCCAGCAAATGGTATCGATGACTCTGGCTCTACACAATAAATGGTATCAGAGCGTTCGGTTTCGTGTTCATGTATATGTTCGATTATTGTTCTACCTTGCAGGATTTCCGGCTATCATGGTTGGATTTAATTAATTGGTTTTTAATTAATAATCATGATTATTAAACTCTCGGACATGTCGAGATTCGTTTTGTGTGGTTGAATGGTTGTAATAGTAAAAATTCGGGGGTTGACCGAATTTAGGATTTATTATTACGCACTTTATTTTCCGGAAAATGTATAGGGTCGATTTCATGTATAGAATCGATACCGGAATTGTAATTTAAATTTTGTAATTTTAATTACGTTGGTTCGATGTTGAGACGATCGCCGGAAGACGAAGAAATGACGAGAAGACAAGGGCTTGGGATCGATCACATGATGGTGATCGACCCATGGCCTAGCCGGCGATGGCTAGGCGGCGGCGGCGCTCCTCCCGAGTGGCCGGCCGATCCATCAAGGTGGGGATGGTGTGGGGTCTCCCAATCCCATGCTATTCCTACAAAAATCTACTTTCCCAATTAATTCGGATTTTTCCTATTTGAGTACTTTCCTTTTGGAAACTCTCATGGATTAGGAAAAGAATTAATTTAAATTAATTTTATTTTCTATTGATTTATTTCCTTCATGGAAATATTCATAGATTAGAAATTTAATTAATTTAGTACTAAATTTATTTTTCCTATTTGATTATTCCTACTCAAGGGAATATTCATGGATTAGGAATAAAAATAAATTTGAAAAGTAGTAGCCCTAATTTATTTATTTTATTTCCTTGTTCTATTATAGATATCTTCTAGAATATTCCAAGTTTTACTTGGATAGATTATTCTAGAAATTTAATAGAACTAGATAGGAAAATAAATAAATAAAAATATTAATGATATTTAATTTTATTTTTGATATATTCGATTGACTTAATTTTCGAATTAAGTAACTTTTGGATTAATTGAAAATAAATAGATTTAAATATTAGAGATTAATATTCTCGTCACATGGAGCATTCAAGAAACGAAGACTGAAGACTAGAAGATGCATATGAAGATAAAGCCATGATAGTCGGGGAAATATAATTTCTCTAGCATTATTTTTGACTATGTGCTATGTGCTTTATTGCTTTCATGCATGCTTATGTGTTTAATTATGCATTAGATAGCGTATCCCTTTGTTATAAAAAGCTAAGTGGGAGAGGGGATGGAAACATTCCCATGGTCTCCATTACTGTTCTCTTGGTGACTCTTATGGACTTTTGAAGTTCGTATAGATGTGTCATTGGAGGAGAATTCTTGTAATTCCTCTTACAAGAAACATTGATCAAGTTTATCAAACAATGCCTAATTTGTCTTTCTGAAACTGACTTCAAGTCGACTCATTCTCACCCCGGGGAGTGGAATGGAGCCAGAGCCACTTGGTCATGTAGAGGACACAAATTAGAGACTTTCGTGCCATTCTTTGATAGATGGGTCGTTTGTCTGCTCGGCTCCCTCATTCGTGAGAGATAGGGTTGTTCGCATGGTGAATCACTGGTTAGAAACTTCGAGTTTCACTTATGATTCTCCGCGTCTTGATTTACGAAAATCGAATGGATCTGGTAATTGGGAGTCAATTATAAAAGTCTCTTAGTGAAGTAAACGTCCACACCACGTGGCTTGCTGCACTGACGGATTTTGGATTAATTGATGTAGACAGTTGTAAGGAATTGTGAAGAGTTGTGAAGTTGTCGTAAACGTCCACACCACGTGGCTTGCGGTAATGTAGCAATTCCAAACGATTCACTTTGGTGCTGAGTAATGGTTTACACTTAGATACGCCTTGTAGTATTCCTCCCCACGAGGTTACGCTATAAGTGATGTATGACCAAAGAAAATCTAATTGCTAAATCATTTGGGTGGGTAAACGTCCACACCACGTGGCTTGCCTTACCTGATGGGATTTTAGATGTGATTAGTAATTTAATGATATTATTTGAGGGAGATAATATCGGATATTAAATTAATTGTTTGTTTAAATGTGCTTATAGGTTTAGAGAATAGCTATGAACCCACTTTCTATGATACTCAAGGAGCATAAGCTCACTGGCACCAACTATATTGATTGGAAGAGAAATTTAGACATTGTCCTAACTTCGGAAGAGTACAAGTATGTACTCCATGAAGTGTGCCCTGCCGAGCCCACGGCTGCCTCAACTGATGAGGAAAAACTGGCATATCGGAAGTGGAAAAAGGCTGATGAAATGGCTAGGTGTTATATTTTGGCTTCCATGTCAAATGTACTCCAAACCCAACATGAGCCAATGGACACTGCCTATGATATGATGTTTAACCTCAAGGAGATGTTTGGGGAGCAAGATCGTGCGGCTAGGCAAGAAGCCATGAGAGTCCTCATGTCGACTACTCAGTCTGAAGGAACGCCCGTTGGGGAGCACGTTCTTAAGATGATGAGTTTTTTGAATGAACTTGAGGTCCTAGGAGCTTCTATTGATGGTGAGACGCAAGTCGACATCATACTCCAGTCTCTGACCCCTAGTTTTGAGCAGTTTCGTATGAGCTATAATATGGGTAAACTATCTTATACTCTTGCGCAACTCCTGACTGAACTAAAGGCGGCAGAGGGGATCTACAAGAAGGGCAAGTCTCAAGCGCTTGTAGCTACCAAGTTCAAAGGCTTTAAGCCTGGTGGAGGTAGGGGCAAGAAAAGGAAGCAAGCCTGGAAACCCAGTGGTGTCAAGAGGACTGCACCACGAGTGGGGGCTGCAAAGCCAAAGGGTAAGTGCTTCAGATGCAACAAGATGGGACACTGGAAGTCTGAATGTCCTCTCAGAGGTACGAATTTTTCTTTAGTCGTAAAAACATAGTCAGCGGTATTATCTACCAGAATTCTGGTGTGTAGATATGGAACCACTGACGGTATGTGCATTTCTTTAAATGCAGGGGTTCCAGAAAACCCGGCGACTTAGAGAAGAAGAGTTCGAGTCTACATGGGCGAAGCTGTTGGGGTAGCAGCGGTTGCAGTGGAAGACATTTATCTGTTTTAAGTTTTCATTTCAGTTATTGCTTATGTACCCCTTTATTTTGAAAAAGAACTTCGTTCTGTTTTTCTTTATTAATGGATATTTTATTTCTTTAATCATTGGATGGTTTGGATAAGAAATAATGGTGATATTCATTATGGTACATTAGATAGCAATATGTGAATGATGAATCCTTAGTCTACCACGATGCAACAAACCGTTATGTATAACTTGTTTTACTTATTAGATGTATTTCTCTTGTCAATCATTATACTTGTGAATTCTTGAACTTGGTAGTATCTATTCAAAAGGGATTCAAAAGGTCGAAATTGATTTGATCAATTATAGTTGGAGGAATGGACCTCCCGACCTAAGAATCGATCTTGAAAGATGATACAACTGAGTTAACCTTTCTGGATAAAGGATGGAATTCGGACAAGTATAGAAAATGATGATTAATGCGGTATGTGTAATTAGAGAAGGTACGAGTCATTCCTTCAAGAATACTCGCAGATGGAATACTTGATGTGCCATAAAGGCAGAGTGTTTTTCAACACAAAGCCACTATGGGGATCCTTCAAAGTATATCCATTTATAGCCTGCGACCTGATCGCGGAGGCCATCACCTATCTAAAAAAACACATAGCATAAATCAAAGAATGAGATTAAGTCTCAAGAGACTACACCATACACTGAAGTGTAGACATGGTGTGTCAGGAATAAGAAATGGGATTCTAATAGTAAAGGGACAAGTTTGTTCGGAACTACCTATGTTCTATGGATATTTCTGGATACAACGGCACATTCTATGTGGTTGTAGAATATCCTAGAAGAACAAGTAATTGTATGTTCAATAGTACTACGAACCAGAAGGGTGTTCTCGCCCGGTTCATAGAGGAAAAACTATTAGATGAACTACAATGCCCTAATTGACAAAGTACTTTAAAATGAGTAAAGGGAAAGACTGAGAACCAGCCTGACCGAGTAGTAGTACACCACTAACTGCACCTAATGTTGTTACTGTTATACACCGGGACGCCATTGCAGTGGGAGGTTGTTAAGCAACCAGAGATGTTCATAAGACTGGAGGAGTTTTGAACTCTGGATCCAGTATACATGAAATCGATCCCTAGGTCTGCATAGGATTTAGCGAAGAAGGTGTGTTAGAGACGTAATGGAAACAAAGGTGGTGTTTCTCGGAATATTGTGTAGATAACACTTTGACATTGGCGACAATGTGAAAATGTTGTCAGACATAAAATGGAGGTTGTCTAAATAAATCGAGATATAAGATTGAGAAGAAGTTAGAGCATGTTCTTAAGATCTTATGATCTAGAGATAAGAACATTGTACTTCTCCTAGACATCTTGTACGATTAAGGTTTGTTTTAAACATGCGTACTTCTGAGAAAGGTTATTGCCTTTCAAAAACAGAACAAACATCTATCTAAAGGTTATGTGTTCGAACACATGAAGGAGATAGATGAGGACAGAGCAGTTTCCTATACTTCAAGTATGGAAAGCTCTATAGATGCAATGTTGTAAAACAAGAACCTGATATCAACTATGCGGTTTGCGTAGTGGGAGGATATCAAAGTAATCTGGATAAGGGATGTTCGAATGCTGCAAGAGTACTTTCATAGTACTGGCTTGAGCAAGACGAAATCTTCTTAGATTACAGATTCTCAGATCCAAAAATCAGAGAAGGACCAGTGAAAGTCGATATCAGGCTATGTGTTCACTTTTAGAAAGAGGTGGAACCATGAAGTGAAAGAGTGATAAGCGGGACGCTTCTCAGACTCTCTCATAACCGAATAGCAGCCTCAGAGGCAGCGGAAGTTTTGGTTAGGTTCCGGGATAACCTCTTGACTTGGATATGACTCTTAGTTTACCAAAGGCTATTAGATAGCGGTGCACGGTGAACTAGAAGAGGTCATAAGTCAAAAGTGATGTCAACACATAGAGCAAGTACCACCTGATACGAATCATCGTCAGGGGAGACGACGTAGTAGTCACCAAGATAACTTCAGAGCGGCAACCTAGATTGCTCACTCACATAGTACTTCTCGGAAGTACACTTTAAAGCACGTGATGAGTATGGGAACCGGGAGTTTGGAGGAAATGACTAGACCTTAGTACAAGTGGGAGATTGTTGGAGTTGTGTACTTAATGTCTAGATTTAAGTAACGGTAAACTCCCGATCATAGCATTTAATCTATTTAATTAATAAACAATTATTTGCATTTAATTATATGCAAATCATGGTTCTGGATTTTATACGTTGTAGTTAGTATGGTGCTGCATGGGCGCACAGAAGATCATACTATCGGTTACTCGTATTTAATCGAACAGTTGCTCACGACCTAGATGGACACGAACTAATCCATCGGTATAGTCGTTGTGTGAGAGAGAAAATAATTTATCTTAATTATTTTATCACACTTGTACACTTGGTGTATTGGGCGGATCAATTGAGACTCATCAATTAGGATTGCTCGGCGATAATTGATTTGAGACTCGGAGTATTTTATTCTTAATCCCTGAAACAATTGCGGGTGTGTATATTTAATATAAGTGACTTTGATTTACCAAAGGAATTAACCGATTTAATTATTGGGTTAATTACCGGTTAAGTTGGGTCACTATATTTTATATATGGCATGCCGTGAATTCTTGAAGGGGCAGTGTATCCCGGAAGGGTTGATAATATCCCCGAGATGAGTTCATAAGGAATTATTGTGTAAACCTCATGAGTGGATTCGTTCCGCACAATAATAAAGGTTGAACGGTACTAGTCTCGGATATAAGAGATGAATATTATTTATTGGGCAATAAATAAATTTATTCATGGATATTTAAATCTTAAATACACGGAATAAATAATACTAAGATGGAGAAATATTATTTGATATAATATGGAATAATATTGGGAGTGCAATTTTATTTATATAGTGGAAAATAAATAAAATTAATATTGATAAGAATTAATAGATTTGGGTTGGACCCAATTTAATTTTCAATATTGAAGCCCAATATTTATTCTCCTTATGATCCCCTACGTAGCCTATATAAGCACTACATGGTCTTCACTTTTCACAACCTAAGTTACGCCAATCATAAAGTTCTGAGAGTGAGGAAGATCCATAAAGTTCGATAGCTCGTCGCCCACCCGACGTTCGAACGGAGTGCTAGGAATACGCGGGAAGATCACAAGGTCGTCAACCGATTTCGTTTCTCCGTACAACGAATCAAAGGTATAATCGAGAATCCCCCTTCTATGATTATATGTGCGTTGAATAATTGTGATGTATACATGAACGACGCGATCCGGGAAAACGACGAACCTCGGGGACGGGGATTCGAGATCCCCGGCGAGGATCGAACGCGACGGTCGAACCCTAGGGTTCGGACCGCCGCAATGCGCGACGAAGGGCGAGCCCCGGCTGGACGCCGGGGCATGCGATCGACTTCGGTCGATCGCCGAGGTGCCACGGGCTGGTGCCGTGGCGGACCTCAGCCGCCATCGTCGGAGGCGCGTGCCGCGCGAAGCCCTCGGCTGGAGCCGAGGGGCGATCGAGCCCGTGAGCTCGATCGCGGGCGTGCTACGGGATGTCCCGTAGCTGCCTCGTATGCGCTACGGGTTCACCCGTAGCGAGGCGTGCGAGGGCGACGCCCTCGCGAGCAGCGAGTCACGCGACTCGCTGCGGGGCTGCTACGAGCAGCCCCACGGATCGCTAGTAGCGATCCCAGCGATCGTCCGTAGACGATCGCGAACCCCTCGTGGGGGTTCGGCTGGGCACACGGGGCCTTCGGGTCTCGATGGCGTTCGGTCGGGCCCCGGCTCGTGAGGTGGTTCGCGTTCGTGGATCCGACTCGTAGGAGAAAATCGGCTGGGGGCGGGCTGCGTGTCTTCGGGCGCGTAGTCTCCAAAGGCCGGACTCCTGCGGATGAGTCGGGGATCCAATCTTTGGTGATCGAGGGTTTTTGATCGGGTTATCGGTTCCGCAATTTTGATAGCCCGGGACATCGAATCCCATCAAATGGTATCAGAGCTATTCTCTAAACCTATAAGCACATTTAAACAAACAATTAATTTAATATCCGATATTATCTCCCTTAAATAATATCATTAAATTACTAATCACATCTAAAATCCCATCAGGTAAGGCAAGCCACGTGGTGTGGACGTTTACCCACCCAAATGATTTAGCAATTAGATTTTCTTTGGTCATACATCACTTATAGCGTAACCTCGTGGGGAGGAATACTACAAGGCGTATCTAAGTGTAAACCATTACTCAGCACCAAAGTGAATCGTTTGGAATTGCTACATTACCGCAAGCCACGTGGTGTGGACGTTTACGACAACTTCACAACTCTTCACAATTCCTTACAACTGTCTACATCAATTAATCCAAAATCCGTCAGTGCAGCAAGCCACGTGGTGTGGACGTTTACTTCACTAAGAGACTTTTATAATTGACTCCCAATTACCAGATCCATTCGATTTTCGTAAATCAAGACGCGGAGAATCATAAGTGAAACTCGAAGTTTCTAACCAGTGATTCACCATGCGAACAACCCTATCTCTCACGAATGAGGGAGCCGAGCAGACAAACGACCCATCTATCAAAGAATGGCACGAAAGTCTCTAATTTGTGTCCTCTACATGACCAAGTGGCTCTGGCTCCATTCCACTCCCCGATTTGCTGTTGGGGTAGCAGCGGTTGCAGTGGAAGACATTTATCTGTTTTAAGTTTTCATTTCAGTTATTGCTTATGTACCCCTTTATTCTGAAAAGAACTTCGTTCTGTTTTTCTTTATTAATGGATATTTTATTTCTTTAATTATTGGATGGTTTGGATAAGAAATAATGGTAATATCCATTATGGTACATTAGATAGCGATATGTGAATGATGAATCCTTAGTCTACCACGATGCAACAAACCGTTATATATAACTTGTTTTACTTATTAGATGTATTTCTCTTGTCAATCATTATACTTGTGAATTCTTGAAGTTGGTAGTATCTATTCAAAAGGGATTCAAAAGGTCGAAATTGATTTGATCAATTATAGTTGGAGGAATGGACCTCCCGACCTAAGAATCGATCTTGAAAGATGATACAACTGAGTTAACCTTTCTGGATAAAGGATGGAATTCGGACAAGTATAGAAAATGATGATTAATGCGGTATGTGTAATTAGAGAAGGTACGAGTCGTTCTTCCAAGAATACTCGAAGATGGATTGGACTGCTTGCTGTGCCATAAATGCGGAGTGTTTTTCAACACAAAGCCATTATGGGGATCCTTCAAAGTATATCCATTGGGAGCCTGCGACTTGTTCGCGGAGGCTATCACCTATCTAAATAACACATAGCATAAATCAAAGATTGAGATTAAATCTCAAACGACTGCACCATACACTGATGTGTGGATATGGTGTGTCAGAAATGAGAAATGGGATTCTAATGGTAAAAGAACAAGTTTGTTCGGAACTACCTATGTTCTATGGATATTTCTGGACGCAACGGCACATTCTATGTGGTTGTAGAATATCCTAGAAGAACAAGTAATTGTATGTTCAATAGTACTACGAACCAGAAGGGTGTTCTCGCCCGGTTCATAGAGGAAAAACTATTAGATGAACTACAATGCCCTAATTGACAAAGTACTTTAAAATGAGGAAAGGGAAAGACTGAGAACCAGCCTGACCGAGTAGTAGTACACCACTAACTGCACCTAATGTTGTTACTGTTATACACCGGGACGCCATTGCAGTGGGAGGTTGTTAAGCAACTAGAGATGTTCATAAGACTGGAGGAGTTTTGAACTCTGGATCCAGTATACATGAAATCGATCCCTAGGTCTGCATAGGAATTAGCGAAGAAGGTGTGTTAGAGACGTAATGGAAACAAAGGTGGTGTTTCTCGGAATTTTGTGTAGATAACACTTTGACATTGGCGACAATGTGAAAATGTTGTCAGACATAAAATAGAGGTTGTCTAAATAAATCGAGATATAAGATTGAGAAGAAGTTAGAGCATGTTCTTAAGATCTTATGATCTAGAGATAAGAACATTGTACTTCTCCTAGACATCTTGTACGATTAAGGTTTGTTTTAAACATGCATACTTCTGAGAAAGGTTATTGCCTTTCGGGAACAGAATACATCTATCTAAAGGTATGTGTTTCGAACACATGAAGGAGATAGATATAAACAAAGCAGTTATCTACACTTCGGGTGTAAAGAGCGTTGTAGATGCAATGTTGTAAAACAAGAACCTGATATCAACTATGCGGTTTGCGTAGTGGGAGGATATCAAAGTAATCTGGATAAGGGATGTTCGAATGCTGCAAGAGTACTTTCATAGTACTGGCTTGAGCAAGACGAAATCTTCTTAGATTACAGATTCTCAGATCCAAAAATCAGAGAAGGACCAGTGAAAGTCGATATCAGGCTATGTGTTCACTTTTAGAAAGAGGTGGAACCATGAAGTGAAAGAGTGATAAGCGGGACGCTTCTCAGACTCTCTCCTAACCGAATAGCAGCCTCAGAGGCAGCGGAAGTTTTGGTTAGGTTCCGGGATAACCTCTTGACTTGGATATGACTCTTAGTTTACCAAAGGCTATTAGATAGCGGTGCACGGTGAACTAGAAGAGGTCATAAGTCAAAAGTGATGTTAACACATAGAGCAAGTACCACCTGATACGAGTCATCGTCAAGGGAGACGACGTAGTAGTCACCAAGATAACTTCAGAGCGGCAACCTAGATTGCTCACTCACATAGTACTTCTCGGAAGTACACTTTAAAGCACGTGATGAGTATGGGAACCGGGAGTTTGGAGGAAATGACTAGACCTTAGTACAAGTGGGAGATTGTTGGAGTTGTGTACTTAATGTCTAGATTTAAGTAACGGTAAACTCCCGATCATAGCATTTAATCTATTTAAATAATAAACAATTATTTGCATTTAATTATATGCAAATCATAGTTCTGGATTTTATACGTTGTAGTTAGTATGGTGCTGTATGGGCGCACAGAAGATCATACTATCGGTTACTCGTATTTAATTGAACAGTTGCTCACGACCTAGATGGACACGAACTAATCCATCGGTATAGTCGTTGTGTGAGAGAGAAAATAATTTATCTTAATTATTTTATCACACTTGTACACTTGGTGTATTGGGCGGATCAGCTTGAGACTCATCAATTAGGATTGCTCGGCGATAATTGATTTGAGACTCGGAGTATTTTATTCTTAATCCCTGAAACAATTGCGGGTGTGTATATTTAATATAAGTGACTTTGATTTACCAAAGGAATTAACCGATTTAATATTGGGTTAATTACCGGTTAAGTTGGGTCACTATATTTTATATATGGCATGCCGTGAATTCTTGAAGGGGCAGTGTATCCCGGAAGGGTTGATAATATCCCCGAGATGAGTTCATAAGGAATTATTGTGTAAACCTCATGAGTGGATTCGTTCCGCACAATAATAAAGGTTGAATGGTACTAGTCTCGGATATAAGAGATGAATATTATTTATTGAGCAATAAATAAATTTATTCATGGATATTTAAATCTTAAATACACGGAATAAATAATACTAAGATGGAGAAATATTATTTGATATAATATGGAATAATATTGGGAGTGCAATTTTATTTATATAGTGGAAAATAAATAAAATTAATATTGATAAGAATTAATAGATTTGGGTTGGACCCAATTTAATTTTCAATATTGAAGCCCAATATTTATTCTCCTTATGATCCCCTACGTAGCCTATATAAGCACTACATGGTCTTCACTTTTCATAACTAAGAAAACCTACGGAATTCATAAAGTCTTGAGAGTGAGGTAGATCCATAAAGTTCGATAGCTCGTCGCCCACCCGACGTTCGGACGAAGTGCAAGGAATACGCGGGAAGATCACGAGGTCATCAACGATTCGTTTCTCCGTTCAACGAATCAAGGTAATAATCGAGAAACCCCCTTCTATGATTATATGTGCGTTGAATAATTGTGATGTATACATGAACGACGCGATCCGGGAAAACGACGAACCTCGGGGACGGGGATTCGAGATCCCCGACGAGGATCGAACGCGGCGGTCGAACCCTAGGGTTCGGACCGCCGGATGCGCGACGAGAGAGGGAGCCCCGGCTGGAGCCGGGGCACACGATCGAACCTAGGGTTCGATCGTCGGGGATCCGCCGTGGGCTGGTGCCACGGCGGGAGGATCCGCCGGCCCCCTCGTCGGAGGCGCGTGGCGCGGATACGGGAAACCCTCGGCCGAAGCCGAGGGATGCGATCGATCCTCGGATCGATCGCGGGTCAGCTGCGGGGTGACTCGCAGCGACCCCGTGCGTGCTACGGGTTCACCCGTAGCGGCTCGCACGGGGCTGACCCCGTGCGCTAGGGCAGCGAGTCATCGACTCGCTGCGGGGCTGCCGCGAGCAGCCCGGGGATCGCCCGTAGCGATCCCAGCGATCGTCCGTAGACGATCGCGAACCTCTCGTGGGGGTTCGGCTGGGCACACGGGGCCTTCGGGTCTCGATGGCGTTCGGTCGGGCCCCGGCTCGTGAGGTGGTTCGCGTTCGTGGATCCGACTCGTAGGAGAAAATCGGCTGGGGGCGGGCTGCGTGTCTTCGGGCGCGTAGTCTCCAAAGGTCGGACTCCTGCGGATGAGTCGGGGATCCAATCTTCGGTGATCGAGGGTTTTTGATCGGGTTATCGGTTCCGCAATTTTGATAGCTCGGGACATCGAATCCCAGCAAATGGTATCAGAGCGTTGATAATAAGCACATAAAACAAACAAACAATTTAATATCCGATATTATCTCCCTCAAATAATATCATTAAATCACTAATCACATCTAAAATCCCATCAGCTTTGGAAAGACAAATTAGGCATTGTTTGATAAACTTAATCAATGTTTCTCGTAAGAGGAATTACAAGAACTCTCCTCCAATAACTTATCTATATAAACTTCAAAAGTTTATAAAAGTCACCAAGAGAGCAGCAATGGAGACCATGGGTATGTTTCCATACCCTCTCCCACTTAGCTTTTTACAATAAAGGGATACGCTATCTAGTGCATAAAAGTAAACACATATAGCATGCATACATGTAATAAAGCACATAGTATTATCACATAGTCAAAATAATACTAGAATATTATTTTCCGACTATTATGGCTTCATCACATCCCCGTACGCATCTTCTAGTCTTCAGTCTTCGTTTCTTGAATGCTCCATGTGACGAGAATATTAATGTCCAATATTTAAATCTATTTATTTTTCAATTAATCCAAAAGTTACTTAATTCGAAAATTAAGTCAATTGAATATATCAAAAATAAAATTAAATATTATTAATATTTTTTATTTATTTTATTTTCTTTTTCCACTTCATTAAATCTCTAGAATAATCTATCCAAGATCCTCTTGGAATATTCTAGATGATATCCATAATGAAATAAAGAAATAAAATAATTTAGGACTCTTATACTTTTCCAAATTTATTTTATTCCTAATCCATGAATATTCCCATGAGTAGGAATAATCAAATAGGAAAAATAAATTTAGTACTAAATTAATTCTTTTTCTATTTTTCTAGAATATTCCATAAAGAAATAATCAAAATAGGAAATAATGAATTAATTAGGAAAGTATATTTCCGGTAGGAGTAGCCCGGGTTGGGGAACCCCGAACCACCCCCACCACGTCCGACCGCCGCCAAGGGCACGCCGCCGCCGCCCAGCCCACGCGCCACCACCACTGGTGGTCGGCGTGGCCGAGACTCCCACGGACAGCCCGCCTAGGGCCGCGGGTCGATCGATCCCCTCGGGATCGATCATGGGGATTGATCGATCCCGGTCCTTCGTCTCCTCGTCACTCCGTCTTCTCCGGCGGTCTTTGATACGTCGATCCAATCGTAAAATAAATTTACAAAAATAAATTACAATTCCGGTATCGATTCTATACACGAAATCGACCCTATACATTTTCCGGAAAAACAACGAACATAATAATAAATCCTAAATTCGGTCAACCCCCGAATTTTTACTATTACAAGCATTCACCACCAAAAACGAATCTCGACATGTCCGAGAGTTTAATAAAACCAACAATCACATGACAAAATAATTAAACGAATAATCATCAAGCCATAATAGTCAGAAACCCTGCAAGGTAGAACAATTTTATCGAAAATACCGCGAACGTAAACCACTCTCTGATACCAATTGTTGGAATTCGTTATCCCGGGTCATCAAAATTGCGGAACCGATAACCCGAACGAACCCTTCGCCGGAGATCATACGAACGCCGACTCATCCGCCGGAGTCCGGGCTTTGGAGATCACGCGCCCGAAGGCACGCAATCCGCCCCCACCCGAACCCCCGCGAGCCGGGGTTCGCACGATCAAGATGATCGATCGCACGCCGGCGATCGATCGGGGTGGGGCTGTTCGACAGCCCCCCCGCGGCGGGTCCGGCGACCCGCCACCACCAGGAGGCCCCCGCCTTCACGGCGGGGTAGGGCACGGCTCCAGCACGTGCCCAGCGATCGACCCTCGTGGTCGATCGCACACCCTCGGTCGAACCGAGGGTTCGGCCCCCGTCGCCCCCGTACCGAAACCCTAGCCCGGGCGATCGCCTGTGGTCCGGTGGCTTCGCCACCACCACGCGATCGTCCCCCGTTCATAGTTTCATGCTTCGGATCTTTGTTCTACGGTATTCTCGATAAAAACAAATCGAACAATTAACAAGTTAGTTGAGAATTGTACCTACGATTCGTTGTTCGGAGAAACGAAATCGATGACCTCGTGACCTTCCCGCGTATTCCTTGCACTCCGTTCGAACGTCGGGTGGGCGACGAGCTATCGAACTTATGGATCCTCTTCACTCTCAGAACTTTATTGTTGGCGTAACGTAGGTTAGTAAAAGTGAAGACCATGTAGTGCTTTTATAGGCTACGAAGGGGATCAAAAGGAGAATAAATATTGGGCTTCAATATTGAAAATTAAATTGGGTCCAACCCAAATCCATTAATTCTTATCAATATTAATTTTATTTATTTTCCACTATATAAATAAAATTGCACTCCCAATATTATTCATATTATATCAAATAATATTTCTCCAACTTAGTATTATTTATTCCGTGTATTTAAGATTTAAATATCCATGAATAAAATTTATTTATTGCTTAATAAATTTATTCATCTCTTATATCCGAGAATAGTACCACTCAACCTTATTTATTATGCGGAATTAAATCCACTCGCGAGGTTTACATAATAAATACTTATGAGCTCATCTCGGGGATATTATCAACCCTTACGGGATACACTGCCCCTTCAAGAATTCACGGCATGCCATATATAAAATATAGTGACCCAACTTAACCGGTAATTAACCCAATAATTAAATCGGTTAATTCCTTTGGTAAATCAAAGTCACTTATATTAAATATACACACCCGCAATTGTTTCAGGGATTAAGAATAAAATACTCCGAGTCTCAAATCAATTATCGCCGAGCAATCCTAATTGATGAGTCTCGATCGATCCGCTCAATACACCAAGTGTACAAGTGTGATAAAATAATTAAGATAAATTATTTTCTCTCTCACACAACGACTATACCGATGGATTGGTCCGTGTCCATCTAGGTCGTGAGCAACTGTTCGATTAAATACGAGTAACCGATAGTATGATCTTCTGTGTGCCCATGCAACACCATACTAACTACAACGTATAAAATCCAGGACTATAATTTGCATGTATTTAATTAACAATAATTAAAAGCAAATGAATGTTTGTAATTAATAGGTAAATGAAAGTGCATACAGAGTTCAGAATACTCAAATCTAGACATTAAGTATACTACTCCATCAATCTCCCACTTATACTAAGGTCTAGTCTTATCCTCCAAACTTCTGGCTCCCAAACCCTCCAAGTGCTTGAAATAAACTTCCTTAGGAAGTATCTTGGTGAAAGGGTCCGCTAGGTTGTCCTCCGAAGCTATCTTGGTGACTATCGCATCGCCCCTCTTGACGATGTCTCGAATCAGGTGGTACTTGCGCTCTATGTGTTTCATAGCACTATGGGACCGTGGTTCCTTACTGTTTGCCACTGCACCGCTATTATCACAATAAATTGTCATAGCCTTGGGCAAACTCGGAATCACATCTAAGTCCTGGAGGAAATTAAGGAACCAAACTGACTCTTTCGCTGCCTCTGAGGCTGCAACGTATTCAGCTTCCATTGTAGAGTCTGAAATGCACTTTTGCTTAACACTCCTCCATGATACGGCTCCACCTCCCATAGTGTACACATAGCCTGATGTCGACTTTCGCCGGTCCTTATCAGCTTGGAAATCCGAATCCGTATAACCCAAAGGAATCAGATTGTCTGCCCCGTAACTTAGAACATAATCCTTAGTATTTCGCAAATACTTGAAAATGCTCTTTACGGCAGTCCAATGAGCCTTTCCAGGGTTACTCTGATATGACTCTCAGTTTACCAAAGGCTATTGGATAGCGGTGCACGGTAAACTGGAAGAGGTCATAAGTCAAAAGTGATGTTAACACATAGAGCAAGTACCACCTGATACGAGTCATCGTCAGGGGAGACGACGTGGTAGTCACCAAGATAACTTCAGAGCGGCAACCTAGATTGCTCACTCACATAGTACTTCTCGCAAGTACACTTTAAAGCACGTGATGAGTATGGGAACCGGGAGTTTGGAGGAAATGACTAGACCTTAGTACAAGTGGGAGATTGTTGGAGTTGTGTACTTAATGTCTAGATTTAAGTAACGGTAAACTCCCGATCATAGCATTTAATCTATTTAATTAATAAACAATTATTTGCATTCAATTATATGCAAATCATAGTTCTGGATTTTATACGTTGTAGTTAGTATGGTGCTGCATGGGCGCACAGAAGATCATACTATCGGTTACTCGTATTTAATCGAACAGATGCTCACGACCTAGATGGACACGAACTAATCCATCGGTATAGTCGTTGTGTGAGAGAGAAAATAATTTATCTTAATTATTTTATCACACTTGTACACTTGGTGTATTGGGCGGATCAGCTTGAGACTCATCAATTAGGATTGCTCGGCGATAATTGATTTGAGACTCAGAGTATTTTATTCTTAATCCCTGAAACAATTGCGGGTGTGTATATTTAATATAAGTGACTTTGATTTACCAAAGGAATTAACCGATTTAATTATTGGGTTAATTACCGGTTAAGTTGGGTCACTATATTTTATATATGGCATGCCGTGAATTCTTGAAGGGGCAGTGTATCCCGGAAGGGTTGATAATATCCCCGAGATGAGTTCATAAGGAATTATTGTGTAAACCTCATGAGTGGATTCGTTCCGCACAATAATAAAGGTTGAACGGTACTAGTCTCGGATATAAGAGATGAATATTATTTATTGGGCAATAAATAAATTTATTCATGGATATTTAAATCTTAAATACACGGAATAAATAATACTAAGATGGAGAAATATTATTTGATATAATATGGAATAATATTGGGAGTGCAATTTTATTTATATAGTGGAAAATAAATAAAATTAATATTGATAAGAATTAATAGATTTGGGTTGGACCCAATTTAATTTTCAATATTGAAGCCCAATATTTATTCTCCTTATGATCCCCTACGTAGCCTATATAAGCACTACATGGTCTTCACTTTTAACAACCTAAGTTACGCCAATCATAAAGTTCTGAGAGTGAGGAAGATCCATAGGAATCCGATAGATCGTCGCCCACACGACGTTCGGACGAGGTGCAAGGAATACGTAGGAAGATCGCAAGGTCGTCAACCGAATTCGTTTCTCCGTACAACGATTCGAGGTAATAATCGAGAACCCCCTTCTATGATTATTTGTGCGTTGAATAATTGTGATGTATACATGAACGACGCGATCCGGGAAAACGACGAACCTCGGGGACGGGGATTCGAGATCCCCGGCGAGGATCGAAGGGGCGGCCGAACCCTAGGGTTCGGACCGCCGCGACGCGCGACAAGGGGACGAGCCCCGGCTGGACGCCGGGGCATGGGATCGACTTCGGTCGATCCCCGGGGTGCCACGGGCTGGTGCCGTGGCGGACCCCAGCCCCCTCGTCGGAGGCGCGTGGCGCGAGGAGCCCTCGGCTGGAGCCGAGGGGTGCGATCGATCCTCGGATCGATCGCGGGCAAGCTGCGGGTTCACCCGCAGCGACCCCGTACGTGCTGCGGGTTCGCCCGCAGCGGATGCGTACGGGGCTCGGCCCTCGCGAGCAGCGAGTCACGCGACTCGCTGCGGGGCTGCTACGAGCAGCCCCGGGGATCGCTGGTAGCGATCCCAGCGATCGTCCGTAGACGATCGCGAACCCCTCGTGGGGGTTCGGCTGGGCACACGGGGCCTTCGGGTCTCGATGGCGTTCGGTTGGACCCCGGCTCGTGAGGTGGTTCGCGTTCGTGGATCCGACTCGTAGGAGAAAATCGGCTGGGGGCGGGCTGCGTGTCTTCGGGCATGTAGTCTCCAAAGGTCGGACTCCTGCGGATGAGTCGGGGATCCAATCTTCGGTGATCGAGGGTTTTTGATCGGGTTATCGTTTCCGCAATTTTGATAGCCCGGGATATTAATTATGCATTAATTATTCTAATAGATTTAAATATTAGAGATTAATATTCTCGTCACATGGAGCATTCAAGAAACGAAGACTGAAGACTAGAAGATGCATATGAAGATAAAGCCATGATAGTCGGGGAAAAATAATTTCTCTAGCATTATTTTTGACTATGTGCTATGTGCTTTATTGCTTTCATGCATGCTTATGTGTTTAATTATGCATTAGATAGCGTATCCCTTTGTTATAAAAAGCTAAGTGGGAGAGGGGATGGAAACATTCCCATGGTCTCCATTACTGTTCTCTTGGTGACTCTTATGGACTTTTGAAGTTCGTATAGATGTGTCATTGGAGGAGAATTCTTGTAATTCCTCTTACAAGAAACATTGATCAAGTTTATCAAACAATGCCTAATTTGTCTTTCTGAAACTGACTTCAAGTCGACTCATTCTCACCCCGGGGAGTGGAATGGAGCCAGAGCCACTTGGTCATGTAGAGGACACAAATTAGAGACTTTCGTGCCATTCTTTGATAGATGGGTCGTTTGTCTGCTCGGCTCCCTCATTCGTGAGAGATAGGGTTGTTCGCATGGTGAATCACTGGTTAGAAACTTCGAGTTTCACTTATGATTCTCCGCGTCTTGATTTACGAAAATCGAATGGATCTGGTAATTGGGAGTCAATTATAAAAGTCTCTTAGTGAAGTAAACGTCCACACCACGTGGCTTGCTGCACTGACGGATTTTGGATTAATTGATGTAGACAGTTGTAAGGAATTGTGAAGAGTTGTGAAGTTGTCGTAAACGTCCACACCACGTGGCTTGCGGTAATGTAGCAATTCCAAACGATTCACTTTGGTGCTGAGTAATGGTTTACACTTAGATACGCCTTGTAGTATTCCTCCCCACGAGGTTACGCTATAAGTGATGTATGACCAAAGAAAATCTAATTGCTAAATCATTTGGGTGGGTAAACGTCCACACCACGTGACTTGCCTTACCTGATGGGATTTTAGATGTGATTAGTAATTTAATGATATTATTTGAGGGAGATAATATCGGATATTAAATTAATTGTTTGTTTAAATGTGCTTATAGGTTTAGAGAATAGCTATGAACCCACTTTCTATGATACTCAAGGAGCATAAGCTCACTGGCACCAACTATATTGATTGGAAGAGAAATTTAGACATTGTCCTAACTTCGGAAGAGTACAAGTATGTACTCCATGAAGTGTGCCCTGCCGAGCCCACGGCTGCCTCAACTGATGAGGAAAAACTGGCATATCGGAAGTGGAAAAAGGCTGATGAAATGGCTAGGTGTTATATTTTGGCTTCCATGTCAAATGTACTCCAAACCCAACATGAGCCAATGGACACTGCCTATGATATGATGTTTAACCTCAAGGAGATGTTTGGGGAGCAGGATCGTGCGGCTAGGCAAGAAGCCATGAGAGTCCTCATGTCGACTACTCAATCTGAAGGAACGCCCGTAGGGGAGCACGTTCTTAAGATGATGAGTTTGTTGAATGAACTTGAGGTCCTAGGAGCTTCTATTGATGCTGAGACGCAAGTCGACATCATACTCCAGTCTCTGGCCCCTAGTTTTGAGCAGTTTCGTATGAGCTATAATATGGGTAAACTATCTTATACTCTTGCGCAACTCCTGACTGAACTAAAGGCGGCAGAGGGGATCTACAAGAAGGGCAAGTCTCAAGCGCTTGTAGCTACCAAGTCCAAAGGCTTTAAGCCTGATGGAGGTAGGGGCAAGAAAAGGAAGCAAGCCTGGAAACCCAGTGGTGTCAAGAGGACTGCACCACGAGTGGGGGCTGCAAAGCCAAAGGGTAAGTGCTTCCGATGCAACAAGATGGGACACTGGAAGTCTGAATGTCCTCTCAGAGGTACGAATTTTTCTTTAGTCGTAAAAACATAGTCAGCGGTATTATCTACCATAATTCTGGTGTGTAGATATGGAACCACTGACGGTATGTGCATTTCTTTAAATGCAGGGGTTCCAGAAAACCCGGCGACTTAGAGAAGAAGAATTCGAGTCTACATGGGCGAAGCTGTTGGGGTAGCAGCGGTTGCAGTGGAAGACATTTATCTGTTTTAAGTTTTCATTTCAGTTATTGCTTATGTACCCCTTTATTTTGAAAAAGAACTTCGTTCTGTTTTTCTTTATTAATGGATATTTTATTTCTTTAATCATTGGATGGTTTGGATAAGAAATAATGGTGATATTCATTATGGTACATTAGATAGCAATATGTGAATGATGAATCCTTAGTCTACCACGATGCAACAAACCGTTATGAATAACTTGTTTTACTTATTAGATGTATTTCTCCTGTCAATCATTATACTTGTGAATTCTTGAACTTGGTAGTATCTATTCAAAAGGGATTCAAAAAGGTCGAAATTGATTTATCAATTAAAGTTGGAGGAATGGACCTCCCGACCTAAGAATCGATCTTGAAAGATGATACAACTGAGTTAACCTTTCTGGATAAAGGATGGAATTCGGACAAGTATAGAAAATGATGATTAATGCGGTATGTGTAATTAGAGAAGGTACGAGTCATTCCTTCAAGAATACTCGAAGATGGATTAGAATACTTGATGTGCCATAAAGGCAGAGTGTTTTTCAACACAAAGCCACTATGGGGATCCTTCAAAGTATATCCATTTATAGCCTGCGACCTGATCGCGGAGGCTATCACCTATCTAAATAACACATAGCATAAATCAAAGACTGAGATTAAGTCTCAAGCGACTACACCATACACTGAAGTGTAGACATGGTGTGTTAGGATTGAGAAATGGGATTCTAATGGTAAAAGAACAAGTTTGTTCGGAACTACCTATGTTCTATGGATATTTCTGGACGCAAAGGCACATTCTATGTGGTTGTAGAATATCCTAGAAGAACAAGTAATTGTATGTTCAATAGTACTACGAACCAGAAGGGTGTTCTCGCCCGGTTCATAGAGGAAAAACTATTAGATGAACTACAATGCCCTAATTGACAAAGTACTTTAAAATGAGGAAAGGGAAAGACTGAGAACCAGCCTGACCGAGTAGTAGTACACCACTAAACTGCACCTAATGTTGTTACTGTTATACACCGGAACGCCATTGCAGTGGGAGGTTGTTAAGCAACCAGAGATGTTCATAAGACTGGAGGAGTTTTGAACTCTGGATCCAGTATACATGAAATCGATCCCTAGGTCTGCATAGGAATTAGCGAAGAAGGTGTGTTAGAGACGTAATGGAAACAAAGGTGGTGTTTCTCGGAATTTTGTGTAGATAACACTTTGACATTGGCGACAATGGGAAAATGTTGTCAGACATAAAATAGAGGTTGTCTAAATAAATCGAGATACAAGATTGAGAAGAAGTTAGAGCATGTTCTTAAGATCTTATGATCTAGAGATAAGAACATTGTACTTCTCCTAGACATCTTGTACGATTAAGGTTTGTTTTAAACATGCATACTTCTGAGAAAGGTTATTGCCTTTCGGGAACAGAATATATCTATCTAAAGGTATGTGTTTCGAACACATGAAGGAGATAGATATGGACAAAGCAGTTTCCTGTACTTCAAGTATGGAAAGCTTTATAGATGCAATGTTGTAAAACAAGAACCTGATATCAACTATGCGGTTTGCGTAGTGGGAGGATATCAAAGTAATCTGGATAAGGGATGTTCGAATGCTGCAAGAGTACTTTCATAGTACTGGCTTGAGCAAGACGAAATCTTCTTAGATTACAGATTCTTAGATCCAAAAATCAGAGAAGGACCAGTGAAAGTCGATATCAGGCTATGTGTTCACTTTTAGAAAGAGGTGGAACCATGAAGTGAAAGAGTGATAAGCGGGACGCTTCTCAGACTCTCTCATAACCGAATAAGCAGCCTCAGAGGCAGCGGAAGTTTTGGTTAGGTTCCGGGATAACCTCTTGACTTGGATATGACTCTCAGTTTACCAAAGGCTATTGGATAGCGGTGCACGGTAAACTGGAAGAGGTCATAAGTCAAAAGTGATGTTAACACATAGAGCAAGTACCACCTGATACGAGTCATCGTCAGGGGAGACGACGTGGTAGTCACCAAGATAACTTCAGAGCGGCAACCTAGATTGCTCACTCACATAGTACTTCTCGCAAGTACACTTTAAAGCACGTGATGAGTATGGGAACCGGGAGTTTGGAGGAAATGACTAGACCTTAGTACAAGTGGGAGATTGTTGGAGTTGTGTACTTAATGTCTAGATTTAAGTAACGGTAAACTCCCGATCATAGCATTTAATCTATTTAATTAATAAACAATTATTTGCATTCAATTATATGCATATCATAGTTCTGGATTTTATACGTTGTAGTTAGTATGGTGCTGCATGGGCGCACAGAAGATCATACTATCGGTTACTCGTATTTAATCGAACAGATGCTCACGACCTAGATGGACACGAACTAATCCATCGGTATAGTCGTTGTGTGAGAGAGAAAATAATTTATCTTAATTATTTTATCACACTTGTACACTTGGTGTATTGGGCGGATCAGCTTGAGACTCATCAATTAGGATTGCTCGGCGATAATTGATTTGAGACTCGGAGTATTTTATTCTTAATCCCTGAAACAATTGCGGGTGTGTATATTTAATATAAGTGACTTTGATTTACCAAAGGAATTAACCGATTTAATTATTGGGTTAATTACCGGTTAAGTTGGGTCACTATATTTTATATATGGCATGCCGTGAATTCTTGAAGGGGCAGTGTATCCCGGAAGGGTTGATAATATCCCCGAGATGAGTTCATAAGGAATTATTGTGTAAACCTCATGAGTGGATTCGTTCCGCACAATAATAAAGGTTGAACGGTACTAGTCTCGGATATAAGAGATGAATATTATTTATTGAGCAATAAATAAATTTATTCATGGATATTTAAATCTTAAATACACGGAATAAATAATACTAAGATGGAGAAATATTATTTGATATAATCTGGAATAATATTGGGAGTGCAATTTTATTTATATAGTGGAAAATAAATAAAATTAATATTGATAAGAATTAATGGATTTGGGTTGGACCCAATTTAATTTTCAATATTGAAGCCCAATATTTATTCTCCTTATGATCCCCTACGTAGCCTATATAAGCACTACATGGTCTTCACTTTTCATAACTAAGAAAACCTACGGAATTGATAAAGTCTTGAGAATGAGGTAGATCCATAAAGTTCGATAGCTCGTCGCCCACCCGACGTTCGGACGAAGTGCAAGGAATACGCGGGAAGATCACGAGGTCATCAACGATTCGTTTCTCCGTACAACGAATCAAGGTAATAATCGAGAAACCCCCTTCTATGATTATATGTGCGTTGAATAATTGTGATGTATACATGAACGACGCGATCCGGGAAAACGACGAACCTCGGGGACGGGGATTCGAGATCCCCGGCGAGGATCGAACGCGGTGGTCGAACCCTAGGGTTCGGACCGCCGGATGCGCGACGAGAGAGGGAGCCCCGGCTGGAGCCGGGGCACACGATCGAACCTAGGGTTCGATCGTCGGGGATCCGCCGTGGGCTGGTGCCACGGCGGGAGGATCCGCCGGCCCCCTCGTCGGAGGCGCGTGGCGCGGATACGGGAAACCCTCGGCCGAAGCCGAGGGATGCGATCGATCCTCGGATCGATTGCGGGTCAGCTGCGGGGTGACTCGCAGCGACCCCGTGCGTGCTACGGGTTCACCCGTAGCGGCTCGCACGGGGCTGACCCCGTGCGCTAGGGCAGCGAGTCATCGACTCGCTGCGGGGCTGCCGCGAGCAGCCCGGGGATCGCCCGTAGCGATCCCAGCGATCGTCCGTAGACGATCGCGAACCCCTCGTGGAGCATTCATATTAATTGTTGGAGTTATGTACTTAATGTCTAGATTTGAGTATCGGTAAACTCCCTGTCATAGCATTTAACCTATTTAATTAATAAACAATTATTTGCATTTAATTAATTATGCAAAATATAGTTCTGGATTTTATACGTTGTAGTTAGTATGGTGTTGCATGGGCGCACAGAAGATCATACTATCGGTTACTCGTATTTAATCAAACAGTTGCTCACGACCTAGATGGACACGAACTAATCCATCGGTATAGTCGTCGTGTGAGAGAGAAAATAATTTATCTTAATTATTTTATCACACTTGTACACTTGGTGTATTGGGCGGATCAGCTTGAGATTTATTGATTAGGATTGCCTAAGATAATCAATTTAAGTCTCAGAGTATTTTATTCTTAATCCCCGATATTATTGCGGGTGTGTATATTTAATATAAGTGACTTTGATTTACCAAAGGAATTAACCGATTTAATTATTGGGTTAATTACCGGTTAAGTTGGGTCACTATATTTTATATATGGCATGCCGTGAATACTTGACGGGAAAGTGTATCCCGTAAGGGTTGATAATATCCCCGAGATGAGTTCATAAGGAATTATTATGTAAACCTTGCAGGTGGATTTAATCCGCATAATAATTAAGGTTGAATGGTACTATTCTCGGATACAAGAGATGAATAATATTTATTGAGCAATAAATAAATTTATTCATGGATATTTAAATCTTAAATACACAGAATATATAATACTACCGGAGAAATATTATTTGATATAATATGGAATAATATTGGGAGTGCAATTTTATTTATATAGTGGAAAATAAATAAAATTTAATATTGATAAGGATTAATGGATTTGGGTTGGACCCAATTTAATCTTCAATATTTAGAAGCCCAATATTTATTCTCCTTATGATCCCCTACGTAGCCTATATAAGCACTACATGGTCTTCACTTTTTCATAACTAAGAGAGAACCTAAGTTATGCCAATCATAAAGTTTTGAGAGTGAAGGAGATCCATAAGGTGTTCGATAGATCGTCGCCCACACGACGTTCGGACAAGGTGCAAGGAATACGTGGGAAGATCGCAAGGTCATCAAAGGTGTTTGATTTCGTTTCTCCGTACAACGAATCGAAGGTAAAAATCATAAACCCTCTTTTATGATTTCGTGTGAATTAATTGTAGTATATACATGAACGCACGATCCGGGTAAACGTACGAACTTCGGGGACGGGGATTCGAGATCCCCGGCGAAGATCGAAGGACCCTCGGCTTGGAGCCGAGGGGGCGATCGAACCCTAGGGTTCGATCGCGGCGCGCGGACGAGGGAGCCCCGGCTGGACCGCCGGGGCAAGCGATCGACCTTGAGTCGATCGCGGGGAGACCGCCGTGGGCTGGTGCCACGGCAGCTGGTTTCCCCAGCCACCTCGACCGGCGGCCAGGCGCGACGGAGGAGCCCCGGCTGGAGCCGGGGCATGCGATCGACCGTGAGGTCGATCGCGGGGAAAGCCGCGGCTGGAGACGCGGCGGGTCAGCTGGGGGCTGACCGCCCCTCCTCCGGCGATGGTGGTGAGTCGCCGGACTCACCACCGGGGGCTGCTGGGCAGCCCCAGCGATCGCAAAGGCGTGCGATCGCGAGCCCCTTCGCGGCGGGGGCTCGGCTAGGGTTTTGCCACGGCTTATCCGTGGTGGAGCTCTCGTCGGGCCCGGTTCCGTCGTACGGTGGTTCGCGTTCGTGGATCCGACTCGTGGGAGAAAATCGGCTGGGGGCGGGCTGCGTGTCTTCGGGCGCGTAGTCTCCAAAGGTCGGACTCCTGCGGATGAGTCGGGGATCCAATCTCCGGCGATGAAGGATTTCGGTCGGGTTATTATTTTCCGCAAATTTTAATAGCCCGGGATATCGATTTCCAGCAATTGGTATCAGAGCGTTTGGTTTCGTGTTCATGTATATGCTCGATTATTGTTCTACCTTGCAGGATCTCCGGCTATCATGGTTGGATTTAATTAATTATTGTTTATTAATTAATTATCATGATTATTAAACTCTCGGACATGTCGAGATTCGTTTTGTGTGGATGAATGTTTGTAATAGTAAAAATTCGGGGGTTGACCGAATTTAGGATTTATTATTACGTTCTTTATTTTTCCGGAAAATGTATAGGGTCGATTTCATGTATAGAATCGATACCGGATAATTGTAATTTAATTCTTGTAATTTTAATTACGTTGGTTCGATGTTGAGACGATCGCCGGAAGACGAAGAAGGTGTGACGAAGAAGACAATGGACGAGGGGGCCGATCATCCCCATGATCGACCCCATGGATCGATCGCCGGCGTAGGGGCTGTCCGTGGGAGCTTCCGGCCACGCCGGCCACCGGGGGTGGTGGCGCGTGGGCTGGGGGCGGCGGCGATGCTCCTCCCGGAGGGCGGTCGAAGGTGGGGGTGGTGCGGGGACTCCCAACCCGTACTACTCCTACCATAATCCGACTTTCCTAAATTAATTCGACTTTCCTATTTGAGTATCTTCCTTTTAGGAAACTCTCATGGATTAGGGAGAGAATTAATTAAATTGATTTTATTCCTATTTGTTTTATTTCCTTCATGGAAATATTCATGGATTAGGAATTTAATTAATTTAGTATTAATTTCCTTTATGATTATTCCTATTCTTGGGAATTTTCATTAGATGGAAATTAGTTGAAAATGGAAAGTAGAAGAGTCCTAAATTTATTTTATTTCCTTGTTCCATTATAGATATCTTCTAGAATATTCCAAGTTTTACTTGGATAGATTATTCTAAAGATTTAATAAGAACTAGATAGGAAAATAAATAAATAAAAATATTAATAATATTTAATTTTATTTTTGATATATTCGATTGACTTAATTTTCGAATTAAGTAACTTTTGGATTAATTGAAAATAAATAGATTTAAATATTAGAGATTAATATTCTCGTCACATGGAGCATTCAAGAACGAAGACTGAAGACTAGAAGATGCGTACGGAGATGGAATAAAGCCATGATAGTCGGAAAATAATTTTCTAGCATTATTTTGACTATGTGATACTATGTGCTTTATTGCTTGTATGCATGCTATATGTGTTTATTTTTATGCACTAGATAGCGTATCCCTATCATTATAAAAAGCTAAGTGGGAGAGGGGATGGAAACATTCCCATGGTCTCCATTACTGTTCTCTTGGTGACTCTTATGGACTTTCGAAGTTCGTATAGACGAGTCATTGGAGGAGAATTCTTGTAATTCCTTTTACAAGAAACATTGATCAAATTTATCAAACAATGCCTAATTTGTCTTTCTGAAACTGACTTCAAGTCGACTCATTCTCACCCCGGGGAGTGGAATGGAGCCAGAGCCACTTGGTCATGTAGAGGACACAAATTAGAGACTTCCGTGCCATTCTTTGATAGATGGGTCGCTTGTCTGCTCGACTCCCTCATTTATGAGAGATAGGGTCGTTCGCATGGCGAATCACTGGTTAGAAACTTCGAGTTTCACTTATGATTCTCCACGTCTTGATTTACGAGATTAAATGGATCAAGTAATTGGGAGTCAATTATAAAATTCTCTTAGTGTAGTAAACGTCCACACCACGTGGCTTGCTATGCTGACGGACTTTGGATTAATTGATGTAGACAGTTGTAAGTAATTATGAAGAGTTGTGAAGTTATCCTAAACGTCCACACCACGTGGCTTGCGGTAATGTAGCGATTCCAAGTAATTTACTTTGGTACTGAGTAATGGTTTACACTTAGATACGCGTTATAGTATTCTTCCCCACGAAGTCACGCTATAATTGATGTATGGCCAAAGAAAATCTAATTGCTAAATCATTTGGGTGGGTAAACGTCCACACCACGTGGCTTGCCTTACCTGATGGGATTTTAGATGTGATTAGTAATTTAATGATGTTGTTCTAGGGAGATAACATCGGATATTAAATTAATTGTTTGTTTAAATGTGCTTATAGGTTTAGAGAATTGCTATGAATCCACTTTTGTTGATACTTGAGGAAATTAACGCACTGGTTCCATACTGTATTGAATGGAAAGAAGAGTTAGACATTGCTCAGACTGCAAAAGAGTACAAAGATGTACTCAGTGAAACTTGTCCTCCTGGACTCACCATTAACTCAACTGAGGAGGAGATTTTTGACTTTGAAAGGTGGGGTAGTGCTCGTGCATTAGCCGCTAATCATGATGTCATGCTCAAACTCAAGTTGCTGTTTGGACATGATGAGAAGGCTAGAAAAGAGGCGATGAGGATACTCATAAAGATCTGTTACTTCGATGAAACACTTAATCATGTTTTTGAGATGATGGATCTTTTGGACGAGTTGAAACAATCGCAAGCTCTTATAGTCAAAGCCAAAGGTTTCGAACCTAAAGGCAAAGGAAAGGAGAAGAAGACAAGAGGGTCCGGTGGTCCTAAGGGACTTGGACCAAAGGGTGGGATAAAGAAGCCTTCGGGCAAACATCCCCAAGGGAAGCAGTCTGAGTACTGGGGGTCTACATCTTGTCCTCTCAAAGGTACGAATTTTTCTTTAGTCGTAAAACATAGTCAGCGGTATTATCTACCAGAATTCTGGTGTGTAGATATGGAACCACTGACGGTATGTGAATTCTAAATGCAGGGGTTCCAGAAAACCCAGCGACTTAGAGAAGAAGAGTTCGATTCCACATGGGCAAAGCTGTTAAGGAAGCATCAGTTGCAGTGGAAGACATTTATCTATCTGTTTGATAGTTATAGGATTTCATTTCAAGTTGATTGCTTTGTACCTTTTATTTTAGAAAGAACTTTTGTTCTGGATTTCTATTATTAATGGATATTTTATTTCTTTAATCATTTGATGATTTAGATAAGAAATAATGGCGATATCTAGTATGGTACATTAGATAGCAATATATGAATGATGAATCCTCAGTCTACCACAATGCAACAAAACCGTTATGTATAACTTGTTTTACTTACTGGATGTATTTCTTTATCGATCATTGTATTTGTGAATTCTTGAACTTGGTAGTATCTATTCAAAAGGGATTTAAAAGGTCGAAATTGATTTGATCAATTATAGTTGGAGGAATGGACCTCCCGACCTGAGAATCGATCTTGAAAGATGATACAACCAAGTTAACCTTTCTGGGTAAAGGATGGAATTCGGACAAGTATAGAAAATGATTGATGATTAATGCGGTATGTGTGATTAGAGAAGGTACGAGTCATTCTTTCAAGAATACTCGAAAATGGATTAGACTACTTGTTGTGCCATAAAAACGGAGTGTTTTTAACACAAGGCCATTATGGGGAACCCTCAAAGTATATCCATTGAAAGCCTGCGACTTGTTCGCGAAGGCTATCACCTATCTAAATAACACATAGCATAAATCAAAAGATTGAGATTAAATCTCAAACGACTACGCCATACACTGAAGTGTAGACATGGTGTGTCAGGAATAAGAAATGGGATTCTAAATGGTAAAAGAACAAGTTTGTTCGGAACTACCTGTGTTCTATGGATAATTCTGGATACAACAACATATTCGATGTAATTGTAGAATATCCTAGAAGAACAAGAAATTGTATGTTCAATAGTACTACGAACCAGAAGGGTGTCTTCGCCCGGTTCTTGGAGAAGACTATTAGATGAACTGCAAATGCCCTAACGAACAAGGTACTTTATAATGAGGAAAGAGGAGACTGAGGACCAGCCTAACCGGGTAGTAGTACACCACTAACTGCACCTAATGTTATTACTGTTATACACCGGAACGCCATTGCAGTGGGAGGTTGTTTAGCAACCGAAGATGTTCATAAGACTGGAGGAGTTTTAAACTCTGGATCCAGTAGACATGAAATCGATCCCTGGCTCTGCATAGGAGGCAGTACTAATCTAAATGTGCCTACTTGGATAGCAATAATTTATTATTGTTAAAGGGGCGAGATCATTTAGAGGTACAAGCTTAGTGAATCCATTTATGGATTATCACAAAGCTGGAAATTGTGGAACTTGCGAATTGATGAGATAGTCCATTATATGGGTTCATCAAAAGGCATAGACAATAAAAGGTGTATTAGAGACGTAATGGTAACAAGGTGGTGTTTCTCGGAATTTTTGTGTAGATAACACTTTATCGTTGGCAACAATGTAAAAGTGTTGTCAGACATAAAATAGAGGTTGTCTAAGTAAATCGAAATATAAGATTAAGATGAAGTTGGATCATGTTCTTAGAAATCTTTCGATCTCTAGATAAGAACATTTGTACTTCTCTTTAGATATCTTATACGATTATGGTTTGTTTTAAACATGCACAATTCTGAGAAAGGTTATTGCCTTTCGAGAACAGAATGCATCTATCTAAGGTATGTGTCTTGAACACATGAAGGAGATAAATATAGACAAAGCAGATTCTTACACTTCGAGTGTAAAGGGCTTTGTAAATGCGGTGTTATAAAACAAGAATCTGATATCAACTATGCGGTTAGCGTAGTGGGAGGATATCAAAGTAATCTGGATAAGAAATATTCGAATGCTGTAAAAGTACTTGGAAGTACAGGATTGCTGGCAATACGAAATCTTCTTAGATTACGCTTTCTCAGATAAAAATCAGAGAAAGGACCAGTGTAAGTCGATATCAGGCTATGTGTTCATTTTTAGAAGAGGTGGAACCTAAGGAAGAAAGAGTGATAAGCGTGAAGCTTCTCGGACTCTATCATAAACCGAATAGCAGCCTCAGAGGCAGCGGAAGTTTTGGTTAGGTTCCGGAATGACCTCTGAACTTGGATATGACTCTTGGTTCACCAAAGGCTATGTACATAGCGGTGCATGGTAAACTGGAAGAAGTCATAAGTTCAAAAGATGATGATAACACATAGAGCAAGTACCACCTGATACGAATCATCGTCAGAGAGACGACGCAGTAGTCACCAAGATAACTTCAGAGCGGCAACCTAGATTGCTCATTCACATAATACTTCTGGGAAGTATAACTTAAGCACGTGATGAGTATGGGAGTCGGGAGTTTGGAGGAAATGACTAGACCTTAGTACAAGTGGGAGATTGTTGGAGTTATGTACTTAATGTCTAGATTTGAGTATCGGTAAACTCCCTGTCATAGCATTTAACCTATTTAATTAATAAAAAATTATTTGCATTTAATTAATTATGCAAAATATAGTTCTGGATTTTATACGTTGTAGTTAGTATGGTGTTGCATGGGCGCACAGAAGATCATACTATCGGTTACTCGTATTTAATCAAACAGTTGCTCACGACCTAGATGGACACGAACTAATCCATCGGTATAGTCGTCGTGTGAGAGAGAAAATAATTTATCTTAATTATTTTATCACACTTGTACACTTGGTGTATTGGGCGGATCAGCTTGAGATTTATTGATTAGGATTGCCTAAGATAATCAATTTAAGTCTCAGAGTATTTTATTCTTAATCCCCGATATTATTGCGGGTGTGTATATTTAATATAAGTGACTTTGATTTACCAAAGGAATTAACCGATTTAATTATTGGGTTAATTACCGGTTAAGTTGGGTCACTATATTTTATATATGGCATGCCGTGAATACTTGACGGGAAAGTGTATCCCGTAAGGGTTGATAATATCCCCGAGATGAGTTCATAAGGAATTATTATGTAAACCCTGCAGGTGGATTTAATCCGCATAATAATTAAGGTTGAATGGTACTATTCTCGGATACAAGAGATGAATAATATTTATTGAGCAATAAATAAATTTATTCATGGATATTTAAATCTTAAATACACGGAATATATAATACTACCGGAGAAATATTATTTGATATAATATGGAATAATATTGGGAGTGCAATTTTATTTATATAGTGGAAAATAAATAAAATTTAATATTGATAAGGATTAATGGATTTGGGTTGGACCCAATTTAATCTTCAATATTTAGAAGCCCAATATTTATTCTCCTTATGATCCCCTACGTAGCCTATATAAGCACTACATGGTCTTCACTTTTTCATAACTAAGAGAGAACCTAAGTTACGCCAATCATAAAGTTTTGAGAGTGAAGGAGATCCATAAGGTGTTCGATAGATCGTCGCCCACACGACGTTCGGACAAGGTGCAAGGAATACGTGGGAAGATCGCAAGGTCATCAAAGGTGTTTGATTTCGTTTCTCCGTACAACGAATCGAAGGTAAAAATCATAAACCCTCTTTTATGATTTCGTGTGAATTAATTGTAGTATATACATGAACGCACGATCCGGGTAAACGTACGAACTTCGGGGACGGGGATTCGAGATCCCCGGCGAAGATCGAAGGACCCTCGGCTTGGAGCCGAGGGGGCGATCGAACCCTAGGGTTCGATCGCGGCGCGCGGACGAGGGAGCCCCGGCTGGACCGCCGGGGCAAGCGATCGACCTTGAGTCGATCGCGGGGAGACCGCCGTGGGCTGGTGCCACGGCAGCTGGTTTCCCCAGCCACCTCGACCGGCGGCCAGGCGCGACGGAGGAGCCCCGGCTGGAGCCGGGGCATGCGATCGACCGTGAGGTCGATCGCGGGGAAAGCCGCGGCTGGAGCCGCGGCGGGTCAGCTGGGGGCTGACCGCCCCTCCTCCGGCGATGGTGGTGAGTCGCCGGACTCACCACCGGGGGCTGCTGGGCAGCCCCAGCGATCGCAAAGGCGTGCGATCGCGAGCCCCTTCGCGGCGGGGGCTCGGCTAGGGTTTCGCCACGGCTTATCCGTGGTGGAGCTCTCGTCGGGCCCGGTTCCGTCGTACGGTGGTTCGCGTTCGTGGATCCGACTCGTGGGAGAAAATCGGCTGGGGGCGGGCTGCGTGTCTTCGGGCGCGTAGTCTCCAAAGGTCGGACTCCTGCGGATGAGTCGGGGATCCAATCTCCGGCGATGAAGGATTTCGGTCGGGTTATTATTTTCCGCAAATTTTAATAGCCCGGGATATCGATTTCCAGCAATTTGAAGACTGAAGACTAGAAGATGCATATGAAGATAAAGCCATGATAGTCGGGGAAAAATAATTTCTCTAGCATTATTTTTGACTATGTGCTATGTGCTTTATTGCTTTCATGCATGCTTATGTGTTTAATTATGCATTAGATCGTCGCCCACCCGACGTTCGAACGGAGTGCAAGGAATACGTGGGAAGATTCAAAGGTGTTTGATTTCGTTTCTCCGAACAACGAATCGAAGGTATAATATCTAGAACCCCCTCGATATTATTTCGGTTTTGGTTTATCGAAATTACCGTAGAACGCAAGATCCGAAGGATGAAATCCGGAACGAGGGACGATCGCGTGGTGGTGGTCGAACCACCGGACCACGGGATCGATCGCCCCTAGGGTTTCATGGGGCGTGAGGGTCGAACCCTCGGCTGGAGCCGAGGGCATGCGATCGATCCTTGTGATCGATCGCTGGGGGCGCGGGCTGGTGCCGCCCCCCATCCCGCCGTGAAGGCGGGGCCCCTCCAGGCGGCGGCGAGTCGGCGGACTCGCCGCGGGGGCTGCTGGGCAGCCCCACCCCAACCGATCGCATGGTGCGATCGGGATCGCACAACCCCGCGATGCGGGGGTTCGGTCGGGGCAGCCGTGCGCCTTCGGGTGTATGGTCTCCTCGGCTGGACTCCGGCGCGTTCGTCGGCGTTCGTGTGATCTCCGGCGAAGGGTTTGATCGGGCTATGGTTTCCGCATTTTGAATAGCCCGGGATATCAAATTCCAGCAATTGGTATCAGAGCGTGGTTTACGTTCTCGGTATTTTCGATATTGTTGTTCTACCTTGCAGGGATTTCCGGCTATCATGGTTGGATTTAATTATTGTGTTAATTAATTATCATGATTGTTCGTTTATTAAACTCTCGGACATGTCGAGATTCGTTTTGTGTGGTTGAATGTTTGTAATAGTAAAAATTCGGGGGTTGACCGAATTTAGGATTTATTATTACGTTCTATGTTTTCCGGAAAATGTATAGGGTCGATTTCATGTATAGAATCGATACCGGAAAGTGTAATTTAATTTCTTGTAATTTATTTACGTTGGATCGATGCCGAGACGACCGCCGGAGAACTCATGTGACGAAGAAGACGAAGAGGACGAAGAACCGGGGATCGATCAAACCCCTTGATCGACCCCAAGCGATCGACCAAGGAGAGGGGCCGATCGCCCTCGGCTAGGGCTGCCGCCGGCGACGGTGGCGGCTGGTGGCTGGGCGGCGGCGCTCCTCCCATGAAGGTGGTCGACGGTGGGGTGGCGTGGGGTCTCCCGATCTCATGCTACTCCTACCAAGATTCACTTTCCTAAATTAATTCGGTTTTTCCTATTTGAGTGTTCTTCCTTTAGGAAACTCTCATGGATTAGGAAAAGAATTAATTGGAATTAATTTTATTTCCTTATTCTATTATGGAAGTCTTCTAGAGTATTCCGAGTTCTACTTGGAATAGGATCCTAGAGATTTAATAGAATTGGAAAGGAATAAAAGTTAATTTAGGATTGATTTATTTCCTAATTGATTATTCCTATTTTATGGGAATTTTCATAGTAATGGAAATTAATTAATCTTGGAAAGTAGAAGAGTCCTAATTTATTTTATTTCCTTATTCTATTATAGAAGTCTTCTAGAATATTCCAAGTTTTACTTGGATAGATTATTCTAGAGATTTAATAGAATTAGATAGGAAAATAAATAAATAAAAATATTAATAATATTTAATTTTATTTTTGATTTATTCGATTGACTTAATTTTCGAATTGAGTATCTTTTGGATTTATTAAAAATAAATAGATTTAAATATTGGGATTAATATTCTCGTCACATGGAGCATTCAAGAACGAAGACTGAAGACTAGAAGATGCATATGAAGAAGGAGTAAAGCCATGATAGTCGGGAAAATAATTCCCTAGCATTATTTGACTATGTGATATGTGCTTTATTACTTGCATGCATGCTTATGTGTTTAATTATGCATTAGATAGCGTATCCCTTTTGTTATAAAAAGCTAAGTGGGAGAGGGGATGGAAACATTCCCATGGTCTCCATTACTGTTCTCTTGGTGACATTTATGAGCTTTCGAAGTTCATATAGATATGTCATTGGAGGAGAATTCTTGTAATTCCTTTTACAAGAAACATTGATCAAGTTTATCAAACAATGCCTAATTTGTCGTTCTGAAACTGACTTCAAGTCGACTCATTCTCACCCCGGGGAGTGGAATGGAGCCAAAGCCACTTGGTCATGTGGATGACACAAATTAGAGACCTTCGTACCATTCTTTGATAGATGGATCGATTGTCTGCTCGGCTCCCTCATTTATAAGAGATAGGGTCGTTCGCATGGTGAATCACTGGTTAGAAACTTCGAGTTTCACTTATGATTCTCCGCGTCTTGATCTTTGAGAATCGAATGGATCTTGTAACTGGGAGTCAATTATAAAAGTCTCTTAGTGTAGTAAACGTCCACACCACGTGGCTTGCTATACTGACGGATTTTGGATTAATTGATGTAGACAGTTGTAAGTAATTGTGAAGAGTTGTGAAGTTATCGTAAACGTCCACCCCACGTGGCTTGCGGTGATGTAGCAATTCCAAGCGATGTACTTTGGTGCTGAGTAATGGTTTACACTTAGATACGCGTTATAGTATTCTTCCCCACGAAGTCACGCTATAATTGCTGTATGACCAAAGGAAATCTAATTGCTAAATCATTTGGGTGGGTAAACGTCCACACCACGTGGCTTGCCTTACCTGATGGGATTTTAGATGCAATTAGTAATTTAATGATATTATTTGAGGGAGATAATATCGGACATTAAATTAATTGTTTGTTTAAATGTGCTTATAGGTTTAGAGAATAGCTATGAACCCACTTTCTGTGATACTCAAGGAGCATAAGCTCACTGGTCCAAATTACATTGATTGGAAGAGAAATTTAGAAATTGTCCTGACTTCGGAGGAGTACAAGTATGTACTCCATGAAGTGTGCCCTGCCGAGCCCACGGCTGCCTCAACTGATGAGGAAAAACTGGCATATCGGAAGTGGAAAAAGGCTGATGAAATGGCTAGGTGTTATATTTTGGCTTCCATGTCAAATGTACTCCAAACCCAACATGAGCCAATGGACACTGCCTATGATATGATGTTTAACCTCAAGGAGATGTTTGGGGAGCAAGATCGTGCGGCTAGGCAAGAAGCCATGAGAGTCCTCATGTCGACTACTCAGTCTGAAGGAACGCCCGTTGGGGAGCACGTTCTTAAGATGATGAGTTTGTTGAATGAACTTGAGGTCCTAGGAGCTTCTATTGATGCTGAGACGCAAGTCGACATCATACTCCAGTCTCTGACCCCTAGTTTTGAGCAGTTTCGTTTGAGCTATAATATGGGTAAACTATCTTATACTCTTGCGCAACTCCTGACTGAACTAAACGCGGCAGAGGGGATCTACAAGAAGGGCAAGTCTCAAGCGCTTGTAGCTACCAAGTCCAAGGGCTCGAAGCCTGTTGGAGGTAGGGGCAAGAAAAGGAAGCAAGCCTGGAAACCCAGTGGTGCCAAGAGGAATGGACCACGAGTGGGGGCTGCAAAGCCAAGAGGCAAGTGCTTCCGATGCAACAAGTCTGGACACTGGAAGTCTGAATGTCCTCTCAAAGGTACGAATTTTTCTTTAGTCGTAAAAACATAGTCAGCGGTATTATCTACCAGAATTCTGGTGTGTAGATATGGAACCACTGACGGTATGTGCATTCTTGAATGCAGGGGTTCCAAAAAACCCGGCGACTTAGAGAAGAAGAGTTCGAGTCTACATGGGCGAAGCTGTTGGGGTAGCAGCGGTTGCAGTGGAAGACATTTATATGTTTTCAGTAGTTTAGGATTTCATTTCAAGTTATTGCTTTATGTACCCCTTATTTTGAAAAGAACTTTTGTTCTGGATTTTCTTTATGAATGGATATTTTATTTCTTTAATCATGGTGATGATTTAGATAAGAAATAATGGACATTATCTATTCCGGTACATTAGATAACAATATGTGAATGATGAATCCTTAGTCTACCACGATGCAACAATCCGTTATATGCATAACTTGTTTTACTTATTGGATGTATTTCTTTATTGATCATTATACTTGTGAATTCTTATACTTAGTAGTATTTTTTCAAATAAGATTCAAAAGGTCGAAATTGATTCAATCAATTATAGTTGAAGGAATGGACCTTCCGACCTAAGAATTAAATTTGGAGGATAATACGTCTAAGCAAACCTTTCTGGATAAAGGATAGAATTCAGACAAGTATTGGAAATGATTAGATATGCAGACATATGTGTAAATTAGAAAGGTACGAGTAATTCTTTCAAGAATACTCAGTGATGGATTAGAATACTTAATGTGCCATAAAAGCATAGTGTTTTGACTAGTCAATTGACACAAAGCTATTATGGGGAACCATCAGAGTATATCCATTAGGAGCCTGCGACTCGGTCGCGAAGGCCATCACCTATCTGAATAACACATAGCATAATCAAAGATTGGGATTCAACCCCAATGGGTCGTGCCATACACTCACATGTAGAGATGGTGCGTTGTCGATAAGAAATGGAAATCTAATAGTAAAAGAACAAGTTGTTCGGAACTACCTATGTTCTATGGATATTCCTAGAGACAACGGCATATTCGATTATGGTTGTAGGATATCCTAGATGAACAAAGTATTGTGTGTTCTATAGTACTATGAACCAGAAGGACGTGTAACGCCCGGTTCTTAGAGGAAGAGTATTAGAAGAACCACAAAGCCCGAACTAACATAGTACCTTGGAATGAGAAGAAGGACAAAAGACTAGGAACCAGCCAAACCGAGTAGCAGTACACCACATGCTGCACCTAAAGTTATTACTGTTATACACCGGCACGCCATTGCAGTGGGAGGTTGTTAAGCAACCGGAGATGTTCATAAGACTAGAAGAGTTTTAACTCTGGATCTGGTAAAGATGAAATCGATCCTTAGCTCTGCATAAGGGCAGTACTAGATCTAAATGTGCCTGCTTAGAAAACAATAAGGATTATTGTTAAGAGGCAAGATCATTTAGAGTACAAGCTTAGTGAATCCATTATGGATTGAAACAAAGCTATAAATCGTGGAACTTGCGAATTGATGGGATAGTCCATTTGATGGATTCATCAAAAGGCATAGACGATAGGTGTATTGGGGACGTAATGGAAACAAAATGGTGTTTCTCGGAGATCTTATGTAGATGACAATTTCATCATTGGCAACAATGTAGAAAATGTTGTCAGACATAAGATAATGGTTGTCTAAATGAATCGAGATATAAGATTGAGTAGAAGTTGGAGCATGTTCTTAAGATCTTTCGATCTAAAGATAAGAACATTGTACTTCTCCTAGATATCTTATACGATTATGGTTTGTTTTTAAACATGCATACTTCTGAGAAAGGTTATTGCCTTTCAGAGACAGAGTATACATCTATCTAAAGGGTATGTGTTTAAAACACATGAAGGAGATAGATGAGGACAAAGCAGTTTCCTACACTTCAAGTATGGAAAGCTTTATAGATGCAATGTTATAAAAACAAGAACCTGATATCAACTATGCGGTTTGCGTAGTGGGAGGATATCAAGGTAATCTAGAAAAGAATTTTTCGAATGCTGTAATAGTACTTGCGAAGTACTGGATTACGAAGCAAGACGAAATCTTCTTAGATTACAGTTTCTCAGATCCAAGAATCATAGAAAGACCAGTGTAAGTCGATATCAGGCTATGTGTTCACTTTTAGAAAGAGGTGGAACCATGAAATGAAAGAGTGATAAGCAGGACGCTTCTCAGACTCTCTCATAACCGAATAGCAGCCTCAGAGGCAGCGGAAGTTTTGGTTAGGTTCCGGGATAACCCCTTTGGCTTGGATATGACTCTTAGTTTACTAAAGGCTATTGGATAGCGGTGCACAGTAAACTGGAAGAAGTCATAAGTCAAAAGTGATGTTAACACATAGAGCAAGTACCACCTGATACGAGTCATCGTCGAGGGAGACGACGTAGTAGTCACCAAGATAACTTCAGAGCGGCAACCTAGATTGCTCACTCACATAGTACTTCTCGGAAGTACACTCTAAAGCACGTGATGAGTATGGGAACCGGGAGTTTGGAGGAAATGACTAGACCTTAGTACAAGTGGGAGATTGTTGGAGTTGTGTACTTAATGTCTAGATTTAAGTAACGGTAAACTCCCGATCATGGCATTTAATCTATTAAATTAATAAACAATTATTTGCATTTAATTATCATTAATTAATTATGCAAAAATATAGTCCTGGATTTTATACGTTGTAGTTAGTATGGTGTTGCATGGGCACACAGAAGATCATACTATCGGTTACTCGTATTTAATCAAACAGTTGCTCACGACCTAGATGGACATGGACCAATCCGTCGGTATAGTCGTTGTGTGAGAGAGAAAATAATTTGTCTTAATTATTTTATCACACTTGTACACTTAGGTGTATTGGGCGGATCGCTTGAGATTTATTGATTAGGATTGCCTTGGATAATCAATTTAAATCTCAGAGTATTTTATTCTTAATCCCCGATACTATTGCGGGTGTATATATTTAATATTAGAGACTTTGATTTTCCAAAGGAATTAACCGATTTAATTATTGGGTTAATTACCGGTTAAGTTGGGTCGCTATATTTTATATATGACATGCCGTGAATACTTGACGGGAAAGTGTATCCCGGAAGGGTTGATAATATCCCCGAGATGAGTTCATAAGGAATTATTGTGTAAACCTCATGAGTGGATTTGTTCCGCACAATAATTAAGGTTGAATGGTACTAGTCTCGGATATAAGAGATGAATATAATTTATTGAGCAATAAATAAATTTATTCATGGATATTTAAATGTTAAATACACGGAATAAATAATACTACCGGATAAATATTATTCGATATAATATGGGTAAATATTGGGAATGCAATTTTATTTATATAGTGGAAAATAAATAAAATTAATATTGATAAGGATTAATGGACTTGAGCATTGGGCTCAATTTAATCTTCAATATTAGAAGCCCAATATTCCACCTCCTTTAGATCCCCTACGTAGCCTATAAAAGCACTATATGGCCTTCACAATTAGTATGTAACATAAGAGAAGAATATCATACTTGATATTCTAGAGAGTTGAAGGAGATCCATAGGAGTTCGATAGATCGTCGCCCACCCGACGTTCGAACGGAGTGCAAGGAATACGTGGGAAGATTCAAAGGTGTTTGATTTCGTTTCTCCGAACAACGAATCGAAGGTATAATATCTAGAACCCCCTCGATATTATTTCGGTTTTGGTTTATCGAAATTACCGTAGAACGCAAGATCCGAAGGATGAAATCCGGAACGAGGGACGATCGCGTGGTGGTGGTCGAACCACCGGACCACGGGATCGATCGCCCCTAGGGTTTCATGGGGCGTGAGGGTCGAACCCTCGGCTGGAGCCGAGGGCATGCGATCGATCCTTGTGATCGATCGCTGGGGGCGCGGGCTGGTGCCGCCCCCCATCCAGCCGTGAAGGCGGGGCCCCTCCAGGCGGCGGCGAGTCGCCGGACTCGCCGCGGGGGCTGCTGGGCAGCCCCACCCCAACCGATCGCATGGTGCGATCGGGATCGCACAACCCCGCGACGCGGGGGTTCGGTCGGGGCAGCCGTGCGCCTACGGGTGCATGGTCTCCTCGGCTGGACTCCGGCGCGTTCGTCGGCGTTCGTGTGATCTCCGGCGAAGGGTTTGATCGGGCTATGGTTTTCGCATTTTGAATAGCCCGGGATATCAAATTCCAGCAGCATCCATGCAAGCCATGCATCCCATGCATGTATATTAAATCCACGTAAATATTGATTCTAAATCAATATATATATCAAGCATCGTACATTATCTTCGAGTCCATGTGTGACCCTGTAGGTATGATTTAATTGATCAATATTATATTGTTCCCAACAATTTAATATTATCGAATAATCTGCTGGAAATCGATATCCCGGGGTATCAAAAATTGCGGAACCGATAACCCCGACCGAAATCCTCTCGCCGGAAACACGCGAACCACGGAACGGAACCGGGCACGACAAGAGAATCGTCGCCGCGGGAAAACACGCGGCTAGAAACCCTAGCCGAGCCCCCGCCGGGGCTCGCGATCGCGCGTGCGATCGCTGGGCTGCTCCGGCAGCCCCGGGCGGTGAGTCCGGCGACTCACCGCCATCGTCGGAGGTGGGGGGCACCACCAGCCGCGGCGCCAGCCCGCGGCAGTCCCCCCGGCGATCGAGCTAGGGCTCGATCGCCCCAGCCGCGGCTTCCTTTCGATGCGCGCCGGCGGTCGAAGCCCTAGGGCTCGACCGCCACCCCTCGGCTCCCAGCCGAGGGTCCTCTCGATCCTTCGCCGGGGATCTCGAATCCCCGTCCCCGAAGATCCTTGTTTTCCCGGATCGTGCGTTCATGTATGTATCACAATCAATTCACATAAAATCATAGAAGAGAGTATATGATTTTACCTTTTGATTCGTTGTGCGGAGAAACGAAATCAAGATGATGACCTTACGATCTTCCTACGTATTCCTTGCACTAGCTTGAACGTCGGGTGGGCGACGATCCTCCAAGCTTATGGATCCTCTTCTCTCTCTCTCTACTTTCTCTCTCTAGGAGAATTATGATCTTGTGTTATGTAGAATAGAGAAGACCATGTAGTGCTTTTATAGGCTACGTAGGGGATCTAAAGGAGGTGGAATATTGGGCTTCCAATATTAATGATTAAATTGAGCCCAAGCCCAAATCTATTAATCTCCCATTAATATTAATTAATTTATTTTCCACTATATAAATTAATTGCACTCCCAATATTAAACCATATTATATCAAATAATATTTCTCCGGTAGTATTATTTATTCCGTGTATTTAAGATTTAAATATCCATTAATAAAATTAATTTATTGCTAATTAATTTATTCATCTCTTGAATCCGAGACTAGTACCATTCATCCTTAATTATTGTGCGGAATGAATCCACTCATGAGGTTTACACAATAATTCCTTATGAACTCATCTCGGGGATATTATCAACCCTTCCGGGATACACTTTCCCGTCAAGTATTCACGGCATGCCATATATAAAATATAGTGACCCAACTTAACCGGTAATTAACCCAATAATTAAATCGGTTAATTCCTTTGGAAAATCAAAGTCACATATATTAAATATACACATCCGCAATAGTATCGGGGATTAAGAATAAAATACTCTGAGACTTGAATCGATTATCTCAAGGCAATCCTAATCGATAAATCTCAAGCGATCCGCCCAATACACCAAGTGTACAAGTGTGATAAAATAATTAAGACAAATTATTTTCTCTCTCACACAACGACTATACCGATGGATTGGTCCGTGTCCATCTAGGTCGTGAGCAACCATTTGATTAAATACGAGTAACCGATAGTATGATCTTCTGTGTGACGTCGCACACCATACTAACTACAACGTATATAATCCAGGACTATATTTTGCATATATTTAATTATCAATAATTAAATGCAAACAATTGTTTATTAATTTAATAGATTAAATGCTATGACCGGGAGTTTACCGTTACTTAAATCTAGACATTAAGTACACAACTCCAACAATCTCCCACTTGTACTAAGGTCTAGTCATTTCCTCCAAACTCCCGACTCCCATACTCATCACGTGCTTAGGGTTGTACTTCCAAGAAGTACTGTGTGAATGAGCACTCTAGGTTGCCACTCTGAAGTTATGTTGGTGACTACTGCATCGTCTTCCTCGACGATGACTCGTATCAGATGGTACTTGCTCTATGTGTTAACATCACTTTTGACTTATGACTTCTTCCAGTTTACCCTGCGCCGCTATCCAATAGCCTTTGGTAAACTAAGAGTCATATCCAAGTCAAGAGGTTATCCCGGAACCTAACCAAAACTTCCGCTGCCTCTGAGGCTGCTTATTCGGTTATGAAAGAGTCTGAGAAGCGTCCTGCTTATCACTCTTTTACTTCATGGTTCCACCTCTTTCTAAAAGTGAACACATAGTCTGATATCGACTTGCACTGGTCCTCCTCTGATTTAAGATCTGAGAATCTGTAATCAAAGAAGATTTCGTCTTGCTTAATAATACAGTACTTCGCGAGTACTATTACAGCATCCGAAAATCTCTTGTCTAGATTACCTTGATATCCTCCCACTACGCAAACCGCATAGTTGATATCAGGTTCTTGTTTTACAACATTGCATCTATAAAGCTTTCCATACTTGAAGTATAGGAAACTGCTTTGTCCTCATCTATCTCCTTCATGTGTTCGAACACATACCCTTTAGATAGATGTATATTCTGTCTCTGAAAGGCAATAACCTTTCTCAGAAGTATGCATGTTTAAAACAAACCATAATCGTATAAGATATCTAGGAGAAGTACAATGTTCTTATCCTTAGATCGAAAGATCTTAAGAACATGCTCTAACTTCTACTCAATCTTATATCTCGATTCATTTAGACAACCATTATCTTATGTCTGACAACATTTTCTACATTGTTGCCAATGATGAAATTGTCATCTACATAAAATCTCCGAGAAACACCACCTTGTTTCTATTACATCTCCAATACACCTATCGTCCATGCCTTTTGATGAATCCATCAAATGGACTATCCCATCAATTCGCAAGTTCCACGATTTATAGCTTTGTTTCAATCCATAAATGGATTTACTAAGCTTGTACTCTAAATGATCTTGCCTCTTAACAATAATCCTTATTGTTTTCCAAGCCGACACATTTAGATCTAGTACCGCCCTCGTGCAGAGCTAGGGATCGATTTCATCTTTACTAGATCCAGAGTCTGAAACTCTTCTAGTCTTATGAACATCTCTGGTTGTTCAACAACCTCCCACTGCAATGGCGTCCCGGTGTATAATAGTAATAACAGTAGGTGCAGTGTGTGGTGTATTTCTACTCGGTTTGGATGGTTCCTAGTCTTTGTCCTTTTTCTCATTCCAAGGTACTGCGTCAGTTCGGGCTTTGTGGTTCTTCTAATAGTCTTCCTCTAAGAACCGGGCGTTACACGTCCTTCTGGTTCATAGTACTATAGAACACACAATACTTTGTTCATCTAGGATATCCTACAACCATATTGAATATGCCGTTGTCTCCAGGAATATCCATAGAACATAGGTAGTTCCGAACAACTTGTTCTTTCACTATTAGAATTCTATTTCTCACTTACTCACCATCTCTACACGTAAGTGTATGGTGTAGTCATTTGAGACTTAATCTCAATCTTTGATTATGCTATGTGTTATGTGGTAGCCTCCGCGACTAAGTCGCAGGCTTCCAATGGATATACTTTGAAGGTTCCCCATAATTGCTTTGTGACTAAAACACTTTGCTTTTATGGCACATCAAGCATTCTAATCCATCTTCGAGTATTCTTAAAAGAACTACTCGCACTTTACATATATCATTGATCATTCTCAATACTTGTCCGAATTCTATCTTTTACCAAAAAGTATGCTTAGTTGTATTATCTTCCAAACTTGATTCTTAGGTCGGAAGGTCCATTCCTTCAACTATAATTGATCAAATCAATTTCAACCTTTTGAATCTTATTTGAATAAATACTACTAAGTATAAGAATTCACAAGTATAATGATTTAACAAGAAATATATCTAAATAGTAAAACAAGTTATAGAACGGTTTGTTGCATCGTGGTAGACTAAGGACTCATCATTCACATATTGCTATCTAATGTACCAGAATAGATAATACCCATTATTTCTTATCAAAATCATCACCATGATTAAAGAAATAAAATATCCATTCATAAATAATAGATTTCCAGAACAAAAGTTCTTTCTAAAATAAAGGGTACATAATGCAATAAACTTGAAATGAAATCCTATTTAACTACTAAAGCAGATAAATGTCTTCCACTGCAACAACTGCCTCCTCTACAGCTTTTGCCCGTGTAGACTCGAACTCTTCTTCTCTAAGTCGCCGGGTTTTCTGGAACCCCTGCATTTAAAATGCACATACCGTCAGTGGTTCCATATCTACACACCAGATTTCTGGTAGATAATACCGCTGACTATGTTTTTACGACTAAAGAAAAATTCGTACCTTTGAGAGGACATTCAGACTTCCAGTGTCCAGTCTTATTGCATCGGAAGCACTTGCCTCTTGGCTTTGCAGCCCCCACTCGTGGTCCACTCCTCTTGGCACCACTGGGTTTCCAGGCTTGCTTCCTTTTCTTGCCCCTACCTCCAACAGGCTTCGAGCCCTTGGACTTGGTAGCTACAAGCGCTTGAGACTTGCCCTTCTTGTAGATCCCCTCTGCCGCCTTTAGTTCAGTCAGGAGTTGCGCAAGAGTATAAGATAGTTTACCCATATTATAGCTCATACGAAACTGCTCAAAACTAGGGGTCAAAGACTGGAGTATGATGTCGACTTGCGTCTCAGCATCAATAGAAGCTCCTAGGACCTCAAGTTCATTCAACAAACTCATAATCTTAAGAACGTGCTCCCCAACGGGCGTTCCTTCAGACTGAGTAGTTGACATGAGGACTCTCATGGCTTCTTGCCTAGCCGCACGATCTTGCTCCCCAAACATCTCCTTGAGGTTAAACATCATATCATAGGCAGTGTCCATCGGCTCATGTTGGGTTTGGAGTACATTTGACATGGAAGCCAAAATATAACACCTAGCCATTTCATCAGCCTTTTTCCACTTCCGATATGTCAGTTTTTCCTCATCAGTTGAGGCAGCCGTGGGCTCGGCAGGGCATACTTCATGGAGTACAAATTTGTACTCCTCAGAAGTCAGGACAATGTCTAAATTTCTCTTCCAATCAATGTAATTGGGACCAGTGAGCTTATGCTCCTTGAGTATCACAGAAAGTTGGTTCATAGCTATTCTCTAAACCTATAAGCACATTTAAACAAACAATCAATTTAATATCCGATATTATCTCCCTCAAATAATATCATTAAATTACTAATCACATCTAAAATCCCATCAGATATGGCAAGCCACGATAGTGTGGACGTTTACCTATCCAAATGATTTCGTAATTAGATTTGCTTCGGTCGTACATCACTATAGCGTTACTTCGATGGGAAGAATACTATAGAGCGTACCTAAGTGTAAACCATTACTCAGTACTAAGAAGTTTGTTTAAGATTCGTATGTTACCGCAAACCACGATAGTGTGGACGTTTACGTTAACGTACGTTTCCTTCACTCCCTTCTATAACTGTCTACATCAATCGTTCCAAAGTCCCATTCAATGCAGCAAGCCACGATAGTGTGGACGTTTACTACACCAAAAGACTTTTACAATTGACATCCAGTTACTTGAAGCATTCGATTTTGTAAATCAAGACGCGGAGAATCATAGTGAAACTCGAAGTTTCTAACCAGTGATTCACCATGCGAACAACCCTATCTCTCATTAGATGAGGGAGCCGAGCAGACAAACGATCCATCTTCAAAAGAATGGTACGAATGTCTCTAATTTGTGTCATCCACATGACCAAGTGGCTTTGGCTCCATTCCACTCCCCGGGGTGAGAATGAGTCGACTTGAAGTCAGTTTCAGAAAGACAAATTAGGCATTGTTTGATAAACTTAATCAATGTTTCTTGTAAAAGGAATTACAAGAATTCTCCTCCAATGACATATCTATATGAACTTCGAAAGCTCATAAATGTCACCAAGAGAACAGTAATGGAGACCATGGGAATGTTTCCATCCCCGCTCCCACTTAGCTTTTTATAACAAAGGGATACGCTATCTAATGCATAATTAAACACATAAGCATGCATACAAGTAATAAAGCACATATAACATAGTCAAAATAATGCTAGAAAATTATTTTCCGACTATCATGGCTTTATTCCATCTCCGTATGCGTCTTCTAGTCTTGAGTCTTCGTTCTTGAATGCTCCATGTGACGAGAATATTAATCCCAATATTTAAATCTATTTATTTTTAATAAATCCAAAAGATACTTAATTCGAAAACTAAGTCAATCGAATAAATCAAAAATAAAATTAAATATTATTAATATTTTTTATTTATTTATTTTCCCATCTAATTCTATTAAATCTCTAGAATAATCTATCCAAGTGAAACTTGGAATATTCTAGAAGACTTCTATAATAGAATAAGGAAATAAAATAAATTAGGACTCTTCTACTTTCCAAGATTAATTAATTTCCATGTCCATGAAAATTCCCATAAAATAGGAATAATCAAATAGGAAATAAATTAATTCATTAATTAATTATTTTCCTATCTAATTCTATTAAATCTCTAGATTCCTATTCCAAGTAGAACTTGGATTATTCTAGAAGACTTCTATAATAGAATAAGGAAATAAATAATATTAATTAATTCTTTTCCTATCTCCATGAGAGTTCCCAAACTTAGGAATACTCAAAATAGGAAAACTTGAATTAATTAGGAAAGTGAATCTAGGTAGGAGTATTACGGGTTGGGGATCCCCGCACCACCACCACCATCATCGATCACCACCGGGGGGGAGCACCCGCCGCCGCCACTCCAGCCGGCCAGCCGCCACCGTTGCCGGCGACAACCCACGGCCGAAGGGGGCGACGCCCTTCTCCCCTTTGATCGATCATGGGGGTCGATCATGGGGTGATCGACCCCTTCGGTCCTTTCTCCCTCTCATCTTCTTCTTCGTCACACGAGTTCTCCGGCGGTCGTCTCGGCATCGATCCAACGTAAATAAATCACAAGAAATAAATTTACAATTCCGGTATCGATTCTATACATGAAATCGACCCTATACACTTTCCGGAAAACATAGAACAATAATAATAAATCTAAATTCGGTCAACCCCCGAATTTTTACTATTACAAGCATTCATCCACACAAAACGAATCTCGACATGTCCGAGAGTTTAATAATCATGGTAAAATTAAATAACAATTAATTAAACAATTAATCAATTAATTAACCATGATAGTCGGAATCCCTGCAAGGTAGAACACAATTGAACACATACATGAACACGAAACCAAACGCTCTGATACCAATTGCTGGAAATCGATATCCCGGGGTATCAAAAATTGCGGAACCGATAACCCCGACCGAAATCCTCTCGCCGGAAACACGCGAACCACGGAACGGAACCGGGCACGACAAGAGAATCGTCGCCGCGGGAAAACCCGCGGCTAGAAACCCTAGCCGAGCCCCCGCCGGGGCTCGCGATCGCGCGTGCGATCGCTGGGCTGCTCTGGCAGCCCCGGGCGGTGAGTCCGTCGACTCACCGCCATCGTCGGAGGTGGGGGGCACCACCAGCCGCGGCGCCAGCCCGCGGCAGTCCCCCCGGCGATCGAGCTAGGGCTCGATCGCCCCAGCCGCGGCGTCCAGCCGCGGCTTCCTTTCGATGCGCGCCGGCGGTCGAAGCCCTAGGGCTCGACCGCCACCCCTCGGCTCCCAGCCGAGGGTCCTCTCGATCCTTCGCCGGGGATCTCGAATCCCCGTCCCCGAAGATCCTTGTTTTCCCGGATCGTGCGTTCATGTATGTATTACAATCAATTCACATAAAATCATAGAAGAGAGTATATGATTTTACCTTTTGATTCGTTGTGCGGAGAAACGAAATCAAGATGATGACCTTACGATCTTCCTACGTATTCCTTGCACTAGCTTGAACGTCGGGTGGGCGACGATCCTCCAAGCTTATGGATCCTCTTCTCTCTCTCTCTACTTTCTCTCTCTAGGAGAATTATGATCTTGTGTTATGTAGAATAGAGAAGACCATGTAGTGCTTTTATAGGCTACGTAGGGGATCTAAAGGAGGTGGAATATTGGGCTTCCAATATTAATGATTAAATTGAGCCCAAGCCCAAATCTATTAATCTCCCATTAATATTAATTAATTTATTTTCCACTATATAAATTAATTGCACTCCCAATATTAAACCATATTATATCAAATAATATTTCTCCGATAGTATTATTTATTCTGTGTATTTAAGATTTAAATATCCATGAATAAAATTAATTTATTGCTAATTAATTTATTCATCTCTTGAATCCGAGACTAGTACCATTCATCCTTAATTATTGTGCGAAACGAATCCACTCATGAGGTTTACACAATAATTCCTTATGAACTCATCTAGGGGATATTATCAACCCTTCCGGGATACACTTTCCCGTCAAGTATTCACGGCATGCCATATATAAAATATAGTGACCCAACTTAACCGGTAATTAACCCAATAATTAAATCGGTTAATTCCTTTGGAAAATCAAAGTCACATATATTAAATATACACATCCGCAATAGTATCGGGGATTAAGAATAAAATACTCTGAGACTTGAATCGATTATCTCAAGGCAATCCTAATCGATAAATCTCAAGCGATCCGCCCAATACACCAAGTGTACAAGTGTGATAAAATAATTAAGACAAATTATTTTCTCTCTCACACAACGACTATACCGATGGATTGGTCCGTGTCCATCTCGGTCGTGAGCAACCATTTGATTAAATACGAGTAACCGATAGTATGATCTTCTGTGTGACGTCGCACACCATACTAACTACAACGTATATAATCCAGGACTATATTTTGCATATATTTAATTATCAATAATTAAATGCAAACAATTGTTTATTAATTTAATAGATTAAATGCTATGACCGGGAGTTTACCGTTACTTAAATCTAGACATTAACTACACAACTCCAACAATCTCCCACTTGTACTAAGATCTAGTCATTTCCTCCAAACTCCCGACTCCCATACTCATCACGTGCTTAGGGTTGTACTTCCAAGAAGTACTGTGTGAATGAGCACTCTAGGTTGCCGCTCTGAAGTTATCTTGGTGACTACTGCATCGTCTTCCTCGACGATGACTCGTATCAGATGGTACTTGCTCTATGTGTTAACATCACTTTTGACTTATGACTTCTTCCAGTTTACCCTGCACCGCTATCCAATAGCCTTTGGTAAACTAAGAGTCATATCCAAGTCAAGAGGTTATCCCGGAACCTAACCAAAACTTCCGCTGCCTCTGAGGCTGCTTATTCGGTTATGAAAGAGTCTGAGAAGCGTCCTGCTTATCACTCTTTTACTTCATGGTTCCACCTCTTTTTAAAAGTGAACACATAGTCTGATATCGACTTGCACTGGTCCTCCTCTGATTTAAGATCTGAGAATCTGTAATCAAAGAAGATTTCGTCTTGCTTAATAATCCAGTACTTCGCGAGTACTATTACAACATCCGAAAATCTCTTGTCTAGATTACCTTGATATCCTCCCACTACGCAAACCGCATAGTTGATATCAGGTTCTTGTTTTACAACATTGCATCTATAAAGTTTTCCATACTTGAAGTATAGGAAACTGCTTTGTCCTCATCTATCTCCTTCATGTGTTCGAACACATACCCTTGAACAAGCGGTAAACAAATAAGATTGTCTAACAAGCTACTTATTTATTCCATTTTGTTCAATCGATATCTAATATCTTTGTTCCCTTGAACAAAACAATCCCAAGACCCTCATCTTGCAAATTCTTAAGCCGACTGAGTCCGCACTTAAGAAGTCCAAGATAGGTAGACATCCCATGTCAATGACATCTAATGTCACTCTCGGTCGATGAGAGTCCCATTCTCATCTCATGTCTCGATAACCACGCCTGCAGTGGATCTATCGATGAGAAAACCAAACTCACGTGTAAGGGTCTAACCCTTACTCCCACTTATCCCAAGATAACAAGTAGTACCCCGCTAAGGCGGACCTACCAACTTATGATCGAGGGCTTCATGAGTGTGACGTTTTGGACAAGACATTATACTCATTATTTTTGGGAACTTGCATGCATAGGTTTGTTTATATGTAAGTTGAACATTTATAACATAAAACAACCTATAACTAGCAAAGCATATAAATACGAAATCGAAAGGCCCCTAGAACCTCACAACTCTCAAAAGAAAAGAATTAAAGTAACAACAAAAGCCTTGAACATCTTCTGGACTTGTCCTCGCCCGCCGTTTTAGTTCCGTGCCCTCCGATTTTGGTCAAATCTATTCGGTACCCATAAAACCACGAACGGCGCCCGCCGTTTCACAAACGGCCGAACACCACCGGCGGTCGCCATTTCCAAAACGGCGCCCGCCGAAAGGTCCGGGAATAATCTGCCAAGAAAAAGGCTTTTCGGCGGTCGCCGTTTCCAAAACGGCGCCCGCAGGAGCTCAAACGGCGACCGCCGTTTGGCTCCAGCAGCCCGGTTTGCTTCGTTTTGCTTCGTTTTGCTTCGTTTCTTCTCGTTTTCGCCGGAGAGCCGAGATCCTCCATCGAACCATGGACCAAGTCCATCGCTTACAAGTAGTACAATACAAATATAATAGAAAAACCTATCTATTACAAATGATTCCAAGGGACGCAGCCCTCAAAAGACTATGGCCAATCGAAACGTAAAAAACGACGAAATCATTCACCCGACCACTAACGGTGGCCGGCCTTACATCTAATCACATAATCACAATTAAACATATAATCCAATTATGTTGATTTAACCTTCGTGTCCAACACAAAAGTATGCACGAGCCCTAGGCTCTGATACCAATTGAAGGTACCGGTATACCGATCCAATCGATATACCGTGTGTGCGGAAGCGTGTAAAGCATTAGATCTACTATGCCATGATCTTAGTGCACACTTAATGTGTATAAGAACACATATAAACATATATATATACACATCCAATATATATATATATATATATATATATATATATATATAAGGTTCAATGATTACTTACTTTTGTGACGAAGTGATTCGTTGATGTCGTTGAGGTGGTGTTGAGTCGATTGAACCACCTCAAATGGATCAGCCTCTCGAAGCTCTCCTTGTGAATGACCTCGTCACTCCTTTAGATCGTCCGGATGTGGAAGCCGCACAAATGGCCCGACCTCTACGTGTTGCACACGAACCCGGATAATGAACACCTTTGCTTGCTTGAGAATGGATCTCGTGGCTGAATATTATGTGTGATGAAAATCAGATTTTCATCTATATAATCACTTCATTATGCACACCATTACACCTCCTTGTAACCTCCATCATAATGTGCATAAAGATGCACCATTTAACACACAAAAGGGGTTACAAAGGAGGTGAAAGGTCATGCCACATACACATGCCACAATGCATTGTATGTGGTCCCACTTGCTTGTGTGGCATGCCATGTCACACTATGTGACATGCATCCATGCAAGCCATGCATCCCATGCATGTATATTAAATCCACGTAAATATTGATTCTAAATCAATATATATATCAAGCATCGTACATTATCTTCGAGTCCATGTGTGACCCTGTAGGTATGATTTAATTGATCAATATTATATTGTTCCCAACAATTTAATATTATCGAATAATCATTTAACATCCATAGACGACCTTATGACTTTATCGATTGCACACGTAGGATCGAAGGACATATCCCAACAACTGCACCGCTATTGTCACAATAGCATTGGGCAAACAAGGTACCACATCTAAGTCCTGGAGGAATCTCCGGAGTCACACCGATCCTTTAGCTGCCTCAAAGGCCGCTACCTATTCGGTTTCCGTGTTAGAGTCCGTAATGCACTGCATTACACTCTTCAATTCAAGATCTCCATTTCTTAGTGTGAACACATAGCCTGACTTCGACTTTCAACTTTCCCTCTGTGATTAGAAATCCGAATCTGTGTAACCCACAGGAAATTGCTCAACTGATCAGAGCAGTCCAATGTTCCTTTCCAGGGTTACTCTGATATCTCGCCACTATGCTCCCGGCATAGTAGATATCAGGTCTCGTACATAACATACATTAAGCTTCCATAGCCGAGGCGTAGGGAACTGCTTTCATTTCTTCTATCTCCTTTTTTGTTTGACACACATCCTTAGATAGATAGATTCCAAGTCTGAAGGGTGAAAACCTTTCTTGGGAATCTTGTATGTTACACGAGTCAGAATCGTGTCTATGTATGAAGCTTGGGATAGGTACGATGTTCTTCTCTTGTGATCCATCACAACTTTGATCACAAGAAAATGTCCAACCTTTCCTAAGTCCTTCATATTGAATTGTCTAGAACAACCATCCCTTTATGCCCGATAACATTTTCACATTGTTGCCAATTAGAAAATATCGTCTACATAAAGCACGAGAAACCACTTTGTTTCCATCAAGTTTCCAATACACACACGATTCGTCCATGCTTTGAATAAATCCACAACGGATTACCAAATCGCATGTTCCACGATCTTGTAGCTTGTTTCAATACATAAATGGATCGACTGAGCTTGCACACTAAATGCTCTCGCCCCTTAGCAATGAATCCATCTGGTTATTTCATAAATGGTTTCGTCAAGACTTCCATTAAGGAAAGTTGTCTTGATTACCATTTTACCACACCTCATAATCCATATGAGATGCTAAGAGAATCCGGATTGACTTTAGCATTGCTACCGGCGAAAGGTCATCCTTTCGCTACAAGCATCGCTTTGAAGGTTTCGACCTTCCCGTCATATCCTCTCTTTGTCTTGTAGACCCATTCACACCCGATTGGCTTCATGCCTTTCGGTGGTTCTACAAGATCTCAGACTTTATTAGAATCCTCAGATTCTATCTCGGATTTCATCGCCTTACCCAAGAAGGCGCATTTAGATCTTGTACTGCCTCATCATAGGTCTAGGGATCGATTTCATGTACTCCAGGTGCCGAGTCCGAAGACTCACCCAGTCCCATGAATCTTTCCGGTTGTCTTACAACCCTCCCACTACGACGGCATTCCGGTGTATTCATAGTGAAAAAACAGGGTGCAGGTTCTAGTGGTGTACGACTCGGTTCGTCTGGTTCTAAGTCTCGATCGCTCTCTCTTATTCTATCAAGTATCACATCACTTTTGGGCTTGTGGTTCATCACATAGCCTTCCTCCAAGAACCGGGCGTTAGAGCTTATAACGACCTTCTGGTCCTTAGGACTATAGAACACACAACTTTAGTTCTTCTAGGATATCCTATAAACAACCGCATTTCCGTTCGAGGTTCTAAGGGAACCAAGTTTAGGATGTGCGCCGATGTTTCCAAGGCATATCCATAGAACATACAAGTAAGTCCGAATAACTCATTATCGTTTTCACCATTCCTATAAGAGTCCTTTTCCTTCTTTCTGACACACCATTCTTTAGAGGAGTAAATGGTACAGTCAGTTGGGAGTTAATCCCATTCTCTGATCAGTATGACTTGAATTCTCCAGACAAGTATATGCCTCCACGATCAGATCGTAGGCATTTAATGGATTTACCATAAAGGTTCTCCACAAGAGCTTCGTACCCCTTGAACTAGTCAAAGTACTTGCTTTCGCGGCGCATCAGGTATCTAAATCCATGTCTTGAGTAATCATCGAAAGATGAAGTACTCTTACCCTGCTCTTGTCTGAGAAGACATTTGTCCGCATACTTCAGAGTGAATCAAATCCAATACTTGTCCGGATCTATAGCCTTTAACCTTAAAAGGTTACTTGGTCATTTATTACCATCCAAAATCGATTCATAGGTAGGAAGGTCCTCTCCTTCATCACCACTGATTAAACCATCAGTTGTTCAACCTTTGAATCCCATTTGGATTAATATGACCTAGCTTAAGATGCCACAAGTATAATTGATTCATCCTAGAAAGTTCCTTTCTCTTATTGGTGTTAGATAATGTGTTACTAGTTTCGGTTTGTTGCATCATGGTAGACTCAGGATTTAACATATACAAATTGTCAACCAATGTGCCAGAACAGATATTATCATCTATTCTTCTTATAATCATCGAATGATCAGAAGAACTAGAATATCCATTTCAATAGAAACTGAAATCAAATTCCTTCTAAACCCAGGCACATAAAGACAATGTATAAAATCCTTTCATTACTTCAAAAGTAAATGATCTCTCCCACTGCAACAGCCGTCACCTTCACAGCATTGCCCATGTAGATGGTGATCTTTTCCTTTCTAAGTCGTCGGGTTTCCTGGAACCCTTGCATCGAAATGCAAAACATGATTAGTGGCCTCCGTATCTACACACCAGGTGATGGTAGATATCACCATTGAAAATGTACCAATGACTAAGGAAAATTCACTACTCGTTTTTATGAGAGGACAATCAGACTTCCAGTGCCCAGACTGCTAGCAACGGAAAATACTTGCCTTGCGGCTTGCATACCCCATCTCGTGGTCCAAAATCGACCACTGGGTTTCCGTATCATGCTTCTTCTTTTCCATCTACCCGTTCATAGGTTCAAAACCATTTCTTGACACGGGAGGACAAAGTGATGGAGTTGTATTCTAAATGTCTAGTTTAGTGCAAATACGGAACTCCTTATCTATACCTTAATTCAATATATGATTCAAGCATGATTGCATTTAATGCAATAGTCCTTGATGTATACGTTGTAGACAGTATGGCGTGAGGAGACACGCGGAAGACCATACTGTCGGTTACTCGTATACTATCGAACAGTAGCTCACGACTTAGATGGACAGGGACAATCCATCGGTACGTCGTAGTGTGACTGGAAGATAGTCGGTCTTGACTATCATGTTACACTCGTACACTTGGTGTATTGAGCAGGACCACGGGAGGGCGTTCGATTTATACTAATCGCAGTAATCGAACTAGACCTCAGATATTGCGGATATACGAATTCCTAATCCTTATATAATTATAGGTGCGCGTGTCCAGTTCTCGGTTCTTTGACTTACTAGTGAGTGAGACTAATTGATTAATCAATATCCTCGGTGCTGGAAATCGATATCCCGGGCTATTAAAATTTGTGGAAAATAATAACCCGACCGAAATCCTCGATCGCCGGAGATCCGACCACGAACCACCGTACGAGCCGGAGCTCAACCGAGCACCACCACGGTCCGCCCGTGGTGCCCAGCCGAGCCTCCGCACGGGGTTCGCGATCATCTCACGGATGATCGCTGGGATGCCTCACGGCATCCCCGGGGCTGCTCGTAGCAGCCCCCCTGGATCGAGCTCACGGGCTCGGTCGCCCCTCGGCTCCAGCCGAGGGCTCCCTTGCGACGCGCCGCCGACGAGGTGGCCGGGGGGATCCGCCGCGGCGCCAGCCCGCGGCATCCCCGGCGATCGACCGAAGTCGATCGCATGCCCCGGCGTCCAGCCGGGGCTTCCCCTTGTCGCGCGTCGCGGCGGTCCGAACCCTAGGGTTCGACCGCCACCTTCGATCCTCGCCGGGGATCTCGAATCCCCGTCCCCGAGGTTCGTCGTTTTCCCGGATCATGTGTTCATGTATGTATCACAATTTAATTGAACATAAAATCACACAAGAGTTTTATGATCATACCTTTGATTCGTTGTGCGGAGAAACGAAATCAAGTTGAAGACCTTTTGGATCTTCCCACGTATTCCTTGCACTCCGTTCGAACGTCGGGTAGGCGACGATCTATCGAACTCCTATGGATCTCCTTCAACTCTCTAGAATATCAAGTATGATAATCTTGTCTTATGATTTATGAAGGCCATGTAGTGCTTTTATAGGCTACGTAGGGGATCTAAAGGAGGTGGAATATTGAGCTTCCAATATTGAAGATTAAATTGAGCCCACTGCCCAAGTCCATTAATCCTTATCAATATTAATTAATTTATTTTCGACTATATAAATTAATTGCACTCCCAATATTAAACCATATTATATCAAATAATATTTCTCCGGTAGTATTATTTATTCCGTGTATTTAAGATTTAAATATCCATGAATAAAATTAATTTATTGCTAATTAATTTATTCATCTCTTTAATCCGAGACTAGTACCATTCAACCTTAATTATTGTGCGGAACGAATCCACTCATGAGGTTTACACAATAATTCCTTATGAACTCATCTCGGGGATATTATCAACCCTTCCGGGATACACTGTCCGGTCAATCATTCACGGCATGCCATATATGAAATATAGTGACCCAACTTAACCGGTAATTAACCCAATAATTAAATCGGTTAATTCCTTTGGTAAATCAAAGTCACTTATATTAAATATACACACCCGCAACAATATCGGGGATTAAGAATAAAATACACTGAGACTCGAATCGATTATCGCCGGCAATCCTAATCGATGAATCTCAACGATCCGCTCAATACACCAAGTGTACAAGTGTGATAAAATAATTAAGACAAATTATTTTCTCTCTCACACAACGACTATACCGATGGATTGGTCCGGGTCCATCTAGGTCGTGAGCCACTGTTCGATTAAATACGAGTAACCGATAGTATGATCTTCTGTGCGCCCATGCAACACCATACTAACTACAACGTATAAAATCCAGGACTATGATTTGCATATATTTAATTAATAATAATTAAAAGCAAACAATTGCTTATTAATTTAATAGATTAAATGCTATGACCGGGAGTTTACCGTTACTTAAATCTAGACATTAAGTACACAACTCCAACAATCTCCCACTTGTACTAAGGTCTAGTCATTTCCTCCAAACTCCCGGTTCCCATACTCATCACGTGCTTAAGGTGTACTTCCGAGAAGTACTATGTGAGTGAGCAATCTAGGTTGCCGCTCTGAAGTTATCTTGGTGACTACTACGTCGTCTCCCTCGATGATGACTCGTATCAGGTGGTACTTGCACTATGTGTTATCATCACTTTTAGACTTATGACTTCTTCCGGTTTACCATGCACCGCTATGTAATAGCCTTTGATAAACCAAGAGTCATATCCAAGTCTTAGAGGTTATCCCGGAACCTAACCAAAACTTCCGCTACCTCTGAGGCTGCTATTCGGTTATGAGAGAGTCTGAGAAGCGTCCTGCTTATCACTCTTTCATTTCATGGTTCCACCTCTTTCCAAAAGTGAACACATAGCCTGATATCGACTTTCACTGGTCCTACTTTGATTTTTGGATCTGAGAAACTGTAATCTAAGAAGATTTCGTCTTGCTCCGTAAGTCAGTACTTATGAAAGTACTCTTACAGCATTCGAACATCCCTTATCCAGATTACCTTGATATCCTCCCACTACACAAACCGCATAGTTGATATCAGGTTCTTGTTTTATAACATTGCATCTATAAAGCTTTCCATACTTGAAGTATAGGAAACTGCTTTGTCCTCATCTATCTCCTTCATGTGTTCGAACACATACCCTTTAGATAGATGTATATTCTGTCTCTGAAAGGCAATAACCTTTCTCAGAAGTATGCATGTTTAAAACAAACCATAATCATATAAGATATCTAGGAGAAGTACAATGTTCTTATCGTTAGAACGAACGATCTTAAGAACATGCTCTAACTTCTACTCAATCTTATATCTCGATTTATGTAGACAACCATCATTTTATGTCTGACAACATCTTTACATTGTTGCCAATGATAAAATGTTATCTACATAAAATCTCCGAGAAACACCACCTTGTTTCCATCAATTCTCTAATACACCTTTCGTCTTTGCCTTTTGATGAATCCATCAAATGGACTTTCTCATCAATTCGCAAGTTCCACGATTTATAGCTTTGTTACTATCCATAAATGGATTTACTAAGCTTGTATTCTAAATGATCTAGCCTCTTAACAATAAACCTTATTGTTCCAAGCAGGCACATTTAGATCTAGTACCGCCCTTATGCAGAGCTAGGGGTCGATTTCATCTCTACTAGATCCAGAGTCCGAACTCCTCTAGTCTTATGAATATCTCTGGTTGTCCGACAACCTCCCACTGCAATGGCGTCCCGGTGTATAACAGTAATAACAATAGGTGCAGTATGTGGTGTACTTCTACTCGGTTTGGCTGGTTCCTAGTCTTTGTCCTTTTTTCTCATTCCAAGGTATTACGTCAGTTCAGGCTTTGTGGTTCATCTAATAGTCTTCCTCTATGAACCGGACGGGACGTCCCTCTGGTTCATATTACTATAGAACACACAACATTTTGTTCATCTAGGATATTCTACAACCATATTGAATATGCCGTTGTCTCTAGGAATATCCATAGAACATAGGTAGTTCCGAACAACTTGTTCTTTTACTATCAGATTTCCATTTCTTATTTACAACGCACCATTTCTACACGTAAGTGTATGGCGCGGCCCTTTGGGATTGAATCCCAATCTTTGATTATGCTATGTGTTATTCAATGGATATACTTTGATGGTTCCCCATATTAGCTTTGTGTCCATTGACTAGTCAAAACACTTTGCTTTTATGGCACATTAAGTATTCTAATCCATCACCGAGTATTCTTGAAAGAATTACTCGTACACATATGTCTGCATATCTAATCATTTCCAATACTTGTCCGAATTCTATCCTTTATCCAGAAAGGTTTGCTTAGACGTATTATCCTCCAAATTCAATCCTTAGGTCGGAAGGTCCATTCTTTCAACTATAATTGATCAAATCAATTTCGACCATTTGAATCTTATTTGAAAAAATACTACTAAGTATAAGAATTCACAAGTATAATGATTAATAAAGAAATATCTAACAAGTAAAACAAGTTATAGAACGGTTCGTTGCATCGTGGTAGACTTAGGATCTATCATTCATATATTGCTATCTAATGTACCAGAATAGATAACGCCATTATTTCTTATCAAAATCATCCAATGATTAAAGAAATAAAATATCCATTCATAAATAATAGAAATCCAGAACAAAACGTTCTTTCTAAAATAAAGGGTACATAATGCAATAATCTTGAAATGAAATCCTATTTAACTATTAAAGCAGATAAATGTCTTCCACCGCAACCGCTGCCTCCTCTACAGCTTTTGCCCGTGTAGACTCGAACTCTTCTTCTCTAAGTCGCCGGGTTTTCTGGAACCCCTGCATTCAAAAATGCACATACCGTCAGTGGTTCCATATCTACACACCATAATTTCTGGTAGATAATACCGCTGACTATGTTTTTACGACTAAAGAAAAATTCGTACCTCTGAGAGGACATTCAGACTTCCAGTGTCCAGACTTGTTGCATCGGAATCACTTGCCCTTTGGCTTTGCAGCCCCCACTCGTGGTATAGTCTTCTTGACACCACTGGGTTTCCAGGTTTGCTTCCTCCTCTTGCCCCTACCTCCGACAGGCTTCAAGCCTTTGGACTTGGTAGCTACAAGTGCCAGAGACTTGCCCTTCTTGTAGATCCCCTCTGCCGCCTTCAGTTCAGTCAGGAGTTGCGCAAGAGAATAAGACAGTTTACCCATATTATAGCTCATGCGAAACTGCTCAAAACTAGGGGTCAGAGACTGGAGTATGATGTCGACTTGCGTCTCAGCATCAATTTGAGCTCCTAGGATCTCAAGCTCATTCAACAGACCCATCATCTTAAGAACGTGCTCCCCTACGGGCGTTCCTTCAGACTGAGTAGTTGTCATGAGGACTCTCATGGCTTCTTGCCTTGCCGCACGATCTTGCTCCCCAAACATCTCCTTGAGGTTAAACATCATATCATAGGCAGTGTCCATCGACTCATGTTGGGTTTGGAGTACATTTGACATGGAAGCCAAAATATAACACCTAGCCATTTCATCAGCCTTTTTCCACTTCCGATATGCCAGTTTTTCCTCATCAGTTGAGGCAGCCGTGGGCTCAGCAGGGCATACTTCATGGAGTACAAACTTGTACTCCTCCGAAGTCAGGACAATGTCTAAATTTCTCTTCCAATCAATATAGTTGGGGCCAGTGAGCTTATGCTCCTTGAGTATCATAGAAAGTGGGTTTATAGCTATTCTCTAAACCTATAAGCACATTTAAACAAACAATTAATTTAATATCCGATATTATCTCCCTTAAATAATATCATTAAATTACTAATCACATCTAAAATCCCATCAGGTAAGGCAAGCCACGTTGTGTGGACGTTTACCCACCCAAATGATTTAGCAATTAGATTTTCTTCGGTCATACATCACTTATAGCGGAACCTCGGTGGGAGGAATACTATAAGGCGTATCTAAGTGTAAACCATTACTCAGCACCAAAGTAAATCGTTTGGAATCGCTACATCGCCGCAAGCCACGTTGTGTGGACGTTTACGACAACTTCACAACTCTTCACAATTTCTTACAACTGTCTACATCAATTAATCCAAAATCCGCCAGTGTAGCAAGCCACGTTGTGTGGACGTTTACTACACTAAGAGAATTTTATAATTGACTCCAAGTTACAAGATCCATTCGATTTCGTAAATCAAGACGCGGAGAATCATAAGTGAAACTCGAAGTTTCTAACCAGTGATTCACCATGCGAACAACCCTATCTCTCATTAGATGAGGGAGCCGAGCAGACAAACGATCCATCTTCAAAAGAATGGTACGAATGTCTCTAATTTGTGTCATCCACATGACCAAGTGGCTTTGGCTCCATTCCACTCCCCGGGGTGAGAATGAGTCGACATGAAGTCAGTTTCAGAAAGACAAATTAGGCATTGTTTGATAAACTTAATCAATGTTTCTTGTAAAAGGAATTACAAGAATTCTCCTCCAATGACACATCTATACGAACTTCAAAAGTCCATAAGAGTCACCAAGAGAACAGTAATGGAGACCATGGGAATGTTTCCATCCCCTCTCCCACTTAGCTTTTTATAACAAAGGGATACGCTATCTAATGCATAATTAAACACATAAGCATGCATACAAGCAATAAAGCACATAGCACATAGTCAAAATAATGCTAGAAAAATTATTTTCCGACTATCATGGCTTTATTCCATCTCTGTATGCGTCTTCTAGTCTTCAGTCTTCGTTCTTGAATGCTCCATGTGACGAGAATATTAATCCCAATATTTAAATCTATTTATTTTTAATAAATCCAAAAGATACTTAATTCGAAAATTAAGTCAATCGAATAAATCAAAAATAAAATTAAATATTATTAATATTTTTATTTATTTATTTTCCTATCTAATTCTATTAAATCTCTAGAATAATCTATCCAAGTCAAACTTGGAATATTCTAGAAGATTTCTATAATAGAATAAGGAAATAAAATAAATTAGGACTCTTCTACTTTCCAAGATTAATTAATTTCCATTACTATGAAAATTCCCATAAAATAGGAATAATCAATTAGGAAATAAATCAATCCTAAATTAACTTTTATTCCTTTCCAATTCTATTAAATCTCTAGGATCCTATTCCAAGTAGAACTCGGAATACTCTAGAAGACTTCCATAATAGAATAAGGAATAAAATTAATTCCAATTATTTCTTTTCCTAATTCATGAGAATTCCCAAAAAAAAGGAAAACTCAAATAGGAAAACCGAATTAATTTAGGAAAGTGAATCTTGGTAGGAGTAGGAGTAGCACGGGTTGGGGATCCCCGCACCACCACCACCACCACCGACCGCCGCCACCTCCGGAGAGGGCACCGCCGCCGCCTCCCCAGCAGGCCGGCCACCACCTTGCCGGCGGCAGCCCCAGCCGAGGGCGATCGACCCCTCCCCATGGCTTCGGTCATGGGGTCGATCATGGGGTTGATCGACCCCCCGGTTCTTCGTCCTCTTCGTCTTCTTCGTCACACGAGTTCTCCGGCGGTCGTCTCGGCATCGATCCAACGTAAATAAATTACAAGAAATAAATTTACAATTCCGGCATCGATTCTATACATGAAATCGACCCTATACATTTTCCGGAAAACATAGAACAATAATAATAAATCTAAATTCGGTCAACCCCCGAATTTTTACTATTACAAGCATTCATCCACACAAAACGAATCTCGACATGTCCGAGAGTTTAATAACGAATAATCATGGCAAAATTAAATAGCAATTAATTAAACGAATAATTAACAATTAATTTAAACCATGACAGTCGGAATCCCTGCAAGGTAGAACACAATTGAACACATACATGAACACGAAACCAAACGCTCTGATACCAATTGCTGGAAATCGATATCCCGGGCTATTAAAATTTGCGGAAAATAATAACCCGACCGAAATCCTCGATCGCCGGAGATCCGACCACGAACCACCGTACGAGCCGGAGCTCAACCGAGCACCACCACGGTCCGCCCGTGGTGCCCAGCCGAGCCCCCGCACGGGGCTCGCGATCATCTCACGGATGATCGCTGGGATGCCTCACGGCATCCCCGAAGCTGCTCGTAGCAGCCCCCCGCGATCGAGCTCACGGGCTCAATCGCCCCTCGGCTCCAGCCGAGGGCTCCCTTGCGACGCGCCGCCGACGAGGTGGCTGGGGGGATCCGCCGCGGCGCCAGCCCGCGGCATCCCCGGCGATCGACCGAAGTCGATCGCATGCCTCGGCGTCCAGCCGGGGCTTCCCCTTGTCGCGCGTCACGGCGGTCCGAACCCTAGGGTTCGATCGCCACCTTCGATCCTCGCCGGGGATCTCGAATCCCCGTCCCTGAGGTTCGTCGTTTTCCCGGATCATGTGTTCATGTATGTATCACAATTTAATTGAACATAAAATCACACAAGAGTTTTATGATCATACCTTTGATTCGTTGTGCGGAGAAACGAAATCAAGTTGAAGACCTTTTGGATCTTCCCACGTATTCCTTGCACTCCGTTCGAACGTCGGGTGGGCGACGATCTATCAAACTCCTATGGATCTCCTTCAACTCTCTAGAATATCAAGTATGATAATCTTGTCTTATGATTTATGAAGGCCATGTAGTGCTTTTATAGGCTACGTAGGGGATCTAAAGGAGGTGGAATATTGGGCTTCCAATATTGAAGATTAAATTGAGCCCACTGCCCAAGTCCATTAATCCTTATCAATATTAATTAATTTATTTTCCACTATATAAATTAATTGCACTCCCAATATTAAACCATATTATATCAAATAATATTTCTCCGGTAGTATTATTTATTCCGTGTATTTAAGATTTAAATATCCATGAATAAAATTAATTTATTGCTAATTAATTTATTCATCTCTTTAATCCGAGACTAGTACCATTCAACCTTAATTATTGTGCGGAACGAATCCACTCATGAGGTTTACAAAATAATTCCTTATGAACTCATCTCGGGGATATTATCAACCCTTCCGGGATACACTGTCCGGTCAATCATTCACGGCATGCCATATATGAAATATAGTGACCCAACTTAACCGGTAATTAACCCAATAATTAAATCGGTTAATTTCTTTGGTAAATCAAAGTCACTTATATTAAATATACACACCCGCAACAATATCGGGGATTAAGAATAAAATACACTGAGACTCGAATCGATTATCGCCGGCAATCCTAATCGATGAATCTCAACGATCCGCTCAATACACCAAGTGTACAAGTGTGATAAAATAATTAAGACAAATTATTTTCTCTCTCACACAACGACTATACCGATGGATTGGTCCGGGTCCATCTAGGTCGTGAGCCACTGTTCGATTAAATACGAGTAACCGATAGTATGATCTTCTGTGCGCCCATGCAACACCATACTAACTACAACGTATAAAATCCAGGACTATGATTTGCATATATTTAATTAATAATAATTAAAAGCAAACAATTGTTTATTAATTTAATAGATTAAATGCTATGACCGGGAGTTTACCGTTACTTAAATCTAGACATTAAGTACACAACTCCAACACTCGGTAAATTGGGAATCGGAATTGTACACACGGCATGCTATAGATTATAGACAGGAAACCGTGTCCCGTTTATCGGGTTGATGATGTCCCCGAGATGAGCTCATAAAGTTTATCATGTAAACCCTGCAGGTGGATTTGTTCCACATGATAATAAGGATGAGTGGTACTAGTCTCGGATAATAAGAAACGAATTAATTTAATTATTAGTAATTAAAGTTAATTCGTGGACATTCGATATCTTAAACACGGGGAAAGTCGTATATGTAATTTCGGCGGAAATATTATTGTTGATATAATATTAAATTAATTTCGGGAATTCAATTATTATTTTTTAGTGGAGTGAATAATAATTAAAATTGTGGAATTTAATTAAAGGTTTTCTTTTAAGGACACCGGTTTAATTAAATTGCAATTTAGCCCCTAATTAATTTACCTAAGAGGTCCCTAGTGTAACTCTATAAATAACCCACCCTTGCCTCTCTTAAACCTAAGAAACGCCGCAACTATTATTTCAGCAGAGAAATTAAATTGCTTAGCGCAATTATGTTTTTCTTTGTTTAAATAAAAGAGTTAACGCAGTTATTTTTCTGATGAAATTAAATTGCTTAGCGCAATTATATTTCTGAGAAAGAAAAATTATTCTTGCGCTGGTTTAGAGAAGAGAGAGCAGAAAAGGAGAATCCAGCAGATCGTTGCCCACATAACGGTTGGAATCGGGTTAGAGGCATACGCTAGAAACGTCTAAGGTTTCAACAATTCGGCTTCTCCGAATCACGCGACAAAGGTATGAGATCGATCCCTAATTCCGCAATTATCGATCTCTAAATTCGTTAAAAATACATCGGACGAACGATCGGGTTCCGGGAGTCGTGGTACGTGTTCCTCGACTACTGGGGGTTCAAGGACCTTCGGATCGGTAGTCGGAAGAGGAAAAACGGACCGGAAATGCGCCCGGAACAGCAGAACGCGCTGCTGTTCGCGGACGAACAGCGCCCGCTGAAAGGCAAACGGCGACCGCCGTTTTAGGCCTAAACAGCGCCCGCTGTTTTGTGGGCAGCGCCCGCTGCCTGAGACAGAGCAGCGGCCTTGTCACGCGGTTGTCCTCCGGGGCAATGGCTGGGCGTGATTTGGCACACGGGCTGTTACGTGAACGGAGCAACGCTTCCGGAGGTCGACTGGGAGTGTTCGGATGTTCGAGTGATCGAACGAACACATCCCGGGTAGTCGATTTCCAACAATTGGTATCAGAGGCGGTTTTTGTCGATTCGTTGTATTTTTGCGAGATTTGTTTTGCAGGTTCGAACCCGATTGTTATGGCCATGTGATTGTGCTGTATGTTTGTGGTTTGTTAAACTCTCGGGCTTGTCGAGATCTTTGTTTTATAATCGTTGCATGTTTGTAATAGTTAAAACGACGGGTTGAGTCGTTTAGGTTCTATTTATCGTTTTCGTTTTGTCCGGATGTATAGGATCGATCATTCTGTATAGGATCAATGCCGGAAGTAGTTAGTTTTACTTATGTAATGTTACTGCTACTTGGTGAATCGAGAGAAGATCGAAGGCCGGACGAACGAGGGTCGAGAAGTCGAACCCGCAGCAGGCTGTGCACAAACGGCGCCCGCTGGAGGGCAAACAGCGGTCGCTGTTTGCAGCTCCTCCAGCGAGCGCTGAATATAGGGCAGCGCCCGCTGCCCTAGGGTTGGCAGCAGCGGATCGGGGGATCGATGGACATCACGGAACGCTCGTCTTTGCCCGGGATGATACTCCAGTGGGAGGGGTTCGTCTTTTGGCACTTAGACGAGTCGGTGGTGGACCGAGACCGAGACGAGCAACGAGAAGAAGATCCGAGAAGACGTGCATGGAAGATATTTAAAGGCCATAATAATCGGGGCCACGTTAAATGCTTTTTTGTGTGCTTACATGCGTTTTATTATGCTTTATTTATTTTATGCATGTTTTCCCTTACGTAAAATACTAAGTGGGAGAGGGATTGGAAACAATCCCGCGGTCTCCATTCTCTGTTTTGATAGTGATGTGTGTCACTTACGAGTTGGCTTTAGTGTCATCCTCCCTATCGGATAAAGTCGACACACAGATATCACTGGATCAAAATTCGAATTTAAAATCCACTTATAAAATTGAACAATTATATTTCTCAAAAGCAATGCCTAATCTGTCATTCAAAGACTAATTTCAACTCGACTCATTCTCACCCCGGGGAGTGGAATGGAGCCAAAGCGCTTGGTTATGTCGATGACCCAGATTAGAGACATTCGAGTCATTCGATGACTAGATCGATTGTCTGGTTGGCTCCCTCACCTAGTGAGAGATAGGGCTCAATTGCATGATTGATCGCTGGTTAGAAACTTCGAGTTTCACTTACGAGATATCAAGCTTTGATTAATAAAATTGTGAAATTTAATAAATGTAAGATTCAATTAACAAAGTTGTTTGTTTTAGTAAACGTCCACAAGAACGTGGCTTGCTAAATGGAAACGGTACTTTGGGTTAATTAAGATTCTATGACATTTAAATAAGTGAGATTCAATTAATAAAGTTGTTTGTTTTAGTAAACGTCCACAAGAACGTGGCTTGCTAGATGGAAACAGAATTTTGGGATTAATTGAGGCTCGACAGTTATAGAAAGTCGTGGAGGACCGCATGTCAACGTAAACGTCCACATGAACGTGGCTTGCGGTGGACATGTAGTTCCCGAGCGGTGGACTTAGTACTGAGAAATGGTACACACTTAGGTACGCTTTATAGTATCCTCCCCATCGGAGTCACTGCTATGATGATGTACGACCGAAGTGAAATCCAATCATAAAATCATTTGGACTGGTAAACGTCCACAAGAACGTGGCTTGCTATGTCTGATGGGATTTTGGAAATGATTGGTAGTTTAATGATATCACTTAAGGGAAATGATATCGAATTAAACTCATTGTTTGTTTTATATGGTATTATTCCCATTAAAAGTCAACAAACTCACTAAACCTGTTTGTATGGATTGGAAAAGAAACTTGGACATTGTCCTAACTGCAGAGGAGTACAAATATGTACTCCAAGTCAATTGACCTGCTGAACCAAATGATGCTTCCACTACTGAGGAAAGGAAGCTCATTGGAAATGGATCAGGGCTATGAGATGACGCGGAGCAACATTATGACTTTCAAGTCAAATGTGCTGCGACATCGGTATCATGCTATGACCATTACCTATGATATGATGCTTAACCTCAAGAAGTTTTGGTTATCAGGACAGGACAGCCGGACAAAGTGAAATGAGGCAACTCATGACGGCCATCATATCGGAAAGAACGCCCGTGAGGGATCACGTTCTTAGAATGATGGGCTATCTTAATGAGATAGAGATTCTGGGAGAAATTATCAATGTGGTAACCCAAGTTGATATTATGCTCCAGTCTCTGCCGAGAAGTTTTGAGCAGTTCCGCCTGAACTATAATATGAATAAGGGGTCTTATTCATTGGCGGAGCTCCTGGTTGAACTTCAAAACAGCTGAGGGAATCTTTAAGGGCTCTCAAAACACTTGTGGCTGATAAATTGGCTCTTCCTAAGCCTTCGGGCGGCAAAAGGAAGAAGAAGCAAATACGGAAACCCAGTGGGCCTAATATATCTGGACCACGGAATGGGACAAGCAAGCCCAAGGGGCAAGTGCTTCCGTTGTAAGCAGTTTGGATACTGGAAGTTTTGATTGTCCTCTCAAAGCAACTAGAAGTTAACTCCTCCTTAGTCACCGAAACATGTTTAGTGGTGTTATCTACCAGTACCTGGTGTGTGTGTTGGAGTTGTGTACTTAATGTCTAGATTTAAGTAACGATAAACTCCCGATCATAGCATTTAATCTATTAAATAAACAATTTTTTGCTTTTAATTATTATTAATTAAATATATGCAAATCATAGTCCTGGATTTTATACGTTGTAGTTAGTAGGTGTGTCGGGCCCCACACAGAAGATCATACTATCGGTTACTCGTATTTAATCAAACAGTGGCTCACGACCTAGATGGACACGGACCAATCCATCGGTATAGTCGTTGTGTGAGAGAGAAAATAATTTGTCTTAATTATTTTATCACACTTGTACACTTGGTGTATTGATCGGATCGTAGAGATTCATCGATTAGGATTGCCGGCGATAATCGATTCGAGTCTCAGTGTATTATATTCTTAATCCCCGATATTGTTGCGGGTGTGTATATTTAATATAAGTGAATTTGATTTACCAAAGGAATTAACCGATTTAATTATTGGGTTAATTACCGGTTAAGTTGGGTCACTATATTTTATATATGGCATGCCGTGAATGATTGACAGGACAGTGTATCCCGGAAGGGTTGATAATATCCCCGAGATGAGTTCAAAAGGAATTATTGTGTAAACCTCATGAGTGGATTCGTTCCGCACAATAATTAAGGTTGAATGGTACTAGTCTCGGATTCAAGAGATGAATATAAATTAATTAGCAATAAATTAATTTTATTCATGGATATTTAAATCTTAAATACACGGAATAAATAATACTACCGGAGAAATATTATTTGATATAATATGGTTTAATATTGGGAGTGCAATTAATTTATATAGTGGAAAATAAATTAATTAATATTAATGGGAGATTAATAGATTTGGGCTTGGGCTCAATTTAATCATTAATATTGGAAGCCCAATATTCCACCTCCTTTAGATCCCCTACGTAGCCTATAAAAGCACTACATGGTCTTCACTTTCTTCATAACAATAAGACAAGAATATCAATAGTTGATAGTTCTAGAGAGTTGAAGAGGATCCATAAGCTTGGAGGATCGTCGCCCACCCGACGTTCAAGCTAGTGCAAGGAATACGTGGGAAGATTCAAAGGTCTTCAACTTAGATTCGTTTCTCCGCACAACGAATTAAAAGGTAAAATCACATACTCTTTTCTATGAATTTATGTGGATTAATTGTGATGCATACATGAACGGACGATCCGGGATAAACGTCGAATTTCGGGGACGGGGATTCGAGATCCCCGGCGAAGTTCGAAGGAGCCCTCGGCTGGGAGCCGAGGGGGTGGCGGTCGGCCTAGGGCTCGACCGCCGGCAGCGGCCACGCGAGGGGAGCCCCGGCTGGACACCGGGGCGAGCGATCGACCAAGGGTCGATCGCTGGGGGCTGCCGCGGCTTCGCGCCGCGGCTGGGCGCTCCCTCCCCGGCCGGTGGTGGCGGTGAGTCGCCGGACTCACCGCCGGGGGCTGCTAGGCAGCCCCACGCGATCGACGGCGATCGCGAGACCCACGGTGGGGCTCGGCTAGGGTTTAGCCGCGGGTTCATCCCGCGGCGATGCTCTTGTCGAGCCCGGTTCTTCGTGGTGTTCGTGATCGGTTTCCGGCGAGAGGATCTCGGTCTGGTTATTATGTTCCGCAATTTTTTTTTAATTGCCCGGGATATCGAATTCCAACAACTGGTATCAGAGCGTTTGGTTTCGTGTTCATGTATGTGTTCAATTGTGTTCTACCTTGCAGGGATTCCGACTATCATGGTTTAATTAATTGTTAATTATTCGTTTAATTAATTGCTATTTAATTTACCATGATTGTTCGTTTATTAAACTCTCGGACATGTCGAGATTCGTTTTGTGTGGATGAATGCTTGTAATAGTAAAAATTCGGGGGTTGACCGAATTTAGGATTTATTATTACGTTCTATGTTTTCCGGAAAATGTATAGGGTCGATTTCATGTATAGAATCGATACCGGAATTGTAAATTTATTTCTTGTAATTTATTTACGTTGGATCGATGCCGAGACGACCGCCGGAGAACTCATGAGACGAAGGAGACGAAGAGGACGAAAAACCGGGGGGTCGATCAACCCCATGATCGACCCCATGACCGAAGCCATGGGGAGGGGTCGATCGCCCCTCGGCTGGGGCTGCCGCCGGAAAGGTGGTGGCCGGCCGGCTGGGGAGGCGGCGGCGGTGCCCTCTCCGGTGGTGGCGGCGGTCGGTGGTGGTGATGGTGCGGGGATCCCCAACCCGTGCTACTCCTAATCCTACCAAGATACTACTTACCTAATTGATTCGAGTTTTCCTATTTTGAGTATTCCTAAGTATGGGAACTCTCATGGAGATAGGAAAAGAATTAATTAATATTATTTATTTCCTTATTCTATTATGGAAGTCTTCTAGAATATTTCAAGTTCTACTTGGAATAGGAATCTAGAGATTTAATAGAATTAGATAGGAGAATAATTAATTGAAATTAATTTTATTCCTTATTCTATTATGGAAGTCTTCTAGAGTATTCCGAGTTCTACTTGGAATAGGATCCTAGAGATTTAATAGAATTGGAAAGGAATAAGAGTTAATTTAGGATTGATTCATTTCCTAATTGATTATTCCTATTTTATGGGAATTTTCATAGAAATGGAAATTAATTAATCTTGGAAAGTAGAAGAGTCCTAATTTATTTTATTTCCTTATTCTATTATAGAAGTCTTCTAGAATATTCCAAGTTTGACTTGGATAGATTATTCTAAAGATTTAATAAGAATTAGAAAGGAAAAATAAATAAATAGAAATATTAATAATATTTAATTTTATTTTTGATTTATTCGATTGACTTAATTTTCGAATTAAGTATCTTTTGGATTTATTAAAAATAAATAGACTTAAATATTGGGATTAATATTCTCGTCACATGGAGCATTCAAGAACGAAGACTGAAGACTAGAAGACGCATACGGAGATGGAATAAAGCCATGATAGTCGGAAAATAATTTTCTAGCTTATTTTGACTATGTGATATGTGCTTTATTACTTGTATGCATGCTTATGTGTTTAATTATGCATTAGATAGCGTATCCCTTTGTTATAAAAAGCTAAGTGGGAGCGGGGATGGAAACATTCCCATGGTCTCCATTACTGTTCTCTTGGTGACTCTTATGGACTTTTGAAGTTCGTATAGATGTGTCATTGGAGGAGAATTCTTGTAATTCCTTTTACAAGAGACATTGATTAAGTTTATCAAACAATGCCTAATTTGTCTTTCTGAAACTGACTTCAAGTCGACTCATTCTCACCCCGGGGAGTGGAATGGAGCCAAAGCCACTTGGTCATGTGGATGACACAAATTAGAGGCAGTCGTACCATTCTTTGATAGATGGATCGATTGTCTGCTCGGCTCCCTCATTTATGAGAGATAGGGTTGTTCGCATGGTGAATCACTGGTTAGAAACTTCAAGTTTCACTTATGATTCTCCGCGTCTTGATTTACAAAATCGAATGCTTCAAGTAATTGGGAGTCAACTATAAAAATCTTTTGGTGTAGTAAACGTCCACACGAACGTGGCTTGCTATGCTGAATGGGAATTTTTGGAAATAGTTGATGTAGACAGTTATAGGGAATTGTGAAGGATTGTGAGTTGTCGTAAACGTCCACACTAACGTGGCTTGCGGTAACATAGCAATTCCAAATGATTCACCTTAGTACTGAGTAATGGTTTACACTTAGGTACGCTTTATAGTATTCTTCCCAACGAAGTAACGCTATAATGATGTACGACCGAAGCAAATCTAATTGCTAAATCATTTGGGTGGGTAAACGTCCACACGAACGTGGCTTGCCTTACCTGATGGGATTTTAGATGTGATTAGTGATTTAATGATATTATTTGAGGGAGATAATATCGGATATTAAATTGATTGTTTGTTTAAATGTGCTTATAGGTTTAGAGAATAGCTATGAACCCACTTTCTATGATACTCAAGGAGCATAAGCTCACTGGCCCCAACTATATTGATTGGAAGAGAAATTTAGACATTGTCCTAACTTCGGAAGAGTACAAGTATGTACTCCATGAAGTGTGCCCTGCCGAGCCCACGGCTGCCTCAACTGATGAGGAAAAGTTAGCATATCGGAAGTGGAAAAAGGCTGATGAAATGGCTAGGTGTTATATTTTGGCTTCCATGTCAAATGTACTCCAAACCCAACATGAGCCAATGGACACTGCCTATGATATGATGACTAACCTCAAGGATATGTTTGGGGAGCAAGATCGTGCGGCAAGGCAAGAAGCCATGAGAGTCCTCATGTCGACTACTCAATCTGAAGGAACGCCCGTTGGGGAGCACGTTCTTAAGATGATGAGTTTGTTGAATGAACTTGAGGTCCTAGGAGCTTCTATTGATGGAGAGACGCAAGTCGACATCATACTCCAGTCTCTGGCCCCTAGTTTTGAGCAGTTTCGTATGAGCTATAATATGGGTAAACTATCTTATACTCTTGCGCAACTCCTGACTGAACTAAAGGCGGCAGAGGGGATCTACAAGAAGGGCAAGTCTCAAGCGCTTGTAGCTACCAAGTCCAAAGGCTTTAAGCCTGGTGGAGGTAGGGGCAAGAAAAGGAAGCAAGCCTGGAAACCCAGTGGTGTCAAGAGGACTGTACCACGAGTGGGGGCTGCAAAGCCAAAGGGTAAGTGCTTCCGATGCAACAAGATGGGACACTGGAAGTCTGAATGTCCTCTCAAAGGTACGAATTTTTCTTTAGTCGTAAAAACATAGTCAGCGGTATTATCTACCAGAATTCTGGTGTGTAGATATGGAACCACTGACGGTATGTGCATTTTGAATGCAGGGGTTCCAGAAAACCCGGCGACTTAGAGAGGAAGAGTTCGAGTCTACACGGGCAAAGCTGTAGAGGAGGCAGCGGTTGCGGTGGAAGACATTTATCTGCTTTAGTAGTTAAATAGGATTTCATTTCAAAGTTATTGCTTTATGTACCCCTTTATTTTAGAAAGAACGTCTTGTTCTGGATTTCTATTATTAATGAATGGATATTTTATTTCTTTAATCATTGGATGATTTTGATAAGAAATAATGGCATTATCTGTTCTGGTACATTAGATAGCAATATATGAATGATAGATCCTAAGTCTACCCCAATGCAACAAACCGTTCTATAACTTGTTTTACTTGTTAGATATTTCTTTATTAATCATTATACTTGTGAATTCTTATACTTAGAAGTATTTTCAAATGAGATTCAAATGGTCGAAATTAATGCAATCAATTATAGTTGAAGGAATGGACCTTCCGACCTAAGGATTGAATTTGGAGGATAATACATCTAAGCAAACCTTTCTGGAAAAAGGATAGAATTCAGACAAGTATTGGAAATGATTAGATATGCAGACATATGTGTTTATTAGAAAGGCACGAGTGATTCTTTCGAGAATACTCAAGTGATGGATTAGAATGCTTGATGTGCCATAAAAGCAAAGTGTTTTGACTAGTCAATGGACACAAAGCGATTATGGGGAACCATCAAAGTATATCCATTAGGAGCCTGCAACTCGGTCGCGGAGGCCATCACCTATCTGAATAACACATAGCATAATCAAAGATTGGGATTCAATCCCAAAGGACCGCGCCATACACTTGCGTGTAGAGATGGTGCGCTATAAAGAAATGGAAAATCTAATAGTAAAAGAACAAGTTGTTCGGAACTACCTATGTTCTATGGATATTCCTAGATGCAACGGCATATTGAATATGGTTGTAGGATATCCTAGATGAACGATGTATTGTGTGTTCTATAGTACTATGAACCAGAGGGACGTCCTGTCCGGTTCATAGAGGAAGACTATTAGATGGACCACAAAGCCTAAATTGACGTAATACCTTGAAATGAGAGAAAGGACAAAAGACTAAGAACCAGCCAAACCGAGTAGAAGTGCACCACATACTGCACCTATTGATATTACTGTCATACACCGGGACGCCATTGCAGTGGGAGGTTGTTGGACAACCAGAGATATTCATAAGACTAGAGGAGTTCGGACTCTGGATCTAGTAGAGATGAAATCGACCCCTAGCTCTGCATAAGGGCGGTACTAGATCTAAATGTGCCTGCTTGGAACAATAAGGATTATTGTTAAGAGGCTAGATCATTTAGAGTACAAGCTTAGTAAATCCATTTGTGGATTGAAATAAAGCTATGAATCGTGGAACTTGCGAGTTGATGGGATAATCCATTTGATGGATTCATCAAAAGGCATAGATGAGAGGTGTATTAAAGACGTAATCGAAACAAGGTGGTGTTTCTCGGATATTTTATGTAGATAACATTTTATCATTGGCAACAATGTAAAAGTGTCATCAGACATAAAATAGTGGTTGTCTAAATAAATCGAGATATAAGATTGAGAAGAAGTTAGAGCTTGTTCTTAAGATCTTATGATCTAGAGATAAGAACATTGTACTTCTCCTAGATATCTTATACGATTAAGGTCTGTTTTAAACGTGCATACTTCTAAGAAAGGTTATTGCCTTTCAGAGACAGAATATACATCTATCTAAAGGGTGTGTGTTCGAACACATAAAGGAGATAGATGAGGACAAAGCAGTTTCCTATACTTCAAGTATGGAAAGCTTTATAGATGCAATGTTGTAAAACAAGAACCTGATATCAACTATGCGGTTTGCGTAGTGGGAGGATATCAAGGTAATCTAGGCAAGAGATTTTCGGATGCTGTAATAGTACTTGCAAAGTACTGGATTATTAAGCAAGACGAAATCTTCTTTTATTACAAATTCTCAGATCCAAAGATCAAAGAAAGGACCAGTGAAAGTCGATATCAGGCTATGTGTTCACTTTTAGAAAGAGGTGGAACCATGAAATGAAAGAGTGATAAGCAGGAAGCTTTTCAGACTCACTCATAACCGAATAGCAGCCTCAGAGGCAGCGGAAGTTTTGGTTAGGTTCCGGGATAACCTCTTGACTTGGATATGACTCTTAGTTTACCAAAGGCTATTGGATAGCGGTGCATGGTGAACTAGAAGAAGTCATAAGTCAAAAGTGATGTTAACACATAGAGCAAGTACCACCTGATACGAGTCATCGTCAGGGGAGACGACGTAGTAGTCACCAAGATAACTTCAGAGCGGCAACCTAGATTGCTCACTCACATAGTACTTCTCGGAAGTACACTTTAAAGCACGTGATGAGTATGGGAACCGGGAGTTTGGAGGAAATGACTAGACCTTAGTACAAGTGGGAGATTGTTGGAGTTGTGTACTTAATGTCTAGATTTAAGTAACGATAAACTCCCGATCATAGCATTTAATCTATTAAATAAACAATTGTTTGCTTTTAATTATTATTAATTAAATATATGCAAATCATAGTCCTGGATTTTATACGTTGTAGTTAGTATGGTGTGTCGGGCCCCACACAGAAGATCATACTATCGGTTACTCGTATTTAATCAAACAGTGGCTCACGACCTAGATGGACCCGGACCAATCCATCGGTATAGTCGTTGTGTGAGAGAGAAAATAATTTGTCTTAATTATTTTATCACACTTGTACACTTGGTGTATTGAGCGGATCGTAGAGATTCATCGATTAGGATTGTCGGCGATAATCGATTCGAGTCTCAGTGTATTATATTCTTAATCCCCGATATTGTTGCGGGTGTGTATATTTAATATAAGTGACTTTGATTTACCAAATGAATTAACCGATTTAATTATTGGGTTAATTACCGGTTAAGTTGGGTCACTATATTTTATATATGGCATGCCGTGAATGATTGACAGGACAGTGTATCCCGGAAGGGTTGATAATATCCCCGAGATGAGTTCAAAAGGAATTATTGTGTAAACCTCATGAGTGGATTCGTTCCGCACAATAATTAAGGTTGAATGGTACTAGTCTCGGATTCAAGAGATGAATATAAATTAATTAGCAATAAATTAATTTTATTCATGGATATTTAAATCTTAAATACACGGAATAAATAATACTACCGGAGAAATATTATTTGATATAATATGGTTTAATATTGGGAGTGCAATTAATTTATATAGTGGAAAATAAATTAATTAATATTAATGGGAGATTAATAGATTTGGGCTTGGGCTCAATTTAATCATTAATATTGGAAGCCCAATATTCCACCTCCTTTAGATCCCCTACGTAGCCTATAAAAGCACTACATGGTCTTCACTTTCTTCATAACAATAAGACAAGAATATCAATAGTTGATAGTTCTAGAGAGTTGAAGAGGATCCATAAGCTTGGAGGATCGTCGCCCACCCGACGTTCAAGCTAGTGCAAGGAATACGTGGGAAGATTCAAAGGTCTTCAACTTAGATTCGTTTCTCCGCACAACGAATTAAAAGGTAAAATCACATACTCTTTTCTATGAATTTATGTGGATTAATTGTGATGCATACATGAACGGACGATCCGGGATAAACGTCGAATTTCGGGGACGGGGATTCGAGATCCCCGGCGAAGTTCGAAGGAGCCCTCGGCTGGGAGCCGAGGGGGTGGCGGTCGGCCTAGGGCTCGACCGCCGGCAGCGGCCACGCGAGGGGAGCCCCGGCTGGACGCCGGGGCGAGCGATCGACCAAGGGTCGATCGCTGGGGGCTGCCGCGGCTTCGCGCCGCGGCTGGGCGCTCCCTCCCCGGCCGGTGGTGGCGGTGAGTCGCCGGACTCACCGCCGGGGGCTGCTAGGCAGCCCCACGCGATCGACGGCGATCGCGAGCCCCACGGTGGGGCTCGGCTAGGGTTTAGCCGCGGGTTCATCCCGCGGCGATGCTCTTGTCGAGCCCGGTTCTTCGTGGTGTTCGTGATCGGTTTCCGGCGAGAGGATCTCGGTCGGGTTATTATGTTCCGCAATTTTTTTTAATGGCCCGGGATACCGAATTCCAACAGTGTGGAATACGGAAACCACTAATCATGTCTGCACCTAAATGCGGGGGTTCCAGGAAACCCGGAGACTTAGAAAGGAAGAAATTATAATCTACATGGGCAATACTGTTAAGGTAACAACCATTGCAGTGGGAGATGTTAAATGTTTTAACGGTAGGATTTTAGTTCTAATAAATTGTCTTTATGTGCCGGTATTTAGAAAGAATTTTCATTTCGGATTTCTAAATTGGCTTAGAATGGATATTCCGTTTCTTCTGATAGTTTTATACCTATCAGAGTAGGAAACGGGGATATTATCTATTCTGGTACATTGATAGACAATTTAATACTGAATCCGTTTTCTTCCACGATGCAACACACCGGAGCTAATAACACATTGTCGAACCCCAATAAGAGTAAAGATCCTTCTAGGATGAATCAAATGTACTTATGGAATCTTAGGCTAGATCATTTTAACTTGAGTACGATTCAAAGGGTGAAAGCTGATGGACTACTCAGCTAGGTTGAAGGAAAGGACTTTCCAACCTTCGAATCATACTTGGAAGTTTTAATGACCAAGCAACCCTTTACGGTTAAAGGGAAAAGATCCAAGAAAGTACTAGAGTTGATTCGCTCTGATATATGCAGACCTCTTTGAGGAGTAAGGCATGCTTATCAGAAAATGGGATTAACTCCCAACAGACTACACCATTTATGCCTCGGCAAAATAATGTGTTGTAAAGAAGGAATAGGACTCTTATAGATATGGGAAAGTAAACAATAAGTTATTCGGAGTTACCTAATTCGTTTTTGGGATATGGCTTGGAAACAGCGGCGTTTATCCTGAACTTGATTCCTTTGGAAACTTGTACAGATATTCGGCTGTTTATAAGATACCCTAAGAAAATGAATTGAGATATGTAATATAGTCCAAAGGACCAGATGTTCGTTGATTGAATCAACGATTCGGTTCTTAGACATGGACTATATGTATATGCAATATCGCAAGCCCAAGAGTAGAGTAATACTTAAATGTGCTTAGAGGGACTGATTAAGACTTAGAACCAGCCTAACTAAGTAGTTCACTACTATAATCTTTAGTCACTAAAAATACACCGGAGCGTTGTCGTAGTGGGAGGGTTGTTAGACAACCCAACAGGTTCATGTTTATAGGTGAGTCTTCGGACTTGTTACCTGGAGAACATGAAGCCGAACCCTGGATCTATGACGAGACGCTGAAAGATCAAGATGCTCAGTCTTGGCAAAAGTCGATCAGGATTCTTTTGTCTTCACATGGAAGATGGAAGTCAAGACAGATTTTCTAAATCGAAGTCTTGACGGGGCCATCTGTGTGGGACAGCCAGAGAGATTCATCGAAAAGAGCCAAGAGCATTCGGTAAGCAAGCTTAATCAATCTTAGGATTGAAGGAAGCTTCAAGATCTTGGACACATGCGGACCTATGAGAAAATCCATTTCATGGATTCATTTAAGGCATGTTTAGGTCCTGTGTGTAATAAAGAAGTGACAGAAAAGATGTGGTGTTTTCTCATTCTTTATGTAGACGACATCCTTCTGAATTGGCAACAATATGAAAGATGTTATCGGACATAAAGGGATGGTTGTCCGAGTAATTCAATGTAAGAGACTTAGGAGAAGTCGGGAATGTTCTTGGGATCAAAGTTATAAATGATCGCCAGAAAAGAACATAGAACTTATCTCGAGTCTCATACTTAAATACAATTCTTACTCGTTGCAGCATACATAATTCCAAGAAAGGTCTTCACCTTTTAGATGTGGAATTCATCTATCTAAGGTTTTGTGTCCGACACAATAAAGGAGATAGATGAAGAGTAAGCAGTTCCCTGCACCTTAATGGTGGGAAGCTTAATGTATGTAATGCTATGCACGAGACTGATATCTGCTATGCCGTGGGCATGGTGGTGAGATATCATAGTAATCCTAGAAAGGATCACTCGACTGATGTAAAGAACATGTTTAGGCTCCTGCAGAGGACCAGGAATTATGTTCTGAGTTACAAAGCAGTCAAGTTGTTTCCTTTGGATTACATAGAATTGAATTTCCAATCAAACAGGGACAGTCGAAAGTCGAAGTCAGGCTATGTGTTCTCACTGTGAAGTGGAGCAGTCACATGGAAGAATGTAAAGCAGCGATGCATTACGGATTATACCATGGAAACTGAAAGGATAACGGCCTCTGAGGCAGTTAAAAGGTCAGTGTGGCTCCAGAACTTCCTGAGGGACTTAGATGTGGTTTCTAGTTTACCCAAAGCTATTTTGAATAGCGGTATTGGCAAACTTGAAATGCCACGAGTCCACAGTGGGAGATAACACGTAGAGAGCAAGTACCACCTGATTCGAGAGATCGTCTAATAAGACGATGCAGTTGCCACCTAGATAGCATCGAGAGGATTGCCTGGTAAAACCCATTCACAGAGGCACTTCCAGCGAAAGCGTTGGGAAGGCGTGATGAGGTTATGGGAATCTGATGTTTGGGAGAGGGTGACTAGACTTTTAGTATAAGTGGGAGATTGATGGAGTTGTATTCTAAATGTCTAGTTTAGTGCAAATACGGAACTCCTTATCTATACCTTAATTCAAGATATGATTCAAGCATGATTGCATTTAATGCAATAGTCCTTGATGTATACGTTGTAGACAGTATGGCGTGAGGAGACACGCGGAAGACCATACTGTCGGTTACTCGTATACTATCGAACAGTAGCTCACGACTTAGATGGACAGGGACAATCCATCGATACGTCGTAGTGTGACTGAAAGATAGTCGGTCTTCACTATCATGCTACACTCGTACACTTGGTGTATTGAGCAGGACCACGGGAGGGCGTTCGATTTATACTAATCGCAGTAATCGAACTAGACCTCAGATATTGCGGATATACGAATTCCTAATCCCTATATAATTATAGGTGCGTGTGTCCAGTTCTCGGTTCTTTGACTTACTAGTGAGTGAGACTAATTGATTAATCAATATCCTCGGTAAATTGGGAATCGGAATTGTACACACGGCATGCTATAGATTATAGACAGGAAACCGTGTCCCGTTTATCGGGTTGATGATGTCCCCGAGATGAGCTCATAAAGTTTATCATGTAAACCCTGCAGGTGGATTTGTTCCACATGATAATAAGGATGAGTGGTACTAGTCTCGGATAATAAGAAACGAATTAATTTAATTATTAGTAATTAAAGTTAATTCGTGGACATTCGATATCTTAAACACGGGGAAAGTCGTATATGTAATTTCGGCGGAAATATTATTGTTGATATAATATTAAATTAATTTCGGGAATTCAATTATTATTTTTTAGTGGAGTGAATAATAATTAAAATTGTGGAATTTAATTAAAGGTTTTCTTTTAAGGACACCGGTTTAATTAAATTGCAATTTAGCCCCTAATTAATTTACCTAAGAGGTCCCTAGTGTAACTCTATAAATAACCCCCCCTTGCCTCTCTTAAACCTAAGAAACGCCGCAACTATTATTTCAGCAGAGAAATTAAATTGCTTAGCGCAATTATGTTTTTCTCTGTTTAAATAAAAGAGTTAACGCAGTTATTTTTCTGATGAAATTAAATTGCTTAGCGCAATTATATTTCTGAGAAAGAAAAATTATTCTTGCGCTGGTTTAGAGAAGAGAGAGCAGAAAAGGAGAATCCAGCAGATCGTTGCCCACACAACGGTTGGAATCGGGTTAGAGGCATACGCTAGAAACGTCTAAGGTTTCAACAATTCGGCTTCTCCGAATCACGCGACAAAGGTATGAGATCGATCCCTAATTCCGCAATTATCGATCTCTAAATTCGTTAAAAATACATCGGACGAACGATCGGGTTCCGGGAGTCGTGGTACGTGTTCCTCGACTACTGGGGGTTCAAGGACCTTCGGATCGGTAGTCGGAAGAGGAAAAACGGACCGGAAATGCGCCCGGAACAGCAGAACGCGCTGCTGTTCGCGGACGAACAGCGCCCGCTGAAAGGCAAACGGCGACCGCCGTTTTAGGCCTAAACAGCGCCCGCTGTTTTGTGGGCAGCGCCCGCTGCCTGAGACAGAGCAGCGGCCTTGTCACGCGGTTGTCCTCCGGGGCAATGGCTGGGCGTGATTTGACACACGGGCTGTTACGTGAACGGAGCAACGCTTCCGGAGGTCGACTGGGAGTGTTCGGATGTTCGACTGATCGAACGAACACATCCCGGGTAGTCGATTTCCAACACAAAGAACACGAAGTACATACTTGTACTCCTCAGCAGTTAGTACATTGTCTAGATTTCGATTCCAATCAACATTCTAAGGGTCGTTGAGTATAAAATGCCTTATCGTATATCACATAGTAGGGCAAAGTCATTTCTAACCAATAAGCACATAATACAAACAATCGATTTAATCTCCGATACTATCTCCCTCAAATAGTATCATTAAATCACTAATCGCATCTAAAATCCCATCAGATATGGCAAGCCACGTTGTGTGGACGTTTACCTACCCAAACGATTTCGCAATTAGATTTGCTTCGGTCGTACATCAATTATAGCGTAACTTCGTTGGGAAGGATACTATAAAGCGTACCTAAGTGTAAACCATTACTCAGTACTAAGGTGAGTCGTTTGGAACCGCAACATCACCGCAAGCCACGTTGTGTGGACGTTTACGATAACTAACAATCCTTCACAACTCCCTATAATTGTCTACATCAATTAATCCAAAATCCGTCGATATAGCAAGTTAAGTTGTGTGGACGTTTACTACACCAAGAGATTTTTATAATTGACTCCCAATTACTTGATTCATTTAATCTTGTAAGTCAAGACGCGGACATAAGTGAAACTCGAAGTTTCTTACCAGTGATTCACCATGCGAACGACCCTATCTCTCATAAAATGAGGGAGCCGAGCAGACAATCGATCCACCTTCAAAAGAATGGTACGAAAGTCTCTAATTTGTGTCCTCGACATGACCAAGTGGCTTTGGCTCCATTCCACTCCCCGGGGTGAGAATGAGTCGACTTGAAATCAGTTTTGGAAAGACAAATTAGGCATTGTTTGATAGACTTAATCAATGTTTCTCGTAAAAGGAATTACAAGAATTCTCCTCCAATGGCTTATCTATATGAACTTCAAAAGTTCATAAAAGTCACCAAGAGAACAGCAATGGAGACCATGGCATTGTTTCCAATACCTCTACCACTTAGCTTTTTATTACAAAGGGATACGCTATCTAATGCATAAATAAATACACATAAGCATGCATACATGAAATAAAGCACATAGTATTATCACATAATCAAAATAATACTAGAATATTATTTTCCGACTATTATGGCTTTATCGCATCCCCGTATGCGTTTTCTAGTCTTTAGTCTTCGTTCTTGAATGCTCCATGTGACGGGAATATTAATTCCAATATTTAAATCCATTTATTTTTAATAAATTCAAAAGTTACTTAATTCGAAAATTAAGTCAATCGAATAAATCAAAAATTAAATTAAATATTATTAATATTTTTATTATTTTTATTTTCCTTTCTAATTCCATTAAATCTCTAGAATCCTATCCAAGACCCACTTGGAATATTCTAGAAGATTCTCATAATAAAATAAGGAAATAAAATAATTTAGGACTCCTAGTCCTTCCAAATTAATTCCTTTCCTAATCCATTAAAAATTCCACAAAGGATTAATTAAATAAGGAAAAATTAATTTAGGACTCCTAATCCTTCCAAAATTAATTCTCTTCCTAATTCATGAAATTTCCAAAAAATAGGATTAATCAATTAGGAAGACCAAATTAATTCTAAATTAATTATTTTCCTAATCCATGAAAATTCCCAAAGATATTAATAATCAAATTAGGAAAACCGAATTAATTAGGAAAAATAATTCTTTTCCTAGTCCATTAAAAATTCCCAAAAAAATAGGAATAATTAAATTTGGAAAACCAAATTAAATAAGGAATAGGATCTTTGTCGGGATTAACACGGAATGGGGATTTTCGGTCTATCCCCGAGCATGCGATCAAGTGGCCCTTGTTGGAGTAGTATACATAATGTCTAGATTTGAGTATTGTGAACTCCTCGTACACTTTCATTTACCTATTAAATACAAACATTCATTTGCTTTTAATTATTGTTAATTAAATATATGCAAATTATAGTCCTGGATTTTATACGTTGTAGTTAGTATGGTGTGTCGGGCCCACACAGAAGATCATACTATCGGTTACTCGTATTTAATCGAACAGATGCTCACGACCTAGATGGACACGGACCAATCCATCGGTATAGTCGTTGTGTGAGAGAGAAAATAATTTGTCTTAATTATTTTATCACACTTGTACACTTGGTGTATTGAGCGGATCGATTGAGACTCATCAATTAGGTTTGCTCGGCGATAATTGATTTGAGACTCAGTGTATTTTATTCTTAATCCCCGATACAATTGCGGGTGTGTATATTTAGTATAAGTGACTTTGATTTTCCTAAGGAATTGACCGGTTTAATTATTGGGTCAATTACCGGTTAAGTTGGGTCTCTATATTTTATATATGGCATGCCGTGAATTCTTGACGGGACAGTGTATCCCGTAAGGGTCGATAATATCCCCGAGATGAGCTCATAAGGATTTATTATGTAAACCTCGCGAGTGGATTTAATTCCGCATAATAAATAAGGTTGAGTGGTACTAGTCTCGGATAAAAGAGATGAATAAATTTATTAAGCAATAAATAAATTTTATTCCTGGATATTTATATCTTAAATACACGGAATAAATAATACTACCGGAGAAATATTATTTGGATATAATATTGTTTAATATTGGGAGTGCAATTAATTTATATAGTGGAAAATAAATTAATTAATATTGATAAGGATTAATGGACTTGGGCAGTGGGCTCAATTTAATCTTCAATATTGGAAGCCCAATATTCCACCTCCTTTAGATCCCCTACGTAGCCTATAAAAGCACTACATGGCCTTCATAATAGAAAAGACAAGATAATCATACTTGATTAGTCTAGAGAGTTGAAGGAGATCCATAGGAGTTCGATAGATCGTCGCCCACCCGACGTTCGAACGGAGTGCAAGGAATACGTGGGAAGATTCAAAGGTCATCTTGATTACGTTTCTCCGAACAACGAATCGTAGGTATGATATCTAAACTAACTTGATATTATTCGGTTTTGGTTTATCGAGAATACCGTAGAACGAAGATCCGAAAGTTCGAACCCGGAGTAGACGGAAGATCACGCGGTGGTGGCGAAGCCACCGGACCGCGTGGATCGACCCGCCTAGGGTTCGGCGGGCGCGGAGGAGGCGACCCTCGGCTGGGCCGAGGGCGCGCGGTCGATCACGGTGATCGACCGCCGGGGCGCGGGCTGGAGCCGCACCCCACCCCACCTCGACAGTGGGGACCTCCAGGCGGCGGCGAGTCGCCGGACTCGCCGCGGGGGCTGCCGATGCAGCCCCACCCGATCGCGTGAGACGCGATCCTTCGATCGCGTGAACCCCGGCTCGCGGGGGTTCGGCTGGGGGCGGGCTGCGTGTCTTCGGGCACGTGGTCTCCAAAGGCCGGACTCCGGCGGATGAGTCGGCGTTCATGTGATCTCCGGCGATGGGTTTTTGATCGGGCTATGATTTCCGCAAATTTTAATAGCCCGGGATATCGAATTCCAACAATTGGTATCAGAGCGAGGTTTACGTTCGCGGTATTTTCGATAAAATTGTTCTACCTTGCAGGGTTTCCGACTATTATGGCTTAATTAATTTTTGTTAATTTATTTTGTCATGATTGTTGGTTTGATTAAACTCTCGGACATGTCGAGATTCGTTTTTTTGGTGGTGAATGCTTGTAATAGTAAAAATTCGGGGGTTGACCGAATTTAGGATTTATTATTACGTTCTACGTTTTTCCGGAAATTGTATAGGGTCGATTTCATGTATAGAATCGATACCGGATAGTGTAAAATTTATTTTGTAATTTATTTTGCGTTGGATCGATGCCGAGACGACCACCGGAGAAGACGCGTGACGAAGGAGATGATCGTGAGGGTGAAGGGACAAGGATCGACCACCCCATGGTCGATCCATGAGGATCGATCGATCGACCCTTGGAGGGGCCGCCGGCGTCGGTGGCCGGCCACCTCCTAGGTGGCGGTCGAGGGTGGCGCGGGGATCCCCACCCCGTGCTATCCCGGTCCGGAGATTTACTTTCCTAATTAGTTCGGATTTTTCCTATTTGAGTATTCTTATTTTTGGGAATTCTCATGGATTAGGAAAAGAATTAATTGGAATTAATTTTATTTCCTTATTCTATTATGGAAGTCTTCTAGAGTATTCCGAGTTCTACTTGGAATAGGATCCTAGAGATTTAATAGAATTGGAAAGGAATAAAAGTTAATTTAGGATTGATTTATTTCCTAATTGATTATTCCTATTTTATGGGAATTTTCATAGTAATGGAAATTAATTAATCTTGGAAAGTAGAAGAGTCCTAAATTATTTTATTTCCTTATTTCATTATGGAAATCATCTAGAATATTCCAAGTGGGTCTTGGATAGATTATTCTAGAGATTTAATGAATTAGAAAAGGAAAATAAAATAAATAAAAATATTGATAATGTTTAATTTTATTTTTGATTTATTCGATTGACTTAATTATTATTAATTAAGTATCTTTTGAATTTATTAAAAATAAATAGATTTAAATATTGGAAATTAATATTCTCGTCACATGGAGCATTCAAGAACGAAGACTAAAGACTAGAAGATGCGTACGGAGATGGAGTAAAGCCATAATAGTCGGAAAATAATATTCTAGTAATTATTTTGACTATGTGATAATACTATGTGCTTTATTACATGTATGCATGCTATATGTGTTTACTTTTATGCACTAGATAGCGTATCCCTTTGTTGTAAAAAGCTAAGTGGGAGAGGGTATGGAAACATGCCCATGGTCTCCATTGCTGCTCTCTTGGTGACTTTTATAAACTTTTGAAGTTTATATAGATAGGTCATTGGAGGAGAGTTCTTGTAATTCCTCTTACGAGAAACATTGATTAAGTTTATCAAACAATGCCTAATTTGTCTTTCCAAAGCTGATTTCAAGTCGACTCATTCTCACCCCGGGGAGTGGAATGGAGCCAAAGCCACTTGGTCATGTCGAGGACACAAATTAGAGGCAGTCGTACCATTCTTTGATAGGTGGATCGATTGTCTGCTCGGCTCCCTCATTTATGAGAGATAGGGTTGTTCGCATGGTGAATCACTGGTTAGAAACTTCGAGTTTCACTTATGGTTCTCCACGTCTTGATTTACAAGATCGAATGGATCAAGTAATTGGATTTCAATTATATAAATCTTCTGGTGTAGTAAACGTCCACACGAACGTGGCTTGCTATACTGGATGGGATTTTAGAATAATTGATGTAGACAGTTATAGGGAATTGTGAAGGATTGCGAGTTATCGTAAACGTCCACACAAACGTGGCTTGCGGTGATGTAGCAATTCTAAACAATTCACCTTGGTACTGAGTAATGGTTTACACTTAGATACGCTTTATAGTATTCTTCCCAACGAAGTAACGCTATAATGATGTATGACCGAAGCAAATCTAATTGCTAAATCATTTGGGTGGGTAAACGTCCACACGAACGTGGCTTGCTTTAACCTGATGGGATTTTAGATGTGATTAGTGATTTAATGATATTATTTGAGGGAGATAATATCGGATATTAAATTGTTTGTTTGTTTTATGTGCTTATAGGTTAAGAATGACTGTGACCCCTCTTTGTGATATACTTAAAGATGAAAACTCACTGGTGTTGGAGTTGTGTACTTAATGTCTAGATTTAAGTAACGGTAAACTCCCGATCATAGCATTTAATCTATTTAATTAATAAACAATTATTTGCATTTAATTAAATATGCAAAATATAGTTCTGGATTTTATACGTTGTAGTTAGTATGGTGTTGCATGGGCACACAGAAGATCATACTATCGGTTACTCGTATTTAATCGAACAGTTGCTCACGACCTAGATGGACACGAACTAATCCATCGGTATAGTCGTTGTGTGAGAGAGAAAATAATTTATCTTAATTATTTTATCACACTTGTACACTTGGTGTATTGGGCGGATCAGCTTGAGATTCATCGATTAGGATTGCCGGCGATAATCGATTCGAGTCTCAGTGTATTTTATTCTTAATCCCCGATATTATTGCGGGTGTGTATATTTAATATAAGTGACTTTGATTTACCAAAGGAATTAACCGATTTAATTATTGGGTTAATTACCGGTTAAGTTGGGTCACTATATTTTATATATGGCATGCCGTGAATTCTTGAAGGGAAAGTGTATCCCGTAAGGGTTGATAATATCCCCGAGATGAGTTCATAAGGAATTATTATGTAAACCCTGCAGGTGGATTTAATCCGCATAATAATTAAGGTTGAATGGTACTAGTCTCGGATATAAGAGATGAATAAATTAATTAGCAATAAATTAATTTCATTCATGGATATTTAAATCTTAAATACACGGAATATATAATACTACCGGAGAAATATTATTTGATATAATATGGAATAATATTGGGAGTGCAATTTTATTTATATAGTGGAAAATAAATAAAATTAATATTGATAAGAATTAATAGATTTGGGTTGGACCCAATTTAATTTTCAATATTAGAAGCCCAATATTTATTCTCCTTATGATCCCCTACGTAGCCTATATAAGCACTACATGGTCTTCACTTTTCATAACTAAGAGAACCTAAGTTACGCCAACCATAAAGTTTTGAGAGTGAGGAAGATCCATAGGAATCCGATAGATCGTCGCCCACACGACGTTCGGACGAGGTGCAAGGAATACGCGGGAAGGTCACAAGGTCGTCAACCGAATTCGTTTCTCCGTACAACGAATCGAGGTAATAATCGAGAAACCCCCTTCTTGATTTTGTGTGAATTAATTGTAGCGTATACATGAACACACGATCCGGATAAACATACGAACTTCGGTGACGGGGATTCGAGATCCCCGGCGAAGATCGAGAGAACCCTCGGCTTGGAGCCGAGGGGGCGATCGAACCCTAGGGTTCGATCGCGGCGCGCGGACGAGGGAGCCCCGGCTGGAGCCGGGGCAAGCGATCGACCATGAGTCGATCGCGGGGAGACCGCCGTGGGCTGGTGCCACGGCAGCTGGTTTCCCCAGCCACCTCGACCGGCGGCCAGGCGCGACGGAGGAGCCCCGGCTGGAGCCGGGGCAGGCGATCGACCGCAAGGCCGATCGCGGGGAAAGCCGCGGTTGGAGCCGCGGCAGGTCAGCTGGGGGCTGACCGCCCCTCCTCCGGCGATGGTGGTGAGTCGCCGGACTCACCACCGGGGGCTGCTGGACAGCCCCGGCGATCGCGGTGTGCGATCGCGAGCCCCCTCGGCGGCGGGGGGTTCGGCTAGGGTTTTCTAGCCGCGGGGTTTCATCCCGCGGCGGTGATGCTCAAGTCGAGCTCCGTCGACGTGAGATGGTTCGCGTTCATGGATCTGACTCGTGGGAGAAAATCGGCTAGGGGCGGGCTGCGTGTCTTCGGGCGCGTAGTCTCCAAAGGTCGGACTCCTGCGGATGAGTCGGGGATCCAATCTCCGGCGATGAAGGATTTCGGTCGGGCTATTGGTTCCGCATAATTTTAATAGCCCGGGATATCGATTTCCAGCAATTGGTATCAGAGCGTTTGGTTTCGTGTTCATGTATATGCTCGATTATTGTTCTACCTTGCAGGATTTCCGGCTATCATGGTTGGATTTAATTAATTGTTTTTTAATTAATTATCATGATTATTAAACTCTCGGACATGTCGAGATTCGTTTTGTGTGGTTGAATGTTTGTAATAGTAAAAATTCGGGGGTTGACCGAATTTAGGATTTATTATTACGCACTTTATTTTTCCGGAATATGTATAGGGTCGATTTCATGTATAGAATCGATACCGGATAATTGTAATTTAATTCTTGTAATTTATTTTACGATTGGTTCGATGTTGAGACGATCGCCGGAAGACGAAGAAGGTGTGACGAAGAAGACAATGGACGAGAGGGACGATCAACCCCATGATCGACCCTCACGATCGACCGCGAGGAAGGGGGCCGATCGCCCCTCGGCCGTGGGCTGCCGCCGGCGTTGGTGGTGGCTGGCCGGTTGGAGTGGCGGCGGTGGTGATCCCCTCCGGTGGCCGGTCGATCATGGTGGTGGGGGTGGTGCGGGGACTCCCAACCCGTGCTACTCCTACCATAATCCAACTTTCCTAAATTAATTCGGCTTTCCTATTTGAGTGTCTTCCTTTTGGAAACTCTCATGGATTAGGAAAAGAATTAATTCAAATTAATTTTATTTCTATTGATTTATTTCCTTCATGGAATTATTCATAGACTAGAAGTTTAAAAAATTAATTTAGTACTAAATTTATTTTTCCTATTTGATTATTCCTACTCATGGGAATATTCATGGATTAGGAATAAGAATAAATTGGAAAGTAGTGAGTCCTAAAATTTATTTTATTTCCTTATTCTATTATAGAAGTCTTCTAGAATATTCCGAGTTTGACTTGGATAGATTATTCTAGAGATTTAATAGAATTAGATGGGAAATTAAATAAATGAAAATATTAATAATATTTAATTTTATTTTTGATATATTCGATTGACTTAATTTTCGAATTAAGTAACTTTTGGATTAATTAAAAATAAATAGATTTAAATATTGGATATTAATATTCTCGTCACATGGAGCATTCAAGAAACGAAGACTGAAGACTAGAAGATGCGTACGGAGATGGAATAAAGCCATGATAGTCGGAAAATAATTTTCTAGCATTATTTTGACTATGTGCTACTATGTGCTTTATTGCTTGTATGCATGCTATATGTGTTTATTTTTATGCACTAGATAGCGTATCCCTTTATTATAAAAAGCTAAGTGGGAGAGGGGATGGAAACATTCCCATGGTCTCCATTACTGTTCTCTTGGTGACTCTTATGGACTTTTGAAGTTCATATAGATGTGTCATTGGAGGAGAATTCTTGTAATTCCTTTTACAAGAAACATTGATCAAATTTATCAAACAATGCCTAATTTGTCTTTCTGAAACTGACTTCAAGTCGACTCATTCTCACCCCGGGGAGTGGAATGGAGCCAGAGCCACTTTGTCATGTAGAGGACACAAATTAGAGACTTCTGTGCCATTCTTTGATAGATGGGTCGCTTGTCTGCTCGGCTCCCTCATTTATGAGAGATAGGGTCGCTCGCATGGCGAATCACTGGTTAGAAACTTCGAGTTTCACTTATGATTCTCCACGTCTTGATTTACGAGATTAAATGGATCAAGTAATTGGGAGTCAATTATAAAAGTCTCTTAATATGGTAAACGTCCACACCACGTGGCTTGCTATGCTGACGGACTTTGGATTAATTGATGTAGACAGTTGTAAGTAATTATGAAGAGTTGTGAAGTTATCGTAAACGTCCACACCACGTGGCTTGCGGTAATGTAGCGATTCCAAGTAATTTACTTTGGTACTGAGTAATGGTTTACACTTAGATACGCGTTATAGTATTCTTCCCCACGAAGTCACGCTATAATTGATGTATGGCCAAAGAAAATCTAATTGCTAAATCATTTGGGTGGGTAAACGTCCACACCACGTGGCTTGCCTTACCTGATGGGATTTTAGATGTGATTAGTAATTTAATGATGTTGTTCTAGGGAGATAACATCGGATATTAAATTAATTGTTTGTTTAAATGTGCTTATAGGTTTAGAGAATTGCTATGAATCCACTTTTGTTGATACTTGAGGAAATTAACGCACTGGTTCCATACTGTATTGAATGGAAAGAAGAGTTAGACATTGCTCAGACTGCAAAGGAGTACAAAGATGTACTCAGTGAAACTTGTCCTCCTGGACTCACCATTAACTCAACTGAGGAGGAGATTTTTGACTTTGAAAAGTGGGGTAGTGCTCGTGCATTAGCCGCTAATCATGATGTCATGCTCAAACTCAGGTTGCTGTTTGGACATGATGAGAAGGCTAGAAAAGAGGCGATGAGGATACTCATAAAGATCTGTTACTTCGATGAAACACTTGATCATGTTTTCGAGATGATGGATCTTTTAGACGAGTTGAAACAATCGCAAGCTCTTATAGCCAAAGCCATAGGTCTCGGATCTAAAGGCAAGGGAAAGGAGAAGAAGACAAGAGGGTCCGGTGGTCCTAAGGGACTTGGACCAAAGGGTGGGATAAAGAAGCCTTCGGGCAAACATCCCCAAGGGAAGCAGTCTGAGTACTGGGGGTCTACATCTTGTCCTCTCAAAGGTATGAATTTTTCTTTAGTCGTAAAACATAGTCAGCGGTATTATCTACCAGAATTCTGGTGTGTAGATATGGAACCACTGACGGTATGTGCATTCTAAATGCAGGGGTTCCAGAAAACCCAGCGACTTAGAGAAGAAGAGTTCGATTCCACATGGGCAAAGCTGTTGAGGAAGCAGCGGTTGCAGTGGAAGACATTTATCTATCTGTTTGATAGTTATAGGATTTCATTTCAAGTTAATTGCTTTGTACCTTTTATTTTAGAAAGAACTTTTGTTCTGGATTTCTATTATGGATATTTTATTTCTTTAATCATTTGATGATTTAGATAAGAAATAATGGCGATATCTATTCTGGTACATTAGATAGCAATGATGAATCCTTAGTCTACCACGATGCAACAAACCGTTATATATAAACTTGTTTTACTCATTAGATGTATTTCTTTATCGATCATTGTACTTGTGAACTCTTGAACTTGGTAGTATCTATTCAAAAAGGATTCAAAAGGTCGAAATTGATTTGATCAATTATAGTTGGAGGAATGGACCTCCCGACCTAAGAATTAAATTTCGGAAGAAGATACAACTAAGTTAACCTTTCTGGATAAAGGATGGAATTCGGACAAGTATAGAAAATGATTGATGATTAATGCGGTATGTGTGATTAGAGAAGGTACGAGTCATTCTTTCAAGAATACTCGAAAATGGATTAGACTACGTGTTGTGCCATAAAAACGGAGTGTTTTTAACACAAGGCCATTATGGGGAACCCTCAAAGTATATCCATTAAAAAGCCTGCGACTTGTTCGCGGAGGCTATCACCTATCTAAATAACACATAGCATAAATCAAAAGATTGAGATTAAATCTCAAACGACTACGCCATACACTGAAGTGTAGACATGGTGTGTCAGGAATAAGAAATGGGATTCTAAATGGTAAAAGAACAAGTTTGTTCGGAACTACCTGTGTTCTATGGATAATTCTGGATACAACAACATATTCAATGTAATTGTAGAATATCCTAGAAGAACAAGTAATTGTGTGTTCTATAGTACTATGAACCAGAGGGACGTCTCGTCCGGTTCATAGAGAAAGACTATTAGATGAACCACAAAGCCTGAACTGACGAAATACCTTGAAATGAGAAGAAGGACAAAAGACTAGGAACCAGCCAAACCGAGTAGAAGTACACCACATACTGCACCTATTGTTATTACTGTTATACACCGGGACGCCATTGCAGTGGGAGGTTGTTGGACAACCAGGGATATTCATAAGACTAGAGGAGTTCGGACTCTGGATCTAGTAAAGATGAAATCGACCCCTAGATCTGCATAAGGGCAGTACTAGACCTAAATGTGCCTGCTTGGAACAATAAGGATTATTGTTGAGAGGCTAGATCATTTAGAGTACAGGCTTAGTAAATCCATTTGTGGATTGAAATGAAGCTATGAATCGTGGAACTTGCGAATTGATGGGATAGTCCATTTGATGGATTCATCAAAAGGCATAGACGAGAGGTGTATTAAAGACATAATGGAAACAAGGTGGTGTTTCTCGGAGATTTTATGTAGATAACATTTTATCATTGGCAACAATGTAAAAGTGTCATCAGACATAAAATAATGGTTGTCTAAATAAATCGAGATATAAGATTGAGAAGAAGTTAGAGCATGTTCTTAAGATCTTATGATCTAGAGATAAGAACATTGTACTTCTCCTAGACATCTTGTACGATTAAGGTTTGTTTTAAACATGCACAATTCTGAGAAAGGTTATTGCTTTCGAGAACAGAATGCATCTATCTAAAGTATGTGTCTTGAACACATGAAGGAGATAAATATAGACAAAGCAGATTCTTACACTTCGAGTGTAAAGGGTTTTGTAAATGCGGTGTTATAAAAACAAGAACCTGATATCAACTATGCGGTTAGCATAGTGGGAGGATATCAAAGTAATCTGGATAAGAAGTATTCGAATGCTGTAAAAGTGCTTGAAAGTACAGGATTACAGGCAATACGAAATCTTCTTAGATTAAGCTTTCTAAAATAAAAATCAGAGAAAGGACCAGTGTAAGTCGATATCAGGCTATGTGTTCATTTTTTTAGAAGAGGTGGAACCTAAGGAAGAAAGAGGGATAAGCATGAAGCTTCTCGGACTCTATCATAAACCGAATAGCAGCCTCAGAGGCAGCGGAAGTTTTGGTTAGGTTCCGGAATGACCTCTGAACTTGGATATGACTCTTGGTTCACCAAAGGCTATGTACATAGCGGTGCATGGTAAACTGGAAGAAGTCATAAGTTCAAAAGATGATGATAACACATAGAGCAAGTACCACCTGATACGAATCATCGTCAGAGAGACGACGCAGTAGTCACCAAGATAACTTCAGAGCGGCAACCTAGATTGCTCATTCACATAATACTTCTGGGAAAGTATAACTTAAGCACGTGATGAGTATGGGAGTCGGGAGTTTGGAAGAAATGACTAGACCTTAGTACAAGTGGGAGATTGTTGGAGTTGTGTACTTAATGTCTAGATTTAAGTAACGGTAAACTCCCGATCATAGCATTTAATCTATTTAATTAATAAACAATTATTTGCATGTAATTAAATATGCAAAATATAGTTCTGGATTTTATACGTTGTAGTTAGTATGGTGTTGCATGGGCACACAGAAGATCATACTATCGGTTACTCGTATTTAATCGAACAGTTGCTCACGACCTAGATGGACACGAACTAATCCATCGGTATAGTCGTTGTGTGAGAGAGAAAATAATTTATCTTAATTATTTTATCACACTTGTACACTTGGTGTATTGGGCAGATCAGCTTGAGATTCATCGATTAGGATTGCCGGCGATAATCGATTCGAGTCTCAGTGTATTTTATTCTTAATCCCCGATATTATTGCGGGTGTGTATATTTAATATAAGTGACTTTGATTTACCAAAGGAATTAACCGATTTAATTATTGGGTTAATTACCGGTTAAGTTGGGTCACTATATTTTATATATGGCATGCCGTGAATTCTTGAAGGGAAAGTGTATCCCGTAAGGGTTGATAATATCCCCGAGATGAGTTCATAAGGAATTATTATGTAAACCCTGCAGGTGGATTTAATCCGCATAATAATTAAGGTTGAATGGTACTAGTCTCGGATATAAGAGATGAATAAATTAATTAGCAATAAATTAATTTCATTCATGGATATTTAAATCTTAAATACACGGAATATATAATACTACCGGAGAAATATTATTTGATATAATATGGAATAATATTGGGAGTGCAATTTTATTTATATAGTGGAAAATAAATAAAATTAATATTGATAAGAATTAATAGATTTGGGTTGGACCCAATTTAATTTTCAATATTAGAAGCCCAATATTTATTCTCCTTATGATCCCCTACGTAGCCTATATAAGCACTACATGGTCTTCACTTTTCATAACTAAGAGAACCTAAGTTACGCCAACCATAAAGTTTTGAGAGTGAGGAAGATCCATAGGAATCCGATAGATCGTCGCCCACACGACGTTCGGACGAGGTGCAAGGAATACGCGGGAAGGGCACAAGGTCGTCAACCGAATTCGTTTCTCCGTACAACGAATCGAGGTAATAATCGAGAAACCCCCTTCTTGATTTTGTGTGAATTAATTGTAGCGTATACATGAACACACGATCCGGATAAACATACGAACTTCGGGGACGGGGATTCGAGATCCCCGGCGAAGATCGAGAGAACCCTCGGCTTGGAGCCGAGGGGGCGATCGAACCCTAGGGTTCGATCGCGGCGCGCGGACGAGGGAGCCCCGGCTGGAGCCGGGGCAAGCGATCGACCATGAGTCGATCGCGGGGAGACCGCCGTGGGCTGGTGCCACGGCAGCTGGTTTCCCCAGCCACCTCGACCGGCGGCCAGGCGCGACGGAGGAGCCCCGGCTGGAGCCGGGGCAGGCGATCGACCGCAAGGCCGATCGCGGGGAAAGCCGCGGCTGGAGCCGCGGCAGGTCAGCTGGGGGCTGACCGCCCCTCCTCCGGCGATGGTGGTGAGTCGCCGGACTCACCACCGGGGGCTGCTGGACAGCCCCGGCGATCGCGGTGTGCGATCGCGAGCCCCCTCGGCGGCGGGGGGCTCGGCTAGGGTTTTCTAGCCGCGGGGTTTCATCCCGCGGCGGTGATGCTCAAGTCGAGCTCCGTCGACGTGAGATGGTTCGCGTTCATGGATCTGACTCGTGGGAGAAAATCGGCTGGGGGCGGGCTGCGTGTCTTCGGGCGCGTAGTCTCCAAAGGTCGGACTCCTGCGGATGAGTCGGGGATCCAATCTCCGGCGATGAAGGATTTCGGTCGGGCTATTGGTTCCGCATAATTTTAATAGCCCGGGATATCGATTTCCAGCAACTGGTTCCATATAGTACTGATTGGAAAAGAAATCTAGACATTGTTCAGACTGTCAAGCTTTCTGAATCCACTGTTGTTCCAATTACGTTGAGACATGGTGTGGAAGCTAGGCAAGAGGTGTTTAACATACCCACGGAATCGTTCCTCAATGAGTCCCTTGAAAACGGCTCGGCGAAGGCGATTTTTGTGCGTAAGTTAAGAGAAACACGAGCTCTTGTGGCTAGGCTAAAAGAAAAGCGTGCAAAGAGACCCAGTGGTTTAAAATCACGGATTGGGAAAGGCAAGCCGTTAGGAAGATGCTTTCGATGCAAACAGTTTGGGCACTGGAGGTCTGATTGTCCTCTCATCAAAGGTACGAAATTTTCCTTAGTCACTGAAACATTATCAGTGGTGTTATCTACCAGCACCTGGTGTGTAGATACGGGGGCCACTGATCATGTCTGCAATTCATTGCAGGGGTTCCAGGAAACCCGGAGACTTAGAGAGGGAGAGATCGTGGTCTACATGGGCAATGCCGCGAGGGTGGCGGCTGTTGCAGTGGGAGACGTTCACTTACGCTTTAGTAGTGATAGGGTTTTAGTTTTACATAATTGTCTTTATGTACCCAACTTTAGAAAGAATTTAATTTCGGTTTCTAAACTTATTATGAATGGATATTCTGTTTCTTTTGACCACTCTGTGATCATAAGAAGAAACATAGAGATTATCTGTTCTGGTACATTGGTGGACGATTTGTATGTGCTAAATCCTGAGTCTAACACGATGCAACTAACCGAGAGTAATAACACATCTACGAACACCAATAAGAGAAAGGAACCTTCTAAAATGAATCAATTATACTTGTGGCATCTAAGGCTAGGTCATATAAACTCGAATAGGCTTCAAAGGTTGAAAGCTGATGGTTTAATCAGCGATGTTGAAGGAGAGGACCTTCCAACCTGCGAATCCTGTTTAGAGGGTAAAATGACCAAGCGTTCTTTTTCTGGTAAAGGACGGAGGGCTGAACAAGTATTGGATTTGATTCACTCTGATGTATGCGGACCTATGTCTACTCAGGCAAGGGGAGGGTACGAGTATTTTATCACCTTCACTGATGATTACTCAAGATATGGATTTGTATATTTGATGCGCCGCAAGAGCGAATCCTTTGACAAGTTCAAGGAGTTCAAGGCTTTTGTGGAGAACCTTCAAAATAAATCCATTAAATGCCTGCGATCTGATCGCGGAGGCGAGTACCTGTCTGGAGAATTCAAGGCATACTTAGCAGAGAATGGGATTGATTCCCAAATGACATCACCATATACTCCCCAGCAGAATGGTGTGTCGGAAAGAAGGAATAGGACTCTTATGGAGATGGTGCGATCAATGATGAGTTACTCGGACTTACCTACAATGTTCTGGGGACATGCCTTGGAAACAACGGCATACATTCTCAACATGGTTCCAACAAAAACGGTACCCACCACACCCATGGAAAGGTGGAGCGGGCGCAAGCCTAGCCTCAGGCACCTTCGGATCTGGGGTTGTCCAGCACATGTGTTGCGACAAGGTGCCGATAAGTTAGAACCTAGATCTGAATTACGGCTATTTGTAGGATACCCAAAAGGAACTAAAGGTGGCATGTTCTATAGTCCTACGGACCAGAAGATCGTTATAAGTACTAACGCTCGGTTCTTAGAGGAAGACTATGTCATGGACCACAAGCCCAAAAGTGACATAATACTTGATGAGTTGAGAGGTAACAAAGAAGACTTAGATACAGCCGAACCGAGTATAGATACACCACTAGAATCTGCACCTGACACTGTCACTGTTAATACACTGGAACGCCGTCGTAGTGGGAGGGTTGTTAAGCAACCAGACCGATGGATTGGACTGGGTGAGTCTTCGGACTCTGGACCTGGAGTTCATGAAATCGATCCCTGGACCTATGATGAGGCGGTACAAGATATAGATGCGCCTTCTTGGAAGAAAGCGATGAAATCCGAAATTGAATCTATGGATTCTAATAAAGTCTGGGATCTTGTAGAACCACCAAACGGCGTAAAGCCAATTGGGTGTAAATGGGTCTACAAGAGAAAGAGAGGATCTGACGGAAAGGTTGAAACCTTTAAAGCTCGGCTTGTTGCGAAAGGATATACTCAGAAAGAGGGAATCGATTATGAGGAGACCTTCTCGCCGGTAGCCAAGATAAAGTCGATCCGGATTCTCTTATCCATAGCAGCTCATATGGATTATGAGGTGTGACAAATGGATGTCAAGACAGCTTTCCTAAATGGAAGTCTTGACGAGACGATTTATATGAAACAACCAGAAGGATTCATTGCTAAGGGGCGAGATCATCTAGTGTGCAAGCTTAATCGATCCATTTATGGATTGAAACAAGCCTCGAGATCGTGGAACCTGCGGTTTGACGAAGTAGTCCAGTCTTTTGGATTCAGTCAAAGCATGGACGAATCGTGTGTGTATTGGAAACGTGATGGGAAGAAGGTGGTGTTTCTCGTGCTTTATGTAGATGACATTCTTCTCATTGGCAACAGTGTAAAGACGTTATCATACATAAAGGGATGGTTGTCTAGACAATTCGATATGAAAGATTTGGGAGAAGTCGGGCATGTTCTAGGGATCAAGGTTATAAGGGATCGCCGGAATAGAACATTGTACCTATCCCAGCAATCTTACATAGACACGATTCTGGCTCGTTTTAACATGCAAGATTCCAAGAAGGGTGAGCTACCCTTCAGCAAAGGAACTTATCTTTCTAAGGAGATGTGTCCTCAGACACAAAAGGAGAAAGATGAAATGAAAGCAGTTCCCTACGCTTCGGCTGTGGGAAGCTTGATGTATGCAATGTTATGCACGAGGCCTGATATCTGCTATGCAGTTGGCGTAGTAGCGAGATATCAGAGTAACCCTGGAAAGGCTCATTGGACTGCAGTAAAGAGCATTTTCAAGTATTTGCGAAATACTAGGGATTATGTTCTAAGTTACGGGGCAGACAATCTGATTCCTTTGGGTTATACGGATTCGGATTTCCAAGCTGATAAGGACCGGCGAAAGTCGACATCAGGCTATGTGTACACTTTGGGAGGTGGAGCCGTATCATGGAGGAGTGTTAAGCAAAAGTGCATTTCAGACTCTACCATGGAAGCTGAATATGTTGCAGCCTCAGAGGCAGCGAAAGAGTCAGTTTGGTTCCTTAATTTCCTCCAGGACTTAGATGTGATTCCGAGTTTGCCTAGAGCTATGACAATTTATTGTGACAATAGCGGTGCAGTGGCAAACAGTAAAGAACCACGGTCCCATAGTGCTACGAAACACATAGAGCGCAAGTACCACCTGATTCGAGTCATCGTCAAGAGGGGCGATGCGATAGTCACCAAGATAGCTTCGGAGGACAACCTAGCGGACCCTTTCACCAAGATACTTCCTAAGGAAGTATATTTCAAGCACTTGGAGGGTTTGGGAGTCAGAAGTTTGGAGGATAAGACTAGACCTTAGTATAAGTGGGAGATTGTTGGAGTAGTATACTTAATGTCTAGATTTGAGTATTGTGAACTCCTCGTACACTTTCATTTACCTATTAAATACAAACATTCATTTGCTTTTAATTATTGTTAATTAAATATATGCAAATTATAGTCCTGGATTTTATACGTTGTAGTTAGTATGGTGTGTCGGGCCCACACAGAAGATCATACTATCGGTTACTCGTATTTAATCGAACAGATGCTCACGACCTAGATGGACACGGACCAATCCATCGGTATAGTCGTTGTGTGAGAGAGAAAATAATTTGTCTTAATTATTTTATCACACTTGTACACTTGGTGTATTGAGCGGATCGATTGAGACTCATCAATTAGGTTTGCTCGGCGATAATTGATTTGAGACTTAGTGTATTTTATTCTTAATCCCCGATACAATTGCGGGTGTGTATATTTAGTATAAGTGACTTTGATTTTCCAAAGGAATTGACCGGTTTAATTATTGGGTCAATTACCGGTTAAGTTGGGTCACTATATTTTATATATGGCATGCCGTGAATTCTTGACGGGACAGTGTATCCCGGAAGGGTTGATAATATCCCCGAGATGAGCTCATAAGGATTTATTATGTAAACCTCGCGAGTGGATTTAATTCCGCATAATAAATAAGGTTGAGTGGTACTAGTCTCGGATAAAAGAGATGAATAAATTTATTAAGCAATAAATAAATTTTATTCATGGATAATTATATCTTAAATACACGGAATAAATAATACTACCGGAAAAATATTATTTGGATATAATATGGTTTAATATTGGGAGTGCAATTAATTTATATAGTGGAAAATAAATTAATTAATATTGATAAGGATTAATGGACTTGGGCAGTGGGCTCAATTTAATCTTCAATATTGGAAGCCCAATATTCCACCTCCTTTAGATCCCCTACGTAGCCTATAAAAGCACTACATGGCCTTCATAATAGAAAAGACAAGATAATCATACTTGATTAGTCTAGAGAGTTGAAGGAGATCCATAGGAGTTCGATAGATCGTCGCCCACCCGACGTTCGAACGGAGTGCAAGGAATACGTGGGAAGATTCAAAGGTCATCTTGATTTCGTTTCTCCGAACAACGAATCGTAGGTATGATATCTAAACTAACTCGATATTATTCGGTTTTGGTTTATCGAGAATACCGTAGAACGAAGATCCGAAAGTTCGAACCCGGAGTAGACGGAAAATCACCTGGTGGTGGCGAAGCCACCGGACCGCGTGGATCGACCCGCCTAGGGTTCGGCGGGCGCGGAGGAGGCGACCCTCGGCTGGGCCGAGGGCGCGCGGTCGATCACGGTGATCGACCGCCGGGGCGCGGGATGGAGCCGCACCCCACCCCACCTCGACGGTGGGGACCTCCAGGCGGCGGCGAGTCGCCGGACTCGCCGCGGGGGCTGCCGATGCAGCCCCACCCGATCGCGTGAGACGCGATCCTTCGATCGCGTGAACCCCGGCTCGCGGGGGTTCGGCTGGGGGCGGGCTGCGTGTCTTCGGGCACGTGGTCACCAAAGGCCGGACTCCGGCGGATGAGTCGGCGTTGATGTGATCTCCGGCGATGGGTTTTTGATCGGGCTATGATTTCCGCAAATTTTAATAGCCCGGGATATCGAATTCCAACAGCCCTCACGTGCTCGATCCATGGTTCGGCTCTGGGGATAGCTGAACCGATCCCTAACCATCTCTTTCGTCTCCTCCGTCACACGTCTTCTCCTACGCTATCCGGTATCGATTCTCTACATGAAATCGACCTCATACAATTTCCGGAAAAATAAGAACAAGCTTCCACCACACACAAACGAATATCGACATCACCAAGAGTTTAATAATCAAGAGCAATATTATGGCATTAATTAACAATAATTAAATCTAGCCATAATAATCGGAAACCCTGCAAGGTAGAACAATTTATCAAAAAATACCGTGAATTAAAACCAACGCTCTGATACCAATTGTTGGAAATCGATATCTCGGAATTAATAAATTCAATTAAATAAATTATCTAATTAATTCCGACCGAAATCCTTTGATGATAGAATATCCGGAGTTGTCAAAATTGCGGAACCGACAACCCAATCGAAATCCAATCGCCGGAAATCACACGAACACCTCCTCATGATCCGGGGTCCAGCCGAACGCACGACGCGGCCGAAGCCGCGCACGCACGCCCAGCCGAACCCCCGCGAAGGGGGTTGCGATCGATTTGAATCGATCACCTTGTGCGATCGATCGAGGCTTCATGGGCAGCCCCCGCGGCGAGTCCGGCGACTCGCCGCTTGCGACGGGGAGGGGCGTGGCACCAGCCCGCACCCGCGATCGATCTTCACGATCGATCGCACCCCCATGCACACGCGATCCCCACGGGGATGATCGCCGGTGGTCCGGCGGTCCTAGACCGCCACCACGCATTCGTCCCTCGTTCCGGGGTTCGTACCTCGGATCTTGGTTCACGGTATAATCACGATAATTTAAACGATTAAATCATAAAGAGGGTTTTACGATTTACCTCGTTCTCGTTGTTCGGAAAAACGAAGAACTTTGATGACCTTGAAGTCTTCCCACGTATTCTTTGCACTAGCTTGAACGTCGGGGTGGGCGACGATCTATCAAGCTTCCATGGATCACCTTCTCTCTCTACTTTCTCTCTCTAGAATTGTGTCTTGAGACTTATGAAAGAAGAGTAGACCATAGGAGTGCTTTTATAGGCTACGTAAGGGGACCTTAAGGAAGTAGAATATTGGGCTTCCCATAAATTAATTAAATTGAGCCCAAGCCCAAATCTATTAATTAATTCATGAATTATATATTAACTCCACTATATAAATATAATTGCACTCCCAATATTTACCATATTATATCAAAATAATATTCTTCCTGTAGTATTATTTATTCCACATGTTTAAGATATAAATGTCCATGAATAAATTATATTTATTGCTAATATTATTTATTCATCTCTTATAATTCCGAGAATAGTACCACTCAACTTTATTATCATGCGGATCAAATCCACTTGCAAGGTTTACATGATAATCCTTATGAGCTCATCTCGGGGACATTATCAACCCTTTCGAGGACATGCTTTCCCGTCAAGAATTCACAGCATGTCATACATAAAATATAGTGACCCAACTTTACCGGTAATTGACCGGTTATTCTAATCAGTCAATTCCTTTGGAAAATCAAAGTCACTAATATTATATGCACACACCCGCAATAATATCAGGGATTAAGAATAGAATACTCAGAGATTTAAATCGATTATCAACGGCAATCCTAATCGATAAATCTCAAGCAGATCCGCTCAATACACCAAGTGTACAAGTATGATAAAATAATCAAGACCAATTATTTTCTCACTCATACAACGACTATAACGATGGATTAGTCCTTGTCCATCTAGGTCGTGAGCAACTGTTCGATTATATACGAGTAACCGATAGTATGATCTTCCGTGTGACGACGCACACCATACTAACTACAACGTATAAAATCTAGGACTATGGTTTGCATATAAATGCAAATGATTGTTTATTATTAAATAGGATAAATGCTTTAGACGGAGTTCAGATGTTACTTAAATCTAGACATTAAGTATATAACTCCATCAATCCATAGAGTTCGGAGGATCGTCGCCCACACGACGTTCGAACGGGGTGCAAGGAATACGTAGGAAGATTCAAAGGTCTTCAATTGATTTTGTTTCTCCGCACAACGAATCAAAGGTAAAATCATAAACTCCCTTGTATGATTTTATGTGAATTAATTGTGATATATACATGAACGCACGATCCGGGAAAACGACGAACTTCAGGGACGGGGATTCCAGATCCCCGACGAAGATCGAAAGAACCCTCGGCTGGGAGCCGAGTGGTGCGATCGAACCTAGGGTTCGATCGCGGTGGTCCGCGCGAAGGGAGCCCCGGCTGGACGTCGGGGCGTGCGATCGAGCTAGGCTCGATCGCTGGGGCGAGCCGCGGCTGTTGCCGCGGTGGTCAGCTGGGCTGACCGCCCCTCCCGACGGCGTGGGCGGTGAAGTCGCCGGACTCACCGCCCTGGGGCTGCCGGAGCAGCCCCACGCGATCGATGATGATCGCGAACCCTAGCGAGGGTTCGGCTAGGGTTTAGCCGCGGGTTCATCCCGCGGCGATGCTCTCGTCGAGCCCGGCTTCGCATGGTGTTCGTGATCGGATTTCTGGCGATGGGATTTCGGTCGGGGTTATGTATTCCGCAATTCCGTTAACCCCGGGATATCGATTTCCAACAGTTAAAGTCTCTGAATTTGAGACAATAGGTTAAAATCGCTGAATTTGAGACAGTAGGTTAAAATCGCCGAATTTGAGAGAGTAGGTTAAAATCTCCGAATTTGAGACTCAGCGACAGAGGACGGTAGTCGCCGGATTTGAAGAAACGGCGACAGAAGTCGCTGAACAACACCAACAAGCAACGAGACGCCGAATGCGCAATGCTAGAGTCGCCGGATGCGACGAAAAAGGAAAACTAGAAAACCTAAGAATTTCGAACTCGAGAGCTAGAAGTGGACAGCTGAAGTCTTGAATACTTAGAGAATTCGATTTGCAAGCAAGTGAATTAGGGTTGATGAGGTCCTATATATAGGAAAATTTTGAGCGGCCAATCCGGTGCAAAAATACACGACCCAATACCTGCAAAAAGCCCATCTCAAGAAGAAAATAAGCCCATCAGTGAAATAATTAAAATAATAAAATAATACTAAATAATTAAAATAATAAAATAATACTAAATAATAAAATAATATTATGTATAGGAATAATATAATAGCAAACAAAAATAAGTAACACGGAAGTTCGAGTCGCCGGTTTATGAAATTTGGATGTAGGTCAGATTTGGCGACAGAGTTGATCAACCAAGATGACCTGGATCCGACGACAATGTTTAACAAAGATTCAAGTTATATTAAAACATCACTTGCGTCGCAGGATATCAACCCCGGGGACAAAGCCGCAGGATATCTGTTGGAAATCGATATCCCGGAATTAATAAATTTAAATAAATAAATTATCTAATTAATTCCGACCGAAATCCTTCGGAGATCGAATATCCGGATTGTCAAAATTGCGGAACCGACAACCCAATCGACTCCCGGAACATGTACATGACCATACGAAAAAGTTACGCGGGAAAAACACGAGAGAACTCGCGTGAACCCGCGAAACCCGTAACAGCCACGCGGGGTTGCTCGCCTGACTCGCTGCTGCTGGGACCCTGCTGGATCGCTGCGGGTCAGCTGCGGGAAATCCCACAGCACCCAGCGAAATCCCCGTAGAAGCCCACAGCAACCCGCAGCGAGTCGCCTGACTCGCTGCTGCTGGGCGCTACGAGTCGCTGCGGGAAAACCCGTAGCTGGCAGCAGATCGCTACGGGAAAACCCGCAGCCGATCCGCGTGATCGAGCCCTAGGCTCGATCCACCTCGCGCGATCCCTTTCCAGCCGAGTCGTCGAGCCGCCGGCGGTCCGGTGGTCCGACCACCACCGCCCGGTTCGACCTCGTCTCGTGGGTCCGTTCCTCGGATCTTGGTTCAAGGTATTTTTACGATAATTAAACGATAAAATCATAAAGAGGGATTTACGATTTACCTCGTTCTCGTTGTTCGGAAAAACGAAGAACTCAATTTGACGACCTTGAGATCTTCCCACGTATTCCTTGCACTAGCCCGGACGTCGTGTGGGCGACGATCTACCGAACTCCATGGATCCTCCTCTCTACTTTCTCTCTCTAGAATTGTGATCTTCAAGTTATGAGAATAGAGAAGACCATGTAGTGCTTTTATAGGCTACGTAGGGGATCTAAAGGAGGTGGAATATTGGGCTTCCAATATTGAAGATTAAATTGAGCCCAATGCTCAAGTCCATTAATCCTTATCAATATTAATTAATTCTATTTTTCACTATATAAAATTAATTGCACTCCCAATATTAAACCATATTATATCAAATAATATTTCTCCGGTAGTATTATTTATTCCGTGTATTTAAGATATAAATATCCATGAATAAAATTAATTTATTGCTAATTAATTTATTCATCTCTTATATCCGAGACTAGTACCATTCAACCTTAATTATTATGCGGAACGAATCCACCTGCAGGGTTAACATAATAATTCCTTATGAACTCATCTCGGGGATATTATCAACCCTTACGGGATACACTTTCCCGTCAAGTATTCACGGCATGCCATATATAAAATATAGTGACCCAACTTAACCGGTAATTAACCCAATAATTAAATCGGTTAATTCCTTTGGTAAATCAAAGTCACTTATATTAAATATACACACCCGCAATAGTTTCGGGGATTAAGAATAAAATACACTGAGACTCGAATCGATTATCGCCGGCAATCCTAATCGATGAATCTCAACGATCCGCTCAATACACCAAGTGTACAAGTGTGATAAAATAATTAAGACAAATTATTTTCTCTCTCACACAACGACTATACCGATGGATTGGTCCGTGTCCATCTAGGTCGTGAGCAACTGTTCGATTAAATACGAGTAACCGATAGTATGATCTTCTGTGTGGGGCCCGACACACCATACTAACTACAACGTATAGAATCCAGGACTATAATTTGCATATATTTAATTATAAATAATTAAATGCAAATAATTGTTTATTTAATTAAATAGATTAATGGCAATGGATCGTGAGTTTCCTTTACTTAAATCTAGACATTAAGTACACAACTCCAACAATCTCCCACTTGTACTAAGGTCTAGTCATTTCCTCCAAACTCCCGACTCCCATACTCATCACGTGCTTAAGTTGTACTTCCAAGAAGTACTATGTGAATGAGCACTCTAGGTTGCCGCTCTGAAGTTATCTTGGTGACTACAGCGTCGTCTCCCTCGACGATGACTCGTATCAGGTGGTACTTGCACTATGTGTTATCTTACACTTATGGACTAGTGATTTCTTACCATTTGCCATTGCACCGCTATTTACATAGCCTTTTGGCAAATTAAGAATCACATCTAAGTCCCAGAGATTATCCCGGAGTTATACCAAAACTTCCGCTGCCTCTGAGGCCGCTATTTGGTTACCTATGGCAGAGTCCGAAAAGCATCGTGCTTATCACTCTTCCATGTTAAACTCCTTCTCCTTCAATAGTGAAACACATAGCCTGATATCGACTTACACCGGTCCTCATTCGATTAGAAATCTAAGAGAATGTAATCCAAAGGAAAAACTCGTCTGCTTCGTAGTCTAGAATAGTACTTCGAAAGTACTTTTACGGCAGTCGAATATTCCTTTCCAGGATTACCTTGATATCCTCCCACTATGCTAACCGCATAGCCGATATCAGGTTCTTGTTTTCAACAATGCATTTATTAAGCTTTCCACACTCAAAGTGTAGGAAACTGCTTTCATTGCTTCTATCTCCTTTTGTGTTCCAAAACACATATCCTTAGATAGATGCATTCCGTCTCTGAAAGGTAACGAACCTTTCTCGGAATCTTGCATGTTAAAACGAACCATAATCATATATGTAAGATGTCCAGGAAAAGTACAGTGTTCTTTCTAGAGATCCAAGATCTCAAGAACATGTCCAACTTCTTCCTTTATCTTTCATAATGATTCATCTAGACAAACATCATTTTATGTCTGATAACATCTTTACATTGTTGCCAATGATAAGAGTGTCATCTACATAAAACCTCCGAGAAACACCACCTTGTTTTCCATCACGTTTCCAATACACACAATTCGTCTATGCTTTTGATGAATCCATAAAATGGACTATCTCATCAATTTGCAAGTACCACGAACTCAATGCATTGTTTCAATCCATAAATGGATCAACTAAGCTTGTACTCTAAATGATCTCGCCTCTTAGCAATAATCCTTATTGCTCTCCAAGAAGGCACATTTAGATCTAGTACGGCCTTCATGTAGATCTAGGGATCGATTTGATGTATACTAGGTCCAGAGTTCGAAGACTCTCCTAGTCTTATGAATATCTCCGGTTGTCCCACAACCTCCCACTACAATGGCATTCCGGTGTATAAACAGTGATAACAGTAGGTGCAGTTAGTGGTGTACCGCTACTCGGTTCGGCTGGTTCTAAGTCTTAATCTTTCTCTCTCATTTCAAAGTATTACGTCACCTTGGGCTTGTGGTTCATTATATAGTCTTTCTCCAAGAACCGGGCGTCAGAACTTATAACGTCCCTCTGGTTCATAGTACTATTGAACACACAACTTTTGTTCTTCCAGGATATTCTACAACCGCATTTGAATGCGCCGTTGTTTCCAGACATATCCATAGAACATAGGTAGTTCCGTATAACTCATGCTTTTACTATTTCTATAAGAGTTCCATTTTCTTGTTTACGACACACCATTTCTACACTAAAAGTGTATGGTTTAGTCATTTGGGATCATCCCAACCTCTGATCAGTATGCCATGCATTCCTCAGACAGGTACTTGCCTCCGCGATCAAATCGCAGGCTACAAATGGATATACCTCGATGGTTCTCCACAATTGCTTAGTGTCCATTGACTTGTCAAAACACTTGCTTTTGTGGCACATCAGGTATTCTAATCCATTTTTCGAGTAATCATAAAATGAAGTACTCGTACCTTATTGTCTGAGTAGGCATAGGTCTGCATACATCAGAGTCAATCAATTCTTATACTTGTCCGGATCTTACATCTTATATCCATAAAGGATTGCTTAGTCATATTATCTTCCAAATTAGATTCTTAGGTCGGAAGGTCCATTCCTTCAACTTAATTGATCAAAATATCAATTTTCGACCTTTGAACTTCTTATTTGAATAAACATGACTCAGCATAAGAATCCACAAGTATAATTGATAAAGAAATCTCTTATTAGTAAAACGAGTTTCATACTACGGTTCGTTGCATCATGGTGGACTCAGGATTCATCATTTATATATTGCTAGCTAATGTACCAGAATAGATAATATCATTATTTCTTCTTATAACCATCAAGTGATTAAAAGAAATAAAATATCCATTTATTAGAAATCCAGAACAAAGTTCTTTCTAATTTGAAAGGTACATAAAAGCAATAACCCAAAATGAAATCCTATAGTATGTCCTCCACTGCAACTGCTGCCTCCTCTACAGCATTGCCCATGTAGACTACGATTTCTTCTTTTCTAAGTCGTCGGGTTTCCTGGAACCCTTGCATTCAAAATGCACATACCGTCAGTGGTTCCATATCTACACACCAGGTTCCGGTAGATAATACCACTGACTATGTTTTACGACTAAAGAAAAATTTCGTACTTTCTTTGAGAAGATAATCAGACTTCCAGTACCCAGACTGTTTGTATCGAGAATACTTGCCTATTGGCTTTCTCGTCCCATCTCGTGGTTCATGTAACTTAGAACCACTGGGTTTCTTTGCTTTCTTTTCCTTTCCCCCGATACATGCCTTTAGGTTTGAAACCTTTGGCATTGGCTACAAGAGCTTGCGATTTCCGTCTCAACTCGTCTAAAAGGTCAATCATCTCAAAAACGTGTTTAAGCGTTTCCTCGAAGCGACTGGCCTTTATGAGTATCCTCATCGCTTCTTGTCTAGCCGCCTATGTTAATAGGCTCGGAAGGACAAAGCTCATTGAGTACAACCTTGTACTCTTCAACAGTTTGGGTAATGTCTAGATCTCCATTCCAATCTTTACATTTAGGGACCAGTGAGTTTAAATTCCTCAAGTATCACATAAAGTGGGTTCAAAGCCGTATCCTAATCTATGAGCACATATAACAACAAACAATCGATTTAATCTCCGATATTATCTCCCTTAAATAATATCATTAAACCACTAATCACATCTAAAATCCCATCAGATATGGCAAGCCACGTGGTGTGGACGTTTACCAATCCAAATGATTTAGCAATTAGATTTGCTTCGGTCATACATCACTTATAGCGGAACCTCGTGGGGAGGAATACTATAATGCGTATCTAAGTGTAAACCATTACTCAGTACCAAAGTAAATCGTTTGGAATTGCTACATCACCGCAAGCCACGTGGTGTGGACGTTTACGACAACTTCACAACTCTTCACAATTTCTTACAACTGTCTACATCAATTAATCCAAAATCCGTCAGCATAGCAAGCCACGTGGTGTGGACGTTTACTACACCAAGAGACTTTTATAATTGACTCCCAATTACTTGATTCATTCAATCTTGTAAATCAAGACGCGGAGAATCATAAGTGAAACTCGAAGTTTCTTACCAGTGATTCACCATGCGAACGACCCTATCTCTCACAAATGAGGGAGCCGAGCAGACAATCGATCTAGTCATCAAATGACACGAAAGTCTCTAATTTGTGTCCTCGACATGACCAAGTGGCTTTGGCTCCATTCCACTCCCCGGGGTGAGAATGAGTCGACTTGAAATCAGTTTTGGAAAGACAAATTAGGCATTGTTTGATAAACTTAATCAATGTTTCTCGTAAGAGGAATTACAAGAATTCTCCTCCAATGGCTTATCTATATGAACTTCGAAAGTTCATAAAAGTCACCAAGAGAACAGCAATGGAGACCATGGATATGTTTCCATACCCTCTCCCACTTAGCTTTTTATAATAAAGGGATACGCTATCTAATGCATAATTAAATACACATAAGCATGCATACATGAAATAAAGCACATAGAATATAATCACATAATCAAAATAATACTAGAATATTATTTTCCGACTATTATGGCTTTATCGCATCTCCGTACGCATCTTCTAGTCTTCAGTCTTCGTTCTTGAATGCTCTATGTGACGAGAATATTAATTCCAATATTTAAATCTATTTATTTTCAATTAATCCAACAGTTACTTAATTCGAAAATTAAGTCAATCGAATATATCAAAAATAAAATTAAATATTATTAATATTTTTATTATTTTTATTTTCCTTTTTTACTTCATTAAATTTCTAGAATAATCTATCCAAGACCCACTTGGAATATTCTAGAAGACTTCCATAATGAAATAAGGAAATAAAATAATTTATTTTATTTTCCCTTTCTACTTCATTAAATCTCTAGAATAATCTATCCAAGACCCACTTGGAATATTCTAGATGATTTCCATAATGAAATAAGGAAATAAAATAATTTAGGACTCTTAATCCTTCCAAATTAATTCCTTTCCTAATCCATTAAAAATTCCATAAAGGAATAATTAAATAGGAAAAATTAATTAAGGACTCTTCTACTTTCCAAAATTAATTAATTTCCATGTCCATGAAAATTCCCATAAAATAGGAATAATCAATTAGGAAATAAATTAATTTAATAATTAATTATTTTCCTTTCCAATTCTATTAAATCTCTAGAATCCTATTCCAAGTATAACTTAGAATATTCTAGAAGACTTCCATAATAGAATAAGTAAATAAATTAAATCCAATTAATTCTTTTCCTATTTCCATGAGAATTCCCAAAACTAGGAATACTCAAAATAGGAAAACCGAATCAATTAGGAAAGTTGGATCTTGGTAGGAATAGCATGGGTTGGGGATCCCCACGCCATCCCCACCATCGACCGCCACTACCACCGCCGGCCAAGGCTCACGCGCCACCACCCTTGGTGGCCGGCGTGGCCGAGAGCCCTAGGGCAGCCCGGGCGATCGATCATCATGGGATCGATCCTCGTGATCGATCCCCGGTCCTCCCTCTATTCGTCTCCTCCGTCACACTTTTCCGGCGGTCGTTTCGTCATCGATCCAACGTAAATCAATTACAAATTTATTACTACGTTCTCCGGTATCGATTCTCTACATGAAATCGACCTCATACAATTTCCGGAAAAATAAGAACAAGCATTCACCACACAAGAACAAATATTGACATCACCGAGAGTTTAATAATCAAGAACATTATTATGACATTAATTAACAAAATTAAATCTAGCCATAATAATCGGAAACCCTGCAAGGTAGAACAATTTATCGAAAAATACCATGAACTAAAACCATCGCTCTGATACCAATTGTTGGAAATCGATATCCCGGAATTAATAAATTTAAATAAATAAATTATCTAATTAATTCCGACCGAAATCCTTCGGAGATCGAATATCCGGATTGTCAAAATTGCGGAACCGACAACCCAATCGACTCCCGGAACATGTACATGACCATACGAAAAAGTTACGCGGGAAAAACACGAGAGAACTCGCGTGAACCCGCGAAACCCGTAGCAGCCACGCGGGGTTGCTCGCAGCAGCCCGCAGCAACCCGCAGCGAGTCGCCTGACTCGCTGCTGCTGGGACCCTGCTGGATCGCTGCGGGAAATCCCACAGCACCCAGCGAAATCCCCGTAGAAGCCCACAGCAACCCGCATCGAGTCGCCTGACTCGCTGCTGCTGGGCGCTACGAGTCGCTGCGGGAAAACCCGTAGCTGGCAGCAGATCGCTACGGGAAAACCCGCAGCCGATCCGCGTGATCGAGCCTTAGGCTCGATCCACCTCGCGCGATCCCTTTCCAGCCGAGTCGTCGAGCCGCCGGCGGTCCGGTGGTCCGACCACCACCGCCCGGTTCGACCTCGTCTCGTGGGTCCGTTCCTCGGATCTTGGTTCAAGGTATTTTTACGATAATTAAACGATAAAATCATAAAGAGGGATTTACGATTTACCTCGTTCTCGTTGTTCGGAAAAACGAAGAACTCAATTTGACGACCTTGAGATCTTCCCACGTATTCCTTGCACTAGCCCGGACGTCGTGTGGGCGACGATCTACCGAACTCCATGGATCCTACTCTCTACTTTCTCTCTCTAGAATTGTGATCTTCAAGTTATGAGAATAGAGAAGACCATGTAGTGCTTTTATAGGCTACGTAGGGGATCTAAAGGAGGTGGAATATTGGGCTTCCAATATTGAAGATTAAATTGAGCCCAATGCTCAAGTCCATTAATCCTTATCAATATTAATTAATTCTATTTTCCACTATATAAAATTAATTGCACTCCCAATATTAAACCATATTATATCAAATAATATTTCTCCGGTAGTATTATTTATTCCGTGTATTTAAGATATAAATATCCATGAATAAAATTAATTTATTGCTAATTAATTTATTCATCTCTTATATCCGAGACTAGTACCATTCAACCTTAATTATTATGCGGAACGAATCCACCTGCAGGGTTTACATAATAATTCCTTATGAACTCATCTCGGGGATATTATCAACCCTTACGGGATACACTTTCCCGTCAAGTATTCACGGCATGCCATATATAAAATATAGTGACCCAACTTAACCGGTAATTAACCCAATAATTAAATCGGTTAATTCCTTTGGTAAATCAAAGTCACTTATATTAAATATACACACCCGCAATAGTTTCGGGGATTAAGAATAAAATACACTGAGACTCGAATCGATTATCGCCGGCAATCCTAATCGATGAATCTCAACGATCCGCTCAATACACCAAGTGTACAAGTGTGATAAAATAATTAAGACAAATTATTTTCTCTCTCACACAACGACTATACCGATGGATTGGTCCGTGTCCATCTAGGTCGTGAGCAACTGTTCGATTAAATACGAGTAACCGATAGTATGATCTTCTGTGTGGGGCCCGACACACCATACTAACTACAACGTATAGAATCCAGGACTATAATTTGCATATATTTAATTATAAATAATTAAATGCAAATAATTGTTCATTTAATTAAATAGATTAATGGCAATGGATCGTGAGTTTCCTTTACTTAAATCTAGACATTAAGTACACAACTCCAACAATATTTACCCTGGGGACAAAGTCGCAGGATATCAACCCCGGGGACAAAGTCGTTTGCGTCGGCGCTTTTTGAGTTACCACGAATCCGGCGACAGAGTTTGTTGATTCCGTAGTCGCCGATTTTTGAGTGTGCATGAGGGAAGTCGCCACACTCATGTGTGAGTATTCGTTGATAGTGAACTATTTCACACTGGATATGATCTACAAAAATGCAAAATCAAAAAAACACGTCCCAAGTTAGCATTCAAGCGTTCAACACATTTTAGTGGAGATTCGAGGGGTGTTATTAGGCAGTGAAGAGCAAATATTTTCCCAAAAAATAATCCACATTCCATCATTTTCCAGAACAAAATTTTTTCACACAAGGTGATAATAACTTTGAGATAAGATGAAAAATCTCTCGAATTAAAAACCGGTGAATTGGACCGAAGTATATTGATAGAAATTTCACTTGTCCTTCATCACAATCACAAGAATACTGTCGTGTTTCGTCTAGACATATATGATGAGTTAGCACCGTACAAGAGATTTTAATTCATAAGTGCATGGTGAAGAAACACGACACTCTAATTTGGACCAGCGTAACTGCAATCAGAGGGGAGCAAGGTTCACTTGCGTCCTCCAGACGAGTTTTAGCTTTATATGAAATGCAACAGATGCTCATTACAGCAGTCAGAGGGAAGCAAGGTTCACTTGCGTCCTCCGAAGTGTGGTGGGAGAACATCTTAAACTCCAGCGTCCATGTGCTACCTATCTGTTGTCGCCAAAAAAACATTTGAGACCAACTATTAGCGGCCACGCATTAGCGACCACGCGTGGTCGCAAAAACCGCATTAGCGACCACAACATGGTTTTTGCGACCACATTTCGTGGTCGCAAAAACCCCTTTTTTTGTAGTGACCGGCGTCCTCAGTTACTTGGCATTATGGATCTATGCAAATGAAACGATTGGAGTTATAAGCCAAGTTCACATGTTTGCACTGAAAGGAATAAATACTCTTGGGTCCGAAGACTAGAGCGACCTCGAATCCATGTTCAACTGATTAGACTAATTCATGACGATTCAGAGTGCGTATTCAGAAGTAAAGAAAATAATTTTTCAGACTACAAAAATTTTCGTGAACTCTTAAAGAGAACACATGCAGAGAGAATTCCTTAGAGTTTGAAATCTCTCAAAGTCAAGAGGTTTCATAAAGATGTCAACGAGCTGTTTTTCTGTTGAAATATGCTCTAGACTGACTATATCACGATCAACCAAATCTCTAATGAAATGATGTCGAATGTCGATGTGTTTAGTTCGAGAATGCTAGACAGGATTTTCGCTGATTTTGATAGCACTTTGATTATCACAATACAGCACTAAGGGAGCACTCTCAATGAGATAATCATCCAACATTTGCTTCAACCATAGCAATTGAGTGCAGTGACTCCCAGCTGCAACATATTCAGACTCGGCCGTTGAGATCGCGATGCAATTTTGCTTTCGACTATGCCAGGACACAATATTATTGCCTAGGAAGCAACAACATCCCGAAGTACTTTTTCTTTTGTCCGTATCACTAGCCCAATCCGCATCGGAGAAGGCGACGAGATTTGAAGATGTGTCACATGCATACCAATGTCCTAAGTCTGAAGTTCCAGAGATGTAGCGGAGAATCCGTTTCACAGCTCGTAGATGGTCTTCCTTTGGGTCAGCTTGGTACACGGCACAGATAAAAACACTAAACATTATGTCAGGGCGAGTAGCGGTTAGATAAAGTAAACTTCCAATCATAGAGCGATAGAGAGTTTGATCAACACTCCGACTCTTAGTCAATTTGGACAGTCGTTCAATAGTAGCCATAGGAGTTCGTGTAGGCTTGGCATGATGCATCTCAAATTTTTCGACCATATTTTTCGCATATTTTCCTTGAGATACGAAGATCCCATCCGCTCGTTGAGATATCTGAAGTCCAAGAAACTGATGTAACTCACCATTAAGGCTCATCTGAAATGTTGAGGACATAGACTCCGTGAAAGCTTTCACGAGTTTAGAAAAAGTCGCACCGAAAACAATGTCATCAACGTAAATCTGGGCAACGATCATGTGTTTGCCATCACGTTTGATAAAGAGAGTTTTATCCACCGAGCCACGTTTAAATCCAAATTTCAAGAGATAGTCTGTCAAACATCCATACCAAGCACGAGGGGCTTGTTTCAAACCATAAAGAGCTTTGTGAAGCTTGTAGACATGATTTGGATTTTTAGGATCCTCGAAAGCTTTAGGTTGAGCAACGTAGACTTCTTCTTCCAACACTCCGTTTAAGAAGGCAGCTTTGTCATCCATTTGTCTGAGTTTAATGCTAAGATGGCATGCAATAGCAATCAAAAGTCTAATGGATTCAATTCGTGCGACAGGAGCGAAGGTTTCATCAAAATCTATCCCTTCTACTTGAGCGTAGCCTTGTGCAACGAGACGAGCTTTGTTTCGCACAACTTTGTTATGCTCATCCGTTTTGTTTTTGAATATCCATTTGGTTCCAACAACATTAATATTTGAAGTTCTGGGGACCATGGACCAGACATTGTTTCTAGTGAACTCATTCAACTCCTGTTGCATAGCCATGATCCAAAAATCATCTTTTAAGGCTTCTTTGTCGTTTTTCGGCTCATTTTGAGAGAGAAAGCAAGAGATACCGATTTCAGGACATATTGCAGAGGTACAGATGTTGTAGAGTTCATTTTTAGAGTTTGTCGATTTCTTTGAGCGTGTAGTACGCTCGTTCAAATTTCCGATTATCTGATTCGGAGGATGTCGTTTTTGAATATGTCCAGGTGCTTCGCGCGGAGCATCAACAGGATTTTCAACTTGTTCATTTTCGTCGTCCTTAGAAGACGAAGTGTCATTGTTTTGGTTGCTAGAATCTCCAACTTCAGGTGAAGTGTTTGGAGTAGAATCCTCTAGAGCCACGTTCGTGGGTGTAGACGGAAAGTTCTGATATTCCAGAATTCCTTAACCCAATCTTCCTCTGCATCTTTTCCTATAAATTCTTGTTCATCAAAGTTGAGATTAACCGTTTCCATGAATTTCTTGGTTCGAAGATTGTAGGCACGATATGCATGGTTATTTTGACTATAGCCAACAAAACTACCACGATCAGCTTTTGCTTCAAATTTCTTTAGAGGATCGCGATCTTGTTGGAAATCGACTACCCGGGACATGTCCGTTCGACTACTCGAACATCCGGACAAGCCCAGTCGACCCCTAGCATCCCTATTGCACTCACGACGAAGTCCCAGACCCTAATCACGCCCAGCCATCGCACCCAAGGCACGACCGCGCAAAAACGGGGCTTCTGCCCTGTCTGTCGGCCGACGCCATAAGGCTGTCGCCCGACAGGGCACTGTCGCCCGACGGCATGTAGCTGTCGGCCGACGGGACAGTGGAGGCCGACGGCATATACCTGTCGGCCGACGGTGTCGCGATTCCAGCAACGGGTTGCTGCTGTTCGGGCTGTTCCGGCTCGTTTTTCTCAATCCGACCACCACACCGGAAGTCAGCGACTTCCTAGTGGTCTGAGAACATCGACCCCAAGCCTCGGAAACCAATCGATGGTTTGTTGTATGATTACGTACGAGAAGAATCGAAAAAGATGCGGAATAGGGTTTTCGATTCTTTACCTTTGATGCGTGATTCGGAGAAGCCGAATTGGCGAACACCCCAGATCTTCTAGTGTGTATCCTAGCCCTCGACTCCAGACGTTGTGTGGGCAACGATCCACCGGAAGTCTCCTCTTCTTCTTCTCTCTCGAACCCTCTTTACGCTCTTTTGTTTTTATTTCTTTCTTACGCAGAAAAGAAAAGAAAAATAAAAGACTGCGAATGTTAGGTCTAGAGAAGAGAGGGGGAGGTGTTAAATAGGCCACACTAGGGACCTTAGGTTAATTAATTAATTAGGCTAAATTGTAATTTAATTAAACCGATGTCCTTAAAAGAAAACATTTAATTAAATCCAATTTTAATTATAATTAATTCCACTATAAAATTATAATTGAATTCCCAATTAATTAATCCATATTATTTTACCAATAATATTTTCCGCCGAAATTACATATATGATTTTCCCCGTGTTTAAGATATCGCATGTCCACGAATTAACTTTAATTACTAATAATTAAATTAATTCATTTCTTATTTTCCGAGACTAGTACCACTCATCCTTATTATCATGTGGAACGAATCCACCTGCAGGGTTTACATGATAAACTTTATGAGCTCATCTCGGGGACATCATCAACCCAATAAATGGGACACGGTTTCCTGTCTATAATCTATAGCATGCCGTGTGTACAATACCGATTCCCAATTTACCGAGGATATTGACTAATCAATTAGTCTCACTCATTGGCACATTAAAGAACCGAGCATTGGACACACGCACCTATAATTATATAGGGATTAGGAACTCATATATCCATAATATCTGAGGTCTAGTTCGATTACTCCGATTAGTACAAATCGAACGCCCTCCCGTGGTCCTACTCAATACACCAAGTGTACGAGTGTAACATGATAGTCAAGACCGACTATCTACCAGTCACACTACGACGTACCGATGGATTGTCCCTGTCCATCTAAGTCGTGAGCTACTGTTCGATAGTATACGAGTAACCGATAGTATGATCTTCCGCGTGTCTCCTCACGCCATACTATCTACAATGTATATATCAAGGACTATTGCATTAAATGCAATCATGTTTGAATTATGTATAGACTAAGGCATAGATAAGGAGTTCCGTATTTGTACTAAACTAGACATTTAGAATACAACTCCATCAATCTCCCACTTATACTAAAAGTCTAGTCGCCCTCTCCCAAACATCAGATTCCCATAACCTTATCACGCCTATCCAACGCTTTCGCTGGAAGAGCCTCTGTGAACAGTTTTACCAGGCAATCCTCTCGATGCTATCTAGGTGACAACTGTATCGTCTTACTAGACGATCTCTCGAATCAGGTGGTACTTGCGCTCTACGTGTTATCTCCCACTGTGGACTCGTGGCATTTCAAGTTTGCCAATATACCGCTATTCAAAATAGCTTTGGGCAAACTAGAAACCACATCTAAGTCCCTCAGGATGTTTTGGAGCCACACTATCCTTTTAACTGCCTCAGAGGCCGTTATCTTTTCAGTTTCCATGGTAGAGTCCGTAATGCATCACTCCTTTACACTCTTCCATGTGACTGCTCCACTTCACAGTGGGAACACATAGCCTGACTTCGACTTTCGACTGTCCCAGTTTGATTTGGAAATCCAATTATCTGTAATCCAAAGGAAACAACTTGAATGCTTTGTAACTTAGAACATATTTTAAACATGTTCTTTACATCAGTCGAGTGATCCTTTCCAGGATTACTATGATATCTCACCACCATGCCTACGACATAGTAGATATCAGTCTCGTGTACAGTATTGCATACATTAAGCTTCCCACCGTCAAGGTGTAGGGAACTGCTTACTTTTCATTTATCTCCTTATTGTGTCAGACACAAAACTTTAGATAAATAATTCCACATCTAACAGGTGAAAACCTTTCTTGGAATTCTGCATGCTAAAACGAGCAAGAATTTTATTTATGTATGAGGCTTGGGATAAGTACTATGTTCTTTTCTGGTGATCCCTTATAACTTTGATGCCAAGAAAATGCCTAACTTATCCTAAGTCCTTCATATCGAATTGCTCGGACAACCATCCCTTTATGTCCGATAACATCTTTCACATTGTTGCCAATTTAGAAGGATGTCGTCTACATAAAGAATGAGAAAACACCACAACTTTTCTGTCACTTCCTTGTTACACACAGGACCCAAACATGCCTTGATTGAATCCATAAAATGGATTTTATCATAGATCCGCATGTGTCCAAGATCTTGAAGCTTCCTTCAATCCAAAGATCGATTAAGCTTGCTTACCAAATGCTCTCGGCTCTTTTCGATGAATCCTTCTGGCTGTCCCACACAGATGGTCCCGTCAAGACTTCGATTTAGGAAATCCGTCTTGACTTCCATCTTTCATGTGAAGGCAAAAGAATCCGGATCGACTTTAGCATAGCTACCGGCGAAAAAAGTTTCCTCATAATCGATCCCTTTCTTTCTGAGTGTACCCTTTCGCAACAAGCCTAGCCTTGAAGGTTTACACCTTCCCGTCAGACCCTCTTTTCCTCTTGTACACCCTCTTGCAACCAATGGCTTTTACACCTTTGGTAGGTGCTACAAGATCCCAGACCTGATTTGAATCCAAAGATTCAATCTCAGATTTCATCCCCTTTTGCCAAGACTGAGCATCTTGATCTTTCAGCGTCTCGTCATAGGTCCAGGGGTCGGCTTCATGTTCTCCAGGTATCAAGTCCGAAGACTCACCTATAACCATGAACCTACCGGGTTGTCTAACAACCCTCCCACTACGACGACACTCCGGTGTATCTTTAGTGACTAATGATTATAGTAGTGAACTACTCAGTTAGGCTGGTTCTAAGTTTTTATCAGTCTCTCTAAGCTCATTTAAGTATTACCCTACTCTTGGGCTTGTGATCTTGCATATATAATCCATGTCAAGAACCGAACGTTGATGTAATCAACGAACATCTGGTCCTTTGGAATATATTACATATCTCAATTCATTTTCTTAGGGTATCCTATAAACAGCCGAATATCTGTACAAGTTTCCAAAAGGAATCAAGTTCAGGATAAACGCCCCTGTTCCCAAGGCATATCCCAAAACCGAATTAGGTAACTCCGAATAACTCATTTTCTACTTTCCCTTATCTATAAGAGTCCTATTTCTTCTTACTAACACATCATTTTTTCCGAGGCAGGAATGGTGTAGTCAATTTGGGAGTTAATCCCATCTTTCTGATAAGTATGCCTTACTCCTCAAAGAGGTCTGCATACATCAGAGTGAATCAACTCTAGTACTTTCTTGGATCTTTGCTCTTTAACCGTAAGGGGTTGCTTGGTCATTTAAACTTCCAAGTATGATTCGAAGGTTGGAAAGTCCTTTCCTTCAACCTAGCTGAGTAGTCCATCAGCTTTCACCCTTTGAATCGTACTCAAGTTAAAATGATCTAGCCTAAGATGCCATAAGTACATTTGATTCATCTAGAAGGATCTTTACTCTTATTGGGGTTCGAAAGTGTGTTATTAGCTCCGGTCTGTTGCACCGTGGAAGAATATGGATTTAGTATTAAATTGTCTATCAATGTACCAGAATAGATATTATCCCCGTTTCCTACTCTGATAGGTATAAAACCATCCAAAGAAACGGAATATCCATTCTAAGCCAATTTAGAAATCCGAAATGAAACTTCGTTCTAAATGCCGACACATAAAGACAATTTATTAGAACTAAAATCCTACCGTTAAAACATTTAACATCTCCCACTGCAATGGCTGTTACCATAGCAGTATTGCCCATGTAGGTTATTACTTCTTCCTTTCTAAGTCTCCTGGTTTCCTGGAACCCCCGCATTTAAGTGCAGACATGATTAGTGGTTTCCGTATCCACACACCAGGTACTGGTAGATAACACCTCTAAACATGTTTCGGTGACTAAGGAGAAGTTAAAACTCCCAGTATCCAGACTGCTTGCAACGGAAGCACTTGCCCTGTTGGGCTTGCTTGTCCCATTCTGTGGTCCAGATATATTAGGCCCACTGGGTTTCCGTCTTTGCTTCTTCTTCCTTTTGCCGCCCGAAGGCCTAGGAAGAGTCTATTTCTCAGCCATAAGTGCTTTGAGGACCCTTAAAGATTCTCTCAGCCGCTAGAAGTTCAATCAGGAGCTCCGCCAATGAGTAAGACCCCTTATTCATATTATAGTTCAGGCGGAACTGCTCAAAACTTCTCGGCAGAGACTGGAGCACAATATCGACTTGGGTTACCCCATCGATAACTGATCCTAGAATCTCTATCTCATTCAGATAGCACATCATCCTAAGAACGTGATCCCTCACGGGCGTTCCTTCGGACGCGATGCCGTCATGAGTTGCCTCATTGCATTTTGCCCGGCTGTCCTGTCCTGATAACCAAAAGGCTCCTTGAGGTTAAGCATCATATCATAGGTAATGGTCATGGCTTGATCCTGATGTCGCAGCACATTTGACCTGAAAGCCATAATGTAGCTCCACGTCATCTCATAGCCTTGATCCATTTCCAATAAGCTTCCTTTCCTCAGTAATGGAAGCATCACTTGGTTCAGCAGGTCAATTGACTTGGAGTACATATTTGTACTCCTCTGCAGTTAGGACAATGTCCAAGTTTCATCTCCAATCCATACAATCACGGTCAGTGAGTTTGTTGACTTTTAATGGGAATAATACCATATAAAACAAACAATGAGTTTAATTCGATATCATTTCCCTCGAATAATTGTTGGAAATCGATATCCCGGAATTAATAAATTAATTAAAATTAATTATCCAATTAATTCCGACCGAAATCCTTTGAAGATCGAATATCCGGATTGTCTAAATTGCGGAACCGAAAACCCAATCGAAATCCTTTCGCCGGAAAACAACCACGAACACCACCGCGCGAGCCGGGGCACGACCGAGCACACAACGCACCCGAAGGCACGCCTTGCGTCCAGCCGAGCCCCCGCGAGGTTGGGGCTCGCGATCACGCCGATCGCCGGGTTGCGCACGGCAACCCCACGGCGAGTCCGGCGACTCGCCGTCCGCGGAGGAGGGGGCTGCTCGCCGTGCGAGCAGCAGCGGCACCAGCCCGCTCCCCACGCGATCGAGCACGCGCTCGATCGCATCCCCGGCGTCCAGCCGGGGACCTTCGTGCGTCGCCGGCGGTCGAAGCCCTAAGGCTCGACCGCCACCCTCGGCGTCCAGCCGAGGGTTCGTCCTCTCGATCCCGGCGAGAATCTCTCGACCTCCCGCGGTCCGGTGATCCTCGATCACCACCGCGAGGTCGATCCTCGTCCCCGGGTTCGTACGTCCCTTGGATCTTGGTTCACGATATTTTCACGATAAATAAACGATAAAATCATAAAGAGGGTTTTACGATTTACCTCGTTCTCGTTGTTCGGAAAAACGAAGAACTCAATTTGACGACCTTGAGATCTTCCCACGTATTCCTTGCACTAGCTCGGACGTCGTGTGGGCGACGATCTACCGAACTCCATTGATCCTCCTCTCTACTTTCTCTCTCTAGAATTGTGATCTTCAAGTTATGAGAATAGAGAAGACCATGTAGTGCTACTTTTATAGGCTACGTAGGGGATCTTAAGGAGGTGGAATATTGGGCTTCCAATATTGAAGATTAAATTGAGCCCAATGCTCAAGTCCATTAATCCTTATCAATATTAATTAATTCTATTTTCCACTATATAAAATTAATTGCACTCCCAATATTAAACCATATTATATCAAATAATATTTCTCCGGTAGTATTATTTATTCCGTGTATTTAAGATATAAATATCCATGAATAAAATTAATTTATTGCTAATTAATTTATTCATCTCTTATTTCCGAGACTAGTACCATTCAACCTTAATTATTATGCGGAACAAATCCACCTACAGGGTTTACATAATAATTCCTTATGAACTCATCTCGGGGATATTATCAACCCTTACGGGATACACTTTCCCGTCAAGTATTCACGGCATGCCATATATAAAATATAGTGACCCAACTTAACCGGTAATTAACCCAATAATTAAATCGGTTAATTCCTTTGGTAAATCAAAGTCACTTATATTAAATATACACACCCGCAATAATATCGGGGATTAAGAATAAAATACACAGAGACTTAAATCGATTATCGCCGGCAATCCTAATCGATAAATCTCAAGCAGATCCGCTCAATACACCAAGTGTACAAGTGTGATAAAATAATTAATATAAATTATTTTCTCTCTCACACAACGACTATACCGATGGATTGGTCCGTGTCCATCTAGGTCGTGAGCAACTGTTCGATTAAATACGAGTAACCAATAGTATGATCTTCTGTGCGCCCATGCAACACCATACTAACTACAACGTATAAAATCCAGGACTATGATTTGCATATATTTAATTATAAATAATTAAACGCAAATAATTGTTTATTTAATTAAATAGATTAGTGACAATGGATCGTGAGTTTCCGTTACTTAAATCTAGACATTAAGTACACAACTCCAACAATCTCCCACTTGTACTAAGGTCTAGTCATTTCCTCCAAACTCCCGACTCCCATACTCATCACGTGCTTAAGTTGTACTTCCAAGAAGTACTATGTGAATGAGCACTCTAGGTTGCCGCTCTGAAGTTATCTTGGTGACTACAGCGTCGTCTCCCTCGACGATGACTCGTATCAGGTGGTACTTGCACTATGTGTTATCTTACACTTATGGACTTGTGATTTCTTACCATTTGCCATTGCACCGCTATTTACATAGCCTTTGGCAAATTAAGAATCACACCTAAGTCCCAGAGATTATCCCGGAGTTATACCAAAACTTCCGCTGCCTCTGAGGCCGCTATTTGGTTACCCATGGCAGAGTCCGAAAAGCATCGTGCTTATCACTCTTCCATGTTAAACTCCTTCTCCTTCAATAGTGAAACACATAGCCTGATATCGACTTACACCGGTCCTCATTTGATTAGAAATCTAAGAGAATGTAATCCAAAGGAAATGCTCGTTTGCTCCGTAATCCAGAACATAGTTTCCAGTACTTCGAAAGTACTTAAAATGTTCATTACAGCAGTCAAGTATTCCTTTCCAGGATTACCTTGATATCCTCCCACTATGCTAGCCGCATAGCCGATATCAGGTTCTCGTTTTCAACATTGCATTTATTTAGCTTTCCACACTCAAAGTGTAGGAAACTGCTTTCATTGCTTCTATCTCCTTTTGTGTTTCAAAACACATATCCTTAGATAGATGCATTCCGTCTCTGAAAGGTAACGAACCTTTCTCGGAATCTTGCATGTTTAAAACGAACCATAATCATTTATGTAAGATGTCCAGGAGAAGTACAATGTTCTTTCTAGAGATCCAAGATCTCAAGAACATGTCCAACTTCTTCCTTCATCTTTCATATTGATTTATCTAGACAACCATCAGTTTATGTCTGACAACATCTTTACATTGTTGCCAATGATAAGAGTGTCATCTACATAAAACCTCCGAGAAACACCACCTTGTTTTCCATCACGTTTCCAATACACACAATTCGTCTATGCTTTTGATGAATCCATAAAATGGACTATCTCATCAATTTGCAAGTACCACGAATTCAATGCTTTGTTTCAATCCATAAATGGATCAACTAAGCTTGTACTCTAAATGATCTCGCCTCTTAGCAATAATCCTTATTGCTCTCCAAGAAGGCACATTTAGATCTAGTACGGCCTTCATGTAGATCTAGGGATCGATTTCATGTATACTAGGTCTAGAGTCCGAAGACTCTCCTAGTCTTATGAATATCTCCGGTTGTCCCACAACCTCCCACTACAATGGCATTCCGGTATATAAACAGTGATAACAGTAGGTGCAGTTAGTGGTGTACCGCTACTCGGTTCGGCTGGTTCTAAGTCTTAATCTTTCTCTCTCATTTCAAAGTATCATGTCACTTGGGGCTTGTGGCTCATCATATATTCTTTCTCTAAGAACCGGGCGTTTAGAACTTATAACGTCCTTCTGGTTCATAGTACTATTGAACCACATCTTTTGTTCTTCTAGGATATTCTACAACCGCATTTGAATGCGCCGTTGTTTCCAGACATATCCATAGAACATAGGTAGTTCCGTATAACTCATAATTTTACTATTTCTATAAGAGTTCCATTTCTTGTTTAAGACACACCATTTCTACACAACAGTGCATGGTGTAGTCATTTGGGATCAAATCCCAATCTCTGATCAGTATGCCATGCATTCCTCAGACAGGTACTTGCCTCCGCGATCAAATCGCAGGCTACAAATGGATATATCTTGATGGTTCTCCACAATTGCTTAGTGTCCATTGACTTGTCAAAACACTTGCTTTTGTGGCACATCAGGTACTCTAATCCATTTCTCGAGTAATCATCAAATGAAGTACTCGTACCTTATTGTCTGAGTAGACATAGGTCTGCATACATCAGAGTTAATCAATTCTTATACTTGTCCGGATCTTACATCTCATATCCATAAGGATTTCTTAGTCATGTTATCTTCCAAATTAGATTCATAGGTCGGAGGGTCCACTCCTTCAACTTAATTGATCAAATATCAATTTTCGACCTTTGAACTTCTTATTTGAATAAACATGATTCAGCATAAGAATCCACAAGTATAATTTATAAAGAAATCTCTTATTAGTAAAACGAGTTTTACTACGGTTCGTTGCATTGTGGTGGACTCAGGATCCATCATTTATATATTGCTAGCCAATGTACCAGAATAGATAATATCATTATTTCTTCTTATAACCATCAAATGATTAAAAGAAATAAAATATCCATTTATTAGAAATCCAGAACAAAGTTCTTTCTAATATGAAAGGTACATAAAAGCAATAACCCAAAATGAAATCCTATAAAATGTCCTCCATTGCAACAGCTGCCTCCTCTACACCATTGCCCATGTAGACTACGATTTCTTCTTTTCTAAGTCGTCGGGTTTCCTGGAACCCTTGCATTTAAAATGCACATACCGTCAGTGGTTCCATATCTACACACCAGGTTCCGGTAGATAATACCACTGACTATGTTTTACGACTAAAGAAAATTTCGTACTTTCTTTGAGAGGATAATCAGACTTCCAGTACCCAGACTGTTTGCATCGAGAATACTTGCCTATTGGCTTTCTCATCCCATCTCGTGGTCCAAAGAGAACCACTGGGTTTCTTTGCTTTCTTGTCCTTTCCCCCGATTCATGCCTTTAGGTTCGAAACCTTTGGCATTGGCTACAAGAGCTTGCGATTTCCGTCTCAACTCGTCTAAAAGGTCAATCATCTCAAAAACGTTTTTAAGCGTTTCCTCGAAGTGACTGGATTTTATGAGTATCCTCATCGCTTCTTGTCTAGCCGCCTATGTCAATAGGCTCGGGAGGACAAAGCTCACTGAGTACAAACTCGTACTCTTTAACAGTCTGGGCAATGTCTAGATCTCTATTCCAATCATTACATTTAGGGACCAATGAGTTTAAAATCCTTACGTATCACAGAAAGTGGGTTCAAAGCCATTTCCTAATCTATGAGCACATATAATAACAAACAATCGATTTAATCTCCGATATTATCTCCCTCAAATAATATCATTAAACCACTAATCACCTCTAAAATCCCATCAGATAAGGCAAGCCACGTGGTGTGGACGTTTACCAATCCAAATGATTTAGCAATTAGATTTGCTTCGGTCATACATCACTTATAGCGGAACCTCGTGGGGAGGAATACTATAATGCGTATCTAAGTGTAAACCATTACTCAGTACCAAAGTAAATCGTTTGGAATTGCTACATCACCGCAAGCCACGTGGTGTGGACGTTTACGACAACTTCACAACTCTTCACAATTTCTTACAACTGTCTACATCAATTAATCCAAAATCCGTCAGCATAGCAAGCCACGTGGTGTGGACGTTTACTACACCAAGAGACTTTTATAATTGACTCCCAATTACTTGATCCATTCAATCTTGTAAATCAAGACGCGGAGAATCATAAGTGAAACTCGAAGTTTCTTACCAGTGATTCACCATGCGAACGACCCTATCTCTCATAAAATGAGGGAGCCGAGCAGACAATCGATCTAGTCATCAAATGACACGAAAGTCTCTAATTTGTGTCCTCGACATGACCAAGTGGCTTTGGCTCCATTCCACTCCCCGGGGTGAGAATGAGTCGACTTGAAATCAGTTTTGGAAAGACAAATTAGGCATTGTTTGATAAACTTAATCAATGTTTCTCGTAAGAGGAATTACAAGAATTCTCCTCCAATGACTTGTCTATACGAACTTCAAAAGTCCATAAAAGTCACCAAGAGAACAGCAATGGAGACCATGGATATGTTTCCATACCCTCTCCCACTTAGCTTTTTACAATAAAGGGATACGCTATCTAATGCATAATTAAATACACATAAGCATGCATACATGAAATAAAGCACATAGAATATTATCACATAATCAAAATAATACTAGAATATTATTTTCCGACTATTATGGCTTTATCGCATCCCCGTATGCGTCTTCTAGTCTTTAGTCTTCGTTCTTGAATGCTCCATGTGACGGGAATATTAATTCCAATATTTAAATCTATTTATTTTTAATGAATCCAAAAGTTACTTAATTCGAAAATTAAGTCAATCGAATAAATCAAAATAAAATTAAATATTATTAATATTTTTATTTATTTATTTTCCTATCTAATTCTATTAAATCTCTAGAATAATCTATCCAAGACCCACTTGGAATATTCTAGAAGACTTCTATAATAGAATAAGGAAATAAAATAAATTAGGACTCTTCTACTTTCCAAAATTAATTAATTTCTATGTCCATGAAAATTCCCATAAAATAGGAATAATCAATTAGGAAATAAATTAATTTAATAATTAATTATTTTCCTTTCTAATTCCATTAAATCTCTAGAATCATATTCCAAGTAGAACTTAGAATATTCTAGAAGACTTCCATAATAGAATAAGGAAATAAATTAATTCCAATTAATTCTTTTCCTATTTCCCTGAGAATTCCTAAAAAAATAGGAATACTCAAAATAGGAAAACCGAATCAATTAGGAAAGTGAATCTAGGTAGGAGAACACGAGATCACGAGGACCCCGCGTCCCCCACCATCGATCGCCGGCCGGGGAGGAGCGCCGCCGCCACCTCAGCCCACGCGCCACCACCACCGGTGGCCGGCGTGGCCGAGGGTTCCCGCGGGCAGCCCCCACGCCCCCCTTCGATCGATCCTCATGGGATCGATCATCATGATCGATCCCCGGTCCTCCCCTCTCTTCGTCTCCTCCGTCACACTTTTCCGGTCGTCGTTTCGTCCTCGATCCAACGTAAAATAAATTACAAATTTATTACTACGTTATCCGGTGTCGATTCTCTACATGAAAACGACCTCAAACAATTTCCGGAAAAATTAAGAACAAGCATTCACCACACAAGAACAAATATTGACATCACCGAGAGTTTAATAATCAAGAACATTATTATGACATTAATTAACAAAATTAAATCTAGCCATAATAATCGGAAACCCTGCAAGGTAGAACAATTTATCGAAAAATACCATGAACTAAAACCATCGCTCTGATACCAATTGTTGGAAATCGATATCCCGGAATTAATAAATTAATTAAAATTAATTATCCAATTAATTCCGACCGAAATCCTTTGAAGATCGAATATCCGGATTGTCTAAATTGCGGAACCGACAACCCAATCGAAATCCTTTCGCCGGAAAACAACCAAGAACACCACCGCGCGAGCCGGGGCACGACCGAGCACACAACGCACCCGAAGACACGCCTTGCGTCCAGCCGAGCCCCCGCGAGGTTGGGGCTCGCGATCACGCCGATCGCCGGGTTGCGCACGGCAACCCCACGGCGAGTCCGGCGACTCGCCGTCCGCGGAGGAGGGGGCTGCTCGCAGTGCGAGCAGCAGCGGCACCAGCCCGCTCCCCACGCGATCGAGCACGCGCTCGATCGCATCCCCGGCGTCCAGCCGGGGTCCTTCGTGCGTCGCCGGCGGTCGAAGCCCTAGGGCTCGACCGCCACCCTCGGCGTCCAGCCGAGGGTTCGTCCTCTCGATCCCGGCGAGGATCTCTCGACCTCCCGCGGTCCGGTGATCCTCGATCACCACCGCGAGGTCGATCCTCGTCCCCGGGTTCGTACGTCCCTTGGATCTTGGTTCACGATATTTTCACGATAAATAAACGATAAAATCATAAAGAGGGTTTTACGATTTACCTCGTTCTCGTTGTTCGGAAAAACGAAGAACTCAATTTGACGACCTTGAGATCTTCCCACGTATTCCTTGCACTAGCTCGAACGTCATGTGGGCGACGATCTACCGAACTCCATGGATCCTCCTCTCTACTTTCTCTCTCTAGAATTGTGATCTTCAAGTTATGAGAATAGAGAAGACCATGTAGTACTTTTATAGGCTACGTAGGGGATCTTAAGGAGGTGGAATATTGGGCTTCCAATATTGAAGATTAAATTGAGCCCAATGCTCAAGTCCATTAATCCTTATCAATATTAATTAATTCTATTTTCTACTATATAAAATTAATTGCACTCCCAATATTAAACCATATTATATCAAATAATATTTCTCCGGTAGTATTATTTATTCCGTGTATTTAAGATATAAATATCCATGAATAAAATTAATTTATTGCTAATTAATTTATTCATCTCTTATTTCCGAGACTAGTACCATTCAACCTTAATTATTATGCGGAACAAATCCACCTGCAGGGTTTACATAATAATTCCTTATGAACTCATCTCGGGGATATTATCAACCCTTACGGGATACACTTTCCCGTCAAGTATTCACGGCATGCCATATATAAAATATAGTGACCCAACTTAACCGGTAATTAACCCAATAATTAAATCGGTTAATTCCTTTGGTAAATCAAAGTCACTTATATTAAATACACACACCCGCAATAATATCGGGGATTAAGAATAAAATACACAGAGACTTAAATCGATTATCGCCGGCAATCCTAATCGATAAATCTCAAGCAGATCCGCTCAATACACCAAGTGTACAAGTGTGATAAAATAATTAAGATAAATTATTTTCTCTCTCACACAACGACTATACCGATGGATTGGTCCGTGTCCATCTAGGTCGTGAGCAACTGTTCGATTAAATACGAGTAACCGATAGTATGATCTTCTGTGCGCCCATGCAACACCATACTAACTACAACGTATAAAATCCAGGACTATGATTTGCATATATTTAATTATAAATAATTAAACGCAAATAATTGTTTATTTAATTAAATAGATTAGTGACAATGGATCGTGAGTTTCCGTTACTTAAATATAGACATTAAGTACACAACTCCAACAATAATATCATTAAACTACCAATCATTTCCAAAATCCTATCAGACTAGCATGCCACTTTCTTGTGGATGTATACTAATCCAAACGATTTTATAACTGGATTTTTACTTCGGTCGTACATCATTATAGCAGTGACTCCGATGGGGAGGATACTATAAAGCGTACCTAAGTGTATACCATTTCTCAGTACTAAGTCAACCGCTCGGGAACTACAGGTCCACCGCAAGCCACTTTCTTGTGGACATTTACGTTGACATGCGGTCCTTTACGATTTTCTATAACTGTCGAGCCTCAATTAACCCAAAGTTCTGTTTCCATTTAGCAAGCCACTTTCTTGTGGACGTTTACTAAACAAACAACTTTATTAATTGGATCACACTTATTTAAATGTTATAGAGTTTTAATTAACCCAAAGTTCCGTTCCTATTTAGCAAGCCACTTTCTTGTGGACGTTTACTAAAACAAACAACTTTGTTAATTGACTCTAACATTTATTAAATTTGACAATTTTATTAATCAAAGCTTGATATCTCGTAAGTGAAACTCGAAGTTTCTAACCAGCGATCAATCATGCAATTGAGCCATATCTCTCACTAGGTGAGGGAGCCAACCAGACAATCGATCTAGTCATCGAATGACTCGAAAGTCTCTAATATGTGTCATCGACATAACCAAGCGCTTTGGCTCCATTCCACTCCCCGGGGTGAGAATGAGTCGAGTTGAAATTAGTCTTTGAAAAAAAGATTAGGCATTGCTTTTGAGAAATATAATTGCTCAATTTTTATAAGTAGAATTTAATTCGAATTTTGATCCAGTGATATCCGTGTGTCGACTTTATCCGATAGGGAGGATGACACTAAAGCCAACTCGTAAGTCAACACACATCACCATCAAAACAGAGAATGGAGACCGCGGGATTGTTTCCAATCCCTCTCCCACTTAGTATTTTACGATAAGGGATAGCATGCATAGACAATTAAGCATAATAATAAAGCACGTAAAAACAAGCATAAAGCATTTAACGTGGTCCCGATTATTATGGCCTTAAGTGTTCTCCAATGCACGTCTCTTGGATCTCGTTGCTCGTCTCGGTCTCGGTCCACCACCGACTCGCTCGAGGGTCAAGAGACGAACTCCTCCCACTGGAGCCTCGTCTCGAGCCTCGTTGAGTCGCTCGTGGGGCCGAACGAACCCCAGCCTCGCTGCTGCCCGTTGCCGGTTCGTCTCCTCGACTCTCGTTTCTCCGGGTTTCGATCTCGTCTCGATCCACCAAAATTAGTAAGAAAAATTACAAGAATAAATCTACTAAATCCGGCATCGATCCTATACAGGGTGATCGATCCTATACATGCCCGGAAAAACAACGGAAATAAATAAATAAACCTAACGACTCAACCCGTCGTTTTTATCTATTACAAACAAGCAACATTTCCAAAACAAAAAAATCTCGACAAGCCCGAGATTTTAACAAACCACAACAAAATTATCATACAACATCCCATAATGTTGGCCATAATAATCGGGTTCATCCTGCAAGCAATTCGTACGAACAACACAACAAACCGAATAACCGGCTCTGATACCAATTGTTGGAAATTGACTACCCGGGACATGTCCGTTCGACTACTCGAACATCCGGACAAGCCCAGTCGACCCCTAGCATCCCTATTGCACTCACGATGAAGTCCCAGACCCTAATCACGCCCAGCCATCGCACCCGAGGCACGACCGCGCAAAAACGGGGCTTCTGCCCTGTCTGTCGGCCGACGCCATAAGGCTGTCGCCCGACAGGGCACTGTCGCCCGACGGCATGTAGCTGTCGGCCGAAGGGACAGTGGAGGCCGATGGCATATACCTGTCGGCCGACGGTGTCGCGATTCCAGCAACGGGTTGCTGCTGTTCGGGCTGTTCCGGCTCGTTTTTCTCAATCCGACCACCACACCGGAAGTCAGCGACTTCCTAGTGGTCTGAGAACATCGACCCCAAGCCTCGGAAACCAATCGATGGTTTGTTGTATGATTACGTACGAGAAGAATCGAAAAAGATGCGGAATAGGGTTTTCGATTCTTTACCTTTGATGCGTGATTCGGAGAAGCCGAATTGGCGAACACCCCAGATCTTCTAGTGTGTATCCTAGCCCTCGACTCCAGACGTTGTGTGGGCAACGATCCACCGGAAGTCTCCTCTTCTTCTTCTCTCTCAAACCCTCTTTACGCTCTTTTGTTTTTATTTCGTTCTTACGCAGAAAAGAAAAGAAAAATAAAAGACTGCCAATGTTAGGTCTAGAGAAGAGAGGGGGAGGGGTTTAAATAGGCCACACTAAGGACCTTAGGTTAATTAATTAATTAGGCTAAATTGTAATTTAATTAAACCGGTGTCCTTAAAAGAAAACCTTTAATTAAATCCAATTTTAATTATAATTAATTCCACTATAAAATTATAATTGAATTCCCAATTAATTAATCCATATTATTTTACCAATAATATTTTCCGCCGAAATTACATATATGATTTTCCCCGTGTTTAAGATATCGCATGTCCACGAATTAACTTTAATTACTAATAATTAAATTAATTCATTTCTTATTTTCCGAGACTAGTACCACTCATCCTTATTATCATGTGGAACGAATCCACCTGCAGGGTTTACATGATAAACTTTATGAGCTCATCTCGAGGACATCATCAACCCAATAAATGGGACACGGTTTCCTGTCTATAATCTATAGCATGCCGTGTGTACAATACCGATTCCCAATTTACCGAGGATATTGACTAATCAATTAGTCTCACTCATTGGCACATTAAAGAACCGAGCATTGGACACACGCACCTATAATTATATAGGGATTAGGAACTCATATATCCATAATATCTGAGGTCTAGTTCGATTACTCCGATTAGTACAAATCGAACGCCCTCCCGTGGTCCTGCTCAATACACCAAGTGTACGAGTGTAACATGATAGTCAAGACCGACTATCTACCAGTCACACTACGACGTACCGATGGATTGTCCCTGTCCATCTAAGTCGTGAGCTACTGTTCGATAGTATACGAGTAACCGATAGTATGATCTTCCGCGTGTCTCCTCACGCCATACTATCTACAACGTATATATCAAGGACTATTGCATTAAATGCAATCATGTTTGAATTATGTATAGACTAAGGCATAGATAAAGAGTTCCGTATTTGTACTAAACTAGACATTTAGAATACAACTCCATCAGATCTATCAAAATATAACAAGTACAGCCAAAGACACGAAAGTGTGCAACAGATGGCTTTTTGCCATTCACAAGTTCATATGCAGTTGTCGTTGTGCCTGATTAGACGGTTTCAGTGCGCGTCTCTCGTCAAAATCCGAGATCAATTGTAGTTTGAATCGGTATCAATCCAAGGAAACGAAAGAGATATGTTCTAGTGTATGAAAAGTGATAGAAACGTATTTCATTATACTAAATCCTAGATTCATTTTGATTCTCGACATGCAAGTAAATATTGTAAATAAATCAAATAAGAGAGACTCGGATAATTATAATCCAAACTCGACTTCAAATCATTTATTCCTTTTTCAATCTTAAACATCAAACACTCAAAGGTCAAGTTCCCGGTCGGGTTGCTTAACTCGTTTTTCTAACGTTTAATCCACTTGATTGCTCGCTCCCGGTCGGGTTACGAGTTCTAGAGTGTGTCGATTATTTAAGATCTTCCGGTTTCAATTATTTTCCACCTTGTCTTTCATGTAATTACCTGAGTGAAAAGTTTAGTTCATCATCTTCAACAATGAACGAATAACGAGAATAATGATAAATGAAAACGTAGCTTTCAAAATGCACTCGAAGATAAATAAGAAATTAATTAAAAGTAGAAAGCATAAGAAAAGTTTTAAACAATCTTTCATTATCAAAGCATTCATCTAATCAAACAATCATACTAGCATTCTCAAACTTAAAAACATTCATAGGTTTTGCAAGAAATCGAAATAACATGAAAAGAGATCAAACTAGAATTCTAGAAAATGAAATAACAACTAAAATTACAATGATTTAAACGGCTCGTGACTTGAACGTGATCTCGTAGTTGTCGGCTACGAGTGGATCTCTCCTTTTTCCCCGACTTAATTCCCAGGCGAAAGTTATGTTTTTCTCCGATTTTTCTCGCCTAATCTATTTAACTAAATAAACAATTATTTGCGTTTGATTATTTATGATTAAATATATGCAAATCATAGTCCTGGATTTTATACGTTGTAGTTAGTATGGTGTTGCATGGGCGCACAGAAGATCATACTATCGGTTACTCGTATTTAATCGAACAGTTGCTCACGACCTAGATGGACACGGACCAATCCATCGGTATAGTCGTTGTGTGAGAGAGAAAATAATTTGTCTTAATTATTTTATCACACTTGTACACTTGGTTTATTGAGCGGATCGGTGAGATTCATCGATTAGGATTGCCGGCGATAATCTATTCGAGTCTCAGTGTATTTTATTCTTAATCCCCGAAACTATTGCGGGTGTGTATATTCAATATAAGTGACTTTGATTTACCAAAGGAATTAACCGATTTAATTATTGGGTTAATTACCGGTTAAGTTGGGTCACTATATTTTATATATGACATGCCATGAATACTTGACGGGAAAGTGTATCCCGGAAGGGTTGATAATATCCCCGAGATGAGTTCATAAGGAATTATTATGTAAACCCTGCAGGTGGATTCGTTCCGCATAATAATTAAGGTTGAATGGTACTAGTCTCGGATAAAAGAGATGAATAAATTAATTAGCAATAAATTAATTTTATTCATGGATATTTATATCTTAAATACACGGAATAAATAATACTACCGGAGAAATATTATTTGATATAATATGGTTTAATATTGGGAGTGCAATTAATTTTATATAGTGAAAAATAGAATTAATTAATATTTATAAGGATTAATGGACTTGAGCATTGGGCTCAATTTAATCTTCAATATTGGAAGCCCAATATTCCACCTCCTTAAGATCCCCTACGTAGCCTATAAAAGCACTACATGGTCTTCTCTATTCTCATAAGTTCATAACTTGAAGATCACAATTCTAAAGAGAGAAAGTAGAGAGGAGGATCCATGGAGTTCGGTAGATCGTCGCCCACACGACGTCCGGGCTAGTGCAAGGAATACGCGGGAAGATCTCAAGGTCGTCAAATTGAGTTCTTCGTTTTTCCGAACAACGAGAACGAGGTAAATCGTAAAACCCTCTTTATGATTTTATCGTTTAATTATCGTGAAAATATCATGAACCAAGATCCGAGGGACGGAGATCCAAACCGAGGATGTGCCGGGCGATGGGGATCGAGGATCCCCGGACCGCCGCGGCTAGGAATCCACGGCAAAGGGTGGATCCTCGTGAGCACGCCGGCTGGACGCCTAGCGCCGCTCGCACGGCGCTGCCTCCGCTCACGCGGAGGGGCTGCCGCTCGCACGGCTGGACCGCCGCTCGCGCGGCGATGGCTGGCGGCAGCTGGGGCGATCGCAAGCCACGGGTTCGACCGTGGCTGGAGGGCGATCACCCGATGCGGGCTGGGCAGCCCCGCACGGCTGTACGGGCTGAACCCTAGCGCACGTCCGGTGACGTGCGCATGCCTCGGTTGAACAGCGGCGGCTCGTGCCGCTGCTAGGGTTCGACGGGGGGGCTGTCCGGGAGGGTTCGGGCGTGCTCGGCGGGCTGCCAAGGGCAGCCCTAGGCGGCTGCCTTGAACAGCCGCGAGTCCCACGAGGGGACTCGACCGAACAGCCGCGGCTTTGCCGCGGTTAGGGTTTTGGTTGAGTCCGGCGCTTCGTGGTGGTTCGTGGCGGATTGTTCCGGCAACCGGGAGTCGATTGGAGTTGTTGTTCCGCAATTTAGACAATCCGGATATTCGATCTCCAAAGGATTTCGGTCGGAATTAATTAGATAATTTATTTATTTAAATTTATTAATTCCGGGATATCGATTTCCAACAATGTACTCCATCTCCACCCCCTTTTTAACATCCAAACACAACAAAGATACATGTTCTCATTAGGCTTTCATTATTTATTATTACTACTCCCCGCTTTTTACTATTTTTATATTTATACCTTTTTTTTTCCTTTTTCTCTTTTTGCTTTTTTCTTTTTGCTTTTTTTTTTTAATTTTCCCTCATCAATTGTTTTCACAACCAAATAGTATTCGTTTTTTTTTTTTTTTTTTTAATGGGGAATAAGCTTTTTCTTATTATTGCTAGCCTTTTCACGAGGACATGTTTACATTTCATCTCAATATCCCATATTAACCTTCACAATTGAACTTGTAACACCCTCACAATCTCACATCGCTCGTGGAACTCTCGGTTACAAGAAAAGGTACCATGTGGGCTCGAAAGGTTAACTAGGGAGTCCCTCGACGGGCACGGTCATTTTGGGGAATTTATAAAATGTGGATTTAATCCTAGCAATCTCATACGTCATATTCTCATTCTCAACCAAGTCAAAACAACTTCAAATAACAAGTGATATAACAAGTCAATCCAACATGCATTCTCAAACAAGGTAGTCTTATGTTCACAACTCGAGGATATATAAGAATTACTCTCCATGGAAAATAGGCTCAAAAGCTCACATATATATGGCAAGGAAAGAAACAAATGAATATCACCAACTCATAATCTCAACACATGACAAGTCAACTTATATCACCAAATGAGTTCAAGTAACAACTTAACCGTATTCACATGCAAACACTACCACATTTGGGACAAATCAATTCAATGAGCGTAGACGAATAATTCCCAACAAAAACAAACACACAAACTACTAACAAGAAATAAACACACAATATATACAAGACTCAAAATAAAATAAAATAAAATAAAATAAAATAAAAATAAAAATAAAAACACGAAAAGAAAAGCATACCTAGGTCGTGACTAGCACGACCTATCTCATATGCCGGGTGGTGGAATGTGGCCTCCTCCTCTAGCATAGGCCTCCATTCGTGTCATCCAATGTTGGTCATTCTCCTCCAACGCTTCTCTCACGATCCGGCGGTTAGTTTGTTCATTGTAGCTCCTCTCGACCGCCATTCGATTAGCCCACGTAGCGTCATCGAGTGCCATCCGATCCAACCTCGAGTTTATCGTCTCAGATGCCCTTGCATTTGCATTCATGATTTCTTGGAGGTCCTCGGGATGCATCCGTCCCGAATCCGAGTAATAGGTACCGGCTTGAGGAACCTAGTATGAAGAACTCCAATTCATTCCCGAGTTAGTCCACCCGGAGTCTTGGTTCCCTTGTGCTCCATAGCCCGTGTACGCTTGTTCCCACACCGGATCCGTTGTATTCGTCCCATCATCAACATTGTGTCCTCCTCCCGACGACGTACCCGCTCGTGAAAGCATAAGGTTTTCCTCCTCAAGTTGAGCCGCTCTCATAATAGCCGAACTCACTCTTTCTCCCGCCAACTCTAACTTCCATTTTTGAATTCGGGCTGCGTTCAATTGTCGATACTCCACCATTGCTTGTGTACCCTTGTCGGTTCGGATTTCATGCGGCACGAACTCTCCGGCCATAATTAACCCGCTAGCCTCTAACTCATCCACATCCAAAGGTCGAGGTACTTCCCACGGCTCTCCATCATAAGAATCTTCATCTTCACCAATGATTTGAAAGTGTATCGCAAGTAGTCGAGCAAATTGGAATAACGAAACTCGGCTTCTTTTCCCTTTACCCGCTTGTTCCATCAAACTCCACACTTTCTTAAACGGAGTCGAACCATGATCGTGCACCGCCGCGTTTATGAATGTAAAATCCAAAGAGTTAACCTTGTTTCCCTCCACCTTCCCGAAAATGTTATAAGTCAAGAACTTGTGAACAATGCAAAGCACGGGATCGATGAATGCAATTGAACGACCATGATCCTTCCACTTCTCATTCGGCCCGTCCAACTCTTGCCAATGTGTAGTGTTCACGGTTCCACTTTCTCGTTCTTCGGTAAGCCTTCGTTCTCCATCGGCAAATCCAAACACTACGTACATTGTGCTTTCCGTAATCTTCACCTCTTCTCCTTTTAGTCGACACGTAGCATACGATTCTTGATTCTTCTCATGAACTTGTTTGAACGTGCTTAGCATCTCCAATCCTAACTTGGTGGAGTACCTAAAATCGATTTCCGCAAACTCCTTAAGGCTCATAAAATCGAGAATATATTGAACCCTCTCTTTAACCTTAAATTTCTCCATGAGCTCCCAATCAATCGGACGAGGTAAGATGTGTTCTCCTTTAGAAACCAACTTCTCATATGCCTTTCCTTCCTCGTCGGTAAAAATCGGAAACGGAGCTCCATATCGAGCGGAGATGTCTCTAGGCCCGGCCGATGCAGAAGTAGTAGCGGAGCCTCGTCCTCGTTTCCTTGGCGGTGGTGGTGGTGGAGAACCACGAGTTCCAGCCCTTAGTCCACTTCTCGTCATTGAAATGGTTGGAGAAGGTTGAAATATTGGTTCGGGACTTTTGTCGAACACCTTGTGTGCACCTCAAGTACTTGAGAATTTCTTGATAATTGGCCGATGAAATACCCCAAAACCTGCAAATCAATGTTCTCAAGATATAGATAAGTGATTGTATGGAAGAAATTTGGTGAAAATCGATTAAGAATCGAGTGGGAAATTTTCGCAAGAGAGAAAGTGAAAGGAAGGGTTTTGTGTTGTGTTTAAACTGCCCCAGCCCGTCCCTCTTTAATTCCAGAAATTTCAAAAACGGCGACCGCCATTTTTGATTGGCGGTCGCGGAATGGTTTCGGCGGTCGCGGAATGGTGAATGGCGACCGCCATTTTGGTCCAAAATTGGGCAGTCCGACTGAACCCTTTTTCACCCAATCGGCGACCGCTGTTTTGTATTCGTCGTATTGAGTTTGGCGAGCGCCAATTTACTTCGGCGGGCGCTGAATTCCCAGATTCCTCGATTTCCCTTTTTCGACCCTTTTTCTTCGATTTCAACGACTTCCGAGCTCGTTCAGGTCTAGTAGCCTTATTCATGCTCAGTTTAATGTCCAGAGCTGGACTTATTCCATTTTTCCGAGTTCAAATGTCCACCTTCTCGAGTCAAAAAGTGTCGACTTCCTCATTTTTTGACTCGCCTTCATAATATCGTTTCACAAGATGCCCGTTCACATTAAACTCGTGCTCGTCACCTTCTTTCCTCAGTGTAACTGACCCGTTCTCATGCATTGCTACAACTTCATATGGCCCGACCTATCTCGACTTTAGTTTTCCCGGAAATAACCGAAGTCGGGCATTGAACAAAAGTGTTTTCATTCCCGGTTGTAAGTCTTTTCCAATCAATTTCCGGTCATGGGCTTTCTTCATTTTTGCCTTTGAAATCATGGCATTCTCATAAGCTTCATTCCTAAGCTCCTCGAGTTCCTCGATTTGCAAAGCTCTCTCTTTCCCGGCTTTTGTCATTTCCAAGTTCACCTTCTTGATAGCCCAAAATGCCTTATGTTCAATCTCCACCTGTAAGTGACACGACTTCCCATAGACTATTTGGAAAGGAGTAGCATTAAGGATTGTCTTGTAAGCCGTCCGGTAAGCCCAAAGTGCATTTCGAAGTTTTTCCGGCCAATCTTTCCTCGATGGCTTCACGGTTTTAGCAATGATAGTCTTGATTTGATTGTTGCTCGTCTCAGCTTGACCGGAAGTTTGAGGATGATACGGAGTAGCAACACGATGGTCAATCCCATTCATTCTCATCAACCTTTTGAAAAGTTTGTTGCAAAAGTGTGACCCTCCATCACTAATGATAGCTTTTGGAAAACCAAACCGAGAAATGATATTCTCCTGCACAAACTTCAAAACAACATCAGCTCCACAAGTTCGAGTGGGGATTGCCTCAACCCACTTCGAAACATAATCAACGGCTAATAAGATGTATTCATACTTGTTAGCATTGATAAAAGGACCCATGAAATCGATACCCCACACATCAAAAATTTCACAAACAAGGTTAAGTTGCATGGGCATTTCGTTCCTTTTACCAATGTTACCAATTCTGTGACATCTATCACATTAAAGAATAAAGAAATGAACATCTTTAAACGAAGTAGGCCAGAAAAAACCCGATTGTAGAATCTTAGCTCCGGTCTTCCTACTTGCAAAGTGTCCACCCGATGCATTCTCATGGCATTTTGAGATTATAGCCCGTTGCTCTCCTTCCGGTACACATCTTCTCAACAAGTTGTTCTTCCCAAGCTTGAACAACAAAGGATCGTCCCAATAGTAGTACCTACACACATGCAACAAACGTTTGCATTCTTGGGAAGAAATTCCCTCACGCATCTCTCCACTTGCCAAGTAGTTAGCAATGTCGTCATACCATGGAACCTTTTCATCAATAGCATTCACAAGCATGGATTGTTCATATGGAAAAATTTCAGAAATAGGAACATTAGCAATCACATTATTATCACATGATTCAAGTGTTGGAAATCGACTACCCGGGACATGTCCGTTCGACTACTCGAACATCCGGACAAGCCCAGTCGACTCCCGACGTCCCCACTGTACTTAACACGAGGCCCCAGACCCATAACACGCCCAGCCATTGCACCGAAAGTGCAACCGCGCGAAACGGGTCACTCTGCCCTGTCTGTCGGCCGACGCCAAAAGGATGTCGCCCGACAGGGCAAATGTCGGCCGACATTCATTTACTCATGAATTGATGTCGGCCGACATCGTCGCGATTCCAGCAGCGGGTTTCGCCCGTTCTGGCTGTTCCGACGAGATTTTCTCGATCCGACTGCCACACCGGAGGTCAGAGACCTCCCAGCAGTCCGAGAACATCAAATCCAAGCCAAGTAAACCAATCTTTGGTTCGTTGTATAATTAACGCAATACAGAGATCGAATAAATGCGGAAAAAGAATCGATCTCATACCTTCTCTGTCGATTGTTGAGACCTTAGAGCTTCTAACGTATTCTCTGATCCCGTCTCCAACCGTTGTGTGGGCAACGATCCGCTGGAGTTCTCCCGTCTATACTCTCTCTGTCTCAACCACGGTATAATTATTCTCAATGAGAGAATAAAAATATAATTGCGTTAACTTTATTTTTTACACAGAGAAAAATATTTTTGCGCTAAGCAAAATAATTATTCTCTGATGAAAAATGAAAGTTGCGGCGAAAAGTTAGGTTAAGAGAGGGTAAGGGAGGGGGTTTAAATAGAGCTACGTTAGGGACCTAAGGGTAAATTAATTAAGGGCTAAATTGAAATATTAATTAACTTGGAATACGTAAAAGCAATTCCTTAATTAATCGATTTCAATTTTAATTATTATTAACTCCACTATAATATAATAATTGAATTCCCGAAATTAATTTTAATATTATTTCAACAATAATAATTCCGCCGAAATTACATATACGACCTTCCCCGTGTTTAAGATATCGAACGTCCACGAATTTATTTAATTACTAATAATTAAATTAATTCGTTTCTTATTATCCGAGACTAGTACCACTCATCCTTATTATCATGTGGAACAAATCCACCTGCAGGGTTTACATGATAAACTTTATGAGCTCATCTCGGGGAAGTCATCAACCCGATAAACGGGACACGGTTTCCTGTCTATAATCTATAGCATGCCGTGAGTACAATTACGATTCCCAATTTACCGAGTATCTCGACTAATCAATTAGTCTCACTCATTGGCATATTAAAGAACCGAGAATTGGACACACGCACCTATAATTATATGGGGATTAGGAATTCGTATATCCGTAATCTCTGAGGTCTAGTTCGATTACGTCGATTAGTATAAATCGAACGCCCTCCCGTGGTCCTGCCCAATACACCAAGTGTACAAGTGTAACATAATAGTCAAGACCAACTATTACCCAGTCACACTACGACGTACCGATGGATTGTCCCTGTCCATCTAAGTCATGAGCTTCTGTTCGATAGTATACGAGTAACCGACAGTATGATCTTCCGCGTGACTCCTCACGCCATACTGTCTACAACGTATATATCTAGGACTATTGCATTCAAGTACAAGATAGACAAAATGCCGACAGTTTGATTAATAGATAATGAAAAACACAGATAAGGAGTTCCATATTGTCACTAAACTAGACATTTAAAATATAACTCCATCATCAAGTCTAGATAAGTGATCGGCTACCGCATTTTCACATCCCTTCCTATCTCTTATTTCCACATCAAATTCTTGCAACAAAAGTATCCATCTTATGATTCTCGGTTTAGCTTGTGCTTTAGTCATTAAATACCTAAGAGCCGCATGATCACTATGAACAATAACCTTAGTACCAAGCAAATACGACCTAAATTACTCTAGCGAGAAAACAACCGCTAACATCTCTTTTTCCGTAGTCGTGTAATTTACTTGTGCATCATTTAAAGTCATACTAGCATAATAAATCACATGCAACATCTTATTAATTCTTTGACCCAACACCGCACCCACAGAAAAATTTGAAGCATCACACATGATTTCAAATTCGAGATTCCAATTCGGTGATACTAATTAAGATAGGTGCACTCACAAGTTTTTCTTTCAAAGTGTTAAATGCATGCAAACATGAATCATCAAAATCAAAATCAACATCTTGACCAAGCAAGTGACATAGAGGTTGTGCTATTTTAGAAAAATCTTTGATGAAACGACGATAAAAACCCGCATGCCCAAGAAAACTTCTAACACCTTTCACATTGATCGGGGGTGGCAAATTTTTAATCACTTTAATTTTGGAGGGATCAACTTCTATCCCTCTCCTAGAAACAACATGCCCAAGTACAACCCCTTGTGTAACCATGAAAATCCATTTTTCCCAACTCAATGTAAGGTTACACTCAATGCACCTTTTTAAAACCGTATCAATCTTTTTCAAAGAATCATCAAAAAAAGAACCAAACACGGAAAAGTCATCCATAAATACTTCAATAAAATCCCCTACCATCTCGGAAAATATGGAAAGCATGCAACGTTGAAACGTACCTGGGGCATTGCAAAGCTCAAATGGCATACTCTTCCATGCAAAGGTTCCGAAGGGACTCGTGAATGTCGTCTTGGATTGATCCTCCGAAGCTATAAAGATTTGGTAGTAACATGAAAGTCCATCAAGATAATGATATAAGAAATTACCGGCAAGTTTATCAAGCATTCGATCAATAAAAGGTAAAGGAAAATGATCTTTTTTCGTTGCGGCATTTAACTCCCTGTAATCCATGCACATTCTCCACCCGGTCCTCTCTCGAGTAGCTATGAGTTGGCCCGCATCATTTTCCTCGACTGTGATTCCTCCTTTCTTCGGGACCATGTGAATCGGTGATACCCATTCACTATCCGTTGTCGGTACAATCAAACCACCTCCATGTAGCTTGATGATTTCTTTCTTCACGACATCACTAAGAAGTGGATTAAGTCGTCTTTGGGGCTGCCTTTTTGGAGTAGAATTCTCGACCAAATTAATCCGATGCATGCACATAGAAGGGCTGATTCCCTTCAAATCCTCAATACTCCAACCAATAGCCGCCTTGTTTTCTTATAAAACTTCAATCAATCTCTCCTCTTCTTCAATGATCAACTTTGATGAAATAATGACCGGTTTGTTTTCACCTTCCTCTAAAAACACGTACTTGAGGTTATGAGGTGTTGCAAATCGATTTCCCGGAATTAATAAATTTAATTAAATAAATTATCTAATCAATTCCGATCGAATATCCGGAGTTGTCAAAGTTGCGGAACAACAACTCCAATCGACTCCCGGTTGCCGGAAACCCGCCACAAACCACCACGAAGGCCGGACTCAACTAAAACCCTAATCGCGGGCGAACCCGCGGCTGTTCGGTCGAACCCCCGCGTGGGGCTCGCGGCTGTACATGGCATCCGCCTAGGGCTGCCCTTGGCAGCCCGCTGGGCATGCCCAGCCACGCCCCAACCACCGCCGCGCGAGCGGTGATCGCTCCGCCGGAGCGGAGCTCGTACCGCGCGAGCGGGACTGCTCCAGCAGCCCGCTGGTCGTGCACGGGCGATCGAGCTCGTGCTCGATCGAGTCTCGGCGTCCAGCCGAGGCCCACGCCCCTCGACCCCTCCAGCCCGAGCCGTTGAGCCGCCGGCGGTCCGGTGGTCTTCGACTACCACCGCCCGGTTCAACCTCGTCTTGGGTCTCGTTCTCGGATCTTGGTTCATGGTATTTTCACGATAAATAAATGATTAAATCATAAAGAGAGTTTGACGATTTACCTCGTTCTCGTTGTTCGGAAAAACGAAGAACTTTGATGACCTTGAAGTCTTCCAACGTATTCCTTGCACTAGCTTGAACGTCGGGGTGGGCGACGATCTTCCAAGCTTCCATGGATCACCTTCTCTCTCTACTTTCTCTCTCTAGAATTGTGTCTTGAAACTTATGAAAGATGATAGAAGAGAAGACCATAGGAGTGCTTTTATAGGCTACGTAAGGGGACCTTAAGGAAGTAGAATATTGGGCTTTCCATAAATTAATTAAATTGAGTCCAAACCCAAATCTATTAATTAATTCATGAATTATATATTACCTCCACTATATAAATATAATTACACTCCCAATATTTACCATATTATATAAAATAATATTCTTCCGGTAGTATTATTTATTCCACATGTTTAAGATATAAATGTCCATGAATAAATTATATTTATTGCTAATATTATTTATTCATCTCTTATAATTCCGAGAATAGTACCACTCAACTTTATTATCATGCGGATCAAATCCACTTGCAAGGTTTACATAATAATCCTTATGAGCTCATCTCGGGGACAATATCAACCCTTTCGAGGACATGCTTTCCCGTCAATAATTCACAGCATCTCATACATAAAATATAGTGACCCAACTTTACCGGTAATTGACCGGTTATTCTAATCAGCCAATTCCTTTGGAAAATCAAAGTCACTAATATTATATGCAGACTGTTGGAAATCGATATCCCGGGGTATCAAAAATTGCGGAACCGATAACCCCGACCGAAATCCCATCGCCGGAAACCGATCACGAACACCACGATGTCCGGAGCCCGACCGGAGAATCGCCGCGGGATGAACCCGCGGCTAAACCCTAGCCGAGCCCCACCGTGGGGCTCGCGATCGAAGTCGATCGCATGGGGCTGCTTTGCAGCCCCCGGCGGTGAGTCCGGCGACTCACCGCCATCACCGACCGGGGAGGGATCGCCCAGCCGCGGCGCAAGGCCGCGGCAGCCCCCAGCGATAGACCCTAGGTCGATCGCTCGCCCCGGCGTCCAGCCGGGGCTCCCCTCGGGATCGCTGCCGGCGATCGATGCCCTAGGGCTCGATCGCCACCCCTCGGCTCCCAGCCGAGGGTCCTTTGAACCTTCGCCGGGGATCTCGAATCCCCGTCCCCGAAGTTCGTCGTTTTCCCGGATCGTGCGTTCATGTATATATTAGAATTAATTCACATAAAATCACACAAGGGAGTTTATGATTTTACCTTTGATTCGTTGTGCGGAGAAACGAAATCAATTGAAGACCTTTGAATCTTCCTACGTATTCCTTGCACCTCGTTCGAACGTCGTGTGGACGACGATCCTCCGAACTCTATGGATCTACTTCACGAACTCTCTAGAATATCAAGTATGATAATCTTATGGTGTGGTTAATTGTGAAGACCATGTAGTGCTTTTATAGGCTACGTAGGGGATCTAAAGGAGGTGGAATATTGGGCTTCCAATATTGATGATTAAATTGAGCCCAAGCCCAAATCTATTAATCCCATCAATATTAATTAATTTATTTTCCACTATATAAATTAATTGCACTCCCAATATAAAACCATATTATATCAAATAATATTTCTCCGGTAGTATTATTTATTCCGTGTATTTAAGATTTAAATATCCATGAATAAAATTAATTTATTGCTAATTAATTTATTCATCTCTTATATCCGAGACTAGTACCATTCATCCTTTATTATTGTGCGGAACAAATCCACTCATGAGGTTTACACAATAATTCCTTATGAACTCATCTCGGGGATATTATCAATCCTTCCGGGATACACTTTCCCGTCAAGTATTCACGGCATGTCGTATATAAAATATAGTAACCCAACTTAGCCGGTAATTAACCCAATAATTAAATCGGTTAATTCCTTTGATAAATCAAAGTCACTTATATTAAATATACACACCCGCAATAGTATCGGGGATTAAGAATAAAATACTCTGAGACTTGAATCAATTATCAAAGTCAATCCTAATTGATAAGTCTCAAGCAATCCGCCCAATACACCAAGTGTACAAGTGTGATAAAATAATTAAGACAAATTATTTTCTCTCTCACACAACGACTATACCTATGGATTGGTCCGTGTCCATCTAGGTCGTGAGCAACTCTTTGATTCAATACGAGTAACCGATAGCCTGATATTGACTTACACTGGTCCTTCTCTGATTTGAGATCTGAGAATTTGTAATCAAAGAACATTTCATCTTGCTTAGTTATCTAGTACTTTCAAGTACTTTTACAGCATTTCGAATATCTCTTGTCCAGATTACTTTGATATCCTCCCACTACGCAAACTGCATAGTTGATATCAGGTTCTCGTTTTACAACATTGCATCCATAAAGCTTTCCACATCTGAAGTGTAGGAAACTGCTTTGTCTTCATCTATCTCCTTCATGTGTTCGAAACACATACCCTTTATATAGATGTATATTCTGTATCTGAAAGGCAATAACCTTTCTCAGAATTATGCATGTTTAAAACAAACCTTAATCGTATAAGATATCTAGGAGAAGTACAATGTTCTTATCCTTAGATCGAAAGATCTCAAGAACATGTTCCAACTTCTACTCAATCTTATATCCTGATTCATTTAGACAACCATCATTTTATGTCTGATGACACTTTCTCATTGTTGCCAATGATGAAATGTTATCTACATAAAATTTCGAGAAACACCACCTTGTTTCCATTACGTCTCCAATACACCTTTCGTCAATGCCTTTTGATGAATCCATCAGATGGACTATCTCATCAATTCGCAAGTTCCACGACTTACAGAATCGCATCAATTCCATAAATGGATTAACTTGTACTCTAAATGATCTTGCCTCTTAACAATAAACCTTTATTGCTTTCTAAGCAGGCACATTTAGATCCAGTACTTACCTTGTGCAGAGCTAGGGATCGATTTCATCTTTACTAGATCCAGAGTTGAAACTCTTCTAGTCTTATGAACATCTCTGGTCGTCAAACAACCTCCCACTGCAATGGCATTCCGGTGTATAAACAGTAATAACAGTAGGTGCAGTTAGTGGTGTACTCCTACTCGGTTTGGCTGGTTCTAAGTCTTTGTCCTTTTCTCATTCCAAGGTATTACGTCAGTTATGGCTTTGTAGTTCATCTAATAGTCTTCCTCTAAGAAGTGGGCGTTAGAGCTTATAACGTCCTTCTGGTTCATAGTACTATAGAACACAATATCTTTGTTCATCTAGGATATCCTACAACCACATTGAATGTGCCGTTGTCTCCAGAAATATCCATAGAACATAGGTAATTCCGAACAACTTGTTATTTTACTATTAGAATCCCATTTCTTATTACTGACACACCATTTCTACACGTGAGTGTATGGTGTATACATTTGAGAATTAATCCCAATCTTTGATTATGCTATGTGTTATGTGGTAGCCTCCGCGACTAAGTCGCAGGCTTCCAGTGGATATACTTTGAAGGTTCCCCATAATTGCTTTATGACTAAAACACTTCGCTTTTATGGCACATCAAGCATTCTAATCTATCTTCGAGTATTCTTAAAAGAATTACTCGCACCTTACACATATGACTGCATATATCATTGATCATTCTCAACACTTGTCCGAATTCTACCCTTTACCAAAAGGTATGCTTAGTTGTATTATCTTCCAAATTCAATTCTTAGGTCGGATGGTCCATTCCTTCAACTATAATTGATCAAATCAATTTCGACCTTTTGAATCTTATTTGAATAAATACTACTAAGTATAAGAATTCACAAGTATAATGATTTAACAAGAAATATATCTAATAAGTAAAACAAGTTATAGAACGGTTTGTTGCATCGTGGTAGACTAAGGATTCATCATTCACATTATTGCTATCTAATGTACCAGAATAGATAATGCCATTATTTCTTATCAAAATCATCAACATGATTAAAGAAATAAAATATCCATTCATAAAGGGTACATAAAACAATAAACTTGAAATGAAATCCTATAACTACTCATAGATAAAGCCTCTATTGCAACAGCTGCCTCCTCCGCAGCACTTCCCTTGACTATTCCTCCATTTCCAAGTCTTTGGGTTTCCTGGTGCCCCTGCATTTTTAAATGCATACATACCGTCAGTGGTTCCATATCTACCAACCAGGCTTCTGGTAGATAACACTGCTGACTATGTTTTTAAAGACTAAGGAGAGAATCTTATACCTTCTTGAGGAGAAAATACAGACTTCCAGTCCCCAGAATGTTTTCTTTGAGAATGACTGCCCAAAGGCTTTCTCACCCTATTGCGTGGTCCAAGTGCTTTAGGACTATATGGCTCCTTTGTCTGCTTCTCCATCCCTTGGTCTATGCCCTTAGGTTCAAAACCTTTGGCTTTGGCCATAAGAGCTTGCGATTGTCTCAACTCATCCAAAAGGTCCAACATCTCGAAAACGTGTTCAAGCGTTTCCTCGAAGCGACTGACCTTTATGAGTATCCTCATCGCCTCTTTTCTAACCTTCTCGTTGTCTCTAAACATTAGCTTGAGTTTCAGCATGATATCATGATTAGTGGTTAATGCAAAGGCATTGTTCCACTTCTCAAAATCAGCTTTTTCCTCAACAGTTGAGACACGTGTAGGTTGAAGAGGACAAAGTTCACTGAGTACTAACTTGTACTCAGCAACAGTCTGGGTACTGTCTAATTCTTTATTCCATCCAACACAGTATGGAACCAGTGCGTTGAATTCCTTGAGTATCACAGAAAGTGGATTCATAGCTATTCTCTAAACCTATAAGCACATTTAAACAAACAATCAATTTAATATCCGATATTATCTCCCTTAAATAATATAATTAAATTACTAATTACATCTAAAATCCCATCAGATATGGTAAGCCACGATAGTGTGGACGTTTACCTATCTAAATGATTTCGTAATTAGATTTGCTTCGGTCGTACATCACTATAGCGTTACTTCGATGGGAAGAATACTATAGAGCGTACCTAAGTGTAAACCATTACTCAGCACTAAGAAGATTGTTTGAGACTCATATGTCACCGCAAGCCACGATAGTGTGGACGTTTACGTTAACACACGATCCTTCACTTTCTTCTATAACTGTCTACATCAATTGATCCAAAATCCCATTCAGTATAGCAAGCCACGATAGTGTGGACGTTTACTACACCAAAAGACTTTTACAATTGACATCCAATTACTTGAACCATTCGATTTCGTAAATCAAGACGCGGAGAACCATAAGTGAAACTCGAAGTTTCTAACCAGTGATTCACAATGCGAACAACCCTATCTCTCATTAGATGAGGGAGCCGAGCAGACAATCGATCCACCTTCAAAAGGATGGTACGAATGTCTCTAATTTGTGTCATCCACATGACCAAGTGGCTTTGGCTCCATTCCACTCCCCGGGGTGAGAATGGGTCGACTTGAAGTCAGTTTCAGAAAGACAAATTAGGCATTGTTTGATAGACTTAATCAATGTTTCTCGTAAAAAGGAATTACAAGAATTCTCCTCCAATGACATATCTATATGAACTTCGAAAGCTCATAAATGTCACCAAGAGAACAGTAATGGAGACCATGGGAATGTTTCCATCCCCTCTCCCACTTAGCTTTTTATAACAAAAGGGATACGCTATCTAGTGCATAAAGTAAACACATATAGCATGCATACAAGCAATAAAGCACATAGTATCACATAATCAAAATAATACTAGAAAATTATTTTCCGACTATCATGGCTTTATTCCATCTCCGTACGCATCTTCTAGTCTTCAGTCTTCGTTCTTGATTGCTCATGTGACGAGAATATTAATCTCAATATTTAAATCTATTTATTTTTAATAAATCCAAAAGATACTTAATTCGAAAATTAAGTCAATCGAATAAATCAAAAATAAAATTAAATATTATTAATATTTTTATTTATTTATTTTCCTCTTTAATTCTATTAAATCTCTAGAATCCTATCCAAGTAAGACTTGAATATTCTAGAAGATTTCTATAATAGAATAAGGAAATAAAATAAATTAGGACTCTTCTACTTTCCAAAATTAATTAATTTCCATGTCCATGAAAATTCCCATAAAATAGGAATAATCAATTAGGAAATAAAATCAATTTATTAATTAATTATTTTCCTTTCCAATTCTATTAAATCTCTAGAATCCTATCCAAGTAAGACTTGGATATTCTAGAAGACTTCTATAATAGAATAAGGAAATAAATTAATATTAATTAATTCTTTTCCTATTTCCATAAGAGTTCCCAAACATAGGAATACTCAAAATAGGAAAACCGAATCAATTAGGAAAGTGAATCTTGGTAGGAGTAGCATGAGATCGGGAGACCCCACGCCACCCCCATCTTCGACCGGCCGGCCCCCGGGGAGGAGCACCGCCGCCCAGCCACGCCGGCCAACCACCGAACCGGCGGCAGCCCGCGGCTAGGGCGATCGCGCCCCCACCCCATGCCTTCGATCGATCATCATGGGATCGATCATCGTGATCGATCCCCGGTCCTCCCTCTCGTCTTCTCCTTCGTCACATGAGTTCTCCGGCGGTCGTCTCGGCATCGATCCAACGTAAATAAATTACAAGAATTAAATTTACAATTCCGGTATCGATTTTATACATGAAATCGACCCTATACACTTTCCGGAAAACATAGAACAATAATAATAAATCGAAATTCGGTCAACCCCCGAATTTTTACTATTACAAGCATTCATCCACACAAAACGAATCTCGACATGTCCGAGAGCTTAATAAACGAATAATCATGGTAAAATAATTAACAATTAATTAAACCATGATAGTCGGATCCCTGCAAGGTAGAACGATAATTGAACATATACATGAACACGAAACCAAACGCTCTGATACCAATTGTTGGAAATCGATATCCCGGGGTATCAAAAATTGCGGAACCGATAACCCTGACCGAAATCCCATCGCCGGAAACCGATCACGAACACCAAGATGTCCGGAGCCCGACCGGAGAATCGCCGCGGGATGAACCCGCGGCTAAACCCTAGTCGAGCCCCACCGTGGGGCTCGCGATCGAAGTCGATCGCATGGGGCTGCCTTGCAGCCCCCGGCGGTGAGTCCGGCGACTCACCGCCACCACCGACCGGGGAGGGAGCGCACAGCCGCGACGCAAGGCCGCGGCAGCCCCCAGCGATCGACCCTAGGTCGATCGCTCGCCCCGGCGTCCAGCCGGGGCTCCCCTCGGGATCGCTGCCGACGATCGATGCCCTAGGGCTCGATCGTCACCCCTCGGCTCCCAGCCGAGGGTCCTTTGAACCTTCGCCGGGGATCTCGAATCCCCGTCCCCGAAGTTCGTTGTTTTCCCGGATCGTGCGTTCATGTATATATTACAATTAATTCACATAAAATCACACAAGGGAGTTTATGATTTTACCTTTGATTCGTTGTGCGGAGAAACGAAATCAATTGAAGACCTTTGGATCTTCCTACGTATTCCTTGCACCTCGTTCGAACGTCGTGTGGGCGACGATCCTCCGAACTCTATGGATATACTTCACGAACTCTCTAGAATATCAAGTATGATAATCTTATGGTGTGTTTAATTGTGAAGACCATGTAGTGCTTTTATAGGCTACGTAGGGGATCTAAAGGAGGTGGAATATTGGGCTTCCAATATTGATGATTAAATTGAGCCCAAGCCCAAATCTATTAATCCCATCAATATTAATTAATTTATTTTCCACTATATAAATTAATTGCACTCCCAATATAAAACCATATTATATCAAATAATATTTCTCCGGTAGTATTATTTATTCCGTGTATTTAAGATTTAAATATTCATGAATAAAATTAATTTATTGCTAATTAATTTATTCATCTCTTATATCCGAGACTAGTACCATTCATCCTTTATTATTGTGCGGAACAAATCCACTCATGAGGTTTACACAATAATTCCTTATGAACTCATCTCGGGGATATTATCAACCCTTCCGGGATACACTTTCCCGTCAAGTATTCACGGCATGTCGTATATAAAATATAGTAACCCAACTTAGCCGGTAATTAACCCAATAATTAAATCGGTTAATTCCTTTGGTAAATCAAAGTCACTTATATTAAATATACACACCCGCAATAGTATCGGGGATTAAGAATAAAATACTCTGAGACTTGAATCAATTATCAACGGCAATCCTAATTGATAAGTCTCAAGCGATCCGCCCAATACACCAAGTGTACAAGTGTCATAAAATAATTAAGACAAATTATTTTCTCTCTCACACAACGACTATACCGATGGATTGGTCCGTGTCCATCTAGGTCGTGAGCAACTGTTTGATTAAATACGAGTAACCGATAGTATGATCTTCTGTGTGGGCCCGACACACCATACTAACTACAACGTATAGAATCCAGGACTATATTTTGCGTATATTTAATTATCAATAATTAAATGCAAACGATTGTTTATTAATTAGATTAAATGCTATGACCGGGAGTTACCGTTACTTAAATCTAGACATTAAGTACACAACTCCAACACAGACACCCGCAATAATATCAGGGATTAAGAATAAAATACACGTAGATTTAAATCGATTATCTAAGGCAATCCTAATCGATAAATCTCAAGCGGTCCGCCCAATACACCAAGTGTACAAGTATGATAAAATAATTAAGACAAATTATTTTCTCACTCATACAACGACTATACCGATGGATTGGTCCTTGTCCATCTAGGTCGTGAGCAACTGTTCGATTATATACGAGTAACCGATAGTATGATCTTCCGTGTGACGTCGCACACCATACTAGGTCGTGAGCAACTGTTCGATTATATACGAGTAACCGATAGTATGGTTTGCATTAAATGCAAATGATTGTTTATTATTAAATAGGATAAATGCTTTAGACGGAGTTCAGATGTTACTTAAATCTAGACATTAAGTATACAACTCCATCAATCTCCCACTTATACTAAGGTCTAGTCGCTGTCTCCCAAACATTTGACTCCCATACCATCCACGTGCCTACTGAACGCTTTCGCTCGCAAGGCCTTAGTGAACGAGTACTCTAGGGTGTCCCCTGACGTTATCTAGGTAACGATTCTCGAATCAGGTGGTACTTGCTCTATGTGTTATCTTACACTATGGACTAGTGGTTCCTTTGAGTTTGTCACTGCACCGCTATTGTCACAATAGCATTGGACAAACCAAGGTACCACGTCTAAATCCTGGAGGAATCTCCGGAGTCACACCGATCCTTTAGCTGCCTCAAAGGCTGCTACCTATTCGGTTTCCGTGGTAGAGTCCGTAACGCACTGCATTACACTCTTCCATTCGAGATCTCCATTTCTTAGTGTGAACACATAGCCTTACTTCGACTTTCAACTTTCCCTCTGCGATTAGAAATCCGAATCTGTGTAACCCACAGGAAATTGCTCGACTGCTCACAGCAGTCCAATGTTCCTTTCCAGGGTTACTCTGATATCTCACCACTATGCTCCCGGCATAGCAGATATCAGGTCTCGTGCATAACATACATTAAGCTTCCATAGCCGAGGCGTAGGGAACTGCTTTCATTTCTTCTATCTCCTTTTGTGTTTACACACATCTTTAGATAGGTAGATTCCATGTCTGAAGGGTAAAAACCTTTCTAGGAATCTTGTACGTTAAACGAGTCAGAATCGTGTCTATGCATGAAGCTTGGGATAGGTACAATGTTCTTCTCTTGTGATCCCTCATAACTTTGATCACAAGAACATGTCCAACCTCTCCTAAGTCCTTCATATCGAATTGTCTAGAACAACCATCCCTTTATGTCCGACAATATTTTCACATTGTCGCCAATTAGAAAATATCGTCTACATAAAGCACGAGAAACCACTTTGTTTCCATCACGTTTCCAATACACACACGATTTGTCCATGCTTTGAATAAATCCACAACGGATTATCAAATCGCATGTTCCACGATCTTGTAGCTTGTTTCAATCCATAAATGGATCGACTGAGCTTGCACACTAAATGCTCTCTCCCCTTAGCAATGAATCCATCTGGTTATTTCATAAATGGTTCCGTCAAGACTTCCATATAGGAAAGCTGACTCGACAACCATTTTACCACACCTCATAATCCATATGAGATGCTAAGAGAGTCCGGATTGACTTTAGCATTGCTACCGGCGAAAGGTCATATTTCGCTACAAGCATTGCTTTGAAGGTTTCGACCTTCCCGTCATATCCTCTCTTTGTCTTGTAGACCCATTCACCCGATTGGCTTCATGCTTTTCGGTGGTTCTACAAGATCCCAAGAAGGCGCATTTAGATCTTGTACTGCCTCATCATAGGTCCAGGGATCGATTTCATGTACTCAAGGTGCCGAGTCCGAAGACTCACCCAGTCTCACGAATCTTTCCGGTTGTCTCACAACCCTCCCACTACGACGGCATTCCGGTGTATTAACAGTGATAACAGGGTGCAGGTTCTAGTGGCGTACTACTCGGTTTGGCTGGTTCTAAGTCTCGATCGTTCTCTCTCATTCCATCAAGTATAACATCACTTTTGGGCTTGTGGTTCATCACATAGTCTTCCTCCAAGAACAGGGCGTTAGAACTTATAAAGACCTTCTGGTGCTTAGGGCTATAGAACACACACAACTCTTGTTCTTCCAGGATATCCTATAAACAACCGCATTTCCGTACGAGGTTCTAGGAAACCAAGTTTAGGATGTGCGCCGATGTTTCCAAGGCATATCCCTAGAACATAAGGTAAGTCCGAATAACTCATTATCGTTTTCACCATTTCCATAAGAGTCCTTTTCCTTCTTTATGACACACCATTCCTTAGAGGAGTAAAAGGTACAGTCAGTTGGGAGTTAATCCCATTCTCCAATCAGTATGCCTTGAATTCTCCAGACAGGTATATGCCCCCACGATCGGATCATAGGCATTTAATGGATTTACCATGAAGGTTCTCCACAAGAGCTTTGTACCCAAAGTACTTACTTTTGCGGCGCATCAGGTACCTAAATCGATGTCTCGAGTAATCATCAAAAGATGAAGTACTCGTACCCTCCTCTTGTCCGAGAAGACATAGATCCGCATACTGTTGGAAATCGATATCCCGGGGTTAACGGAATTTGCGGAAAACATAACCCCGACCAAAATCCCATTGCCGGAAAACACGTGAACCACCTCACGACGCCGGAGGTCGACCGGAGCGTCGCCATGGGCGAACCCACGGCTAACCCTAGCCGAGCCCCCGCCGCAAGGGGGCTCGCGATCGCGTTTAGCGATCGCATGGGATGCGTGAACGCATCCCCGGGGCTGCTCGTAGTAGCCCCCGGCGGTGAGTCCGGCGACTCACCGCCATCGCCGGAGGGGCCCCCGTCCGCCCAGCGGACTGCCCCGGCGATCGATCGCCCGCCCCGGCGTTCGGACGGGGCTGCTCCTTCGCGCCACCGCGATCGAGCCCTAGCTCGATCGCACCCCTCGGCTCCCAGCCAAGGGTTCGATCTCCGCGGGGATTTCGACCTCGCGGTCCATCCCCATCCGCGGAATCGTACGTTCCCGGATCTTTCGTTCATGTATATATCACGATTTAATTCACGTAAAATCATAGAGGGTGTTTATCGATTTTACCTTTGATCTCGTTGTGCGGAGAAATGAGATTGTTTGAAGACCTTCGGATCTTCCTACGTATTCCTTGCACTAGCTTGAACGTCGTGTGGGCGACGATCCTCCAAGCTTATGGATCTCCTTCACAACTCTCTAGAACTATCAACTAATGATATTCTTGTCTTGTAGGTGTGTTCTAATTGTGAAGACCATGTAGTGCTTTTATAGGCTACGTAGGGGATCTAAAGGAGGTGGAATATTGGGCTTCCAATATTAATGATTAAATTGAGCCCAAGCCCAAATCTATTAATCCATTAATATTAATTATATGATTAATTCCACTATATAAATATAATTGCACTCCCAATATTCACCATATTATATCAAATAATATTCTCTCCGGTAGTATTATTTATTCCATGTGTTTAAGATATAAATATCCATGAATAAAATTAATTTATTGCTTAATTAATTTATTCATCTCTTATATCCGAGACTAGTACCATTCAACTTTAATTATTATGCGGAACAAATCCACTCATGAGGTTTACATAATAATTCCTTATGAACTCATCTCGAGGATATTATCAACCCTTTCGAGGACACATTTTCCCATCAAAAATTCACGGCATGTCATACATAAAATACCGTGACCCAACTTTACCGGTAATTGATCGTTTATTCTAATCAATCAATTCTTTTGGAAAATCAAGGTCACTAATATTAAATGCACACACCCGCAATAATATCAGGGATTAAGAATAAAATACTCAGAGATTTAAATCGATTATCCAAGACAATCCTAATCGATAAATCTCCAGCGATCCGCTCAATACACCAAGTGTACAAGTATGATAAAATAATCAAGACCAATTATTTTCTCTCTCATACAACGACTATACCGACAGATTAGTTCTTGTCCATCTAGGTCGTGAGCTACTGTTTGATTATATACGAGTGACTGATAGTATGATCTTCCGTGTGATGACGCACACCATACTAAATACAACGTATATAATCCAGAACCATATTTGCATTTATTTAATTATAAATAATTAAAAGCAAACGATTATTCATTTAAATAGATTAAATACTATGACCGGGAGTTTACGATACTTAAATCTAGACATTAAGTATACAACTCCATCGGTAATTAAATAAACAATTGTTTGCATTTAATTATTGGTAATTAAATATATGCAAAATATAGTCCTGGATTATATACGTTGTAGTTAGTATGGTGTGCGACGTCACACGGAAGATCATACTATCGGTTACTCGTATTTAATCGAACAGTTGCTCACGACCTAGATGGACACGGACCAATCCATCGGTATAGTCGTTGTATGAGGGAGAAAATAATTTGTCTCGATTATTTTATCATACTTGTACACTTGGTGTATAGGGCGGATCGCATGAGATTTATCGATTAGGATTGCCTTGGATAATCGATTTAAATCTCAGAGTATTTTATTCTTAATCCCCGATATTATTGCGGGTGTGTATATTTAATATTAGTGACTTTGATTTTCCAAAGGAATTGACCGATTTGAATATTTGGTCAATTACCGGTAAAGTTGGGTCACGGTATTTTATATATGACACGCCGTGAATTCTTGAAAGGAAAGTGTATCCCGTAAGGGTTGATAATATCCCCGAGATGAGTTCATAAGGAATTATTATGTAAATCTCATGAGTGGATTTGTTCCGCATAATAATTAAGGTTGAATGGTACTATTCTCGGATACAAGAGATGAATAAATTAATTAGCAATAAATTAATTTTATTCATGGATATTTATATCTTAAATACACTGAATAAATAATACTACCGGAGAGAATATTATTTGATATAATATGGTTTAATATTGGGAGTGCAATTAATTTTATATAGTGGAAAATAAAATTAATTAATATTAATGGGATTAATAGATTTGGGCTTGGGCTCAATTTAATTATTAATATTGGAAGCCCAATATTCCACCTTCTTTAGATCCCCTACGTAGCCTATAAAAGCACTACATGGTCTTCTCTATTCTCATAACTTGAAGATCACAATTCTAGATAGAGAAAGTAGAGAGAAGGAGATCCATAAGGAGTTCGGAGGATCGTCGCCCACACGACGTTCGAACGAGGTGTTGGAGTTGTATACTTAATGTCTAGATTTAAGTGATATGAACTCCCGATCCATTGCCATTAATCTATTTAATGAATAAACAATTATTTGCGTTTAATTATTTATAATTAAATATATGCAAATTATAGTCCTAGATTATATACGTTGTAGTTAGTATGGTGTGCGACGTCACACGGAAGATCATACTATCGGTTACTCGTATATAATCGAACAGTTGCTCACGACCTAGATGTACACGGACCAATCCATCGGTATAGTCGTTGTATGAGGGAGAAAATAATCTGTCTTGATTATTTTATCATACTTGTACACTTGGTGTATTGGGCGGATCGCTTGAGATTTATCGATTAGGATTGCCTTGGATAATTGATTTAAATCTCAGTGTATTTTATTCTTAATCCCCGATACTATTACGGGTGTGTATATTTAATATTAGTGACTTTGATTTTCCAAAGGAATTGACCGATTTGATTATTGGGTCAATTACCGGTTAAGTTGGGTCGCTATATTTTATATATGACATGCCGTGAATACTTGACGGGAAAGTGTATCCCGTAAGGGTTGATAATATCCCCGAGATGAGTTCATAAGGAATTATTATGTAAACCCTGCAGGTGGATTTATTCCGCATAATAATTAAGGTTGAATGGTACTATTCTCGGATACAAGAGATGAATAAATTAATTAGCAATAAATTAATTTTATTCATGGATATTTATATCTTAAATACACGGAATAAATAATACTACCGGAGATATATTATTTGATATAATATGGTTTAATATTGGGAGTGCAATTAATTTATATAGTGGAAAATAAATTAATTAATATTAATGGGATTAATAGATTTGGGCTTGGGAACAATTTAATCATTAATATTGGAAGCCCAATATTCCACCTCCTTAAGATCCCCTACGTAGCCTATAAAAGCACTACATGGTCTTCTCTATTCTCATAACTTGAAGATCACAATTCTAGAGAGAGAAGTATAGAGGGAGATCCATGGAGTTCGGAAGATCGTCGTCCACACGACGTTCGAGCTAGTGCAAGGAATACGTGGGAAGATCTCAAGGTCTTCAAATTGAGTTCTTCGTTTTTCCGAACAACGAGAACGAGGTAAATCGTAAAACCCTTTTTATGATTTTAATCGTTAATTATCGTGAAAATATCGTGAACCAAGATCCGAGGATCAAACCCCGGAACGAGGGACGAGCCGAGCGGTGGTGGTCGAACCACCGGACCGCGGTGGCTCGTGGATCCCCGTGGGGATCGAACCACAAAGCGCCCCGGCTGGACGCCGGGGACGCGCGCACGAGGACCACGGCTGGATGTCGGGGGTGCGATCGAGCGCGGGCTCGATCGCTGGGATGGCGGGCTGGTGCCGCCGCTGCTCGCACGGCGAGCAGCCCCCTCCTCCGCGAACGGCGAGTCGCCGGACTCGCCGTGGGGTTGCCGTGCGCAACCCTGTGCGATCGCGAGCCCTAGCGGGGGCTCGGCTGGCCGCGGCATGCCTTCGGGTATGTCATGTGTTTGGTTGAGCCCCGGTACGCGTGGCGTGCTCGCGTGAACTCCGGCGATCGGGATTTCGATTGGGTTATCGCTTCCGCAATTTTGACAATCCGGATATTCGATCTCCAAAGGATTTCGGTCGGAATTAATTAGATAATTTATTTAATTAATTTTATTTAAATTTATTAATTCCGGGATATCGATTTCCAACAATTGGTTTCAGAGAGTTGGTTTTCGTTCACGGTATTTTTCGATAAATTGTTCTACCTTGCAGGGTTTCCGATTATTATGGCTAGATTTAATTATTGTTAATTAATGTCATAATATTTCTCTTGATTATTAAACTCTCGGTGATGTCGATATTCGTTCTTGTGTGGTGAATGCTTTTTCTTATTTTTTCCGGAAATTGTTTGAGGTCGTTTTGTAGAGAATCGATACCGGATAGCGTAGTAATAAATTTGTAATTTATTTTACGTTGGATCGGGGACGAAACGACGACCGAAAAAGTGTGACGGAGGAGACGAAGAGAGGGAGGATTCCGGGGATCGATCAACCCCATGATCGACCCAAGGGATGGATCGATCGACCACAAAGGGGCTGCCCGTAGCCCTCTCGGCCATGGAGTCGCCGGCGACGGTGGCTGGCCGGCTGGGGGCGGCGGCGGTGCTCCTTGGGGTGATCGATGGTGGTGGTAGGGCGCGAGGATCCCCAACTCGTGCTCTCCCGCCAAGATCCACCTTTCCTAAATTATTCGGTTTTCCTATTTTGAGTATTCCTATTTTTGGGAATTCTCATGGAATAGGAAAAAGAATAAATTTAGAATAAATTTATTTTTCCTTATTGATTATTCCTATTCTTGGGAATTTTCATGGAATAGGAAAAGGAATAAATATATAATTAATTTATTTTTCCTATTTAATTATTCCTTTATGGAATTTTTAATGGATTAGGAAAATAATTAATTTGGAAAGTTAAAGAGTCCTTAATTAATTTTTCCTTATTTAATTATTCCTTTATGGAATTTTTTAATAGAAAAGGAAAGGAATTAATTTGGAAGGATTATGAGTCCTAATTTATTTTATTTCCTTATTCTATTATAGAAGTCTTCTAGAATATTCCAAGTTTGACTTGGATAGGATTCTAAAGATTTAATAGAATTAGAAAGGAAAATAAAAAATAAATAAAAATATTAATAATATTTAATTTTATTTTTGATTTATTCGATTAACTTAATTTTCGAATTGCTTTTAAGTATTCCAAGTTAATTAATATTTCATTTTAGCCCCTAATTAATTTACCTAAGAGGTCCCTAGCGTAGCTCTATATAAACCCCCCCCCCCCCCCCCCTCTCTCTTAACCTACAGAACGCCGCTTTTCTATTTTGCTGAGAAAAACAATTGTTAACGCAATTATAATTTTTCTCTGTAAAATAAATTAGTTAGCGCTGATATTTTTCTCTAAGTGAGAAAAAGAATATCACGCTGGTTGAGAAGAGAGAGCAGAGAAGGGAGAACTCCAGCGGATCGTTGCCCACACAACGGTTGGAGACGGGATCAGAGATATACGCTAGAAACGTCTAAGGTCTCAACAATCGACCGCTAAGGTCTGAGATCGGATCTTTAATTCCGCAATTCATTCGATCTCAATTTGTCTCGTTAATCATACATTGAATGAAGATCGGGTTCCGGGTATTGTGGGTTGTATTCCTCGATTTTTGGGGGTTCTAGGACCTCCGGATCGGTAGTCGGAAGAGGAAAAACGACTCGGAAACGAGCCCGGAACAGCAACGTCGCGTTGCTGTTCGCGGACGAACAGCGCCCGTTGGTGGGCAAACAGCTACCGCTGTTTGCAGCTCCACCAGCGACCGCTGGTCTGCATACAGCGAGCGCTGTTTGAGTGCAGACCATGCTGGTGTTCGGTGTCCCGGGCTATCAAAAATTGCGGAAACGATAACCCGACCGAAAACCCCTCGCCGAAGATTGGATCCCCGACTCATCCGCAGGAGTCCGACCTTTGGAGACTACATGCCCGAAGACACGCAGCCCGCCCCCAGCCGATTTTCTCCCACGAGTCGGATCCACGAACGCGAACCACCTCACGAGCCGGGGCCCGACCGAACGCCATCGAGACCCGAAGGTCCCGTGTGCCCAGCCGAACCCCCACGAGGGGTTCGCGATCGTCCTCGACGATCGCTGGGATCGCTACTAGCGATCCCTGGGGCTGCTCGTAGCAGCCCCGCAGCGAGTCCATGACTCGCTGCTCAGCGGGGCGTAGCCCCCGCACGCATCCGCTGCGGGCGAACCCGCAGCACGCACGGGGTCGCTGCGGGTGACCCCGCAGCTTACCCGCGATCGATCCGAGGATCGATCGCACGCCCTCGGCTCCAGCCGAGGGCTCTTCCCGTGCGCCACCGCCGCGCGCCACCGACGAGGGGGCCGGCGGATCCATCTGCCGTGGCACCAGCCCACGGCGGATCCCCGACGATCGAACCCTAGGTTCGATCGTGTGCCCCGGCGTCCAGCCGGGGCTCCCTCCTTGTCGCGCGATGGGGCGATCCGAACCCTAGGGTTCGGCCGCATCTTCGATCCTCGCCGGGGATCTCGAATCCCCGTCCCCGAGGTTCGTCGTTTTTCCCGGATCGCGTCGTTCATGTATATATCACAATTAAACAATCACATAATCATAGAGGGGGGTTCTCGATTATACCTTCGATTCGTTGTACGGAGAAACGAAATCGGTTGACGACCTTGTGACCTTCCCGCGTATTCCTTGCACCTCGTCCGAACGTCGTGTGGGCGACGGTCTATCGGATTCCTATGGATCTTCCTCACTCTCAAGATTTTATGATTGGCGTAGGTCAATTAATTCTCTCTCGAAAAGTGAAGACCACGTAGTGCTTATATAGGCTACGAAGGGGATCATAAGGAGAATAAATATTGGGCTTCAATATTGAAAATTAAATTGGGTCCAACCCAAATCTATTAATTCTTATCAATATTAATTTTATTTATTTTCCACTATATAAATAAAATTGCACTCCCAATATTATTCCATATTATATCAAATAATATTTCTCCACCTTAGTATTATTTATTCCGTGTATTTAAGATTTAAATATCCATGAATAAATTTATTTATTGCTTAATAAATTATATTCATCTCTTGAATCCGAGACTAGTACCATTCAACCTTAATTATTGTGCGGAACGAATCCACTCATGAGGTTTACACAATAATTCCTTATGAACTCATCTCGGGGATATTATCAACCCTTCCGGGATACACTGCTCCTTCAAGAATTCACGGCATGCCATATATAAAATATAGTGACCCAACTTAACCGGTAATTAACCCAATTATCAAACCGGTTAATTCCTTTGGTAAATCAAAGTCACTTATATTAAATATACACACCCGCAATTATTTCAGGGATTAAGAATAAAATACTCCGAGTCTCAAATCAATTATCGCCGAGCAATCCTAATTGATGAGTCTCGATTGATCCGCCCAATACACCAAGTGTACAAGTGTGATAAAATAATTAAGATAAATTATTTTCTCTCTCACACAACGACTATACCGATGGATTAGTTCGTGTCCATCTAGGTCGTGAGCAACTGTTCGATTAAATACGAGTAACCGATAGTATGATCTTCTGTGCGCCCATGCAGCACCATACTAACTACAACGTATAAAATCCAGAACCATGGTTTGCATATAATTAAATGCAAATAATTGTTTATTAATTAAATAGATTAAATGCTATGATCGGGAGTTTACCGTTACTTAAATCTAGACATTGAGTACACAACTCCAACAATCTCCCACTTGTACTAAGGTCTAGTCATTTCCCCAAACTCCCGGTTCCCATACTCATCACGTGCTTTAAAGTGTACTTCCGAGAAGTACTATGTGAGTGAGCAATCTAGGTTGCCGCTCTGAAGTTATCTTGGTGACTACTACGTCGTCTCCCTGACGATGACTCGTATCAGGTGGTACTTGCTCTATGTGTTAACATCACTTTTGACTTATGACCTCTTCCAGTTTACCGTGCACCGCTATCCAATAGCCTTTGGTAAACTAAGAGTCATATCCAAGTCAAGAGGTTATCCCGGAACCTAACCAAAACTTCCGCTGCCTCTGAGGCTGCTATTCGGTTATGAGATTCTCTGATAAGCGTCCCGCTTATCACTCTTTTACTTCATGGTTCCACCTCTTTCTAAAAGTGAACACATAGCCTGATATCGACTTTCACTGGTCCTTCTTTGATTTTTGGATCTGAGAATCTGTAATCTAAGAAGATTTCGTCTTGCTCAAGCCAGTACTATGAAAGTACTCTTGCAGCATTCGAACATCCCTTATCCAGATCACTTTGATATCCTCCCACTACGCAAACCGCATAGTTGATATCAGGTTCTTGTTTTACAACATTGCATCTATAAAGCTTTCCATACTTGAAGTATAGGAAACTGCTTTGTCTTCATCTATCTCCTTCATGTGTTCGAACACACACCCTTTAGATAGATGTATATTCTGTCTCTGAAAGGCAATAACCTTTCTCAGAAGTATGCATGTTTAAAACAAACCTTAATCGTATAAGATGTCTAGGAGAAGTACAATGTTCTTATCTCCAGATCATAAGATCTTAAGAACATGCTCTAACTTCTTCTCAATCTTATATCTCGATTTATTTAGACAACCTCTATTTTATGTCTGACAACACTTTTACATTGTCGCCAATGATAAAATGTTATCTACATAAAATCTCCGAGAAACACCACCTTTGTTTCCGTTACGTCTCTAACACACCTTCTTCGCTAATTCCTATGCAGACCTAGGGATCGATTTCATGTATACTGGATCCAGAGTTCAAAACTCCTCCAGTCTTATGAACATCTCTAGTTGCTTAACAACCTCCCACTGCAATGGCGTCCCGGTGTGTAACAGTAACAACATTAGGTGCAGTTAGTGGTGTACTACTACTCGGTCAGGCTGGTTCTCAGTCTTTCCCTTTCCTCATTTTAAAGTATTTTGTCAATTAGGGCATTGTAGTTCATCTAATAGTTTTTCCTCTATGAACCGGACGAGACGTCCCTCTGGTTCATAGTACTATAGAACACACAATACTTCGTTCATCTAGGATATCCTACAACCATATTGAATATGTTGTTGTCTCCAGAAATATCCATAGAACATAGGTAGTTCCGAACAACTTGTTCTCTTACTATTAGATTTCTATTTCTTTGCAACGCACCATCTCTACACGTAAGTGCACGGCGTGTCTCTTTGATTATGCTATGTGTTATCTAGATAGGTGATGGCCTCCGCGACCGAGTCACAGGCTTCTAATGGATATACTTTGATGGTTCCCCATAATAGCTTTGTGTCCATTGACAAGTCAAAACACTTTGCTTTTATGGCACATCAAGCATTCTAATCCATCACTGAGTATTCTTTAAAAGAATTACTCATACCTCTCTAATATACACATATGTCTGCATATCTAATCATTTCCAATACTCTATTGAATTCTATCCTTTTTCCAGAAAGGTTTGCTTAGACGTATTATCCTCCAAATTCAATCCTTAGGTCGGAAGGTCCATTCCTTCAACTATAATTGATCAAATCAATTTCGACCATATGAATTTTATTTGAAAATACTACTAAGTATAAGATTTCATAAGTATAATGATAAAGAAATATCTAATAAGTAAAACAAGTTATATATAATGGTTTGTTGCATCGTGGTAGACTAAGGATTCATCATTCACATATTGCTATCTAATGTACCATAATGAATATTACCATTATTTCTTATCCAAACCATCCAATGATTAAAGAAATAAAATATCCATTAATAAAGAAAAACAGAACGAAGTTCTTTTTCAAAATAAAGGGGTACATAAGCAATAACTGAAATGAAAACTTAAAACAGATAAATGTCTTCCACTGCAACCGCTGCTACCCCAACAGCTTCGCCCATGTAGACTCGAATTCTTCTTCTCTAAGTCGCCGGGTTTTCTGGAACCCCTGCATTTAAAGAAATGCACATACCGTCAGTGGTTCCATATCTACACACCAGAATTCTGGTAGATAATACCGCTGACTATGTTTTTACGACTAAAGAAAATTCGTACCTCTGAGAGGACATTCAGACTTCCAGTGTCCCATCTTGTTGCATCGGAAGCACTTACCCTTTGGCTTTGCAGCCCCCACTCGTGGTGCAGTCCTCTTGACACCACTGGGTTTCCAGGCTTGCTTCCTTTTCTTGCCCCTACCTCCACCAGGCTTAAATCCTCTGGACTTGGTAGCTACAAGCGCTTGAGACTTGCCCTTCTTGTAGATCCCCTCTGCCGCCTTCAGTTCAGCCAGGAGTTGCGCAAGAGTATAAGATAGTTTACCCATATTATAGCTCATACGAAACTGCTCAAAACTAGGGGCCAGAGACTGGAGTATGATGTCGACTTGCGTCTCACCATCAATAGAAGCTCCTAGGACCTCAAGTTCATTCAACAAACTCATCATCTTAAGAACGTGCTCCCCTACGGGCGTTCCTTCAGACTGAGTAGTCGACATAAGGACTCTCATGGCTTCTTGCCTAGCCGCACGATCTTGCTCCCCAAACATATCCTTGAGGTTGGTCATCATATCATAGGCAGTGTCCATTGGCTCATGTTGGGTTTGGAGTACATTTGACATGGAAGCCAAAATATAACACCTAGCCATTTCATCAGCCTTTTTCCACTTCCGATATGCCAGTTTCTCCTCATCAGTTGAGGCAGCCGTGGGCTCGGCAGGGCAAACTTCATGGAGTACAAACTTGTACTCATCCGAAGTTAGGACAATGTCTAAATTTCTCTTCCAATCAATATAGTTGGTGCCAGTGAGCTTATGCTCCTTGAGTATCATAGAAAGTGGGTTCATAGCTATTCTCTAAGCCTATAAGCACATTTAAACAAACAATTAATTTAATATCCGATATTATCTCCCTCAAATAATATCATTAAATTACTAATCACATCTAAAATCCCATCAGGTAAGGCAAGCCACGTGGTGTGGACGTTTACCCACCCAAATGATTTAGCAATTAGTTTTTCTTTGGTCATACATCGCTTATAGCGGAACCTCGTGGGGAGGAATACTACAAGGCGTATCTAAGTGTAAACCATTACTCAGCACCAAAGTGAATCGCTTGGAATTGCTACATCACCGCAAGCCACGTGGTGTGGACGTTTACGACAACTTCACAACTCTTCACAATTCCTTACAACTGTCTACATCAATTAATCCAAAATCCGTCAGTGCAGCAAGCCACGTGGTGTGGACGTTTACTTCACTAAGAGACTTTTATAATTGACTCCCAATTACTTGATCCATTTAATCTCGTAAACCAAGACGTGGAGAATCATAAGTGAAACTCGAAGTTTCTAACCAGTGATTCACCATGCAAACGACCCTATCTCTCATAAATGAGGGAGCCGAGCAGACAAGCGACCCATCTATAAAAGAATGGCACGGAAGTCTCTAATTTGTGTCCTCTACATGACCAAGTGGCTCTGGCTCCATTCCACTCCGCGGGGTGAGAATGAGTCGACTTGAAGTCAGTTTCAGAAAGACAAATTAGGCATTGTTTGATAAACTTGATCAATGTTTCTTGTAAGAGGAATTACAAGAATTCTCCTCCAATGACACATCTATACGAACTTCAAAAGTCCATAAGAGTCACCAAGAGAACAGTAATGGAGACCATGGGAATGTTTCCATCCCCTCTCCCACTTAGCTTTTTATAATAAAGGGATACGCTATCTAATGCATAATTAAACACATAAGCATGCATGAAAGCAATAAAGCACATAGCACATAGTCAAAAATAATGCTAGAGAAATTATTTTTCTCCGACTATCATGGCTTTATCTTCATATGCATCTTCTAGTCTTCAGTCTTCGTTTCTTGAATGCTCCATGTGACGAGAATATTAATCTCTAATATTTAAATCTATTTATTTTTAATTAATCCAAAAGTTACTTAATTCGAAAATTAAGTCAATCGAATATATCAAAAATAAAATTAAATATTATTAATATTTTTATTTATTTATTTTCCTATCTAGTTCTATTAAATCTCTAGAATAATCTATCCAATTAAAATTTGGAATATTCTAGAAGACATCTATAATAGAACAAGGAAATAAAATAAATTAGGACTACTACTTTTTAAATTTATTTTTATTCCTAATCCATGAATATTCCCATGAGTAGGAATAATCAAATAGGAAAAATAAATTTAGTACTAAATTAATTAAATTTCTAATCTATGAATATTTCCATGAAGGAAATAAATCAATAGAAAATAAAATTAATTTAAATTAATTCTTTTCCTAATCCATGAGAGTTTCCAAAAGGAAAGTACTCAAATAGGAAAAATCCGAATTAATTGGGAAAGTAGATTTTTGTAGGAATAGCATGGGATTAGGAGATCCCATGCCATCCCCACTTGAAGGATCGGCCGGCCACTCGGGGAGGAGCGCCGCCGCCGCCTAGCCACGCCGGCTAGGCCATGGGTCGATCACCATCATGTGATCGATCCCAAGCCCTTGTCTTCTCGTCACTTCTTCGTCTTCCGGCGATCGTCTCAACATCGAACCAACGTAATTAAAATTACAAAATTTAAATTACAATTCCGGTATCGATTCTATACATGAAATCGACCCTATACATTTCCCGGAAAATAAAGTGCGTAATAATAAATCCTAAATTCGGTCAACCCCCGAATTTTTACTATTACAAACATTCAACCACACAAAACGAATCTCGACATGTCCGAGAGTTTAATAATCATGATAATTAATTAAAAAACAATTAATTAAATCCAACCATGATAGCCGGAAATCCTGCAAGGTAGAACAATAATCGAACATATACATGAACACGAAACCTGGCTCTGATACCATTTGCTGGTGTTCGGTGTCCCGGGCTATCAAAAATTGCGGAAACGATAACCCGACCGAAAACCCCTCGCCGAAGATTGGATCCCCGACTCATCCGCAGGAGTCCGACCTTTGGAGACTACATGCCCGAAGACACGCAGCCCGCCCCCAGCCGATTTTCTCCCACGAGTTGGATCCACGAACGCGAACCACCTCACGAGCCGGGGCCCGACCGAACGCCATCGAGACCCGAAGGTCCCGTGTGCCCAGCCGAACCCCCACGAGGGGTTCGCGATCGTCCTCGACGATCGCTGGGATCGCTACTAGCGATCCCTGGGGCTGCTCGTAGCAGCCCCGCAGCGAGTCCATGACTCGCTGCTCAGCGGGGCGTAGCCCCCGCACGCATCCGCTGCGGGCGAACCCGGAGCACGCACGGGGTCGCTGCGGGTGACCCCGCAGCTTACCCGCGATCGATCCGAGGATCGATCGCACGCCCTCGGCTCCAGCCGAGGGCTCTTCCCGTGCGCCACCGCCGCGCGCCTCCGACGAGGGGGCCGGCGGATCCATCTGCCGTGGCACCAGCCCACGGCGGATCCCCGACGATCGAACCCTAGGTTCGATCGTGTGCCCCGGCGTCCAGCCGGGGCTCCCTCCTTGTCGCGCGATGGGGCGATCCGAACCCTAGGGTTCGGCCGCATCTTCGATCCTCGCCGGGGATCTCGAATCCCCGTCCCCGAGGTTCGTCGTTTTTCCCGGATCGCGTCGTTCATGTATATATCACAATTAAACAATCACATAATCATAGAGGGGGGTTCTCGATTATACCTTCGATTCGTTGTACGGAGAAACGAAATCGGTTGACGACCTTGTGACCTTCCCGCGTATTCCTTGCACCTCGTCCGAACGTCGTGTGGGCGACGGTCTATCAGATTCCTATGGATCTTCCTCACTCTCAAGATTTTATGATTGGCGTAGGTCAATTAATTCTCTCTCGAAAAGTGAAGACCACGTAGTGCTTATATAGGCTACGAAGGGGATCATAAGGAGAATAAATATTGGGCTTCAATATTGAAAATTAAATTGGGTCCAACCCAAATCTATTAATTCTTATCAATATTAATTTTATTTATTTTCCACTATATAAATAAAATTGCACTCCCAATATTATTCCATATTATATCAAATAATATTTCTCCACCTTAGTATTATTTATTCCGTGTATTTAAGATTTAAATATCCATGAATAAATTTATTTATTGCTTAATAAATTATATTCATCTCTTGAATCCGAGACTAGTACCATTCAACCTTAATTATTGTGCGGAACGAATCCACTCATGAGGTTTACACAATAATTCCTTATGAACTCATCTCGGGGATATTATCAACCCTTCCGGGATACACTGCTCCTTCAAGAATTCACGGCATGCCATATATAAAATATAGTGACCCAACTTAACCGGTAATTAACCCAATTATCAAACCGGTTAATTCCTTTGGTAAATCAAAGTCACTTATATTAAATATACACACCCGCAATTATTTCAGGGATTAAGAATAAAATACTCCGAGTCTCAAATCAATTATCGCCGAGCAATCCTAATTGATGAGTCTCGATTGATCCGCCCAATACACCAAGTGTACAAGTGTGATAAAATAATTAAGATAAATTATTTTCTCTCTCACACAACGACTATACCGATGGATTAGTTCGTGTCCATCTAGGTCGTGAGCAACTGTTCGATTAAATACGAGTAACCGATAGTATGATCTTCTGTGCGCCCATGCAGCACCATACTAACTACAACGTATAAAATCCAGAACCATGGTTTGCATATAATTAAATGCAAATAATTGTTTATTAATTAAATAGATTAAATGCTATGATCGGGAGTTTACCGTTACTTAAATCTAGACATTAAGTACACAACTCCAACAGACCAGCCCCGGTTCGCGCGGTTGTCCTTCGGGGCGATGGCTGGGCGTGAATCGGGTCATAGGCTGTCGTGTGAACGGAGTAGCGGCTTCGGAGGTCGACTGGGAGCGTTCGGATGTTCGAGCGATCGAACGAACGCATCCCGGGTAGCCGATTTCCAACAGGCGGGCTGGTGCCGCCGCTGCTCGCACGGCGAGCAGCCCCCTCCTCCGCGAACGGCGAGTCGCTGGACTCTCCGTGGGGTTGCTGTGCGCAACCCCGGCGATCGCGTTGTGCGATCGCGAGCCCTAGCGGGGGCTCGGCTGGCCGCGGCATGCCTTCGGGTATGTCATGTGTTTGGTTGAGCCCCGGTCCGCGTGGCGTGCTCGCGTGAACTCCGGCGATCGGGATTTCGATTGGGTTGTCGGTTCCGGAATTTTGACATTCCGGATATTCGATCTCCAAAGGATTTCGGTCGGAATTAATTAGATAATTTATTTAATTAATTTTATTTAAATTTATTAATTCTGGGATATCGATTTCCAACACGAGGTGCAAGGAATACGTAGGAAGATTCAAAGGTCTTCAAATCATCTTGTTTCTCTGCACAACAAGATCGAAGGTAAAATCATTAACACCCTTGTATGATTTTATGTGAAATTAATCGTAGAACATACATGAACGAAGATCCGTGAAACGTATGAACTTCGGGGACGGGGATTCGAGATCCCCGGCGAAGGTCAAGAAGAACCCTAGGGTTCGATCGCAGTGGTCCGCGCGAAGGGAGCCTCGGCTGGACGCCGGGGCGAGCGATCGAGCTAGGCTCGATCGCTGTGGCGAGCCGCGGTGGTCAGCTCGGCTGACTGCCCCTCCCGGCGGCGACGGCGGTGAAGTCGCCGGACTCACCGCCCCGGGGCTGCCGGAGCAGCCCCACGCGATCGATGGGGATCGCGAGCCCCGCGGTGCGGCTCGGCTAGGGTTTTGGCCGCGGGTTCATCCCGCGGCGATGCTCGGGTCGAGCTTCGTACATCGTGGTGTTCGTGATCGGTTTTCGGGGAAATGGATATTGATCGGGTTATCGGTTCCGCAATTTTTGATAGCCCGGGATATCGATTTCCAACAATTGGTATCAGAGCATTGGTTCAAGTTCATGTATGTTTTCGATTATCGTTTTACCTTGCAGGGATTTCTGACTATCATGGTTTAATAATTTCGTTAATTATTTTATCATGATTATTCGTTTATTAAACTCTCGGACATGTCGAGATTCGTTTTGTGTGGATGAATGCTTGTAATAGTAAAAATTCGGGGGTTGACCGAATTTAAGTTTATTATTATTGTTCTATGTTTTCCGGAAATTGTATAGGGTCGATTTCATGTATAGAATTGATAAGGAATTGTAATTTAATTTTTTGTAATTAATTTTACGTTGGATCGATGCCGAAACGACCGCCGGAGAACACGTGTGACGAAGAAGACGAGAGGACGAAAAACCGGGGATCGATCAATCCCCATAATCGATCCCATGAGGATCGATCGACCCGCCGGCATGGGGGCTATCCGCGGGAGGTTCCGGCCACGCCGGTCACCGGTGGTGGTGGCGCGTGGGCCGGGGCGGCGGCGGTGCTCCTCCCGGTGATGGCCGATCGAGTGGGAGGGGCGCAGGGATCCCCACCCCGTGCTTCTCCTACCATAATCCGACTTTCCTAATTTAGTTCGGTTTTCCTATTTTGAGTGTTCTTATTTTTTAGGAACTCTCATGGAATAGGAAAAGAATTAATTTATTTCCTTATTGAGTGTTCTTATTTATGGGAACTCTCATGGATAAGGAAGATAATTAATTTGGAATTAATTTATTTTCTAATTGATTATTCCTATTTTATGGGAATTTTCATGGACATGGAAATTAATTAATTTGGAAAGTAGTAGAGTCCTAATTTATTTTATTTCCTTATTCTATTATAGAAGTCTTCTAGGGTATTCCAAGTTTTACTTGGATAGGATTCTAGATATTTAATAGAATTAGAAAGGAAAATAAATAAATAAAAATATTAATAATATTTAATTTTATTTGTGATTTATTCGATTAACTTAATTTTCGAATTAAGTATCTTTTGGATTTATTAAAAATAAATATATTTAAATATTGGGATTAATATTCTCGTCACGTGGAGCATTCAAGAACGAAGACTGAAGACTAGAAGATGCGTACGGTGATGCAATAAAGCCATGATAGTCGGAAAATAATATTCTAGTATTATTTTGACTATGTGATAATACTATGTGCTTTATTACATGTATGCATGATATATGTGTTTACTTTATGCACTAGATAGCGTATCCCTTGTTGTAAAAAGCTAAGTGGGAGAGGGATTGGAAACATTCCCATGGTCTCCATTGCTGTTCTCTTGGTGACTCTTATGGACTATCGAAGTTCGTATGGACGAGTCATTGGAGGAGAATTCTTGTAATTCCTTTTACAAGAAACATTGATTGAGTTTATCAAACAATGCCTAATTTGTCTTTTTGAAACTGATTTCAAGTCGACTCATTCTCACCCCGGGGAGTGGAATGGAGCCAAAGCCACTTGGTCATGTGGATGGCACAAATTAGAGACCTTCGTACCATTTCTTGAAATGGATCGATTGTCTGCTCGGCTCCCTCATTTTATGAGAGATAGGGTTGTTCGCATGGTGAATCACTGGTTAGAAACATCGAGTTTCACTTATGGTTTTCCGCGTCTTGATTTACAAAATCGAATGGATCAAGTAATTGGGAGTCAATTATAAAAATGTTTTGGTGTAGTAAACGTCCACACAAACGTGGCTTGCTATACTGAATGGGATTTTGGAATAATTGATGTAGACAGTTATAGGGAATTGTGAAGGATTGTGAGTTGTCGTAAACGTACACACAAACGTGGCTTGCGGTGACGTAGCGATTCCAAACGATTCACCTTAGTACTGAGTAATGGTTTACACTTAGGTATGCTTTATAGTATTCTTCCCAACGAAGTAACGCTATAATGATGTACGGCCGAAGTAAATCTAATTGCTAAATCATTTGGATAGGTAAACGTCCACACTAACGTGGCTTACCATATCCGACGGGATTTTAGATGTAATTAGTAATTTAATGGTATTATTTGAGGGAGATAATATCGGCATTAAATTGATTGTTTGTTTATATGTGCTTATAGGTTTAGAGAATAGCTATGAATCCACTTTCTGTGATACTCAAGGAGAATAAACTCACTGGCCCCAATTATATTGATTGGAGGAGAAATTTGGACATTGTCCTGACTGCAGAGGAGTACAAGTTTGTACTCTATGAACCATGCCCTGCTGAACCCACGGATGTCTCAACTGATGAGGAAAAAGCGGCATATAGGAGGTGGGCAAAGGCTGATGAAATGGCTAGGTGTTATATTTTGGCTTCAATGTCAAATGTACTCCAAACCCAACATTAGTCGATGGCCACCGCCGATGACATGCTGTTCAACCTCAAGGAGATGTTTGGACATCGAGATCGTGCGGCTAGGCAAGAAGCCATGAGAGTCCTCATGTCAACTACTCAGTCTGAAGGAACTCCCGTTGGGGAGCACGTTCTCAAGATGATGAGTTTGTTAAATGAGCTTGAGATCCTAGGAGCCTCAATTGATGCTGAGACGCAAGTCGACATCATACTCCAGTCTCTGACCCCTAGTTTTGAGCAGTTCCGCATGAGTTATAATATGGGTAAACTATCTTATACTCTTGCGCAACTCCTGACTGAACTGAAGGCGGCAGAGGGGATCTACAAGAAGGGCAAGTCTCAAGCGCTTGTAGCTACCAAATCCAAGGGCTCGAAGCCTGTTGGAGGTAGGGGCAAGAAAAGGAAGCAAGCCTGGAAACCCAGTGGTGCCAAGAGGAATGGACCACGAGTGGGGGCTGGCAAGCCTAAGGGCTTATGCTTCCGATGCAATAAGTCTGGACACTGGAAGTCTGAATGTCCTCTTAGAGGTATGAATTTTTCTTTAGCCATAAAAACATAGTCAGCGGTTTTATCTACCAGAATTCTGGTGTGTAGATATGGAACCACTGACGGTATGTGCATTTTAATGCAGGGGTTCCAGAAAACCCGACGGCTTAGAGAAGAAAAGTTCAAGTCTACATGGGCAAAGCTGTAGAGGAGGCAGCTGTTGCAGTGGAAGACATTTATCTGCTTTGAGTAGTTATAGGATTTCATTTCAAAATTATTGCTTTATGTACCCTTTATTTTAGAAAGAACTTTGTTCTGGTTTTCTAATATTTATGAATGGATATTTTATTTCTTTAATCATTTGATGATTTTGATAAGAAATAATGGTGTTATCTATTCTGGTACATTAGATAGCAATATATGAATGATGAATCCTAAAAGTCTACCAAGATGCAACAAACCGTTCTATAAATTGTTTTACTTGTTGAATGTATTTCTTTATTGAATCATTATACTTGTGGATTCTTATGCTCAGTAGTGTTATTCAAATAAGATTCAAAGGTCGAAATTGATTTGATCAATTATAGTTGAAGGAATGGACCTTCCGATCTAAGAATTAAATTTGGAAGATAATACAACTAAGCAAGCCTTTATGGATAAAGGATAAAATTCGGACAATTATTGAGATTGATTAGATGATATATGCAGACATATGTGTACTTAGAAAGATGCGAGTAATTCTTATAGAATACTCGAAGATGGATTAGAGTACTTGATGTGCCATAAAAGCAAAGTGATTTGACAAGTCAAAGGACACAAAGCTATTATGGGGAACCTTCAAAGTATATCCATTAGAAGCCTGCGATTTAATCGTGGAGGCAAGCACCTATCTAAGTAACACATAGCATAATCAGAGAATGGGACTAGTGTTGGAGTTGTGTACTTAATGTCTAGATTTAAGTAACGGTAACTCCCGGTCATAGCATTTAATCTATTTAATTAATAAACAATCGTTTGCATTTAATTATTGATAATTAAATATATGCAAAATATAGTCCTGGATTCTATACGTTGTAGTTAGTATGGTGTGCGACATCACACAGAAGATCATACTATCGGTTACTGGTATTTAATCAAACAGTTGCTCACGACCTAGATGGACACGGACCAATCCATCGGTATAGTCGTTGTGTGATAGAGAAAATAATTTGTCTTAATTATTTTATCACACTTGTACACTTGGTGTATTGGGCGGATCGCTTGAGACTTATCAATTAGGATTGCCGTTGATAATTGATTTAAGTCTCAGAGTATTTTATTCTTAATCCCCGAAACTATTGCGGGTGTGTATATTTAATATAAGTAACTTTGATTTACCAAAGTAATTAACCGATTTAATTATTGGGTTAATTACTGGCTAAGTTGGGTTACTATATTTTATATACGACATGCCGTGAATACTTGACGGGAAAGTGTATCCCGGAAGGGTTGATAATTGTTGGAAATCGACTACCCGGGATGCGTTCGTTCGATCACTCGAACATCTGAACGATCCCAGTCGACCTCCAGGTCCGTTACTCCGTTCACGTGCCAGCCCGTGTACCGATTCACGCCCAGCCATTGCCCCGAAGGACAACCGCGCGAACCAGAGCTGGCTGCCCGAAAAACAGCGAAACGACGACCGCCGTTTGCCCTCCGGCGACCGCCGTTTGTCCGCGAACAGCAGCGCGACCTGCTATTCCGAGCGCGTTTTCGGGTCGATTTTCCTCTTCCGACTACCGATCCGGAGGTCCTTGACCCCCAGTAGTCGAGGAACATGATCCACGACGCCCGGAACCCGATCTTAAATCCGATGTATTTTTAACGAAATAGAAAACGAAACGTATGCGGAATAAGGGTTTCGATTTCTTATACCTTTGTCGCGTGATTCGGAGAAGCCGAATTGTTGAGACCACGAAGCCTTCCGGTGTATGTCTCTATCCCCGACGTTCAGCCGTTGAGTGGGCAACGATCCGCTGAACCTTCCTCTTCTCCTTTCTCTCTTGAACCCACCGTAGGAATAATATCCTCTGTCTCATAAATATATTTGCGCAAGCAAAATTATTTCTACAGAATTATTACTGCGCTAATCTGAATTAATTAAGCAGAGGAAAAATAATTCCGCAAGCTTTTATTTTCTCTGCAGAATTAATTATAGCGGCGTAAGTAAGGTTTTGATTTTCTGTCTCAGAAATATAATTTCGCTAGCAATCAATTTCTGCAGAAAATAATAACAGCGCTAATCTATTTATTTTTACAGAAAAATAATTGCGCAACAATTTATTTTTCTCCGCAAAAATAAAATAGCGGCGTTTCTTAGGTTTAGAGAAAGAGAGGGTGAGGTATTTATAGAGCTACACCAGGGACCTTATGGAAATTAATTATTAGGCTAAATTGCAATTTAATTAACTCGGCGTCCTAAAAGGCAAACCTTAATTAAATTCCACAATTTTAATTATAATTAATTCCACTATAAAATTATAATTGAATTCCCAATAATTAATTTATATTATTTCAACAATAATAATTCCGCCGAATTACATATACGACTTTCCCCGTGTTTAAGATATCGTATGTCAACGAATTAACTTTAATTACTAATAATTAAATTAACTCGTTTCTTGTTATCCGAGACTAGTACCACTCATCCTTATTATCATGTGGAACGAATCCACCTGCAGGGTTTACATGATAAACTTTATGAGCTCATCTCGGGGACATCATCAACCCAATAAATGGGACACGGTTTCCTGTCTATAATCTATAGCATGCCGTGTGTACAATTCCGATTCCCAATTTACCGAGAATATTGACTAATCAATTAGTCTCACTCACTAGTAAGTCAAAGAACTGAGAACTGGACACACGCACTTATAATTATATAGGGATTAGGATTCGTATATCCGTAATATCTGAGGTCTAGTTCGATTACTGCGATTAGTATAAATCGAACGCCCTCCCGTGGTCCTGCTCAATACACCAAGTGTACGAGTGTAACATGATAGTCAAGACCGACTATCTACCAGTCACACTACGACGTACCGATGGATTGTCCCTGTCCATCTAAGTCGTGAGCTACTGTTCGATAGTATACGAGTAACCGACAGTATGATCTTCCGCGTGTCTCCTCACGCCATACTGTCTACAACGTATACATCAAGGACTATTGCATTAAATGCAATCATGCTTGAATCATATCTCGAATTAAGGTATAGATAAGGAGTTCTGTATTTGCACTAAACTAGACATTTAGAATACAACTCCATCAATCTCCCACTTATACTAAAAGTCTAGTCGCCCTCTCCCAAACATCAGATTCCCATAACCTCATCACGCCTACCCAACGCTTTCGCTGGAAGTGCCTCTGTGAACGGGTTTACCAGGCAATCCTCTCGATGCTATCTAGGTGACAACTGCATCGTCTTACTAGACGATCTCTCGAATCAGGTGGTACTTGCGCTCTACGTGTTATCTCCCACTGTGGACTCGTGGCATTTCAAGTTTGCCAATACCGCTATTCAAAATAGCTTTGGGTAAACTAGAAACCACATCTAAGTCCCTTAGGAAGTTCTGGAGCCACACTGACCTTTTAACTGCCTCAGAGGTCGTTATCCTTTCAGTTTCCATGGTAGAGTCCGTAATGCATCGCTTCTTTACATTCTTCCATGTGACTGCTCCACTTCACAGTGAGAACACATAGCCTGACTTCGACTTTCGACTGTCCCTGTTTGATTTGGAAATCCAATTCTATGTAATCCAAAAGAAACAACTTGACTGCTTTGTAACTCAGAACATAATTCCTGGTCCTCTGCAGGAACCTAAACATGTTCTTTACATCAGTCGAGTGATCCTTTCCAGGATTACTATGATATCTCACCACCATGCCCACGGCATAGTAGATATCAGTCTCGTGCATAGCATTACATACATTAAGCTTCCCACCATTAAGGTGCAGGGAACTGCTTACTCTTCATCTATCTCCTTTATTATGTCGGACACAAAACTTTAGATAGACGAATTCCACATTTAAAAGGTGAAGACCTTTCTTGGAATTCTGTATGCTGCAACGAGTAAGAATTGTATTTATGTATGAGGCTCGAGATAAGTTCTATGTTCTTTTCTGGCGATCATTTATTACTTTGATCCCAAGAACATTCCCGACTTCTCCTAAGTCTCTTACATTGAATTACTCGGACAACCATCCCTTTATGTCCGATAACATCTTTCATATTGTTGCCAATTTAGAAGGATGTCGTCTACATAAAGAATGAGAAAACACCACATCTTTTCTGTCACTTCTTTATTACACTCAGGACCTAAACATGCCTTGAATGAATCTATGAAATGGATTTTCTCATAGGTCCGCATGTGTCCAAGATCTTGAAGCTTCCTTCAATCCTAAGATTGATTAAGCTTGCTTACCGAATGCTCTTGGCTCTTTTCGATTAATCTCTCTGGCTATCCCACACAGATGGCCCCGTCAAGACTTCGATTTAGGAAATCTGTCTTGACTTCCATCTTCCATGTGAAGACAAAAGAATCCTGATCGACTTTTGCCAAGACTGAGCATCTTGATCTTTCAGCGTCTCGTCATAGATCCAGGGTTTGGCTTCATGTTCTCCAGGTAACAAGTCCGAAGACTCACCTATAAAATGAACCTGTTGGGTTGTCTAACAACCCTCCCACTACGACAACGCTCCGGTGTATCTTTAGTGACTAAAGATTATAGTAGTGAACTACTCAATTAGGCTGGTTCTAAGTCTTGATCAGTCCCTCTAAGCACATTAAGTATTACTCTACTCTTGGCTTGTGATCTTGCATATATATATAGTCCATGTCTAAGAACCGAACATTGATGCAATCAATGAACATCTGGTCCTTTGGACTATATTACATATCTCAATTCGTTTTCTTAGGGTATCCTATAAACAGCCGAATATCAGTACAAGTTTCCAAAGGAATCAAGTTCAGGATAAACGCCGCTGTTTCCAAGCCATATCCCAAAAACGATTTAGGTAACTCCGAATGTATGCTTTCCCATATCTATAAGAGTCCTATTCCTTCTTTACAACACATTATTTTGCCGAGGCATAAATGGTGTAGTCTGTTGGGAGTTAATCCCATTTTCTGATAAGTATGCCTTACTCCTCAAAGAGGTCTACATATATCAGAGCGAATCAACTCTAGTACTTTCTTGGATCTTTTCCCTTTAACCGTAAAGGGTTGCTCGGTCATTAAAACTTCCAAGTATGATTCGAAGGTTGGAAGGTCCTTTCCTTCAACCTGGCTGAGTGGTCCATCAGCTTTCACCCTTTGAATCGTACTCAAGTTAAAATGATCTAGCCTAAGATTCCATAAGTACATTTGATTTATCCTAGAAGGATCTTTACTCTTATTGGGGTTCGACATTGTGTTATTAGCTCCGGTCTGTTGCATCGTGGAAGAATACGGATTTAGTATTAAATTGTCTATCAATATACCAGAATAGATAATATCCCCATTTCCTAAAGAAACGGAATATCTATTCTAAGCCAACTTAGAAATCCGAAATGAAATTTCTTTCTAAATGCCGGCACATAAAGACAATTTATTAGAACTAAAATCCTACCGTTAAAACATTTAACATCTCCCACTGCAACGGCTGTTACCTTAACATTATTGCCCATGTAGGTTACTACTTCTTCCTTTCTAAGTCTCCGGGTTTCCTGGAACCCCCGCATTTAAATGCAGACTTGATTAGTGGTTTCCGTATCCACACACCAGGTACTGGTAGATAACACCACTAAACATGTTTCAGTGACTAAGGAGAAGTTAACTTCTAGTTGCTTTGAGAGGACAATCAAACTCCCAGTATCCAAACTGCTTACAACGGAAGCACTTACCCCTTGGGATTGCTTTTCCCATTCCGTGGTCCAGATATATTAGGCCCACTGGGTTTCCGTATTTTCTTCTTCTTCCTTTTGCCGCCCGAAGGCCTAGGAAGAGCCAATTTCTCAGCCACAAGTGTTTTGAGAGCCATTAAAGATTCCCTCAGCCGCTTGAAGTTCAACCAGAAGCTCCGCCATTGAATAAGACCTCTTATCCATGTTATATTTTAGGCGGAACTGCTCAAAACTTCCCGGCAGAGACTGGAGCACAAAATCAACCTGGGTTACCCCATTGATAATTGTTCCTAGAATCTCTATCTCATTAAAATAGCCCATCATTCTAAGAACGTGATCCCTCACGGGCGTTCTTTCCGACATGATGGCCGTCATGAGTTGCCTCATTTCACTTTGTCTGGCTGTCCTGTCCTGATAACCAAAAACTTCTTGAGGTTAAGCATCATATCATAGGTAATAGTCATGGCATGATCCTGATGTCGCAGCACATTTGACATGAAAGTCATAATGTTGCTCCGCGTCATCTCATAGCCTTGATCCATTTCCAATGAGCTTCCTTTCCTCAGTAGTGGAAGCATCATTTGGTTCAGCAGGTCAATTGACTTGGAGTACATATTTGTACTCCTCTGCAGTTAGGACAATGTCCAAGTTTCTTTTCAAATCTATAAAATCAGGTTCAATGAGTTTGTTGACTTTTAATGGGAATAATACCATATAAAACAAACAATGAGTTTAATTCGATATCATTTCCCTCAAGTGATATCATTAAACTACCAATCATTTCCAAAATCCCATCAGACATAGCAAGCCACGTTCTTGTGGACGTTTACCAGTCCAAATGATTTTATGATTGGATTTCACTTCGATCGTACATCATCATAGCAGTGACTCCGATGGGGAGGATACTATAAAGCGTACCTAAGTGTATACCATTTCTCAGTACTAAGTCCACCGCTCGGGAACTACATGTCCACCGCAAGCCACGTTCTTGTGGACGTTTACGTTGACATGCGGTCCTCCACGACTTTCTATATATAACTGTCGAGCCTCAATTAATCCCAAAGTTCCGTTTCCATTTAGCAAGCCACGTTCTTGTGGACGTTTACTAAAACAAACAACTTTATTAATTGAATCTCACTTATTTAAATTTCATAGAATCTTAATTAACCCAAAGTACCGTTTCCATTTAGCAAGCCACGATAGTGTGGACGTTTACTAAAACAAACAACTTTGTTAATTGACTCTTACATTTATTAAATTTCACAATTTTATTAATGAAATCTTGATATCTCGTAAGTGAAACTCGAAGTTTCTAACCAGCGATCAATCATGCAATTGAGCCCTATCTCTCACAAAGTGAGGGAGCCAATCAGACAATCGATCTAGTCATCGAATGACTCGAAAGTCTCTAATCTGTGTCATCGACATAACCAAGCGCTTTGGCTCCATTCCACTCCCCGGGGTGAGAATGAGTCGATTTGAAATTAGTCTTTGAATGACAGATTAGGCATTGCTTTTGAGAAATATGATTGTTCAATTTTATAAGTGGATTTTAATTTCGAATTTTGATCCAGTGATATCCGTGTATCGACTTTATCCAATAGGGAGGATGACACTAAAGCCAATTCGTAAGTAAATACACATCACATTCAAAACAGAGAATGGAGACCGCGGGATTGTTTCCAATCCCTCTCCCACTTAGTATTTTACAATAAGGGATAACATGCATAAATAATTTAAGCATAATAATAAACACGTAAATCACATAAAAAGCAATTAACGTGGCCCCGATTATTATGGCCTTAAATATTTTCCAATGCACGTCTCTTGGAACTTCATCTCGTTGCTCGTCTCGATCTCGGTCCACCACCGACTCGCTCGAGGGTCAAGAGACGAACTCCTCCCACTGGAGCCTCGTCTCGAGCCTCGTTGAGTCGTCCGTGGGGTCGAACGAACCCCAGCCCCGCTGCTGCCCGTCGCGAACACGGGGTGTGTTCGATGGCTGCCCGTTGCCGGTTCGCTCTCCTCGATCCTCGTTTCTCCGGGTTTTGATCTCGTCTTGATCCACCAAAATTAGTAAGAAAAATTACAAGAATAAACTTACTAAATCCGGCATCGATCCTATACAAGGTGATCGACCCTATACATGTCCCGGATACGACGAAAAATAAATAAACCTAACGACTCAACCCGTCGTTTTTATCTATTACAAACAAGCATCGTTTATCCAAAACAAAAACAATCTCGACAATCCCGAGAGTTTAATCAAAACCACAAATTAAAGCACAACATACAATCACAACGTTGGCCATAATAACCGGGTTCGAACCTGCAAAACAAATCTCGCAAAAATACAACGAATCGACAAAAACCGGCTCTGATACCAATTGTTGGAAATCGACTACCCGGGATGCGTTCGTTCGATCACTCGAACATCTGAACGATCACAGTCGACCTCCAGGTCCGTTACTCTGTTCACGTGCCAGCCCGTGTACCGATTCACGCCCAGCCATTGCCCCGAAGGACAACCGCGCGAACCAGAGTTGGCTGCCCGAAAAACAGCGAAATGACGACCGCCGTTTGCCCTCCGGCGACCGCCGTTTGTCCGCGAACAGCAGCGCGACCTGCTATTCCGAGCGCGTTTCCGGGTCGATTTTCCTCTTCCGACTACCGATCCGGAGGTCCTTGACCCCCAGTAGTCGAGGAACATGATCCACGACGCCCGGAACCCGATCTTAGATCCGATGTATTTTTAACGAAATAGAAAACGAAACGTATGCGGAATAAGGGTTTCGATTTCTTATACCTTTGTCGCGTAATTCGGAGAAGCCGAATTGTTGAGACCACGAAGCCTTCCGGTGTATGTCTCTATCCCCGACGTTCAGCCGTTGAGTGGGCAACGATCCGCTGAACCTTCCTCTTCTCCTTTCTCTCTTGAACCCACCGTAGGAATAATATCCTCTGTCTCATAAATATATTTGCGCAAGCAAAATTATTTCTATTCTGAATTAATTAAGCAGAGGAAAAATAATTGCGCAAGCTTTTATTTTCTCTGCAGAATTAATTATAGCGGCGTAAGTAAGGTTTTGATTTTCTGTCTCAGAAATATAATTTCGCTAGCAATCAATTTCTGCAGAAAATAATAACAGCGCTAATCTATTTATTTTTACAGAAAAATAATCGCGCAACAATTTATTTTTCTCCGCAAAAATAAAATAGCGGCGTTTCTTAGGTTTAGAGAAAGAGAGGGTGAGGTATTTATAGAGCTACACCAGGGACCTTATGGAAATTAATTATTAGGCTAAATTGCAATTTAATTAACTCGGCGTCCTAAAAGGCAAACCTTAATTAAATTCCACAATTTTAATTATAATTAATTCCACTATAAAATTATAATTGAATTCCCAATAATTAATTTATATTATTTCAACAATAATAATTCTGCCGAATTACATATACGACTTTCCCCGTGTTTAAGATATCGTATGTCCACGAATTAACTTTAATTACTAATAATTAAATTAACTCGTTTCTTGTTATCCGAGACTAGTACCACTCATCCTTTTTATCATGTGGAACGAATCCACCTGCAGGGTTAACATGATAAACTTTATGAGCTCATCTCGGGGACATCATCAACCCAATAAATGGGACACGGTTTCCTGTCTATAATCTATAGCATGCCGTGTGTACAATTCCGGTTCCCAATTTACCGAGAATATTGACTAATCAATTAGTCTCACTCACTAGTAAGTCAAAGAACTGAGAACTGGACACACGCACCTATAATTATATAGGGATTAGGAATTCGTATATTCGTAATATCTGAGGTCTAGTTCGATTACTGCGATTAGTATAAATCGAACGCCCTCCCGTGGTCCTGCTCAATACACCAAGTGTACGAGTGTAACATGATAGTCAAGACCGACTATCTACCAGTCACACTACGACGTACCGATGGATTGTCCCTGTCCATCTAAGTCGTGAGCTACTGTTCCATAGTATACGAGTAACCGACAGTATGATCTTCCGCGTGTCTCCTCACGCCATATTGTCTACAACGTATACATCAAGGACTATTGCATTAAATGCAATCATGCTTGAATCACATCTCGAATTAAGGTATAGATAAGGAGTTCCGTATTTGCACTAAACTAGACATTTAGAATACAACTCCATCAATAATATCCCCGAGATGAGTTCATAAGGAATTATTATGTAAACCTCATGAGTGGATTTGTTCCGCATAATAATTAAGGTTGAATGGTACTATTCTCGGATACAATAGATGAATAAATTAATTAGCAATAAATTAATTTTATTCATGGATATTTATATCTTAAATACACGGAATAAATAATACTACCGGAGAGAATATTATTTGATATAATATGGTTCAATATTGGGAGTGCAATTAATTTTATATAGTTGAAAATAAAATTAATTAATATTAATGGGATTAATAGATTTGGGATTGAGCTCAATTTAATCATTAATATTGGAAGCCCAATATTCCACCTACTTTAGATCCCCTACGTAGCCTATAAAAGCACTACATGGTCTTCTCTATTCTCATAACTTGAAGATCACAATTCTAGAGAGAGAAAGTAGAGAGAAGGAGATCCATAAGGAGTTCGGAGGATCGTCGCCCACACGACGTTCGAACGAGGTGCAAGGAATACGTAGGAAGATTCAAAGGTCTTCAAATCATCTTGTTTCTCTGCACAACAAGATCGAAGGTAAAATCATTAACACCCTTGTATGATTTTATGTGAAATTAATCGTAGAACATACATGAACGAAGATCCGGGAAACGTATGAACTTCGAGGATGGCGATTCGAGATCCCCGGCGAAGGTCAAGAAGAACCCTCGGCTGGGAGCCGAGGGGTGCGATCGAACCTAGGGTTCGATCGCGGTGGTCCGCCCGAAGGGAGCCCCGGCTGGACGCTGGGGCGAGCCGCGACTGGTGCCGCGGTGGTCAGCTGGGCTGACCACCCCTCCCGGCGGCGACGGCGGTGAAGTCGCTGGACTCACCGCCCCGGGGCTGCCGGAGCAGCCCCACGCGATCGATGGTGATCGCGAGCCCCGCGGTGGGGCTCGACTAGGGTTTCGGCCGCGGGTTCATCCCGCGGCGATGCTCGGGTCGAGCTCCGGACATCGTGGTGTTCGTGATCGGTTTCCGGCGAACGGATTTTGATCGGGTTATCGGTTCCGCAATTTTTGATAGCCCGGGATATCGATTTCCAACAGTCGCTGCCCGTAAACCAGCGGTCGCTGGAAGGGCCTTGGGCAGCGGGCGCTGCCCACCCTCCAGCGGGCGTTGTTCGTCCGCGAACAGCAACGCGATTTGCTGTTCCGGGCTCGTTTCAGGATCGTTTTTCCTCTTTCGACCACCGATCTGGAGGTCCTTGACCCCCCCCCCCCCCCCCCCCCCCAGTAGTCGAGGAACACGATCCACGACTCCCGGAACCCGATCTAAGATCCGATGTATTTTCAACAAAATTAGAGATCGAATAATTGCGGAAATAGGGTTCGATCTCATACCTTCTCGGTCGATTGTTGAGACCTTAGAGATTGCTAGTGTATGTCTTTGCCCCGACTTCAGCCGTTGTGGGGCAACGATCCGCTGGGTTCTTCCTTTTCTGCTCTCTCTTTTCTACCAGCACAATATTTCTTTTTCTCTCTGAGGGAAAAATATTAGCGCAAGCTTTATTTATTTTTACAGAGAAAATATAATTGCGTTAAAGATTTTAATTTTCTCAACAAAAATAAAAGCGGCGTTGTGTAGGTTTAAAGAGGGCAAAGGGGGGGGGGGGGGGGGGGGTTAAATAGAGCTACACTAGGGACCTCTTAGGTAAATTAATTCAAGGATACGACTTTCCCCGTGTTTAAGATATCGTATGTCCACGAATTAACTTTAATTAATAATAATTAAATTAATTCATTTCTTAATATCCGAGATTAGTGCCACTCATCCCTATTATCATGTGGAACGAATCCACCTGCAGGGTTTACATGATAAACTTTATGAGCTCATCTCGGGGACATCATCAACCCAATAAATGGGACACGGTTTCCTGTCTATAACCTATAGCATGCCGTGTGTACAATTCCAATTCCCAATTTACCGAGAATATTGACTAATCAATTAGTCTCACTCACTAGTAAGTCAAAGAACCGAGAATTAGACACACGCACCTATAATTATATAGGGATTAGGAATTCGTATATCCGTAATATCTGAGGTCTAGTTCGATTACTGCGATTAGTATAAATCGAACGCCCTCCCGTGGTCCTGCTCAATACACCAAGTGTATGAGTGTAACATGATAGTCAAGACCGACTATCTACCAGTCACACTACGACGTACCGATGGATTGTCCCTGTCCATCTAAGTCGTGAGCTACTGTTCGATAGTATACGAGTAACCGACAATATGATCTTCCGCGTGTCTCCTCACGCCATACTGTCTACAACGTATATATCTAGGACTATAGCATAAAGTACACAATAGACAAAATGCAGATTGTTTGATTAATAGATAATAAAACACGTATAAGGAGTTCCATATTGTCACTAAACTAGACATTTAGAATATAACTCCATCAGTTGATTCATCATTTGAGGATTCACCATCATTTGGAGAATAACCCATATTCGGATTTATCATATTTTGAGGAGTAAGTTGATGATCTACATCTTGCGGAGTTGGAGGTGTTGAAGGAGTAGGTAGTGCTTGAATATTGACTTGAGGAATTTGTATCCGTAAATTGCCTCCCTCCGGCTGATTGTTGTTATTTTGTGGAGTACTTTATTGTGGAAGAGGTTCTTGAGCATTTGGTGATAAAACATATCCATGAGAAGGTTATCCTTTCTTAACACCCGAAGATTCTTGACCGGTTTCATCTTCGATTAGAACCTTATCTTTGTCCTTCTCCATATTTTCTCCCGATTGCTCTTGAGATGCCTTGCTTCTCGTAGTAACCATGCACACTAAAGTAGATGGTTAGCAAATAAAAAGACAAATAAAATAAATTAACTAAAGGAAATACGAAACTAAAACTAAACAAACACTTAAACAACACTATCCGTTTCCCCGGCAACGGCGCCAATTTTGATTAGACGGTTTTAGTGCGCGTCTCTCGTCAAAATCCGAGGTCAATTGTAGTTTGACTCGGTATCAATCCAAGGAAACGAAAGAGATATGTTCTAGTGTATGAAAAGTGATAGAAATGTATTTCATTATACTAAATCCTAGATTCATTTTGATTCTCGACAAGCAAGTAAATATTGTAAATAAATCAAATAAGAGAGACTCGGATAATTATAATCCAAACTCGACTTCAAATCATTTATTCCTTTTTCAATCTTAAACATCAAACACTCGAATGTCAAGTTCCCGGTCGGGTTGCTTAACTCGTTTTTCCAACGTTTAATCCACTTGATTGCTCGCTCCCGGTCGGGTTACGAGTTCAAGAGTGTGTCGATTGTTTAAGATCTTCCGGTTTCAATGATTTTCCACCTTGTCTTTCATGTAATTACCCGAGTGAAAAGTTTAGTTCATCATCTTCAACAAAGAACGAATAACGAGAATAACGATAAATGAAAACGTAGCTTTCAAAATGTACTCGAAGATAAACAAGAAATAACATGAAAAGAGATCAAACTAGAATTCTAGAAAATGAAATAGCAACTAAAATTACAATGATTTAAACGGCTCGTGACTTGAACGTGATCTCGTAGTTGTCGGCTACGAGTGGATCTCTCCTTTTTCCCCGACTCAATTCCCAGGCGAAAGTTATGTTTTTCTCCGATTTTTCTCGCCTAAATGCATCAAAGAATGGCTGGACAACCGCCATGCAACCGCTCCAAAACGGCGCCCGCCATTCCATTTTGACGCCCGCCAACAGATTTCGGCGACCGCCGTTTTGCCCAAATAACCTGACTGAGGGACTGCCCGATTTTCGCTCTTTTCGGCGATCGTCACTTTCTCTCCGGCGCCCGCCATTCTTCACCTGCGACCGCTAGTTCAGTTCGGCGGTCGCCGTTTCCTCTTTCTTCAGCCCTTTGCTTGATTCTTCGATCTTTTTCTCATTTCGTCGACTTTCTTCAACATTTGACCTACAAAATGAATCAAATAACACTTCCACACACCCGTGAAATCCGACAAACACAAAAACATCAAATATAACTAAAACGAGACTAACATAACAAAACACGACTATCAAACGACACTAAAACATAAACGAAAAACACACACACACGACATATATCAGTGCCAGATCGAATACTTATGCGATTCAGAATGTATTTAGCTGTAGGACAGCTTCTGCCCAAAAAGTTCGTGAAAGATATTTCGAGATTAACATCACACGTGCTATCTCTTGTAGAGTTCAATTTTTGCGTTCGGCAATCAGATTCTTTTGAGGTTTTTTTGGGGTCGAGTATTCATGATGAATTCCCTTCAGAAGACAAAATTCATTGAAGCTAGAATTTCAAACTCCGTTCCATGATCACTCCTGATCCTTTTCGCTTTAGCTTCATGATTTGTACGTATCCATTTTACAATCCCTTTGAAGGCGTTGGAAGTTTCGTCTTTAGTTGCCAAAAATCTTGTCCACGTATAGCGAGAAAAATCGTCAACAACCACCAACACATATTCTTTCTTAGCAATACTCTTTACTTCCATTGGTCCCATGAGATCCATATGAAGTAGTTCGAAAGGAGTCGAAGTGCTCATTAATGTTGGAAGTGGTGGATGAGATGATCTCGTGAGCTTCCCCTTCTGACAATCTCCACACACTCTTTTCTCGATTTTAGGGAGTTGAGAGATTCCTCGAACTATCTCCCCCTTAACGAGTTTACTCGAATTTCGAGTGCTTGTGTGGCCAAGTCGTTGATGCCATAAATCAGCTTCATCAAGAACGGTCACAGAAAAACAACTATACTCAGTTGCGTAACAATTATTTTTAGCTCGTGGACCTTCCATAATACACTTCCCTTGTCCATCATAAACTCTGCAAGACTCCTTATCAAAACTTACATTCAACCCTTCATCACACAATTGACTGATAGAGATAAGGTTAGCAACAAGTCCCTTGACATGGACTACATTTCTGATTGGTGGTAAACCTTTGATTTGTAGAGTTCCCTTTCCCTTGACAACACCTTTTGCTCCCCCTCCAAAAACTACAGGAGCGCCAGTCATCGGCTCATATTCTTACAAGAAATTCTTCGTGCCGGTCATATGTCGGGAACAACCACTATCAAAATAACAGATTCCTTTGGTTCCAGATTCAGAAGCATTTAGTGCAACATTGCAGAAAATGAGTTCTCTTGGTTGCCAATCATTTTTAGTGGAGTTAAGTTTATATTAACTCTTGTGTGATTTCGACACCCATCTCTTCTTGACATTAAAGTTGTGAGAATTTTTCGCAGTCACAGTTTTACATTTTTCTCAGCTTTTAGGATTGGAGAAATGGGTTTCTTCATATCCTTAGTAACCCCAATCTTTTCCTTCTCAACCATCAAATCATAGTTCATGTCATTTCTTAGTTTATAAAAAAATGGTCTAATATGCCCGGGTATGTTACAGTAATGACATACATACTCTCGCCTTTGTCTAGTTTCACTTCTCACAGAAGTTTTGACCATGCCAGACTTAGGGTGACAAGATTTTTCATTTGATCTTGAGTTTGTGGGGTTGCTCAACTTCTTCAATAGTGTATTTTCGTACGGTAGAATTCCACGAGGATGTTTCACAATATTTTTAGGAAATTGATAAGTCTCGTGTATAGAGCAAGTGGTTGAGACTGACTTTTGAATTTTAGATTCGGGTGACGTAACAATTTTCTTCCCTTCAGCAATTTCCTTCCGTTTCAAATCTTTAGAGTCATTTTTATCTTCATCCTCTGGTTGTTCGTTTGAAGCTTTGACGAAAGTCACTTCTTTCTTTTTCAGGTGTAGCATATATAGACTCAAAAACTTTTTGAAATCCTAGTCCATAACGGTTCAGATTCATGTAGGATGCAGCATTATCAAACACCGAAGAATTTGTGTTCATTTTTCTCAGAAGTTCATCCGTCATGTGAAGTTTTTCTTTAAAAACATAACACTCTTTGTCACTCATTGCCAGATCAGTTTGAGCTTTCATCAATGACGATTTCAACTCATCATTCTCAGTGGCAGAGTTCTTAAACAGAGTTTGAAGTTTCTTAACCTCAGTCGTTTCCTTTTTCAATGACGTTTTCAGTTTTGAGTTATCAGTACTCAACTTCTCACATGAGTCTCTCAGTTAAAAAACTTCCTTGAAGTATTTGTGCTTTTCTTTGAAGAGATCATCAAATTTGATTCTCAGATTTTTTAGAGAATTTTTCAACTTCAGATTCTCACAATCTTTCTTCTCGATCATGTTTCTCAGCTCAGTAGCTTCCTCATTTTTTTTTTGTTTTTCTTCAGAAAATTTATCAACAGATTCCTTCAAATAATTTAGGGACACTTCGAGTGCTCCGTTCTTAGTGATTGTTGTTTCATAGGATTTCTGAAGTTCATAATACTTTTCTCTCAAGACAAGCATTTCATCACACTCTCCTTCAGTTTGGAACACATTTGATGTCATCTCTTCTTCTTCAGACTCAGACACAGACTCATCGTCTGAAACATTTCATCATCACAAAGATTTCGATTTTTAGATACCAAACAAAATTTATTGTCGGCAGTTGCAGTGTCCTTCAAAAAAGCATCAAGTTCAAATTTCTCCACTTCAATGTTTGCAAGTTCAAAATTTTCATCAAAAGTGACAACAAGAGCGTTGTCCTCATTTTCATCAGAGCTTTCTTCCTCAGATTCCTCATTCTCGGAGATCACATTTTCATCATCGATCACAACATGGCTAACCGGTAGTTTCTTCTTTCGAAGTAGATTGGGACATTCATTTTTTATGTGTCCAAAACCTTTGCACTCGAAGCATTGCATCTTAGAAACATCCTTGCTAGTTGAAGAGTATGGGGATAGTTTTGTTCCCTTAAATTTTTTTTCATAGAATGATGCTTGATTTCTATTGTCCGGAGTGCTTTGAAAAGAGTTAGAGTTTTTCTGAAAATTTCAAAAATTTCGAGCTCGGTTCGTTCTCTTGAAATCTTGTTTTACAAGATAAGTTACTATATCAGTCAATACAGCGAGTTTGTCTAGATTATTAGAGTTCATCAACCTCTCAATATCCTCTGCCTACTCATCATAAGACTCATTCAAATCGGCGGAGAAACTACTTTCAGATTTTTCGACATGAGAGTGCGATTTCTTAGCTTTCGTACTCCTTGAGCTCTTTCCTTTCTCAGAAATTTTTAGTGCGGTCATTGGCTCATAGACGAGAGACATTTTCGAGTTACTTCGCACTTTTAGAGTCAAGTCATAGTTTCTCAAGTCCGCCATTAAATCAGCATAGTCCCATTTCTGGTCTCTTTCTTCTCGTGCTTCAAGCTTTAGCACTTTGATTTCGAACCTTGAGCTTAGACTATGGAGCCTTTTCTCATAGACCATGATGGCAGGAAAGATTTCTCCAAGTTCATACACCTCATTTACGTATCTCATGATTTTGTCCAAATATTCGTTTATGTCTTCATATTCTCTCATTCGGAGTTGATTGAATTGGGCAGTGATAGTTTGAATTTTTGAACGTTTAACAGCATGGCTTCCTTCACACGTTCTCTGAAGAGTTTCCCAAGCGTCTTTAGCTGGGGTGCAATTTTTCACCAGCTGATACATGCTGAGTTCCAACCATTCGCAAATAAGGAGAAGTGCTTTGCTATTAGCAGTAGATAAGTCATGCTCTTCTCTTGTCCAATTACGTTCAGGTGCAATTGTCCTAAATGACGATTTTGTCCCTACCACAAGGTTAAAATGATGTTACTAATTTACCGAATAGATTTTAGATCTAAAAAAAATCCAAGTAAAAAATGTCGGTGTATATTCCGCTAGAGTTTGTCGAAGAGTTAACTCAAATTATACACTTTATTTTTGGCTCATATTTTATAGTATGGTGGAGGGTGTGAAGCTAAGTTTTGGAATGTTATGTTGCTAAACTTAGGAAGACTTCGTCATGCTGGGGAACGTACCACTGGATAACGTACTGTTAGGAGGATGTTCTGCTGGGAGAACTAACCATCAGGAGAACGTATCACTTGGAGAATGTAGACTTTGAACCAGGAGAACGTAAAGATAGAAGAACGTCCTGCTGGGAGAACGTACTGCTTGGAGAAAGTACTGTTGTGAGAAGGTAGACATTGAACTTGTCCAATGTCAACCGCCACGTCGACAAGTGAAAGAAGCAAGGATGCTCAGGCTATTGTATTCAGAATTATGGACAGGAGAGATCGCCTCCACAGTGTGGAAAAGATGCCTAGAAGACGACGGAAAAGAAAGAAGATTTCATTTCCCGGCACAGTCGAGAAATTAGCAGGAATGAAATTACGTCTTCGACGTAGCAAACCAACTTTTCGCGAAATTGGCCTTAAACACAAGCTTCAGCAGCTTCAGTTTAAAATCACAAAAACGGAACCTAGAGTCAAAGGATCCGGAGTCCACACACACTCACTCAAGTTCGGAGTGCTAAAAGTGAAGACAAAGTTTATGTAATATATTTCATTTCATTGAAAACAAAACGAAACTATTACAACGAGTATGGTAGGCAAAATGATTACAAGAAGTTTCCCGAGTGTCGCAACACTCCCACTCACAAGTAATCTAGCACAAGTGCACCTAGAGTTATATCTCCTAACTCTACTATCGGCGCACAGCGCCAAAGCAACTACACAAACTATAAGATTAAAGTTGTAGGTTACGATTCTAAAAATCAGATTTCGTTCTCTCAAAATTGTCAAGTGATATCTCGATCATAGAAGAGATAAACATCAGACCCAATCTTCATTAACTTCAATTTAAGTACTTGGGTGAAAACAATCATGTTGATAGACACTGTCGCCGGCTCCATGACCTGAGGACAACATTCGCTGGATTCAACATGAAGAACAGTTGTCGCTGGATTTGCTGCAAGCTACTGTCGCCGGATTTGCATGAGAAACATGAGTCGCCCGTGTCTCCGGATTCGCAGCATGCTGCTGTCGCCAGTGTCTCCGGTTCCACAGCAAGCCCCTGTCGCTAGTGTCGTCGGATTCGCTGTTACACTGATAGCTGTTGTCGCTGAATCCATGCATGGCCAAAAGCGGCAACTCTAGCCTTAGTTACCAGAATCTTAAACTTCAACCCTGAAACCAAAAACTAAAAACCAAACAAAGAAATACGTTGTCGCCAAAATCAACATTCACAAGGAAACATTACAAATTGATGATTAGAAGGAAATGAGGGTTTAATGGGATTATTTAGTGGGTTGTTGATGGAGTTGTATACTTAATGTCTAGATTTAAGTGATATGAACACCCAAACCATTGCCACTAATCTATTTAATTAAATAAACAATTATTTGCGTTCAATTATTATAATTAAATATATACAAATTATTGTCCTAGATTATATACGTTGTAGTTAGTATGGTGTGCGACGTCACACGGAAGATCATACTATCGGTTACTCGTATATCAATCAACAGTAGCTCACTACCTAGATGGACAGGGACCAATCCATCGGTATAGTGGTTGTATTAGAGAGAAAATAATTTGCCTTAATTATTTTATCATACTTGTACACTTGGTGTATTGGGCGGATCGCTTGAGATTTATCGATTAGGATTGTCTTCGATAATCTATTTAAGTCTCAATGTATTTTATTCTTAATCCCTAATATTATTGCGGGTGTGTGCATTTAATATTAGTGACTTTGATTTTCCAAAGGAATTGACTGATTAGAATAACCGGTCGATTACCTGCAAAGTTGGGTCACATTATTTTATGTATGACATGCTGTGAATTCTTGATGGGAAAGTGTGTCCCGATAAGGGTTGATAATGTCCCCGAGATGAGTTCAAAAAGAATTATTATTATGTAAACCCTGCAGATCGATTTGTTTCGCATAATAATTAAGGTTGAATGGTACTAGTCTCGGATTCAAGAGATGAATAAATTAATTAGCAATAAATAAAATTTATTCATGGACATTTCTATCTTAAACGCACGGAATAAATAATACTACCGGAGAGATAATATTATTTGATATAATATGGTATAATATTGAGAGTGCAATTATATTTATATAGTGGAAAATAAATATAATTAATAGATTAATTAATAGACTTGGGCTTGGGCTCAATTTAATTAATTCTGTTGGGAGCCCAATATTCCACCTTCTTAAGATCCCCTATGTAGCTTATAAAAGCACTACATGGTCTTCTCTATTCTCATAACTTGAAGATCACAATTCTAGAGAGAGAAAGAAAAGAAGGAGATCCATAGAGTTCGGAGGATCTTCGCCCACCCGACGTTCGAACGAGTGAAAGGAATACGTGGGAAGGTCTCAAGGTCTTCAATAAGATCTCGTTTTTCCGCACAACGAATCAAAAGGTGAATTAAATATTTCCGCTATTTAATTCATTGAAATAATTATCGAAAAACAACATCCGAAAGTCGGAGATTCGCACCGAGACCAACCGGGGCGGTGGCGATCGAGGATTGCCGGACTGCTGGCCGGCTGGTGGTTCCCGGCGGATGAATCCCCGCGAGGACCTCGGCTGGGTAGCCCACAGCCCGCCTGGGCGGCGGCTGGTTGCTCGCGGTTGGAGCGATCGAACGGTCGCGGCTTCGCCGTGGCTAGGGCTCGATCGGCTGCTCCTCCGCGATGCCTCGGGCTGTTTGGTCGTGGTTTACGGGATGTCGATTGGAGTCGGTTTACGACAACTCCGGGTGATCGATTTCCAACAATTGGTATCAGAGCGTACGATTACGTTTTTTCGTTAATTGTTTCGATAATCGATTATCGTTGTTTATAGCCATAGATTAATTAAATTTATTAAATGATTGTGCTATATATATTGTTCTACGTCTATGTTTTTCTCTCTTGTATGAATCGTGATGGACGGAAAAATTGAAAATTAAATCGAAGTTTTTCGGAGAAATCGAACCGAGTTCGATCGATGGTGGGCACGCTATTGAGCGGGCTGCTGGTGCGCAAAAACTGGAAGCGAAAGGGGCTGTGCGGGCTGCTGGGCGTGACTTAAACGTGGCTAGGCATGCCGGCGTGTGCCCCCAGTGGTGGTGGTTCTCCGGCAGCCGTCGGCTACGTTCGGTGGTTGCGGTGGCGACATCGCGGAAAGCTTGACGCGATGTGAGAACAAATGGAGGCAGCGGTTGGACATATGGGCTCGTCGACTTGGCGTTCACCATTGTTATGCTTATGTGTATTTTAAATTATGCATTAGATAGCATATCCCTTATTGTAAAAAGTTAAGTGGGAGAGGGATTGGAAACAATACCATGGTCTCCATTGCTGTTCTCTTGGTGACTTTTATGGACTTTTGAAGTTCGTATAGACAAGTCATTGAAGTAGAATTCTTGTAATTCCTCTTACGAGAAACATTGATTGAGTTTATCAAACAATGCCTAATTTTTCTTTCTGAAACTGATTTCAAGTCGACTCATTCTCACCCCGGGGATTGGAATGGAGCCAAAGCCACTTGGTCATGTCGAGGACACAAATTAGAGACTTTCGTGTTATTTTATGACTAGATCAATCATCTGCTCGGCTCCCTCATTATATGAGGGATAGGGCTGTTCGCATGGTGAATCACTGGTTAGAAACTTCGAGTTTCACTTATGATTTACCGCGTCTTGATTAACAAGATTTAATGATTCAAGTAATTGGATGTCAATTATAAAGATCTTTTGGTGTAGTAAACGTCCACACAAACGTGGCTTGCTATACTGAATGGGATCTTGGATTAATTGATGTAAATAGTTATAGGGAGTTGTGAAGGATTGTGAGTTATCGTAAACGTCCACACAAACAAGGCTTGCGGTGACGTAGCAATTCCGAACGATTCATCTTAGTACTGAGTAATGGTTTACACTTAGGTATGCTTTATAGTATCTTTCCCAACGAAGTAACGCTATAATGATGTATGACCGAAGCAAATCTAATTGCTAAATCATTTGGATAGGTAAACGTCCACACAAACGTGGCTTGCCATATCTGATGGGATTTTAGATGTGATTAGTGATTTAATAATATTATTTGAGGGAGATAATATCAGAATTAAATCAATTGTTTGTTGTTATATGTGTTCATAGGAAATGGCTTTGAAACCACTTTATGTGATACTAAAGGAAATAAACTCACTGGTCCCTGAATGTAATGATTGGAATAGAAATCTGGACATTGCCCAAACTGTTGAAGAGTACAAGCTTGTACTCAGTAAGCTTTATCCTCCCAAGCCTACCAATGTCTCAACTGATGAGGAAATGACTGATTTTAAGAAGTGGGAAAATGCTTATGCAATGACCACTGATTATTACATCATGTTCAAACTCAGGCAGATGTTTAGACATGACGTAGCGGCTAGACAAGAGGCGATGAGGATACTCATAAAGGCAAGTCATTTCGAGGAAACGCTTGAACACGTTTTTGAGATTATGGACCTTTTGGACGAGTTGAGACAGAAATCGCAAGCTCTTGTAGCCAATACCAAAAACCCAACTTGTGGCTGTGGTCGAACCTAATTTATTATTTAATTAATAAATATTATAAATTTATTTCGAAATTATGAAAGATTATTAATTATGATTAATTAAGGCATATAATATATCTACTCCCAATGTTGAATCATAGATATAGTCCTGTACAGTTACACATGTTGTATGAATTCGGTTTTGTGGAAACCAAGAGATAATTCTGTTAACGCAACGTAACTAGTCAAACTCAGTTCCTAGTCAATGGGTTACGCCAATAACGAGGATACCCGGCCTTCCCCCCTTGAGACTAGCACTTACTGTATGTGGGCTAATATCGAGCCTCGGTGTTGGGACATCGACATACTTGAGTGGGTGCTCACTGTTGATGAGTTCACTGAACCCCCTCTCCCTGGAATCTCTAAGTGGTTATCACTGATCGAGTAGAGAATTCCATAATACAGTTGTACACAATTAATCCTTAAGACCCAGACATCACCGTGACTTCATCAGAGGACTAGCTGTTGTTGGAGTTGTGTACTTAATGTCTAGATTTAAGTAAAGGAAACTCACGATCCATTGCCATTAATCTATTTAATTAAATAAACAATTATTTGCATTTAATTATTTATAATTAAATATATGCAAATTATAGTCCTGGATTCTATACGTTGTAGTTAGTATGGTGTGTCGGGCCCACACAGAAGATCATACTATCGGTTACTCGTATTTAATCGAACAGTTGCTCACGACCTAGATGGACACGGACCAATCCATCGGTATAGTCGTTGTGTGAGAGAGAAAATAATCTGTCTTGATTATTTTATCACACTTGTACACTTGGTGTATTGAGCGGATCTGCTTGAGATTCATCGATTAGGATTGCCGGCGATAATCGATTCGAGTCTCAGTGTATTTTATTCTTAATCCCCGATATTATTGCGGGTGTGTATATTTAATATGAGTGACTTTGATTTACCAAAGGAATTAACCGATTTAATTATTGGGTTAATTACCGGTTAAGTTGGGTCACTATATTTTATATATGACATGCCGTGAATACTTGACGGGAAAGTGTATCCCGGAAGGGTTGATAATATCCCCGAGATGAGTTCATAAGGAATTATTATGTAAACCCTGCAGGTGGATTTAATCCGTATAATAATTAAGGTTGAATGGTACTAGTCTCGGATATAAGAGATGAATAAATTAATTAGCAATAAATTAATTTTATTCATGGATATTTATATCTTAAATACACGGAATAAATAATACTACCGGAGAAATATTATTTGATATAATATGGTTTAATATTGGGAGTGCAATTAATTTTATATAGTGGAAAATAGAATTAATTAATAATAGTAAGGATTAATAGATTTGGGCTTGGGCTCAATTTAATCACTATTATTGGAAGCCCAATATTCCACCTCCTTAAGATCCCCTACGTAGCCTATAAAAGCACTACATGGTCTTCACAATTAGACAAGACAAGATAATCATACTTGATTAGTCTAGAGAGTTCGTGAAGGAGATCCATGGAGTTCGGTAGATCGTCGCCCACACGACGTCCGGGCTAGTGCAAGGAATACGTGAGAAGATCTCAAGGTCATCGATTGATCTCGTTTCTCCGAACAACGAATCGAAGGTAAAATCGTTAAACACCCTTGATGATTTTATTCGATTATTTATTGAAAATACCGTAGAACCAAGATCCAAGGACGAACCCCGGAACGAGGTCGAACCGGGCGGTGGTGGCGAATCCACCGGACCGCCGCGGCTCGAGGACCCCGTGGGGATCGAACCAAGAACACCCCGGCTGGACGCCGGGGGTGCACGATCGAGGAGAACCCCGGCTGGACGCCGGGGTGCGATCGAACCCTAGGTTCGATCGCGGGGTGGCGGCGGGTGCCGCCGCGGCTCGCTGGGCGAGCTGCCCCCCTCCCCGACGGCGGTAAGTCGCAGGACTCACCGCGGGGCTGCCGCTGCAGCCCCAGTCGATCGATCGCACGACGCGATCGATCCTTCGATCGCATGAGCCCCGCGGACGGGGGCTCGGGCTGGGCGTGCGCGCGGCTTCGGCCGTGTCGTGCGTTCGGCTCGTGCTCCGGCGCGTTCATCGGCGTTCATGTGATCTCCGGCGAATGGTTTTTGATCGGGCTATGGTTTCCGCAAATTTTAATAGCCCGGGATATCGAATTCCAACAATTGGTATCAGAGCGTGGTTTACGTTCGCGGTATTTTCGATAAAATTGTTCTACCTTGCAGGGTTTCCGACTATTATGGCTAGATATAATTTATTCGTTAATTATTGTCATAATATGTTTTGATTAAACTCTCGGACATGTCGAGATTCGTTTTATGTGTGGTGAATGCTTGTAATAGTAAAAATTCGGGGGTTGACCGAATTTAGGATTTATTATTACGTTCTACTTTTTTCGGAAATTGTATAGGGTCGATTTCATGTATAGAATCGATACCGGATAATTGTAATTTAAATTCTTGTAATTTATTTACGTTGGTTCGATGCCGAAACGACCGCCGGAGAAGACGTGTGACGAAGAAGACGAAGGGCTCGAGGATCGATCATAGAGATCGATCCCCATGAGATCGATGGCAAGGGAGAGGGGCGATGATCGCACCCCTCGGCTGGGGCTGCCGCCGGCTTGGTGGTGGCCGGCCGGATGAGTGGTGGCGGCGGTTGCTCTCTCCGGTGGCCGGTCGATGGTGGTGGTGGCGCGGGATCCTCGTGATCTCGTGCTACTCCTACCGAGATTTGCTTTCCTAAATTATTCGGTTTTCCTATTTTGAGTATTCCTATTCTTAGGTACTCTCATGGAATAGAAAAAGAATAAATTTAGAATAAATTTATTTCCTTATTGATTATTCCTATTTTATGGGAATTTTCATGGATAAGGAAGGAATAAATTTAGAATTAATTCGGTTTTCCTTATTGAGTGTTTTTCTTTATGGAAACTCTCATGGATTAGGAAAAGAATTAATTGGAATTAATTTATTTCCTTATTCTATTATGGAAGTCTTCTAGAATATTCTAAGTTCTACTTGGAATAGGATTCTAGAGATTTAATGGAATTAGAAAGGAAAATAATTAATTATTAAATTAATTTATTTCCTATTTGATTATTCATATTTTATGGGAATTTTCATGGACATGGAAATTAATTAATTTTGGAAAGTAGAAGAATCCTTAATTAATTTTTCCTATTTAATTATTCCTTTATGGAATTTTTAATAGATTAGGAAAGGAATTAATTTGAAAGGATTAGGAGTCCTAATTTATTTTATTTCCTTATTCTATTATAGAAGTCTTCTAGAATATTCCAAGTGGGTCTTGGATAGATTATTCTAGAGATTTAATAGAATTAGATAGGAAAATAAATAAATAAAAATATTAATAATATTTAATTTTATTTTTGATATATTCGATTGACTTAATTTTCGAATTAAGTAACTTTTGGATTAATTGAAAATAAATAGATTTAAATATTGGAATTAATATTCCCGTCACATGGAGCATTCAAGAACGAAGACTAAAGACTAGAAGATGCGTACGGAGATGCGATAAAGCCATAATAGTCGGGAAAATAATATTCTAGTATTATTTTGATTATGTGATAATATTCTATGTGCTTTATTTCATGTATGCATGCTTATGTGTATTTAATTATGCATTAGATAGCGTATCCCTTTGTTATAAAAAGCTAAGTGGGAGAGGGTATGGAAACATATCCATGGTCTCCATTGCTGTTCTCTTGGTGACTTTTATGGACTTTTGAAGTTCGTATAGACAAGTCATTGGAGGTGAATTCTTGTAATTCCTTTTACGAGAAACATTGATTAAGTTTATCAAACAATGCCTAATTTGTCTTTCCAAAACTGATTTCAAGTCGACTCATTCTCACCCCGGGGAGTGGAATGGAGCCAAAGCCACTTGGTCATGTCGAGGACACAAATTAGAGGCAGTCGTACCATCTTTTGAAGGTGGGTCGATTGTCTGCTCGGCTCCCTCATTCTATGAGAGATAGGGTCGTTCGCATGGTGAATCACTGGTTAGAAACTTTGAGTTTCACTTATGATTCTCCGCGTCTTGATTTACAAGATTAAATGATTCAAGTAATTGGGAGTCAATTGTAAAAGTCTTTTGGTGTAGTAAACGTCCACACGAACGTGGCTTGCTACATTGAATGGGATTTTGGAACGATTGATGTAGACAGTTATAGAAGGGAGTAAGAGAGCGTATGTTAACGTAAACGTCCACACGAACGTGGCTTGCGGTGAATATGCGTGTCCCAAACAATCTTCTTAGATACTGAGTAATGGTTTACACTTAGGTACGGTTTATAGTATTCTTCCCAACGAAGTAACGCTATAATTGATGTACGACCGAAGCAAATCTAATTGCTAAATCATTTGGATAGGTAAACGTCCACACGAACGTGGCTTGCCATATCTGATGGGATTTTAGATGTGATTAGTGGTTTAATGATATTATTTAAGGGAGATAATATCGGAGATTAAATCGATTGTTTGTTGTTATATGTGCTCATAGATTAGGAAATGGCTTTGAACCCACTTTATGTGATACGTAAGGAATATTAAACTCATTGGTCCCTAAATGTAATGATTGGAATAGAGATCTAGACATTACCCAAACTGTTAAAGAGTACTAGTTTGTACTCAATGAGTTTTGTCCTACCGAGCCTATTGACATAGGCGGCTAGACAAGAAGCGATGAGGATACTCATAAAGGCCAGTCGGTTCGAGGAAACGCTTAAACACGTTTTTGAGATGATTGACCTTTTAGACGAGTTGAGACGGAAATCGCAAGCTCTTGTAGCCAATGCCAAAGGTTTCGAACCTAAAGGCATGAATCCGCGGAAAGGACAAGAAAGCAAAGAAACCCAGTGGTCCTAAGTTTCTTGGACCACGAGATGGGACGAGAAAGCCATGAGGCAAGAGTTCTCGATGCAAACAGTCTGGGTACTGGAAGTCTGATTATCCTCTCAAAGAAAGTACGAAATTTTCTTTAGTCATAAAACATAGTCAGTGGTATTATCTACCGGAACCTGGTGTGTAGATATGGAACCACTGACGGTATGTGCATTTTAAATGCAAGGGTTCCAGGAAACCCGACGACTTGGAAAAGAAGAAATCGTAGTCTACATGGGCAATGCTCTAGAGGAGGCAGCAGTTGCAGTGGAGGACATTTTATAGGATTTCATTTTGGGTTATTGCTTTTATGTACCTTTCATATTAGAAAGAACTTTGTTCTGGATTTCTAAAGAATAGATATTTTATTTCTTTTAATCATTTGATGGTTATAAGAAGAAATAATGATATTATCTATTTTGGTACATTGACTAGCAATACATAAATGATGAATCCTGAGTCCACCACGATGCAACGAACCGTAGTATGAAACTCGTTTTTCTAATAAGAGATTTCTTTATCAATTATACTTGTGGATTCTTATGCTGAGTCATGTTTATTCAAATAAGAAGTTCAAAGGTCGAAAATTGATATTTGATCAATTAAGTTGAAGGAGTGGACCTTCCGACCTAAGAATCTAATTTGGAAGATAATATGACTAAGCAATCCTTTATGGATATAAGATGTAAGATCCGGACAAGTATAAGAATTGATTGACTCTGATGTATGCAGACCTATGCCTACTCAGACAATAAGGTACGAGTACTTCATTTTATGATTACTCGAAAAATGGATTAGAATACCTGATGTGCCACAAAAGCAAGTGTTTTGACAAGTCAATGGACACTAAGCAATTGTGGAGAACCATCAAGGTATATCCATTTGTAGCCTGCGATTTGATCGCGGAGGCAAGTGCCTGTCTGAGGAATGCATGGCGTACTGATCAGAGGTTGGGATGATCCCAAATGAACACACCATACACTGTTGTGTAGAGATGGTGTGTCGTAAATAAGAAATGGAACTCTTATAGAGATAGTAAAAGATGAGTTATACGGAACTACCTATGTTCTATGGATATGTCTGGAAACAACGGCGCATTCAAATGCGGTTGTAGAATATCCTAGAAGAACAAAATATGTGTGTTCAATAGTACTATGAACCAGAAGGACGTTATAAGTTCTAACGCCCGGTTCTTAGAGAAAGACTATATAATGAATCACAAGCCCAAGATGACGTAATACTTTAAAATGAGAGAGAAAGATTAAGACTTAGAACCAGCCGAACCGAGTAGCGGTACACCACTAACTGCACCTACTGTTATCACTGTTTATACACCGGAATGCCATTGTAGTGGGAGGTTGTGGGACAATCGGAGATATTCATAAGACTAGGAGAGTCTTCGGACTCTGGACCTAGTATACATGAAATCGATCCCTGGATCTACATGAAGGCCGTACTAGATCTAAATGTGCCTTATTGGAGAGCAATAAGGATTATTGCTAAGAGGCGAGATCATTTAGAATACAAGCTTAGTTGATCCATTTATGGATTGGAACAAAGCATTGAATTCGTGGTACTTGCAAATTGATGAGATAGTCCATTTTATGGATTCATCAAAGGCATAGATGAATTGTGTGTATTGGAAACGTGATGGAAAACAAGGTGGTGTTTCTCGTAGGTTTTATGTAGATGACACTCTTATCATTGGCAACAATGTAAAGATGTTGTCAGACATAAAATGATGGTTGTCTAGATAAATCAATATGAAAGATAAAAGAAGAAGTTGGACATGTTCTTGAGATCTTGGATCTCTAGAAAGAACATTGTACTTCTCCTGGACATCCTACATAAATGATTATGGTTCGTTTTAAACATGCAAGATTCCGAGAAAGGTTCGTTACCTTTCAGAGACGGAATGCATCTATCTAAGGATATGTGTTTTGGAACACAAAAGGAGATAGAAGCAATGAAAGCAGTTTCCTTCACCTTGAGTGTGGAAAGCTTAATAAATGCATTGTTGAAAACAAGAACCTGATATCGGCTATGCGATTAGCATAGTGGGAGGATATCAAGGTAATCCTGGAAAGGAATATTCGACTGCCGTAAAAGTACTTTCGAAGTACTGTTCTAGACTACGAAGCAGACGAGTTTTTCCTTTGGATTACATTCTCTTAGATTTCTAATCGAATGAGGACCGGTGTAAGTCGATATCAGGCTATGTGTTTCACTATTGAAGGAGAAGGAGTTTTAACATGGAAGAGTGATAAGCACGATGCTTTTCGGACTCTGCCATGGGTAACCAAATAGCGGCCTCAGAGGCAGCGGAAGTTTTGGTATAACTCCGGGATAATCTCTGGGACTTAGATGTGATTCTTAATTCGCCAAAGGCTATGTAAATAGCGGTGCAATGGCAAATGGTAAGAAATCACTAGTCCATAAGTGTAAGATAACACATAGTGCAAGTACCACCTGATACGAGTCATCGTCGAGGGAGACGACGCTGTAGTCACCAAGATAACTTCAGAGCGGCAACCTAGAGTGCTCATTCACATAGTACTTCTTGGAAGTACACCTTAAGCACGTGATGAGTATGGGAGTCGGGAGTTTGGAGGAAATGACTAGACCTTAGTACAAGTGGGAGATTGTTGGAGTTGTGTACTTAATGTCTAGATTTAAGTAAAGGAAACTCACGATCCATTGCCATTAATCTATTTAATTAAATAAACAATTATTTGCATTTAATTATTTATAATTAAATATATGCAAATTATAGTCCTGGATTCTATCCATTGCAAATTACAGAAGATCATACTATCGGTTACTCGTATTTAATCGAACAGTTGCTCACGACCTAGATGGACACGGACCAATCCATCGGTATAGTCTTTGTGTGAGAGAGAAAATAATCTGTCTTGATTATTTTATCACACTTGTACACTTGGTGTATTGAGCGGATCTGCTTGAGATTCATCGATTAGGATTGCCGGCGATAATCGATTCGAGTCTCAGTGTATTTTATTTTTAATCCCCGATATTATTGCGGGTGTGTATATTTAATATGAGTGACTTTGATTTACCAAAGGAATTAACCGATTTAATTATTGGGTTAATTACCGGTTAAGTTGGGTCACTATATTTTATATATGACATGCCGTGAATACTTGACGGGAAAGTGTATCCCGGAAGGGTTGATAATATCCCCGAGATGAGTTCATAAGGAATTATTATGTAAACCCTGCAGGTGGATTTAATCCGCATAATAATTAAGGTTGAATGGTACTAGTCTCGGATATAAGAGATGAATAAATTAATTAGCAATAAATTAATTTTATTCATGGATATTTATATCTTAAATACACGGAATAAATAATACTACCGGAGAAATATTATTTGATATAATATGGTTTAATATTGGGAGTGCAATTAATTTTATATAGTGGAAAATAGAATTAATTAATAATAGTAAGGATTAATAGATTTGGGCTTGGGCTCAATTTAATCACTATTATTGGAAGCCCAATATTCCACCTCCTTAAGATCCCCTACGTAGCCTATAAAAGCACTACATGGTCTTCACAATTAGACAAGACAAGATAATCATACTTGATTAGTCTAGAGAGTTCGTGAAGGAGATCCATGGAGTTCGGTAGATCGTCGCCCACACGACGTCCGGGCTAGTGCAAGGAATACGTGGGAAGATCTCAAGGTCATCGATTGATCTCGTTTCTCCGAACAACGAATCGAAGGTAAAATCGTTAAACACCCTTGATGATTTTATTCGATTATTTATTGAAAATACCGTAGAACCAAGATCCAAGGACGAACCCCGGAACGAGGTCGAACCGGGCGGTGGTGGCGAATCCACCGGACCGCCGCGGCTCGAGGACCCCGTGGGGATCGAACCAAGAACACCCTGGCTGGACGCCGGGGGTGCACGATCGAGGAGAACCCCGGCTGGACGCCGGGGTGCGATCGAACCCTAGGTTCGATCGCGGGGTGGCGGCGGGTGCCGCCGCGGCTCGCTGGGCGAGCTGCCCCCCTCCCCGACGGCGGTAAGTCGCCGGACTCACCGCGGGGCTGCCGCTGCAGCCCCAGTCGATCGATCGCACGACGCGATCGATCCTTCGATCGCATGAGCCCCGCGGACGGGGGCTCGGGCTGGGCGTGCGCGCGGCTTCGGCCGTGTCGTGCGTTCGGCTCGTGCTCCGGCGCGTTCATCGGCGTTCATGTGATCTCCGGCGAATGGTTTTTGATCGGGCTATGGTTTCCGCAAATTTTAATAGCCCGGGATATCGAATTCCAACAGCTGTATCGTGACTTGTCTCTGATTCCCTGGAAAGGGAGTAAGTCGAAAAAGGAGACAATGTTCGTGCAGTTCGAAATCTGATGTGAAGTCTGTGCATGGTAGTAGGGGATCTGATCGCTTGATATAGATCATGGATGTCCTATGTGGTTCGTAGTCCCGAAATCTCTGGCCAAAGTTGAAAAGTGAGGTGATTAGAGAAATGTGTTTCTCTAGATCATTCACGACTGGATTTTACGAAACCTAGAACGTACGCAAAGTTATCAAACTCAACAAGAGATCTCGATTGACCAATATCTTTAGTTTGATCAGGACATATGTATCGGAGGGATCGTACTGTACGCTAACTATATTACAAGGTTCTTGCAGGAACTTCATTTGTATCTAGGGAATTAGTGAAGCGTGGGTGCTCACTGTTGATGAGTTCACTGAACCCCCTCTCCCTGGAATCTCTAAGTGGTTATCATTGATCGAGTAGAGAATTCCATAATATAGTTGTACACAATTAATCCTTAAGAACCAGACATCACCGTGACTTCATCAGAGGACTAGCTGTATCGTGACTTGTCTCTGATTCCCTGGAAAGGGAGTAAGTCGAAAAAGGAGACAATGTTCGTGCAGTTCGAAATCTGATGTGAAGTCTGTGCATGGTAGTAGGGGATCTGATCGCTTGATATAGATCATGGATGTCCTATGTGGTTCATAGTCCCGAAATCTCTGGCCAAAGTTGAAAAGTGAGGTGATTAGAGAAATTTGTTTCTCTAGATCATTCACGACTGGATTTTACGAAACCTAGAACGTACGCAAAGTTATCAAACTCAACAAGAGATCTCGATTGACCAATATCTTTAGTTTGATCAGGACATATGTATCGGAGGGATCGTACTGTACGCTAACTATATTACAAGGTTCTTGCAGGAACTTCATTTGTATTTAGGGAATAGTGAAGCGTGGTTGCTAGACGCTCGTCACTGATTCGTTGGGCACTGACTTGTTCGGAGATTAAATAATATGATTATTAATCTAAAACTCTCGGGAGTAGTTGATATAAGAACAATATGTTGTTCGAATCACAATGTGTTGTGAGCCCACGACTAGTTATACACCTGAACCATTGAGGGTCACATTCTCGTGTAAACCGATCCTTGAATACGATCATGTATTAATTAACTGTTAATTATGTAGATATAGTCGGAGGTCAATATGATTGAATCCGAGATTCATAATTGTGATTATGAGTTGGAAATATTACTGAGCTAAAGAAAACGGACACGATGGTGTACACTTTCTATTTTGGGAAATTTCCCGATTTACCAGTACCCCTGAAATGGGCTTTCCGATTTTGTGAAATTGGAAATTTTTATTATTATCTCATATAGATGAGAAAATTAAAACGAGAAAGAAAATATAATCATTATATTTTTCGGAGATCAAATTGATTGTCAATTTGGGAGAAATGTAATGACGGTTAGTGAATTGGGCCGGCAAGGGTTAATGGATCCGATCCATTAGGGTTTGAGCCCAAGTAGTTCTTTTCCTCACCTATAAAAAGAGCTCCATAGCCATGAGGAATAACACACCAAAACCTAGAGAGCTCCTACCCTAGCCTCTCCTCTCTCCCTCTCCCTCTCTCGTCCGCCGCCCCCTCGGCCGCCTCCCTTGGAGGACCGCCGCCCGGAGCCGCCGCCCGCCGGCAGCCGCCCGCCTCGCCGAAAATTGTTTCCGGCACTGTTTTTCCGGCCCGTTTTTTTCCCGTCGTATTCTCCCTCTCGTATTTCTAGTGCAATACGCGAGTGGGATTACCTATACGAGGTGAAACCTGATTTGACGAGAGACGTCGAAGGATCGAACGAGCAATGCCCGAGCACGACCGAGCCACGCCCGCCCGCGCCCGAGCGCCGCTCGCGATCAGCCGAGAGCCACCCCGGCTCTCCCCGTGTGCAGCCCGCACACCCCGCGTGCATCCCCGCGTCGCATCCGCCCGACTTTCGACGAACCTCGTTTCGTCCGACGAATCCCTAAGGTACATACGATTAAACTTGGATTTAATTGTTTGCGTTAATTGTTTGCGGTAAGTACTGGAATTATAATTGACAAATAAAATTAATAGAGATTAATTTAATTATTAAATAAAATCAATTTGATATGAATTATATGATGTGATTATGTTAATTATCAAATTGACGCAATTAATTTTGTGTGCATGAAGTAATTAATTATTTAGTGTAATTAAGTAATATAATTAATTTAATTGCGCTAGAAGTAATTAATTTATATGATAAATATAATTGCGCTAGAAATAATTAATTTAATTGATAAATTTAATTGCGCTAGATTTAATTTATGTAGTATGTGATGCATGAATTAAATATTTAATTATTAAATAATTAAACTAAATGGTGGATTATTTATTTAATAGATTTGAATTAAATCAATTAATGCATGTAATATTGAAAATATGATTTTCAATAAAATAAAATAAAATAAAATTTTTGTTTTCCAACTGCGTATACATGCACGATCCCCAACAGTGGTATCAAAAAGTAAGTTCTGAAATTGATTAATTGTCTATGAATATAATCACCTTTAAGCATGCTGTTTGTTGAATTGATTGATTTAATGTTATTTGATTGAGACTTAGTTGTTTCTATTAAGACATTTATTTTTATCTAATAGTTCAAACAATGCCTAATTTGTTATTAAGTAACAATTCAATGTCGAACATGAATTCACCTCAGGGAGTTATTCATCTAGACTTGTTTTTGTTAAAACAAATAAGAGATCTTCGAGTCATATGATGACATAAAATCGATGATCTGCTCGGCTCCCCCATTTATGGGAGATAGGGTCGTTTGCATGATGAATCGCTGGTTAGAAGCTTCGAGTCTTCACTTACGAGACATCACGTTTGAGTATTGGGATATTAATAAATTGAAATAGAAAAGAAGTATCAATATTTAATTTAGTGAAATTATTTATTATCCAATTAAATAATTGATTTAAATATTCGATCAATAAGTTGATAGATTAATTATTTGATTTAATTGTTAAATCAAGTTAATTAATAGAGCACCAATTTAATTTACATACGTCGTTTTAATTGTAATTAAATGCTATGTGAATTATATGACTTTTGTGAGATATATATATATATATATTGTGATATATATTATGATCGTATGTACTCCATTAGGATGACCTATAGAGAACATAGTTGTTAGGAATCAACAATCGATCGCTCACTCAATCTGATGAGATAAATAATCCTGTAGTCCTCCATTCTCTCCCGAGAATGTATATCAAGCCATAAAGAAGAACCAATTTGTCGTTCTTTCTTCTTTCCTTCTGCCGACGGTAAATCATGAGAAAGCCACTTACAAGTAGTATGTTATGCCGTGTTAGCGGGGAGTACTGCTTGTGAGTCAAGCTGTGATTTACCGACATATGATGGAGACGTGTCGGCCACGATTCCCTTAGACTTGTGCGGTCGGATAGATTAACTATGGGTTGTGCACGTTTATTGGAATCCAACTTTCACTTCTCATATCGGTGGGTCGGTCATGACACATGGTTGAATTTGAAGGGTACGATTAACGTAGTTCATTGTCACGGTGAGGAAAAGCTAACTTTAGGATCACATAGAGATGTGATTGAAAAATAGTTTTCTACCCTTGGGTAAACGTAACTTGGCTAGATTAACTACGAGTTATGGTTTACGCCTTTGGACCTAAAGCCCATCTAAGGAAAATTGGATTTTCCCGTCTGTTCACTAGAGGATAGTGGAATTCTAAAAATTTAGTGGGAGGCAATTAAAATTCCTAAAAGTCCTTACAATTTTAATTGCAATCATAATTCGAACTATCACTAATTAATCTTCTTAAACTTTTCTCAGTAATCATGTCTAAGAATCCCCTAGCGTCGATCCTCGACCAAAACTAACTCACTGGCCCAAACTATCTTGATTGGCTTCGCAATCTCAAACTTGTGCTGCAACTTGATCACCTTACTTATGTCTTGGATGATAAGTTTGACTTTGACCCGGACCTCGATCATACTAACGAGGAGAAGAAAGACATGGAGATATGGAAAGAGGACAATAACACTGTTCGGTGCTATATGATAGCCGCCATGTCTCCTGAGCTTGCTAGGAAATATGAAACATATGAATGGGCTCATGATATCAAGATTCATCTTGATGGCCTATACAGTGAGAATATTAGGACCGCAAGGTTCACTGCTACGAAGGAGATGACCACTATGAAACTGCGCGAAGGGGCTTCAGTCCACGAGCATGGTATCAAAATGATCAGTCTCATTGAGAAGCTAGTGAATTTCAAGGTCGTCCTACCTGAAGAGCTCTCGGTGGATATGATCCTCCTGTCTCTCCCAAGTTCGTATGAACCGTTCATAGTGAACTTCAACATGAACAAACTGGCACCACCTCTCGAGGAGCTGCTTAACATGTTGGTCAGTTTTGAAACGACCATCAAAAAGGAGAAGTCTGTTCTCATTGCTTCGACTTCTGAAAGGAAGCGTTCCTATCCGAAGAAGAGGAAAGAAAGTGTTTCTTCCTCGAGCAAGATGGTCTATAAAAGGAAGAAAGGTGGATCTAAGGACAAAGTCGTCAAATCTGTTGATGACATTTGTCACCATTGTGGAAAGAAAGGCCATTGGCGCCGTAACTGCAAGGAGTACCTTGACCAGAAACGTTCTGGGAATGGTACGTTTTACATAGAAGTAAAATTATCCTTAAATTCTTCTTCGTGGGTATTGGATACCGGTTGTGGCTCACATCTCTGTAATGATTTGCAGCTCATGACAAGAAGTAAGAAGCTCAAGGAAGGTGAGACCATCTTGAGGATGGGGAACGGAGCAAGAGTTGCTACTGAAGCCATCGGGACTATTTACTTAGATGTTTCCGATTCTCGTTTTAAATTAGTTTTGAACAATTGTCTTTACGATCCATCACTTATTCGGAACCTTATTTCTATTCCTGTTTTTGATAATGAAGGTTATTCTTTTGTTTTTGGAAATTCGATTTGCCTTATACAAAAGGACGATAAAGTGATATGTGAGGGACATCTATCGAACAATTTATATGAACTTAACTTATGAAATCCCTGTTAATGTGCTAATAGCAAAACGAAAAGAAATGAGTCTTAACCCCGCGCAACTTTTGTTGGAAATCGACTACCCGGGACATGTCCGTTCGACTACTCGAACTTCCGGACAAGCCCAGTCGACCCCAGGCGTACCCACTGTACTTAACACGAAGCCCTAGACCCGAAACACGCCCAGCCATTGCACCGAAAATGCAACCGCGCGAAAACGGGGCATTCTGCCCTGTCTGTCGGCCGACGCCAAAAGGCTGTCGCCCGACAGGGCAAATGTCGGCCGACATTAAAATACTCATGAAACAATGTCGGCCGACATAGTCGCGTTTCCAGCAGCGGGTTTCGCCCGTTTTGGCTGTTCCGACGAGATTTTCTCGATCCGACTGCCACGCCGGAGGTCAGAGACCTCCCAGCAGTCCGAGAACATCAAATCCAAGCCAAATAAACCAATCTTTGGTTTGTTGTATAATTACGTACGAGATCGAATCGAAACAATGCGGAAATAGGGTTTCGATTCCATACCTTTGTCGCGTGATTCGGAGAAGCCGAATTGACAGAGACCTCGAGTCTTCTAGCGTGTATCCTAGCCCTCTTGCTCCAGCCGATGTGTGGGCATCGATCCGCTTGGAGTTTCTCTTCTTCTTCTCTCTCAAACTTACGCTACAATATATTTTTCTCTGTCTCAGAAATATAATTGCGCTAGCAATTTATTTCTACAGAAAATAATAACAACGCTAATCTATTTATTTTCACAGAAAAAAATAATTGCGTTAACAAATTAATTTTTCTCCGCAAAAATAAAATAGCGGCGTTCTGTAGGTTTAGAGAAGAGAGACGAGGATTTATATAGGCCACACTAGGGACCCATAGGCAATTAATTAATTAGGCTTAAATTGCAATTTAATTAACTTGGTGTCCCAAAAGGAAAACCTTAATTAAATTCCACAATTTTATTTATAATTAATTCCACTATAAAATTATAAATGATTTCCCAATTAATTAATTCAAATTATTCCGTCAATAATTTTCCCGCCGTATTACATATGTGATATTTCCCCGTGTTTAAGATATCGCATGTCCACGAATTAATTTTAATTACTAATAATTAAATTAATTCATTTCTTATTATCCGAGACTAATACCACTCATCCTTATTATCATGCGGAGTAAATCCACCTGCAGAGTTTACATGATAAACTTTATGAGCTCATCTCGGGGACATCATCAACCCAATAAATGGGACACGGTTTCCTGTCTATAATCTATAGCATGCCGTGTGTACAATACCGATTCCCAATCTACCGAGAATATTGACTAATCAATTAGTCTCACTCATTGGCACATCAAATAACCGAGCATTGGACATACGCACCTATAATTATATAGGGATTAAGAACTCACATATCCGTAATATCTGAGGTCTAGTTCGATTACTCCGATTAGTACAAATCGAACGCCCTCCCGTGGTCCTGCTCAATACACCAAGTGTACGAGTGTAACATGATAGTCAAGACCGACTATCTACCAGTCACACTACGACGTACCGATGGATTGTCCCTATCCATCTAAGTCGTGAGCTACTGTTCGATAGTATACGAGTAACCGATAGTATGATCTTCCGCGTGTCTCCTCACGCCATACTATCTACAACATATATATCTAGGACTGTTGCATTAAATGCAATCATGCTTGAATCATACATAGATTAAGGCATAGATAAGGAGTTCCGTATTTGCATTAAACTAGACATTTAGAATACAACTCCATCAATCTCCCACTTATACTAAAAGTCTAGTCGCCCTCTCCCAAACATCAGATTCCCATAACCTCATCACGCCTATCCAACGCTTTCGCTGGAAGAGCCTCTGTGAACGGGTTTTACCAGGCAATCCTCTCGATGCTATCTAGGTGACAACTGCATCGTCTTACTAGTCGATCTCTCGAATCAGGTGGTACTTGCGCTCTACGTGTTATCTCCCACTGTGGACTTGTGGCATTTCAAGTTTGCCAATACACCGCTATTCAAAATAGCTTTGGGTAAACTAGAAACCACATCTAAGTCCCTCGGGAAGTTCTGGAGCCACACTGACCTTTTAACTGCCTCAGAGGCCGTTATCCTTTCAGTTTCCATGGTAGAGTCCGTAATGCATCGCTGCTTTACATTCTTCCATGTGACTGCTCCACTTCACAGTGAGAACACATAGCCTGACTTCGACTTTCGACTGTCCCTGTTTGATTTGGAAATCCAATTCTCTGTAATCCAAAGGAAGCAACTTGACTGCTTTGTAACTTAGAACATATTTTAAACATGTTCTTTACATCAGTCGAGTGATCCTTTCCAGGATTACTATGATATCTCACCACCATGCCCACGGCATAGTAGATATCATTTTCGTGCACAGCACTGCATACATTAAGCTTTCCACCGTCAAGGTGTAGGGAACTGCTTACTTTTCATTTATCTCCTTATTGTGTCAGACACAAAACTTTAGATAAATAATTCCAATCTAAAAGGTAAAAACCTTTCTTGGAATTCTGCATGCTGCAACGAGCAAGAATTGTATTTATGTATGAGGCTCGAAATAAGTTCTATGTTCTTTTCTGGAGATCCTTTATAACTTTGATCCCAAGAACATTCCCGACTTCTCTCAAGTCCCTCATATTGAATTACTCGGACAACCATCCCTTTATGTCCGATAACATCTTTCACATTGTTGCCAATTTAGAAGGATGTCGTCTACATAAAGAATTAGAAAACACCACAACTTTTCCGTCACTTCTTTGTTACACACAGGACCCAAACATGCCTTGATTTAATCCATAAAATGGATTTTATCATAGATCCGCATGTGTCCAAGATCTTGAAGCTTCCTTCAATCCAAATATCGATTAAGCTTGCTTACCAAATGCTCTCGGCTCTTTTTGATGAATCCCTCTGGCTGTCCCACACAGATGGTCCCGTCAAGACTTCGATTTAGGAAATCCGTCTTGACTTCCATCTTTCATGTGAAGGCAAAAGAATCCGGATCGACTTTAGCATAGCTACCGGCGAAAAAATTTCCTCATAATCGATCCCTTTCTTTCTGAGTGCACCCTTTCGCAACAAGCCTAGCCTTAAGGTTAACACCTTCCCGTCAGACCCTCTTTTCATCTTGTACACCCACTTGCAACCAATGGCTTTTACACCTTTGGGCGGTGCTACAAGATCCCAGACATGATTTGAATCCAAAGATTCAATCTCATATTTCATCGTCTTTTGCCAAGACTGAGCATCTTGATCTTTCAGCGTCTTGTCATAGATCCAGGGGTCGGCTTCATGTTTTCTAGGTAACGAGTCCGAAGACTCTCCTATAAACATGAACCTGTCGGGTTGTCTAACAACCCTCCCACTACGACGACGCTCCGGTGTATCTTTAGTGACTAAAGATTATAGTAATGAACTACTCAGTTAGGCTGGTTCTAAGTCTTGATCAGTCCCTCTAAGCACATTAAGTATTACTCTACTCTTAGGCTTGTGATCTTGCATATATATAGTCCATGTCTAAGAACCGAACATTGATGCAATCAACGAACATCTGGTCCTTTGAACTATATTACATATCTCAATTCGTTTTCTTAGGGTATCCTATAAACAGCCGAATATCTGTACAAGTTTCCAAAGGATTCAAGTTCAGGATAAACGCCGCTGTTTTCAAGCCATATCCCAAAAACGAATTAGGTAACTCCGAATAACTCATTTTCTACTTTCCCATATCTATAAGAGTCCTATTCCTTCTTTACAACACATTATTTTGCTGAGGCATAAATGGTGTAGTCTGTTGGGAGTTAATCCCATTTTCTGATAAGTATGCCTTACTCCTTAAAGAGGTCTGCATATATCAGAGCGAATCAACTCTAGTACATTCTTGGATCTTTTCCCTTTAACCGTAAAGGGTTGCTTGGTCATTAAAACTTCCAAGTATGATTCGAAGGTTGGAAAGTCCTTTCCTTCAACCTAGCTGAGTAGTCCATCAGCTTTCACCCTTTGAATCGTACTCAAGTTAAAATGATCTAGCCTAAGATTCCATAAGTACATTTGATTCATCCTAGAAGGATCTTTACTCTTATTGGGGTTCGACAATGTGTTATTTTCTCCGGTGTGTTGCATCGTGGAAGAAAACGGATTTAGTATTAAATTGTCTATCAATGTACCAAAATAGATAACATCCCCGTTTCTTAATGAAACAGAATATCTATTCTAAGCCAATTTAGAAATCCGAAATGAAATTTCTTTCTAAATACCGGCACATAAAGACAATTTATTAGAACTAAAATCCTACCGTTAAAACATTTAACATCTCCCACTGCAACGACTGTTACCTTAACAGTATAGCCCATGTAGGTTATAACTTCTTCCTTTCTAAGTCTTCGGGTTTTCTGGAACCCCCGCATTTAAGTGCAGACATGATTAGTGGTTCCCGTATCCACACACCAGGTACCGGCAGATAACACCACTAAACATGTTTCGGTTAACTAAGGAAGAGTCAACTTCTTGTTGCATGAGAGGACAATTAAAAACTCCCAGTATCCAGACTGCTTACAACGGAAGCACTTTCCCTTAGGGCTTGCTTGTCCCATTCCGTGGTCCAGATACATTAGGCCCACTGGGTTTCCGTCTTTGCTTCTTCTTCCTTTTGCCGCCCGGAGGCCTAGGAAGAGCCAATTTCTCAGCCACAAGTGCTTGAGAGCCCTTAAAGATTCCCTTAGCCGCTTGAAGTTCAATCAGGAGTTCCGCCAATGAGTAAGACCCCTTATTCATGTTATAATTCAGGCGGAACTGCTCAAAACTTCTCGGCAGAGACTGGAGCACAATATCGACTTGGGTTACCCCATCGATATTTGATCCTAGAATCTCTATCTCATTCAGATAGCACATCATCCTAAGAACGTGATCCCTCACGGGCGTTCCTTCGGATGCGATGGCCGTCATGAGTTGCCTCATTGCATTTTGCCCGGCTATCCTATCCTGATAACCAAAAAGCTTCTTCAGGTTAAGCATCATATCATAGGTAATAGTCATGGCTTGATCCCTATGTCGCAGTACATTTGACATGAAAGCCATAATGTAGCTCCGCGTCATCTCAAAGCCTTGATCCATTTCCATGAGCTTCCTTTCCTCAGGAGTGGAAGCATCATTTGGTTCAGCAGGTCAATTGACTTGGAGTACATATTTGTACTCCTCTGCAGTTAGGACAATGTCCAAGTTTCTTCTTTAATCCATACAAACAGGTTCAGTGAGTTTGTTGACTTTTAATGGGAATAATACCATATAAAACAAACAATAAGTTTAATTCGATATCATTTCCCTCAAATAATATCATTAAACTACCAATCATTTCCAAAATCCCATCAGACTAGCATGCCACGTTCTTGTGGACGTATACTAATCCAAACGATTTTATAATTGGATTTTTACTTCGGTCGTATATCATTATAGCAGTGACTCCGATGGGGAGGATACTATAAAGCGTACCTAAGTGTATACCATTTCTCAGTACTAAGTCCACCGCTCGGGAACTACATGTCCACCGCAAGCCACGTTCATGTGGACGTTTACGTTGACATGCGGTCCTCCACGACTTTCTATAACTGTCGAGCCTCAATTAATCCTAAAGTTCCGTTTCCATCTAGCAAGCCACGTTAGTGTGGACGTTTACTAAAACAAACAACTTTATTAATTGAATCCCACTTATTTAAATGTCATAGAGTCTCAATTAACCCAAAGTATCGTTTCCATTTAGCAAGCCACGATAGTGTGGACGTTTACTAAAACAAACAACTTTGTTAATTGACTCTTACATTTATTAAATTTCACAATTTTATTAATCAAAGCTTGATATCTCGTAAGTGAAACTCGAAGTTTCTAACCAGCGATCAATCATGCAATTGAGCCCTATCTCTCACTAGGTGAGGGAGCCAACCAGACAATCGATCTAGTCATCGAATGACTCGAAAGTCTCTAATCTGTGTCATCGACATAACCAAGCGATTTGGCTCCATTCCACTCCCCGGGGTGAGAATGAGTCGAGTTGAAATTAGTCTTTGAAAGACAGATTAGGCATTGCTTTGAGAAATATAATTGTTTAATTCTATAAGAAGATTTTTAATTCGAATTTTGATCCAGTGATATCCGTGTATCGACTTTATCCGATAGGGAGGATGACACTAAAGCCAACTCGTAAGTCAATACACATCACATTCAAAACAGAGAATGGAGACCGCAGGATTGTTTCCAATCCCTCTCCCACTTAGTATTTTACGATTGAGGGATAACATGCATAAAATAATTAAGCATAATAAAAAGCACGTAAATCACATAAAAAGCAATTAACGTGGCCCCGATTATTATGGCCTTAAGTATTCTCCAATGCACGTCTCTTGGAACTTCATCTCGTTGCTCGCCTCGATCTCGGTCCACCACCGACTCGCTCGAGGGTCAAGAGACGAACTCCTCCCACTGGAGCCTCGTCTCGAGCCTCGTTAAGTCGTCTGTGGGGTCGAACGAACCCCAGCCCCGCTGCTGCCCGCCGCGAACACGGGGTGTGTTCGATGGCTGCCCGTTGCCGGTTCGCCCTCCTCGATCCTCGTTTCTCTGGGTTTTGGTCTCGTCTCGATCCACCAAAATTAGTAAGAAAAATTACAAGAATAAACTTACTAAATCCGGCATCGATCCTATACAAGGTGATCGACCCTATACATGTCCCGGATACAACGAAAAATAAATAAACCTAACGACTCAACCCGTCATTTTTATCTATTACAAACAAGCATCGTTTTCCAAAAAAAAAACAATCTCGACAAGCACGAGAGTTTAACAAACCACAACAAAATTATCATACAACATCCCATAATGTTGGCCATAATAATCGGGTTCAACCTGCAAGGTAAATCGTACGAACTATACAACAAACCGATAAACCGGCTCTGATACCAATTGTTGGAAATCGACTACCCGGGACATGTCCGTTCGACTACTCGAACTTCCGGACAAGCCCAGTCGACCCCAGGCGTACCCACTGTACTTAACACGAAGCCCTAGACCCGAAACACGCCCAGCCATTGCACCGAAAATGCAACCGCGCGAAAACGGGGCATTCTGCCCTGTCTGTCGGCCGACGCCAAAAGGCTGTCGCCCGACAGGGAAAATGTCGGCCGACAATCAAATACTCATGAAACAATGTCGGCCGACATCGTCGCGTTTCCAGCAGCGGGTTTCGCCCGTTCTGGCTGTTCCGACGAGATTTTCTCGATCCGACTGCCACGCCGGAGGTCAGAGACCTCCCAGCAGTCCGAGAACATCAAATCCAAGCCAAATAAACCAATCTTTGGTTTGTTGTATAATTACGTACGAGATCGAATCGAAACAATGCGGAAATAGGGTTTCGATTCCATACCTTTTTCGCGTGATTCGGAGAAGCCGAATTGACAGAGACCTCGAGTCTTCTAGCGTGTATCCTAGCCCTCTTGCTCCAGCCGATGTGTGGGCATCGATCCGCTTGGAGTTTCTCTTCTTCTTCTCTCTCAAAATTACGCTACAATATATTTTTCTCTGTCTCAGAAATATAATTGCGCTAGCAATTTATTTCTACAGAAAATAATAACAACGCTAATCTATTTATTTTCACAGAAAAAAATAATTGCGTTAACAAATTAATTTTTCTCTGCAAAAATAAAATAGCGGCGTTCTGTAGGTTTAGAGAAGAGAGACGAGGATTTATATAGGCCACACTAGGGACCCATAGGCAATTAATTAATTAGGCTTAAATTGCAATTTAATTAACTTGGTGTCCCAAAAGGAAAACCTTAATTAAATTCCACAATTTTATTTATAATTAATTCCACTATAAAATTATAAATGATTTCCCAATTAATTAATTCAAATTATTCCGTCAATAATTTTCCCGCCGTATTACATATGTGATATTTCCCCGTGTTTAAGATATCGCATGTCCACGAATTAATTTTAATTACTAATAATTAAATTAATTCATTTCTTATTATCCGAGACTAGTACCACTCATCCTTATTATCATGCGGAGTAAATCCACCTGCAGGGTTTACATGATAAACTTTATGAGCTCATCTCGGGGACATCATCAACCCAATAAATGGGACACGGTTTCCTGTCTATAATCTATAGCATGCCGTGTGTACAATACCGATTCCCAATCTACCGAGAATATTTACTAATCAATTAGTCTCACTCATTGGCACATCAAAGAACCGAGCATTGGACATACGCACCTATAATTATATAGGGATTAAGAACTCACATATCCGTAATATCTGAGGTCTAGTTCGATTACTCCGATTAGTACAAATCGAACGCCCTCCCGTGGTCCTGCTCAATACACCAAGTGTACGAGTGTAACATGATAGTCAAGACCGACTATCTACCAGTCACACTACGACGTACCGATGGATTGTCCCTTTCCATCTAAGTCGTGAGCTACTGTTCGATAGTATACGAGTAACCGATAGTATGATCTTCCGCGTGTCTCCTCACGCCATACTATCTACAACGTATATATCTAGGACTGTTGCATTAAATGCAATCATGCTTGAATCATACATAGATTAAGGCATAGATAAGGAGTTCCGTATTTGCATTAAACTAGACATTTAGAATACAACTCCATCAACTTTGGCATGCCCGACTAGGACATGTTTCCTTGAGACGATTGAATGAGTTCCTAAAGGAAGGACTATTCACACTTGATTATGTGAAATCGCTCCAAGCTTGCGAAGCTTGCCTCAAAGGGAAAATGACCAAGTCTCCCTACAAAGGGACAATGGCACGTGCTGAAGGTCTATTGGATCTGATCCATACAGACGTGTGTGGTCCATTAAGTGTTAGTGCGAGGGGTGGATTCAACTACTTCGTAACCTTTACCGATGATTATTCAAGGTATGGTTACGTGTACTTAATGAAGCACAAATCGGAGACTTTTGAAAGGTTCAAAGACTTCCGACATGAAGTGGAGAATCAACTTGGGCTTCGTATTAAGCAACTGCGATCCGATCGTGGTGGAGAATACTTAAGCGCTGAGTTTACAGGGAAGTTGCAGAGAAAATAAATTTTTTCTTACTGATTTCTGTTGGAGTTGTGTACTTAATGTCTAGATTTAAGCACCGGTAAACTCCCGACCATAGCATTTAATCTATTTAATTAATAAACAATTATTTGCATTTAATTATATGCAAACCATGGTTCTGGATTTTATACGTTGTAGTTAGTATGGTGCTGCATGGGCGCACAGAAGATCATACTATCGGTTACTCGTATTTAATCGAACAGTTGCTCACGACCTAGATGGACACGAACTAATCCATCGGTATAGTCGTTGTGTGAGAGAGAAAATAATTTGTCTTAATTATTTTATCACACTTGTACACTTGGTGTATTGGGCGGATCAATCGAGACTCATCAATTAGGATTGCTCGACGATAATTGATTTGAGACTCGGAGTATTTTATTCTTAATCCCTGAAACAATTGCGGGTGTGTATATTTAATATAAGTGACTTTGATTTACCAAAGGAATTAACCGATTTAATTATTGGGTTAATTACCGGTTAAGTTGGGTCAATATATTTTATATATGGCATGCCGTGAATTCTTGAAGGAGCAGTGTATCCCGTAAGGGTTGATAATATCCCCGAGATGAGTTCATAAGGAATTATTGTGTAAACCTCATGAGTGGATTCGTTCCGCACAATAATTAAGGTTGAATGGTACTAGTCTCGGATTCAAGAGATGAATATAATTTATTGGGCAATAAATAAATTTATTCATGGATATTTAAATCTTAAATACACGGAATAAATAATACTAAGATGGAGAAATATTATTTGATATAATATGGAATAATATTGGGAGTGCAATTTTATTTATATAGTGGAAAATAAATAAAATTAATATTGATAAGAATTAATAGATTTGGGTTGGACCCAATTTAATTTTCAATATTGGAGCCCAATATTTATTCTCCTTATGATCCCCTACGTAGCCTATATAAGCACTACATGGTCTTCACTTTTCATAACATAAGAAAACCTACGGAATTCATAAAGTTCTGAGAGTGAGGGAGATCCATAGGAATCCGATAGATCGTCGCCCACACGACGTTCGGACGAGGTGCAAGGAATACGCGGGAAGGTCACAAGGTCGTCAACCGAATTCGTTTCTCCGTACAACGATTCGAGGTAATAATCGAGAACCCCCTTCTATGATTATGTGATTGTTTAATCGTGATGTATACATGAACAAGACGATCCGGGAACGTCGAGACCGGGATACGGGGATCTCGCGATCCCCGTCGGGATCGAAAGAGGGGCGGTCGAACCCTAGGGTTTCGACCGCCGGTGTACCGCGCGAGGAAGCCCCGGCTGGACGCCGGGGCGTGCGATCGACCTAGGGTCGATCGCCGGGGATGCCACGGGCTGTGCCGTGGCGGATCCCCGCCCCCTCCACGGCGGCGTGCGCGAGGAGGCGCCTCGGCTGGGCCGAGGCGGGCGATCGATCAAGCGATCGATCGCCGGGGGCGAACCGCGGCTGTTGCCGCGGCGGTCAGCCGGGCTGACCGCCCCTCCTGGCGGCGACGGCGGTGAAGTCGCCGGACTCACCGCCATCCGGGGGCTGCCGGAGCAGCCCCAGCGATCGCCATGCACGGCGATCGCGAACCCCGCGATGGGGTTCGGCTAGGGTTTAGCCGCGGGTTTATCCCGCGGCGACGCTCTTGTCGAGCCCGGTTCTTCGCGTGTGGTTCGCGTTCGTGGATCCGACTCGTGGGAGAAAATCGGCTGGGGGCGGGCTGCGTGTCTTCGGGCGCGTAGTCTCCAAAGGTCGGACTCCTACGGATGAGTCGGTGTTCGTGCGATCTCCGGCGACGGGTTTTCGGTCGGGTTATCGTTTCCGCAATTTTGATAGCCCGGGACATCGAATCCCAGCAAATGGTATCAGAGCGTTCGGTTTCGTGTTCATGTATATGTTCGATTATTGTTCTACCTTGCAGGATTTCCGGCTATCATGGTTGGATTTAATTAATTGTTTTTTTTTAATTAATTATCATGATTATTAAACTCTCGGACATGTCGAGATTCGTTTTGTGTGGTTGAATGGTTGTAATAGTAAAAATTCGGGGGTTGACCGAATTTAGGATTTATTATTACGCACTTTATTTTCCGGAAAATGTATAGGGTCGATTTCATGTATAGAATCGATACCGGAATTGTAATTTAAATTTTGTAATTTTTGATTACGTTGGTTCGATGATGAGACGATCACCGGAAGACGAAGAAGTGACGAGAAGACAAGGACTTGGGATCGATCACATGATGGTGATCGACCCATGGCCTAGCCGGCGGTGGCTAGGCGGCGGCGGCGCTCCTCCCGAGTGGCCGGCCGATCCATCATCGTGGGGATGGCGTGGGATCTCCTAATCCCGTGCTATTCCTACAAAAATCTACTTTCCCAATTAATTCGGATTTTTCCTATTTGAGTACTTTCTTTTATGGAAACTCTCATGGATTAGGAAAAGAATTAATTTAAATTAATTTTATTTTCTATTGATTTATTTCCTTCATGGAATTATTCATAGATTAGAAATTTAATTAATTTAGTACTAAATTTATTTTTCCTATTTGATTATTCCTACTCATGGGAATATTCATGGATTAGGAATAAAAAATAAATTTGAAAAGTAGTAGTCCTAATTTATTTTATTTCCTTGTTCTATTATAGATATCTTCTAGAATATTCCAAATTTTTACTTGGATAGATTATTCTAAAGATTTAATAGAACTAGATAGGAAAATAAATAAATAAAAATATTAATGATATTTAATTTTATTTTTGATATATTCGATTGACTTAATTTTCGAATTAAGTAACTTTTGGATTAATTGAAAATAAATAGATTTAAATATTAGAGATTAATATTCTCGTCACATGGAGCATTCAAGAAACGAAGACTGAAGACTAGAAGATGCATATGAAGATAAAGCCATGATAGTCGGGGAAAAATAATTTCTCTAGCATTATTTTTGACTATGTGCTATGTGCTTTATTGCTTTCATGCATGCTTATGTGTTTAATTATGCATTAGATAGCGTATCCCTTTGTTATAAAAAGCTAAGTGGGAGAGGGGATGGAAACATTCCCATGGTCTCCATTACTGTTCTCTTGGTGACTCTTATGGACTTTTGAAGTTCGTATAGATGTGTCATTGGAGGAGAATTCTTGTAATTCCTCTTACAAGAAACATTGATCAAGTTTATCAAACAATGCCTAATTTGTCTTTCTGAAACTGACTTCAAGTCGACTCATTCTCACCCCGGGGAGTGGAATGGAGCCAGAGCCACTTGGTCATGTAGAGGACACAAATTAGAGACTTTCGTTTATAGGTGGGTCGTTTGTCTGCTCGGCTCCCTCATTCGTGAGAGATAGGGTCGCTCGCATGGTGAATCACTGGTTAGAAACTTCGAGTTTCACTTATGAATCTCCGCGTCTTGATTTACGAAAATCGAATGGATCTGGTAATTGGGAGTCAATTATAAAAGTCTCTTAGTGAAGTAAACGTCCACACCACGTGGCTTGCTGCACTGACGGATTTTGGATTAATTGATGTAGACAGTTGTAAGGAATTGTGAAGAGTTGTGAAGTTGTCGTAAACGTCCACACCACGTGGCTTGCGGTAATGTAGCAATTCCAAACGATTTACTTTGGTGCTGAGTAATGGTTTACACTTAGATACGCCTTGTAGTATTCCTCCCCACGAGGTTACGCTATAAGCGATGTATGACCAAAGAAAAACTAATTGCTAAATCATTTGGGTGGGTAAACGTCCACACCACGTGGCTTGCCTTACCTGATGGGATTTTAGATGTGATTAGTAATTTAATGATATTATTTAAGGGAGATAATATCGGATATTAAATTAATTGTTTGTTTAAATGTGCTTATAGGTTTAGAGAATAGCTATGAACCCACTTTCTATGATACTCAAGGAGCATAAGCTCACTGGCACCAACTATATTGATTGGAAGAGAAATTTAGACATTGTCCTAACTTCGGAAGAGTACAAGTATGTACTCCATGAAGTGTGCCCTGCCGAGCCCACGGCTGCCTCAACTGATGAGGAAAAACTGGCATATCGGAAGTGGAAAAAGGCTGATGAGATGGCTAGGTGTTATATTTTGGCTTCCATGTCAAATGTACTCCAAACCCAGCATGAGCCAATGGACACTGCCTATGATATGATGTTTAACCTCAAGGAGATGTTTGGGGAGCAAGATCGTGCGGCTAGGCAAGAAGCCATGAGAGTCCTTATGTCGACTACTCAGTCTGAAGGAACGCCCGTAGGGGATCACGTTCTTAAGATGATGAGTTTGTTGAATGAACTTGAGGTCCTAGGAGCTTCTATTGATGGTGAGACGCAAGTCGACATCATACTCCAGTCTCTGACCCCTAGTTTTGAGCAGTTTCGTATGAGCTATAATATGGGTAAACTATCTTATACTCTTGCGCAACTCCTGACTGAACTAAAGGCGGCAGAGGGGATTTACAAGAAGGGCAAGTCTCAAGCGCTTGTAGCTACCAAGTCCAAAGGCTTTAAGCCTGGTGGAGGTAGGGGCAAGAAAAGGAAGCAAGCCTGGAAACCCAGTGGTGTCAAGAGGACTGCGCCACGAGTGGGGGCTGCAAAGCCAAAGGGTAAATGCTTCCGATGCAACAAGATGGGACACTGGAAGTCTGAATGTCCTCTCAGAGGTACGAATTTTTCTTTAGTCGTAAAAACATAGTCAGCGGTATTATCTACCAGAATTCTGGTGTGTAGATATGGAACCACTGACGGTATGTGCATTTTTGAATGCAGGGGTTCCAGAAAACCCGGCGACTTAGAGAAGAAGAATTCGAGTCTACATGGGCGAAGCTGTTGGGGTAGCAGCGGTTGCAGTGGAAGACATTTTATCTGTTTTAAGTTTTCATTTCAGTTATTGCTTATGTACCCCTTTATTTTGAAAAGAACTTCGTTCTGGTTTTCATTAATGGATATTTTATTTCTTTAATCATTGGATGGTTTGGATAAGAAATAATGGTGATATTCATTATGGTACATTAGATAGCAATATGTGAATGATGAATCCTTAGTCAACCACGATGCAACAAACCGTTATATATAACTTGTTTTACTTATTAGATATTTCTTTATCATTATACTTGTGAAATCTTATACTTAGTAGTATTTTCAAATGAAATTCAAATGGTCGAAATTGATTTGATCAATTATAGTTGAAGGAATGGACCTTCCGGCCTAAGGATTGAATTTGGAGGATAATACGTCTAAGCATACCTTTTTTTTGGAAAAAGGATAGAATTCAGACAAGTATTGGAAATGATTAGATATGCAGACATATGTGTATATTAGAGAGGTATGAGTAATTCTTTCAAAGAATACTCAGTGATGGATTAGAATGCTTGATGTGCCATAAAAGCAAAGTGTTTTGACTTGTCAATGGACACAAAGCTATTATGGGGAACCATCAAAGTATATCCATTAGAAGCCTGCGACTCGGTCGCGGAGGCCATCACCCATCTAGATAACACATAGCATAGTCAAAGATTGGGATTAAATCCCAAAAGAGACGCGCCATACACTTACGTGTAGAGATGGTGCGTTGTAAAGAAATGGAAATCTAAAAGTAAGAAAACAAGTTGTTCGGAACTACCTATGTTCTATGGATATTCCTAGGTACAACGGCATATTGAATATGGTTGTGGGATATCCTAGATGAACGAAGTATTGTGTGTTCTATAGTACTATGAACCAGAGGGACGTTTCGTCCGGTTCATAGAGAAAGACTATTAGATGAACCACAAAGCCTGAATTGACGTAATACCTTGAAATGAGAAGAAGGACAAAAGACTAGGAACCAGCCAAACCGGGTAGAAGTACACCACATACTGCACCTATTGTTATTACTGTTATACACCGGAACGCCATTGCAGTGGGAGGTTGTTGGACAACCAAGGATATTCATAAGACTAGAGGAGTTCGGACTCTGGATCTAGTAAAGATGAAATCGACCCCTAGATCTGCATAAGGGCGGTACTAGACCTAAATGTGCCTGCTTGGAACAATAAGGATTATTGTTGAGAGGCTAGATCATTTAGAGTACAGGCTTAGTAAATCCATTTGTGGATTGAAATGAAGCTATGAATCGTGGAACTTGCGAATTGATGGGATAGTCCATATGATGGATTCATCAAAAGGCATAGACGAGAGGTGTGTTAAAGACGTAATGGAAACAAGGTGGTGTTTCTCGGAGATTTTATGTAGATAACATTTTATCATTGGCAACAATGTAAAAGTGTCATCAGACATAAAATAATGGTTGTCTAAATAAATCGAGATATAAGATTGAGAAGAAGTTAGAGCATGTTCTTAAGATCTTATGATCTAGAGATAAGAACATTGTACTTCTCCTAGACATCTTATATGATTAAGGTTTGTTTTAAACATGCATACTTCTGAGAAAGGTTATTGCCTTTCAGAGACAGAACATACATCTATCTAAAGGGTATGTGTTTGAACACATGAAGGAGATAGATGAGGACAGAGCAGTTTCCTATACTTCAAGTATGGAAAGCTTTATAGATGCAATGTTGTAAAACAAGAACCTGATATCAACTATGCGGTTTGCGTAGTGGGAGGATATCAAAGTAATCTGGATAAGGGATGTTCGAATGCTGCAAGAGTACTTTTATAGTACTGGCTTGAGCAAGACGAAATCTTCTTAGATTACAAATTCTCAGATCCAAAAATCAGAGAAGGACCAGTGAAAGTCGATATCAGGCTATGTGTTCACTTTTAGAAAAAGGTGGAACCATGAAGTGAAAGAGTGATAAGCGGGACGCTTCTCAGACTCTCTCATAACCGAATAGCAGCCTCAGAGGTAGCGGAAGTTTTGGTTAGGTTCCGGGATAACCTCTTGACTTGGATATGACTCTTAGTTTACCAAAGGCTATTAGATAGCGGTGCACGGTGAACTAGAAGAGGTCATAAGTCAAAAGTGATGTTAACACATAGAGCAAGTACCACCTGATACGAGTCATCGTCAGGGAGACGACGTAGTAGTCACCAAGATAACTTCAGAGCGGCAACCTAGATTGCTCACTCACATAGTACTTCTCGGAAGTACACTTTAAAGCACGTGATGAGTATGGGAACCGGGAGTTTGGAGGAAATGACTAGACCTTAGTACAAGTGGGAGATTGTTGGAGTTGTGTACTTAATGTCTAGATTTAAGCACCGGTAAACTCCCGACCATAGCATTTAATCTATTTAATTAATAAACAATTATTTGCATTTAATTATATGCAAACCATGGTTCTGGATTTTATACGTTGTAGTTAGTATGGTGCTGCATGGGCGCACAGAAGATCATACTATCGGTTACTCGTATTTAATCGAACAGTTGCTCACGACCTAGATGGACACGAACTAATCCATCGGTATAGTCGTTGTGTGAGAGAGAAAATAATTTGTCTTAATTATTTTATCACACTTGTACACTTGGTGTATTGGGCGGATCAATCGAGACTCATCAATTAGGATTGCTCGGCGATAATTGATTTGAGACTCGGAGTATTTTATTCTTAATCCCTGAAACAATTGCGGGTGTGTATATTTAATATAAGTGACTTTGATTTACCAAAGGAATTAACCGATTTAATTATTGGGTTAATTACCGGTTAAGTTGGGTCAATATATTTTATATATGGCATGCCGTGAATTCTTGAAGGAGCAGTGTATCCCGTAAGGGTTGATAATATCCCCGAGATGAGTTCATAAGGAATTATTGTGTAAACCTCATGAGTGGATTCGTTCCGCACAATAATTAAGGTTGAATGGTACTAGTCTCGGATTCAAGAGATGAATATAATTTATTGGGCAATAAATAAATTTATTCATGGATATTTAAATCTTAAATACACGGAATAAATAATACTAAGATGGAGAAATATTATTTGATATAATATGGAATAATATTGGGAGTGCAATTTTATTTATATAGTGGAAAATAAATAAAATTAATATTGATAAGAATTAATAGATTTGGGTTGGACCCAATTTAATTTTCAATATTGGAGCCCAATATTTATTCTCCTTATGATCCCCTACGTAGCCTATATAAGCACTACATGGTCTTCACTTTTCATAACATAAGAAAACCTACGGAATTCATAAAGTTCTGAGAGTGAGGGAGATCCATAGGAATCCGATAGATCGTCGCCCACACGACGTTCGGACGAGGTGCAAGGAATACGCGGGAAGGTCACAAGGTCGTCAACCGAATTCGTTTCTCCGTACAACGATTCGAGGTAATAATCGAGAACCCCCTTCTATGATTATGTGATTGTTTAATCGTGATGTATACATGAACAAGACGATCCGGGAACGTCGAGACCGGGATACGGGGATCTCGCGATCCCCGTCGGGATCGAAAGAGGGGCGGTCGAACCCTAGGGTTTCGACCGCCGGTGTACCGCGCGAGGAAGCCCCGGCTGGACGCCGGGGCGTGCGATCGACCTAGGGTCGATCGCCGGGGATGCCACGGGCTGTGCCGTGGCGGATCCCCGCCGCCTCCACGGCGGCGTGCGCGAGGAGGCGCCTCGGCTGGGCCGAGGCGGGCGATCGATCAAGCGATCGATCGCCGGGGGCGAACCGCGGCTGTTGACGCGGCGGTCAGCCGGGCTGACCGCCCCTCCTGGCGGCGACGGCGGTGAAGTCGCCGGACTCACCGCCATCCGGGGGCTGCCGGAGCAGCCCCAGCGATCGCCATGCACGGCGATCGCGAACCCCGCGATGGGGTTCGGCTAGGGTTTAGCCGCGGGTTTATCCCGCGGCGACGCTCTTGTCGAGCCCGGTTCTTCGCGTGTGGTTCGCGTTCGTGGATCCGACTCGTGGGAGAAAATCGGCTGGGGGCGGGCTGCGTGTCTTCGGGCGCGTAGTCTCCAAAGGTCGGACTCCTACGGATGAGTCGGTGTTCGTGCGATCTCCGGCGACGGGTTTTCGGTCGGGTTATCGTTTCCGCAATTTTGATAGCCCGGGACATCGAATCCCAGCAATTTCTAGATCTGAAAATCGAGATGAAGTTTGTGATTTTTGAAATTCAAAAAAGGATATTGTATTCTGAAAATAAATCTTGCCGTTTTGTCTAATCAACGGTTGAGATTAAGGGAGAGGAAGAGAGGGCGGTTACCAAGGAAAAACGCACTCGAGTATTCCCCCACTACTCAGTAAAACCTAAAATACTTGGCCAGGATATTGCCACGTGGCAATAAACTCCTGACAAGGTAAGATTGGGAAGTTATTTTTCTTTCTATCTTTCTATTATTTTTAAATTGTAAACTTACTAGAAGATAAGTACTATGATACTTATCGTTCAGAATTAATGAGTAAAATCATAGAGTCCTTTAAGTACCAAAACACATATTTATTTTACCGGGGAAAGAACCGGGGAAAGGAATCCTGAAAAATATACCCAAGAAATATTATTTTACATCAAAAGCATAATTATATTATTCTTCGAATAGATTTCACGGGGAAGTATATCCCCAGTCATCTTTTGCATGAAGATTATCCGGCTCGGAATTGATCGAGCTATCTTCAGAATCGCTTCCCAGATCAATGATCTTCTCCATCCCTCCCAAGTACTCCAATGCTAAAAGAATTTTGCCCACGCAACTCCAGAAAAATGGTTCCGCCCACCGAGACGAGACGACGTTGTTCCAACCGTCAGACAAAGCGAGGCGCCGACCGTCCTTCTCCATTTTCACCGTCCAGACCCTTTCAAAAGCATCTACCAGAGCAACATCCTTTCCTTCGAGCTCCGGAAACTTCTGAGAAAAAGACAAAGATAAAGGCAGCTTAGTTTTCATCGTCCGATTTCTAATCCGAGAAGAGAAGCTAGTTATTTGATTCGGGTACACATCTCTATTCCAAGTAAAAGCCATGATATGAAGCCATAATCCAAATTGAAGAGCCTTTAAAGGCGTAAAATCAGAATTAAATGAAGTTTCAACCACCAGCAGAAAGTCAGAATGCAATTTCCGAGGCGTACCAACCAAGGATGTCAACCATAAACCTCAGGGAAATCAAAGTTGGAAACTCTAATTTTCTTGGGGGCCTATGTTACACCCGAGAAAACGATCACTGACACGTGTCCTAAATCGGACGTCCACGTCATCAAGAGAGAAAGTCAGCAAAGACAGTCAAAAGACCTTCAAAGGCATTTCAGAGAAGAAGACGAAGAGCTCGGACGGGAAAGACTGCACGGTAGAGTCAGACTCATTTCACGGGGAAATATCTGGGGAAGGCTTCAGATTCACCAGGCAGTGAGCTGGAACTTCACGGGGAAAGGATCAAATTAAGAACTCAAGGAATTGGTGGATATTTAATGTATCATATTAGTGGAGTAATGGTCCAATAAGGGCTTGATAAGTGGGGGCATAAGGTGGCATAGTCTAGCCATGCATGAATTAGTATAAATAAAGGATATGTATGAGAGGAATGGACATGAAAAAACTTGTATTTTAATAATAATTTCTAAGTGTGGATATATGAATAAAGAGGAGCTTTAAGCTTCCATTTCCATATCTTATGATTTCTGCATATAACTTGATCTTCTTGCTTTCTTACTTATAACAAATTAGTGTTTGTGTTGTTAGAAATCCCTCCGACTCCAGCAAGTATCACCGACAAAGCTCAAAAAAACCCAAAACATTACTATATCGTTGAGGCTTACAATAACTCGTCTAGTCTAATTTTCGTCTACCGGAGAACCCCAATTTATAGGTGTAGAAAACTTATCAAATTGGAAACAATTAAGATTAGGAATAAAATCATATTCCTAATACAACTTTCCATATCTCCTAACCAAGGAAATAATCCAATAATATAATTCCTAAATCAAGTAATCCGTAAATAGAGCTCCCGGGTCGATAAACAGGCTGAAAAATCGACCCCAACCGAAAAACAGACGCGATGGGCGCGACGGGCGCGCCGCGCTGGTTTTTCAGCACAACTCGGGCGCGGCGCGCTCTGAAGATTCTACCTGCAGGAGCGCGGCACGCTCAGACTCATCGCGTCGCGCTAGCTCTCGTCGAACAACAGGAGCGCGTCGCGCTCTGTTTCTTCACAGAATCAGAGCGGCGCACTGATCCTCTTGTAGCCCACTTTTACTCCGTTTTCGATCCCATTCCGCTCCAATTCTTGATTCGAGTCATATATTAACATATGACATGCTGTGAATTCTTGACGGGAAAGTGTGTCCCGATAAGGGTTGATAATGTCCCCGAGATGAGTTCATAAGGAATTATTATGTAAACCTCATGAATGGATTTGTTCCGCATAATAATTAAGGTTGAATGGTACTAGTCTCGGATACAAGAGATGAATAAATTAATTAGCAATGAATATAGTTTATTCATGGACATTTCTATCTTAAACGCACGGAATAAATAATACTCCGGGAAAATATTATTTGATATAATATGGTTTAATATTGGGAGTGCAATTATATTTATATAGTGGAATTAAATATAATTAATAGAATAATTAATAGACTTGGGCTTGGGCTCAATTTAATTATTTCTATTGGAACCCCAATATTCCACCTCCTTAAGGTCCCCTACGTAGCATATAAAAGCACTACATGGTCTTCTCTATTTTACTAAGTTTTACTAATTCAATCACAAGAATAAGAGAGTAAAAGAGAGAGAGAGAGAGAAGGAGATCCATAGAGTTCGGAGGATCGTCGCCCACCCCGACGTTCGAGCTAGTGCAAGGAATATGTGGGAAGGTCTCAAGGTCTTCAATAGATCTCGTTTTTCCGGACAACGAGAACAAGGTAAAATCATGAAAACCCCCTTATGATTTTAATAGATAATTCATATATACACATGAACGAAGATCCGAGGGATGAACCCCGGGGATGGGGATCGACCGTCGGTGGTGGTCGAAGACCACCGGACCGCGGCAGTCGTGATCCCCGTGGGGATCGCACGCAACGAAGCCCTCGGCTGGGAGCCGAGGGGTGGCGATTGAACCCTAGGGTCGATCGTCGTGCGCGCGTATGAGGAGCCCCAGATGGTAGTTGGGGCATGCGATCGAGCTAGGCTCGATCGCGGGTTGGGCCCGCGGTGGTCCGGTGGGCGGACCGCCCTCCTCGGCGGTGGCGGTGAGTCGCCGGACTCGCCATCGGGGGCTGCTACGAGCACCCCGGGGGGATGCGCGTGCATTCCCGGCGATCGCGAAACGCGATTGCGATCCCCTCGCGGGGGCTCGGCTGGGACAACCGGAGGTTTATCCCGCGGCGGGCGTTTTGGTTGGGCCCGGCTCCGTGTGGTGATTCGCGTGTTCTCCGGCGAATGGGATTTCGGTCGGGATTCTTTTTCCGCTTTTACCGACAACCCCGGGATGCCGATTTCCAACAGCCCTTGCATACAAAATGTGTAAAAACACTTCTAAAATCCAAATTTTGTGTACTTTTCAACAAATCAGAATTTCATCTTCAACAAGCTTTATTGAAGCCCGAGCATAGTTGAAGTTATCGATAATGTATCGAAGAAGCTCCATGTTGTTTGATCTCATTTGCAGTTCTAAGATCCCACCAAATCCTATTTCTCTAACAGCATCTCTTTGCTCATTAGAAAGTGATTCACGAAGCTTTACAACAAGCAGCAGACTCATGCATGTTTGGAAGCGACATGTGTCGGTGCTGTCGTCATTCTTTACTTGAATACAATCAATAATTTTTTAAATTACTAATTACAACAAAAAGTGATTCAATAATTGCAACTAGACTACAATCATTTATTAGTAATGTAGAAAAATATACCTCCTTGTCCTTGTCACATTTCTTCTTCTTCGGGGCTTCTGACTTTGTCTTCTTCTTCTTCAGAGATTCAGGAGTATAAAATAGTAATTAGATTGTACCTTTTCAGAAGTTCGAAGTTCGAAGTAATCTTCTGCTTCTCTAAAGTTACAAAATCATCATCTTCAGAAATTGTCCCCATCAAATTATTGTCACTGCCTTATTCATCTTGATTTAAGCGTATGTACTTATTACAGTGTATAAAGTAATAATAGTAATTATAACTTGATTTTCTTCTTCTTTTCATCTTCAATGATTTTTCCTTTTTGGATTTTTTGAGTAGTGGGATTTGCAACTGTCTTCTGCTTCTCTGGAGCTACAACATCCTCAACTTCAGAATTTTACCCCTGCAAAGTATTTATCAAATTTTGTTTAAACACTTTTATTCATCAACTTTTACAACATTTACTACAATAAGATATTGATGTACCTTCATCTTCTTCTTCTTTTCATCTCCAATTGCAGCCATCTTCTTAGATTTTCCAACTGCAGCCATCTTCTCCTTCTTTGTAGGTACAATATCATCAACCTTCTGAGTAGATTCAATTGCACTTGGTTTCACTTTCTGAGAAGTTGCAATTGAAGCCGACTTCACCTTCTTTGACGATTCAAAATCACCATCTCCTGAATTCATTCCCTGCAAAGTGTATTTAGTAAATTATTAAAGTTTTTTTGTTTAAGCATATTTACAAAATTTTATTTCAGAGAAACACGTGAAAATTATAGTTCTACGTTTCTTTTTCCCTTAATAAAGAACAACAGCAACAGGATGTTTAAGAGCCTTGAGTATTGTTTCAGACTTCATAAAATTAATATTGTTCATTAAACTTCATGAAATTAATATTACGAGAAACAAAATTGTTAATGAGTAACAACTTTCATCTCTTTTTTTCTCTTTAGGAACATCAATTGTCCTTTTCAACGTGTCCGCTGCATCCTCCTGTTCATTTTCTTTTTTTACTTCAATTTGGGGGCTGCTGTTCTTTATTCCTTGAACAACAAGTTCTGTTTTCATTTAGCGTGTTTTTCGTGTGTTCACAACATCTTTTATGCTCTAACTGTTGTTTGTTTTTCCTTAGATTTCCTGTCATTTCATACGAAAAAAGGATTAATGCTGAGAATGCTTGAAAATGAAACAAATAAAAATAAAATAAAGGAAGTTACCTCTGGTGTGTTAGGAATAACAGTGTCGGAGGTCTTTGATGTTGTTGTCGGTTTATGTCCTGTTGGTCTCTGCTGAATTTTATTTTTCTAAAAACATGGATAAAAATGAAATTACAACTTATTTTTATTGAAATGAAAATGGATGAAACTTATTTTTATTGAAATTTAAACCTTCAGACTTTGCCCAAGTCCTATCTTCATTTTTTTATTATTAATTTGTTATACCCAAGAAAACAGTTACCGACACGTGTCACGAATCAAAGGGCCACGTCATCAAGAGAGAAAGTCAGCTAAGTCAATCATAAAAGACCTTCAAAGGCATGTCTAAGAAGAAGATGAGGAGCTTGGACAGTAGAGATCGCACGGTAGAATCAGACTCCTTTCACAGGGGAATCGCCTGGGGAGACTCCTGGGACACCAGTCAATGAGCTGGGACCTTACGGGGAAAGGGGCAGATTAAGCACTAAGGGAAATTAGTGGGTATTTAATGCATCATATTAGTGGACTAGAGGTCCAATAAGAAGCCGATATGTGGGCATTAGGTGGCATAATTAAGCCATGCATAGATTATTATAAATAGAGGGTAAGAGAGAGGAAAATGGGACATGCAACCTTGATTTTAACTATGAATTCTAAGTATGAATATATGAATAAAGAGGTGCCTTGAGCATCCATGTTCTTACTTATGATTTCTGCTATAACTTAATCCTTTTGCTAGCTTACTTATAACAAATTTACCATTTTGTGTTGTTTATCAAAACCCTCAATTACCAGCAAATACTACCGACAAGTACAAAAACAACCAAAACAGTTGGCGCTAGAAGGATCGAGCATCAGGTAATTAAGTTGAAGAAAAGCTCGATTAAAATCTGAAATGGTGAACGAAAACGAAGGTACTACAGTATCTGGGGAGTCGGGTACTAGTGGCAGGTGGCGTACCGTAATGGGTAAGGCCGTGATGGTGGAACCCGAGGTTCCATCTCCGCCTAAGAACCCAGAACCTGAGAATAAGGAGCCGCCGCCACCTACCCAGATCAGCTCCGATGAACACAACAGCAAACATGCAGAGGCCGATGAGCCCACTAACAGTCAGGCAGATCAACGACAACGTCGACTCCGATCACGACGTCGGAATCGCCGTCTCCATCCTTATGATATCGGAGGGCCGTCGACGCCCAAGGCTCCGCCTCCGATTAGATTCGCAAGTCTAGATACTCCACAAAAAATAGATGAAGCAGTGGCAGAACTAATGTCTTTGAAATATGTGATGACAACCCTGTTGGAAATCGACTACCCGGGATGCGTTCGTTCGATCACTCGAACATCCGAACGCTCCCAGTCGACCCCCCAGGTCCGTTACTCCGTTCACGTGCCAGCTCGTGTCCCGATTCACGCCCAGCCATTGCCCCGAAGGAAAACCGCGCGAACCGGAGCTGGCTGCCCGAAAAACAGCGAAACGGCGGTCGCCGTTTCTAAAACGGCTGTCGCCGTTTGTCCTTCTGCAGGCGCGAACAGCAGCGCAACCTGCTGTTCCGGGCTCGTTTCCGGGTCGTTTTTCCTCATCCGACTACCGATCCGGAGGTCCTAGAACCCCCAGTAATCGAGGAATACGATCCACGAGATCCGGAACCCGATCTTACATCCGATGTATTTTCAACGAGAAAGAAATCGAATAATAGCGGAAATAGGGTTTCGATTTCTTATACCTTTGATGCGTGATTCGGAGAAGCCGAATAGGCGAACACCCTGAGATCTTCTAGTGTGTATCCTAGCCCTCGACGCCGGACGTTGTGTGGGCAACGATCCACCGGAGTCTTCTCTTCTTATTCTCTCTCAAACCCACGGTGAATAATATTCTCTGTCTCTCAGAAATATATTTGCGCAAGCAAATTAATTTATACAGAAAAATTTCTGTCTCAGAAATATAATTGCGCTAGCAATTAATTTCTAAAGAAAAAATTATATCAGCGCTAATCTAAATTAATTAAGCAGAGAAGAAAATAATTGCGCTAACAATTTATTTTTCTCCGCAGAATTAATTATAGCGGCGAAACTTAGGTTAGGAGAAGAGAGATTGAGGGGTTTATATAGGCCACACTAGGGACCTTAGGACAATTAATTAATTAGGCTAAATTGTAATTTAATTAAACTGGTGTCCTTAAAAAGAAAACCTATAATTAAATCCAATTTTAATTATAATTAATTCCACTATAAAATTATAATTGAATTCTCAATTAATTAATCTATATTATTTTACCAATAATATTTCCGCCGAAATTACATATATGATTTTCCCCGTGTTTAAGATATCGCATGTCCATGAATTAATTAATTACTAATAATTAAATTAATTCATTTCTTATTATCCGAGACTAGTACCACTCATCCTTATTATCATGTGGAACGAATCCACCTGCAGGGTTTACATGATAAACTTTATGAGCTCATCTCGGGGACATCATCAACCCAATAAATGGGACACGGTTTCCTGTCTATAATCTATAGCATGCCGTGTGTACAATTCCGATTCCCAATATACCGAGGATCTCGACTAATCAATTAGTCTCACTCATTGGCACATTAAAGAATCGAGCATTGGACACACGCACCTATAATTATATAGGGATTAGGAACTCATATATCCGTAATATCTGAGGTCTAGTTCGATTACTCCGATTAGTATAAATCGAACGCCCTCCCGTGGTCCTGCTCAATACACCAAGTGTACGAGTGTAACATGATAGTCAAGACCGACTATCTACCAGTCACACTACGACGTACTGATGGATTGTCCCTGTCCATCTAAGTCGTGAGCTACTGTTCGATAGTATACGAGTAACCGACAGTATGATCTTCCGCGTGTCTCCTCACGCCATACTGTCTACAACGTATACATCAAGGACTATTGCATTAAATGCAATCATGCTTGAATCATATCTCGAATTAAGGTATAGATAAGGAGTTCCGTATTTGCACTAAACTAGACATTTAGAATACAACTCCATCAATCTCCCACTTATACTAAAAGTCTAGTCGCCCTCTCCCAAACATCAGATTCCCATAACCTCATCACGCCTTCCCAACGCTTTCGCTGGAAGTGCCTCTGTGAACGGGTTTTACCAGGCAATCCTCTTGATGCTATCTAGGTGACAACTGTATCGTCTTACTAGACGATCTCTCGAATCAGGTGGTACTTGCGCTCTACGTGTTATCTGCCACTGTGGACTCGTGGCATTTCAAGTTTGACAATGCCGCTATTCAAAATAGCTTTGGGTAAACTAGAAACCACATCTAAGTCCCTTAGGAAGTTCTGGAGCCATACTGACCTTTTAACTGCCTCAGAGGCCGTTATCCTTTCAGTTTCCATGGTAGAGTACGTAATGCATCGCTGCTTTACATTCTTCCATGTGACTGCTCCACTTCACAGTGAGAACACATAGCCTGACTTCGGCTTTCGACTGTCCCTGTTTGATTGGAAATTCAATTCTATGTAATCCAAAGGAAACAACTTGACTGCCTTGTAACTCAGAACATAATTCCTGGTCCTCTGCAGGAGCCTAAACATGTTCTTTACATCAGTCGAGTGATTCTTTCCAGGATTACTATGATATCTCACCACCATGCCCACGGCATAGTAGATATCAGTCTCGTGCATAGCATTATATACATTAAGCTTCCCATCATTAAGGTGCAGGGAACTGCTTACTCTTCATCTATCTCCTTTATTGTGTCGGACACAAAACTTTAGATAGATGAATTCCACATCTAAAAGGTGAAGACCTTTCTTGGAATTTTGTATGCTGCAACGAGTAAGAATTGTATTTTATATATGAGACTCGAGATAAGTTCTATGTTCTTTTCTGGCGATCATTTAATACTTTGATCCCAAGAACATTCCCGACTTCTCCTAAGTCTCTTATATTGAATTACTCGGACAACCATCCCTTTATGTCCGATAACATCTTTCATATTGTTGCCAATTTAGAAGGATGTTGTCTACATAAAGAATGAGAAAACACCACATCTTTTCTGTCACTTCTTTATTACACACAGGACCTTAACATGCCTTGAATGAATCCATGAAATGGATTTTCTCATAGGTCCGCATGTGTCCAAGGTCTTGAAGCTCCCTTCAATCCTAAGATTGATTAAGCTTGCTTACCGAATGCTCTTGGCTCTTTTCGATGAATCCCTCTGCCTGTCCCACACAGATGGTCCCGTCAAGATTTCGATTTAGAAATCCGTCTTGACTTCCATCTTCCATGTGAAGACAAAAGAATCCGGATCGACTTTAGCATAGCTACCGGCGAAAAAGTTTACTCATAATCGATCCCTTTCTTTCTGAGTGTGCACCCTTTCGCAACGAGCCTAGCCTTGAAGGTTTACACCTTCCCGTCAGACCCTCTTTTCCTCTTGTACACCTACTTGAAACCAATGGCTTTTACACCTTTGGGCGGTGCTACAAGATCCCAGACATGATTTGAATCCAAAGATTCAATCTCATATTTCATCGTCTTTTACCAAGACTGAGCATCTTGATCTTTCAGCGTCTCGTCATAGTTCCAGGGTCGGCATCATGTTCTCTAGGTGACAAGTCCGAAGACTCCTATAAACATGAACCTGTCGGTTTTGCTGGAAATCGATATCCCGGGCTATTAAAATTTGCGGAAAATAATAACCCGACTGAAATCCTCGATCGCCGGAGATCCGACCACGAACCACCGTACGAGCCGGAGCTCAACCGAGCACCACCACGGTCCGCCCGTGGTGCCCAGCCGAGCCCCCGCACGGGGCTCGCGATCATCTCGCGGATGATCGCTGGGATGCCTCACGGCATCCCCGGGGCTGCTCGTAGCAGCCCCCCGCGATCGAGCTCACGGGCTCGATCGCCCCTCGGCTCCAGCCGAGGGCTCCCTTGCGACGCGCCGCCGACGAGGTGGCCGGGGGGATCCGCCGCGGCGCCAGCCCGCGGCATCCCCGACGATCGACCGAAGTCGATCGCATGCCCCGGCTTCCAGCCGGGGCTTCCCCTTGTCGCGCGTCGCGGCGGTCCGAACCCTAGGGTTCGACCGCCACCTTCGATCCTCGCCGGGGATCTCAAATCCCCGTCCCCGAGGTTCGTCGTTTTCCCGGATCGTGCGTTCATGTATGTATCACAATTTAATTCACATAAATTCACACGAAGGAGTTTATGATCATACCTTTGATTCGTTGTGCGGAGAAACGAAATCAAGTTGAAGACCTTTTGGATCTTCCCACGTATTCCTTGCACTCCGTTCGAACGTCGGGTGGGCGACGATCTATCGAACTCCTATGGATCTCCTTCAACTCTCTAGAATATCAAGTATGATAATCTTGTCTTATGATTTATGAAGGCCATGTAGTGCTTTTATAGGCTACGTAGGGGATCTAAAGGAGGTGGAATATTGGGCTTCCAATATTGAAGATTAAATTGAGCCCACTGCCCAAGTCCATTAATCCTTATCAATATTAATTAATTTATTTTCCACTATATAAATTAATTGCACTCCCAATATTAAACCATATTATATCAAATAATATTTCTCCAGTAGCATTATTTATTCCGTGTATTTAAGATTTAAATATCCATGAATAAAATTAATTTATTGCTAATTAATTTATTCATCTCTTTAATCCGAGACTAGTACCATTCAACCTTAATTATTGTGCGGAACGAATCCACTCATGAGGTTTACACAATAATTCCTTATGAACTCATCTCGGGGATATTATCAACCCTTCCGGGATACACTGTCCGGTCAATTATTCACGGCATGCCATATATGAAATACAGTGACCCAACTTAACCGGTAATTAACCTAGTAATTAAATCGGTTAATTCCTTTGGTAAATCAAAGTCACTTATATTAAATATACACACCCGCAATAATATCGGGGATTAAGAATAAAATACACTGAGACTCGAATCGATTATCGCCGGCAATCCTAATCGATGAATCTCAACGATCCGCTCAATACACCAAGTGTACAAGTGTGATAAAATAATTAAGACAAATTATTTTCTCTCTCACACAACGACTATACCGATGGATTGGTCCGGGTCCATCTAGGTCGTGAGCCACTGTTTGATTAAATACGAGTAACCGATAGTATGATCTTCTGTGTGGGCCCGACACACCATACTAACTACAACGTATAAAATCTAGGACTATGATTTGCATATATTTAATTAATAATAATTAAAAGCAAACAATTGTTTATTAATTAAATAGATTAAATGCTATGACCGGGAGTTTACCGTTACTTAAATCTAGACATTAAGTACACAACTCCAACAATCTCCCACTTGTACTAAGGTCTAGTCATTTCCTCCAAACTCCCGGTTCCCATACTCATCACGTGCTTAAGGTGTACTTACGAGAAGTACTATGTGAGTGAGCAATCTAGGTTCCCGCTCTGAAGTTATCTTGGTGACTACTACGTCGTCTCCCTTGACGATGACTCGTATCAGGTGGTACTTGCTCTATGTGTTAACATCACTTTTGACTTATGACCTCTTCCAGTTCACCGTGCACCGCTATCCTATAGCCTTTGGTAAACTAAGAGTCATATCCAAGTCAAGAGGTTATCCCGGAACCTAACCAAAACTTCCGCTGCCTCTGAGGCTGCTATTCAGTTATGAGAGAGTCTGAGAAGCGTCCTGCTTATCACTCTTTTATGGTTCCACCTCTTTCTAAAAGTGAACACATAGCCTGATATCGACTTACACTGGTCCTTCTTTGATTTTTGGATCTGAGAAATTGTAATCAAAGAAGATTTCGTCTTGCTTAATAATCCAGTACTTTGCAAGTACTATTACAGCATCCGAAAATCTCTTGTCTAGATCACCTTGATATCCTCCCACTACGCATACTGCATAGTTGATATCAGGTTCTTGTTTTACAACATTGCATCTATAAAGCTTTCCATACTAGAAGTATAGGAAACTGCTTTGTCTATCTCCTTCATGTGTACGAACACAAACCCTTTAGATAGATGTATATTCTGTCTCTGAAAGGCAATAACCTTTCTCAGAAATATGCATGTTTAAAACAAACCATAATCGTATAAGATATCTGGGAGAAGTACAATGTTCTTATCGTTAACGAACGATTAAGAACATGCTCTAACTTCTACTCAATCTTATATCTCGATTTATTTAGACAGCCATTATTTTATGTCTGACGATATTTTTACATTGTTGCCAATGATAAAATGTTATCTACATAAAATCTCCGAGAAACACCACCTTGTTTCCATTACGTCTTCAATACACCTTTCGTCTATGCCTTTTGATGAATCCATCAAATGGATTATCCCATCAATTCGCAAGTTCCACGATTCATAGCTTTGTTTCAATCCATAAATGGATTTACTAAGCTTGTACTCTAAATGATCTAGCCTCTTAACAATAAACCTTATTGTTCCAAGCAGGCACATTTAGATCTAGTACCGCCCTTATGCAGAGCTAGGGGTCGATTTCATCTCTACTAGATCCAGAGTCCGAACTCCTCTAGTCTTATGAATATCTCTGGTTGTCCGACAACCTCCCACTGCAATGGCGTCCCGGTGTATAACAGTAATAACAATAGGTGCAGTATGTGGTGTACTTCTACTCGGTTTGGCTGGTTCCTAGTCTTTTGTCCTTCTTCTCATTCCAAGGTATTACGTCAGTTTAGGCTTTGTGGTTCATCTAATAGTCTTCCTCCATGAACCGGACAAGACGTCCCTCTGGTTCATAGTACTATAGAACACACAATACTTCGTTCATCTAGGATATCCTACAACCATATTTTATATGCTGTTGTATCTAGGAATATCCATAGAACATAGGTAGTTCCGAACAACTTGTCCTTTTACTATCAGATTTCCCTTTCTTTACAACGCACCATCTCTACACGTAAGTGTATGGCGCGCCCCTTTGGGATTGAATCCCAATTTTTGATTACGCTATGTGTTATTCAGATAGGTGATGGCCTCCGCGACCGAGTCGCAGGCTTCTAATGGATATACTTTGATGGTTCCCCATAATAGCTTTGTGTCCATTGACTAGTCAAAACACTTTGCTTTTATGGCACATCAAGTATTCTAATCCATCACCGAGTATTCTTGAAAGAATTACTCGCACCTTTCTAATTTACACATATGTCTGCATATCTAATCATTCCCAATACTTGTCCGAACCCTATCCTTTATCCAGAAAGGTTTGCTTAGATGTATTATCCTCCAAATTCAATCCTCAGGTCGGAAGGTCCATTCCTTCAACTATAATTGATCAAATCAATTTCGACCATTTGAATCTTATTTGAAAAATACTACTAAATATAAGAATTCACAAGTATAATGATTAATAAAGAAATATCTAACAAGTAAAACAAGTTATAGAACGGTTCGTTGCAACGGGGTGGACTTAGGATCTATCATTCATATATTGCTATCTAATGTACCAGAATAGATAATGCCATTATTTCTTATCAAAATCATCCAATGATTAAAGAAATAAAATATCCATTCATAAATAATAGAAATCCAGAACAAAACGTTCTTTCTAAAATAAAGGGTACATAAAGCAATAACTTTGAAATGAAATCCTATTTAACTACTAAAGCAGATAAATGTCTTCCACCGCAACAGTTGCCTCCTCTACAGCTTTTGCCCGTGTAGACTCGAACTCTTCTTCTCTAAGTCGCCGGGTTTTCTGGAACCCCTGCATTAAAAAATGCACATACCGTCAGTGGTTCCATATCTACACACCAGAATTCTGGTAGATAATACCGCTGACTATGTTTTTACGACTAAAGAGAAATTCGTACCTTTGAGAGGACATTCAGACTTCCAGTGTCCAGACTTGTTACATCGGAAGCACTTGCCCTTTGGCTTTGCAGCCCCCACTCGTGGTACAGTCTTCTTGACACCACTGGGTTTCCAGGCTTGCTTCCTCCTCTTGCCCCTACCTCCACCAGGCTTAAAGCCTTTGGACTTGGTAGCTACAAGCGCTTGAGACTTGCCCTTCTTGTAGATCCCCTCTGCCGCCTTCAGTTCAGTCAGGAGTTGCGCAAGAGAATAAGATAGTTTACCCATATTATAGCTCATGCGAAACTGCTCAAAACTAGGGGTCAGAGACTGGAGTATGATGTCGACTTGCGTCTCAGCATCAATTTGAGCTCCTAGGATCTCAAGCTCATTCAACAGACCCATCATCTGATGGAGTTGTATTCTAAATGTCTAGTTTAGTGCAAATACGGAACTCCTTATCTATACCTTAAATCAAGATATGACTCAAGCATGATTGCATTTAATGCAATAGTCCTTGATGTATACGTTGTAGACAGTATGGCGTGAGGAGACACGCGGAAGATCATACTGTCGGTTACTCGTATACTATGGAACAGTAGCTCACGACTTAGATGGACAGGGACAATCCATCGGTACGTCGTAGTGTGACTGGTAGATAGTCGGTCTTGACTATCATGTTACACTCGTACACTTGGTGTATTGAGCAGGACCACGGGAGGGCGTTCGATTTATACTAATCGATGTAATCGAACTAGACCTCAGATATTACGGATATGTGAGTTCTTAATCCCTATATAATTATAGGTGCGTGTGTCCAATGCTCGGTTCTTTGATGTGCCAATGAGTGAGATTAATTGATTAGTCAATATTCTCGGTAGATTGGGAATCGGAATTGTACACACGGCATGCTATAGATTATAGACAGGAAACCGTGTCCCATTTATTGGGTTGATGATGTCCCCGAGATGAGCTCATAAAGTTTATCATGTAAACCCTGCAGGTGGATTCGTTCCACATGATAATAAGGATGAGTGGTACTAGTCTCGGATAATAAGAAATGAATTAATTTAATTATTAGTAATTAATTAATTCATGGACATGCGATATCTTAAACACGGGGAAAATCATATATGTAATACGGCGGGAAAATTATTGACGGAATAATTTGAATTAATTAATTGGGAAATCATTTATAATTTTATAGTGGAATTAATTATAAATAAAATTGTGGAATTTAATTAAGGTTTTCTTTTTGGGACACCAAGTTAATTAAATTGCAATTTAAGCCTAATTAATTAATTGCCTATGGGTCCCTAGTGTGGCCTATATAAAACCCTCGTCTCTCTTCTCTAAACCTACAGAACGCCGCAATAATTAATTCTGTGGAGAAATTATTTTGTTAGTGCAATTATTCTCTTCTCCGCTTAATTAATTTATATTAGCGCAGTGTTTTTCTTTTCTGTAGAAATTAATTTGCTAGCGCAAATATATTTCTGGATACAGAATACAGAATAGTTTTTCTTTTCTGTAGAAATTAATTTGCTAGCGTAAATATATTTCTGGAGACAGAATAATAAAAACGTGAAAAAGGAGGGTTTGAGAGAGAAGAAGAAGAGAAACTCCAAGCGGTTCGATGCCCACACATCGGCTGGAGCAAGAGGGCTAGGATACACGCTAGAAGACTCGAGGTATCTGTCAATTCGGCTTCTCCGAATCACGCGACAAAGGTATATGAAATCGAAACCCTATTTCCGCAATCATTCGATTTCTTTCTCGTTAAAAATACATCGGACGAACGATCGGGTTCCGGGAGTCGTGGTACGTGTTCCTCGACTACTGGGGGTTCAAGGACCTTCGGATCGGTAGTCGGAAGAGGAAAAACGGACCGGAAACGAGCCCGGAACAGCAGAACGCGCTGCTGTTCGCGGACGAACAGCGCCCGCTGAAAGGCAAACGGCGACCGCCGTTTTAGGCCTAAACAGCGCCCGCTGTTTTGTGGGCAGCGCCCGCTGCCTGAGACAGAGCAGCGGTCTTGTCACGCGGTTGTCCTCCGGGGCAATGGCTGGGCGTGATTTGGCACACGGGCTGTTACGTGAACGGAGCAGCGCTTCCGGAGGTCGACTGGGAGTGTTCGGATGTTCGAGTGATCGAACGAACACATCCCGGGTAGTCGATTTCCAACAATTGGTATCAGAGCCGGTTTTGTCGATTCGTTGTATTTTTGCGAGATCTGTGTTGCAGGTTCGAACCCGATTATTATGGTCATGTGATTGGACTGTATGTTTGTGGTTTGTTAAACTCTCGGGCTTGTCGAGATCTTTGTTTTATAATCGTTGCATGTTTGTAATAGTTAAAACGACGGGTTGAGTCGTTTAGGTTTTACTTTTTCGTTTTCGTTTTATCCGGATTGTATAGGATCGATCAACCTGTATAGGATCGATGCCGGAAGTAGTTAGTTTTACTTATGTAATGTTGCTGCTACTTGGTGAATCGAGAGAAGATCGAAGGCCGGACGAACGAGGGTCGAGAAGTTGAACCCTCGGCTGCTGTGCACAAACGGCGCCCGCTGGAGGGCAAACGGCGGTCGCCGTTTGCAGCTCCTCCAGCGAGCGCTGAATATAGGGCAGCGCCCGCTGCCCTAGGGTTGGCAGCAGCGGATCGGGGGATCGATGGACATCACGGAACGCTCGTCTTTGCCCGGGATGATACTCCAGTGGGAGGGGTTCATCTCTTGGCACTTAGACGAGTCGGTGGTGGACCGAGACCGAGACGAGCAACGAGACGAAGATCCGAGAAGACGTGCATGGAAGATATTTAAAGGCCATAGTAATCGGGGCCACGTTAAATGCTTTTTGTGTGTTAACGTGCTTTTATTATGCTTTATTTATTTTGTGCATGCTTATCCCTTTCGTAAAATACTAAGTGGGAGAGGGATTGGAAACAATCCCGCGGTCTCCATTCTCTGTTTTGATAGTGATGTGTGTCACTTACGAGTTGGCTTTAGTGTCATCCTCCCTATCGGATGAAGTCGACACACAGATATCACTGGATCAAAATTCGAATTTAAAATCCACTTATAAAATTGAACAATTATATTTCTCAAAAGCAATGCCTAATCTGTCATTCAAAGACTAATTTCAACTCGACTCATTCTCACCCCGGGGAGTGGAATGGAGCCAAAGCGCTTGGTTATGTCGATGACACAGATTAGAGACATTCGAGTCATTCGATGACTAGATCGATTGTCTGGTTGGCTCCCTCACTTAGTGAGAGATAGGGCTCAATTGCATGATTGATCGCTGGTTAGAAACTTCGAGTTTCACTTACGAGATATCAAGCTTTGATTAATAAAATTGTGAAATTTAATAAATGTAAGATTCAATTAACAAAGTTGTTTGTTTTAGTAAACGTCCACAAGAACGAAGCTTGCTAAATGGAAACGGTACTTTGGGTTAATTAAGATTCTATGACATTTAAATAAGTGAGATTCAATTAATAAAGTTGTTTGTTTTAGTAAACGTCCACAAGAACGTGGCTTGCTAAATGGAAACGGAACTTTGGGATTAATTGAGGCTCGACAGTTATAGAAAGTCGTGGAGGACCGCATGTCAACGTAAACGTCCACAAGAACGTGGCTTGCGGTGGACATGTGGTTCCCGAGCGGTGGACTTAGTACTGAGAAATGGTACACACTTAGGTACGCTTTATAGTATCCTCCCCATCGGAGTCACTGCTATAATGATGTACGACCGAAGTGAAATCCAATCATAAAATCATTTGGACTGGTAAACGTCCACAAGAACGTGGCTTGCTATGTCTGATGGGATTTTGGAAATGATTGGTAGTTTAATGATATCACTTGAGGGAAATGATATCGAATTAAACTCATTGTTTGTTTTATATGGTATTATTCCCATTAAAAGTCAACAAACTCACTGAACCTAATTGTATGGATTGGAAAAGAAACTTGGACATTGTCCTAACTGCAAAGGAGTACAAATATGTACTCCAAGTCAATTGACCTGCTGAACCAAATGATACTTCCACTACTGAGGAAAGGAAGCTCATTGGAAATGGATCAAGGCTATGAGATGACGCGGAGCAACATTATGACTTCATGTCAAAAGTGCTGCGACATCGGGATCATGCCATGACCATTACCTATGATATGATGCTTAACCTCAAGAAGTTTTGGTTATCAGGACAGGACAGCCGGGCAAAGTGAAATGAGGCAACTCATAACGGCCATCATGTCGGAAAGAACGCCCGTAAGGGATCACGTTCTTAGAATGATGGGCTATCGTAATGAGATAGAGGTTCTGGGAGAAATTATCAAAGGGGTAACCCAAATTGATTTTGTGCTCCAGTCTCTGCCGAGAAGTTTTGAGCAGTTCCGCCTAAACTAAAATATGAATAAGGGGTCTTATTCATTGACGGAGCTCCTGATTGAACTTCAAGCGGCTGAGAGAATCTTTGAGGGTCCTCAAAGCACTTATGGCTGAGAGATTGACTCTTCCTAGGCTTTCGGGCAGCAAAAGGAAGAAGAAAATACGGAAACCCAGTGGGCCTAATATATCTGGACCACGGAATGGGACAAGCAAGCCCAAGGGGCAAGTGCTTCCGTTGTAAGCAGTTTGGATACTGGAAGTTTTAATTTTCCTCTCAAAGCAACTAGAATTTAACTTCTCTTTAGTCACCGAAACATGCTTAGTGGTGTTATCTACCAGTACCTGGTGTGTGGATACGGAAACCACTAATCATGTCTGCACTTAAATGCAGGGGTTCCAGGAAACCCGGAGACTTAGATAGGAAGAAGTAATAACCTACATGGGCAATACTGTTAAGGTAACAGCCGTTGCAGTGTGAGATGTTAAATGGTTTTAACGGTAGGATTTTAGTTCTAATAAATTGTCTTTATGTGCCGGCATTTAGAAAGAAATTTCATTTCGGATTTCTAAATTGGCTTAGAATAGATATTCTGTTTCTTCTGATAGTTTCAGACTTGTCGGAGTAGGAAACGGGGATATTATCTATTCTGGTACATTGATAGACAATTTAATACTAAATCTGTGTTCTTCCACGATGCAATAGACCGGAACTAATAACACATTGTCGAACCCCAATAAGAGTAAAGATCCTTCTAGGATGAATCAAATGTACTTATGGAATCTTAGGCTAGATCATTTTAACTTGAGTACGATTCAAAGGGTGAAAGCTGATAGACTACTCAGCTAGGTTGAAGGAAAGGACTTTTCCAACCTTAGAATCATACTTGGAAGTTTTAATGACCAAGCAACCCTTTACGGTTAAAGGGAAAAGATCCAAGAAAGTACTAGAGTTGATTCGCTCTGATATATGCAGACCTCTTTGAGGAGTAAGGCATGCTTATCAGAAAATGGGATTAACTCCCAACAGACTACACCATTTATGCCTCGGCAAAATAATGTGTTGTAAAGAAGGAATAGGACTCTTATAGATATGGGAAAGTAAACAATAAGTTATTCGGAGTTACCTAATTCGTTTTTGGGATATGGCTTGGAAACAGCGGCGTTTATCCTGAACTTGATTCTTTTGGAAACTTGTACAGATATTCGGCTGTTTATAAGATACCCTAAGAAAATGAATTGAGATATGTAATATAGTCCAAAGGACCAGATGTTCGTTGATTGAATCAACGATTCGGTTCTTAGACATGGACTATATGTATATGCAATATCGCAAGCCCAAGAGTAGAGTAATACTTAAATGTGCTTAGAGGGACTGATTAAGACTTAGAACCAGCCTAACTGAGTAGTTCACTACTATAATCTTTAGTCACTAAAGATACACCGGAGCGTTGTCGTAGTGGGAGGGTTGTTAGACAACCCAACAGGTTCATGTTTATAGGTGAGTCTTCGGACTTGTTACCTGGAGAACATGAAGCCGAACCCTGGATCTATGACGAGACGCTGAAAGATCAAGATGCTCAGTCTTGGCAAAAGTCGATCAGGATTCTTTTGTCTTCACATGGAAGATGGAAGTCAAGACAGATTTTCTAAATCGAAGTCTTGACGGGGCCATCTGTGTGGGACAGCCACAGAGATTCATCGAAAAGAGCCAAGAGCATTCGGTAAGCAAGCTTAATCAATCTTAGGATTGAAGGAAGCTTCAAGATCTTGGACACATGCGGACCTATGAGAAAATCCATTTCATGGATTCATTTAAGGCATGTTTAGGTCATGTGTGTAATAAAGAAGTGACGGAAAAGATGTGGTGTTTTCTCATTCTTTATGTAGACGACATCTTTCTGAATGGGCAACAATATGAAAGATGTTATCGGACATTAAGGGATGGTTGTCCGAGTAATTCAATGTAAGAGACTTAGGAGAAGTCGGGAATGTTCTTGGGATCAAAGTTATAAATGATCGCCAGAAAAGAACATAGAACTTATCTCGAGTCTCATACTTAAATACAATTCTTACTCGTTACAGCATACATAATTCCAAGAAAGGTCTTCACCTTTTAGATGTGGAATTCATCTATCTAAGGTTTTGTGTCCGACACAATAAAGGAGATAGATGAAGAGTAAGCAGTTCCCTGCACCTTAATGGTGGGAAGCTTAATGTATGTAATGCTATGCACGAGACTGATATCTGCTATGCCGTGGGCATGGTGGTGAGATATCATAGTAATCCTAGAAAGGATCACTCGACTGATGTAAAGAACATGTTTAGGCTCCTGCAGAGGACCAGGAATTATGTTCTGAGTTACAAAGCAGTCAAGTTGTTTCCTTTGGATTACATAAAATTGAATTTCCAATCAAACAGGGACAGTTGAAAGTCGAAGTCAGGCTATGTGTTCTCACTGTTAAGTGGAGCAGTCACATGGAAGAATGTAAAGCAGCAATGCATTACGGACTCTACCATGGAAACTGAAAGGATAACGGCCTCTGAGGCAGTTAAAAGGTCAGTGTGGCTCCAGAACTTCCTAAGGGACTTAGATGTGGTTTCTAGTTTACCCAAAGCTATTTTGAATAGCGGTATTGGCAAACTTGAAATGCCACGAGTCCACAGTGGGAGATAACACGTAGAGCGCAAGTACCACCTGATTCGAGAGATCGTCTAGTAAGACGATGCAGTTGTCACCTAGATAGCATCAAGAGGATTGCCTCCTAAACCCGTTCACAGAGGCATTTCCAGCGAAAGCAATGGGTAGGCGTGATGAGGTTATGGGAATCTGATGTTTGGGAGAGGGCGACTAGACTTTTAGTATAAGTGGGAGATTGATGGAGTTGTATTCTAAATGTCTAGTTTAGTGCAAATACGGAACTCCTTATCTATACCTTAAATCAAGATATGACTCAAGCATGATTGCATTTAATGCAATAGTCCTTGATGTATACGTTGTAGACAGTATGGCGTGAGGAGACACGCGGAAGATCATACTGTCGGTTACTCGTATACTATCGAACAGTAGCTCACGACTTAGATGGACAGGGACAATCCATCGGTACGTCGTAGTGTGACTGGTAGATAGTCGGTCTTGACTATCATGTTACACTCGTACACTTGGTGTATTGAGCAGGACCACGGGAGGGCGTTCGATTTATACTAATCGATGTAATCGAACTAGACCTCAGATATTACGGATATGTGAGTTCTTAATCCCTATATAATTATAGGTGCGTGTGTCCAATGCTCGGTTCTTTGATGTGCCAATGAGTGAGATTAATTGATTAGTCAATATTCTCGGTAGATTGGGAATCGGAATTGTACACACGGCATGCTATAGATTATAGACAGGAAACCGTGTCCCATTTATTGGGTTGATGATGTCCCCGAGATGAGCTCATAAAGTTTATCATGTAAACCCTGCAGGTGGATTCGTTCCACATGATAATAAGGATGAGTGGTACTAGTCTCGGATAATAAGAAATGAATTAATTTAATTATTAGTAATTAATTAATTCATGGACATGCGATATCTTAAACACGGGGAAAATCATATATGTAATACGGCGGGAAAATTATTGACGGAATAATTTGAATTAATTAATTGGGAAATCATTTATAATTTTATAGTGGAATTAATTATAAATAAAATTGTGGAATTTAATTAAGGTTTTCTTTTTGGGACACCAAGTTAATTAAATTGCAATTTAAGCCTAATTAATTAATTGCCTATGGGTCCCTAGTGTGGCCTATATAAAACCCTCGTCTCTCTTCTCTAAACCTACAGAACGCCGCTATAATTAATTCTGTGGAGAAATTATTTTGTTAGCGCAATTATTCTCTTCTCCGCTTAATTAATTTAGATTAGCGCAGTGTTTTTCTTTTCTGTAGAAATTAATTTGCTAGCGCAAATATATTTCTGGATACAGAATAGTTTTTCTTTTCTGTAGAAATTAATTTGCTAGCGCAAATATATTTCTGGATACAGAATAGTTTTTCTTTTCTGTAGAAATTAATTTGCTAGCGCAAATATATTTCTGGAGACAGAATAATAAAAACGTGAAAAAGGAGGGTTTGAGAGAGAAGAAGAAGAGAAACTCCAAGCGGTTCGATGCCCACACATCGGCTGGAGCAAGAGGGCTAGGATACACGCTAGAAGACTCGAGGTATCTGTCAATTCGGCTTCTCCGAATCACGCGACAAAGGTATATGAAATCGAAACCCTATTTCCGCAATCATTCGATTTCTTTCTCGTTAAAAATACATCGGACGAACGATCGGGTTCCGGGAGTCGTGGTACGTGTTCCTCGACTACTGGGGGTTCAAGGACCTTCGGATCGGTAGTCGGAAGTAGAAAAACGGACCGGAAACGAGCCCGGAACAGCAGAACGCGCTGCTGTTCGCGGATGAACAGCGCCCGCTGAAAGGCAAACGGCGACCGCCGTTTTAGGCCTAAACAGCGCCCGCTGTTTTGTGGGCAGCGCCCGCTGCCTGAGACAGAGCAGCGGTCTTGTCACGCGGTTGTCCTCCGGGGCAATGGCTGGGCGTGATTTGGCACACGGGCTGTTACGTGAACGGAGCAGCGCTTCCGGAGGTCGACTGGGAGTGTTCGGATGTTCGAGTGATCGAACGAACACATCCCGGGTAGTCGATTTCCAACATCATCTTAAGAACGTGCTCCCCTACGGGCGTTCCTTCAGACTGAGTAGTTGTCATGAGGACTCTCATGGCTTCTTGCCTTGCCGCACGATCTTGCTCCCCAAACATCTCCTTGAGGTTAAACATCATATCATAGGCAGTGTCCATCGACTCATGTTGGGTTTGGAGTACATTTGACATAGAAGCCAAAATATAACACCTAGCCATTTCATCAGCCTTTTTCCACTTTCGATATGTCAGTTTTTCCTCATCAGTTGAGGCAGCCGTGGGCTCAGCAGGGCACACTTCATGGAGTTCAAACTTGTACTCCTCCGAAGTCAGGACAATGTCTAAATTTATCTTCCAATCAATATAGTTGGGGCCAGTGAGCTTATGCTCCTTGAGTATCATAGAAAGTGGGTTCATAGCTATTCTCCAAACCTATAAGCACATTTAAACAAACAATTAATTTAATATCCGATATTATCTCCCTCTAATAATATCATTAAATCACTAATCACATCTAAAATCCTATCAGATAAGGCAAGCCACGTTCGTGTGGACGTTTACCCACCCAAATGATTTAGCAATTAGATTTGCTTCGGTCGTACATCATTACAGCGTTACTTCGTTGGGAAGAATACTATAAAGCGTACCTAAGTGTAAACCATTACTCAGTACTAAGGTGAATCATTTGGAATTGCTACGTCACCGCAAGCCACGTTAGTGTGGACGTTTACGATAACTCACAATCCTTCACAATTCCCTATAACTGTCTACATCAACTATTTCCAAAAATCCCATTCAGCATAGCAAGCCACGTTCGTGTGGACGTTTACTACACCAAAAGACTTTTATAGTTGACTCCCAATTACTTGAAGCATTCAATCTTGTAAATCAAGACGCGGAGAATCATAAGTGAAACTCGAAGTTTCTAACCAGTGACTCACCATGCGAACAACCCTATCTCTCATTAGATGAGGGAGCCGAGCAGACAAACGATCCATCTTTAAAAGAATGGTACGAATATCTCTAATTTGTGTCATCCACATGACCAAGTGGCTTTGGCTCCATTCCACTCCCCGGGGTGAGAATGAGTCGACTTGAAGTCAGTTTCAGAAAGACAAATTAGGCATTGTTTGATAAACTTAATCAATGTCTCTTGTAAAAGGAATTACAAGAATTCTCCTTCAATGACACATCTATACGAACTTCAAAAGTCCATAAGAGTCACCAAGAGAACAGTAATGGAGACCATGGGAATGTTTCCATCCCCTCTCCCACTTAGCTTTTTATAACAAAGGGATACGCTATCTAATGCATAATTAAACACATAAGCATGCATACAAGCAATAAAGCACATAGCACATAGTCAAAATAATGCTAGAAAAATTATTTTCCGACTATCATGGCTTTATTCCATCTCCGTATGCGTCTTCTAATCTTCAGTCTTCGTTCTTGAATGCTCCATGTGACGAGAATATTAATCCCAATATTTAAATCTATTTATTTTTAATAAATCCAAAAGATACTTAATTCGAAAATTAAGTCAATCGAATAAATCAAAAATAAAATTAAATATTATTAATATTTTTATTTATTTATTTTCCTATCTAATTCTATTAAATCTCTAGAATAATCTATCCAAGTCAAACTTGGAATATTCTAGAAGATTTCTATAATAGAATAAGGAAATAAAATAAATTAGGACTCTTCTACTTTCCAAGATTAATTAATTTCCATTACTATGAAAATTCCCATAAAATAAGAATAATCACTTAGGAAATAAATCAATCCTAAATTAACTTTTATTCCTTTCCAATTCTATTAAATCTCTAGGATCCTATTCCAAGTAGAACTCGGAATACTCTAGAAGACTTCCATAATAGAATAAGGAATAAAATTAATTCCAATTAATTCTTTTCCTAATCCATGAGAATTCCCAAAAATAGGAAAACTCAATTAGGAAAACCGAATCAATTTAGGAAAGCGAATCTAGGAAGGAGTAGGAGTAGCACAGGTTGGGGATCCCCGCACCACCCCCACCGTCGACCACCACCATCGCCGGGCACCACCGCCGCCGCCCCCTAGCCACGCGCCACCACCACCGGTGGCCGGCGTGGCCGGAAACCCTAGCGGGCAGCCCCTTGGCATGGGGTCGATCGATCCTCATGGGGATCGATCATGGGGATGATCGACCCCCCCGGTTTTTCGTCCTCTTCGTCTTCTTCGTCACACGAGTTCTCCGGCGGTCGTCTCGGCATCGATCCAACGTAAATAAATTACAAGAAATAAATTTACAATTCCGGTATCGATTCTATACATGAAATCGACCCTATACACTTTCCGGAAAACATAGAACAATAATAATAAATCTAAATTCGGTCAACCCCCGAATTTTTACTATTACAAGCATTCATCCACACAAAACGAATCTCGACATGTCCGAGAGTTTAATAAACGAACAATCATGGTAAATTAAATAGCAATTAATTAAACGAATAATTAACAATTAATTAAACCATGATAGTCGGAATCCCTGCAAGGTAGAACACAATTGAACACATACATGAACACGAAACCAAACGCTCTGATACCAATTGCTGGAAATCGATATCCCAGGCTATTAAAATTTGCGAAAAATAATAACCCGACCGAAATCCTCGATCGCCGGAGATCTGACCACGAACCACCGTACGAGCCGGAGCTCAACCGAGCACCACCACGGTCCGCCCGTGGTGCCCAGCCGAGCCCCCGCACGGGGCTCGCGATCATCTCGCGGATGATCGCTGGGATGCCTCACGGCATCCCCGGGGCTGCTCGTAGCAGCCCCCCGCGATCGAGCTCACGGGCTCGATCGCCCCTCGGCTCCAGCCGAGGGCTCCCTTGCGACGCGCCGCCGACGAGGTGGCCGGGGGGATCCGCCGCGGCGCCAGCCCGCGGCATCCCCGGCGATCGACCGAAGTCGATCGCATGCCCCGGCTTCCAGCCGGGGCTTCCCCTTGTCGCGCGTCGCGGCGGTCCGAACCCTAGGGTTCGACCGCCACCTTCGATCCTCGCCGGGGATCTCGAATCCCCGTCCCCGAGGTTCGTCGTTTTCCCGGATCGTGCGTTCATGTATGTATCACAATTTAATTCACATAAATTCACACGAAGGAGTTTATGATCATACCTTTGATTCGTTGTGCGGAGAAACGAAATCAAGTTGAAGACCTTTTGGATCTTCCCACGTATTCCTTGCACTCCGTTCGAACGTCGGGTGGGCGACGATCTATCGAACTCCTATGGATCTCCTTCAACTCTCTAGAATATCAAGTATGATAATCTTGTCTTATGATTTATGAAGGCCATGTAGTGCTTTTATAGGCTACGTAGGGGATCTAAAGGAGGTGGAATATTGGGCTTCCAATATTGAAGATTAAATTGAGCCCACTGCCCAAGTCCATTAATCCTTATCAATATTAATTAATTTATTTTCCACTATATAAATTAATTGCACTCCCAATATTAAACCATATTATATCAAATAATATTTCTCCGGTAGTATTATTTATTCCGTGTATTTAAGATTTAAATATCCATGAATAAAATTAATTTATTGCTAATTAATTTATTCATCTCTTTAATCCGAGACTAGTACCATTCAACCTTAATTATTGTGCGGAACGAATCCACTCATGAGGTTTACACAATAATTCCTTATGAACTCATCTCGGGGATATTATCAACCCTTCCGGGATACACTGTCCGGTCAATTATTCACGGCATGCCATATATGAAATACAGTGACCCAACTTAACCGGTAATTAACCCAATAATTAAATCGGTTAATTCCTTTGGTAAATCAAAGTCACTTATATTAAATATACACACCCGCAATAATATCGGGGATTAAGAATAAAATACACTGAGACTCGAATCGATTATCGCCGGCAATCCTAATCGATGAATCTCAACGATCCGCTCAATACACCAAGTGTACAAGTGTGATAAAATAATTAAGACAAATTATTTTCTCTCTCACACAACGACTATACCGATGGATTGGTCCGGGTCCATCTAGGTCGTGAGCCACTGTTTGATTAAATACGAGTAACCGATAGTATGATCTTCTGTGTGGGCCCGACACACCATACTAACTACAACGTATAAAATCTAGGACTATGATTTGCATATATTTAATTAATAATAATTAAAAGCAAACAATTGTTTATTAATTAAATAGATTAAATGCTATGACCGGGAGTTTACCGTTACTTAAATCTAGACATTAAGTACACAACTCCAACAGGGTTGTCTAACAACCCTCCCACTACGACGACGCTCCGGTGTGTCTTTAGTGACTAAAAATTACAGTAGTGAACTACTCAGTTAGGCTGGTTCTAAGTCTTGATCAGTCCCTCTAAGCACATTAAGTATTACCCTACTCTTGGGCTTGTGATATTGCATACATATATAGTCCATGTCTAAGAACCGAACATTGATGCAATTAATGAACATTTGGTCCTTTGGACTATATAACATATCTCAATTCGTTTTCTTAGGGTATCCTATAAACAGCCGAATATCTGTACGAGTTTCCAAAGGAATCAAGTTCAGGATAAACGCCGCTGTTTCCAAGCCATATCCCAAAAACGAATTAGGTAACTCCGAACAAATCATTGTCTACTTTCCCATATCTATAAGAGTCCTATTCCTTCTTTACAACACATTATTTTGCCGAGGCATAAATGGTGTAGTCTGTCGGGAGTTAATCCCATTTTCTGATAAGTATGCCTTACTCCTCTAAGAGGTCTGCATATATCAGAGCTAATCAACTCTAGTACTTTCTTGGATCTTTTCCCTTTAACCGTAAAGGGTTGCTCGGTCATTAAAACTTCCAAGTATGATTCGAAGGTTGGAAGGTCCTTTCCTTCAACCTAGCCGAGTGGTCCATCAGCTTTCATCCTTTGAATCGTACTCAAGTTAAAATGATTTAGCCTAAGATTCCATAAGTACATTTGATTCATCCTAGAAGGATCTTTACTCTTATTGGGGTTCGACAATGTGTTATTAGCTCCGGTCTGTTGCATCGTGAAAGAACACGGATTTAGTATTAAATTGTCTATCAATGTACCAGAATAGATAATATCCCCGTTTCCTACTCTGAAAAGTGTGAAACTATCAGAAGAAACGGAATATCCATTCTAAACCAATTTAGAAATTTGAAATGACATTTCTTTCTAAATGCCGGCACATAAAGACAATTTATTAGAACTAAAATCCTACGGTTTAAAACCATTTAACATCTCCCACTGCAACGGCTGTTACCTTAACATTATTGCCTATTGTAGGTTACTACATCTTCCTTTCTAAGTCTCCGGGTTTCCTGGAACCCCTGCATTTAAGTGCAGACATGTTTAGTGGTTCCCGTATCCACACACTAGGTACTGGTGGATAACACCACTGAGCATGTTTCGGTGACTAAGGAAGAGACAACTTCTTGTTGCTTGAGAGGACAATTAAAACTCCCAGTATCCAAACTGCTTACAACGGAAGCATTTGCCCCTTGGGCTTGCTTGTCCCATTCTGTGGTCCAGATATATTAGGCCCACTGGGTTTCCGTGTTTGCTTCTTCTTCCTTTTGCCGCCCGAAGGCCTAGGAAGAGCCAATTTCTCAGCCACCAGTGTTTTTAAGAGCCCTTAAGGATTCCCTCAGCCACTTGAAGTTCAACCAGGAGCTCCGCCAATAAATAAGACCTCTTATTCATATTTTAGTTCAGGCGGAACTGCTCAAAACTTCTCGGCAGAGACTGGAGCATAAAATCAACCTGGGTTACCCCATTGATAATTTCTCCCAGAATCTCTATCTCAATGTGATAGCCCATCATTCTAAGAACGTGATCCCTCACGGTCGTTCTTTCCGACATGATGGCCGTCATGAGTTGCTTCATTTTACTTTGCCCGGTTGTCCTGTCCTGAAAACCAAAAACTTCTTGAGGTTAAGCATCATATCATAGGTAATGGTCATGGCATGATCCCGATGTCGCAGCACATTTGACATGAAAACCAAAATGTTGCTCCGCGTCATCTCATAGCCTTGATCCATTTCCAATGAGCTTCCTTTCCTCAGTAGTGGAAGCTTCATTTGGCTCAGCAGGTCAATTGACTTGGAGTATATATGTGTACTCCTCTGCAGTTAGGACAATGTCCAAGTTTCTTCTCTTATCCATACAATCAGGTTCAGTGAGTTTGTTGACTTTAAATGGGAATAATACCATATAAAACAAACAATGAGTTTAATTCGATATCATTTCCCTCAAGTGATATCATTAAACTACCAATCATTTCCAAAATCCCACCAGACATAGCAAGCCACGTTCTTGTGGACGTTTACCAGTCCAAATGATTTTATGATTGGATTTCACTTCGGTCGTACATCATCATAGCAGTGACTCCGATGGGGAGGATACTATAAAGCGTACCTAAGTGTATACCATTTCTCAGTACTAAGTCTACCGCTCGGGAACTACATGTCCACCGCAAGCCACGTTCATGTGGACGTTTACGTTGACATGCGGTCCTCCACGACTTTCTATAACTGTCGAGCCTCAATTAATCCCGAAGTTCCGTTTCCATCTAGCAAGCCACGTTAGTGTGGACGTTTACTAAACAAACAACTTTATTAATTGAATCCTTCTTATTTAAATGTCATAGAGTCTCAATTAACCCAAAGTACCGTTTCCATTTAGCAAGCCACGATAGTGTGGACGTTTACTAAAACAAACAACTTTGTTAATAAACTCTTACATTTATTAAATTTCACAATTTTATTAATCAAAGCTTGATATCTCGTAAGTGAAACTCGAAGTTTCTAACCAGCGATCAATCATGCAATTGAGCCCTATCTCTCACTAGGTGAGGGAGCCAACCAGACAATCGATCTAGTCATCGAATGACTCGAAAGTCTCTAATCTGTGTCATCGACATAACCAAGCGCTTTGGCTCCATTCCACTCCCCGGGGTGAGAATGAGTCGAGTTGAAATTAGTCTTTGAATGACAGATTAGGCATTGCTTTTGAGAAATATAATTGTTCAATTTTATAAGTGGATTTTAAATTCGAATTTTGATCCAGTGATATCCGTGTGTCGACTTTATCCGATAGGGAGGATGACACTAAAGCCAACTCGTAAGTGACACACATCACTTATCAAAACAGAGAATGGAGACCACGGGATTGTTTCCAATCCCTCTCCCACTTAGTATTTTACGAAAAAGGGATAACATGCATAAAATGAATAAAGCATAATAACAAGCACGTAAACACACAGAAAGCATTTAACGTGGCCCCGATTATTATGGCCTTTAAATATCTTCCATGCACGTCTTCTCGGATCTTCGTCTCGTTGCTCGTCTCGGTCTCGATCCACCACCGACTCGTCTAAGTGCCAAGAGACGAACCCCTCCCACTGGAGTATCATCCCAGGCCTCGACGAGCGACCCGTGGTGTCCGTCGAACCCCCGCGCCGCTGCTGCCAAGTATCCAGCGAAACGGCGACCGCCGTTTAAGAAACGGCGACCGTCGTTTGCCCTTCAGCAGCTCGCGGGTTCGACTTCTCGACCCTCATTCATCCGGCCTCCGATCTTCTCTCGATCCACCAAGTAGCAGTAACATTACAAAGGTAAAACATACTACTTCCGGCATCGATCCTATACAGGTTGATCGATCCTATACATCCGGATAAAACGAAAAACGAAATAGAAAAACCTAAACGACTCAACCCGTAGTTTTAACTATTACATTCAAGCAACGATTTAAAAACAAAAATCTCGACAATCCCGAGAGTTTAACAAACCACAAAACATACAGCACAATCACATGGCCATAATAATCGGGTTCGAACCTGCAAAACAAATCTCGCAAAAACACAACGAATCGACAAAACCGGCTCTGATACCAATTGTTGGAAATCGACTACCCGGGATGCGTTCGTTCGATCACTCGAACATCCGAACGCTCCCAGTCGACCCCCAGGTCCGTTACTCCGTTCACGTGCCAGCTCGTGTCCCGATTCACGCCCAGCCATTGCCCCGAAGGACAACCGCGCGAACCGGAGCTGGCTGCCCGAAAAACAGCGAAACGGCGGTCGCCGTTTCTAAAACGGCGGTCGTCGTTTGTCCTTCTGCAGGCGCGAACAGCAGCGCAACCTGCTGTTCCGGGCTCGTTTCCGGGTCGTTTTTCCTCATCCGACTACCGATCCGGAGGTCCTAGAACCCCCAGTAATCGAGGAATACGATCCACGAGATCCGGAACCCGATCTTACATCCGATGTATTTTCAACGAGAAAGAAATCGAATAATAGCGGAAATAAGGTTTCGATTTCTTATACCTTTGATGCGTGATTCGGAGAAGCCGAATAGGCGAACACCCTGAGATCTTCTAGTGTGTATCCTAGCCCTCGACGCCGGACGTTGTGTGGGCAACGATCCACCGGAGTCTACTCTTCTTCTTCTCTCTCAAACCCACGGTGAATAATATTCTCTGTCTCTCAGAAATATATTTGCGCAAGCAAATTAATTTCTACAGAAAAATTTCTGTCTCAGAAATATAATTGCGCTAGCAAATAATTTCTACAGAAAAAATTATATCAGCGCTAATCTAAATTAATTAAGCAGAGAAGAAAATAACTGGGCTAACAATTTATTTTTCTCCGCAGAATTAATTATAGCGGCGAAACTTAGGTTAGGAGAAGAGAGATTGAGGGGTTTATATAGGCCACACTAGGGACCTTAGGCAATTAATTAATTAGGCTAAATTGTAATTTAATTAAACTGGTGTCCTTAAAAAGAAAACCTTTAATTAAATCCAATTTTAATTATAATTAATTCCACTATAAAATTATAATTGAATTCCCAATTAATTAATCTATATTATTTTACCAATAATATTTCCGCCGAAATTACATATATGATTTTCCCCGTGTTTAAGATATCGCATGTCCATGAATTAATTAATTACTAATAATTAAATTAATTCATTTCTTATTATCCGAGACTAGTACCACTCATCCTTATTATCATGTGGAACGAATCCACCTGCAGGGTTTACATGATAAACTTTATGAGCTCATCTCGGGGACATCATCAACCCAATAAATGGGACACGGTTTCCTGTCTATAATCTATAGCATGTCGTGTGTACAATTCCGATTCCCAATATACCGAGGATCTCGACTAATCAATTAGTCTCACTCATTGGTACATTAAAGAATCGAGCATTGGACACACGCACCTATAATTATATAGGGATTAGGAACTCATATATCCGTAATATCTGAGGTCTAGTTCGATTACTCTGATTAGTATAAATCGAACGCCCTCCCGTGGTCCTGCTCAATACACCAAGTGTACGAGTGTAACATGATAGTCAAGACCGACTATCTACCAGTCACACTACGACGTACCGATGGATTGTCCCTGTCCATCTAAGTCGTGAGCTACTGTTCGATAGTATACGAGTAACCGACAGTATGATCTTCCGCGTGTCTCCTCACGCCATACTGTCTACAACGTATACATCAAGGACTATTGCATTAAATGCAATCATGCTTGAATCATATCTCGAATTAAGGTATAGATAAGGAGTTCCGTATTTGCACTAAACTAGACATTAGAATACAACTCCATCAAACCCCTGTAATCCCGGTGAGGGGCATGCATGCACCCGCCGGGGAAAATCCAGACAAGGGCCCCGAGCGAACTGGCCGTGTTCCCCGGGGGAACCGCAGAATGCGTCGGGCCTTAGATCTAAACAAAAGAGCTGAGTCAGTAGCTACTTCTACAGATCCTCATCGTCAGGTAAGTAGAAGTGACGTGCACGGGCATCGTGCGAACTTCTCACCAGGGAGGGCCCACAGAGCCCCCGGTACTGATCCTGAGTTAGCCGATTTGAGGCAGAAATACTCTGAGTTGGAAAGGCGATTGAACGAAAATCAGATTCTCGCTGCCCCGACAAGTCTTCATAACGATCCCTTGCCCCCCGAGGTTGAACAAGCTCCCATGCAACCGGAAATTCAGCCCATGCAAACCACTTTGTATAGCGGCAAAACTGATCCAGAAGTGCATTTGAGCAGGTTCAAGACATATATGTCCGGCCGGGGAGCCACTGATGCTACTCGGTGCAAACTATTCCCACTCACCCTGGGCGATATTCCCCACCAATGGTACGTCAGCTTACCCATGCATTCTATCAAATGTTTTGACGACTTGGTGCAGAGGTTCGTGTCGTACTTTGCATCCAAAGCTTCCCATATGGAATATAGTCAGAAACTGCTGGGAGTCAAACAGGGTGAGAATGAAACAGACGAGTCGTATGTTGATCGCGTCGAAGAACTCCTCATGGCGGGTGGCGAAGAGATTGGTGATAACCTCAAACTTCACACCGTACTGGCAGGTTTGAGAAGAAATTCTAAGTTGTTTAAATCTGCAATGTTGAATTATCCCCGATCGTATGAGGATTTTAGGAGGAAAGCTGGGGCCCAAGTGGCGTACCAGCGTCTTGTTGCTGGCGGGGGACACTCCCCCGAGCAAAAGAAAAAACCTCCTTTTTCCTCCGATCGAAGACCGAATTACATTGGCAAAAAACCAGGGCCTAGGCCACATGATCCACGAATGGATGAAGTCCGTGATTTGGAAAGAAAACTTACCGTTCAGACTGGTCATACACCAGCAGATATTCTGAACATTATGGTCGTACAAAAATCTGATCTGTTGGAGAAACCGCCACCAATCCTAACTTCCCCGGACAAGTTGGATCCCAACAAATGGTGTGCCTTTCATGAAAAGATTGGTCACAACACCAGCCAGTGCAGACAACTGGTAAAACTGTTGTGGAAACTTTTTCAGGATGGGAAGCTGTGGCAATTCTTGCCCAGGCCAGGTGCAGGGGGAAATCCGCAGGGGCCTCCTCCCCGGGAAGTACCCGCACTGGTCCCACCGCCGCCTCCTCTAGCTCAAGATCCACCAAGAGTGGGCCAGATCATGATGATCGGCGGTTTGAGGCCAGTGAACGAGGAGAGCCGCCGCAAAAGGAAAAGAGACTTCCAGATGTGGGAAGTTTGGTATGAAACTGCCCCGTCAAAGGAAGCAACAATCAGTGAAACGGCGGTGATAACTTTCACCCCGGAAGATCGAGCCGAGACAAAGTTCCCGAAGGATGTGCCTTTAGTGATAAATGCAAGAATCCTCGGTCTGGACGTGTCTCGCACGATGGTGGACAATGGCGCGCATCTTAATGTCCTGTACAAAAAGACCCTGGATCTGATGGGGAAGCTAGCGTGCTATGTCAACCCGTGCGATATGGTGTTGAAAGGTTTTGGTGACGATGTAGTCATTCCCTATGGAGAAATCATCCTCCCGGTGGAAATGATGGATGCAAAGAACCCCGAAGTCGTGATGGTTAGGAATCTTAGATTTGTAATAGTAGATAAGGTTAGTGGCTATAATGCTTTGTTAGGCAGGCCCTTTCTGGACGCTTTTGAAGCAGTCGCCTCGTCCTATTACTACTGTATCAAGTTTCCAACACCCTCCGGTGCAGTTGGCACCGTCAGAGGGGACCTAGTAATGGCTAAGAAGACTTTGATGTATTTTCGCGATCTTGATAATACTAAAACCAAAGTAAACAATAACATTCCCCAAATCAATTTGGAGGAAAGCAAGATAAAACAAATCGATCACATTAAAAATGTCATTAAAATCCCCGAGGAAGGAATGAACTCTCCTCAGAAAAACTCGCACGGTGAAGTTATTCAGATTCCCTCGGTTGAAACAGATAATCCCCCCGAGGAAGAACCCAGTGTAGACTTAGCATCTACCGGGAAAAGGCAGCCCCAACCCAAAACAGACTTGGATGATTGGGGCTCACGGGGTGGATATCAATGCAAAAAAGCACCCGTTGTAGAGATGGTTGAAGCTCTGGACTCTATAATTGTAGATCCAGAGCAAACCGAAAAACAAATACTTGTGGGGTCTCATATGGAATCAACTACCCGAAGTGATATTATAAAGTTCCTAAAAGAAAATATTACCACTTTCTCATGGTCCAGTGCGGATTTAGGAAAGATAGACCCTAAACATGCCTGCCATCGATTGAAAATTGATCCATGCAAGAGACCAGTTGCGCAGAAGCGTAGGAAAATGGGCCCCGAGAAGTGCCAGGCACTCGCCGGGGAAGTAGATAAATTAATTGAAAACAAACTGGTCAGTAAAGCTTCGAGTGATGTTACTTGGCTTTCCAATGCGGTAATGGTGACAAAAACGATGGGGGCATGGCGCTTGTGTATAGATTTTACTGATCTAAACAATGCATGTCCGAAAGACCTTTTTCCCATGCCACACATCGAGCATGTGGTTGATAATTTGACAGGTCACGCGATATTCTCAACACTAGACGCTAAAGCCGGGTACCATCAAATCCCCATGTATCCAGATGATGTCGAACACACGGCGTTCTACTCAGAAAAAGGGATCTATTGCTGGGAGAGGATGCCTTTTGGCCTGAAGAATGCGGGGGCCACCTATCAAAGGTTGGTAAATTTAATGTTTTCTGACTTAATTGGTGTAACCATGGAAGTGTACATTGATGATATTATTGTGAAAAGTAAAAACGAATCAGATCACATCAAAGACCTCGAAGAAGTTTTCAAAATTCTGGGGCATTATAATATGAAATTAAACCCCAAGAAATGTAACTTCGGAATTAATAAAGGGATGATCCTGGGGCATGTGGTTAGCGAGAAAGGCATTGAGCCCAACCCTACCAAAGTCCAAGCTATCTTGGATATGCAAGAGCCCCGGGACGTAAAGGGCGTACAACGACTCACGGGTCGTCTAGCCGCCCTAAATAGATACATTTCTTGCCTGGGAGATAAAACTCGTCCATTCTTCGCTTCAATCAAAGGACAGGAATTTCACTGGAAAAAGGAAGCCCAACAAGCTTTTGTACGGATAAAGGAATATTTATCCAATCCAAAAGTAGTGGTGGCACCTAAACCAGGAGAAAAGCTGTATTTATACCTGGCCGCCTCAGAACATGCCATCAGTGCAGTCTTGACGAGAGCGGAAGGAATACAACACTTCCCGATTTATTTTGTGAGCCAAGTACTACATGAGGCAGAAATTAAATACACTCCACTGGAAAAATTAACATATGCTTTAATAGTGTCAATTAGAAAACTCCGGGCGTACTTATTCGAGCACCCCGTCGATGTTTTGACTACTATGCCTTTAAGGCAAGTATTGCACCGGTCAGATATCACCGGGAGACTCCTGCGTTGGGCGTTAGAAATTAGTCAGTATGACATAACTTTCGCCCCGAGGACAGCAATCAAAGCACAAGCCCTGGCAGATTTTATTGTGGAATTAACTTTCCCTGAGAAATCCCAGAATCAACCACGCGCCTGGCAGCTGTTCGTAGATGGATCATCTACCACCGCGTGCTCGGGGGCAGGTGTGGTATTACTCAGTCCCGATGGAGACTCAGTAACTCATGCGGTAATGTTTGAATTCCCCACATCTAACAATGAAGCAGAGTACGAAGCTCTCATTTCTGGGTTGGAATTAGCTATAGCCGTCGGGGCAAGAAAACTCCATGTGTTTATGGACTCTCAGCTAGTGGTAAACCATGTAAGTGGGGACTACGAAGCCAGAGGGGAACAAATGATAAAATACCTAAAATTGGTATGGGAACTTTGTGAGAAAATCCCTGAAGTTCTAATTGAACAAATCCCACGGGAACACAATTCACAAGCTGACGCCCTGTCAAAATTAGCATCAGCGGAGGGCTCAGCAGACTTCTCAAATATTGTGTTGACAAAATTAATGTCCCCGTCAGTAGAGCAAAGAGAAATACAAATGCAAATACTTACCGGGGCCGGAGAAGACTGGCGGATTCCCATTCAACGGTACATAGATACTGGGGAAGTACCAGCAGATAAAACCGAAGCAAAACAACTTCGCTCCCGAGCGGCAAAGTATACTTTAATAAATACACAACTTTACCGAAGAAGTTATTCCCTTCCACTACTAAAATGTGTGTCGAAGGAAGAAGGATTTAAAATCCTGGAAGAAATACATGATGGTGTGTGTGGAAACCATGCGGGGGGAAGATCCCTGGCACACAAAACCATGGGGCAAGGATTTTACTGGCCAAGCCTGAGAAAGGACGCAGTCGGGTATGCACGTAAATGTGTCAAATGCCAGACGAATGGGCCTAACATCCGTATTTCCCCAGAAGCCCTGAAATCCATTTACAGCCCGTGGCCATTTGCTCTGTGGGGTATCGATCTGATCGGACCACTGGCAACCGCACGGGGCGGAGTGAAATATGCGATTGTAGCAGTCGACTATTTTACTAAGTGGGTTGAAGCAGAACCATTGAACAAAATTGATCAACCACAGGTTATCAAGTTCATATGGAAAAACATTATATGTCGATTTGGTTTGCCCGAGTCAATCATTTCCGACAACGGAAAACAATTCGATGGGGCTGAGGTGGAAGAATTCTGTGAAAAATGGAAAATTAGAAGGCTATTCTCTACTCCTTACCACCCCCAGACGAATGGTCAGGTTGAAGCAGTGAATAAAATATTAAAACATACCATCAAATCAAAATTGGAAAGTCGCAAAGGAAAGTGGGCGGATGAACTTCCAGAGGTTCTGTGGTCATATCGTACCACAACTAGAAATGCCACTGGAGAAACCCCCTACTCTTTGGCTTTTAGAACAGAAGCAGTAATTCCAGCGGAAATAACGGTGTTATCACATCGGACCGCTCAGGAAATCTCCCCGGAGAATGAAATAACCATCCGGAAAGAGTTTATATTCTTGAAGAAAGAAGGTTAGCTTCTGATTCTCTAAATGCCATGAACAAACAAAGAATTGCAAAATTATTTAATTCAAAGGTAAAGGCGCGAGAATTCCAAGAAGGAGACTTGGTGCTGAAGAAAATCTTGGGAACGCACCAGGGAGCACTAGGGCCGAATTGGGAGGGACCGTTTAGAGTAAGCCACTGCCTCCAGAACGGAGCGTACGAGTTAGAGCTTCTCGACGGGACCAAGGATCAGTATCGGTGGAACGCGTTGCATCTAAAGAAATTTTATCATTAAAAGGTTAATTTTTGGCTTTTTGTAAAAGTATTATTTTTGTAAAACCTTTCTTACTACCTTTATAAATTTTCTCAGTATTTACCAAAAATACTTGTGTGGTTTTTAAAAGTTATATTTTATCTATAACAAGGAAAAATATTACCCTGGGAAAAGGAATAAATTTCCCGGTCAAAACAAAGAATATTGAGTATTCCTAAGGAATACTAAGGTTCGGTAAAGACCCAAAAAATCTGTAGATTATGGGGCCGAACACTTCTTTCTGCGTACGGATTCAACAGAGTAAAAGAAACTCAAGAATCGCGCGGGAGGAAGATATTGGTCCGAGGACAATCCTAAGAAGTATTCATAATGAACTAAACCTCAAAAGGGTATTCATGATGAACAAACCACAGGATCGGACAGTCTTTGTAAAAGGGGAGATGGAGGAGAAAAATGTTACTCAGAATCAGAGAATTCCAAGAGGTAACTAAATCCGAAAATCACTTTTGCAGGACAAAGAACTCACAAAGAGTCCCAACAAAGTTTTAAAATAAAACGTGGGTGTGAGCCAAGAGTTATCTGTTCACAAGAATTACGATTCACCAAACAAGCTAAAACTGACTTGTCAAGTGATAGATAATTGTGGTAAAAAGAAACCTAAACAAAACGGTGGAAGGGCCATGTGTAAGACCCGAAGGATAATATCCAAAAATAACTTACTAAGTTATTACACACCAGCAAAATATTAAAACTTGTCCCAGGCAAAAACTGCCTTTAAAATCCAAACAGAAATAGCAAATATTGTCTTATGGCCTCAGGCCCAAATCAGAAATAAAACTTAAAAACCTCTGAGCTTTTTACACTCAGAGTAGAGATCATCTTAGCAGACTCCTGAGTTGTTAAACTCAGGAGGTAGAATTACCATCACCAGGGGGGTCACCATAGGATCTTTTGGCTTGCCATCAGGCCCAACACCAAGCAGATCCAAACCCTCATCTTCAAAATCATCTTCATCAACAGGAGCATCATCAGCTAACTTTGCAGGTTCACCAGGCATAGAGAGGAGACTGTATGATGGCCACCATTTCATGTCAATCCCATGGACAACTTCCAGATCCATGAAAGGTTGAGGAACTCTGGAATCCAGAGTGCATCCCTCCATGTGGTCCTTGAGGAGTTTGAGTCCATACTCTTTGGCCACATCATTCTTCTCCTTTGCTGCAGACCTGATGAGATCAGCATATGCAGTTACATAAAGGAGGTCAGTCAATACCCTGGGATTGTGAGCAGGTGAGTCCAGTAGGGTTTCAAGCTCCACAACTCTTTCCATGGACTGTGCAAAATCATCCTGGACCTGTTTCAGTTCTTTGGTGACTTTGACCACCTCATCCTTTAGCTCTTTCTTTTCCCTGACAAAGCTGTCCTGGGCATCCTCAATCTGTTCTTCTTTTTCCTTGATGGTTTTCAAGGCTTCCTGCATCTCAAACTTCAACTTACCCACCTCTGCCCGTGCAGTGTCTGCAACCTTCTTCCACCTATCCCTGTCCCCTGCTGCGGCTATGTAGGCTGTGTTGAGCTCCTTTACTTGTGTTTCTTGACCAGTGCTGGTGATGCGAAGCTTGGTAACCTCAGCTCTGAGTTTCTCAGCCATAGTATGAGCACCAGAGATGGCAACTGCACTTTGACTGGCCAGTTTAAGGGCCAGGGAAAAGGCATGTTCCTCATGGTCCATCAGGTCATTGAGCTCTGAGGTCCAGCACCTCCCAACTGCATCAATTGAATCACCTACAGGATTGCCCAGGGTAGTGACAGGGTCAATGGGGCCTTTGCCAGAGAAGAAGGGAAGGAGCACAGATGGAAGTTTTTCCTGGGAAAACCTAGCCGAGAAATAAAATATAAAGATAAGATTGAGTATGTTGTAAAAAGAAGAAAGAGCATAAAATGAATAAAAACTTACTTGTCAGAGAGAACTTTTTCAACTCCAAAAACAGACTGGCTTATGTCAGCACGGGGAGGTGATTCAGTCACATCAATTATACCCCCATCAACTTTCTTCCTTTTCTTGTCTCCTTCGAGCTTGACTTGTAGAAGTGTGGATGACCCAGAGGGAGGCAAACCCTGACTGGGAACAGCATCAGTCATCACCACATCAGCAGGGGTAGAGGATTCTTTGTAGGAGTCCACCACCTCCATAATCCCCAGGGAATCTGTCTCGCCGCCCTGGGCGGAGACAGTTCGGGATCTGGTCCGGGAAGCCGGGGCACTTACTGCCCCACCCCGAGTCTTTACAGATCCTCGGCCACCTATGCTGGTTGAACTGGTTTTTGATTTACGGGCTTTCAAACAATCTGTTATCCGCCATATCTGGGGGTTTCACGTCGAACACTGTAGAGAAAAATGCTGCACCGAGAAAGTAAAAATATTACACCCAACAAAATTGATGATATTTCCCCGAGGGATATGTCCCCAGGAAATAAGACAAAATAAAAACTGTAGAAAATACAGAACTTTACCAAAACAAGGTTTGTCTTCAACGAACGGAGGACAGAACAAGCCTGCTGCGTCACGAATACTGTCGTCGTTGAGATACATTGAGTCCCTCTCGGTAGTGATGGAGTTATATTCTAAATGTCTAGTTTAGTGACAATGTGGAACTCCTTATCTGTGTTTTACATTATCTATTAATCAAACTGTCGGCATTTAATCTATCATGTACTTGAATGCAATAGTCCTAGATATATACGTTGTAGACAGTATGGCGTGAGGAGACACGCGGAAGATCATATTGTCGGTTACTCGTATACTATCGAACAGAAGCTCACGACTTAGATGGACAGGGAAAATCCATCGGTACGTCGTAGTGTGACTGGGTAATAGTTGGTCTTGACTATTATGTTACACTCGTACACTTGGTGTATTGAGCAGGACCACGGGAGGGCGTTCGATTTATACTAATCGACGTAATCGAACTAGACCTCAGAATTACGGATATACGAATTCCTAATCCCTATATAATTATAGGTGCGTATGTCCAATTCTCGGTTCTTTAACTTGCCAATGAGTGAGACTAATTGATTAGTCGAGATACTCGGTAAATTGGGAATCGGAATTGTACACACGGCATGCTATAGATTATAGACAGGAAACCGTGTCCCGTTTATCGGGTTGATGACGTCCCCGAGATGAGCTCATAAAGTTTATCATGTAAACCCTGCAGGTGGATTTGTTCCACATGATAATAAGGATGAGTGGTACTAGTCTCGGATTATAAGAAACAAATTAATTTAATTATTAGTAATTAAATAAATTCGTGGACGTTCGATATCTTAAACACGGGGAAAGTCGTATATGTAATTTCGGCGGAATTATTATTGTTGAAATAATATTAAATTTATTTCGGGAATTCAATTATAATTTTATAGTGGAATTAATTATAATTAAAATTCAATTTAATTAAAGGTTTTCTTTTAAGGACACCGGTTTAATTAAATTGCAATTTAGCCCGGGATTTATTTACCTAAGGGGTCCCTAGTGTAACTCTATAAATATCCCTACCTTGCCTATCCTAAACCTACATTCCGCAGCTTTTTATTTTTCTGAGAAAATTATTGCGCTAGCGCAATTAAGTTTTTCTCTGCAAAAATAATAGAGTGTAGCGCAAATATTTTTCTCTCATCAGAGAAAAGAAATATAGCGCTGGTAGAAAAGGAGAAGGCAGAGAAGGAGACCCAACGGATCGTTGCCCACACAACGGTTGGAGTCAAGGGAAGAGGCATACACTAGCAATCGCTAAGGTCTCAACAATCGACCGATAAGGTATGAGATCGGAACTTTTAATTCCGCGTTTTTTCGATCTCACTTTTCCTCGTTGATCATACTTTGAACGTAGATCGGGTTCCGGGGTCGTGGATCGTGTTCCTCGACTACTGGAGGTTCTAGGACCTCCGGATCGGTAGTCGGATGAGGAAAAACGACCCGGAAACGAGCCCGGAACAGCAACGTCGCGTTGCTGTTCGCGGAGAAACGGCGACCGCCGTTTTTCTGTTTTTCTGGCAGCCCGCTCGGTTCGCGCGGTTGTCCTTCGGGGCAATGGCTGGGCGTGAATCGGGGCACGGGCTGGAAAAGCGAACGAAGTAGCGACACCGGATGTCGACTGGGATCGTTCGGATGTTCGAGTGATCGAACGAACGCATCCCGGGTAGTCGATTTCCAACAATTGGTATCAGAGCCGGTTTATGCGTTCTTGTATTGTTTTGCGAGTTTTGTTTTGCAGGATAACCCGATTATTATGGTCATGTTGTATGTACTGTATTTTTTTGTGGTTTGTTAAACTCTCGGGGTTGTCGAGATCTTTGTTTTTTGAATCGTTGCTTGCTTGTAATAGTTAAAACGACGGGATGAGTCGTTTAGGTTTTCTATTTCGGTTTTTTCGTTTTTCGTTTATCCGGGTGTATAGGATCGATCATTCCTGTATAGGATCGATGCCGGAAGTAGTTAGCTTTACTATGTAATGTTGTTGCTGCTTGGTGGATCGAGACGAGATCGAAGGCCGGACGAACGAGGGTCGAGAAGTCGAACCCGCGGGCTGCTGAAGGGCAAACGGCGGTCGCCGTTTCGCTAGTTTCTTGGCAACAGCTCCGCGGGGGTTCGACGGACACCACGGATCACTCGTCGAGGCCTGGGATGATACTCCAGTGGGAGGGGTTCGTCTCTTGGCACTTAGACGAGTCGGTGGTGGATCGAGACCTAGACGAGCAACGAGACGAAGATCCGAGGAGACGTGCATCGAAGATTTTAAAGGCCATAATAATCGGGCCACGTTAAATGCTTTCTATGTGTTTACGTGTTTTATTATGCTTTAATTTCATATGCATGCTTGTTATCCCTTTTTTCGTAAAAACTAAGTGGGAGAGGGATTGGAAACAATCCCGCGGTCTCCATTCTCTGTTTTGATAGTGATGTGTGTCGCTTACGAGTTGGCTTTAGTGTCATCCTCCCTATCGGATAAAGTTGACACACGGATATCACTGGATCAAAATTCGAATTCAATTCCATTTATAGAATTGAACACTTAAGTTTTTCAAAACAATGCCTAATCTGTCTTTCAAAGACTAATTTCAACTCGACTCATTCTCACCCCGGGGAGTGGAATGGAGCCAAAGCGCTTGGTTATGTCGATGACACAGATTAGAGACATTCGAGTCATTTGATGACTAGATCGATTGTCTGGTTGGCTCCCTCACTTTGTGAGAGATAGGGCTCAATTGCATGATTGATCGCTGGTTAGAAACTTCGAGTTTCACTTACGAGATATCAAGTTTTGATTAACGAAATTGTGAAATTTATTAAATGGAATTCAATTAACAAAGTTGTTTGTTTAGTAAACGTCCACACTATCGTGGCTTACTAGACGGAAACGGAACTTTGGGTTAATTGAGGTTCGACAGTTATAGGAAATCGTAAAGGGACCGCATGTCAACGTAAACGTCCACACTAACGTGGCTTGCGGTGGGCGTGTAGTTTCCGAGCGGTTAACTTAGTACTGAGAAATGGTATACACTTAGGTACGCTTTACAGTATCCTCCCCATCGGAGTCACTGCTGTAATGATGTACGACCGAAGTAAAAGTCCAGTTATAAAATCGTTTGGACTAGTATACGTCCACATGAACGTGGCATGCTAGTCTGATGGGATTTTAGGATTGATTGGTAAATTTAATGATATTAATTAAGGGATTTAATATCGAATTAAATTTGACAATTTGATTTGTCTCTTTTATAGATATGGCACTCAACCCGCTGTCCATTATACTAAAAGAAAACAAACTCACTGGTCCAAACTATGTTGATTGGAAACGAAACTTGGACATTGTCCTAACTGCTGAGGAGTACAAATATGTACTCCATGAGGTTTGTCCTGATGAACCTATTGATACCTCCACTCCTGAGGAAAAGGAAGATCATCGGAAGTGGGTCAAGGCTGATCAGATGGCGCGGTGCTACATTTTGGCTTCTATGTCAAATGTGCTGCAACATCAGCATGAGGCCATGACCTCTGCCTATGATATGATGCTTAACCTCAAGGAGATGTTTGGTAGTCAGGATAGGGCAGCCAGGCAAGATGCTATGAGAAAACTCATGACGGCCACTATGTCCGAAGGAACGCCCGTGAGGGATCACGTTCTTAGGATGATAGGCTATCTGAATGAGATAGAGATTATGGGAGGAGCTATCGATGGGGAAACCCAGATCGATATAGTGCTCCAGTCTTTGCCTAGGAGTTTTGAGCAGTTCCGCCTGAACTATAACATGAATAAGAGGTTATATTCGTTGGCGGAACTCCTGACTGAACTCCAGGCGGCAGAGGGAATCTTTAAGAAATCTCAGGCACTTGTGGCTGTGAAACTTCCTGGCCCTCCGGGGACTAAGAGGAAGAAGAAGCAAGGACGGAAACCCAGTGGACCCAGAAATGGTGGACCACAGAATGGAGTGAACAAGCCCAAGGGCAAGTGTTTCCGTTGCAAGCAGTCTGGACATTGGAAGTCTAATTGTCCTCTCAGACAAGGAGGTATGAACTTTTCCTTAGTCACTGAAACATGTTTAGCGGTGTTATCCACCGGTACCTGGTGTGTGGATACGGGAGCCACTGATCATGTCTGCAATTCTTTGCAGGGGTTCCAGGAAACCCGGCGGCTTAGAGAGGGAGAGATCACTATCTACATGGGCAACGCTACGAAAGTGGCGGCGGTTGCAGTGGGAGATATTTATTTATCTTTTAATAATAAAGTTTTGGTATTGAATAATTGTCTTTATGTACCGAATTTTAGAAAGAACCTTGTTTCGGTTTCTAAATTGGTTTTGAATGGATATTCAGTTTCTTTTGATAATTCTGTTATTGTCAAGAAGAATGGTGATTATATCTGTTCTGGTACATTGATAGGCAACTTATATATACTGAATCCCACTATGCAAAGTGTAGAGTCATATAACACATCTAGTACCAATAAGAGAACGGAGCCTTCTAGGATGAATCAAAAGTACTTATGGCATCTTAGGCTAGGTCATATTAACTTGGGCAGAATTCAAAGGTTGATAACTGATGGAATACTCAGTGGTGTGAAAGATGAGGACTTTCCGACCTGTGAATCATGCCTGGAAGGAAAAATGACCAAGCGACCTTTTAGTGATAAAGGGTATAGATCCAAGGAAGTACTGGAATTGATTCACTCTGATTTGTGCGGGCCTTTATCTGTCCAAGCGAGAGGAGGTTACGAATATTTCGCAACCTTCACTGATGATTACTCAAGGTATGGTTTTATATACCTGATGCGCCGCAAGAGCGAGTGCTTTGACAAGTTCAAGAAGTACAAAGCTCTTGTGGAGAACCTTCATGGTAAAACCATAAAGACTCTACGATCTGATCGTGGAGGAGAGTACCTCTCGGGAGAGTTTAAGGCGTACTTATTAGAGAATGGGATTGACTCCCAGATGACTGCACCATACACGCCCTAGCAGAATGGTGTAGCAGAAAGAAGGAATAGGACTCTTATGGAAATGGTAAGATCTATGATGAGTTATTCAGACCTACCAGTTTCGTTCTGGGGATATGCCTTGGAAACAACGGCGTATATCCTGAACTTAGTTCCTTCTAAATCAGTCCCTAAGACGCCCTCGGAATTGTGGACCGGGCGAAAGCCAAATTTGAAACACATTCGGGTCTGGGGTTGTCCATCACATGTGCTGAAGCATGGGGCTGATAAGTTGGAATCTCGTTCAGATATTCGGTTGTTTATAGGATATCCTAGAGGAACGAAAGGTGGTCTATTTTATAGTCCTAAGGACCAGAAGATCGTTGTTAGCACCAACGCTCGGTTCTTGGAGGAGGATTATATAATGGACCACAAGCCCAAGAGTGAGATAATACTTAACGAACTGAGAGGGGACGATCAAGGCTTAGATCCAACCGAACTGGGTGATACGCCACCACAGTCTGCACCTGTAGTTACTGAGGTTACACCGGAGCCTCGTCGTAGTGGGAGGCTTGTTCGACAACCCGATAGGTTCATGTTTATAGGTGAGTCTTCGGACTTGTTACCTGGAGAACATGAGGCCGATCCCTGGACCTATGGCGAGGCGCTTAAAGATCAAGATGCTCAGACTTGGCAAAAGGCGATGAAATCTGAGATTGAATCAATGGATTCAAATCAGGTCTGGAATCTTGTAGCACCGCCCAAAGGTGTAAAAGCCATTGGTTGCAAGTGGGTGTACAAGAGAAAAAGAGGGTCTGACGGGAAGGTTGAAACCTTCAAGGCTAGGCTTGTTGCGAAAGGGTATACTCAGAAAGAAGGGATTGATTATGAGGAAACTTTTTCGCCGGTAGCTATGCTAAAGTCGATCCGGATTCTTTTGTCTATAGCATCTTATATGGATTATGAGGTGTGGCAAATGGACGTCAAGACAACATTCTTGAATGGGAATCTTGACGAGACCATTTACATGACACAGCCAGAAGGTTTCATCAAGAAAGGCCAAGAGCATCTAGTGTGTAAGCTAAACCGATCCATTTATGGATTGAAGCAAGCTTCTAGATCTTGGAACATGCGGTTTGATGAGGTTATCCAGTCTTATGGATTCATTCAAAGCATGGACGAGTCGTGTGTATACCGGAGAAGTGACGGAAACAGTGTGGCGTTTCTCGTGCTTTATGTAGACGACATCCTTCTAATTGGCAACAATATGAAGATGTTGTCGGACATAAAGGGATGTTTGTCCAAGAAATTCGATATGAAAGACTTAGGACAAGTTGTGCATGTTCTTGGGATCAAGGTTATAAGGGATCGCCGGAAAAGAACATTAAGCTTGTCCCAGGCTTCATATATTGATACGATTCTGGCTCGTTTCAACATGCAGAATTCCAAGAGAGGTGCTCAACCTTTCTGCTATGGAATTCATCTATCTAAAGACATGTGTCCTAAAACACAAAAGGAGATAGATTACATGAAGAAGGTTCCTTATGCTTCGGCAGTAGGAAGTCTAATGTATGCCATGTTGTGCACGAGACCTGATATCTGCTATGCCGTGGGCATGGTAGCTAGATATCAGAGTAACCCTGGACAGGGTCACTGGACTGCTGTAAAGAACATACTTAAGTACCTGCGAAGGACTAGGAATTATGTTCTGAGTTACAAAGCGTCCGAGTTGATTCCTATTGGTTACACAGACTCGGATTTCCAATCTGATAAGGATCAGCGAAAGTCTACATCAGGCTATGTGTTCACATTGGGAGGTGGAGCAGTCTCATGGAAGAGTGTTAAGCAGAAATGCATTTCGGACTCTACCATGGAAGCCGAATATGTAGCAGCCTCTGAGGCAGCTAAAGAATCGGTGTGGCTCCGGAACTTCCTTATGGACTTGGATGTGGTTCCTAAAATGCCTAGAGCTATCACAATTTATTGTGACAATAGCGGTGCAGTGGCTAATGCAAAGGAACCACGAGCCCACAATGCGAGTAAACACATAGATCGCAAGTACCACCTGATTAGAGACATCGTCAGGAGAGGCGATGCGGTTGTCACCAAGATTGCATCAGCGGATAACCTGGCTGACCCCTTTACGAAGGCACTTCCAGCGGAAGCGTTCAAGAGACACGTGAAGGGGATGGGTATCGGATGTATGGTAGAGGGCAACTAGAGATTTAGTATAAGTGGGAGATTGATGGAGTTATATTCTAAATGTCTAGTTTAGTGACAATATGGAACTCCTTATCTGTGTTTTACATTATCTATTAATCAAACTGTCGGCATTTAATCTATCATGTACTTGAATGCAATAGTCCTAGATATATACGTTGTAGACAGTATGGCGTGAGGAGACACGCGGAAGATCATACTGTCGGTTACTCGTATACTATCGAACAGAAGCTCACGACTTAGATGGACAGGGACAATCCATCGGTACGTCGTAGTGTGACTGGGTAATAGTTGGTCTTGACTATTATGTTACACTCGTACACTTGGTGTATTGAGCAGGACCACGGGAGGGCGTTCGATTTATACTAATCGACGTAATCGAACTAGACCTCAGAATTACGGATATACGAATTCCTAATCCCTATATAATTATAGGTGCGTATGTCCAATTCTCGGTTCTTTAACTTGCCAATGAGTGAGACTAATTGATTAGTCGAGATACTCGGTAAATTGGGAATCGGAATTGTACACACGGCATGCTATAGATTATAGACAGGAAACCGTGTCCCGTTTATCGGGTTGATGACGTCCCCGAGATGAGCTCATAAAGTTTATCATGTAAACCCTGCAGGTGGATTTGTTCCACATGATAATAAGGATGAGTGGTACTAGTCTCGGATTATAAGAAACGAATTAATTTAATTATTAGTAATTAAATAAATTCGTGGACGTTCGATATCTTAAACACGGGGAAAGTCGTATATGTAATTTCGGCGGAATTATTATTGTTGAAATAATATTAAATTTATTTCGGGAATTCAATTATAATTTTATAGTGGAATTAATTATAATTAAAATTCAATTTAATTAAAGGTTTTCTTTTAAGGACACCGGTTTAATTAAATTGCAATTTAGCCCGGGATTTATTTACCTAAGGGGTCCCTAGTGTAACTCTATAAATATCCCTACCTTGCCTATCCTAAACCTACATTCCGCAGCTTTTTATTTTTCTGAGAAAATTATTGCGCTAGCGCAATTAAGTTTTTCTCTGCAAAAATAATAGAGTGTAGCGCAAATATTTTTCTCTCATCAGAGAAAAGAAATATAGCGCTGGTAGAAAAGGAGAAGGCAGAGAAGGAGACCCAACGGATCGTTGCCCACACAACGGTTGGAGTCAAGGGAAGAGGCATACACTAGCAATCGCTAAGGTCTCAACAATCGACCGATAAGGTATGAGATCGGAACTTTTAATTCCGCGTTTTTTCGATCTCACTTTTCCTCGTTGATCATACTTTGAACGTAGATCGGGTTCCGGGGTCGTGGATCGTGTTCCTCGACTACTGGGGGTTCTAGGACCTCCGGATCGGTAGTCGGATGAGGAAAAACGACCCGGAAACGAGCCCGGAACAGCAACGTCGCGTTGCTGTTCGCGGAGAAACGGCGACCGCCGTTTCTAAACGGCGACCGCCGTTTTGCTGTTTTTCTGGCAGCCCGCTCGGTTCGCGCGGTTGTCCTTCGGTGCAATGGCTGGGCGTGAATCGGGGCACGGGCTGGAAAAGCGAACGAAGTAGCGACACCGGATGTCGACTGGGATCGTTCGGATGTTCGAGTGATCGAACGAACGCATCCCGGGTAGTCGATTTCCAACAGGTAGTAGGAATGCACTGGGCCAAAAGATTCGCTGTAGCCAAATCCCACGGGATGCTATAGTCAGTTTTGGAGATCCGGGCACCTACAAACATAAAAACAATTTTAGATCAGTCAAAACTGTAAAAACTTAAAAGTATAATTTACTTACTTTCATCCTTAACGCCATAAGTTAAAGGAATTTCAATTTCTCCCTCTCGGGTCTGAGTTCTCCATCTCCCCGAGACATAAAACCATCGATCCCAACAAGTAGGATCTTTAACTTCCGGCTCTCTTATTTTCACCATGTTTTTCCTGCAACGAACTGTGTAATCACCCAACAACCCTTTCTGGAAATTTACCGGACTAAAGAACAAATGGAATTCATCCCCCGTAAGGGGTCGAGAAAATCCCACTTGTCCTAGAACCGTCAAAACCCCATACAACTGAGCCCACCCGTTCGGATGAATCTGATAAGGAGCCACACCCCACCGGTTCAACAGGCCTGAAATTGAAGGATGCAGGGGAAACCGCAGACCTTGATCCATCGCGTCGACGCCGAAGGCCACCATGCCTGGAGGTGGACAGCAGGCGGATTCTCCTTCTTCTGGCGCATGCAAATGCACATTGAAAGGAATCCGCCAGTCATCCCTCCAGTCGGTGAGTTCGTCCGCCGTCACCGTACTATCTCGGCCGTGCGCACCCCACTCCTGGTGATTTGGGTATGGTTGAACCGTAGTGATGGTCCTTGTAGCAGGAACGTAGGGATGGGCCGCGTCTAGTTCGTCCAGTCGGAATTCCGGCAAGGCCGGTTCCGCCTTGTCCATAAATTCTTTGTACTGACGAGCGAGCAGGACGTGGGGCTCTTCAACCACTTTGGGACGAACGACTCTCGTGTATTTTGGCATGATGATGGGGGTTGTAGAAGGAAATTTACACTACAAATTAAACAAATTTACACAGTAAAATTGCAGAGAGAAGAAAATTCTTACCGATTTCTGAATTTGAAAATCAAAGGGAGTTGTGAAGTTTTTGAAATTTGAAATGGGTTAATGTATTCGGAAAGTTAACCCTGTCTCGTGGGTTGATCAACGGTTGAGATCAAGGAAGGGGAAGAGAGGGCGGTTACCAATGAAAAACGTACTCAAGTATCCTCCCACTACCCCGTAAAACCTAGAATACTTGGCCAGGATAATGCCACGTGGCAAATATTTACTGACAAATGCCAGGATAAGAAGAAATCCTTTTTTCTACATTCTTTTATTATTTATTTGTTAATCAAATTATTGATTTATTAAGAAGATAAGTTTTCTGATACTTATCATGATTTACGAATATAAAGAGTCCTTCAAAAACAATAACTCTTATTTATTTCACCGGGAAAGAAACTTGGGAAACAATGTTGGAGTTGTGTACTTAATGTCTAGATTTAAGTAAAGGAAACTCACGATCCATTGCCATTAATCTATTTAATTAAATAAACAATTATTTGCATTTAATTATTTATAATTAAATATATGCAAATTATAGTCCTGGATTCTATACGTTGTAGTTAGTATGGTGTGTCGGGCCCACACAGAAGATCATACTATCGGTTACTCGTATTTAATCGAACAGTTGCTCACGACCTAGATGGACACAGACCAATCCATCGGTATAGTCGTTGTGTGAGAGAGAAAATAATTTTTCTTAATTATTTTATCACACTTGTACACTTGGTGTATTGAGCGGATCGTTGAGATTCATCGATTAGGATTGCCGGCGATAATCGATTCGAGTCTCAGTGTATTTTATTCTTAATCCCCGATACTATTGCGGGTGTGTATATTTAATATAAGTGACTTTGATTTACCAAAGGAATTAACCGATTTAATTATTGGGTTAATTACCGGTTAAGTTGGGTCACTATATTTTATATATGGCATGCCGTGAATACTTGACGGGAAAGTGTATCCCGTAAGGGTTGATAATATCCCCGAGATGAGTTCATAAGGAATTATTATGTAAACCCTGCAGGTGGATTCGTTCCGCATAATAATTAAGGTTGAATGGTACTAGTCTCGGATATAAGAGATGAATAAATTAATTAGCAATAAATTAATTTTATTCATGGATATTTATATCTTAAATACACGGAATAAATAATACTACCGGAGAAATATTATTTGATGTAATATGGTTTAATATTGGGAGTGCAATTAATTTTATATAGTGGAAAATAGAATTAATTAATATTAATGGATTAATAGATTTGGGCTTGGGCTCAATTTAATCATTAATATTGGAAGCCCAATATTCCACCTCCTTAAGATCCCCTACGCAGCCTATAAAAGCACTACATGGTCTTCTCTATTCTCATGAATCTCATAACTTGAAGATCACAATTCTAGAGAGAGAGAGAAAGTAGAGAGGAAGATCCATGGAGTTCGGTAGATCGTTCAGCAACTTGACAACTCCGGATATTCGATCTCCGAAGGATTTCGGTCGGAATTAATCAGATAATTTATTTATTTAAATTTATTAATTCCGGGATATCGATTTCCAACAATTGGTATCAGAGCGTTGGTTTTAGTTCATGGTATTTTTCGATAAATTGTTCTACCTTGCAGGGTTTCCGATTATTATGGCTAGATTTAATTTTGTTAATTAATGTCATAATAATGTTCTTGATTATTAAACTCTCGGTGATGTCAATATTCGTTCTTGTGTGGTGAATGCTTGTTCTTAATTTTTCCGGAAATTGTGAGGTCGATTTCATGTAGAGAATCGATACCGGATAGCGTAGTAATAAATTTGTAATTTATTTTACGTTGGATCGATTCCGAAACGACGACCGGAAAAGTGTGACGGAGGTGAAGAAGAGAGGGAGGACGAGGGACGGCCATCCCCATGGCCGATCCACGGGGATCAATCGACCGCGAAGGGCTGCCCCGCGGTGACTCTCGGCCACGCCGGCCACCGATGGTGGTGGCGCGTGGGCTGGGGTTGGCCGTGGTGATGCTCTCGGCCGGCGATGATGGTGGGGGGACGCGTGGTCCTCGTGATCTTGTGCTCTCCCGCTAAGATCCAACTTTCCTAAATTATTCGGTTTTCCTATTTTGATTATTCCTATTCTTGGGAATTCTCATGGAATAGGAAAAGAATAAATTTAGAATAAATTTATTTTTCCTTATTGATTATTCCTATTCTTGGGAATTTTCATAGATTAGGAAAAGTAATAAATTTATAAATTAATTTATTTTTCCTATTTAATTATTCCTTTATGGAATTTTTAATGGATTAGGAAAATAATTAATTTGGAAAGTTTAGGAGTCCTAAATTAATTTTTCCTTATTTAATTATTCCTTTATGGAATTTTTAATGGATTAGGAAATGAATTAATTTGGAAGGACTAGGAGTCCTAAATTATTTTATTTCCTTATTTCATTATGGAAATCATCTAGAATATTCCAAGTGGGACTTGGATAGATTATTCTAGAGATTTAATGAAGTAGAAAGGGAAAATAAAATAAATAAAAATATTAACAATATTTAATTTTATTTTTGATTTATTCGACTGACTTAATTTTCGAATTAAGTATCTTTTGGATTTATTAAAAATAAATAGATTTAAATATTGGAATTAATATTCCCGTCACATAGAGCATTCAAGAACGAAGACTGAATACTAGAAGATGCGTACGGGGATGCGATAAAGCCATAATAGTCGGAAAATAATATTTTAGTATTATTTTGATTATGTGATAATATTCTATGTGCTTTATTTCATGTATGCATGCTTATGTGTATTTAATTATGCATTAGATAGCGTATCCCTTTGTTATAAAAAGCTAAGTGGGAGAGGGTATGGAAACATATCCATGGTCTCCATTGCTGTTCTCTTGGTGACTTTTATGGACTTTTGAAGTTCGTATAGACAAGTCATTGGAGGAGAATTCTTGTAATTTCTTTTACGAGAAACATTGATTAAGTTTATCAAACAATGCCTAATTTGTCTTTCCAAAACTGATTTCAAGTCGACTCATTCTCACCCCGGGGAGTGGAATGGAGCCAAAGCCACTTGGTCATGTCGAGGACACAAATTAGAGGAAGTCGTACCATCTTTTGAAGGTGGATCGATTGTCTGCTCGGCTCCCTCATTCTATGAGAGATAGGGTCGTTCGCATGGTGAATCACTGGTTAGAAACTTCGAGTTTCACTTATGATTCTCCGCGTCTTGATTTACAAGATTAAATGATTCAAATAATTGGGAGTCAATTGTAAAAGTCTTTTGGTGTAGTAAACGTCCACACGAACGTGGCTTGCTACATTGAATGGGATTTTGGAACGATTGATGTAGACAGTTATAGAAGGGAGTGAAGGAGCGTATGTTAACGTAAACGTCCACACGAACGTGGCTTGCGGTGAATATACGTGTCCCAAACAATCTTCTTGGATACTGAGTAATGGTTTACACTTAGGTACGCTTTATAGTATTCTTCCCAACGAAGTAACGCTATAATTGATGTACGACCGAAGCAAATCTAATTGCTAAATCATTTGGATAGGTAAACGTCCACACGAACGTGGCTTGCCATATCTGATGGGATTTTAGAGGTGATTAGTGGTTTAATGATATTATTTGAGGGAGATAATATCGGAGATTAAATCGATTGTTTGTTGTTATATGTGCTCATAGATTAGGATATGGCTTTGAACCCACTTTCTGTGAAACTTAAGGAAATTAAACTCATTGGTCCCTGAATGCAATGATTGGAATAGAGATCTAGACATTGTCCGGACTGTTAAAGAGTACAAGGTTGTACTCAATGAGCTTTGTCCTTCCGAGCCTATTGACATAGGCGGCTAGACAAGAAGCGATGAGGATACTCATAAAGGCCAGTCGCTTCGAGGAAACGCTTAAACACGTTTTTGAGATGATTGACCTTTTAGACGAGTTGAAACGGAAATCGCAAGCTCTTGTAGCCAATGCCAAAGGTTTCAAACCTGAAGGCATGAATCGGGGGAAAGGAAAAGAAAGCAAAGAAACCCAGTGGTTCTAAGTTACATGAACCACGAGATGGGACGAGAAAGCCAATAGGCAAGTATTCTCGATACAAACAGTCTGGGTACTGGAAGTCTGATTATCCTCTCAAAGAAAGTACGAAATTTTCTTTAGTCGTAAAACATAGTCAGTGGTATTATCTACCGGAACCTGGTGTGTAGATATGGAACCACTGACGGTATGTGCATTTTAAATGCAAGGGTTCTAGGAAACCCGACGACTTGGAAAAGAAGAAATCGTAGTCTACATGGGCAATGCTGTAGAGGAGGCAGCAGTTGCAGTGGAGGACATTTTATAGGATTTCATTTCGGGTTATTGCTTTTATGTACCTTTCATATTAGAAAGAACTTTGTTCTGGATTTCTAATAAATGGATATTTTATTTCTTTTAATCATTTGATGGTTATAAGAAGAAATAATGATATTATCTATTTTGGTACATTAGCTAGCAATATATAAATGATGAATCCTGAGTCCACCACGATGCAACGACCGTAGTATGAAACTCGTTTTACTAATAAGAGATTTCTTTATCAGTTATACTTGTGGATTCTTATGCTGAGTCATGTTTATTCAAATAAGAAGTTCAAGGGTCGAAAATTGATATTTTGATCAATTAAGTTGAAGGAGTGGACCTTCCGACCTAAGAATCTAATTTGGAAGATAATATGACTAAGCAATCCTTTATGGATATAAGATGTAAGATCCAGACAAGTATAAGAATTGATTGACTCTGATGTATGCAGACCTATGTCTACTCAGACAATAAGGTACGAGTACTTCATTTAATGATTACTCGAGAAATGGATTAGAATACCTGATGTGCCACAAAAGCAAGTGTTTTGACAAGTCAATGGACACTAATCAATTGTGGAGAACCATCGAGGTATATCCATTTGTAACCTGCGATTTGATCGCGGAGGCAAGTACCTGTCTGAGGAATGCATGGCATACTGATCAGAGGTTGGGATGATCCCAAATGACTACACCATACACTTTTAGTGTAGAAATGGTGTGTCGTAAACAAGAAATGGAACTCTTATAGAAATAGTAAAAGCATGAGTTATACGGAACTACCTATGTTCTATGAATATGTCTGGAAACAACGGCGCATTCAAATGCGGTTGTAGAATATCCTCGAAGAACAAAAGATGTGTGTTCAATAGTACTATGAACCAGAGGAAAGTTATAAGTTCTAACGCCCGGTTCTTAGAGGCAGACTATGTAATGAACCACAAGCCCAAAGTGACGTGAAACTTTGAAATGAGAGAGAACGAAGAAGACTGAGAACCAGCCGAACCGAGTAGCGGTACACCACTAACTGCACCTACTGTTATCACTGTTTATACACCGGAATGCCATTGTAGTGGGAGGTTGTGGGACAACCGGAGATATTCATAAGACTAGGAGAGTCTTCGAACTCTGGACCTAGTATACATGAAATCGATCCCTAGATCTACATGAAGGCCGTACTAGATCTAAATGTGCTTTCTTGGAAAGCAATAAGGATTATTGCTAAGAGGCGAGATCATTTAGAGTACAAGCTTAGTTGATCCATTTATGGATTGAAACAAAGCATTGAGTTCGTGGTACTTGCAAATTGATGAGATAGTCCATTTTATGGATTCATCAAAAGCATAGACGAATCGTGTGTATTGGAAACGTGATGGAAAACAAGGTGGTGTTTCTCGGAGGTTTTATGTAGATAACATTTTATCATTGGTAACAATGTAAAGATGTTGTCAGACAAAAAATGGTGGTTGTCTAGATAAATCATTATGAAAGATATAGGAAGAAGTTGGACATGTTCTTGAGATCTTGGATCTCTAGGAATGAACATTGTACTTCTCCTGGACATCTTACATATATGATTATGGTTCGTTTTAACATGCAAGATTCCGAGAAAGGTTCGTTACCTTTAAGAGACGGAATGCATCTATCTAAGGATATGTGTTTTGGAACACAAAAGGAGATAGAAGCAATGAAAGCAGTTTCCTACACTGAGTGTGGAAAGCTTAATAAATGCATTGTTGAAAACAAGAACCTGATATCGGCTATGCGGTTAGCATAGTGGGAGGATATCAAGGTAATCCTGGAAAGGAATATTCGACTGCTGTAAAAGTACTTTCGAAGTACTGTTCTAGACTACGAAGCAGACGAACATTTCCTTTGGATTACATTCTCTTAGATTTCTAATCGAATGAGGACCAGTGTAAGTCGATATCAGGCTATGTGTTTCACTATTGAAGGAGAAGGAGTTTTAACATGGAAGAGTGATAAGCACGATGCTTTTAGGACTCTGCCATGGGTAACCAAATAGCGGCCTCAGAGGCAGCGGAAGTTTTGGTATAACTCCGGGATAATCTCTAGGACTTAGATGTGATTCTTAATTTGCCAAAGGCTATGTAAATAGCGGTGCAATGGCAAATGGTAAGAAATCACAAGTCCATAAGTGTAAGATAACACATAGTGCAAGTACCACCTGATACGAGTCATCGTCAAGGGAGACGACGCTGTAGTCACCAAGATAACTTCAGAGCGGCAACCTAGAGTGCTCATTCACATAGTACTTCTTGGAAGTACAACTTAAGCACGTGATGAGTATGGAAGTCGGGAGTTTGGAGGAAATGACTAGACCTTAGTACAAGTGGGAGATTGTTGGAGTTGTGTACTTAATGTCTAGATTTAAGTAAAGGAAACTCACGATCCATTGCCATTAATCTATTTAATTAAATAAACAATTATTTGCATTTAATTATTTATAATTAAATATATGCAAATTATAGTCCTGGATTCTATACGTTGTAGTTAGTATGGTGTGTCGGGCCCACACAGAAGATCATACTATCGGTTACTCGTATTTAATCGAACAGTTGCTCACGACCTAGATGGACAAAGACCAATCCATCGGTATAGTCGTTGTGTGAGAGAGAAAATAATTTTTCTTAATTATTTTATCACACTTGTACACTTGGTGTATTGAGCGGATCGTTGAGATTCATCGATTAGGATTGCCGGCGATAATCGATTCGAGTCTCAGTGTATTTTATTCTTAATCCCCGATACTATTGCGGGTGTGTATATTTAATATAAGTGACTTTGATTTACCAAAGGAATTAACCGATTTAATTATTGGGTTAATTACCGGTTAAGTTGGGTCACTATATTTTATATATGACATGCCGTGAATACTTGACGGGAAAGTGTATCCCGTAAGGGTTGATAATATCCCCGAGATGAGTTCATAAGGAATTATTATGTAAACCCTGCAGGTGGATTCGTTCCGCATAATAATTAAGGTTGAATGGTACTAGTCTCGGATATAAAGAGATGAATAAATTAATTAGCAATAAATTAATTTTATTCATGGATATTTATATCTTAAATACACGGAATAAATAATACTACCGGAGAAATATTATTTGATATAATATGGTTTAATATTGGGAGTGCAATTAATTTTATATAGTGGAAAATAGAATTAATTAATATTGATAAGGATTAATGGACTTGAGCATTGGGCTCAATTTAATCTTCAATATTGGAAGCTCAATATTCCACCTCCTTAAGATCCCCTACGTAGCCTATAAAAGCACTACATGGTCTTCTCTATTCTCATAACTTGAAGATCACAATTCTAGAGAGAGAGAGAAAGTAGAGAGGGAGATCCATGGAGTTCGGTAGATCGTCGCCCACACGACGTCCGAGCTAGTGCAAGGAATACGTGGGAAGATCTCAAGGTCGTCAAATTGAGTTCTTCGTTTTTCCGAACAACGAGAACGAGGTAAATCGTAAAACCCTCTTTATGATTTTATCGTTTAATTATCGTGAAAATATCGTGAACCAAGATCCGAGGAACAAACCCTAATCGGGGTGTGGAGCGATGTGGAGCAGCGGCTGCTCCACACGACTGTTCCACACATGTATTGATCGACCGATGTGGAGCGCCGACTGCTCCACATATCGATTGCTCCACACGTGATGTGGAGCGCGGTTCGTATGGGCTGCTCCACACGGGATGTGGAGCGCTGTTCGTACGGGTTGCTCCACGCGAGATGTGGAGCGCTGATTTGCGGATGCTCCACATGGGATGTGGAGCGATTGTTCATGGATGCTCCACACGGGATGTGTAGCGGCTCCTTTATATGTACTGCTCCACATGGGATGTGGAACACTGTTCCATATGGGATTGCTCCACACGTCCGCCCTAGATGTGGAGCACTTGCTCCACGGGTCGGTCCAGCTGTGGAGCGCGGGATTTCGATTGGAGTTGTCGTTCCGCAACTTGACAACTCCGGATATTCGATCTCCGAAGGATTTCGGTCGGAATAAATCAGATAATTTATTTATTTAAATTTATTAATTCCGGGATATCGATTTCCAACAAACAAAACCTGGGGAATTAACCCAGAAAATATTATTTTACAAAGGAAAAACAAATTTTCTATATTTTGGATAGATCTCACGGGGAAGTACATCCCCAGTTATCTTTTACAGGACAATTTTCAGGTTCGGAATCAACCGAGCTGTCTTCAGAATAGTTCCCAGATCAATGATCTCCTCTCCATCCCTCCCAAATACTTCTGATATTGAAAGACTTTTGCCCACACAAATCCAGAAAGATGGTCACATCCACCGAGACAAAACGGCGTTCACAGAATTTGTTCCAGCCGTCACTCAGAGCGAGACGTCGACCATCCTTCTCTACCTTAACTGTCCAGACCCGTTCAAAAGCATCTACCAAAGCGACATCCTGCCCATCGAGCTCCGGAAACTTCTGAGAAAAAGACAAAGAAAGAGGCAACTTAGTTTTCATCGACCGATTCCTAATCCGAGAAGAAAAGCTGGTTATTTGATTCGGGTACACCTCTCTGTTCCAAGTAAAAGCCATGATATGAAGCCATAATCCAGAGTCGAAGAGCCTTTAAGGCGTAAAACTCAGAATTAAATGAAGTCTCAACCACCAACAGAAAGTCAGAATGCAATTTCCGAGACGAGTCTGTTGGAGTTGTGTACTTAATGTCTAGATTTAAGTAACGGAAACTCACGATCCATTGCCATTAATCTATTTAATTAAATAAACAATTATTTGCGTTTAATTATTTATAATTAAATATATGCAAATCATAGTCCTGGATTTTATACGTTGTAGTTAGTATGGTGTTGTATGGACACACAGAAGATCATACTATCGGTTACTCGTATTTAATCGAACAGTTGCTCACGACCTAGATGGACACGGACCAATCCATCGGTATAGTCGTTGTGTGAGAGAGAAAATAATTTATCTTAATTATTTTATCACACTTGTACACTTGGTGTATTGAGCGGATCGTTGAGATTCATCGATTAGGATTGCCGGCGATAATCGATTCGAGTCTCAGTGTATTTTATTCTTAATCCCCAAAACTATTGCGGGTGTGTATATTTAATATAAGTGACTTTGATTTACCAAAGGAATTAACCGATTTAATTATTGGGTTAATTACCGGTTAAGTTGGGTCACTATATTTTATATATGGCATGCCGTGAATACTTGACGGGAAAGTGTATCCCGTAAGGGTTGATAATATCCCCGAGATGAGTTCATAAGGAATTATTATGTAAACCCTGCAGGTGGATTCGTTCCGCATAATAATTAAGGTTGAATGGTACTAGTCTCGGATATAAGAGATGAATAAATTAATTAGCAATAAATTAATTTTATTCATGGATATTTATATCTTAAATACACGGAATAAATAATACTACCGGAGAAATATTATTTGATATAATATGGTTTAATATTGGGAGTGCAATTAATTTTATATAGTGGAAAATAGAATTAATTAATATTGATAAGGATTAATGGACTTGAGCATTGGGCTCAATTTAATCTTCAATATTGGAAGCTCAATATTCCACCTCCTTTAGATCCCCTACGTAGCCTATAAAAGCACTACATGGTCTTCTCTATTCTCATATCTCATAACTTGAAGATCACAATTCTAGAGAGAGAAAGTAGAGAGGAGGATCCATGGAGTTCGGTAGATCGTCGCCCACACGACGTCCGGGCTAGTGCAAGGAATACGTCGGAAGATCTCAAGGTCGTCAAATTTGTTGGAGTAGTATACTTAATGTCTAGATTTGAGTATTGTGAACTCCTTGTACACTTTCATTTACTTATTAAATTCAGACATTTATTTGCTTTTAATTATTGTTAATTAAATATATGCAAATTATAGTCCTGGATTCTATACGTTGTAGTTAGTATGGTGTTGCATGGGCACACAGAAGATCATACTATCGGTTACTCGTATTTAATCAAACAGATGCTCACGACCTAGATGGACACGGACCAATCCATCGGTATAGTCGTTGTGTGAGAGAGAAAATAATTTATCTTAATTATTTTATCACACTTGTACACTTGGTGTATTGAGCGGATCGATTGAGACTCATCAATTAGGTTTGCTCGGCGATAATTGATTTGAGACTCAGTGTATTTTATTCTTAATCCCCGATATTGTTGCGGGTGTGTATATTTAATATAAGTGACTTTGATTTACCAAAGGAATTAACCGATTTAATTATTGGGTTAATTACCGGTTAAGTTGGGTCACTATATTTTATATATGGCATGCCGTGAATGATTGACCGGACAGTGTATCCCGGAAGGGTTGATAATATCCCCGAGATGAGCTCATAAGGATTTATTATGTAAACCTCGCGAGTGAATTTAATTCCGCATAATAAATAAGGTTGAGTGGTACTAGTCTCGGATAAAAGAGATGAATAAATTTATTAAGCAATAAATAAATTTTATTCATGGATATTTATATCTTAAATACACGGAATAAATAATACTACCGGAGAAATATTATTTGGATATAATATGGTTTAATATTGGGAGTGCAATTAATTTATATAGTGGAAAATAAATTAATTAATATTAATGGGAGATTAATAGATTTGGGCTTGGGCTCAATTTAATCATTAATATTGGAAGCCCAATATTCCACCTCCTTTAGATCCCCTACGTAGCCTATAAAAGCACTACATGGTCTTCTCTATTCTCATATAAGTTGAAGATCATAATTCTTCTAGAGAGAGAAAGTAGAGAGAGAAGTAGATCCATAGAGCTTGGAGGATCGTCGCCCACCCGACGTTCAAGCTAGTGCAAGGAATACGTGGGAAGATTCAAAGGTCATCTTGAATTCGTTTCTCCGAACAACGAATCGAAAGGTAAAAATCTAAACACCCTTGATTTATTCGGTTTTGATTTATCGAGAATACCGTAGAACGCAAGATCCGAAGGATCGAACCCGGATTAGACGAACGACCACGCGGTGGTGGCGAAGCCACCGGACCGCGTGGCATCGCACGCCTAGGGTTCGGCGGCGAAGAGGAGCCCTCGGCTTCGGCCGAGGGAGGCGATCGCTGGGTGCGATCGCCGGCGGTGGCGGGCTGGTGCCGCCACCTCCCCACCGCGACGGTGGGGCCTCCTCCACGGCGGGCAGCAGGTCGCCGGACCTGCTGCCGGGGGCTGCCGGATGCAGCCCCAACGATCGCCCATGCGATCGATGCAAATCGATCGCGAGCCTCGCGTGCGGGGGCTCGGGCTGGGCGTGCGCGAGGCTTCGGCCTCGTCGTGCGTTCGGCTCGTGCTCTGGCTCGTACGTGGTGCTCGCGTGATCTCCGGCGGATGGTTTTGATCGGGTTATTGGTTTCCGCAAATTTAAATAGCCCGGGATATCGAATTCCAACAATTGGTATCAGAGCGTGGTTTACGTTCGCGGTATTTTCGATAAAATTGTTCTACCTTGCAGGGTTCCGACTATTATGGCTTGATGATTATTCGTTTAATTATTTTTTCATGTGATTGTTGGTTTGATTAAACTCTCGGACATGTCGAGATTCGTTTTTGGTGGTGAATGCTTGTAATAGTAAAAATTCGGGGGTTAACCGAATTTAGGATTTATTATTACGTTCTACTTTTTTCCGGAAAATGTATAGGGTCGATTTCATGTATAGAATCGATACCGGATAGTGTAATATTAAATTTGTAATTTATTTTGCGTTGGATCGATGCCGAAACGACCGCCGGAAAAGACGCGTGACGAAGGAGATGATCGTGAGGGTGAACGGGACAAGGATCGACCATCCCCATGGTCGATCCCATGAGGACGATCGACCCACGCCCTAGGGCTGCCCGCGGGAGCTCCGGCCACGCCGGCCACCAGTGGAGGTGGCGCGTGGGCTGGACGGCGGCGGCATGGAGGCGGCGGTCGAGGGTGGCGCGGGGATCCCCACCCCGTGCTATCCCGGTCCGGTGATTCTCTTTCCTAATTGGTTCGGGTTTTTCCTATTTGAGTGTTCCTATTTTTGGGAACTCTCATGGATTAGGAAAAGAATCAATTTGGAATTGATTAGGATTCCTAAATTGATTATTTCTATTTTATGGAAATATTCATGGATTAGGAATCTAATTAATATGGAAAGTAGAAGAGTCCTAAATTATTTTATTTCCTTATTTCATTATAGAAATCATCTAGAATATTCCAAGTGGGTCTTGGATAGATTATTCTAGACATTTAATGAAGTAGAAAGGGAAAATAAAATAAATAAAAAATATTAATAATATTTAATTTTATTTTTGATTTATTCGATTGACTTAATTATTATTAATTAAGTATCTTTTGGATTTATTAAAAATAAATAGATTTAAATATTGGAAATTAATATTCTCGTCACATGGAGCATTCAAGAACGAAGGCTGAAGACTAGAAGATGCGTACGGAGATGGAGTAAAGTCATAATAGTCGGAAAATAATATTCTAGTAATTATTTTGACTATGTGATAATACTATGTGCTTTATTACATGTATGCATGCTATATGTGTTTACTTTTATGCACTAGATAGCGTATCCCTTTATTGTAAAAAGCTAAGTGGGAGAGGGTATGGAAACATACCCATGGTCTCCATTGCTGCTCTCTTGGTGACTTTTATAAACTTTTGAAGTTTATATAGATAGGTCATTGGAGGAGAGTTCTTGTAATTCCTCTTACGAGAAACATTGATTAAGTTTGTCAAACAATGCCTGATTTGTCTTTCCAAAGCTGATTTCAAGTCGACTCATTCTCACCCCAAACTCCCAGTTCCCATACTCATCACGTGCTTTAAAGTGTACTTCCGAGAAGTACTATGTGAGTGAGCAATCTAGGTTGCCGCTCTGAAGTTATCTTGGTGACTACTACGTCGTCTCCCCTGACGATGACTCGTATCAGGTGGTACTTGCTCTATGTGTTAACATCACTTTTGACTCATGACCTCTTCTCGTTCACCATGCACCGCTATCCAATAGCCTTTGGTAAACTAAGAGTCATATCCAAGTCAAGAGGTTATCCCGGAACCTAACCAAAACTTCCGCTGCCTCTGAGGCTGCTATTCGGTTATGAGAGAGTCTGAAAAACGTCCCGCTTATCACTCTTTCACTTCATGGTTCCACCTCTTTCTAAAAGTGAACACATAGCCTGATATCGACTTTCACTGGTCCTTCTCTGATTTTTGGATCTGAGAATCTGTAATCTAAGAAGATTTCGTCTTGCTCAAGCCAGTACTATGAAAGTACTCTTGCAGCATTCGAACATCCCTTATCCAGATTACTTTGATATCCTCCCACTACGCAAACCGCATAGTTGATATCAGGTTCTTGTTTTACAACATTGCATCTATAAAGCTTTCCATACTTGAAGTATAGGAAACTGCTTTGTCCTCATCTATCTCCTTTATGTGTTCGAACACATACCCTTTAGATAGATGTATATTCTGTCTCTGAAAGGCAATAACCTTTCTCAGAAGTATGCATGTTAAAACAAACCTTAATCGTATAAGATATCTAGGAGAAGTACAATGTTCTTATCTCTAGATCATAAGATCTTAAGAACAAGCTCTAACTTCTTCTCAATCTTATATCTCGATTTATTTAGACAACCACTATTTTATGTCTGATGACACTTTTACATTGTTGCCAATGATAAAATGTTATCTACATAAAATCTCCGAGAAACACCACCTTGTTTCGATTACGTCTTTAATACACCTCTCGTCTATGCCTTTTGATGAATCCATCAAATGGATTATCCCATCAACTCGCAAGTTCCACGATTCATAGCTTTATTTCAATCCACAAATGGATTTACTAAGCTTGTACTCTAAATGATCTAGCCTCTTAACAATAATCCTTATTGTTCCAAGCAGGCACATTTAGATCTAGTACCGCCCTTATGCAGAGCTAGGGGTCGATTTCATCTCTACTAGATCCAGAGTCCGAACTCCTCTAGTCTTATGAATATCTTTGGTTGTCCAACAACCTCCCACTGCAATGGCGTCCTGGTGTATAACAGTAATAATAATAGGTGCAGTGTGTGGTGTACTTCTACTCGGTTTGGCTGGTTCCTAGTCTTTTGTCTTTCTTCTCATTTTAAGGTATTACGTCAATTTAGGCTTTGTGGTCCATCTAATAGTCTTCCTCTATGAACCGGACGAGACGTCCCTCTAGTTCGTAGTACTATAGAACACACAATACTTCGTTCATCTAGGATATCCTACAACCATATTCAATATGTCGTTGTATCTAGGAATATCCATAGAACATAGGTAGTTCCGAACAACTTGTCCTTTTACTATCAGATTTCCATTTCTTTAGAACGCACTATTTCTACACGTAAGTGTATGGTGCGGCCCTTTGGGATTAACCCAATCTTTTGATTATGCTATGTGTTATTCAGATAGGTGATGGCCTTCGCGACCGAGTCGCAGGCTCCTAATGGATATACTTTGATGGTTCCCCATAATCGCTTTGTGTTCATTGACTAGTCAAAACACTTTGATTTTATGGCACATCAAGCATTCTAATCCACTACTGAGTATTCTTTAAAGAATCACTCGTGCCTTTCTAATAAACACATATGTCTGCATATCTAATCATTTCCAATACTTGTCTGAATTCTATCCTTTTTAAGAAAAGGTTTGCTTAGATGTATTATCCTCCAAATTCAATCCTTAGGTCGGAAGGTCCATTCCTTCAACTATAATTGATTACATCAATTTCGACCATTTGAATCTCATTTGAAAATACTTCTAAGTATAAGAATTCACAAGTATAATGATTAATAAAGAAATATCTAACAAGTAAAATAAGTTATAGAACGGTTTGTTGCATTGGGGTAGACTTAGGATCTATCATTCATATATTGCTGTCTAATGTACCAGAACAGATAATGCCATTATTTCTTATCAAAATCATCAAATGATTAAAGAAATAAAATATCCATTCATTAATAATAGAAATCCAGAACAAAACGTTCTTTCTAAAATAAAGGGGTACATAAAGCAATAACTTTGAAATGAAATCCTATTTAACTACTAAAGCAGATAAATGTCTTCCACCGCAACCGCTGCCTCCTCTACAGCTTTGCCCGTGTAGACTCGAACTCTTCCTCTCTAAGTCACCGGGTTTTCTGGAACCCCTGCATTCAAAATGCACATACCGTCAGTGGTTCCATATCTACACACCAGAATTCTGGTAGATAATACCGCTGACTATGTTTTTACGACTAAAGAAAAATTCGTACCTTTGAGAGGACATTCAGACTTCCAGTGTCCCATCTTGTTGCATCGGAAGCACTTACCCTTTGGCTTTGCAGCCCCCACTCGTGGTACAGTCCTCTTGACACCACTGGGTTTCCAGGTTTGCTTCCTTTTCTTGCCCCTACCTCCACCAGGCTTAAAGCCTTTGGACTTGGTAGCTACAAGCGCTTGAGACTTGCCCTTCTTGTAGATCCCCTCTGCCGCCTTTAGTTCAGTCAGGAGTTGCGCAAGAGTATAAGATAGTTTACCCATATTATAGCTCATACGAAACTGCTCAAAACTAGGGGCCAGAGACTGGAGTATGATGTCGACTTGCGTCTCTCCATCAATAGAAGCTCCTAGAACCTCAAGTTCATTCAACAAACTCATCATCTTAAGAACGTGCTCCCCAACGGGCGTTCCTTCAGATTGAGTAGTCGACATGAGGACTCTCATGGCTTCTTGCCTTGCCGCACGATCCTGCTCCCCAAACATCTCCTTGAGGTTAAACATCATATCATAGGCAGTGTCCATCGACTCATGTTGGGTTTGGAGTACATTTGACATGGAAGCCAAAATATAGCACCTAGCCATTTCATCAGCCTTTTTCCACTTCCGATATGTCAGTTTTTCCTCATCAGTCGAGGCAGCCGTGGGCTCAGCAGGGCACACTTCATGGAGTACATACTTGTACTCTTCCGAAGTTAGGACAATGTCTAAATTTCTCTTCCAATCAATATAGTTGGGGCCAGTGAGCTTATGCTCCTTGAGTATCATAGAAAGTGGGTTCATAGCTATTCTCTAAACCTATAAGCACATTTAAACGAACAATCAATTTAATATCCGATATTATCTCCCTCAAATAATATCATTAAATTACTAATCACATCTAAAATCCCATCAGGTAAGGCAAGCCACGTTCGTGTGGACGTTTACCCACCCGAATGATTTAGCAATTAGATTTGCTTCGGTCGTACATCATTATAGCGTTACTTCATTGGGAAGAATACTATAAAGCGTACCTAAGTGTAAACCATTACTCAGTACTAAGGTGAATCATTTGGAATTGTTACGTCACCGCAAGCCACGTTAGTGTGGACGTTTACGATAACTCACAATCCTTCACAATTCCCTATAACTGTCTACATCAACTATTTCCAAAAATTCCCATTCAGCATAGCAAGCCACGTTCGTGTGGACGTTTACTACACCAAAAGATTTTTATAGTTGACTCCCAATTACTTGAAGCATTCGATTTTGTAAATCAAGACGCGGAGAATCATAAGTGAAACTCGAAGTTTCTAACCAGTGATTCACCATGCGAACAACCCTATCTCTCATTAGATGAGGGAGCCGAGCAGACAATCGATCCATCTATCAAAGAATGGTACGACTGCCTCTAATTTGAGTCATCCACATGACCAAGTGGCTTTGGCTCCATTCCACTCCCCGGGGTGAGAATGAGTCGACTTGAAATCAGTTTCAGAAAGACAAATTAGGCATTGTTTGATAAACTTAATCAATGTTTCTTGTAAGAGGAATTACAAGAATTCTCCTCCAATGACACATCTATACGAACTTCAAAAGTCCATAAGAGTCACCAAGAGAACAGTAATGGAGACCATGGGAATGTTTCCATCCCCGCTCCCACTTAGCTTTTTATAACAAAGGGATACGCTATCTAATGCATAATTAAACACATAAGCATGCATACAAGTAATAAAGCACATATCACATAGTCAAAATAAGCTAGAAAATTATTTTCCGACTATCATGGCTTTATTCCATCTCCGTATGCGTCTTCTAGTCTTCAGTCTTCGTTCTTGAATGCTCCATGTGACGAGAATATTAATCCCAATATTTAAGTCTATTTATTTTTAATAAATCCAAAAGATACTTAATTCGAAAATTAAGTCAATCGAATAAATCAAAAATAAAATTAAATATTATTAATATTTCTATTTATTTATTTTTCCTTTCTAATTCTATTAAATCTTTAGAATAATCTATCCAAGTCAAACTTGGAATATTCTAGAAGACTTCTATAATAGAATAAGGAAATAAAATAAATTAGGACTCTTCTACTTTCCAAGATTAATTAATTTCCATTTCTATGAAAATTCCCATAAAATAGGAATAATCAATTAGGAAATAAATCAATCCTAAATTAACTCTTATTCCTTTCCAATTCTATTAAATCTCTAGGATCCTATTCCAAGTAGAACTCGGAATACTCTAGAAGACTTCCATAATAGAATAAGGAATAAAATTAATTTCAATTAATTATTCTCCTATCTAATTCTATTAAATCTCTAGATTCCTATTCCAAGTAGAACTTGAAATATTCTAGAAGACTTCTATAATAGAATAAGGAAATAAATAATATTAATTAATTCTTTTCCTATCTCCATGAGAGTTCCCATACTTAGGAATACTCAAAATAGGAAAACTTGAATCAATTAGGTAAGTAGTATCTTGGTAGGATTAGGAGTAGCACGGGTTGGGGATCCCCGTACCACCACCACCACCACCGATCGACCACCGGGAGGGAGCACCCGCCGCCGCCGCTCCAGCCGGCCAGCCGCCACCGTCGCCGGCGACAGCCCACGGCCGAAGGGGGCGACGCCCCTCTCCCCTTTGATCGATCATGGGGTCGATCATGGGGTGATCGACACCTTCGGTCCTTCGTCCTCTTCGTCTTCTTTGTCACACGAGTTCTCCGGCGGTCGTCTCGGCATCGATCCAACGTAAATAAATTACAAGAAATAAATTTACAATTCCGGTATCGATTCTATACATGAAATCGACCCTATACACTTTCCGGAAAAACATAGAACGTAATAATAAATCCTAAATTCGGTCAACCCCCGAATTTTTACTATTACAAGCATTCATCCACACAAAACGAATCTCGACATGTCCGAGAGTTTAATAAACGAACAATCATGGTATATTAAATAGCAATTAATTAAACGAATAATTAACAATTAATTAAACCATGATAGTCGGAATCCCTGCAAGGTAGAACACAATTGAACACATACATGAACACGAAACCAAACGCTCTGATACCAGTTGTTGGAATTCGGTATCCCGGGCCATTAAAAATTGCGGAAAATAATAACCCGACCGAAAACCTCTCGCCGGAAACCAATCACGAACACCACGAAGAACCGGGCTCGACAAGAGCATCGCCGCGGGATGAACCCGCGGCTAAACCCTAGCCGAGCCCCACCGTGGGGCTCGCGATCGCGCACAAGGCGATCGCTGGGGCTGCTCCGGCAGCCCCGGGCGGTGAGTCCGGCGACTCACCGCCACCGCCCGAGGAGGGCGGTTCGCCCAGCGGCGAACCCGCCGCGGCTCCAGCCGCGGCTGCCCGGCGATCAACCACCGCGGTCGATCGCCCACCCCGGCTCCCAGCCGGGGTTCCTCGCGTGTGCCGTCGCGGTCGAAGCCCTATGGCTCGACCGCACCCCCTCGGCTCCCAGCCGAGGGCTCCTTCGAACTTCGCCGGGGATCTCGAATCCCCGTCCCCGAAGTTCGTCGTTTTCCCGGATCGTCCGTTCATGTATGCATCACAATTAATCCACATAAATTCATAGAAGAGAGTATGTGATTTTACCTTTTAATTCGTTGTGCGGAGAAACGAATCTAAGTTGAAGACCTTTGAATCTTCCCACGTATTCCTTGCACTAGCTTGAACGTCGGGTGGGCGACGATCCTCCAAGCTTATGGATCCTCTTCAACTCTCTAGAATATCAAGTATGATAATCTTGTCTTATGAAAAAGTGTAGACCATGTAGTGCTTTTATAGGCTACGTAGGGGATCTAAAGGAGGTTGAATATTGGGCTTCCAATATTAATGATTAAATTGAGCCCAAGCCCAAATCTATTAATCTCCCATTAATATTAATTAATTTATTTTCCACTATATAAATTAATTGCACTCCCAATATTAAACCATATTATATCAAATAATATTTCTCCGGTAGTATTATTTATTCCGTGTATTTAAGATTTAAATATCCATGAATAAAATTAATTTATTGCTAATTAATTTATTCATCTCTTGAATCCGAGACTAGTACCATTCAACCTTAATTATTGTGCGGAACGAATCCACTCATGAGGTTTACACAATAATTCCTTATGAACTCATCTCGGGGATATTATCAACCCTTCCGGGATACACTGTCCTGTCAATCATTCACGGCATGCCATATATAAAATATAGTGACCCAACTTAACCGGTAATTAACCCAATAATTAAATCGGTTAATTCCTTTGGTAAATCAAAGTCACTTATATTAAATATACACACCCGCAACAATATCAAGGATTAAGAATATAATACACTGAGACTCGAATCGATTATCGCCGGCAATCCTAATCGATGAATCTCAACGATCCGCTCAATACACCAAGTGTACAAGTGTGATAAAATAATTAAGACAAATTATTTTCTCTCTCACACAACGACTATACCGATGGATTGGTCCGGGTCCATCTAGGTCGTGAGCCACTGTTTGATTAAATACGAGTAACCGATAGTATGATCTTCTGTGTGGGGCCCGACACACCATACTAACTACAACGTATAAAATCCAGGACTATGATTTGCATATATTTAATTAATAATAATTAAAAGCAAACAATTGTTTATTTAATAGATTAAATGCTATGATCGGGAGTTTACCGTTACTTAAATCTAGACATTAAGTACACAACTCCAACAGAAGTCTGATTATCCTCTCAAAGAAAGTACGAAATTTTCTTTAGTCGTAAAACATAGTCAATGGTATTATCTACCGGAACCTGGTGTAGATATGGAACCACTGACGGTATGTGCTTTTTAAATATAAGGGTTCCAGGAAACTCGACGACTTAGAAAAGAAAATTCGTAGTCTACATGGGCAATGCTGTAGAGGAGGCAGCAGTTGCAGTGGAGGACATTTTATAGGATTTTATTTTGAGTTATTGCTTTTATGTACCTTTCATATTAGAAAGAACTTTGTTCTGGATTTCTAATAAATGGATATTTTATTTCTTTTAATCATTTGATGGTTATAAGAAGAAATAATGATATTATCTATTCTGGTACATTGGCTAGCAATATATAAATGATGAATCCTGAGTCCACCACGATGCAACGACCGTAGTATGAAACTCGTTTTACTAATAAGAGATTTCTTTATCAATTATACTTGTGGATTCTTATGCTGAGTCATGTTTATTCAAATAAGAAGTTCAAGGGTCGAAAATTGATATTTTGATCAATTAAGTTGAAGGAGTGGACCTTCCGACCTAAGAATATAATTTGGAAGATAATATGACTAAGCAATCCTTTATGGATATAAGATGTAAGATCCGGACAAGTATGAGAATTGATTGACTCTGATGTATGCAGACCTATGCCTACTCAGACAATAAGGTACGAGTACTTCATTTTATGATTACTCGAAAAATGGATTAGAATACCTGATGTGTCACAAAAGCAAGTGTTTTGACAAGTCAATGGACACTAAGCAATTGTGGAGAACCATCAAGGTATATCCATTTGTAGCCTGCGATTTGATCGCGGAGGCAAGTACCTGTCTGAGGAATGCATGGCATACTAATCAGAAATTGGGATTTGATCCTAAATGACTTCACCATACACTGTTGTGTAGAAATGGTGTGTCGTAAACAAGAAATGGAACTCTTATAGAAATAGTAAAAGCATGAGTTATACGGAACTACCTATGTTCTATTGATATGTCTGGAAACAACGGCGCATTCAAATGCGGTTGTAGAATATCCTAGAAGAACAAAAGATGTGTGTTCAATAGTACTATGAACCAGAAGGACGTTATAAGTTCTAACGCCCGGTTCTTAGAGGAAGACTATTAGATGAACCACAATCCCAAAATGACGTGATACTTCTGAAAAGAGAGAAAACGATTAAGACTTAGAACCAGCCGAACCGAGTAGCAGTACACCACTGACTGCACCTACTGTTATCACTGTTTATACACCGGAATGCCATTGTAGTGGGAGGTTGTGGGACAACCGGAGATGTTCATAAGACTAGGTGAGTTTTCGGACTCTGGACCTAGTATACATGAAATCGATCCCTGGATCTACATGAAGGCCGTACTAGATCTAAATGTGCCTTCTTGGAAAGCAATAAGGATTATTGCTAAGAGGCGAGATCATTTAGAGTACAAGCTTAGTTGATCCATTTATGGATTGAAACAAAGCATTGAGTTCGTGGTACTTGCAAATTGATGAGATAGTCCATTTTATGGATTCATCAAAAGCATAGACGAATCGTGTGTATTGGAAACGTGATGGAAAACAAGGTGGTGTTTCTCGGAGGTTTTATGTAGATAACATTTTATCATTGGTAACAATGTAAAGATGTTGTCAGACATAAAATGGTGGTTGTCTAGATAAATCATTATGAAAGATATAGGAAGAAGTTGGACATGTTCTTGAGATCTTGGATCTCTAGGAATGAACATTGTACTTCTCCTGGACATCTTACATATATGATTATGGTTCGTTTTAACATGCAAGATTCCGAGAAAGGTTCGTTACCTTTCAGAGACGGAATGCATCTATCTAAGGATATGTGTTTTGGAACACAAAAGGAGATAGAAGCAATGAAAGCAGTTTCCTACACTTTTAGTGTGGAAAGCTTAATAAATGCATTGTTGAAAACAAGAACCTGATATCGGCTATGCGGTTAGCGTAGTGGGAGGATATCAAGGTAATCCTGGAAAGGAATATTCGACTGCTGTAAAAGTACTTTCGAAGTACTGTTCTAGACTACGAAGCAGACGAGCATTTCCTTTGGATTACATTCTCTTAGATTTCTAATCAAATGAGGACCGGTGTAAGTCGATATCAGGCTATGTGTTTCACTATTGAAGGAGAAGGAGTTTTAACATGGAAGAGTGATAAGCACGATGCTTTTCGGACTCTGCCATGGGTAACCAAATAGCGGCCTCAGAGGCAGCGGAAGTTTTGGTATAACTCCGGGATAATCTCTGGGACTTAGAGGTGATTCTTAATTTGCCAAAAGGCTATGTGTATAGCGGTGCGATGGCAAATGGTAAGAAATCACAAGTCCATAAGTGTAAGATAACACATAGTGCAAGTACCACCTGATACGAGTCATCGCCAAGGGAGACGACGCTGTAGTCACCAAGATAACTTCAGAGCGGCAACCTAGAGTGCTCATTCACATAGTACTTTTTGGAAGTACAACTTAAGCACGTGATGAGTATGGGAGTCGGGAGTTTGGAGGAAATGACTAGACCTTAGTACAAGTGGGAGATTGTTGGAGTTGTGTACTTAATGTCTAGATTTAAGTAACGGAAACTCATGATCCATTGCCATTAATCTATTTAATTAAATAAACAATTATTTGCGTTTAATTATTTATAATTAAATATATGCAAATCATAGTCCTGGATTTTATACGTTGTAGTTAGTATGGTGTTGTATGGACACACAGAAGATCATACTATCAGTTACTCGTATTTAATCGAACAGTTGCTCACGACCTAGATGGACACGGACCAATCCATCGGTATAGTCGTTGTGTGAGAGAGAAAATAATTTATCTTAATTATTTTATCACACTTGTACACTTGGTGTATTGAGCGGATCGTTGAGATTCATCGATTAGGATTGCCGGCGATAATCGATTCGAGTCTCAGTGTATTTTATTCTTAATCCCCGAAACTATTGCGGGTGTGTATATTTAATATAAGTGACGCTACCGTCGTGGAGTAGCGCAAAATAATATTTATAGTTCCTATACTATTCACTAGCACAAGTACTAGTAGCAAGTATAGGGTCGATCCCACGAGGAGGCGATTTAGCTTATAGTTTTCCCGGCTTTGAATGCTCAATTGGGTTGTCACGTTTGAAAAGGTTTTGTTTTGGAGAGCAGTTGGGCACTGCCGAACCGTGGTCACCGTGTTTACTTGACTGAAAATAACAAATAACTTAAACAGAAATAAAACTAGCATGCAACCTAATTAATAAACTGAGCAATTAACAGACTCGGCTAACCAAATAAGAAGAAACAATTAAAGAATAAAGTATCCAGGCATTGACTCCCCTGACTTCCCCCTTGACCTATGTGTTGCCGATCATTGGTACGTATATCATTTTGCTAACAGTTTTGTCTTCCAGTTATAGATCCCAAGTATTAACATCCCTATAATGTCACGCATATTAATACCCCGAACCCTCATTCGCTCTTATGTTTAAGTCCTATTAGATCTCTCTCAATAGGTCTCCTGACGTTGACCAATTCGACACTATGTGACCGCATGAGTCTAAGTTGATCAAGTCGCCTTCATCCTCCAAGCAAACCCGGAATGGCCAATAGCATGCCTGGACAGACCCAAGTCATACGACCACATCTCCAGCAACATGTTGTACTTCGCGGACGCCCAGTCTCCCGGTCGCGTTGATCCACGTACTCCTGTGTTAGGCAAGTCGGGGTTCCCACTGGTCATTGTAGGATTGCCCAAGTCCCTAACATGCTTAAGTTACTACCCTGTTGAATCGGGAACAAAACTCAGCTAGTTGCTGTCATCAATAAGCCTCCCGGCATGATCACGTCTTAGGGTTGGTCAGGTTCTGTCTTTGCCCAGATACAAACAGATTAGCTACTTGACATAATTAAGACAGAAAATAAATTAGAAGAAGTAAAGCGAACTGAACTATGCATTAAAACGGGAAATTGTTCAAAGGGAAATAAACCAAATACGAAATCAAAAGCATAAAAACATAAGGGAAATTGTTTTTGGCCCGAAGGCTTAACAGGAAATAAACGCCGACGAGTTTGGTTGCTCACGCGGCTGCCGTCGTCTTCGCTGGTCAGGTAGGTCTTCGATCCGTCTTCTTTGCTGCTCATGCGTCGTAGGGTTTCTTCATCAGTCGCTCTTCTTATATAGACGGGCTTGGATGGATAAGAGACGTGAGGGGGAAATACCTCTAAGACCGGACGAGAGTCCATCTTAGGCGGGAGTGTGAATCTGGTCCTCTTTAAAAGACTCCACAGAATTCAGGACTCCTGGTACACCGCATGCCCAACGTTCCGTCTCCGTCAATGTTAGTGCTTGCCCATGTACTTCCTTCTATGACTGATTGAGGTAGCGGACCATGTGCGGTACTTGGTCGAACTCAAGTCTTGCTCCACCTGCTGACGGCCTGGTTGCTTGATCAACTCTGCTGGACCCTTTTTGTCAGTCTGGCTTGCTCAACGAGTGCTCTTGACCATGGAAGGTGATTTCCTTGCCTCTTTCACACAGTGCGCTCCTCTTTTCACTCCTTTACCTGCCCACCTGCAAAACTTGCCCAAGTACCCAAACGTGCCCTCCCAGACACAAACAAAGTAAAAACAAACTAGAGACTCGATATACTTGACTCTAAAAACCTAAAAATGAGCCAAAAAATATGGCTCATCACACGCACACACTTTACTTCGCTTGTCCTCAAGCGTGTACGGTGACTTGCCTGCTCAAGCAGAAAACAAATAGGGGGGTAGAGGAAGAAAGAAAATAGAAGACTCAAGGACAGCATGCTTATCAAAATACAGAGAGTTGATCAAGTGAACAGATAGTCAAAATCATAGTCAATGGGATGCATAAAAAATGGTCAAGAGTTTGCAACAGGATTTTGGTATTCTCACTAAGTGTTTCTCTCTATGTAGTGGATGGGTAGTGTTTCGCTCAATGCTGTTTTAAAAGAAGTTCTGCTTTGGGCTTGACCAAGTTCTATCCTGTGACATTTTCAATTGAGTTGGGAAATATCATTAGGGCTTTCTAGGGTGACTGTATAGGCTAGCTTGGGCAATGCCCAGAATTGATCTTAGGTAGGACATGCATTTTACTTAGCAAATTTCCTCCTAATTTCTTCTCTTTCTTACGGGCCTTAGCACACCCTTTTATTTGTGGATCTATTTTTTTTTTTTTTTTTTTATTATTATTTTTTTTTTCTAGAGAAGACTTTGCCCTGACTTGCTCTTTTTATGAACTTGAGCATATATGCAGGTTGGGTCAGGGCAGTGGGAGTTTTCCCCCAGGTGATCAAGAAATATTGGCTCGGCTCAAGGGGCTAACAAGGGTCTTCTTTTTATTTGTAGTACAGAAAGAAATGCCTAAATCATTTACTACTCAACTCAATTTTCAAATAATCACACTGGTCAGAACTTGGGCAAGTTTCAGCATTACAAACTTTTTAAACAGCTACTCTCATGAAAGAAATATAACACACAGATGTAGGCTCAAATCCTCTCGGCTTACCTAGTTGCAATTCCATCGTCCCTAATATCTTTCATGCATAGACTATTAATTTTTGAAAACTGTTCAAATTGATCAAAGTATTTATCAAGCATGCGACTCGATCAAACTATGGGGTTGCTCTTGCCATTCCCCCACTCACACACTTTGCCTCTGGCAAAGTGTGCAAACAGTAATAAGTTGGGCAAGCATCCCCCCTGACTCCGACTCCAACGATGTTGGCGCACCTTCCCACATACACACTTTGCCTTGGGCAAAGTGTGCAAATAAAGAGGTCGAACCCATCAGACATGAGCCGGGCAGACTCAAGACCAAACAAAAATAATAAAATAAAATAAAATCCTAAACTACTAAAAACAAAGGGAGGGTACATTTAGGGTTTGGGTTCAGGTGGGTACCTGAAACCAACGTGGTCGAAGTGGGCAAGTAGGGCAGCGTGCATCTCTTCCTGCTTCTCTCCAGTGCGGTCCTGCTTCTCCTCGAGGACATCCAATTGCTCAAGGATCTCCTCCTTCTGCGACTCGACCCTCACACTCGGTCGACTCACAGGCTCGGTCTTCACTTTCGCCTTGGCTGCCAGTTCCAAGGCCTTCACTTCCTCTGGGTTTGTGAACACCCACTCCTCTCCATCAATTCTGATATCAGCCATCCTATTCAAACATGGGTGGTCAAACTTCTCCTCGGGCATCATCTCCATCAACTCAAAATCAAGCTTCAACTCCATCCTCTGGGCATAGACTCCTGGAAAGTGGGCAAGGGACAACATCTGTGCTGGCTTGCTCAAGATGTTCTTCAGTTGTGCACACAGGAAAGCTCCAAAGTTGACCTTGATCTTCTTGGTCATGCACCACAGTAGATCAAGCTCGGTCAGGGAGACTGTATTGCTGTTATCCTTTTTTCCATAAAAGATGTAGGCCAGAATGCGGTGGCAGATGCGCAGGGCGTCGTCCTTTAGCTGGAAATTTTTGGCCTCCTGAGATTTGAACACTTTCTCCTTGCTCAAGGCCCTCCAGATCTCGTTCCTCTCCTTCTGCGTGCGTTCTGGTGGTGTGGTCAATCTGTCCTGGTACTCTTTTGAAAACTTGTCCTTGAAACTGGCCGCTCCCATGGCCATGTTGATCTCGAAGATGCTTGCCTCATTATACGATCCCATCAATTTGAAAGAAATGCCCAACGGCCCGCCATCCTTGCTCGTTCTCACCTCTAACTCTTCATAGAACTCCTTGACCAACTTCTCAGAGACCTGCCCTGGCCAGGTCAAGAAGTCCTCCCATCCTATAGCTGCAAAATAACCCTTAACTTGATCAAGAATATTCAAATCCTTAAGGGTTTCGAAACATACCGTCTTGGGCACGACAACTGCCCTCTTCTGGATGTTTGAGGGTGGGGGTACTGACTGCTTGCCCTTGCCACGGGTGACTCGGGTCGTCGCCGGAGTTTTGAACTTCTCAGATGGGGTGACCGGGACAGAGTACTCCGATTCCTCTTTCACTTCAGTTTCTTCTTCGCCGTCTTTTTCTTCCCCTTCGTCGCCGGCAGTCGACATGTCGTCGCCTTTCTCGTCAGATGACGACTCCATGGTGGCAGGTGGCGTGGCTTCGCGGGGCTTCTTAACTGACTTACCTTTTTCTTCGGCCGTGAATTTCCTCTTCTTCCTAACGTCTTCACTCGGCTCGCCACTCTCGCTCGCCGGCGCTGATTCAGTTGACGGTTTAGGTGTCACGTCAAGGTCAGAAAGCTTTGGGGCTTCGATTTCGGCCGTCAATTGGTCTACCAGTATGGTGTTGATGGGGGCCGGGCTTGCCTCGCGCGTCGGGCTCTGTTTGGCCGGCGAAGTGGTGGTTTCTTTCTCAGTGGGTGGTGGTGGTGGTGGCGTTTTTTCCTTTGCGGGCACAGATGCGGCGGCGGCGACTTTCGACGACTTTCCTCCGGCCATCTTCTTCGACGGTTGTGATTGGGGACTTGTGAGATCAATTTTGGTACCGTGGGGGATTTTGTTTAACTTGGTGTTTTTGGGGCGGGTGGATACCATGATTTTCGGAGTTAGGGTTATGGGGGTGGTAGAGGTAGTGGGGAAGTTGAGGAGTTGTGTGCGGTTTTTTTTTGAAGTAGAGCGGTAGTGGTAGAGGTGAATTAGGATTTTGAATATGGGACTCTTTTGTGGATTCCCGATAATTCCGCAATCATCACAACTGGCCATTCCCACTCGCTGCTCAACCTCCGCAATTGCTCACTCAATTTTCCTGTTTCCTGAAACAAAGACAGACCAAAACCCTTTTCCTGCCCAAGGCTACTCCTTGGCGTGGTGAATATATTAACAAAATGAAATAAAGGGAAAAGCATAGTATACATACCGAGTTCGCCTTCGGTATTTGCCTCTATTTATTGTCATGGGCCTGACTTATTATTTTTGCTTCACTTGGTCAAGCGGCTGGCTCAGGGGGTATTATCCCCTTGAGGTCCTCATTCCCATAGTAAGCCTTGACTCTCTGCCCATTCACTTTAAAGATCTGATCGTCACCTGGCTTAAATAGCTCAACCGAACCATTTGGGCAAACAGTATGGACTATGAATGGTCCTGCCCATTTGGTCGATAGCTTTTTAGCCTTGAATTTAAACTTGGTTTGGTAAACCAGAACCAGTTGACCAGGCTCGATCTTCTTTTTCTTGATGATTTTGTCGTGGGCTCTCTTTGTCCGCTCCTTGTAATTGACCGCGTTATCATACGCTTCAATCCTTATCTCCTCCAGCTCAGTCAGGTCAAGTTTACGCCCTTCGCTGGCCGCATCCCAGTCGAAATTTACCTTGTTCACTGCCCAATGTGCCTTGTGTTCAATTTCCACGGGCAAGTGGCATGACTTGCCAAACACCATGCGGTAGGGAGAGATCCCTGAAGGTGTTTTGTAGGCGGTTCTGTAGGCCCAAAGTGCATCATCAAGTTTGTCGCTCCAATCTTTACCTTCTGGCTTGACCGTCTTCCTCAAGATGGTTTTGATGATACGATTGGATAGCTCGGCTTGCCCATTGGCCTGGGGGTGATAAGCTGTGGAGATCCTGTGGTGCACTCCATACTTCCTGAGCAACCTTTCAATAATATAATTGCAGAAGTGTGTACCTTGGTCACTGATCAATGCGCGAGGTACACCAAATCTGCTGAATATATCTCCTTTGAGGAAGGTGGCCACCACTCTTGAGTCATTAGTTGCTGTAGCCTTGGCCTCGACCCATTTAGATACATAGTCAACTGCCAAGAGTATATACTCCTTCCCTCTGGAGTTGGGCAATGGTCCCATGAAGTCGATGCCCCATACGTCGAAGATTTCCACGGGCATGATGGGCATCATGGGCATCTCATCTCTCTTGGTTACGTTCCCTTCTCTCAGGCACTTATCACAGCTCCTGCACCATTCAAAACAATCTCTCAAGAGAGTTGTCCAATAAAAACCACAGTCAAGTACCTTCCTTGCTGTACGTCGGTGGCCAAAGTGTCCTCCGCATGCTTGCTCATGGCAGTGCTTCAGAATGTCTGCTTGCTCAACTTCAGGAATGCAACGTCTCAGTACTTGGTCTTCTCCTCTCTTCCACATGTAGGGATCATCCCAAATGTACTTCTTGCTCTCTCGCTTGAGCTTGTTCTTGCCGTAGAGGGTCATGTCTTCTCTTATATCTCCTGTGACTATGTAGTTGGCCAAGTCTGCATACCATGGCTCTTCTGACTTGGTTGAAATCTGGTACAAGTACTCATCTGGAAAAGTCTCCGTGATGGGCATGCCTTCTTCTCGCTGGATTATCCTGCTCAAGTGGTCAGCCACTAAGTTTTGGTTGCCTGATTTGTCTCTGATTTCGATGTCGAACTCTTGTAGCAACAAGATCCATCTTATCAGTCGCGGCTTGGTCTCCTTTTTGGCCATTAAGTATTTCAGCGCGGCATGGTCAGTGTAGACTATGGTTTTGCTTCCGAGCAAGTAAGATCTGAACTTCCGAATGCAAATACCACAGCCAGTAGCTCTTTCTCTGTGGTCGCGTAGTTGCATTGGGCAGGGTTCAATGTCTTGGATGCATAGTAGATTACATGTCGTTCCTTGCCCTTCATCTGCCCAAGTACAGCACCCACGTCGTACCCGCTCGCGTCGCACATCAGCTCAAATGGCATTCCCCATTCTGGTGGCTGGATGATGGGGGCAGTGACTAACCTCTCCTTGAGGTGGTTGAAGGCAGCTTGACAGTCATCATCAAAATTCCAGTCAACCTCATTTTGTAATAGCCTGGTTAGAGGTTGGGCGATCTTGGCAAAATCTTTCACGAACCTCCTGTAGAACCCAGCGTGCCCAAGGAAGCCTCTGACTTGCTTAACATTCCTTGGGTAGGGCAGCTTTGATATGGTCTCTATTTTGGCTCGGTCGACTTCAATTCCCTTGGCAGAGACTACGTGCCCAAGGACTATCCCTTCCTCAACCATAAAGTGACATTTCTCGTAGTTAAGTACCAAGCTTTTCTCCACACACCTACTGAGGGCCAACTCTAGGTTGTTCAAGCATGTCTCGAACGAGCTGCCATACACAGTAAAGTCATCCATGAAGACTTCTATTCCTTGCTCGAGCAGATCGGCAAAGATGCTCATCATGCATCTTTGGAAAGTGCCTGGGGCATTGCATAGACCAAATGGCATTCGTCGATATGCAAAGGTACCATATGGGCAAGTGAAAGTAGTCTTGTCCTGATCTTCTGGGGCCACCCAAATTTGCATGTAGCCTGAGTATCTGTCAAGGAAACAGAAATGGGTCTTCCCAGCTAGCCTCTCGAGCATCTCGTCAATGAAGGGTAGGGGAAAATGGTCTTTCTTTGTTACCTTGTTCAACTTCCTGTAGTCTATGCACACTCTCCATCCAGTTTGAAGTCGAGTTGCTATCTGCTCCTTTTTCTCGTTCTCGATCACTTGAATTCCTGACTTCTTGGGCACCACATGGACTGGACTTACCCATTTGCTGTCTGAAACAGGGTAGATAATGCCCAAGTTGAGCAGCTTGAGTATCTCCTTGAGCACTACCTCCTTCATAGCGGGGTTCAGTTTTCTCTGTGGATCGCGCACTGGATTTGACTCTTCCTCGAGCAATATGTGGTGTTGGCATATGGTGGGACTGATTCCCCGTATATCTGCTAAGGTCCATCCAATGGCTTGCTTGTACTGGTCAAGGATGTTCCTCAGCCTGCTCTCTTCCTCCTTCTTTAGTTTCGAACTTATGATCACGGGCAATGTATCATTTTTTCCAAGGAACATGTACTTGAGATGTGCAGGGAGTTTCTTCAGTTCTAATTCTGGTGGCTTCTCCAGGGATGGACCATGATCGTGACTTCATGAGGTGGCAGCTTGCTCATGCCCATGGGGTGATTCTCCAGAGTTCCCAGTTGCTCAACTATCTGTTGAACTTCGAGTTGCTCATCCTCTGCATCTTCTTTGGTCAACCCCCTTTGTATCACCAGATTTACTTTGTCAGAAACTCCATATCCTAGGGCTTGCTCCTCGATCAATTCATCAATCTGATCGACATAATGCACTTGCTCGGTATCTTCTGGGTGCTTCATTGACTTGAACAAGTCGAATGTGACCGTTTCTCCTTCAAACTTGCAGGTTAGCTTTCCAGTCTCGCAGTCAATGTGTGTCCTTGCTGTCTTCAAGAATGGTCTGCCCAAGATCATCACTGGCTGCTTGCTTGATCTCCCCATGTCCAGGACATAGAAATCGGCAGGGAAAATGAGCTCCTCCACCTTGACCAATACATCTTCCAGAATTCCCTCGGGGTACACGTTTGATCTGTCTGCCAACTGGATAACTACCCTTGTTGGTTTCATCGGCCCTATACCCAAGTCTTCGTACATTGACTTAGGCATAACATTGATAGATGCTCCCAAGTCGAGCATGGCTTTTTCTATGTTCATGTTGCCTATTATGCAGGGAATATAGAACATTCCAGGGTCTGCACATTTCCTTGGTACATTCCTCTGGAGCACCGCTGAAACATTTTCTCCTACTTCGAACTTGGCGTCATCTTGATATTTTACCTTTTTGGTGCATAGCTCCTTGAGGAATTTGGCGCATCTGGGCATGGACTTTAGGATGGTCAATAGAGGCATGTTGATTTCCACCTTTTTGAACATCTGGAACATCTCATTTGTGTCTTCCTTCTCTTTCTTCTTGCTCAATCTGCCTGGGAAAGGAGGGTAGATTTTTGGTGGTGTCACTGCTTGAGCAGGGAATGATGTTTCCTTCTGTTTGGGTGGTATCAGCTCAAGTTCTTCTTCTGATTCTTCTTCTCCATTGACTTCTTCAATAGTCCCTTCCACTCGAGATGGTGGAGTGGGCTTTTTGGGTGCTTCAGCCAGGACCTTTCCATTCTTGAGATGGATAGCATTCAGTTGGGCGTTGTTTAGCTCAATTTGGGGAGGTAGACCGCTGGTCTTGTTTTTCATCTCAGTCATTGCCTGGGTCAAGTGCGCCAGTTGGGCATTGATGTTCTGGAATTGCCCGCGCGACTCAAGCATTTGAGCATTTATATTCTGCAGTTGGCCTCGAGTCTCAACCTTGTACTTCTCGTTGTCTTGCTTGTACCGGTCATTCTCCTGCTGGGCTTTGATATTTTCATTGACCAAGGTCTGCATCATATCTGCCAAAGTCGGGCCATTGCTCTGGTTCTGCTGGTTGCCCTGATTTTGGTAGTTGTTCCTCTGATGATTGTTCTGGCCGTGGTATTGCTGGCCTTGATTTCCTTGGTTCCCTCCGCCCTGGTAGTTGTTGTTTCCATACCGGTTGTTGTCATGATTTTTCCAGTTGTTCGAGTTGTACGTGTTTCCATTGGGCCTTTGTCCGTTCCCATTGTTCTGCATTATCACCTTGACCTCTTCGTCAAAAAGCTCAGGGCACTCGTCAGTGGCATGGTTACTTTCCTTGCAGATTTGGCATGCCTTGACTCCTCTCTTTAGCCCTGGGTTTTGGTTGAGCACCAGTTGCTCAACTATGTTGCACAGCTTGTCCAATTTGACTTCAGTTGCAGATGGTACGGGCAAGTTGTTCCTGGGTAGGTCACTGCCATCCTCCCTTGTTTCTTCGGCCATTTCCTTGAAGATTTTGAATGCTTCGTCGACCCTCTTGTTTAGAATGGATCCTCCACAAGCTGCATTGATCCATGTCCTCTCCGTCTCTCTTAGTCCAGAGATGAAGTACTGGACCAAGTCATGGTCAAGGATCTGATGCTGTGGGCACTTGGCCAACATCTGCTTGAACCTGACCCAGTAGTCATGGAAATTCTCTCCTCCTCCCATCTTGATGCTGTTGATCTTCTTCCTCATCTGCTGGATGCGTGCAGCTGGGAAGTACTTCTCAAGGAACTTCTGCTGAAGCTGATTCCAGGTGGTCACTTCTCCAGCAGGTAGAGTGTAAATCCACTCTCGGGCACCTTCGGCCAGTGAGAAAGGGAAGGCTAGGAGCCTGATGTATTCCCCTAGCCCTTCACTTGCTCGGATGGTGCCACATGCCAATTCAAAGTCTTGGAGATGTCTCTGGGGATCCTCCAAGGGCATGTCACTGAACTTGGGCAAGATCTGGATGAAACCGTGCTTCATCTCCCAAGTATTGTTTTCAACCGTGGGCAAGGTGATGCCCAGTGGTTTCAGATTCAAGTTCTCTGGGAACATTGTGTCCCTCAACGTCTTGGCTCTCTCTTCTCCCATCCTTGATCGCGCAGGTGACCTGGATGTGTTCGGTGAATCTTCTCTCGATGTGTCTGAGATCGACTCTCCTGTCTCAGTTATGGTCAACTGAGTTACTTGAGCGGCACGTGCTAATGCTTGCTTTTGTCTTGCTGCTTTTCGATTCTTCCTTGCGGTACGCTCGATTTCAGGATCAAATAGTAGCCCTGTATCCTTGCTTCCCGATGAGTCAGAATCCTGCATACAAAAATAGGTCAAGTGTTAGCACGGAAAACTGTAGGCTTGGAATATTGCCTCCCCGGCAACGGCGCCAATTTTGACGCTACCGTCGTGGAGTAGCGCAAAATAATATTTATAGTTACTAAACTATTCACTAGCACAAGTACTAGTAGCAAGTATAGGGTCGATCCCACGAGGAGGCGATTTAGCTTATAGTTTTCCCGGCTTTGAATGCTCAATTGGGTTGTCACGTTTGAAAAGGTTTTGTTTTGGAGAGCAGTTGGGCACTGCCGAACCGTGGTCACCGTGTTTACTTGACTGAAAATAACAAATAACTTAAACAGAAATAAAACTAGCATGCAACCTAATTAATAAACTGAGCAATTAACAGACTCGGCTAACCAAATAAGAAGAAACAATTAAAGAATAAAGTATCCAGGCATTGACTCCCCTGACTTCCCCCTTGACCTATGTGTTGCCGATCATTGGTACGTATATCATTTTGCTAACAGTTTTGTCTTCCAGTTATAGATCCCAAGTATTAACATCCCTATAATGTCACGCATATTAATACCCCGAACCCTCATTCGCTCTTATGTTTAAGTCCTATTAGATCTCTCTCAATAGGTCTCCTGACGTTGACCAATTCGACACTATGTGACCGCATGAGTCTAAGTTGATCAAGTCGCCTTCATCCTCCAAGCAAACCCGGAATGGCCAATAGCATGCCTGGACAGACCCAAGTCATACGACCACATCTCCAGCAACATGTTGTACTTCGCGGACGCCCAGTCTCCCGGTCGCGTTGATCCACGTACTCCTGTGTTAGGCAAGTCGGGGTTCCCACTGGTCATTGTAGGATTGCCCAAGTCCCTAACATGCTTAAGTTACTACCCTGTTGAATCGGGAACAAAACTCAGCTAGTTGCTGTCATCAATAAGCCTCCCGGCATGATCACGTCTTAGGGTTGGTCAGGTTCTGTCTTTGCCCAGATACAAACAGATTAGCTACTTGACATAATTAAGACAGAAAATAAATTAGAAGAAGTAAAGCGAACTGAACTATGCATTAAAACGGGAAATTGTTCAAAGGGAAATAAACCAAATACGAAATCAAAAGCATAAAAACATAAGGGAAATTGTTTTTGGCCCGAAGGCTTAACAGGAAATAAACGCCGGCGAGTTTGGTTGCTCACGCGGCTGCCGTCGTCTTCGCTGGTCAGGTAGGTCTTCGATCCGTCTTCTTTGCTGCTCATGCGTCGTAGGGTTTCTTCATCAGTCGCTCTTCTTATATAGACGGGCTTGGATGGATAAGAGACGTGAGGGGGAAATACCTCTAAGACCGGACGAGAGTCCATCTTAGGCGGGAGTGTGAATCTGGTCCTCTTTAAAAGACTCCACAGAATTCAGGACTCCTGGTACACCGCATGCCCAACGTTCCGTCTCCGTCAATGTTAGTGCTTGCCCATGTACTTCCTTCTCTGACTGATTGAGGTAGCGGACCATGTGCGGTACTTGGTCGAACTCAAGTCTTGCTCCACCTGCTAACGGCCTGGTTGCTTGATCAACTCTGCTGGACCCTTTTTGTCAGTCTGGCTTGCTCAACGAGTGCTCTTGACCATGGAAGGTGATTTCCTTGCCTCTTTCACACAGTGCGCTCTTTTCACTCATTTACCTGCCCACCTGCAAAACTTGCCCAAGTACCCAAACGTGCCCTCCCAGACACAAACAAAGTAAAAACAAACTAGAGACTCGATATACTTGACTCTAAAAACCTAAAAATGAGCCAAAAAATATGGCTCATCAATAAGTGACTTTGATTTACCAAAGGAATTAACCGATTTAATTATTGGGTTAATTACCGGTTAAGTTGGGTCACTATATTTTATATATGGCATGCCGTGAATACTTGACGGGAAAGTGTATCCCGTAAGGGTTGATAATATCCCCGAGATGAGTTCATAAGGAATTATTATGTAAACCCTGCAGGTGGATTCGTTCCGCATAATAATTAAGGTTGAATGGTACTAGTCTCGGATATAAGAGATGAATAAATTAATTAGCAATAAATTAATTTTATTCATGGATATTTATATCTTAAATACACGGAATAAATAATACTACCGGAGAAATATTATTTGATATAATATGGTTTAATATTGGGAGTGCAATTAATTTTATATAGTGGAAAATAGAATTAATTAATATTGATAAGGATTAATGGACTTGAGCATTGGGCTCAATTTAATCTTCAATATTGGAAGTCCAATATTCCACCTCCTTTAGATCCCCTACGTAGCCTATAAAAGCACTACATGGTCTTCTCTATTCTCATATCTCATAACTTGAAGATCACAATTCTAGAGAGAGAAAGTAGAGAGGAGGATCCATGGAGTTCGGTAGATCGTCGCCCACACGACGTCCGGGCTAGTGCAAGGAATACGTCGGAAGATCTCAAGGTCATCAAATTGAGTTCTACGTTTTTCCGAACAACGAGAACGAGGTAAATCGTAAAACTCTCTTTATGATTTTATCGTTTTATTTATCGTGAAAATATCATGAACAAGATCCGAGAGACGAGACTCGACACGAGGTCGAACCGGGCGGTGGTGGGCGCGTACCACCGGACCGCCGGCGGCTCGACGGCTCATGTCGGATGGGTCGAAGGGCGTGAGCCTCGGCTGGACGCCGAGGACTCAATCGAGCAAGGCTCGATCGCCCGCACGGGCTCGGCCGTGAGCTGCGGGGTTTCCCGCAGCGGATTCACGGGCTGGCCGAGCCCCTCCCGTACGCGTCGCACGGGACTCACGCGGGCTGCTACGAGCAGCCCCGCACGGCTGTCGCGAACAGCCGCGAGCCCACGTGTGGTGGCTCGATCGAACAAGCCACAGGCTATCCCCGTGGTGGGTTTGTTTGATTAGGCTATCCCCGTGGAGGTTCGTGGCGGGTTTCCGGCGATCGGGATTTCGATTGGGTTGTCGGTTCCGCAATTTAGACAATCCGGATATTCGATCTCCAAAGGATTTCGGTCGGAATTAATTGGATAATTAATTTTAATTAATTTATTAATTCCGGGATATCGATTTCCAACAGAGTCAACCGAGGAAGACGACCATAAACTTCAGGGAAATCAGAGTTGAAAGCTCTAATTTTCCTGGGGGCCTATGTTATACCCAAGAAAACAGTTACCGACACGTGTCACGAATCAAAGGGCCACGTCATCAAGAGAGAAAGTCAGCTAAGTCAATCATAAAAGACCTTCAAAGGCATGTCTAAGAAGAAGATGAGGAGCTTGGACAGTAGAGATCGCACGGTAGAATCAGACTCCTTTCACAGGGGAATCGCCTGGGGAGACTCTTGGGACACCAGTCAATGAGCTGGGACCTTACGGGGAAAGGGGCAGATTAAGCACTAAGGGAAATTAGTGGGTATTTAATGCATCATATTAGTGGACTAGAGGTCCAATAAGAAGCCGATATGTGGGCATTAGGTGGCATAATTAAGCCATGCATAGAGTATTATAAATAGAGGGTAAGAGAGAGGAAAATGGGACATGCAACCTTGATTTTAACTATGAATTCTAAGTATGAATATATGAATAAAGAGGTGCCTTGAGCATCCATGTTCTTACTTATGATTTCTGCTATAACTTAATCCTTTTGCTAGCTTACTTATAACAAATTTACCATTTTGTGTTGTTTATCAAAACCCTCAATTACAGCAAATACTACCGACAAGTACAAAAACAACCAAAACATAATTATCACAACTTCAGATGGAGTAACAATTTTATTTTTGATTTCACATCCATAAAATAAAATGATTATTTTATTATTACCTAAATGATGTAAAATGATGAAATCTATTATTATTATTAAAGATTATATTGCAGTACGAAATAAGTTCAATCATACTTACATCTCTTGCTTTCTCTTTAGGATCAGATCTCATATCTTTCAATGTTTCCACAACCTCCTTCTCCTGTGGTGTAACTGGAATAGAAGTTTCAGAGGCCTTTTGTCCTTTCCCCAGTTTGTATATGTTTTGTCTTATGGTGTCCTTTGTAAGATATTTTAGTGGCTGTTGAAAAAATTTAGAATAACAGTTAAAAATAAAAGATGAAGTCTATTAATTTGAAAAATGAAACAATATACAGATGAAGTATGAGATATAATCAGTTAAATACATGATGTATTACAATATTAATCTGAAGTATGAGCTGTTTTTTAATGAAAGACGAGTACTATGTATATGAAATGTGAGATATTTTAAGAACTTTACCTGTTTTTCTGGAGAACCCATGCTTTCCTATGGTCTTTTTGGCTAGCATATGAATCAATTCCTGTTTTTCTGGAGAACCATGCTTTCCTATGGTCTTTTTGACTAGCATATGAATCAATTCCTGAAGAATAAACAATAATTTTTCAGAAATATAAGAACCAATTAAGAAAACTCGTAATATTTCTTAATAGAAACTTACTCTTTGATTTCTATCATGTCTCTCTTCATCTTTTGATGGGTCCATTCTAGAAAACTGTTGTGATTGAACAAATAATATATATCAGTCAAATAGATACTACTCAAATACATGAAACTGAAACAAGATGAACAAAATAAAACAGTGACTTCAAGATGCAAGTCCATGTTGTTATTTAGGTTCTACTGCAGAACATGTTCTACATCTCAATGTGGTATTATGGAACAAATATCACATATAATAGTGTCCATATATCAACTGAACATGTAGACATGAACATGGCTGAACCGATACACACATAAACACACACACACACACACACACACACACACACACACACACACACTCTCAAGGGAACAGATACACTGTGGCTGAACATATAAGAAGGAAGTGGAAAATCTCAAACTCAACCTATGCTAAACACTATAATCACTGAATCAAATCAATTTGATGGATGAACATGCAAGTGCACAAACAATAAACATGGCTGAACAGACACACACACACACACACACACACACACACTAAAGGGAACAGATACACTGTGGCTGAACATATAGGAAGGAAGTGGAAAATCTCAAACTCAACATATGCTAAACTCTAAACCCTTAATCACTGAATCAAATCAATTTGATGGATGAACATGCAAGTGCATAAACAATACAGGAAACATGAAACACCATATCCAATTCATGAAACACCATAATGTGAAATCAGAAATTACCTTGGGTTAGAGGATATGAAGTATGAAAAATTGGAGATGATCCAGTACCAAAGCTTGATGTCCGCGAGGCGTGGAGGAAGAAGCTACATCGTGGAGGATAATAAATCAGAAACTACCTAGGGTTAGAGGCTTGGAGGATAATGAAGTATAACATATAAGAAACATAACAGCAATTGAATTTTTACCTAGGGTTTCGATCGAGTAGTTTCCAACGAACCTTGTAGGCGGCGAGGTGTGGAGGAAAAATCAATGCTTGAAGGCGTCGAGATTTGTAGACGAGAATCGATGCTTCAAGTCGGCGAGAATCGACGCCGGGAATCGATGGCTTGATGTGGATGTTGATTGCTGGCGATAATCGATGCTTGAAGGCGGTGATAATCGAGGCTTTCGACGGCGCCGAAGCTGGGGCGGTGGAGGAGGGCGGGGATGCTACAGAAATCGGTCGAAAGAGAAAAAGAAAGAGAGAAGTTACAGAAACGTGAATCCATGTTGGGCGTGAATCGTGTGTTTTGTGATGACGTCAGGAGAGTAATTGGGCTGGGTCAATTTATTTTATATACTGGGCCTGGAGTAAGATGGACATCTTACTCCTTGGGGTGTAAGATATAGCAACTCATATAATTATATCAGATTTTATATTTATTTATTATTTATTTACCAATATTGATATATTTTGGATCACTATTTAATATTTTAATTAATTAATGATATTTAAATAAAAGTAAATGGTATTAAAATTAAAATTTTAATTTTAAAAATACATTTGTTTCGTAATTATAAATTATGATTGATAATTTATATTTTAAAAAGAAATAAATATAATATTGTTTGTTCAATTAATACATAATAAGTAAATAACAATGCAATATGATGGTAATAAAAAATATTTATTTAATAAATAAATAAAATATAATGGTGATTTTGTATGTTGGGGGGGTTAAAACCGGATACGAAAACGTATTTCCAAGTCGGGATGCGCGGGGCAAGGGCCCACCCGGGGCTGACCATGCAGAAAGAAGCGCGGGACCCAAGCGCGGCTCGCGGCTCGGATCACGCGGTACGCTGGCAAAGACACCCCCAAGCGTCCCAGGCGGGAAGGCGACGATGGGGACGCGTCGCGTCTCGGATCACGGATCCCGTGGGCAAAACACGCAAGGAAGGAGCTCGGGGCATGGCCGCGATACGGGTCACGAATCGAACAAGGCGGGCCTCGGCGGGATGTAACGCGTGATATACGCACGCCCCGAGACTCGGGTCATGACGTCGTCTCGCGAGCCATGCAGGGGTAATGACCCCGGGTCGCACCCTTGATCCACCTCTACAAAACCGCCATGCGTTCCGTGCGTAGAGACGACGAGGATCCTTCCAGCAGCCCGGATCGCGCGTTCAGTATCTGAGGGAGGGCTCATCCCAGGAAGAACGGAGACATCGCCCACGTGAACCCACATGCATCGTATACATTCCGAGTCACGGGCCCCGGGTCGTTACTAGCTTCATTTAATGATATAGACGTAGTACGTGGTCTGAATGTAATCATTCCATAACTCCCTATAAATAGGGGGCTTATCCCTTCAGATTAAAGGGCGGCACTAATTAGTGAATATACTCGATATTAAAAGAGTGGATAATAGAAATCCTTCAGAAAGAGCTTCAAAGCTCAAAACCTCTGTTCTTTCCCAGATCTAGTCCAACCCCTACTCCAGAATATAAATTTACATGTATTAGTATCGTTTCAAACCCTCTATACACAGCCCAGCCCCGTATCATTCTACCCGATAAAAACGTGCTAAAACATTTGGCGCTAGAAGGAGGGGGTTGTTATACTAGACCCAGGGAAAGAAAGAAGAGCCGAAGCCATGTCTGATGGAGCCACCGCGTCAGATTCCTCCCGCTCCGCCACGAGGAGGAAGCTGGAGAGAGGGAAGATGCCTGCCGTCGAGTCAGACGCCGCCCCGCCACTCTTCCCAAAGGTCCCGGGAGACGTCCCCGGGAACGAAGACGCCGTCATCACCGGGGATCTGGACGGACACAACACGTCCAACCAGTACCTCTGTAGCAGCTCCGAGGCCCGACGCCTCAGACGCCGCCAGCAGGCCCACCGCCATGCACATCGCTCGGATCCTGAGTTCCGCCGGGGGCCACCTCCCCCGAGACACCGGCCCGGGAATTGCACCTCCTTTTGGACACCCCCGAAAAGATCGACGTTGCGATGTCCGATCTCATACGGCGTAAGCGTACTCTAACTTCCCTCTCTATTCGTCCAGGTGAGAAGATTGGGAAAGGGAGCGCGTTCGGCCGTCTGGGGCCCGGTCACGCCAGCCACACCGCGTTCGACCGCCTCGGAGGATGCCGTGCCGGCTCCAACCGCTACACAATCCCCGCCCGACGACTCGTTTTCGATCTCGGCGAGGAGGCCGGCAACAAATCGGCCCCAGCAGACCAGATCGGGGGAGACGGCGAGGAGAAGACTCGTCGCGTCGAGCCGGAGCAGGGTCCCGGGACCCGTGCCCCGCGACCACCGGGACCCGAGGCGGGTCTCTTGGACCTCTACAGCAAGGTGTCCGAGATGGAGAGAAAGTTGGCCGAGGCCCAGGCCCGACCGGAGCAGGTCGACTACTGCAAAGAACCCCTGGCCCTGGAGGTCGAGCACGCGGTCATGCAGTACGAGATCCAGCCCCTCCAGACCACCTTGTACGACGGCAGGACGGATCCCGAGATCCACCTCAGCCGCTTCCGTACATACATGTCCGGGAGGGGAGCCAGCGACGCCACGAGGTGCAGGCTTTTCCCCCTCACCCTCGGGGATGTGGCCCACAAATGGTTCGCGGGGATCTCCTCCCGCTCGATCCACTGTTTCGACGACCTCGTCCAGCGTTTCGTGGCGCACTTCGCCTCCAAGGTGAACCGCCTCGAGCAGAGCCAGCGCCTGATCGGCATTCGCCAGAATGTGGAGGAAGGCGACGAGCGGTACGTGGACCGAGTCGGGGACATCCTGCTCGGCGGAGAAGAGGTCGGCGATGATCTCAAGCTGCACACGGCGATGAACGGGCTCCGGAAGAATTCCGAGCTCTTCAAGCATCTGATGCTCAATTATCCACAGACCTACGAGGACTTCCGCGTAAAGGCCGCGGCACAGTGTTGGTACCAGCGCCTCATGCGCGGGACGGAAGCCCCCGGAGACGCAAAACGGAAGGATCCCGCACCCGTGGAGGCGAGACCGAGTCACGTTCCCAGGAGAGGCCCTCCCAAGGCCCCGGAACGGGACCGTCCTGCCCCGAGTTACCGCGAGATGGAGGTCCGCTTAGTCGAGGTCATCGGGCAGGACACCATGGCCATGATGCACGCACTCCAAGCCATGGGGGACGCCCTGACCAAACCCGAACCCATGAGGATCTCACCGGATAGACTCGACCGGCGCCTATGGTGCGCTTTCCACGAGCAGCATGGGCACCCCACCGGCCAGTGTCGTCAGCTGCTCAGGCAACTATGGAAGTTATTTGAGGGAGGGAAACTCTGGGAGCTCCTCGGCAGACCCGGGGACCGGGGGACCGGCCGGGTGGCCAACACGGACAACGGAAGAAATGTGGTCGCAATCCCGGGTCGCGGAGGCAGAACCACGGCCAGTCCCCGGGACACGTCGGGCAGATCCTGATGATTGGCGGGCTGCAGCCTATCTCGAGTGAGAGCGGAAGGAAGGGAAAGCAAGAGATAGAGATATGGAGGGTCTACCAAGAGACTAACCCCGCTCCCCCTCAAAGCTTCACGGGACACGCCTCGATCACGTTCGCCCCGGAGGACCGCGAAGGGGTCGGCTACCCCAAGAGCGAGGCTTTGGTGATCGCCACCGCCATACTCGGAGTAGAAGTTGCGCGGCTTCTGGTCGATAACGGGGCCCACTGCAATATTTTGTACAAGCAGGCCCTCGACCAGATGAACGACATGGCGCATTGCATACTCCCCAGTAACATAAGGCTGAAAGGCGTGGGGAAAGACGTGTTGATTCCCTACGGGGCGGTAGTACTGCCTCTAGAATTGAAAGACGAGAAGAACCCCGAAATAAAGCTATTAAGGAACTTGACCTTCGTAATAGTCGATGAAGTTAGCGGGTATAACGCACTTTTGGGGAGGCCCTTTCTAGAAGCTTTCGAAGCTGTGGCCTCCTCGCACTATTACTGTATCAAGTTCCCGGTTCCCTCCGGAGCCATTGGCACCGTGCGAGGGGACCAATTAATGGCAAAAAGGTGTTCGATGTATTCCTCGGATGAAGAAATCAAAGAAGTAAATGCTCACGAGGAAATAGTCCCCGCGAACCCGGGACTCGGAATCAATCCCGAGACATCCGGGACTCGGGATGAAAAATGTGAGAAAAACCCAGAGGAGTCTTTCATAGTAATTGCAAAGGATGACCTGGGTTCCGGAGTAGAACGTACACCGGACGCGGTCACTACAGAGCGGGTCTCGGACCCCGTCGCGATTCCGGGTTTCAAACTCGGCGGAACATCACGGGACGGTTTAGCCTCGGACCCAGGGTCGAGATCCTGTATGAATAAAGAACCGGAAATCAAACCCACGTCACGGAATGCGGAACCCTGTAGTCAAACCCGTGACACTCAGGACACGCTTCCGGGAACCCGAAACCGGGACAGCATAGGAGTCGAAGCTCTAGAGAAGACCGTCCCCCTTGAAGTCGGAAGCAACGAACGTCCGCGACAGTTGCTCCTCGGATCATCAATGGCGCCCGCGACAATGGATGAGCTCGAAAAATTCCTCCGAGTCAACATGCCTACATTCGCGTGGACAAGTGGGGAACTCGGCAGGGTTGACCCGGGACGCGCTTGCCACCACCTACGGCTGGATAACAAGCGCCGCGCCGTAGCCCAAAGACGCCGGAAGATGGGCCCCGAGAAGAATGAGGCGCTTAACTCCGAGGTAGACAAGTTACTCCAAGATGGCTTGATCCGACTCGCCCCACATGACGTGACATGGGTCGCGAACGCGGTCATGGTGAGGAAAACCCAGGGGAAATGGAGACTCTGCATCGATTACACCGACCTCAACGACGCGTGCCCCAAGGATCATTTCCCAATGCCGCACATCGACCAACTAGTGGACAGCACCGCGGGACACGCCATTTTCTCGATCATGGACGCGAGCTCCGGGTACCATCAAATCCCAATGAATCCCGACGATACCCGGCACACGGCATTCTATACAGGAAGCAACGTCTACTGCTGTGAGCGGATGCCGTTCGGTCTGAAAAACGCAGGGGCCACTTACCAAAGGCTAGTAAACACCATGTTCGCCGGAGAACTCGGGAAAACAGTCGAGGTTTACATCGACGACATCATCGTCAAAAGCAAGAGCGAGTCCAACCACGTCAAAGATCTGGCCCGAGTGTTTGAGATCCTAGGTCAGTATAACATGAAGTTGAATCCCAGGAAATGTCACTTCGGGATTCGGAAGGGAATGTTCCTAGGCCACGTGTTCGGAGAAAACGGGCTCGAGCCCAACCCAGCAAAGGTTAAAGCAATAATCGACATGCAGGAACCTCGGGACATCAAGGGAGTCCAACGCCTCACGGGATGCTTGGCGGCCCTTAGCCGGTACATCTCTCGTCTCGGTGACAAGACGCGCCCCTTTTTCGGGTCGATCAAAAATCAGGAGTTCCATTGGAAGAAGGACAGCCAGAAGGCGTTCACCCAGATCAAGGAATACCTCGCCGGCCCACATTTGCTCACGGTGCCGAAACCGGGAGAAAAGCTGTTTCTATACCTCGCCGCGACGGAAGGCGCGGTTAGCGCCGTGCTGGTCCGAGCCGAGGGTACCCTCCACATGCCCATCTATTTCGTAAGCCACGTGTTACACGAAGCTGAAACCCGCTATACCCCCCTCGAAAAGCTCGCCTACGCCCTCGTAATCTCGGTCCGGAAACTGAGAGCTTACCTTTTCGAACATCCGGTCGAGGTACTCACGACAATGCCATTACGACAAGTGCTGCACAGGTCGGATGTCTCGGGAAGGTTGCTTCGTTGGAGTCTGGAGTTAAGTCAATACGACCTGACCTTCGCGCCCCGCACCTCGATCAAGGCGCAAGCCCTGGCGGATTTCATCGTGGAGCTCACTTTTCCCCCACGGAGCACAGGATCAGCACGCCCCTGGCAGCTTCACGTGGACGGGTCCTCAACCAGCGCGTGCTCGGGGGCCGGGGTGGTGCTCCTGGGGCCAGACGGAGATTCGTTTACTCACGCGGTAAAGTTTAATTTTTTCGCAACTAATAACGAGGCCGAGTACGAGGCATTGGTAGCAGGTCTAGAAATGTCCGTGGCAGTCAGCGTTCCCCGCCTCCAAATTTTCATGGACTCACAACTAGTGGTGAACCAAGTCACCGGTGATTACGAGGCGAAGAGCGAACAGATGAAGAAATATTTGGATTTAGTGTGGTCCCTCTGCGAGAAAATCCCGGGCGTCCGTATCGAACAAATCCCGCGGGAGCACAACTCGCAGGCCGACGCCCTGTCCAAACTAGCCTCGGCCGAAGGATCCGCGGATTTGTCCCGAGTCATCTTGACCTAGTTAAACTCGCCATCGATCGCGGCCCGGACGGAAGTTATGCCAGTCAACCCGGCTCCCGGGACGGCTCCAGAAGTGACGCCCGGAATGGATTGGCGCGACCCGGTGCTGCAGTTCATCGAATCCGGGACCCTCCCCTTGGACCGAGTCGAAGCGAAGCAACTCCGCATACGCGCCGCGAGGTACACGATCCTAAACTCTCAATTATTCCGCAGGAGTTTCTCGATGCCGCTCTTGAAATGTGTCTCCAAGGAAGACGGGATGCGGGTACTTTCGGAGATCCACGAAGGACTATGCGGAAACCATGCCGGGGGCCGATCTCTCGCCCACAAGGCAATGGGCCAGGGTTATTACTGGCCGAGCTTGCGCCGAGACGCGACCAACTTCGCCCGCAAATGCCTCCAGTGCCAGCTTATGGGGCCAAATATCCTGGTGGCCCCTGAAGAACTCAAGCCAATATACTCTCCGTGGCCGTTCGCTCGGTGGGGGATTGATATTATTGGACCTCTAGCCCCCGCGCCGGGGGGAGTCAAGTTCGCAATCGTGGCGGTAGACTACTTCACCAAGTGGGCTGAGGCGGAGGCGGTCCAGAAGATCGATCAAGCCAAAGTGATCAAGTTCATCTGGAGGAACATAATCTGCCGGTTCGGTTTGCCCGAGTCCATCATCTCGGACAACGGCAAGCAGTTCGACGGAACTGTGGTCGCGGAGTTCTGTGAGCAATGGGGGATCCGGAGGACGTTTTCCACCCCCTACCATCCACAGACTAACGGACAAGTTGAGGCAGTGAACAAAATCTTGAAACATACCCTTAAGGCGAAGCTCGAGTCGCGAAAAGGAAAGTGGGCCGAGGAGTTACCCGAAGTGCTGTGGTCATACCGGACCACGGCCCGGAACGCCACGGGAGAAACGCCATACGCCTTGGCATTTGGAGCCGAAGCTGTGATCCCAGCCGAGATCACGGTCCGTTCGCACCGAACCGCCCAGGCCATCACCCCGGAGAACGAAGCAGTCTTGCGCCTGGAGCTGGATTTTCTGGAAGAGCGGAGGCTAGGCTCCGACTCCCTCAACGCGATGAACAAACAGAGGATCGCCAGAGCTTATGACGCGCGGGTCCGCTCTCGCGAGTTCGAGATTGGGAACTTGGTATTGAAAAAGCTGCTCGGGACGCATTCCGGGGCCCTCGGACCAACATGGGAAGGGCCGTTTCGAATCACCAAATGCCTATTAAACGGAGCGTACGAGTTAGAACTGCCAGATGGGACCCCGGATCAATACCGATGGAACGCGCGACATTTGAAGAGGTTCTACCAGTAAGGGGAAGCCGTCGCGGTCCCGGGTCGAGGAAAGCATGTTTTACCTTTATTCCTGAATGGGGAACATATAAAAACGGATATTTCCGCACGGCTAAATGCCAAAGATCCCGGTAAAACTAATGAGCTCCTAAAAAGACCTCCGGGTCAAAGAGTCATAACGTGCGGGGGAACATATAAAAACGGATATTTCCGCACGGCTAAATGCCAAAGATCCCGGTAAAACTAATGAGCTCCTAAAAAGACCTCCGGGTCAAAGAGTCATAACGTACGGGGGAACATATAAAAACGGATATTTCCGCACAGCTGAAAAGCCAAAGATCCCGGTAAAACTGATGAGCTCCTAAAAAGGCCTCCGGGTCAAAGAGTCATAACGTTCGGGGGAAAAAAGACGGATACTTTCCGCAAGCAAAGCTACAAGCTATGTCCGGTAAAAAAGCGCGAGACAAACACGGGAACACACGGCCCTAGTCAGGATAAAGTAGATCCCAAGAAAAACGCATGATAAAAACCCGCGACGGGCCCCCGGTACCCACTCCCGAGACCACGTCCCGCGTGACAGGGTCGCGAGGCGGCATCCCGAGCCCGTACCTTCCACCCGAGACCCGTGGTCCCAAGAGGAAATAGTAGGACAGCATCTCGGACCTTCAACGGATTCCCATCTTTCCATCCCGGAATATCCCAGGAAAAGGGGTGCAATCCAGTTTAGGCTCGGGTTGGGCCGCTAAAAATACCAAAGCAAAATAGCGCTACGATCATCAAATCTGCGCACAATAATGGATATAAACACTAAACAAAAATCCAAATAAAAACTAAAGTCAAGCCACATGGCTCGATTTTAAAAAATCCAGAGAGGCAGAGCCTCGACAAAAAACATCCAAAGTTCAGAATCGAGAGCAAGAAAAAAAAATTGTCCTGGGCTAAAATGCCCTCGTCCACCAACGGCCGCTAAAAGAAAGCAAAAAACAAAGGATAATTATGATGTTAAATCGAAGGCCCCCTGAAGGAGACTGCCATTACTCTAAAGCCCCAGCCACATCGGGACGCTGGCCATCAGCCTCGGCCATCACCTGATCTCCCTGCCCGGAAGCTGACACCTCGGGAGCATCTCCAACCGGGTCTACGCCAACGGTGAGGACCTCCTCCATGGTCACCTCCTGGCCGGAATACGACTCACCCGTCGCCTCCGGGAGCGCCTCAGGGACCACATCAGCATTCTCTCCCATCACTTCTGAGGCATGGTCGGCGGTTCCCGCCATCTCTTCAGCGGCAGTCAAAACAATACCTGCCGGTCTCGAAGGGGCGGCGTGAGCAAGGGGCGAACTGGGTCGAACCAGACGATCATAGGTGGGCCACCACTTCATGTCGATGTGAAGGTCCTCCTCTAGGTCGAGGAAGGTTTCGGAAATCCCAGGATCGAGCTCGCGCCCCTCCATGTACTTTTTCCAGTAGGCCAGGACGCCGTCAAGGAGTACTTGATCGTTGGTTCGGTGAGCGTGCCGGACGATATCCGCCATGGAGCGAGAATAGAAGTGGTCCAGGAGAATCGTGTGATCGGTCCAGGGACTCTCAAGATATGCCTCCAGCTCGTCGGTGCGGGCATCAGCCTCCGCCTGCCGTTCCCGGAGCGACGCCACCTCTGCAGCCCGAGTGGCGAGAGTTTGTTCCAACTGCGCCGCGCGGGCCGTCGCCTCGGATAGCGCAGTGGTTATCTGCGCGACCCGGGCCTCCGCCGCCGCAGTCCCGGCATCCGCCTCCTCTAACTTCTCCCCTCGAAGATGCGCCACGGCGCGCCATTTATCCCGGTCTCCCGACGAAGCGGCAAGGGCCTCGGTGCTCTGCCGGAGAGCCTCCTCGTTCTCTTTGAGTTCGCCGCTCAGCTGTTCGTTCCGGGAGACCACGTCCACGTTCAGGCGGCCTAGTTCCTCGATGGTTTTCCCCCTCTCGTTGGCCAGATCCATCCAGTGCTTGATCTGACGGGCCTGCCCCTCAAGCCAGTCGTGGACCGCGGCCATGGCCACTGTGGCCTGACTCTGTAGCATGGACGCAAGGAGGAATGCCTCATCCGGATTCCGGTTGGCGGCTTGTAGCTCATGAGTCCAACAGCGGGCCACCGAGTCGATTGCCCGGCCGACGGGGAGCCCCGGGGTAGATACGGGGGGCAAGGGCCCCCGGCTCGCAGCATACTGGAGCAGCAGCGGCGCTAAATGAGGCGCCGAACCCAAGACCCTGCCATCACAAACACGCGACGTGACCGAATCGATTAACCACGGCGAAAGAATGTCGGAATAAGATACAAGGATTGAGCAGCGAGGCGCCTACCTCTGAGCGACGCCCGGGTCGACCCCATAAATCGGCGTGATCCCCACGGTCGGCACGGCCCCGGAAGACCCTATCTGCGGCGGCTCGACGCTGGCCCGGGGGCCGGATCCGACATCCTCTGGGACGAAGGGTGCCCTCCGCTTCCGGGACAGAGACGGTTCGGGCATCTCCGGGATATCCTGAGAAAATACCCCGCCGAAGGGCGAATCAGGAAAAGACCCTATCAGAGTTTCCCTTGCGGGAGACGACCCGTCCGAGACCGCGTCTGCGTGACCCCCGTCCCGGGACCCGGGAACGCGGCTGCCAGAGGGAGACGCGTGGATCACACCCCCCGCGTCCACTATGGCGGTACCATGGGGGATCTCGGGAAGTGATCCCGAATCTCGGGACTCCGCCGCTCCCTGCGATAGCAGCGGCGAAGACTGACGGTCTCGGCGAGCCCGGGGGGCGGGCCGAGCCGGGATCGCAGGCGGCGGTGCGGCGACCGAACCGCGGGTCCTCGCTCTCAGGGCGGGCCTGCGAGGCGGCGGCGCGGGAGTCGGCATTTTCCGGTCGGGAACTCCGGGGCATTTGGACATCTTGTCGCGGGGGCGATCTTCGAAAACTCGATTAAACGGGGCTGCAACACGACCGTCAAAACCCATCAGCACACCAAGGGATACCAACCCGACAACCTAGTAGGAAACAAGAGCGGGGCTTTATTACCTGGGTACGGGTGGAACAGATGCTTAGGGGGACAAATTAGGCGAGCGGCATCCCGGGACTCCTCAGTACACAGGTGGTCGACGCGGCGGCGTCTGGACGGCAGGGCGGCTGCGAACTTCAGGGCGACCTGATAATCCCAATTCAGCGGTCCCTCTCGGCGAGTGTTTACACCTGCGAGATCAATAGAAAGAGTTAAAGTCAGTAAAGCAGGGGATACTTAGAAACGTTTCGACCCTTACTGGCAATCTTGTCATGATAGCGAGTGGGGATGTCGACCTCCCCGCTGGGGGTCTGGGTCCGCCACGCTCCCGAGACGTACACCCACTGGGCCCAGGGAAGCTCCACCTCAGATACTTTCACCCCAACGGCGGGTAGTCCGGGGCGGCTTTTGACGGTATAATCACCATCGTCTCCTCCAAAGCCAGAAATCACGAACGAGCGCCGAATCTCCGAATCCGTGAGGGTCCGGTAGAGGCCTACATTGCCCAACATAGAGAGCACCCCGATGAGTTGCGACCATCCATTGGGGTGGATCTGATGGGGGGCAACTTCCCAGAACCGGAGCGCGGCACTGACACTGGGATGCAACGGGAACCGGAGCCCTACCTCCATCGCCTCCGTCCCGATCGCCACCATCCCCGGGGGCGGGCAGCAAGCGGATTCCCCGGCCCGAGGTATGTAGACGTGAACATCATTTGGGATCCGCCACCTCTCCCGTCTTATCATAGCGGGGGTCACGATGCTCGCCCGACCATGGGCCCCCCATCCGGGGGTACTACAAGCACGTATAGAGCGGGCTAGGGGCCGCGACGGCGCGCCGGGATAAGGGTTCTCGCGGAAATAGGACTCCCAGAGAAACTCGACGGGCGGAGGGTACTCCTCGTCCATCAACGCGTCGAATTGCTGGAACAAGATGTTCATATCCGTTTCTGAGTCCGACGTCAATTCGCGGGGAGCCTCCTCCCCCGCCGCATCTTCGGATGATGTGTCCGACAACATGAGTTCTTTTCCCCGGGATGACGACATCTAAGCCTGTGTAAACAAGTAAAATAACGAAGGATTTACCTGGAGCAAAACTCTGAAGGGCTTGAGGGCGAGGAACCGGCGAGTCCTAGGGTTAGTGAAGCAGAATTGAAGATGCGAAAAAGAAACTGATGCGCATTTGGGGGTTTTTTATAAAGGAAAGCTGCACCAGAAAGGGGACAAGCGGGAACGGTTATTGATAAAAACACTCAAGTGCTCCCGAGGCCCAACACGCAAGAAAAGGGGGCCCAATCGACTGTGGCCCATCCACGGCTGGATACCGGCCCGCGTTCCGAGGCACGGGGCCCGCGTCACGGAATGAGTACCCGGGCAGGGAGATCCTTTTTTGGATAATTTTGGCGTCTCCCCGGAAATAGGATGCAGTATCGCGGAAGTTCCCCGCACAGGGCGTGCGGGAATCCAAAGAGGCGACCCGCGATCCCTATGACCCCGCGCGCCGGGTTCCCGGCGGCGGAAGGGACGTAACCGAACAGCGGGGCGTGTCGTTTTATGACGCAAAGGTATTTGAGTCGAGTGGGAAAAGAATGACAACGGAAAGCCTCAAAAGGAAAAATAGCTTCATTAAACAAGTCTCCGGCTGGGGAAGAACCCTTTACATCAAAAGATCGAGACTAGAGATTACAAAAAGAAAAGACAATAAAGAAACAGGGAAGGCCGCGTGGATCAGGCGCTCGAGGACTCAGGGCTCTCCGAGGCTCGGTCCGGCCAAGACCTTCTGTTCCATTGGCTATCAAAAACAGAGATGGAGAACCCGGACCCCGGGTTCCACACCAAGTGAATGTGCCATCCCTTCCGGAGCCCGGTATGCTGAACGAATCTGATCCAGCCCTGGCCCCCGAGAGCTATCTGCCGGCGCAGGCGGGTCTTGGAGACCGTCCACTCCTGGCCCCCGTCGTCGGTCAGCGTGATCTCGGGACCCAGTGACCCCTCCAGCGGCCGGACGAACGCCATCGGGAGGGGGAAATTTCCGTAGTGCCATCGGCCTTTGAATTTCCGAGACAGGCGTCGCACCCTGAAGGGGACGAGATGACTTCTGGCCTCATTGAGAAATGTTTGCCTAGATGGGAAAAAGCTCAGGCTGGAGTTTTCCCCAAAAGTGTCTGAACACCTGGCCTTTATAGGGGCGGGAAGGTGCGCTTAGTGGGGCGAAATTAGGCGGGAATAATCCCGCCACTTCTTCATGATATGACTATGTGATTTGAAAACCAGGGGCGGCACCCAACGGCCCGAGGGATAAGATCGGGCTGCAGAGAAATTCCGCGTCCCGAGAAAAACCGCTCTATTCGCATTACCCAAAACTTGCGAAGGCCCTTTGTCTCCCCCCAGAGGGCATCCCAAGGCTGATTTCCTCCCCTGGCGCAAGGCTGAAATACGGCCGGCCGGATATTCCCAACGGACGGAGACATCACCAGAAGAAGGACCTCCGGCGATCTCTCCGGGGGCCAATGTTGGGGGGGTTAAAACCGGATACGAAAACGTATTTCCAAGTCGGGATGCGCGGGGCAAGGGCCCATCCGGGGCTGACCATGCAGAAAGAAGCGCGTGACCCAAGCGCGGCTCGCGGCTCGGATCACGCGGTACGCTGGCAAAGACACCCCCAAGCGTCCCAGGCGGGAAGGCGACGATGGGGACGCGTCGCGTCTCGGATCACGGATCCCGTGGGCAAAACACGCAAGGAAGGAGCTCGGGGCATGGCCGCGATACGGGTCACGAATCGAACAAGGCGGGCCTCGGCGGGATGTAACGCGTGATATACGCACGCCCCGAGACTCGGGTCATGACGTCGTCTCGCGAGCCATGCAGGGGTAATGACCCCGGGTCGCACCCTTGATCCACCTCTACAAAACCGCCATGCGTTCCGTGCGTAGAGACGACGAGGATCCTTCCAGCAGCCCGGATCGCGCGTTCAGTATCTGAGGGAGGGCTCATCCCAGGAAGAACGGAGACATCGCCCACGTGAACCCACATGCATCGTATACATTCCGAGTCACGGGCCCCGGGTCGTTACTAGCTTCATTTAATGATATAGACGTAGTACGTGGTCTGAATGTAATCATTCCATAACTCCCTATAAATAGGGGGCTTATCCCTTCAGATTAAAGGGCGGCACTAATTAGTGAATATACTCGATATTAAAAAAGTGGATAATAGAAATCCTTCAGAAAGAGCTTCAAAGCTCTCTGTTCTTTCCCAGATCTAGTCCAACCCCTACTCCAGAATATAAATTTACATGTATTAGTATCGTTTCAAACCCTCTATACACAGCCCAGCCCCGTATCATTCTACCCGATAAAAACGTGCTAAAACATTGTAAATAGATTGTGGATTGGTTATAAAGTATGAAAAATTAAAGAGTATAATTGTATAATAAATTGATGATGCGGAATAGAGTGAAATTAATATTTTATTAAGATGGTGGATTTTATAGATCATTAAAAAAAAAAAAATAATAATAATAATAATAATGAAAACATTTGACTTTCACGATACCCGAAATACTTACGTCAGCGTCATAGATCTCGGTCACCGCTTCGTAATGTGGCGATCACGAGAGAAGTCCCTAATTACAAAATCCGTCCATAAAACGTCAGTATTCTCAATCTAACGAGCACCGAGTGCGCAATATATTTATACCTATCAACAACTAATACTCTCTCTCCAAATAAAGAAGATATCGAGAACGACGAGAAAGAAAAGAAGAAGCTGAAATGGTGTCGACGAGGCGAAGTGGATCTCTGCCGTCGAATAACGGTAAGAGGTCATCTTCGCCGTCCGATGATAACAACAACAAACCTTCTTCTCCCAAGCGTCAAAAGGCACTCTCTCTCTCTCTCTCTCTCAACCGTCCGATGAAGAGCTGAATTTCAGGATTACTCAATCTGAGTCGTTGTTTTTTGAGTGGTCTTTGTTTTTTCTTTTCTGCGCAGTGTGAGAGCTTTAGTACCAATGCTAACAGTGACAATCCGAAGGCATCGGCGGAGAATCCAAAGGAAATAAGCTCAACTGATCCGCCGGAGCTTCTTGCCGCCGCCGCCGCCCCGGATTCTATAGCCTCTGTCTCTGTAGCTACTAATCCCTGTGCAGAAGGTTAATGTGGTGATTTATGTAATCTGTTCAACTGTTCTGGAAACTTCCGTTCATTTTGATATTTGCGTGTGTTTTGAAACGCTTAAATCTGGAAAATTCAGGGCCTGCGGCAGATGGTGTCGACAAGCCGAAGAGCGCCTTCACTTCGTGGAAGCAACACCAAGGTTTCGAAACTACTTCTCCCTGGTGCAGGCTTCTCACGGAATCGACACAGGTCATTTCCTTTTCTTCTGCCTTTCAATTTGCTCATTTTAGTGAAAGGTAATGTTTTTATTGTGCCATTGAAAAAAAAAAGATTTTTTTTTATAGTAATTTTGTTTTTCTCAGAGTTCTTAATTACATACTGAATGCTATAGACATGATTGCAGAACCCTACTGTTTCCGTGTACACAACCAACTTCTTAGTGGGATCAAGCAGACACGCTAATCTCTTGATCCGGGAACAGACTGTCAGTGCAATTTTGTGTTCCATAAGGCTTGCACAAGTAAATATTTGCTTCTAAAACTCATCCTGCATGTACTATTTTTTGTTTTTCCATGCAATTGTCAATTGAATAGTACACAATGAGTGACGTGGACCGGTGGACGTGTCTTATGGGTCGTGGTTTTGAATAATACAAGTTCCGCCAACCAATGCCTTCCTGAATCTGATATGCCTAGCACGGATGTTATATACTGAATTAATAACTTTATAGTGGAATCGTCAGCATATAACTACTGTCGTTTCTCCGATTCAATGTCATTATTCTGCCGCCTTCCACCAACCTACATGATAAATGAGCTGTAGAAACAGCCTTGTAATGTGTCGTTTGCATTTAATTATTTTGAGACTAATTTATTGTTTCTCATTTTCATTTCTATTATTTTTTTACGGTAATAATCAGCGTGACGATAAACCTGTCGCGGTGCTTGAAAGTCGAGGTGGCAAAGGATGTGTGCAAGTCAACGGAAAAACAATTAAGAAAAACACTAGTTGCGATCTCAATTCAGGGGATGAAGTGGTTTTCGGCTTTCTTGGATGTCATGCATATGTATCCTTTTTATTTTTGTATAATTCTTTCTATTTTGTTCCATGTATCCAGTCATCCATGTTTATTATCCTTGACCCCACCAAATGTAGATTTTCCATCAGCTGCCTTATGATAGTATAATCAAAACTCCTCCACCAGACGTTCAGAATACTGTAGGAAAGTTTGCTCAGGTTGAAAGACGCACAGGAGATGCATCAGCTGTTGCAGGTGCTTCAATTTTGGCATCGCTCTCTAATCTACGTCAAGACTTATCACGTCTTAAGCCTACATCTCAGACCAGTGGTAAAAATTACCGAGGGATTGATCTACCTTCCTCTCCCCTTCTTAATGAAGACGATCATGATGGGCAAGAAGTTAACTCACCTACAAAATTAGGTAGTGAAGCAGCTGCAGATGTAGGGGAGGCTGCCAGCAAAATCCTCCCTCTTGATGGCAAAGTAGAGGCTGGCTTAGAGGCAAGTAACATAAAATAATGGTGGAACTTATTCTTTTAACTTTTATATTTCATGAATAGATTTTGTGTAAATGAGAAATAAGCAAATCATTTGTGTTAACAGCAAGAGACAGACTGGCTTAGGGATCTGGTCCCAGTGTCTCTATCAGTAATGTGTTCACAAAGTAAAGCATTTAGAGAAGGAATACTTGCAGCTATTCTAGATGGGCGTCACGTCGAAGTTTCATTTGATGATTTCCCATACTATTTGAGGTAGGTCGCCATTCCAGCGTGCATATTCAATCTGCTTTCCATTTCAAATTTTACTAAGCATGCCTTCGTTTTCTACAGACTTTGTTGTTTCTCCATTTAACTAATAATTTTCAGATTTTTCAAGGACTTTTCAATACTTGTTCTTGTATTTAACCTGCAGCGAGAGCACAAAAAGTGTGCTAGTTGCAGCTTCTTATATACAACTGAAGCACAAAGAGCAAGTCAAATTTACATCTGAGCTTCCTACATTAAATCCAAGAATCTTGCTTTCTGGTCCTGCAGGTCTCTGGTTGTATGTTTAGTAGCTATTCGGCATCACAGTCATCTTATTAATTAGTGGCATTCTCCCATCATACATTGCAGCATTTTTTTGTTTTTTTTTGTTTTTCAGGGTCTGATATATATCAGGAGATGTTGGTAAAGGGACTTGCACATTATTTTGGAGCGAAGCTGCTAATATTTGACAGCCATTCATTTTTGGGAGTAAGAAAAGATCATATAATTTATTTCATCTGGACTTGTTTGTGTATGCATATAGCCTTTGTATTTCAATCTTCCGAGAAACATAGTTTTAGCAAAAAAACTTAATACAAGGTCCTGCTGGCCATGCATCTCTTACATGCTGAAGCATTGAAGTCTTGAAGTGCGTATATTGGACCTATATTATATGCTAAATGTAATGTACGAAAAGAGTATGAACAAGTACGAAAGCTTTTATAAAGTAATATTTTGGGAAAACATCAGATGGCTGGAGTGAAACTATTTTTTTTGTTACTAAGTGGGTTCTTTGTGTCTGAATTCTGTTCACTCTATTTATTAGATTATTATTAGACAGGGGAAGTGAAATTTATTTATAATACTTTTTTTGTTGTTTTAGGGTTCTTCTAAGGATGATGAGCTTCAGAAAGAAGGAAGCAATTCAGAAAAAGTTTGTAACGCCGACAAACAAGTTACTGGATCCACAGACCTGGCTAAGGACATTGGACTTCCATCTGGTGAAGAAGATACTACTAATTTGCCGTCTAGTCCCCTTGGATCAGAATCACAGGTGAAAATGGAAATTGACAATGCGCCCTCTCCAGTTAATGCGACTAAGAACCTATCTATAAAATTGGGTTAGTTTCACTTTGTTTCATGTCAGTTAAATGTTTTATCTGCTCAGTGTCTAAAAAACAATTCTTTTTTATTTTCCCTTTCACATTTCTGTGTTAGAACCTATGCAATTGTTGGACATTGCAGGTGATAGAGTTAAATATGTTGGTCCAGTCTCTGGTGGGTTGTATTCTAGTTCTGCCAGGTAACTTGATGTTATTAGTATATTTTAATTTACAGGATCTATTTATAACAGAAAGTTTTGATACTTTTTATACGTTGCTATATATGATAAATTTCTCTGCTGCTCTTCTGTTTTAAGATTTTTTGATTATGGTATCTACATCGGACATTATTCTGCTTTTATCTAAATACACACATTGGGGGGAATCCTTGGTGGCTTGAATATCTCAACATCTTTCGAGAATTTAATTTTAGCTAGGACCTCAAATTTGATCTTGGTTCTTGATTCTTATTATCAAACATTGCTCATCTCAAGACCCATTTTAAAAAGATTGTTGATACTCTCTGTAGTTCATTCGTAGTAGTAAAAGGATTGATTATACAAACTTCATGTACTTAGAGCCATGTCTTATCTTTCATGCTGATCAAATTCAACTTACATAGGATGTCAGCCTTCCATTTTTTAGTCATCAATACTTCCTGCATGTGCAACTATAATTCACGTCTGATCTTACATTCATTTATTTATGTTCCATCGTTTGCGTATCAGCAAACATTGTGCGGAATATGATCTTCTCTAATATTTCGGTTGTCAATATTTATTACTATTTTGTTATGTCTTTCATTTTATATCTTATCTTATTGTTATCAATACACGCCATGTGTGCACGATGACATTAGTACACCTCTTGTATTTTATCTTTATTAATTTTTCTTTTTTAACAGCATCTATACATTCCACATGTACATTCAGACATTATTATTACATACGTATACATTCTAGTCTCTAGAAATTGCAAATATCATGCCTAAGGGTGAGCTTCTCAATATTGTTCAAATTTTAATGATGTTTTTGACACAGCAATGTAAAGTTTATTATTATAGATTGGAATGGGGTATTATAATTTTTTAATCTAGTAACTTTTTACCCACCCTGTTTAATGTGCTATATTTTCATTTATTGACACTAAAGGTCTTATTTCAGTGCTGAAGTCATAAGTTCACGTGTAAACTACAACATTGAGCCTCTATGTTACAAAACACAATTCCTGTGATTTGAAATACACAAAATAAAAATGTTGATTGTGTCTGTATGATGGGATTGTCGTGATTTTCAAGTTACAGAAGCGATTTACTCATCCCAGTGAGAATAAACTTGCTCAATAGCTGTAGCTAATAAAATTACTGCTTGCAACACTATTATTATAGTACATAATCATAATTGTGAAAATGTACGTAGGAATAAAAGAAGAAATAAAATAAATAGCTTTAAAGACGAGCAATGAATATCCCAAAAATCTGCCATGTAATTGCACCAAGTTAGTCTTTGTTCTTGAATATATTATCCCCAAATATTTCCTTGTATCACTAAATCTCTGTTAGAAATCATATTCTCTTTACCTTTGTACATCAAGATGACTGGACTTGGTTTTTACGGCCTAGAACCTTTCAGCAACTTCCAAGAAAGGGTTGTCTTTTCAAATTTACTTTTCACCCATAGTTTCCAGTTTTAGACGCCTAGGATACTACCCCTCCATGCATGAAATTGTATTTTTCTAGGTATATGTTGGCTCATTTTGATTTGTGGCGAAATTTTACAACTTAACGCTAATCTAGCTGGACCTTCAGGGGCCCAACTCCTGGAATGCGAGGGAAGGTTATTTTTCCATTTGAAGATAATCCTGTATCAAAAATTGGCATAAGATTTGACAAACCCTTGCAAGACGGGGTTGATTTTGGAGGCCTCTGTGACAATGGTCATGGATTCTTCTGCAATGGTAAGATGCTGTTTCACATTATGCTGTATCAACTGTTGTACTATAAGCTCTTTGATATTCTGCTCTCATTTGTTCTATCTCTGATACCTGTCTTTAGCCAATGAGCTTCGCTTGGACACCTCAGGTGTGGAGGATCTGGACAGATTACTTATTAACACAATGTTTGAGGTGGGATTGGAATACTGAAAAATCACTGGGTTCTAGAATGATTTCTATGGGCATATAATCTTGCTAATACAAATAATCTTTACACGCTCCGTTACCAGACCGTATTTGATGTGAGCCAAGATTCCCCTTTCATTTTGTTTATGAAAGATGCTGAGAAGTCAATGGCAGGAAACTCAGAATCATACACTTTATTTAAGAGCAAGCTGGAGAAGCTTCCCAATAATGTTGTAATTATTGGTTCACAGACTCAAACCGACAGCCGCAAAGAAAAGGTGCAAGTCATTTATAATATCCGTGATACATCCTCTTTATTTTGAAGACCTTATTATTTGTGCTAATCCCAGTTGTGTGCTGAGCCACTAAATAAATATTCTCTCTAGATCTTAAACGATCATGATCTCTCTTGTTTGATCATTGCTTTCTCTTGCAGTCTCATCCTGGCAGTTTGCTTTTCACGAAATTTGGCAGCAATCAGACAGCTTTGCTTGACTTGGCGTTTCCTGTAAGATTCTGTTGATGCATTTCTGGCAGTATTGTCATATTGTTGTTTGTTAATATCTTGATGAGATCTTCAGTTTGGTCATGAATATGTATTGGGTTTCATAGAGGGCATTTTTTTGCTAAACCCTTTTATTTGACATTTTAAAAACTATTTTCAACTTGTCAGTGATTAATTGTTTCTTGTTTTAAAAAGCAGAACGGTGAGCTATCCGTTCATGCTATTGGTTAGCGGTGTAACTGGTTAGAACAATTCAACTTCCAGTTTAATCACCTATTAAATTAACTTAGCACTAAATGCGTAGCATATATTGTAAAATATAATTAATTATTGAACACACTCAAAATCTAGAATACTTCCTAATTTATTACACTCAAATCTAATTCTATGACCAAACATATTACATGCATTGTCGCACGTTTGGCTTGCACAATCACAAGGTCAGGACACAAACACACACTTTCTATGATGTTATATTCGCCTCTCATATTTCTAACTACATCATACAATTATGATTTTACAATCCATATCCAATCCCGTTTCATTAATACATTTGATCGCTATTTTCGTTCCCAATTTGTTCCTTACAAAAATTCTTTATTACTATTCTCTAGCAGGAAATATATACAGTATATGTGGCAGGAAATATCTTGCCATTAGAAATATATGCCACAATCATAAAGAAGCCACATTTATTTACACATACCACATTTATATGTGGGACAGAGAGAGAGAGGATAGAGAATAGATGGATGGAACGACTAACTGGAATCCTGGTTAAACATTTAACTTAAAAAATTTGAGCTTTTTAAAACGGTAGGTATGGTTCTATCCGGTCCATCTAGTTTCGAGTGATTCAACTGGAAATCTTGTTTTGGAGTGGTTTCTTGGACCAGACCAGTAGCTGGTTTCTGATCAGACCAGTTGAACTGGCGGGTCTGCTCCAGTTTTTAGAAAATTGGTTTCCAGGATACAACTTGTTTTATCCATCTTCATTCAATGTATGGTACACATAGTATTCCATAACAATCTCATCTATTGAATTAGCTATCGAAGAAGAGAGACATTTAATAATAATTGTAAGTCAGCTTCTTTCATTTAGTGACAAATGTTTTTTTTTTTTCTGCTGAAACACAACACGATGAACTCCTCTTTTACCCACTATCCATTGATAGTGAAACCTGAATTTAGGACTTATTTAGTTGGCTTGAAAATGATCACCATGTATAAATACTTGTACATGTTGACTAGTTGTTAAAGAGGACTTATGTTGACTTCTACTAATGCAAAATGAGTTATTCTGAAATCCCCCATTTCATCAAAACATCACTATTTACACTCTTAAAAATATTTATCACTGATTTATTATGCATCCTATGTCATCTATGATTCCTTCCATCCATAGGTGGAATTTAACGTTTTGGATGGTATTTGGCTTGATAAGTAGTTGGGATAACCTACAAGGTTAAATCATGATGTCTTTTACGCTTTCAGCCCTGAAAGTGCACATGGCAAACCAATAATATCCAAATAGGTTTTCGCCAAAAAAGGAATTAACATATTGGATATTTAATTATCAATAGTGCCCAACACCATGCTAAAAATATACTTATGATCTCATATCCTTGGGTACACATTCATTTCTATATAAACCAAACATATTTAAACCTGGAGCTTCATATTCCAGTTGCAGAAACTTGAACTGGAATTTGAAATCATACCAATTAAGGATTTGCTTCGTAGGATGCTTGTCCCTCTTAATGAGCAATTTGTTCTATTCATCTTTGTTAGAAGTGTGGATTATGAAGATGACTTTTTCTACAAGTCTGCATGCCTTTCCTTTCTCCTTCCCTGATGGAGAAGGATTTGAACCAAAGAACACAAACCTGTTACTTTGACTTGATTCAACCTTTAAAATAATGGATTAAAAAATGTTTACTATCAGCAAGGCCCATTCAAATTTTTGTCATACTCTTGTTTGCCATGCTTGTTTAGGTCACTAATGTTCAGCATATTTCTTGAGTTGTGGAATTTGACTTCTCACTCTTCTTGTAGATTCCATGAATGACTTGTTTGGGGCTAATATGGTTTCTTATTGACTACACAGGATAGTTTTGGGAGGTTGCACGATAGAGCTAAGGATGTTACCAAGTCAACTAAGCTTCTCTCCAAACTTTTTCCAAATAAAGTTACGATTCACATGCCGCAGGTTAGTTCTCCATTTTCCAAAAAATATTATGTACACCTTTCAACTGTGTGATGGTTCTAATAAACATTGCAGGACGAGACACTACTAGTCAGTTGGAAACAACAATTGGAACGAGATGCTGAAACTCTAAAACAAAAAGCAAACCTGAATAATTTACGAACTGTGAGGAGTTATTTTCTTTATAAAAAAGATTTTTTTATTGTACTGATTACTTCCTGCATCATTCTTTTATGCACATATATGTATTAAGATATCACATGCACAGGTACTCCAAAATTATATTCGAAAGGTTTATCTTTAGAATAATATTTAGTGATACACTGTTATGTTTGAATGATGCTATGGAAATAATCTTTCAAGACAATTCAAAGTAACTTTTCTCGTTGAACCTAATGTCTAACCTAGTTGCACTCAGAGTCAATTCTTACATTTATGCAGATACTTTCATCTTTTGACCCAGCATTAAACAATGTCATTGAAATTATTGCTACACACTTGTTTTTAATTCACTATTTTTTCAGAATTTCGTTCCTAAATTTATATTGTCGGTATAATATGAACAATTTGATTTTGCTGGTGTTATCAGCAAATTTTTGAAATATCGTCTCATTACTTACATACAGGTCCTCAATCGTAATGGGTTGGAGTGTGATGGACTTGAAACTTTATGCATTAAAGACCAAACTCTTACAAATGAGAGTAAGTTTATCCTATTCTTTCCCTTATTGTGATGACATATTATCCATAAACTTCTCTCCGTGACACATACCAAGTTCCAATATCAAATGAGTTATGACGAATATATACATTTTGAAATATTTTGAAGGTGCGGAAAAGGTGGTTGGATGGGCTTTAAGCCATTACTTGATGGCAAATACTGAAGCTGAAGAAGATGCCAGGCTTGTTTTATCTACAGATAGGTAATATTAATCGTCCACTTTTTTTGATGGATACGCAATAAACCGTACTCATTGGAATTACTCGTATCAGCATTCAATATGGAATTAGCATCCTACACTCTATCCAGAATGATTCCAAGAGCTTAAAGAAGTCCCTAAAGGTAATACCCCAATGCTTGACACAAGATCATATTTCTATAAAGCTAATTTTTTTTAAAATACCAGACACATATTGAAGAGTTTTGCTCGAGAGGCGCAGACGGATGTCTCACCTTTTTCTAAAGAAGAAAATATAAAATCAAATCTCTAAGTAAGAAAAAATCACAATTCAAAAATAACAATTAATAGTTCGACAAAACACATAATTAAATCATAAAATAACTATTGACATCTTTGCAAAATAACTGGTTGATTTATATATGATTTTAAATATATAATTTTTCGGTTCCATTTTCTGACTTGATGTAATCACACCGTAAGTCTTAACAAATTTGTAACGGTTGAGTAAATATGACTATATGAGTAGCTGAATTCAAATTGAACCACTAAAAACGAAACAAATAAAATCCATCAACTACCAAGCCATACACAAAACAAAAGGAAGAAGATACGAACATACAATTACAAACAGTAAAAGAAACAAACAAAATGGTTGGGCTGGAGAGGAGAAGCAGTTGCGCTTTAAATTCTTTTGAACTAGAGTTTTTAATACACTGATTGGTTTTATACTTTTATTAGAAAGCATAGTCAACTCACAATGGAATTGACTCATACATGCCATTCCCAAAGTAGCCGGACATCCCTGTAAATACATGACTTGTGTACCTTGGCGCTGAGATGACTCGTTAGTCGAGGCGTACCACGTACTAGTTGACCAATTAAAATAACACTATTAAAGCTTATTGTTATTTATTGTTTATGGAGAAATTCGCTGTAGATTTAGTTAGATACTATATTTTGCAACATGCGCAGGATGTTGCAACTGAGAACGAATTTGAGAAGAGGCTTCTAGCTGATGTGATCCCTCCCAATGATATTGGTGTGACATTTGATGATATAGGAGCTCTTGAAAATGTCAAAGATACCTTGAAGGAGTTGGTGATGCTTCCTTTACAGCGGCCAGAACTTTTCTGCAAGGGTCAACTGACAAAGGTTATAATTTATTTGTTAAAAGTGTTATTGCTGCTTTAATTATTTAATAACATTAGTACAAAGTGTTGGGTTTTTAGTCAATATTTTGACTCATAATTTCACTTTTAGGAGTCATTTTCACTTGTCTCTTAGCATTGGTGAATTTTAGTTATTGTTTTTGTCCAGTGCAATTTATTATTGTTTCTGACCAATCAACAATTTTTTTTTTCTCTTTCGTACTTCGAAGAATCAAGAATATGATCTTGTTCACTTTTGTATTCTAGTTGGATTTTTGTGGAAGGGTCTTGCACGTGTTGATGCTTATGTTTTTCCAGACAAATATTTGAAAATCTTTCCTTCTTTTTCGAATTTACACCATGTTTTTAAAGGCTGATATTTGCTCCGCTTTCAATATGAGCTTCTACCCATGTAAGGCAGCGTGGATACCTGAGTCATAATAAGTGCTCACTTGTTTTATATTAAATTTTACTCAACTCTCTTGCAGCCCTGCAAGGGTATACTTCTATTCGGTCCCCCTGGCACAGGAAAGACCATGCTTGCAAAGGCTGTTGCAACAGAAGCTGGAGCAAACTTCATTAACATTTCAATGTCCAGCATAACCTCCAAGGTTTTTTTGTTATTTGTTTTAATAAAAAAATAAAATTGTTTATTACTATATGTGATTTGTTGATGTGTCTATATGCCTATTGACCATTGTCTAATCCCCGCTCAATTGTTCTCCACACTTGTAGTGGTTCGGTGAGGGTGAAAAATATGTGAAAGCTGTCTTCTCGCTGGCTAGTAAGATTGCTCCTAGTGTAATATTTGTTGATGAAGTGCGTGTTCCTTAATATTTCACCTTCATTTCCCAATTCAATCTCACATAAAGTACAAGTCACAGAAATATCTGTTTTTTCTGTCCTACTTTAAAAGGTTGATAGCATGTTGGGCCGAAGGGAAAACCCAGGAGAACACGAGGCCATGCGTAAAATGAAAAATGAATTCATGGTGAATTGGGATGGGCTGCGCACAAAAGACAAAGAACGTGTCCTGGTACTTGCGGCCACAAATAGGCCTTTCGACCTTGATGAGGCTGTGATTAGGCGACTTCCGCGCAGGTAACCAAATACGGACCATCTTCTGAAAAATCTGTTCTTGACATTTTAAATGTTACTAAGTATCTCTAATGTTGGGTGTTTGTTATTGTATTCACCTTAGGTTGATGGTTAACTTGCCGGACTCTGCTAATAGAGCCAAAATCCTTAATGTAATTCTGGCGAAAGAGGACTTGTCACCCGGGGTAGACTTGGATTCAGTTGCAAGTATGACTGATGGTTATTCTGGAAGTGATCTTAAGGTTGGAAGGAATTACATGGATTGATTGTGAATTACTCGTTTGGACCAAGATTGACCATAATATCTTTTCTTACTTTTCTCAGAATTTGTGCGTTACTGCTGCACATCGTCCAATCAGAGAGATTTTAGAAAAGGAGAAAAAGGTATCTTTTCCTGCATTTGTACTGAGCTGCCGCCTTTGTTTGTGTCGTATTGTAATCTGAATTCGAGAGGAAACTGAGCGAATAAGCAAATATAGGAAACAGGCAGGAGTCCCGTAGGGCTAAATGAGTGCTCTCGGGCATGACTTCATCTAGCTAAACTTCGTCAACAACTTCATATATTCTTCTTAAGAGAGCTCCTTACCTTCTTTGCTCCTAATTCTCGTCCAAAAGATTTGCTTTGCAGCACCCAAATCTTTCATCGAGATTTTTTCTGATGATGTTCCTTGATCTTGTCGATCCCAATAAAACTCGCTCCAACTATCAGTATGTCGTCGACATAAAGGAGTAAGATCATGTGTGAATCTTCAAGTCTCTTACAGTAGTAACGGTGATCCGTCTCTGATAGAACCTCGACACGAGGTACTCTAAAATTTTCGAATGGATGCACGAAATTTCTAGTAATCAGCGAAGTATGCTGTAATTCTTTTCTCCCAAAAAAAAGCTCTTTTTCTTACAATCCTCAGCAGTCTATAAATAAACTAAAAATAAGGTAAAATAATCATTTCTAAAAATAAATAAAAATCAATAAATGTAATTAAGCCCTTGATTGGCGATCTCTGATTGGGCTTTCCTTCTATGGTATTTCTTGCCATACATATGGTCAGCTGTACTAGGAATGTTTCCATCATCTGGCCCCCCTTCGAAATGAACCTTGTCCTCAAGGTTAAGGGATGGAAAGCGAACTCGTAATTCTTCTACTGTCTCCCAAGTAGCATCATCTCGATCAAGTCCTTTCCAACAAATCAAAGCCTCCCGAACGTTCCCCTTTCCAACGTTTTTCCAGCGATATTGAATCACTACAGCTGGTTCAATGATTGGGACACCATCAGGTGAGTAAGGTGGCAGCGTGGGTTGTGCCACAACTGATTCTCCTACCCGTCGTCGTAACAATGAGACATGGAATACCGGGTGAATCTTAGAGTCAGGTGGAAGCAACAAACGATATGCAACACTTCCAATTTTTTTCTCTACCTGAAATGGTCCATAATACTTGCTTGCAAGTTTTTGATTAACTCGTTTGAATACGGACTGCTGGCGGTAGGGTTGTAGTTTCAAGTAAACCCAATCTCCGACGTTAAACTCCTCCGGGCGTCTCTTGGAGTCTGCATATTGTTTCATGCGATTCTGAGCACCTTCAAGATTGAATCGTAATTCACGGAGTAAATTGTCGCGATCTCGTAACTGAGTATCCACTTCATGTACCGATGTTGACCCGAGTTCATGACCTGGAATGGGTTTCGCTGCTCGCCCATATACAACCTCGAATGGTGTCATCTCGATCGATTTGTGATATGTTGTGTTGTACCAATATTCAGCCCATGCTAAGTATTTCTCCCATTCTTTTGGTTTATGGAATGCAAAACACCGCAAGTATTGTTCTAAACACCGGTTTACCACCTCAGTTTGTCCGTCGGTTTGAGGGTGATAAGCAGAACTCATCTTCAGTTGTGTACCTTGTAATTTGAATAACTCCCTCCAAAAAGCACTTGTAAATATTCTATCGCGATCCGACACAATAGTTTTTGGGATCCCATGTAGTTTGATCACATGCCTGACAAACAAATCTGCCACTTCTTTAGCAGTATAAGGGTGAGTCAAAGCGATGAAATGTGCATATTTTGACAATCGATCAACCACTACCATAATCACATTTTTCCCTTTCGAACGTGGTAGCCCCGTAATAAAGTCCATTGAGACGTCGACCCACACTTGCTCCGGAATAGGCAGCGGTGCTAACAAACCGGCAGGTGTCCGACCATCAGATTTATTTCGTTGGCAAACATCACATGAGCGAACAAAGTTTGTGACTTCTGTCTTCAAGCCAGGCCAAGTGAACAATTGCGAGATTCTTTTAAAAGTCCGTAGAATTCCAGAATGTCCCCCAAACACACTTGCATGAAATTCTTGTACTAAACGATTTCTGATCTCCCCTTTGGGCACTAAAATGATGCCTTTTCTTGCTAAGCACCCATGGCGGATTTTCCATTCTCCATTTTTATCCCCTTCAGCCTGTTCCAGTAGTGGTCTCAACTCGGTATCCGAACGTGTAGCCTCTGCTATTTCCATCCAAATGTCAGCGATAGGGGCCGATAGCGCAGACATTGACACACATTCTTGAGCACCTGTTTGCCTAGATAAGGCATCCGCCGCATTGTTCTCCTTTCCTGGTCGGTAAATAATTTCATAATCGAAACCCACCAATTTTGATATCCACTTTTGTTGTTCTGGAGTTGTGATGCGTTGCTCTAGGAGATATCGGAGACTTCGTTGATCGGTAATAATTTTAAATCTCCGCCCCACCAAGTAAGGTCTCCAACATCGAATAGCTTCAAGAATCGCTAACATTTCTTTTTCATAAATAGACCACGCGCGTTTAGACTCGGCGATTCCTTTGCTCATGTAAGCTAGTGGTCGCTTATTCTGGGAAAGGACAGCCCCTATGCCGAATCCTGATGCATCCGTTTCGATCACAAATTCCTCATCAAAATTTGGTAAAGCTAGCACTTGCGTCGAACACATGGCCTCCTTTAATCTTTTAAATGACTCTTCAGCCTCTGTGGACCATAAAAATTTGTTTTTCTTCGTCAAATTATGTAGTGGTCTAGCTATCTCCCCAAATTTAGGACAAAATTTTCTGTAGTATCCGGCTAAGCCCAAAAATCCTCGCAATTCTGTCACTGACGTTGGTCTCGGCCAATCTCGGACTGCTTCTATTTTTCGAGGATCCACCCTCACTCCCTCGAATGATATAAAATGCCCCAGATATTCTATTTCTCTAACCCCGAAGAAACACTTCGATGGTTTTATCACAAATTGATTGTCTTGTAATATTGTTAACACTGTTTGTAGATGACCAAGATGATCTTCCCATGATTTACTGTACACTAAAATATCATCAAAGAATACAAGCACGAACCTTCGTAGATGGGGTCGAAAAATATGGTTCATGATAGCTTGAAAAGTGGAAGGCGCGTTGCTCAAGCCGAATGGCATGACAAGATACTCGTAATGCCCATTGTGTGTCCGAAATGCAGCTTTGTGGATGTCGTCTGGGTGCATACGAATTTGATGGTATCCTGCTCGTAAATCCAGCTTGGAGAAATACATAGCTCCATGTAACTCGTTTAGCATATCATCGACTGTTGGTATAGGAAATCGATCCTTGATCGTCACTGCATTTAATGCCCTGAAGTCTGTACAAAACCTCCACGTGTCGTCTTTTTTTTTTACTAATAACACCGGTGATGAAAACGGACTGGTACTGTAACGAATCAGCCCGGCGTCCATCATTTCTCCAACTTGTTTTTCTATTTCTTCCTTCTGAAAGTGAGCGTATCGATAGGGTGCCACATTCACTGGTTTTGATTCATCGATTAATCGGATTCGATGGTCAAACTCTCGAGGGGGTGGTAATTTTTGTGTAAGTTCTGATATTTCCTTGAACTCAGATAATAGTCTAGCTATTTCATCAGAAATAGTATTCATCCCCTGCAGTGTCTCCTGTACTGTTCCTAAAGAGGTGAGCAAAAAAAATTCACTCCCCTGTGCAATTTCCTTCTCAATTGCATTTAATTCTTGCACGTCGGGTGGTGTATAACCAATTCCTTTTAATAGCATAAGCTGATCTCCCATCCAAAAATTGCATGAGCATTCTTTGGCGTCAAATATTAATGGACTAACACCTTCGAACCACGGCCATCCAAAGATGACATCCAAATGAGGCATTGGAAGTGAGTAAAACTTCATTTGGAAACAAATTCCTTGCACCCACACTGGTACCCGTTCGTACCATGTATCACATTCCATTTTTTGCCCATTTCCAGCTACAATTATGCTCTTACCACCTTGGGTCGCTTGTAAATTTAAATTTTGGGCAAGAACAGTAGATATGAAGTTTAGGCTGGCCCCACTATCAACTAAAATAGTCACTGAATGGTGATAGATTGTCCCGTTAAGCCTCAATGCCTGTTTCTTATTTCCCCCATAGTTATTAAATGAAAGCCCCATTTCTCGGCTCTCAATTCCTTTGTCAGTCGCTTCATCGGTCTTCTCTTCGTCATATTTAGGAGGCTGATCATAGTCGCTGCTGACTATCATATCATCAACGATTAAACTCATAATTTTGGCATTGCTACACACGTGGTTCCATGTATATTTTTCATTACACGTGAAACAAAGTCCTGCTTGTCTACGCCTGTGTATTTCTTCGTTTGACAGTTGTATTCGGCCTCTACCAATCATTGGGGTGGAGCTACGCGGCTTTGAGGATGATATACCCTCGGTCATCGAGTTGCTGCGGGTAGTAGCCTGACTTGGACCGACATTCTGGGGTTGAAAACCCTTGATGTTAGTCGAGAAATTTCGATTCGTGATCATTGGTGCCCTCGCCAATCGCAATTGTTCTTCCTTTCGCGTAGCCAGTTCGATTGCTTCTTTCAAGTTATGTGGTCGCCACATCTTAAGTTCTATTGCGATCTCGGGTTTCAAACCTGCCATAAAAGTGCCAAGTAGCGCACTTGGAGGCCAATGCGGGACACGACTCATAGCTTTCTCGAATTCTCGTAGATAATCTCGGAAATTTCCCGTTTGACGTAGTTTGCTCATAATTTCATTAGCATCCTCATGTTGGGCATTTCCAAATCTTGCCAATACCCCCTGTTTAAAAGAATGCCATGATATCTCACCCTCTCTATTGACTTGCTCAAACCAACGCCACCATTGTCGAGCTTCCCCTTCCAAGTAATACGACGCAATTTTCACACAATCGCGTACTTTTACTTCTTGCCATTCAAAGTATTGCTCTGCTTTGTCAACCCAATTAAGGACATCATCGCCTCCGAATTTCGGGAAATCAACCCGAGGAGCTTTATGTCTGTACTCTTGAGGTGCTTTCTCTCTTTTGTTACGGATTGAATGCTCTGACTCAGTCGATGATTCGCTCCAGTGCCCGTTTTCACTGTCAGCAGGGCTGTGCTCCGGGCTATCTCGACGGAAAGGATCAGGATGTGTGGCAAATATATTGTTCTCAAACAAAGATCCCTCATGCTGCGTAGTTATGTACTCTCGCCCCTGCCTTCGTGCAAACCTAAGGTCATGATCCTGGTGTCCTCTTCGGTGTGCGTCACGGAAGCTTTCGTCCCCCTCCACGCGTCGTCTAAAACGACGCAGCCCCTGACCTTGGTCAATTATGCTCGCTGCTCGACCGTCTCTTCCACTACGCCTATCTCGGCGTTCACCGCCCTCACCGTCCGAGCGATTCCCCATCTGCAGTGACTGCACAATGTTGCTCAAGCGATTGATGGACGTTTCCAAATCTTCGAACCTTTTCTTGTTCGAAACCATCGTTGCGGAAGTGTGGAAAACCTGCTCTGATACCAATTGATAGAACCTCGACACGAGGTACTCTAAAATTTTCGAATGGATGCACGAAATTTCTAGTAATCAGCGAAGTATGCTGTAATTCTTTTCTCCCAAAAAAAAGCTCTTTTTCTTACAATCCTCAGCAGTCTATAAATAAACTAAAAATAAGGTAAAATAATCATTTCTAAAAATAAATAAACATCAATAAATGTAATTAAGCCCTTGATTGGCGATCTCTGATTGGGCTTTCCTTCTATGGTATTTCTTGCCATACATATGGTCAGCTGTACTAGGAATGTTTCCATCAGTCTCACACCTCAAGAATTTGGCCTTCTTCATAAAGTTATCAAAGTTTAGTACAACTGCCTTCTAGCTTGTTTCATACCATACAAGGTTCTTATGAAACATGGACACAAGCTCCATTTCCCTTGATATTCAAACTCTTCGGTTGCTTCATGTAGATATCTTCTCTACCTAAAAAATCCTCTTTCGCCATCAAACTAAGAATAACCCAAATATTCACCATCTTGACTACCAGAGCGAAGATCACTGTGTGATCAGTCCCTTCTTTTGTTGAAAGCCTTTCACCACTAATCTTGCATTGTACCTATTCCTCCTAATCATGCTCTTCTTTGACATTGAAGGCCAATTTATTATGCAAAGTTCTCTTCTCTTTTTGCTAGCTCCCACTTGATCGAATAATCCACACGCATAGCCTACCCGTAACTCTCTGGATACCTTCCATCAGTCAACAAGATAAAATATAATGATTGTGAAAATATGTTAGTCGACCTTCTTATTCGAGTTGATCCCCTTTGGAGTTTGATGATTACCATGTGCTCAACATTTTCAGTTTGCTCATATTCTCTGTTGGGTTGGCATTCGATAGTCATGCTCTATTGCTTTCTTCAACCTCTCCTACTTTTGCTTGGTACAAAACTTCTTCATTGAAGACCACATTTTAATTTCGAATTAGCTTTTGACCTTGATCATCTAAAAATTTATTTAGTTTTATATTTTATGTATACTTTTATTAAATTTATATATATAATAATTATTTATTTATATTTTCACCTTTTATCATTTATTAATATTTTTATTTTTTATTAATTATTTAATCGGGTATGTTCGAGTATACCCGAGGGTACTCGAATACCCAATATTTTTAAAAATGATTTCCGTATTCCTACACTATATCCGATTTTAACGGATCTCGGTACCCGAACACCCTATCGGGTGCAGGGTTTTTGGTATGAACCTTAATACTCAATACCGAATAATCACCCTAGTCCCAGATCAAACACTCATGAATTGATGGGGGAGTCCACAATATTAGCGGTTGCCTCTCTCTTACCGCAATTAGAACACTCGAATTGTCTGAGCTTAGAAGTGCTCGTCATTTATCGAAAAATGTCATGTTATCGATAATTGTTTCTTCAACCGTTTTAACCTCGAAATTTTGTTACCTGTTGTTAGGGATTTGTGTCCAAATCCAGACACAAGAAATAATAAGTGCGAGCAAATTAAATCGGGCTAACACAAAGATTTAGAGTCATTCACTCGTTAATGAGGACTTCGTCGACTATCAACACTTGATATATTTCACTAGAAAAATATAGATTCTCGAGTTACTATAAATTGCTCCTGAACTCTATATTTTGTCATATGTCTAGTTCCAGATGATGATGGTAACTCAATTGAAGATTATACTTGTAGGAGTCTTATGTGAAAGAATCACAAAAATGTAACATAACCCCTCATGGAACTAATTAGCGTATTCAGTGACGTGGGCACGACTTCCCAATGTAGTCGTGTCCCCTCCAAACCAATGATCTCCTTGTATTGACGGGGCTGTGGGCCACATCCCCTACGATGAGGTCACGCCATGCTGTGTTAATTTTATCCATTTTTGTCCTTTTTCCACCTTATCGATTTTATTTGACTCCATAATCCAAAAATGCTAGCGATGTTGACCCGACTTTGTTGAAGAAGAATTGAGTAATGCAGATCTTGTTGCTTCTGAATTGAGACATAATATTTTACATTTAACCCTTCGTAAACAAAAAATCATTTTAAAACCCTCTGTTCACATTTATAAAAATATCAAGCAATGCCTTTCTTTTTAACACTGAACTCCCACGGTTTACGTTTCCTAAATTGTACCTTTTTGACCCCAACTTTCTTTGAGAAAAACATGGTACATGTCATGTTATCTGACGAAAATATTTGTATATATTGCAAATTTGTTTCAAAGAATATTACAGTTAATCTAAATGTTGGAGTAAATTATAGGATCGCGAGTCTGCTCTTTCTGAAGGGAAACCTCCACCGTCTTTGAGTGGCAGTGCTGATATTCGCTCTCTAAATTTTGAGGATTTCAAATTTGCTCATGACAAGGTGAGTTTACTATCATGATTTTCTATTATGTATCAATGAAGTTTAAACTCTTACGTATTATTTCTTCGTTTTCTAGGTTTGTGCTAGCGTTTCTTCAGAGTCGATCAACATGACTGAGCTTCTTCAGTGGAATGAACTCTATGGCGAAGGCGGGTCTCGGAGAAAAAAATCCCTTAGCTATTTCATGTGAAGGACATACGGCTGGTGTATCGTGTATGTACAATATATCTCTCCCCGTTTCAAAATTTTAAGTATCTTTACTTTCCCCTTCATTCCAGCTTTCTGTATTTGAATGTCTTGCTGTGAAGCCATAGCATATGTACAATGCATTATCGGGTTTTGCAGTTTTTCTTTTCCTTTTGTTATAAGTCTGACTTAATAATTCACTCTGACATGGGGAAAGATTAGAAATTAGAATAGCCTCTCACCGAGTTAAATTATAATAAATTATAACGGGCTGCTCTGCCTATTGATGTCTCCCTGTCTCGGTTTTTACTATCCCGTGTAAGAGTGACCAGGGTCAGAAGAGAAATTATAGTTGATCCTGTGCATATATAGTATGTTGCCATTTATCAATGTTGTCGGCTGCTTATAACAAGCAAATGAGGAATTTAGTAAATTTTAATAGTCTTCACAAAGGCCACCTCGCCCGTGAAGTAACTTGCGAATGCCGAAGAGAATGTATTTGTTTACCTGTTTAGTATCTTCAAACATGAGATGCGTGTTTTGATTCACGTTGCAGATGGGCAAAATGTTTGAACCTTATTGTGATGTTTAACTTGATTATACCCACAACTTGAGTATCTTCTGAAATTACAAAGTCTTTTGATCCATCACAATTAGCCTCTAAGATTTGTAATTTGTTTTGATAATGATTGTAATTCGTTGAACTTTGAACTCATCTTTGTATGAATTTATGTCTCGATTCTATTTTACGTTGGTATTGGAGAAAATTTGAGCAACTTCACATTTACTTCACATTTATATTATTGAGTCAATTATATTTTCCAATACTTACTCTTCACTTGTGGGCTGATTTCAACCTTTGTGAGGAGACTCTACAAGTGGATATAATTCATTCGGGTGGAGAGGCTTTGATACTATGTTAGTGTTGGAGCTTATCAGAGTTTACTCGTACAGTAAAATAAGTGGTTTTTAATATTGGACATTTGATTGAATGACGTGCCAAAATTAAAACTTTATTTTATATTTATTTATTAATTCTGATTAAATATTCTGATAATACTATGCCGTTAGCGCAAGAGGTTACGACTTTTGGATGAGTTTTCTTTTGAATGAACTCATGCAACGTTTAGAAAATCGTAACGTTCATAAAATGGTAACTCCTCTTGTTTATAGGCTATATAAAGAGACATCACGAAGCATTATAAGAAAATAACAAGAAAAAGTTTCTTCTTACTAATATTTTTTGAGAGATACAAGTAGAGTTTGCAAGAATCTCAAGTTGGTGTGTAACAACAAGAGTTCGATAGTTGTATCCTGCAAGATAGACGTCCAGAAAATTACATACACAAAGACGAAAAAGTTTCTTCTTACTAATATTTTTTAAGAGATACAAGTAGAGTTTGCAAGGATCTCAAGTTGGTGTGTAACAACAAGAGTTCGATAGTTGTATCCTGCAAGATAGACGTCCAGAAAATTACATACACAAAAACGAGTAGTGGGTGAATTAGCCTCTATCAAAACAAGTTAGTTCTATATATATATAAATATATTTGCGTAAGAATTTTGCGCTAGCAAAATATATTTGCGTAATCATCAGATTATATATAGCAAAATATATTTGCGTAATCATCAGATTATATATATAAATATATATATGTTCATTTCAAAATATATTTGCGCATCATCAGATTATATATAGCAAAATATATTTGCGTAATCATCAGATTATATATATAAATATATATATGTTGCGCATCATCAGATTATATATAGCAAAATATATTTGCGTAATCATCAGATTATATATATAAATATATATATGTTCATTTCAAAATATATTTGCGCAGCATAATATATTTGCGGTACAGAATTTGCGCAAGTATATTATAATTATAGTTGCGGTAAGTATTATATTTTTTGTGTTCTATATTTTCTGTTGCGGTACAAAATTTGCTCAAGTATATTATAATTATAGTTGCGGTAAGTATTATATTTTCTGTGTGTTCTATATTTTCGGTTGCGGTACAAAATTTGCTCAAGTATATTATAATTATAGTTGCGGTAAGTATTATATTTTCTGTTCTATATTTTGTTATTCTTCAGGTAAATTATATTGATCTTTTTCAAACTAATTAAAAGTTCTAACAATCTAAGACAGAATTTTTTTCAACTTTTATTTTTTAGTTTGACAATGGATCAAGCTCATATGGTCAAGAACCACATTGACAAGTCTTCGGTATTTAAAAGTGTTGATTTTAAGAGATGGCAACAGAAAATGATGTTCTACTTGACTACGCTAAATTTAGCGCAAGTGATTACTGAAAAAGCTCAGAAAGTGCCAACCGAAGGAGATATCCCTGATGAAATTCTCAAAGTTGTTGAGAAATGGAACCAACACGAGTTCCTATGCAAAAACTATATTTTAAATGCTTTGGATGACTCATTATATGATATGTACTCATCTTTCAAAACAGCGAAAGAATTGTGGGATTCTCTGGACAAAAAGTACAAATTTGAAGTTGCAAGCGCAAAGAAATTTGTAGTCGGAAAATTCTTAAATTTTAAGATGAGCGACTACAAACCCGTTGTTAAACAAGTGGAGGAAATTCATATTATTGTACATGAGTTACTCGACGAAGGTATGACACTTAACGGGAATTTTCTTCTTGTTTGCATTATAGAAAAACTTCCTTTTTATTGGAAGGATTTTAAAATTTATCTGAAACATCGGGTGGAGGAGGAAAATCGCAAAAATGAGAAGAATGATGTGTCTTCTATGGAAGCAAAAGCAAACGTGATTGAAGGTGGAAACACAAAATCAAAATTCTCTCATAACCAGAAGAAGAATGCTTATAATAAAAGCAACGTTGCCCCAAAACCGTACGACTTCAAGAAAAAGATACAAGGTGGTTGTTGGGTATGTGGAAAGTCTGGTCACCGAGCCAAAGACTGTCGCCACAGGAAAGATGGAAATTCTGGAAACACCAACCAAGCAAATGTAACTAATACTGAAAATCAATTCATTGGTTGAGGCATGCACGGCTAGGCCATGCTAATTTTAGTTCTTTAAAAAGAATTGTAAATTTAAAGTTACTACCTAAATGTAATGATGTTTTTAAAAATGCAAACTTGGAAGTGATTCTAGTAGCATTAATAAATGTGGAATATGTGAATAGTTTGCAAGAGATTCTTATAAATATGTTGAGAAATTTAACGAAGTACTTGGATTGATTCATAATGATCTTTGTGACTTTCATTCTACTCAAAGACGGGAGGAAATAATTATTATATTTCTTTCAATTGATGATTGAAGCAAATTTTGCTATGTTTATTTGATAAACAATAAAGATGAAGCATTAAACATGTTTAAAATATACTATGGTAATATATAAGAAGAAGACATGCTGCAATACGAAAATTGCTTTCCAATGGTGTAATAGCATTGGATTATATTAAATCAAAGGAAAATATAGCTAACCTTTGACTAAAGGCTTACCTAAAGAGCAAGTCGTATTTACATCGAGGGGAATGGGTCTCAAGCTAATACAACGAATCATTACTTGGTGGAAACCTAACCTAGCAACATTGGAGATCCCATGGTCTAGGTTCAATAGGCAAACTGGTTAAGGAAGATTCAAAATTATAGAAACACACAAAAATCTATTCCTATGATGTAATGACGTATGTGTTTTTCGTTGACGATTAAGTGATAAATATTATTATTATTTTTAATAATGCTAATAGCTTATTAAGTGGGATAGTGCGGACTATTCTTAATTAGCATTACCTATATGAGAGTGATGTCGGGTCGCATCTATGAGAATTAATATGGCTTAAAATTCTCTAGAGCACTCATGAAGTCGGGATATGTTCAGGACCAAAATGAACACAACCGTATAAACTCGAAAGTATGATGATGATATATGTGTGATCCTTATTGTTGTTCGAATCACAATATGTTGTAAGCCCACGACTAGTTATACACCTGAACCATTGAGGGTCACATTCTCGTGTAAACCGGTCCTTAAATACGATAATGTATTAATTAATTGTTAATTAAGTACATATAGTCGGAGGTCTATTTTTGAGAAATTCCCGATTTAGCAGTACCCTGGAATGGGCTTTCCGATTTAGTGAAATTGGAATTTTTTATTATTATCTCATATTAATGAGAAAATTAAAACGAGAAAGAAAATATAATCGTTATATTTTTCGAAGTTGAAATTGATTGTAAATTTTGGAGAAACGTAATGACGGCTAGTGAATTGGGCTGACTAAGGTTAATGGATCCGATCCATTAGGGTTTGATTCCAACAAGGTCTTTTCCTCACCTATAAAAAGAGCATCATATACTTGAGGAAAAACACACAGCTAAAAACCCTAGCCTCACTTTCTCTCCTCTCTCCCTCTCGTCCGCCCCCCTCGGCCCCTGCATCGGAGGACCGCCGACCACCGGAGCCGCCGCCCGCCACGGCCTAGTGCCGCCGCCGGCAGCCGCCTCCCCTCGCCGGAATCCGATTTCGGCACAGTTTTTCCCGCCCGTTTTTCCCGTCGTATTCTCTCTTACGTATTTCTAGTGCAATACGTAAGTTGAATTACCTATACGAGGTGAAACCTGATTAGACGAGAGACGCCGAAGGAACACCCGAGCACAGCCCGAGTCGCGCCCGTGCGCTCCAGCCGTGACACACGAGTCCAGCCGAGAGCCCCGCCACTCGCCCGGCTCTCCCAGCACACGACCCATGCCGTCCCTACGTCGCGACTTCCGGCGAACCTCGTTTCGTACGACGAATTCTGAGGTACTTACGGTTAAACTCAAATTTAATTGTTTGCGTTAAATGTTTGCGCTATGTACTTGGATATGATTATCTTAATTGATAAAGAAAAATTAATTGAGATTAATTTATCAGTCAATTAAATTCAAATTGATTCAAATTAAATAATATGATTATCTTAATTGTCAATTTGACGCAAACTAATAATGTGCAAGTTACGTAATTAATTATATATGTGTAATTAATTAATTTGATTAATTTAATTGCACATTGATTAAAATTAAATAATATGATTATGTTCATTGTCAATTTGACGCAAATTAATTATGTGGTTGATTAGAATTAAATAATACGATTATGTTAATTGTCAATTTGACGCAAATTAATTATGTGGCATGTTTTCATAATTAAGTATATGAGTGTAATTAATTAATGTGATTAATTTAATTGCACTAGATTTAATATGTGTTTCATAATTAAGTATATGAGTGTAATTAATTAATGTGATGGCACATAAATTAAATTTGTGTAGTATGGGATGCATGAATTAAATATTTAATTATTTTACATGGTCTATTATTTATTCAATAGATTTGAACTAAATCAATTAATGCATGTAATATTGAAAATAGGATTTTCAATAAATAAAATACAATATAATGTAAAATGGTTACATTAATGAAAAAAAGTTTTTCATAAAATTTTTGTTTTTATACATGCATAATGCATGTAATATTGAAAATAGAATTTTCAATAAATAAAATACAATATAATGTAAAATGGTTACATTAATGAAAAACAGTTTTTCATAAATTCTTTCACGATCCCTATCAAACAGTGGTGTCATAGCAGGTTCTGAAATTGATTAATTGTCTATGAATATAATCACCTCATGTTGTTTGTTGTATTGATTGATTTAATATTTTTTAATTGGGACTTAGTTGTTTCTATTAAGATATTTATTTTTATCTAATAGATCGAAACAATGCCTAAATTGTTATAAAGTAACAATTCAATGTCGAACATGAATGCACCTCAGGGAGTGATTCATCTAGACTTGTTTTTGTTAAAATAAATTAGAGACATCGAGCCATATGATGACATGATTCGATAGTCTGCTCGGCTCCCCTATTTATGGGAGATAGGGTCGCTCGCATGATGAATCGCTGGTTAGAAATCTCGAGTTTCACTTACGAGACATCACGTTTTGATTATTATGATATTAATAAATTGAAATAGAAAAGAAGTATCAATATTTAATTTAGAGAAATTATTTATTGACCAATTAAATAATTGATTTTAATATTCGATCAACAAGGTGATAGATTAATTATTTAATTTAATTTTTAAATCAAGTTAATTAATAGAGCACCATTTAATTTGCATACCTCGTTTTAATTGTGATTAAATGCTATGTAAATTATGTGATATATATATATATATATATATATATATATATATATATATATATATATATATATATATATATATTGTGATATATGTTATGATCGTATGTGCTCATTAGGATGACCTTTAGAGGACATAGTTGTTAAGAATCAACAATCGATCACTCACTTCATTCTCTCCTGAGAATGTATAACGATTATTCTGATGAGATAACCAAACCTATACTCCTACATTCTCTCCCGAGAATGTATATCAAGCCTTAAAGGAGAACCGATGTGTCGTTCTTTCTCTTTTCCTTCTACCGACGATAAATTATGTGAAAGCCACTTACAAGTAGTATGGTATGCCGTGTTAGCGGGGAGTACTGCTTGTGAGTTAAGCTGTAATTTATTGACATAAGATGGAGAGGTGTTAGCTACGATTCTTTTAAATATGTGTGGTCGGATAGATTAACTATAGACTTACACATGTTTACTGGAGTCCAACTTTCACTTCTCACATCGGTAGGTCGGTCTTGACACATGATTGACTTTGAAGGGTACGATTAACGTAGTTCATTGTCATGGTGAGGAAAAGCAATCTTTAGGGTCACATAGAGATTCGATTGAAAATGTTTCTACCTTTAGTTGAAATATAATCGGGTTATATTCACGCTATTGGACCTAAAACCCAACTAAGGAAAAATAAGTTTTCCCGTCTGTCTGCTAGAGGATAGCGGAATTCGAAAAATTTAGTGGGAGGCAATTAAATGATAAAGACCAAACATTTAATTGTAATCATTAATAACGAATTATCTCAATGTTAATCTTCTTAATATTTCTCAGTAACATTCTCTAAGATATCCCGTAACATCGATACTCGACCAATCCAAATCAAAACACACTGGCCCAAGCCATTTGAATTGGAATCTCAATCTTGTGATTTAAAATGATGAGTGCCTCTATGTACTTGAGAACAAATTATTTGATAATCTCACTCAACCTTTGACTGCTGAGGAATGCCACTTATGAGAAGTGGATTTCTAGTTTTTATGAATCGTTCATTATGAACTACAACATGAACAAGCTAGATCCTTCAATGGATTAGTTGTTCAAGTTGTTAATCAAAGAGTCAACCATCAATACGAGAAATTTGTTCTCATTATTGCTTCTTCATGAAAGAAGTGTTCTTCTTGAAGAAAATGAAGGAAATGGTTTTCGGTATAAGCATAAAGATGGATAAAGGTGATACTAGAAGGACGACTAAGAACAAGGTCAACAAATAAGTTGATGACACTTGCCATCATTGTGTGAATAAAGGCCATAGGGCCATAACTGCTAAAATACCTTGGGCAGAAGCGTTCTGACAAAGGTCCGTATTGGGTTTTAGTTATTCTATTGTTTTGAACAATTGATTATTTGCTTCGTCTAATTTTAGAAACCTATTATTAATAGAAATGTTCTATTATTTGATCTTACTTTTATATTTGATATAGACGATAAAGGTTTTAATTTTGTTTTTGGAAATCCGATTTCCTTTATGCAAAAGAAAGCAAATATGATTTGCTAAAGACGATTAAAAAATAAACAAGAATGAACTAAACCCAAATATCAACAATAGATAGAAGTCAAAACCCCGCACAACTTGAGTGTGTTGAAGGTCTATTGGATTTGATCTAAACGGAGATGTGTGATCCACTAATGTGTTAGTGCTATGGGTGGTTTTCAACTACCTAATGTACTTATGAAGTACACGTCTTTAATTTTGAAATGTTCAATAATTTTAGACATCAAAGTAGGAAACCAACTTGGTTGCTATATTTAGAAATTACGATATGATCTTGGTAATAAATATTTAAGCACCAAGCTTATTGACTATCTAAAAGAGAATACGATTCTCTGGCAATGGACTCCGTCTGGAACTCCTTAATTGTATTGAATGTCCAAATGTTGGAATCAAACTTTGTTGGACATGGTTCGATCCATAAAAGGGGTTCACCAAATTGCCGGCGAAACTGTAAAAGTCTTGCACTTTTAACAGTCGTCCATTCGCTGAATAGTGTTACCACAAAAGCAGTTAAAACCACACCATATGAACTTAGGCACTCCCGTATCCTTCTTGCGTGAAGCGGCTAGTGGGAGATAAGTTGGATAGTAGATCCGACTTATGCCATTTTGTGGGGTATCCTGAACATTCACAAGGATACCTATTCTACTATATTTCTAAGACAAAATGTTTGTCTAAAGAAATGTTGCCTTCTTAGAGAAGAAGTTTTTATTCGATTGAAAAGGCAATATAGTAAATCTCGAAATAGTTCGAGAATATGAACCACAATATGAAGTTCAAACACAAGTACTTTGAGATTAACCAATTCAACAAACCACTAATATACCTCTTCATCTATCAGTTCGTAAATCCAAAAGTGTTAGGAAGGTACCTGATAGACTGTTCCAACTTGATTATGATCAAGATAAAGTTGACGATGGATATGATCCAATAAACTTCAACTGATTCGTATTGGATACAAATATGGGACATTGGCTTAATGCCATGAAATTCATAATGGACTGTATGTACTCCAACAAGGTGTTGACCTTGGTAAATCCACCAAAGGGAATCGTTCCCAAAGGCTGCATATTGATCTATGAATTATGACATTGGAGTATATATATATATATATATATATATATATATATATATATATATATATATATATATATATATATATATAGAAAGGTGTGACCTTTAAAGCAAGGATGATGACAAAGGAAGTTACTCAAACACAATGTATTGTTTATGAGGTAATCTTTCCATCAGTCTCTGTGCTTAAGTCCATTACGATTTTGTTGGCTATTTATGCATAGTACAACTATGAGATATGGTAAATAGATATGAAGTCTACTTTCCTTGAATATGATATTATGGAAGAATTGTAGCGCAGCCGGAAGGCTTCATATTTTCTGGAAAGGAGCAAAATGTTTGCATACTCCAGCGATCCATTTATAGATTGAAACGAGCATCCCTAAAATGGAACATATGTTTTAAATACAATAGTCAAAGTGTTGACTTGGTATAAAACTTGGAGGAACCTTGTATTAAAGAAGGTTAGTGGGAGCGCAGTGAAATTTAAGTGTTGTACGTTGATGACATACTAATCATAGGGATGATTGAGTGATGTGGCAGTCAACGAAAGCACGATTATCCACACGTTTCTCGAATAAAGGATTTGAGGAGAGGCATCCTACGTATTTTGATACGTTACTATAGATATGGATCTAGAAGGATGCACAATCTTCTAAATCCTTGTACATATAAACTATTTCTGAAATGGTTTAGCATGGAAGAATCCTGAAGAGATTCTTGCCAATGTCCCATGGGGTTCATCTCTCGTAATTCATATGCCTGCAATGTTGATGAAATTTGAGGAGATGAAAAGGACAAAACATATATCTCCGCACTAGGGAGCATTTATGTATGGCATGCTATGTACTAGCCGTGATATTATAAATGTTGTAAGTTTCACAAACAAATATCAGTCGAACCCAAGACCGGCTTATTAGAAGTCGTGAAGGACGAAATACTTGAGCACTAGCAAATCAAAAGCATTAAGGAATTGTTCTTTGTCTGTGGGAGGTCCGAGTTGAAATTAGAGGTACTTACGAACTCTAGTTTTCAATCGGATGTGGATGACTAAAAGTCGATATCGAGATTCATATTCGAGCTTAGAGGTAGTGTCGTATGCTGGAATGGTTCCTGCAACAACTAATGATTCTACCACGAGAACCTGAATATGTTGCAGCATCTAAAGCTGTAAAAGAGACTGTTTTGGACACGGAACTTTATCCAAATGTTGGTTATAATTTTGGACGCAAATAATCAAGTAACTTTTACTGTGATTATACGGTGTCCTGTAGCGAATGCTAAGGAACCGAGATCTCATCAGAAGTCCAAACATATACTTGAGAGAATATCATGTGATCTAAGACAGAGGTGACGTCTAAGTCGAGAGTGTCACTTCGGAAGATAACTTTGTAGATCCCTGTACCAGACCTTTATCTGAATACGTCTGCGAGATACATCGAGAGTCGATGGGACTAAGATTCATGCCTAGTTGGCTCTAGGTCAAGTGGGAGATTGTTGGAATAGGTGAACGGCGAGCCAACGGTTGGCCGAGCGGTTAACCGTATTCCGTTATATAACGGTTTATTTCGTTAATTAATGAAACCTATATTAATGGCATATACTATATATACTCCCGATGTTGAATCATAGATATAGTCCTGTACAGTTACACATGTTGTATGAATTCGGTTTTGTGGAAACCGAGAGATAATTCTGTTAACGCAACGTAACTGTCAAACTCAGTTCCTAGTCGACAGGTTACGCCAATAACAAGGATACCCGACCTTCCCCTTGAGACTAGAACTTAGTGTATGTGGGCTAATCTCGAGCCTCGGTGTTGGGACATCGACATACTTGAGTGGGTGCGCACTGTTGATGAGTTCACTGAACCCCCTCTCCCGAGAATCTCTAAGTGGTTATCACTGATCGTGTAGAGAATTCCATAATATAGTTGTACACCATTAATCCTTAAGACCCAGACATAACCGTGACTTCATCAGAGGACCAGCTGTATCGTGACCTGTCTCTGATTCCCTTAAGGGGGGGGGGGGGGGGGGTCAGTCGTAAACGAGACAATGTTCGTGCAGTCTGAAATCTGGTGTGAAGTCTGTACATGGTAGTAAGGGATCTGATCGCTTGATATAGATCATGGATGTCCTGTATGCTCTGATGGTTCGTAGTCCCGGAATCTCTGGCCAGATTTGAACAGTGAGGTGATTAGAGAAATGTGTTTCTCTGAATCAATCACGACTGGATTTTACGAAACCTAGAACGTACGCACAATTATCGAACTCAACAAGAGATCTCGATTAACCAATATCTCTAGTTTGATCGGGACTGTTGGAAATCGATATCCCGGAGTTAACGGAATTGTGGAAAACATAACCCCGACCGAAATCCCATCGCCGGAAATCCGATCGCGAACACCACGCGAAGCCGGGCTCGACGAGAGCATCGCCGCGGGATGAACCCGCGGTTAAACCCTAGCAGAACCCTCGCTAGGGTTTTCGATCGCTCACATGATCGCATGGGGCTGCCTAGCAGCCCCCGACGGTGAGTCCGGCGACTCACCGCCACCACCGACCGGGGAGGGGGCGACCAGCCCCGGCGCCAGCCCGCGGCAGCCCCCAGCGATCGACGCTAGGTCGATCGCTCGCCCCGGCGTCCAGCCGGGGCTCCCCTCGTGACCGCTGCCGGCGGTCGAAGCCCTAGGGGTCGACCGCCACCCCTCGGCTCCCAGCCGAGGGTTTGTCTTGAGCTTCGCCGGGGATCTCGAATCCCCGTCCCCGAAGTTCGTCGTTTCCCGGATTGTATGTTCATGTATACATCACAATTAATTCACATAAAATCATACAAGGGAGTTTATGATTTTACCTTTGATTCATTGTGCGGAGAAACGAAATCAATTGAAGACCTTTGAATCTTCCTAAGTATTCCTTGCACCTCGTTCGAACGTCGTGAGGGCGACGATCCTCCGAACTCTATGGATCTCCTTCACAACTCTCTAGAATATCAAGTATGATAATCTTATGATTGGTGTTTTGAATTGTGAAGACCATGTAGTGCTTTTATAGGCTACGTAGGGGAGATCTAAAGGAGGTGTAATATTGGGCTTCCAATATTAATGATTAAATTGAGCCCAAGCCCAAATCTATTAATCCCATTAATATTAATTAATTTATTTTCCACTATATAAATTAATTGCACTCCCAATATTAAACCATATTATATCAAATAATATTCTCTCCGGTAGTATTATTTATTCCGTGTATTTAAGATTTAAATATCCATGAATAAAATTTATTTATTGCAAAATAAATTTATTTATCTCTTATATCCGAGAATAGTACCATTCAACTTTAATTATTATGCGGAACAAATCCACTCATGAGGTTTACATAATAATTCCTTATGAACTCATCTCGGGGATATTATCAACCCTTACGGGATACACTTTCCCGTCAAGTATTCACGGCATGTCATATATAAAATATAGTGACCCAACTTAACCGGTAATTGACCCAATAATTAAACCGGTCAATTCCTTTGGTAAATCAAAGTCACATATATTAAATATACACACTCGCAATAGTATCGGGGATTAAGAATAAAATACTCTGAGATTTAAATCAATTATCAAAGGCAATCCTAATTGATAAATCTCAAGCGATCCGCAATACACCAAGTGTACAAGTATGATAAAATAATCAAGACCGATTATTTTCTCCCTCATACAACGACTATACCGATGGCTTGGTCCGTGTCCATCTAGGTCGTGATCTACTGTTCGATTAAATACGAGTAACCGATAGTATGATCTTCCATGTGACGACGCACACCATACTAACTACAACGTATAGAATCCAGGACTATATTTTGCGTATATTTAATTATCGAATAATTAAAAGCAAACAATTGTTTATTAATTAAATAGATTAAATGCTATGACCGGGAGTTTCCGTTACTTAAATCTAGACATTAAGTACACAACTCAAACAGGTACATATGTATCGGAGGGATCGTACTGTACGCTAACTATATTACAAGGTTCTTGCAGGCACTTCATTTGTATCTAGGGAATTAGTGAATCGTGTTTGCTAGACGCTCGTCAGTGATTCGTTTGACACCGACTTGTTCGGAGATTAAATAATATGATTATTAATCTAAAACTCTTGGGATTAGTTGAAATTAGTACAATATGTTGTTCGAATCACAATATGTTGTGAGCCCACGACTAGTTATACACCTGAACCATTGAGGGTCACATTCTCGTGTAAACCGATCCTTGAATACGATCATGTATTAATTAATTGTTAATTAAGTACATATAGTCGGAGGTCAATATGATTGAACGCGAGATTCATAATTGTGATTATGAGTTGGAAATATTACTGAGCTAAAGAAAATGGACTCAGTGGTGTACACTTTCTATTTTGGGAAATATCCCGATTTAGCAGTACCCCTGGAATAGGCTTTCCGATTTAGTGAAATTGGAAATTTTTATTATTATCTCATATTGATGAGAAAATTAAAACGAGAAAGAAAATGTAATCGTTATATTTTTCGAAGTTGAAATTGATCGTCAATTTTGGAGAAACGTAATGACGACTAGTGAATTGGGCTGGCTAGGGTTAATGGGTCCGATCCATTAGGGTTTGAGCCCAACAAGGTCTTTTCTTCACCTATAAAAGGAGCATCATATGCTTGAGGAACCCCTCGACCCCTCCCTCGGGGGACCGCCGACCACCGGAGCCGCCGCCTAGTGCCGCCGCCGGCAGCCGCCTCCCCTCGCCGGAATTCGATCCCGACACCATTTTTCTGGCCCGTTTTTCCCGTCGTATTCTCCCTTACGTATTTCTAGTGCAATACGTAAGTTGGATTACCTATACGAGGTGAAACCGGATTAGACGAGAGACGCCGAAGGAACGCCCGAGCACAGCCCGAGTCGCGCCCGTGCGCTCCAGCCGTGACACACGAATCCAGCCGAGAGCCCCGCCACTCACCCGACTCTCCCCGCACACGACCCGTGCCGTCCCCGCGTCCCATCCGCGCAACTTCCTACAAACCTCGTTTCGTCCGACGAATAACAAGGTACTTAAGATTAAACTAAAATTTTATTGTTTGCGTTAAATGTTTGTGTTAGGATTTTCGCCCAATTCCGTCGCTGCAAGAAACGATAAACACGAACAAAAATAAACGAGAAATAAACGACACAAGAATTATAGTGGTTCACCCAATATGTTGGAAATCGATATCCCGGGGTTAACGAAATTGCGGAATACATAACCCCGACCGAAATCCCATCGCCGAAAAACACGCGAACACCAAAGAACCGGAGCCCGACAAGGGAATCACCGCCGCGGGATAAACCCGCGGCTAGAAACCCTAACCGAGCCCCATCGCGGGGCTCGCGATCGCACACATGCGATCGCATGTTGTTGGAATTCGATATCCCGGGCTATTAAAATTTGCGGAAAATAATAACCCGATCAAAAACCTCGATTGCCGGAGAAATCACGAGTCCACGCGAGCCGGGGCTCGACCGAACGCACGACGCGCACGAAGACGCGTGCGCGCCCAGCCGCACCCCCGCGGGAACCCGCGATCGCTCCCAGCGATCGCACGGGATGCCTTGCGGCATCCCTGGGGATGCTCGTAGCATCCCCGCAGCGGATCCGGTGATCCGCTGCTCGCACGGGCTGGGGCTCGTCCCCAGCGAGCCGCTGCGGGTAACCCCGCAGCTCGCCACGATTCGCTGCGGGTAACCCCGCAGAATCCCCGCGATCGATCCCAAGGATCGATCGCCCCTCCCGCACGCGATCCCCAACGGGATCCTCGAGCCGCCGGCGATCCGGTGGTTCGACCACCATCGCCCGGCTCGATCCTCGTTCCGGGGTTCGATCCTCGGATCTTCGTTCTACGGTATTCTCGATAAACCAAAACCGAATAATATCAAGGGCGTTTAGATATTGTACCTTTCGATTCGTTGTTCGGAGAAACGAAATCAAGATGACCTTTGAATCTTCCCACGTATTCCTTGCACTAGCTTGAACGTCGGGTGGGCGACGATCCTCCAAGCTCTATGGATCTACTTCTCTCTCTATTTTCTCTCTCTAGAAGAATTATGATCTTCAACTTATGAGAATAGAGAAGACCATGTAGTGCTTTTATAGGCTACGTAGGGGATCTAAAGGAGTTGGAATATTGGGCTTCCAATATTAATGATTAAATTGAGCCCAAGCCCAAATCTATTAATCTCCCATTAATATTAATTAATTTATTTTCCACTATATAAATTAATTGCACTCCCAATATTAAACCATATTATATCCAAATAATATTTCTCCGTAGTATTATTTATTCCGTGTATTTAAGATTTAAATATCCATGAATAAAATTTATTTATTGCTTAATAAATTTATTCATCTCTTTTATCCGAGACTAGTACCACTCAACCTTATTTATTATGCGGAACAAATCCACTCGCGAGGTTTACATAATAAATCCTTATGAGCTCATCTCGGGGGTATTATCAACCCTTCCGGGATACACTGTCCCTTCAAGAATTCACGGCATGCCATATATAAAATATAGTGACCCAACTTAACCGGTAATTAACCCAATAATTAAATCGGTTAATTCCTTTGGAAAATCAAAATTACTAATATTAAATATACACACCCGCAATTGTTTCAGGGATTAAGAATAAAATACTCCGAGACTTTAATCAATTATCACAGAGCAATCCTAATTGATAAGTCTCAAGCGATCCGCTCAATACACCAAGTGTACAAGTGTGATAAAATAATTAAGATAAATTATTTTCTCTCTCACACAACGACTATACCGATGGATTGGTCCGTGTCCATCTAGGTCGTGAGCAACTGTTTGATTAGATACGAGTAACCGATAGTATGATCTTCTGTGTGCCCATGCAACACCATACTAACTACAACGTATAAAATCCAGGACTATGATTTGCATATATTTAATTAACAATAATTAAAAGCAAATGAATGTTCGTTATTAATAGGTAAATGAAAGTGTACAAGGAGTTCAGAATACTCAAATCTAGACATTAAGTATACTACTCCAACACATGTGGCTGCTCCGGCAGCCCCAGGCGGTGAGTCCGGCGACTCACCGCCACCGCCGTGAGGAGGGCGGTTCGCCCAGCGGCGAACCCGCCGTGGCTGCCCAGCGATCGACCCTCACGGTCGATCGCATGCCCCGGCGTCCAGCCGGGGCTCCTCCCGTGTGCCATCGCGATCGAGCCCTAGCTCGATCGCACCCCTCGGCTCCCAGCGGAGGGTTCGATCTCCGCGGGAATGTCGACCTCGCGGTCCATCCCCATCTGCGGAATCGTACGTTCCCGGATCTTCGTTCATGTATATATTACGATTTATATATTACATAAAATCATAGAGGGTGTTTGAATGATTTTAGCTTTGATCTTGTTGTGCGGAGAAACGAGATTGATTTGAAGACCTTCGGATCTTCCTACGTATTCCTTGCACTAGCTTGAACGTCGTGTGGGCGACGATCCTCCAAGCTTATGGATCTCCTTCTCTCTACTTTCTCTCTCTAGAATTATGATCTTCAAGTTATGAGAATAGAGAAGACCATGTAGTGCTTTTATAGGCTACGTAGGGGATCTAAAGGAGGTGGAATATTGGGCTTCCAATATTAATGATTAAATTGAGCCCAAGTCCAAAACTATTAATCAATTAATATTAATTATATGATTAATTCCACTATATAAATATAATTGCACTCCCAATATTCACCATATTATATCAAATAATATTCTCTCCGGTAGTATTATTTATTCCATGTGTTTAAGATATAAATATCCATGAATAAAATTAATTTATTGCTTAATTAATTTATTCATCTCTTATATCCGAGACTAGTACCATTCAACTTTAATTATTATGCGGAACAAATTCACTCATGAGGTTTACATAATAATTCCTTATGAACTCATCTCGGGGATATTATCAACCCTTTAGAGGACACATTTTCCCATCAAGAATTCACGGCATGTCATGTTGGAGTTGTGTACTTAATGTCTAGATTTAAGTGACGGAAACTCACGATCCATTGCCACTAATCTATTTAACTAAATAAACAATTATTTGCGTTTAATTATTTATAATTAAATATATGCAAATTATAGTCCTGGATTTTATACGTTGTAGTTAGTATGGTGTTGTATGGACACACAGAAGATCATACTATCGGTTACTCGTATTTAATCGAACAGTTGCTCACGACCTAGATGGACACGGACCAATTCATCGGTATAGTCGTTGTGTGAGAGAGAAAATAATCTATCTTGATTATTTTATCACACTTGTACACTTGGTGTATTGAGCGGATCGTTGAGATTCATCGATTAGGATTGCCGGCGATAATCGATTCGAGTCTCAGTGTATTTTATTCTTAATCCCCGAAACTATTGCGGGTGTGTATATTCAATATAAGTGACTTTGATTTACCAAAGGAATTAACCGATTTAATTATTGGGTTAATTACCGGTTAAGTTGGGTCACTATATTTTATATATGGCATGCCGTGAATACTTGACGGGAAAGTGTATCCCGTAAGGGTTGATAATGTCCCCGAGATGAGTTCATAAGGAATTATTATGTAAACCCTGCAGGTGGATTCGTTCCGCATAATAATTAAGGTTGAATGGTACTAGTCTCAGATATAAGAGATGAATAAATTAATTAGCAATAAATTAATTTTATTAATGGATATTTATATCTTAAATACACGGAATAAATAATACTACCGGAGAAATATTATTTGATATAATATGGTTTAATATTGGGAGTGCAATTAATTTTATATAGTGGAAAATAGAATTAATTAATATTGATAAGGATTAATGGACTTGAGCATTGGGCTCAATTTAATCTTCAATATTGGAAGCCCAATATTCCACCTCCTTAAGATCCCCTACGTAGCCTATAAAAGCACTACATGGTCTTCTCTATTCTCATAACTTGAAGATCACAATTCTAGAGAGAGAAAGTAGAGAGGAGGATCCATGGAGTTCGGTAGATCGTCGCCCACACGACGTCCGGGCTAGTGCAAGGAATACGTGGGAAGATCTCAAGGTCATCATAAGATCTCGTTTCTCCGCACAACGAATCGAAAGGTGAATTAAATAATTGCTATTTAATTCTTGTTTTATTGAATCAATTATCGAAGAACAAAGATCCAAAAGTTCGAACCCCGGATTAGACGTTGAACGCGTGGTGGCGATCTAGGATCGCCGGACCACGGCGATCGCCGCCTAGGGTTTCGGCGTGCGCGCATGGAGCGAACCCCGGCTGGACGCCGGGGGTGCGATCGATCCAAGGATCGATCGCCGGCAGCGGGCTGGGCCCCGCGACGGCCCAGCTGGAGGCGGGCCGACCTCCCATGCGGCGGCGAGTCGCCGGACTCGCCGCGGGGGCTGCTGGGCAGCCCCATCGATCGCGAAGATCGAACGCGATCTTCGATCGCGTGAACCCCGTCTCGCGGGGGTTCGGCTGGGGGCGGGCCGCGTGCCTTGGGTGCGTGGTCTCCAAAGGCTGGACTCCGGCGGATGAGTCGGCGTTCATGTGATCTCTGGCGAAGGGTTTGATCGGAGTTGTCATGTTCCGCAATTCCGGCAACTCCGAGATATCGAATTCCAACAATTGGTATCAGAGCGTACGGTTACGTTTTTTCGTTAATTGTTTCGATAATCGATTGTCGTTGTTTATAGCCATAGATTAATTTAAATTGTTAAATTATTGTGCTATATATTGTTCTACGTACTTGTTTTTCTCTCTTGTATGAATCGTGTTGGTCGGAAAAATTAAATATTAAAAATCGAGGGTTTTTCGGAATATCGAACCGGAGTTAATCGACCGTGGGTTCGGCAAAAGGGCTGCGTGTGTTGCTGTACGTAAGCCAGGGCATGGCTGGGCTTGCCGGCGTGTGCCACCAGTGGTGGTGGTTCGCCGGCAGCCGGAGGCTACGCTCGGCAGTCGCGTTGGCGCAACACGGACGAAACCCTTTTGCACGGGCTGCTGGGCTCGGAGCGGGCTGCTGCTGGGCTCGTCGCGGGCTGCTCGTGCGTGGGCTGTGACGAGGTTGATGGCGTGTGACGTCGGAGGAGACGCCATGCCGGATATCGACCGGGTTCGTGCACAAGTCTCGCCGAAGAAGACGATCGTCTTTCAATCGTGAATTACATGAGCGATGGCATAGCATGACATGATTTTATTCATAGTGCTGGACATGTCTCGTATTGCATGGCTGAGTGAATTAATTCACTTGATTTATGGAACTGTGCATATGGATTGCATGATCGAATTAATTAATTGAAGTAGTGCTTTGAATGGCATGGCTTGTTGCATGTGCGGTTATGCATGAGCGAAATGGTGTGAATGTGTTTACATATGCATGGAACCAATTCCTGTTGGTTCGATTGGGTAGACCGAAACTCGTTTCGGTTCGTCCCGGTAAATCCGATCTTTCCGGAAATAATTTAATTTTTCTAATATTATTTAATTTAATTTTGGAATTAATTCAAATTCTATTTGGATTAGATTTCTTAATTATGGAATTAAATAATGGAATTAGATGGAGAGTTAAATTAGGAAAGAAAATCCTAGTTTCTCTAGATATCCTATACCTACTTGGATTAGAAGTCTTAAGAAGAATCAAAATTCAATTTTGATTAGGATTCTTGAGATCTAATCTAAATAGGATTGAGAAATTATTAAAATATTGATTTTATTTCATTTAAGTATTTTATTTAAAATCATTAGATTTAATTCAAAATTTATTTTGGATTGGAAAATCTTGGATTTTATTTAGAATAGAATTAAATATGGAAATCAATGGATTTTAATAATATTGATTTTATTTAATTTAAGTATTTTATTTAAAATCATTAGATTAATTCAAAATTTATTTTGGATTGGAAAATCTTGGATTTTATTTAGAATAGAATTAAATATGGAAATCAATGGATTTTAATAATATTGATTTTATTTAATTTAAGTATTTTATTTAAAATCATTAGATTAATTCAAAATTTATTTTGGATTGGAAAATCTTGGATTTTATTTAGAATAGAATTAAATATGGAAATCAATGGATTTTAATAATATTGATTTTATTTAATTTAAGTATTTTATTTAAAATCATTAGATTAATTCAAAATTTATTTTGAATTGGAAAATCTTGGATTTTATTTAAAATAGAATTGAATATGGAAATCAATGGAATTGATTTTATTTAATTGGAGTATTTTATTTAAAATCATTAGATTGATTCAATTTTTTTTTTTGAATTGGAATCTTGGATTTTATTTAAAATAAATTAAATATGAGAATCAAAGAATTTTTCCGTCGCTCGGCAAAGTATTCAAGACGTAGAATGAAGACTCAAGACAAGCATGCTGGAATTCATCAAGGTACGAATAGTCGAGAAATAATTTTACTTGAGTAATTATTTGATTATTTGTGAACGTACTTGCATGAAATGTATGTTTGTTATTATGCTTATGTGTATTTAATTATGCATTAGATAGCGTATCCCTTTATTGTAAAAAGCTAAGTGGGAGAGGGAATGGAAACATTGCCATGGTCTCCATTGCTGTTCTCTTGGTGACTTTTATGGACTTTTGAAGTTCGTATAGACAAGTCATTGGAGGAGAATTCTTGTAATTCCTCTTACGAGAAACATTGATTAAGTTTATCAAACAATGCCTAATTTGTCTTTCTGAAACTGATTTCAAGTCGACTCATTCTCACCCCGGGGAGTGGAATGGAGCCAAAGCCACTTGGTCATGTCGAGGACACAAATTAGAGACTTTCGTGTCATTTGATGACTAGATCGATTGTCTGCTCGGCTCCCTCATTCTATGAGAGATAGGGTTGTTCGCATGGTGAATCACTGGTAAGAAACTTCGAGTTTCACTTATGATTCTCCGCGTCTTGATTTACAAGATTGAATGAATCAAGTAATTGGGAGTCAATTATAAAAGTCTCTTGGTGTAGTAAACGTCCACACAACGTGGCTTGCTATATCGACGGATTTTGGATTAATTGATGTAGACAGTTATAGGGAGTTGTGAAGGATTGTGAGTTATCGTAAACGTCCACACAACGTGGCTTGCGGTGATGTTGCGGTTCCAAACGACTCACCTTAGTACTGAGTAATGGTTTACACTTAGGTACGCTTTATAGTATTCTTCCCAACGAAGTTACGTTATAATTGATGTACGACCGAAGCAAATCTAATTGCTAAATCGTTTGGGTAGGTAAACGTCCACACAACGTGGCTTGCCATATCTGATGGGATTTTAGATGTGATTAGTGATTTAATGATATTATTTGAGGGAGATAATATCGGAGATTAAATCGATTGTTTGTTGTTATATGTGCTCATAGATTAGGAAATGGCTTTGAACCCACTTTATGTGATACTTAAGAATTTTAAACTCACTGGTCCCTAAATGTAATGATTGGAATAGAGATCTAGACATTACCCAAACTGTTAAAGAGTGCAAGGTTGTACTCAGTGAGCTTTGTCCTCCCGAGCCTATTGACATAGGCGGCTAGACAAGAAGCGACGAGGATACTCATAAAGGCCAGTCATTCGAGGAAACGCTTAAACACGTTTCTGAGATGATTGACCTTTTGGACGAGTTGAGACGGAAATCGCAAGCTCTTGTAGCCAATGCCGAAGGTTTCGAACCTAAAGGCAAAATCGGGGGAAAGGAAAAGCAAGCAAAGAATCCCTGTGGTCCTAAGTTGCATAGACCACGAGATGGGACGAGAAAGCCATGAGGCAAGAGTTCTCGATGCAAACAGTCTGGGTACTGGAAGTCTGATTATCCTCTCAAAAGAAGTACGAAATTTTCTTTAGTCGTAAAACATAGTCAGTGGTATTATCTACCGGAACCTGGTGTGTAGATATGGAACCACTGACGGTATGTGCATTTTAAATGCAAGGGTTCCAGGAAACCCGACGACTTAGAAAAGAAGAAATCGTAGTCTACATGGGTAATGCTGTAGAGGAGGCAGCAGTTGCAGTGGAGGACATTTTATAGGATTTCATTTTGAGTTATTGCTTTTATGTACCTTTTATTTTAGAAAGAACTTTGTTCTGGATTTCTAAAATTTAATGAATGGATATTTTATTTCTTTTAATCATTTGATGGTTATAAGAAGAAATAATGATATTATCTATTTTGGTACATTAGCTAGCAATATATAAATGATGAATCCTGAGTCTACCACGATGCGACAAACCGTTTTTTACAACTCGTTTTACTAATAAGAGATTTCTTTATTAAATCATTTATACTTGTGGAATCTTATGCTAAGTCATATTTATTCAAATAAGAAGTTCAAAGGTCGAAAATTGATTATAAGATCAATTAAGTTGAAGGAGTGGACCTTCCGACCTAAGAATCTAATTTGGAAGATAATACGACTAAGCAATCCTTTATGGATATAAGATATAAGATCCGGACAAGTATTAGAATTGATTGACTCTAATTTATGATCAGAGCTTGGGATTGAATCCCAAGTGACAACACCATACAGTCCTCTGTAAGATTGGTGTGTCGGAAATAAGAAATGGAACTCTTATAGAAATAGTAAAAGCATGAGTTAAACGGAACTACCTATGTTCTATGGATATGTCTTGGTAACAACAGCACATTCAAATGTGGTTGTAGAATATCCTAGAAGAACAAAAGATGTGTGTTCGATAGTACTATGAACCAGAAGGACGTTATAAGTTCTAACGCCCGGTTCTTAGAGGAAGACTATTAGATGAACCACAAGCCAAAAATGACGTGATACTTCTGAAAAGAGAGAAGACGATAATGACTGGAAGTCAGCCAAACCGAGTAGCGGTACACCACTAACTGCATCTACTGTTATTACTGTTTATACACCGGAATGCCGTTGTAGTGGGAGGTTGTTTGACAACCGGAGATATTCATAAGACTAAGAGAGTTTCGAACTCTGGACCTAGTATACATGAAATCAATCCCTGGATCTACATAGAGGCGGTACTAGATCTAAATGTGCCTTCTTGGAGAACAATAAGGATTATTGTTAAGAGGCGAGATCATTTAGAGTACAAGCTTAGTTGATCCATTCATGGATTATAACAAAGCTAGAGTTCGTGGAACTTGCGCATTGATGAGATAGTCCATTTGATGGATTCATCAAAAGGCATTGACGAATCGTGTGTATAGGAAACGTGATGGAAACAAGGTGGTGTTTCTCGTAGGTTTTATGTAGATAACATTTTATCATTGGCAACAATGTAAAGATGTTGTCAGACATAAAATTATGGTTGTCTAGGAAAATCGATATATGAGATAAAGAAGAAGTTAGAGCATGTTCTTAAGATCTTGGATCTCAAGAAAAGAACATTGTACTTCTCTAGATATCTTATACGATTATGGTTCGTTTTAACAAGCAAGATTCCGAGAAAGGTTCGTTACCTTTCAGAGACGGAATGCATCTATCTAAGGGTATGTGTTTTGGAACACATAAAGGTGATAGAAGCAGTGAAAGCACTTGGAGTGTGGAAAGCTTGATAAAATGCAATGTTGAAAAACGAGAACCTGATATCGGCTATGCGGATAGCATAGTGGGAGGATATCAAGGTAATCCTGGAGAGGAATATTCGACTGCTGTAAAAGTACTTTCGAAGTACTGTTCTAGACTACGAAGCAGACGAGCATTTCCTTTGGATTACATTCTCTTAGATTTCAAATCAAATGAGGACCGGTGTAAGTCGATATCAGGCTATGTGTTTCACTATTGAAGGAGAAGGAGTTTTAACATGGAAGAGTGATAAGCACGATGCTTTTCGGACTCTGCCATGGGTAACCAAATAGCGGCCTCAGAGGCAGCGGAAGTTTTAGTATAACTCCGGGATAATCTCTGGGACTTAGATGTGATTCTTAATTTGCCAAAGGCTATGTAAATAGCGGTGCAATGGCAAATGGTAAGAAATCACAAGTCCATAAGTGTAAGATAACACATAGTGCAAGTACCACCTGATACGAGTCATCGTCGAGGGAGACGACACTGTAGTCACCAAGATAACTTCAGAGCGGCAACCTAGAGTGCTCATTCACATAGTACTTCTTGGAAGTACAACTTAAGCACGTGATGAGTATGGGAGTCGGGAGTTTGGAGGAAATGACTAGACCTTAGTACAAGTGGGAGATTGTTGGAGTTGTGTACTTAATGTCTAGATTTAAGTGACGGAAACTCACGATCCATTGCCACTAATCTATTTAACTAAATAAACAATTATTTGCGTTTAATTATTTATAATTAAATATATGCAAATTATAGTCCTGGATTTTATACGTTGTAGTTAGTATGGTGTTGTATGGACACACAGAAGATCATACTATCGGTTACTCGTATTTAATCGAACAGTTGCTCACGACCTAGATGGACATGGACCAATTCATCGGTATAGTCGTTGTGTGAGAGAGAAAATAATCTATCTTGATTATTTTATCACACTTGTACACTTGGTGTATTGAGCGGATCGTTGAGATTCATCGATTAGGATTGCCGGCGATAATCGATTCGAGTCTCAGTGTATTTTATTCTTAATCCCCGAAACTATTGCGGGTGTGTATATTCAATATAAGTGACTTTGATTTACCAAAGGAATTAACCGATTTAATTATTGGGTTAATTACCGGTTAAGTTGGGTCACTATATTTTATATATGGCATGCCGTGAATACTTGACGGGAAAGTGTATCCCGTAAGGGTTGATAATGTCCCCGAGATGAGTTCATAAGGAATTATTATGTAAACCCTGCAGGTGGATTCGTTCCGCATAATAATTAAGGTTGAATGGTACTAGTCTCGGATATAAGAGATGAATAAATTAATTAGCAATAAATTAATTTTATTCATGGATATTTATATCTTAAATACACGGAATAAATAATACTACCGGAGAAATATTATTTGATATAATATGGTTTAATATTGGGAGTGCAATTAATTTTATATAGTGGAAAATAGAATTAATTAATATTGATAAGGATTAATGGACTTGAGCATTGGGCTCAATTTAATCTTCAATATTGGAAGCCCAATATTCCACCTCCTTAAGATCCCCTACGTAGCCTATAAAAGCACTACATGGTCTTCTCTATTCTCATAACTTGAAGATCACAATTCTAGAGAGAGAAAGTAGAGAGGAGGATCCATGGAGTTCGGTAGATCGTCGCCCACACGACGTCCGGGCTAGTGCAAGGAATACGTGGGAAGATCTCAAGGTCATCATAAGATCTCGTTTCTCCGCACAACGAATCGAAAGGTGAATTAAATAATTGCTATTTAATTCTTGTTTTATTGAATCAATTATCGAAGAACAAAGATCCAAAAGTTCAAACCCCGGATTAGATGACGAACGCGTGGTGGCGATCTAGGATCGCCGGACCACGGCGATCGCCGCCTAGGGTTTCGGCGTGCGCGCATGGAGCGAACCCCGGCTGGACGCCGGGGGTGCGATCGATCCAAGGATCGATCGCCGGCAGAGGGCTGGGCCCCGCGACGGCCCAGCTGGAGGCGGCCCGACCTCCCATGCGGCGGCGAGTCGCCGGACTCGCCGCGGGGGCTGCTGGGCAGCCCCATCGATCGCGAAGATCGAACGCGATCTTCGATCGCGTGAACCCCGTCTCGCGGGGGTTCGGCTGGGGGCGGGCCGCGTGCCTTCGGGTGCGTGGTCTCCAAAGGCTGGACTCCGGCGGATGAGTCGGCGTTCATGTGATCTCCGGCGAAGGGTTTGATCGGAGTTGTCATGTTCTGCAATTCCGGCAACTCCGGGATATCGAATTCCAACATGTCATACATAAAATACCGTGACCCAACTTTACTGGTAATTGATCGGTTATTCTAATCAATCAATTCCTTTGGAAAATCAAGGTCACTAATATTAAATGCACACACCCGCAATAATATCAGGGATTAAGAATAAAATACTCAGAGATTTAAATCGATTATCCAAGGCAATCCTAATCGATAAATCTCAAGCGATCCGCTCAATACACCAAGTGTACAAGTATGATAAAATAATCAAGACCAATTATTTTCTCTCTCATACAACGACTATATCGATGGATTAGTTCTTGTCCATCTAGGTCGTGAGCTACTGTTTGATTATATACGAGTGACTGATAGTATGATCTTCCGTGTGACGACGCACACCATACTAAATACAACGTATATAATCCAGAACCATATTTGCATTTATTTAATTATAAATAATTAAAAGCAAACGATTATTCATTTAAATAGATTAAATATTATGACTGGGAGTTTACGATACTTAAATTTAGACATTAAGTATACAACTCCATCACAATAAGGCTACGTCCACTCTCGCCGCTGCAGATCTTTCAATAGAATAATAATAGACGACTCCGGGAGATTACAAACGTACACACGTATTCTCAGTATTCTCGCTCTCGTCTATTCTCGCTATTCTAGAATTCTCACACTAATATAATTACATTGATGGGAATATCTATTATATAGGCTAGACCCATATAAAATCCTAATATTAATTAAGGTAAAGTCACGCTGAAAAAGGACTGCAAAAACTTAGCGCACAAGAAAACTTAGCGCTGAAATCTGCCAAACATGTCGGCCGACAGATCAAGGTGTCGTCCGACACCCACTTCTCACTTCGAGTTGAACCTCGCGTTCAGCCGCGGGTTCCACAAAAAGTTCACTCGGGCATGGTCCTGTCGGCCGACACCATCCCAGAAAACCTCTCGACTCCCTCGCATTGTCTTCGTCCGTCTTTCGTCTATGAATTCGACTCCACATTCCAACAATCTCCCACTTGGAGGCGAATCACGATCACCTCCCACTGCAGCGGCGTCCCCGGTCATTACCAACGTCGCCCAGTCGAAGTTTCCACCAACTTCGACGCATCACGACTTCTCAGGTATTTCCAGACCTTCTTCATATTGTCATCCCCGTTAACCTTCTCATCACCTCGCAACTCCCTTTCGGACCTCTGAAACCGCAACATTGACATCAAGCTTCTCAAAGCTCCCAAACGTCGCTTGCTCGAATTGCTTGTGAAACAGCTAACTCTCACTGTATGGACAACGTCAGCATACACATGCCCGTCGTCTATCCCCGACGACCCTTTTTGAAATCCTCCAACATTCTCATTGCTAGCCTCACGATTCCCTTACACACTCCTCCCTGTTTCTAGAATCCTCATCACCGGACTCTCCAAAACGATCCCCAGAGCTGCATCCAAATCGTCTAACAACTCCAACCGCATGGAAAATGTCGGACTCCTCAACAATGCAATTCGAAATTTTCATAAGTCTTCCTCCAACAGAGTCGCAAGGAAACTTACCCGAATGCATTACCCCGTCTCTTACCAACGAGTCACATCTTGACAATAACGAGCTCATCTTGTTTCTCATTGCCCTATTGCTCGAATTTTCAGCCAACATTGCTACGTCGTCTGGCTTTGAAAGCATATGATTGAACATCGAGACCTCATCCGGTTCGTCTACATGGGCCACATCTACTGGAACATCTCCCAAATCACATCTCAGCTCTCCATCTTCCGATTCTCTCTCGGCTACCGAGAATCGTACTCTTCTCTGCTTCTCGAGACACGGACTCCGATCCATATGAGGTTCCTCCGAACTCACTTTTGACTGCAGTCTTCTTTCTCTCATATGATCCAGCCCACAATGCTCAGGCTCATTGGTGTCGTCGGCCACACCAATATCACGACCACAAGTCGTAGTGTAAAGGGTACCCCTCCTTCGACCACGAGCAATAACCATCGCACCTTTTGACACCTTCTAAGACCCATTGTCGAACGTAACTTTGTGTCCGCCCCTCTCAAGCTGGCTAACCGAGATCAAATTCCCCCACAGCTTCGGCACACACCTTACATTCGACAGCTTCAATGTCTGCCCAAACGACGTCTTCAATCTCACGTTACCAACACCTACGACGCCCAAGGTCTTTCCATCCCCGAGATGAACCTTACCGTGATCTCCGGCAACGAAATCCTCTATGCCTTCACGTCTCGTCGTTGTGTGAAACGATGCTCCTGAGTCAAGCACCCAAGAGTTTCCGAGAGGCTCAGAAGATGTTAGCAAGACATCTCCACTCTCGTCTTTTTCCGTCACCGCATTTGTCCCGCCTTCGATCCCCGAAAGCTCTCCACAATGCCTCTTTAAGTGACCGATTTTTCTACAATTCCAACACTTGAATTGTTTCTTCTTTCCAGGGGGGGAGCCGCAAGCCGTGGCACCAGCCCACGGCAGCTCCCGGCGATCGAGTCCGAGCTCGATCGCCCCGCCCCGGCTCTAGCCGGGGCTTCCCCTTGCGCGCAACCGCGATCGATCATTAGCTCGATCGCACCCCTCGGCTCCCAGCCGAGGGTTCGACCTCCGCGGGGATGTCGACCTCGCGGTCCATCCCCGTCCGCGGAATCAATCATTTTCCCGGATCTTCGTTCATGTATATATCACGATTTATTCAACGTAAAATCATACAAGGGGGTTTTACGATTTTACCTTCGATCTCGTTGTGCGGATAAACGAGATTTATTTGAAGACATTCGGATCTTCCTACGTATTCCTTGCACCTCGTTCGAACGTCGTGTGGGCGACGATCCTCCGAACTCCTATGGATCTCCTTCACAACTCTCTAGAACTATCAACTATTGATATTCTTGTCTTGTTCTTATTGTAAAGACCATGTAGTGCTTTTATAGGCTACGTAGGGGATCTAAAAGAGGTGGAATATTGGGCTTCCAATATTAATGATTAAATTGAGCCCAAGCGCAAATCTATTAATCCATTAATATTAATTATATAATTACTTCCACTATATAAATATAATTGCACTCCCATTATTTACCATATTATATCAAATAATATTATCTCCGGTAGTATTATTTATTCCATGTGTTTAAGATATAAATATCCATGAATAAAATTAATTTATTGCTAATTAATTTATTCATCTCTTATCCGAGAATAGTATCATTCAACTTTAATTATTATGCGGAACAAATCCACTCATGAGGTTTACATAATAATTTATTATGAACTCATCTCGGGGATATTATCAAACCTTTCGAGGACACATTTTCCCGTCAAGAATTCACGACATGCCATACATAAAATACGATGACCCAACTTTGCCGGTAATTGATCGGTTATTCTAATCGGTCAATTCCTTTGGAAAATCAAAGTCACTAATATTAAATGCACACACCCGCAATAATATTAGGGATAAGAATAAAATACTCTGAGATTTAAATCGATTATCTAAGGCAATCATAATTGATAAATCTCAAGCGATCCGCTCAATACACCAAGTGTACAAGTATGATAAAACAATCAAGACCGATTATTTTCTCTCTCATACAACGACTATACCGATGGTTTGGTTCTTGTCCATCTAGGTCGTGAGCTACTGTTCGATTATATACGAGTGAACGATAGTATGATCTTCCGTGTGACGACGCACATCATACTAACTACAACGTGTATAATCCAGGACTATAATTTGCATATATATTTAATTATAAATAATTAAAAGCAAACAATTATTTATTTAAATAGATTAAATGCTATGACCGGGAGTTTACGTTACTTAAATCTAGACATTAAGTATACAACTCCATCAATCTCCCACTTATACCACGGTCTAGTCATTTCTTCTAAACTCCCGACTCCCATACCCATCACGTGCTTGATCTGCACTTCCAAAGAAGTGCCTCGTGAATGAGCATTCTAGGTTGTCGTCTCTGAAGTTATCTTGGTGACTACAGCGTCGTCTCACTTGACGATGACTCGTATCAGGTGGTACTTGCTCTATGTGTTATCTTCACTAGGGACTTATGATTTCTTTCAGTTTGCCATTGCACTGCTATCTGTATAGCCTTTGGTAAACTAAGAATCATATCTAAGTCCAGAGGTTATCCCAGAGCTTTACCAAGACTTTCGCTGCCTCTGAGGCCGCTATTCGGTTATGGTAGAGTCTGAAAAGCATCGTGCTTATCACTCTTCCATTTTTAAGCTCCACCTCTTTTTACAAGTGAACACATAACCTGATATCGACTTACACTGATCCTGATTTGATTAGAGATCTGAGAAATGTAATCCAAAGGAAAAGCTCGTCTGCTTCGTAGTCTAGAACAGTACTTCGAAAGTACTCTTACAGCAGTCGAATATTCCTTTCCAGGATTACCTTGATATCCTCCCACTATGCCAACTGCATAGTCGATATCTGGTTCTCGTTTTTCAACATCGCATTTTAAAGCTTTCCACACTCAAAGTGTACGAAACTGCTTTCACTGCTTCTATCTCCTTTATGTGTTTAAAACACATGCCCTTAGATAGATGCATTCCTTGTCTGAAAGGTAACATATCCTTCTTGGAATTATGCATGTTTAAAACGAACCATAATCGTATAAGATATCTAGGAGAAGTAAAATGTTCTTTTCTCGAGATCCTAGATCTTAAGAACATGTTCCAACTTCTTCTTTATCTTATATATCGATTTATCTTAGACAACCATTATTTTATGTCTGACAACACTTTTACATTATTACCATGATAAAATGTTATCTACATAAAATCTCCGAGAAACACCACCTTGTTTCCATTACGTTCTTCAATACACCCTATCGTCCATGCCTTTTGATGAATCCATCAAATGGAATATCAATTCGCAGGTTCTACGAATTATAGCTTTGTTACAATCTATAAATAGATCGACTAAGATTGTACTCTAAATGATCTTGCCTCTTAGCAATAATCCTTATTGCTCTCTAAGAGGATACATTTAGATCTAGTACTGCCTCCATCTAGATCCAGGGATCGATTTCATGTCTACCAGATCCAGAGTTCAAAACTCTTCTAGTCTTATGAACATCTCCGGTTGTTCCCAACCTCCCACTACAATGGCGTTCCGGTGTACAAACAGTAATAACAGTAGGTGCAGTTAGTGGTGTACCGCTACTCGGTTTGGCTGGTTCCTATTTTTTTCTCTCATTTTTAAAGTATTACGTCACTTTGGGCTTTGTGGTTCATCTAATAGTCTTCCTCTAGGAACCGGACGTTAGAACTTATAACGTCCTTCTGGTTCATAATACTATTGAACACACAACTCTTGTTCCTCTAGGATATTCTACAACCGCATCGGAATGCACTGTTGTCTTTCATAAATATCCATATAACATAGGTAGTTCCGAATAACTCATCTTTTTACCACTCGATTAGAGTTCCATTCTTTATTCATGATACACCATATCTACACTCGAAGTGTATGGTGTAGTCATTTGGGATCTAATCCCAATCTCTGATTATGCTATGCTTTCTCAGACAGGTATTAACCTTTGCGATCGGATCGCAGGCTAGCAATGGATATACCTTTGAAGGCTCTCCACAATAGCTTTGTGTCCATTGACTTATCAAAACACTTGCTTTTGTGGCACATCAAGTATCTTAATCCATACTTTGAGTATTCATCGAATGAAGTACTCGTACCTTTCTTGTCTGAGTAGACATAGGTCTGCATACATCAGTGTTAATCAATTTCAATACTTGTCCGGATTCTACATCCTTTATCCAGAAAGGTTTGCTTAATTGTATTATCTTCCAAATTCAATTCTTAGGTCGGAAGGTCCACTCCTTCAACTTAATTGATCAAATCAATTTTTGACCTTTGAATCTTATTTGAATAAATACTACTTAGCATAAGATTTCCACAAGTATAATGATTCAGTAAAGGAATATTTCTAATAGGTAAAACGAGTTATATTACGGTTTTATTGCATCGTGGAGATTTAAGATTCATCATTCATATATTGCTAACTAATGTACCAGAATAGATAATTCCATCATTTCTTCTCAATAACCATCAAATGATTAAAAGAAATAAAATATTCATTCATTAATAATAGAAAACCAGAACATAGTTGTTTCTAAAATAAAAGGGGTACATAAAGCAATAATGAAATCCTATAACTACTAAAAGTAGATAAAATGTCTTCCACTATGTAGACTCGAACTCTTCTTCTCTAAGTCGCCGGGTTTTCTGGAACCCCTGCATTAAAATGCACATACCTTCAGTGGTTCCATATCTACACACCAAATTTCTGGTAGATAATACCGCTGACTATGTTTTAAAGACTATAGAAGAATTTGTGCTTTTAAGAGGACAATCAGACCTCCAGTGTTCATACTTCTAGCATCGGAAGCACTTGCCCTTAGGCTTGCTGGTCCCTTCTCGTGGTCCTTGCCTCTTGGCACCACTGGGTTTCCAGACTTTCTTCCTTTTCTTCCCTCTACCTCCATTAGGCTTAAAGCCTTTGGAGTTAGTAGCTACAAGTGCTTGAGACTTGCCCTTCTTGTAGATCCCCTCTGCCGCTGTCAGTTCAGTCAGGAGTTCCATTAGAGAATAAGATAGTTTACCCATATTATAGCTCATGCGGAACTGCTCAAAACCAGAGCCCAGAGATTGGAGTATGATGTCGACTTGCGTCTCCCCATCAATTTGAGCTCCTAGGATATCCAACTCATTCAACAACCCCATCATCTTAAGAACGTGCTCCCCTACGGGCGTTCCTTCAGACTGAGTAGTTTTCATAAGGACTCTCATTGCATCTTGCCTAGCCGCACGGTCTTAATGCCCAAACATCACTTTGAGGTTAAACAGCATGTCACAGGCGGAGTCCATCGACTAATGCTGGTTTTGGAGTACATTTGACATGGAAGCCAAAATATAGCACCTAGCCATCTCATCAGCCTTTTTCCACCTCCTATATGTCTTTCTTTCCTCATCAGTTGAGGCATTCGTGGGCTCAGCAGGGCATTGATCATGAAGTACAAACTTGTACTCCTCAGAAGTCAGGACAATGTCCAGATTTCTCCTCCAATCAATATAATTGGGGCCAGTAAGTTTATTCTCCTTGAGTATCACAGAAAGTGGATTCATAGTTATTCTCTAAACCTATAAGCACATATAAACAAACAATCAATTTAATCTCCGATATTATCTCCCTAAAATAATTTCATTAAATTACTAATCATATCTAAAATCCTATCAGATATGGCAATCCACGTGGTGTGGACGTTTACCTATCCAAATGATTTAGCAATTAGATTTGCTTTGGTCGTACATCGTTTATAGCGTTACTTCGTGGGGAAGGATACTATAAAGCGTACCTAAGTGTAAACCATTACTCAGCACTAAGGTAAATCGTTTGGAATTGCTACATTACCGCAAGCCACGTGGTGTGGACGTTTACTATAACTCACAATCCTTCACAATTTCCTATAACTGTCTACATCAATTAATCCAAAATCCGTTAGTATAGCAAGCCACGTGGTGTGGACGTTTACTACACCAAGAGATTTTTATAATTGACTCCCAATTACTTGATCCATTCGATCTTGTAAATCAAGACGTGGAGAATCATAAGTGAAACTCGAAGTTTCTTACCAGTGATTCACCATGCGAACAACCCTATCTCTCATAGAATGAGGGAGCCGAGCAGACAATCGATCTAGTCATAAAATGACACGAAAGTCTCTAATTTGTGTCATCCACATGAACAAGTGGCTTTGGCTCCATTCCACTCCCCGAGGTGAGAATGAGTCGACTTGGAATCAGTTTCAGAAAGACAAATTAGGCATTGTTTGATAAACTTAATCAATGTCTCTTGTAAATGGAATTGCAATAATTCTCCTCCAATGACTTGTCTATATGAACTTCGAAAGTTCATAAAAGTCACCAAGAGAACAGCATTGGATACCATGGGATTGTTTCCAACCCCTCTCCCACTTAGCTTTTTTACAATAAAGGGATACGCTATCTAATGCATAATTAAATACACATAAGCATGCATAAATGAAATTAAAGCACATAAATATTATCACATAGTCAAAATAATACTAGAATATTATTTTCCGACTATCATGGCTTTTATCCATCCTTGTACGCATCTTCTAGTCTTCAGTCTTTGTTCTTGAATGCTCCATGTGACGAGAATATTAATCCCAAGTCAAACTTGGAACATTCTAGAAGACTTCTATAATAGAATAAGAAAATAAAATAAATTAGGAATCTTCCACTTTCCAAATTAATTAATTTCCAAGTCCATGAAAATTCCCATAAAATAGGAATAATCAATTAGGAAACCTAATTAATTCCAAATTAATTATTTTCCTAATCCATGAGAGTTCCCAAAAAAAAAGAATACTCAATAAGGAAATAAATTAATTCCAATTTAATTCTTTTTCTATTCCATGAGAGTTCCCAAAAATAAGAACACTCAAAATAGGAAAACCGAATTAAAGTAGGAAAGTGAATCTCGGTAGGAGTAGCACGGGGTGGGGATCCCCGCACCACCCCCACCGATCGACCGGCCACCGGAGAGGAGCACCGCCGCCGCCACCACAGCCGGCCAACCACCACCATCGCCGGCGGCAGCCCACCAAGGGGTGATCGGCCCCCTCCTCACGGTCGATGAATGGGGTCGATCATGGGGTTGATCGGCCCCTTCGTCCTTCGTCTTCTTCGTCACACCTCGTTCTTCGGCGATCGTTCCAACATCGAACCAACGTAAATAAATTACAAAAATTTAAATTACGATTCCGGTATCGATTCTATACATGAAATCGACCCTATACACTTTCCGGAAAACATAGAACAATAATAATAAATCCTAAATTCGGTCAACCCCCGAATTTTTACTATTACAAGCATTCATCCACACAAAAACGAATCTCGACATGTCCGAGAGTTTAATAAAACAATTATGACAATTAATTAACCATTAATTAAACGCTAGCCATAATAGTCGGAAACCCTGCAAGGTAGAACATAAAATCGAACATATACATGAACTAGAACCAACGCTCTGATACCAATTGTTGGAAATCGATATCCCGGGCTATCAAAAATTGCGGAAACGATAACCCGACCGAAATCCGTTCGCCGGAGAACACGCGAACCACCGCACGAAGCCGGAGCTCGACACGAGCATCGCCGCGGGATGAACCCGCGGCTAAACCCTAGCCAAGCCCCTTGCCGGGGCTCGCGATCACGCGTGTGATCGCATGGGGCTGCCCAGCAGCCCCCGGCGGTGAGTCCGGCGACTCACCGCCACCACCGTCCAGGGGGGAGCCGCCAGCCGTGGCACCAGCCCACGACAGCTCCCGGCGATCGAGTCCGAGCTCGATCACCACGCCCCGGCTCCAGCCGGGGTTTCCCCTTGCGCGAAACCGCAATCGAGCCCTAGATCGATCTCACCCCTCGGCTCCCAGCCGAGGGTTCGACTTCCGCGGGGATGTCGACCTCGCGGCCCATCCCCGTCCGCGGAGTCGATCGTTTTCCCGAATCTTCGTTCATGTATATATCACGATTTATTCAACGTAAAATCATACAAGGGGGTTTTACGATTTTACCTTCGATCTCGTTGTGCGTAGAAACGAGATTGATTTGAAGACCTTCGGATCTTCCTACGTATTCCTTGCTGATGGAGTTATATTCTAAATGTCTAGTTTAGTGACAATATGGAACTCCTTATCTGTGTTTTTATTATTTATTAATCAAACTGTCTGCATTTTTGTCTGTTATGTACTTTATGCTATAGTCCTAGATATATACGTTGTAGACAGTATGGCGTGAGGAGACACGCGGAATATCATACTGTCGGTTACTCGTATACTATCGAACAATAGCTCACGACTTAGATGGACAGGGACAATCCATCGGTACGTCGTAGTGTGACTGGTAAATAGTCGGTCTTGACTATTATGTTACACTCGTACACTTGGTGTATTGAGCAGGACCACGGGAGGGCGTTCGATTTATACTAGTCGCAGTAATCGAACCAGACCTCAGATATTACGGATATACGAATTCCTAATCCCTATATAATTATAGGTGCGTGTGTCCAATTCTCGGTTCTTTGACTTGCTAGTGAGTGAGACTAATTTATACTAGTCAATATTCTCGGTAAATTGGGAATCGAAATTGTGCACACGACATGCTGTAGATTATAGACAAGAAACCGTGTCCCATTTATTGGGTTGATGATGTCCCCGAGATGAGCTCATAAAGTTTATCATGTAAACCCTGCAGGTGGATTCGTTCCACATGATAATAAGGATGAGTGGTACTAGTCTCGGATAATAAGAAACGAATTAATTTTATTATTAGTAATTAAAACTAATTCGTGGACATTCGATATCTTAAACACGGGGAAAGTCGTATATGTACTTCGGCAGAAATATTATTGTTGATATAATATTAAATTAATTTCGGGAATTCAATTATTATTTTTTAGTGGAGTTAATAATAATTAAAATTGAAATTGATTAATTAAGGAATTTCTTTTTAAGGATTCCAAGTTAATTAATATTTCTATTTAGCCCTTAATTAATTTACCTAAGAGGTCCCTAGCGTAGCTCTATATAACCCCCCCCCCCTTGTCCTCTCTTAACCTACAGAACGCCGCAATAATTATTTCTCAGAGAAAAATAAAAGCTTAACGCAATTATTTCTTTTCTCTGCTGAAATAATAATTAACGCAATTAATTTTTCTCTCAGAGAGAAAAATAAATTCTTACGCTGGTTGAGAAGAGAGAGCATAGACGGGAGAACTCCAGCGGATCGTTGCCCACACAACGGTTGGAGACGGGATCAGAGACATACGCTAGAAACGTCTAAGGTCTCAACAATCGACCGAGAAGGTATGAGACTGATTTCTCAATTCCGCACTTTTCGATCCCTTTATTGCGCTAATCATACAACGAACCAACGATTTTTTTTATATGGCTTGGATTTGATGTTCTCGGACTGCTGGGAGGTCTCTGACCTCCGGCGCGGTAGTCGGATCGAGAAAATCGCGTCGGAAAAGCCAGAACGGGCGAATCCCGCTGCTGGAATCGCGACGCTGTCGGCCGACACAGCCCTGTCGGGCGACAGCCTTATGGTGTCGGCCGACAGAGAGGGCAGAATGCCCCGTTTCGCGCGGTTGCACTTTCCGTGTAATGGCTGGGCGGGTTTCGGGTCTAAGGCTTCGTGTTAAGTACAGTGGGTACGCCGGGGGTCGACTGGGCTTGTCCGGATGTTCGAGTAGTCGAACGGACATGTCCCGGGTAGTCGATTTTCAACAATTGGTATCAGAGCCGGTTATCGGTTCGTTGTATTTTTGCGCATGTTACCTTGCAGGTTGAACCCGATTATTATGGCCAATTTATTTTTGATATTTTGTGCTGTATGTGTGTGGTTTTGATTAAACTCTCGGGCTTGTCGAGATCGTTTTATTATTGGAAAGTTGCTTGTTTGTAATATATAAAAACGACGGGTTGAGTCGTTAGGTTTATTTATTTTTCGTTGAATCCGGGACTTGTATAGGGTCGATCAAAATGTATAGGATCGATACCGGAGTTAGTAGAATAATTTTTGTAATTATTTTCTGCTATTGGATCGAGAGGATATCGAAGCCCGGAGGAACGAGAATCGAAATCGAGACGAGCAACGAGTTTGAGTTCCAAGTGACGTGCATTCAAGATTTTAAGGCCATAATAATCGGGCCACGTTAATTGCTTTTTGTGTGATTTACGTGTTTTATTATGCTTATTATTTTATGCATGTATATCCCCCAATCATAAAATACTAAGTGGGAGAGGTGTATTGACTTACGAGTTGGCTTTAGTGTCATCCTCCCTATCGGATAAAGTCGATACACGGATATCACTGGATCAAAATTCAAATTCAATTCCACTTATAAGAATTAAACAATTATATTTTTCAAAAGCAATTGCCTAATCTGTCCTTCAAAGACTAATTTCAACTCGACTCATTCTCACCCCGGGGAGTGGAATGTAGCCAAAGCGCTTGGTTATGTCGATGACACAGATTAGAGACATTCGAGTCATTCGAGTTATAAAATGATGTACGACCAAAGTAAAAGTCCAGTTATAAAATCGTTTGGATTAGTATACGTCCACATGAACGTGGCATACTGGTCTGATGGAATTTTAGGATTGATTGGTAAATTTAATGATATTAATTAAGGGATTTAATATCGAATTAAATTTGACGGTTTGATTTGTCTCTTTTATAGATATGGCACTCAACCCACTGTCTGTGATACTAAAAGAAAACAAACTCACTTGTCCAAACTATATTGATTGGAAGCGAAACTTGGACATTGTCCTAACTGCTGAGGAGTACAAGTATGTACTCCAGGTCGATTGTCCTGATGCACCTAATGATGCATCCACTCCTGAGGAAAAGGAAGCTCATCGGAAGTGGGTCAAGGCTGATCAGATGGCGCGGTACTACATGTTGGCTTCTATGTCAAATGTGCTGCAACATCAGCATGAAGCCATGGCCACTGTTGGAAATCGATATCCCGGGGTTAACGGAATTGCGGAATACATAACCCCGACCGAAATCCCATCGCCGGAAACCCGATCGCGAACATCACGCGAAGCCGGGCTCGACGAGAGCATCGCCGCGGGATGAACCCGCGGCTAAACCCTAGACGAACCCTTGCTAGGGTTCGCGATCGCATGGGGCTGCCTAGCAGCCCCCAGCGGTGAGTCCGGTGACTCACCGCCACCACCGACCGGGGAGGGGCGACCAGCCGCGGCGCCAGCCCGCGGCAGCCCCCAGCGATCGACGCTAGGTCGATCGCTCGCCCCGGCGTCCAGCCGGGGCTCCCCTCGTGACCACTGCCGGCGGTCGAAGCCCTAGGGCTCGACCGCCACCCCTCGGCTCCCAGCCGAGGGTTTGTCTTGAGCTTCGCCGGGGATCTCGAATCCCCGTCCCCGAAGTTCGTCGTTTCCCGGATCGTTGTTCATGTATGTATCACAATTAATTCACATAAAATCATACAAGGGAGTTTATGATTTACCTTTGATTCGTTGTGCGGAGAAACGAAATCAAATTGAAGACCTTTGAATCTTCCTACGTATTCCTTGCACCTCGTTCGAACGTCGTGTGGGCGACTCGTTCGAACGTCGTGTGGGCGACGATCCTCCGAACTCTATGGATCTCCTTCACAACCCTCTAGAATATCAAGTATGATAATCTTATGATTGGTGTGTTGAATTGTGAAGACCATGTAGTGCTTTTATAGGCTACGTAGGGGATCTAAAGGAGGTGGAATATTGGGCTTCCAATATTAATGATTAAATTGAGCCAAGCCCAAATCTATTAGTCCCATTAATATTAATTAATTTATTTTCCACTGTATAAATTAATTGCACTCCCAATATTAAACAATATTATTGTTGGAAATCGATATCCCGGGCTATTAAAATTTGCGGAAAATAATAACATGACCGAAATCCTCGATCGCCGGAGAACACGCCGCGAACCACCGCACGAGCCGGAGCTCAACCGAGCACCACCACGGTCCGCCCGTGGTGCCCGGCCGAGCCCCCGCACGGGGCTCGCGATCGCTCTCGTAGCGATCGCTGGGGATGCACGAGGCATCCCCGGGGCTGCTTGTAGCAGCCCCGCAGCGGGTTCACGGACCCGCTGCCAGCGAGGGGTTCGCCCCTCGCATTACCGCTGTTGGAAATCGATATCCCGGAATTAATAAATTAATTAAAATTAATTATCTAATTAATTCCGACCGAAATCCTTCGGAAATCGAATATCCGGAGTTGTCTAATTGCGGAATAACAACTCCAATCGAAATCCCGGTTGCCGGAAAGCCGCCACGAACCACCACGCGAAGCCGGACTCAACCAAACCCTAACCACGGGGATAGCCCGGGCTGTTCGGTCGAGCCCTCGCGTAGGGCTCGCGGCTATCCTTGGCAGCCGCCTAGGGCTGCCCCATGGTGATCGCACGACCAGCCACGGCGAACCGTGGCTAGCGATCACCAAAAGCCGCCACCGCGCGAGCGGCGGTCCAGCCGCGTGAGCGGGGCTGCTCCAGCAGCCCGCTGGAGTCCCGTGCGATGCGTACGGGGCTGCTCGCAGCAGCCCGCTGGACATGCACGGGGAGGGCTCGGACAGCCCGCGAATCCGCTACGGGAAAACCCGTAGCTCGCGGCCGAGCCCGTGCGTTCGAGCCCTCGGCGTCCAGCCGAGGCTCACGCCCCCTCGACCCATCCCGTCGAGCCGTTGAGCCGCCGGCGGTCCGGTGATCTTCGATCACCACCGCCCGGTTCAACCTCGACATGGGTCTCGCCATCGGATCTTGGTTCAAGGTATTTTTACGATAATTAAACGATAAAATCATAAAGAGGGTTTTACGATTTACCTCGTTCTCGTTGTTTAGAAAAACGAAGAACTCAATTTGACGACCTTGAGATCTTCCGACGTATTCCTTGCACTAGCTCGGACGTCGTGTGGGCGACGATCTACCGAACTCCATGGATCTCCCTCTCTACTTTCTCTCTCTAGAATTGTGATCTTCAAGTTATGAGAATAGAGAAGACCATGTAGTGCTTTTATAGGCTACGTAGGGGATCTTAAGGAGGTGGAATATTGGGCTTCCAATATTAATGATTAAATTGAGCCCAAGCCCAAATCTATTAATCCATTAATATTAATTAATTCTATTTTCCACTATATAAAATTAATTGCACTCCCAATATTAAACCATATTTTATCAAATAATATTTCTCCGGTAGTATTATTTATTCCTTGTATTTAAGATATAAATATCCATGAATAAAATTATTTTATTGCTAATTAATTTATTCATCTCTTATATCCGAGACTAGTACCATTCATCCTTAATTATTATGCGGAACAAATCCACCTGCAGGGTTTACATAATAATTCCTTATGAACTCATCTCGGGGATATTATCAACCCTTACGGGATACACTTTCCCGTCAAGTATTCACGGCATGTCATATATAAAATATAGCGACCCAACTTAACCGGTAATTAACCCAATAATTAAATCGGTTAATTCCTTTGGAAAATCAAAGTCACTTATATTAAATATACACACCCGCAATAGTATCGGGGATTAAGAATAAAATACACTGAGACTTAAATCGATTATCGCCGGCAATCCTAATCGATAAATCTCAAACGATCCGCTCAATACACCAAGTGTACAAGTGTGATAAAATAATCAAGATAGATTATTTTCTCTCTCACACAACGACTATACCGATGGATTGGTCCGTGTCCATCTAGGTCGTGAGCAACTGTTCGATTAAATACGAGTAACCGATAGTATGATCTTCTGTGTGTCCATACAACACCATACTAACTACAACGTATAAAATCCAGGACTATAATTTGCATATATTTAATTATAAATAATTAAATGCAAATAATTGTTTATTTAATTAAATAGATTAATGGCAATGGATCGTGAGTTTCCGTTACTTAAATCTAGACATTAAGTACACAACACCAACAATCTCCCACTTGTACTAAGGTCTAGTCATTTCCTCCAAACTCCCGACTCCCATACTCATCACGTGCTTAAGTTGTACTTCCAAGAAGTACTATGTGAATGAGCACTCTAGGTTGCCGCTCTTAAGTTATCTTGGTGACTACAGCGTCGTCTCCCTCGACGATGACTCGTATCAGGTGGTACTTGCACTATGTGTTATCTTACACTTATGAACTTGTGATTTCTTACCATTTGCCATCGCACCGCTATTTACATAGCCTTTGGCAAATTAAGAATCACATCTAAGTCCCAGAGATTATCCCGGAGTTATGCCAAAACTTCCGCTGCCTCTGAGGCCGCTATTTGGTTACCCATGGCAGAGTCTGAAAAGCATCGTGCTCATCACTCTTCCATGTTAAAACTCCTTCTCCTTCAATAGTGAAACACATAGCCTGATATCGACTTACACCGGTCCTAATTTGATTAGAAATCTAAGAGAATGTAATCCAAAGGAAATGCTCGTCTGCTTCGTAGTCTAGAACAGTACTTCGAAAGTACTTTTACAGCAGTCGAATATTCCTTTCCAGGACTACCTTGATATCCTCCCACTATGCCAACCGCATAGCCGATATCAGGTTCTCATTTTCAACATTGCATTTATTAAGCTTTCCATACTCAAGGTGTAGGAAACCGCTTTCATTGCTTCTATCTCCTTTTGTGTTCCCAAAACACATGTCCTTAGATATATGCATTCCGTGTCTGAAAGGTAACGAACCTTTCTCGGAATCTTGCATGTTAAAACGAACCATAATCGTATAAGATATCTAGAGAAGTACAATGTTCTTTTCTTGAGATCCTAGATCTTAAGAACATGCTCTAACTTTTTCTTTATCTCATATATCGATTTTCCTAGACAACCATCATTTTATGTCTGACAACATCTCTACATTGTTACCAATGATAAAATGCTATCTACATAAAACCTCCGAGAAACACCACCTTGTTTCCATCACGTTTCCCATACACACGATTCGTCAATGCCTTTTGATGAATCCATCAAATGGACTATCTCATCAATGCGCAAGTTCCACGAACTCTAGCTTTGTTACAATCCATAAATGTATCAACTAAGCTTGTACTCTAAATGATCTCGCCTCTTAACAATAAGCCTTATTGTTCTCTAAGAAGGCACATTTAGATCTAGTACCGCCTCTATGTAGATCCAGGGATTGATTTCATGTATACTAGGTCCAGAGTTCAAAACTCTCCTAGTCTTATGAATATCTCCGGTTGTTACACAACCTCCCACTACAATGGCATTCCGGTGTATAAACAGTAATAACAGTAGGTGCAGTTAGTGGTGTACCGCTACTCGGTTCGGCTGGTTCTTAGTCCTTATCGTTTTCTCTCTTTTCAGAAGTATCACGTCATTTTGGGCTTGTGGTTCATCTAATAGTCTTCCTCTAAGAACCGGGCGTTAGAACTTATAACGTCCTTCTGGTTCATAGTACTATTGAACACACATCTTTTGTTCTTCTAGGATATTCTACAACCGCATTTGAATGCGCCGTTGTTTCCAAGACATATCCCTAGAACATAGGTAGTTCCGTTTAACTCGTGCTTTTATTATTTCTATAAGAGTTCCATTTCTTGTTTCCGACACACCATTTCTACAAGTGACTGTATGGTGTAGTCACTTGGGATCCAATCCCAAGCTCTGATCAGTATGCCATGCATTCCTCAGACAGGTACTTGCCTCCGCGATCAAATCGCAGGCTACAAATGGATATACCTTGGTGGTTCTCCACAATTGCTTAGTGTCCATTGACATGTCAAAACACTTGCTTTTGTGGCACATCAGGTATTCTAATCCATTTCTCGAGTAATCATCAAATGAAGTACTCGTACCTTATTGTCTGAGTAGACATAGGTCTGCATACATCAGAGTCAATCAATTCTTATACTTGTCCGGATCTTATATCTTATATCCATAAAGGATTGCTTAGTCGTATTATCTTCCAAATTTGATTCTTAGGTCGGAAGGTCCACTCCTTCAACTTAATTGATCTTACAATCAATTTTCGACCTTTGAACTTCTTATTTGAATAAATATGACTTAGCATAAGAATCCACAAGTAAAATGATTTAACAAAGAAATCTCTTATTAGTAAAACGAGTTATATACTACGGTTCGTTGCATTGTGGTGGACTGAGGATTCATCATTTATATATTGCTAGCTAATGTACCAAAATAGATAATATCATTATTTCTTCTTATAACCATCAAATGATTAAAATAAATAAAATATCCATTTATTAGAAATCCAGAACAAAGTTCTTTCTAATTTGAAAGGTACATAAAAGCAATAACCCAAAATGAAATCCTATAAAATGTCCTCCACTGCAACTGCTGCCTCCTCTACAGCATTGCCCATGTAGACTACGATTTCTTCTTTTCTAAGTCGTCGGGTTTCCTGGAACCCTTGCATTTAGAATACACATACCGTCAGTGGTTCCATATCTACACACCAGGTTCCGGTAGATAATACCACTGACTATGTTTCACGACTAAAGAAAATTTCGTACTTTCTTTGAGAGGATAATCAGACTTCCAGTACCCAGACTGTTTGCATCGAGAACTCTTGCCTCTTGGCTTTCTCGTCCCAATCTCGTGGTCCATGTAACTTATGACCACTGGGTTTCTTTGCTTGCTTTTCCTTTCCCCGATTTGGCCCTTAGGTTCAAAACCTTTGGCATTGGCTACAAGAGCTTGCGATTTCCGTTTCAACTCGTCCAAAAAGTCAATCATCTCAGAAACGTTTTTAAGCGTTTCCTTGAATGAATGGCCTTTATGAGTATCCTCATCGCCTCTTGTCTAGCCACTACGTCATGTCTAAACATCTCCTTGAGTTTGAACATGATATCAAAATCAGTCCTTTCCTCATCAGTTAAGACATTTGTAGGCTCGGGAGGACAAAGCTCACTGAGTACAAACTTGTACTCTCTAACAGTCTGGGCAATGTCTAGATCTCTATTCCAATCATTACATTTAGGGACCAGTGAGTTTAAAATCCTTACGTATCACAGAAAGTGGGTTCAAAGCCATTTCCTAATCTATGAGCACATATAATAACAAACAATCGATTTAATCTCCGATATTATCTCCCTCAAATAATATCATTAAACCACTAATCACCTCTAAAATCCCATCAGATAAGGCAAGCCACGTTCGTGTGGACGTTTACCTATCCAAATGATTTAGCAATTAGATTTGCTTCGGTCGTACATCAATTATAGCGTTACTTCGTTGGGAAGAATACTATAAAGCGTACCTAAGTGTAAACCATTACTCAGTATCTAAGAAGATTGTTTGGGGCACGTATATTCACCGCAAGCCACGTTCGTGTGGACGTTTACGTTAACATACGCTCTTTTACTCCCTTCTATAACTGTCTACATCAATCGTTCCAAAATCCCATTCAATGTAGCAAGCCACGTTCGTGTGGACGTTTACTACACCAAAAGACTTTTACAATTGACTCCCAATTACTTGAATCATTTAATCTTGTAAATCAAGACGCGGGGAATCATAAGTGAAACTCAAAGTTTCTAACCAGTGATTCACCATGCGAACGACCCTATCTCTCATAGAATGAGGGAGCCGAGCAGACAATCGATCCACCTTCAAAAGATGGTACGACTGCCTCTAATTTGTGTCCTCGACATGACCAAGTGGCTTTGGCTCCATTTCACTCCCCGGGGTGAGAATGAGTCGACTTGAAATCAGTTTTGGAAAGACAAATTAAGCATTGTTTGATAAACTTAATCAATGTTTCTCGTAAGAGGAATTACAAGAATTCTCTTCCAATGGCTTATCTATACGAACTTCAAAAGTCCATAAAAGTCACCAAGAGAACAGCAATGGAGACCATGGATATGTTTCCATACCCTCTCCCACTTAGCTTTTTATAACAAAGGGATACGCTATCTAATGCATAATTAAATACACATAAGCATGCATACATGAAATAAAGCACATAGAATATTATCACATAATCAAAATAATACTAGAATATTATTTTCCGACTATTATGGCTTTATCGCATCTCCGTACGCATCTTCTAGTCTTTAGTCTTCGTTCTTGAATGCTCCATGTGACGGGAATATTAATTCCAATATTTAAATCTATTTATTTTCAATTAATCCAAAAGTTACTTAATTCGAAAATTAAGTCAATCGAATATATCAAAAATAAAATTAAATATTATTAAAAATTTTATTATTTTTATTTTCCCTTTCTACTTCATTAAATCTCTAGAATAATCTATCCAAGACCCACTTGGAATATTCTAGAAGACTTCTATAATGAAATAATGAAATAAAATAATTTATTTTATTTTCCCTTTCTACTTCATTAAATCTCTAGAATAATCTATCCAAGACCCACTTGGAATATTCTAGATGATTTCCATAATGAAACAAGGAAATAAAATAATTTAGGACTCCTAGTCCTTCCAAATTAATTCCTTTCCTTATCCATTAAAAATTCCATAAAGGAATAATTAAATAAGGAAAATTTAATTTAGGACTCCCAAACTTTCCAAATTAATTATTTTCCTAATCCATTAAAAATTCCATAAAGGAATAATTAAATAGGAAAAATAAATTAATTATAAATTTATTCTTTTTCCTAATCTATGAAAATTCCCAAGAATAGGAATAATCAATAAGGAAAAATAAATTTATTCTAAATTTATTCTTTTCCTATTCCATGAGAATTCCCAAAAATAGGAATACTCAAAATAGGAAAACCGAATAATTTAGGAAAGTTGGATCTTGGCGGGAGAGCACGAGTTGGGGATCCTCGCGCCCCACCACCACCATCGTCGGCCGAGAGGGGAGCCTCCACCACCACAGCCCGGCCGGCCAGCCACCGTCGCCGGCGGCATCACGGCCGAGAAGGCCGCGGGAAGCCCCTCCCCCTTCGATCGATCCTTCCTTTGGGGTCGATCATGGGGTTGATCGATCCCCGGAATCCTCCCTCTCATCGTCTCCTCCGTCACACTTTTCCGGTCGTCGTTTCGTCCTCGATCCAACGTAAAATAAATTACAAATTTATTACTACGCTATCCGGTATCGATTCTCATATGAAATCGACCTCACAATTTCCGGAAAAATAAGAACAAGCATTCACCACACAAGAACGAATATTGACATCACCGAGAGTTCAATAATCAAGAGAAATATTATGACATTAATTAACAAAATTAAATCTAGCCATAATAATCGGAAACCCTGCAAGGTAGAACAATTTATCGAAAAATACCATGAACTAAAACCTACGCTCTGATACCAATTGTTGGAAATCGATATCCCGGAATTAATAAATTAATTAAAATTAATTATCTAATTAATTCCGACCGAAATCCTTCGGAAATTGAATATCCGGAGTTGTCTAATTGCGGAATAACAACTCCAATCGAAATCCCGGTTGCCGGAAAGCCGCCACGAACCACCACGCGAAGCCGGACTCAACCAAACCCTAACCACGGGGATAGCCCGGGCTGTTCGGTCGAGCCCTCGCGTAGGGCTCGCGGCTATCCTTGGCAGCCGCCTAGGGCTGCCCCATGGTGATCGCACGACCAGCCACGGCGAACCGTGGCTAGCGATCACCAAAAGCCGCCACCGCGCGAGCGGCGGTCCAGCCGCGTGAGCGGGGCTGCTCCAGCAGCCCGCTGGAGTCCCGTGCGATGCGTACGGGGCTGCTCGCAGCAGCCCGCTGGACATGCACGGGGAGGGCTCGGACAGCCCGCGAATCCGCTACGGGAAAACCCGTAGCTCGCGGCCGAGCCCGTGCGTTCGAGCCCTCGGCGTCCAGCCGAGGCTCACGCCCCCTCGACCCATCCCGTCGAGCCGTTGAGCCGCCGGCGGTCCGGTGATCTTCGATCACCACCGCCCGGTTCAACCTCGACATGGGTCTCGCCATCGGATCTTGGTTCAAGGTATTTTTACGATAATTAAACGATAAAATCATAAAGAGGGTTTTACGATTTACCTCGTTCTCGTTGTTTAGAAAAACGAAGAACTCAATTTGACGACCTTGAGATCTTCCGACGTATTCCTTGCACTAGCTCGGACGTCGTGTGGGCGACGATCTACCGAACTCCATGGATCTCCCTCTCTACTTTCTCTCTCTAGAATTGTGATCTTCAAGTTATGAGAATAGAGAAGACCATGTAGTGCTTTTATAGGCTACGTAGGGGATCTTAAGGAGGTGGAATATTGGGCTTCCAATATTAATGATTAAATTGAGCCCAAGCCCAAATCTATTAATCCATTAATATTAATTAATTCTATTTTCCACTATATAAAATTAATTGCACTCCCAATATTAAACCATATTATATCAAATAATATTTCTCCGGTAGTATTATTTATTCCGTGTATTTAAGATATAAATATCCATGAATAAAATTAATTTATTGCTAATTAATTTATTCATCTCTTATATCCGAGACTAGTACCATTCATCCTTAATTATTATGCGGAACAAATCCACCTGCAGGGTTTACATAATAATTCCTTATGAACTCATCTCGGGGATATTATCAACCCTTACGGGATACACTTTCCCGTCAAGTATTCACGGCATGTCATATATAAAATATAGCGACCCAACTTAACCGGTAATTAATCCAATAATTAAATCGGTTAATTCCTTTGGAAAATCAAAGTCACTTATATTAAATATACACACCCGCAATAGTATCGGGGATTAAGAATAAAATACACTGAGACTTAAATCGATTATCGCCGGCAATCCTAATCGATAAATCTCAAACGATCCGCTCAATACACCAAGTGTACAAGTGTGATAAAATAATCAAGATAGATTATTTTCTCTCTCACACAACGACTATACCGATGGATTGGTCCGTGTCCATCTAGGTCGTGAGCAACTGATCGATTAAATACGAGTAACCGATAGTATGATCTTCTGTGTGTCCATACAACACCATACTAACTACAACGTATAAAATCCAGGACTATAATTTGCATATATTTAATTATAAATAATTAAATGCAAATAATTGTTTATTTAATTAAATAGATTAATGGCAATGGATCGTGAGTTTCCGTTACTTAAATCTAGACATTAAGTACACAACTTCAACAACCGCTGCGGGGAACCCCGCAGCTCATACGAGGGCGCTGCGGGTGAACCCGCAGCCAGCCCGCGATCGATCCTCGTGATCGATCGCACCCCTCGGCTCCAGCCGAGGGTCTCTCGCACGATCCCGGCGGGGATCTCTAGACCGCCGGCGGTCCGGTGGTCTTCGACCACCACCGCCCGGTCTATCCCCGTCCCCGGTCTCGTTCGTTTCCCGGATCTTCGTTCATGTATATATTACGATTTAATTCACGTAAAATCATAGAGGGTGTTTATCGATTTTACCTTTGATCTCGTTGTGCGGAGAAACGAGATTGATTTGTAGACCTTCGGATCTTCCTACGTATTCCTTGCACTAGCTTGAACGTCGTGTGGGCGACGATTCTCCAAGCTTATAGATCTCCTTCTCTCTCTACTTTCTCTCTCTAGAAGAATTATGATCTTCAAGTTATATGAGAATAGAGAAGACCATGTAGTGCTTTTATAGGCTACGTAGGGGATCTAAAGGAGGTGGAATATTGGGCTTCCAATATTAATGATTAAATTGAGCCCAAGCCCAAATCCATTAATCCATTAATATTAATTATATGATTAATTCCACTATATAAATATAATTGCACTACCAATATTCACCATATTATATCAAATAATATTCTCTCCGGTAGTATTATTTATTCTATGTGTTTAAGATATAAATATCCATGAATAAAATTAATTTATTGCTTAATTAATTTATTCATCTCTTATATCCGAGACTAGTACCATTCAACTTTAATTATTATGCGGAACAAATCCACTCATGAGGTTTACATAATAATTCCTTATGAACTCATCTCGGGGATATTATCAACCCTTTCGAGGACACATTTTCCCATCAAGAATTTATGGCATGTCATACATAAAATACCGTGACCCAACTTTACCGTTAATTGATCGGTTATTCTAATCAATCAATTCCTTTGGAAAATCAAAGTCACTAATATTAAATGCACACACCCGCAATAATATCAGGGATTAAGAATAAAATACTCAGAGATTTAAATCGATTATCCAAGGCAATCCTAATCGATAAATCTCAAGCGATCCGCTCAATACACCAAGTGTACAAGTATGATAAAATAATCAAGACCAAATATTTTCTCTCTCATACAACGACTATACCGATGGATTAGTTCTTGTCCATCTAGGTCGTGAGCTACTGTTTGATTATATACGAGTGACTGATAGTATGATCTTCCGTGTGACGACACACACCATACTAAATACAACGAATATAATCCAGAACAATATTTGCATTTATTTAATTATAAATAATTAAAAGCAAACGATTATTTATTTAAATAGATTAAATACTATGACCGGGAGTTTACGATACTTAAATCTAGACATTAAGTATACAACTCCATCAATCTCCCACTTATACTAAGGTCTAGTCATTTCATCCAAACTCTCGACTCCCATACCCATCACGTGCTTAATCTGCACTTCCAAATAAGTGCCTTGTGCATGAGCATTCTAGGTTGTCGTCTCCGAAGTTATCTTGGTGACTACAGCGTCGTCTTACTTGACGATGACTCGTATCAGGTGGTACTTGCTCTATGTGTTATCATCACTATGGACTTATGATTTCTTTCAGTTTGCCATTGCACCGCTATTTAAATAGCCTTTGGTAAACCAAGAATCATATCTAAGTCCAGAGGTTATCCCAAAGCTTTACCACAACTTCTGATGCCTCTGAGGCTGCAGTTTGGTTACCCATGGTTGAGTCCGAAAAGCATCATGCTTATCACTCTTCCATTCTAAAGCTTTACCTCCCTTTATAAGTGAACACATAGCCTGATATCGACTTACACTGATCCTGATTTGATTAGAGATCTGAGAAATGTAATCCAAAGGAAAAGCTCGTCTGCTTCGTAGTCTAGAACAGTACTTCGAAAGTACTCTTACAGCAGTCGAATATTCCTTTCCAGGATTACTTTGATATCCTCCCACTATGCCAACTGCATAGTTGATATCCGGTTCTCGTTTTTCAACATTGCATTTTAAAGCTTTCCACACATCCGGTGTAGGAAACTGCTTTCACTGCTTCTATCTCCTTTATGTGTTCCAAACACATACCTTAGATAGATGCATTCCTTCTTGAAGGTCACACACCCTTCTTGGAATGATGCATGCTAAAACGAACCTTAATCGTATAAGATTTCTAAGAGAAGTACAATGTTCTTTTCATAAGATCCTAGATCTTAAGAACATGATCTAACTTCTTCTTTATCTTATATATCGATTTTATCTTAGACAACCATTATTTTTATGTCTGATAACACTTTTACAATGTTCCCAATGATAGAATGTTATCTACATAAAATCTCCGAGAAACACCACCTTGTTTCCATTACGTTTCCAATACACATTATTCGTCCATGCCTTTTGATGAATCCATCAAATGGATTATCTCATCAATTCGCAAGTACCACGAATTATAGCTTTGTTACAATCCATAAATGGATCAAATAAGCTTGTATTCTAAATAATCTTGTCTCTTAGCAATAATCCTTATTGCTCTCTTAAGAGGACATATTTAGATTTAGTACAGCCTTTATGTAGATCTAGGGATTGATTTCATGTTTACTAGATCCAGAGTTCAACAACTCTTCTAGTCTTATGAACATCTCCGGTTGTCCACAACCTCCCACTACAGCGGCGTTCCGGTGTATAAACAGTAATAACAGTAGGTGCAGTTAGTGGTGTACCGCTACTCGGTTTGGCTGGTTTCCAGTCCTTGTCCTTTTTCTCACACTCTAAGGTATCTTGTCATTTTGGGCTTTGTGTTTCATCTAATAGTATTCTTCTAAGAACCGGGCGTTAGAACTCATAACGTCCTTCTGGTTCATAGTACTATTTGAACACACAACTTTTGTTCTTCCAGGATATTTTACAACCACATCGAAATGTGTCGTTGTCTTTCATAAATATTCATAGAACATAGGTAGTACCGATTAACTCTTTCTTTTACCTTTCCTTTAGAGATCCATTTCTTATTTATACACCATGTCTACACTTTGAAGTGTATGGTGTTAGTCATTTGGAATCTAATTCCAATTACTGATTATGCTATGTCTTCAGACAGGTACTAGCCTCCGTGATTAGATCACAGGCTACTTATGAATATACTTTTGATAGTTCTTCCATAATAGCTTGTGTCCATTGACTTGTCAAAACACTTGCTCTTGTGATATATCAAGTATTCTAATCCATACTTAGAGTATTCATCAAATGAAGTACTCGTACCTTTCTTGTCTGAGTAGACATAGGTCTACATATCAGTGTTTAATCAATTTCAATACTTGTCCGGATTCTATATCCTTTATCCAGAAAGGTTTGCTTAGTGGTATTATCTCCCAAATTCATTTCTTAGGTTGGAAGGTCCACTCCTTCAACTTAATTGATCAAATCAATTTTCAACCTTTGAATCTTATTTGAATAAATACTACTTAGCATAGAATTCAGAAGTATAATGATTTAGTAAAGAAATATCTCTAACAAGTAAAACGAATTATATACTACGGTTTGTTGCATCGTGGAGACTTAGGATTCATCATTCACATATTGCTAAGTAATGTACCAGAATAGATAATATCATAATTTCTTCTCAATAATCATCAAATGATTAAGAGAAATAAATATCCATTCATTAATAATAGAAAACCAGAACATAGTTCTTTCTAAAATAAAAGGGGTACATAAAAGCAATAACTTGAAATGAAATCCTAAAGCTACTCATAGATAAATCCTCTACTGCAACAGTTGCCTTCTCCACAGCATTTCCCTTGACCATTATTTCCTTTCCAAGTCTCTGGGTTTCCTGGTGCCCCTGCATTTAAAATGCACACATACCATCAGTGGTTCCATATCTACCAACCAGGTTTCTGGTAGATAATACCGCTGGCTATGTTTTAATGACTAAGGAAAGAACCTCATACCTTCTTGGGGAGAAAATATAGACTTCCAGTACCCAGTATGTTTTCTTTGAGAATGAGTGCCTAAAGGCTTTCTCACCACATCTTGTGGTCCAAGTACTTTAAAACTACAGGGTTTCTTTGCCCGCTTCTCCATTCCCCGGTCCATGCCCTTAGGTTCGAAACCTTTGGCTTTGGCTATAAGAGCTTGCAATTGTCTTAACTAATCCAAAAGGTCTAACATCTCGAAAACGTGTTCAAGCGTTTCCTCGAAGCGACTGACCTTTATGAGTATCCTCATCGCCTCTTTTCTAGCCTTTTCGTTGTGTCTAAACATCAACTTGAGTTTGAGCATGATATCATGGTTAGTGGTTAATGTGAAAGCACTGTCCCACTTCTCAAAATCAGCTATTTCCTCATCAGTTGAGACACTTGTGGGTTCAGGAGGACAAAGCTCACTGAGTACCAACTTGTACTCAGCAACAGTCTGGGTAATGTCTAATTCTCTATTCCATCCAACACAGTATGGAACCAGTGCGTTAAATTCCTTGAGTATCACAAAAAGTGGATTCATAGCTATTCTCTAAACCTATAAGCACATAAACAAATAATCAATTTAATTTCCGATATTATCTCCCTCAAATAATATCATTAAATTACTAATTACATCTAAAATCCCATCAGATAAGGCAAGCCACGATAGTGTGGACGTTTACCTATCCAAATGATTTCGCAATTAGATTTGCTTCGGTCGTACATCACTATAGCGTTACTTCGATGGGAAGAATACTATAGAGCGTACCTAAGTGTAAACCATTACTCAGTACTAAGAAGATTGTTTGAGACTCGTATGTCACCGCAAGCCACGATAGTGTGGACGTTTACGTTAACACACGATTCTTCACTTTCTTCTACAACTATCTACATCAATTATTCCAAAATCCCATTTAATATAGCAAGCCACGGTAGTGTGGACGTTTACTACATCAAAAGATTTTTATAATTGACTCCCAATTACTCGAGACATTTAATCTTGTGAATCAAGACGTGGTAAATCATAAGTGAAACTCGAAGTTTCTTACCAGTGATTCACCATGCGAACGACCTAATCTCTCATAAATGAGGGAGCCGAGCAGACAATCGATCCACCTTCAAAAGGATGGTACGAAGGTCTCTAATTTGTGTCCTCAACATGACCAAGTGGCTTTGGCTCCATTCCACTTCCCGAGGTGAGAATGGGTCGACTTGAAATCAATTGTGGAAAGACAAATTAGGCATTGTTTGATAAACTTAATCAACGTCTCTTGTCAAAGGAATTACAAGAATTCTCCTCCAATGACTTGTCTATATGAACTTCAAAAGTTCATAAAAGTCACCAAGAGAACAACAATGGAGACCATGGGTATTGTTTCCAATCCCTCTCCCACTTAGCTTTTTACAATAAAGGGATACGCTATCTAATGCATAATTAAATACACATAAGCATGCATACATGAAATAAAAGCACATAAATATTATCACATAGTCAAAATAATACTAGAATATTATTTTCCGACTATTATGGCTTTATTCCATCCTTGTACGCATCTTCTAGTCTTCAGTCTTCGTTCTTGAATGCTCCATGTGACGAGAATATTAATCTCAATATTTAAATCTATTTATTTTCAATAAATCCAAAAGATACTTAAGTCGAAAATTAAGTCAATCGAATAAATCAAAAATAAAATTAAATATTATTAATATTTTTATTTATTTTATTTTCCTTTCCAATTCTATTAAATCTCTAGAATCCTATCCAAGTCAAACTTGGAACATTCTAGAAGACTTCCATAATAGAATAAGGAAATAAAATAAATTAGAATTCTTCTACTTTCCAAATTAATTAATTTCCATGTCCATGAATATTCCCATAAAATAGGAATAATCAATTAGGAAATAAATTAATTCCAAATTAATTATTTTCCTTATCCATGAGAGTTCCCATAAATAAGAACACTCAATAAGGAATAAATTAATTCCAATTTAATTCTTTTCCTATTCCATGAGAGTTCCTAAAAATAAGAACACTCAAAATAGGAAAACCGAATTAAATTAGGAAAGCGAATCTCGGTAGGAGTAGCACGGGGTGGGGATCCCCGCACCCCTCCCACTCGATCGGCCACCACACCGGGAGGAGCACCGCCTCCCAGCCGACCGGCCAGCTGTTGGAGTTGTGTACTTAATGTCTAGATTTAAGTAACGGTAAACTCCCGGTCATAGCATTTAATCTATTAAATTAATAAACAATTGTTTGCATTTAATTATTGATAATTAAATATATGCAAAATATAGTCCTGGATTATATACGTTGTAGTTAGTATGGTGTGCGACGTCACACAGAAGATCATACTATCGGTTACTCGTATTTAATCGAACGGTTGCTCACGACCTAGATGGACACAGACCAATCCATCGGTATAGTCGTTGTGTGAGAGAGAAAATAATTTGTCTTAATTATTTTATCACACTTGTACACTTGGTGTATTGGGCGGATCGCTTGAGATTTATCGATTAGGATTGCCTTGAGATAATCGATTCAAGTCTCAGAGTATTTTATTCTTAATCCCCGATACTATTGCGGGTGTGTATATTTAATATATGTGACTTTGATTTTCCAAAGGAATTAACCGATTTAATTATTGGGTTAATTACCGGTTAAGTTGGGTCACTATATTTTATATATGGCATGCCGTGAATACTTGACGGGAAAGTGTATCCCGGAAGGGTTGATAATATCCCCGAGATGAGTTCATAAGGAATTACTGTGTAAACCTCATGAGTGGATTCGTTCCGCACAATAATTAAGGATGAATGGTATTAGTCTCGGATTCAAGAGATGAATAAATTAATTAGCAATAAATTAATTTTATTCATGGATATTTAAATCTTAAATACACGGAATAAATAATACTACCGGAGAAATATTATTTGATATAATATGGTTTAATATTGGGAGTGCAATTAATTTATATAGTGGAAAATAAATTAATTAATATTAATGGGAGATTAATAGATTTGGGCTTGGGCTCAATTTAATCATTAATATTGGAAGCCCAATATTCCACCTCCTTTAGATCCCCTACGTAGCCTATAAAAGCACTACATGGTCTTCACTTTTTCAATAAGACAAGATTATCATACTTGATATTCTAGAGAGTTGAAGAGGATCCATAAGCTTGGAAGATCGTCGCCCACCCGACGTTCTAGCTAGTGCAAGGAATACGTAGGAAGATCGTAAGGTCATCATCTTGATTTCGTTTCTCCGCACAACGAATCGAAAGGTAAAATCATATACTCTCTTCTATGATTTTATGTGAATTGATTGTGATACATACATGAACGCACGATCCGGGAAACGACGAGACCGGGGACGGGGATAGACCGGGCGGTGGTGGTTGTGGACCACCGGACCGCCGGCGGTCTAGGGATCCCCGCCGGGATCGAGAGCAACCCTCGGCTGGGAGCCGAGGGGGTGGCGATCGAACCTAGGGTTCGATCGCCGGGCACGCATGAAGCCCCGGCTGGACGCCGGGGGCGATCGAGCCCGTAAGCTCGATCGCGGGTGTGCTACGGGGTCACCCGTAGCCGCCTCGTATGTGCTACGGGTTCGCCCGTAGCGGGCGTACGGGGCTGGACGCCCCGCGAGCAGCGAGCCCGCGAGCTCGCTGCGGGGCTGCTACGAGCAGCCCCGGGGATGCCGTGAGGCATCCCAGCGATCATCGCGAGATGATCGCGAGCCCCGTGCGGGAGCTCGGCTGGGCGCGCGGGTTCGCCCGTGCGGTGCTCGGTCGAGCCTCGGCTCGTGCGGTGGTTCGTGATCGGATCTCCGGCGATCGAGGATTTCGGTCGGGTTATTATTTTCCGCAAATTTTAATAGCCCGGGATATCGATTTCCAGCAATTGGTATCAGAGCGTTTGGTTTCGTGTTCATGTATGTGTTCAATTGTGTTCTACCTTGCAGGGATTCCGACTATCATGGTTAATTAATTGATTAATTGTTTAATTAATTGTTATTTAATTTTACCATGATTATTAAACTCTCGGACATGTCGAGATTCGTTTTGTGTGGATGAATGCTTGTAATAGTAAAAATTCGGGGGTTGACCGAATTTAGATTTATTATTATTGTTCTATGTTTTCCGGAAAGTGTATAGGGTCGATTTCATGTATAGAATCGATACCGGAATTGTAAATTTATTTCTTGTAATTTATTTACGTTGGATCGATGCTGAAACGACCGCCGGAGAACTCGTGTGACGAAGAAGATGAAGAGAGGGAGTACAAGGGCTCGGGATCGATCATGGAGATCGATCCCATGGAGATCGATCGACCCCGGGCTGCCCTAGGGTTCTCGGCCACGCCGGCCACCAAGGGAGGTGGCGCGTGGGCCTTGACCGGCGGCGGTGGTGGTGTTCGAAGGTGGGGGTGGCGCGGGGTACCCCATCCCGTGCTATTCCTACCTAGATTCACTTTCCTAATTAATTCAAGTTTTCCTATTTTGAGTATTCCTAAGTTTGGGAACTCTCATGGAGATAGGAAAAGAATTAATTAATATTATTTATTTCCTTATTCTATTATGAAAGTCTTCTAGAATATTCCAAGTTCTACTTGGAATAGGAATCTAGAGATTTAATAGAATTAGATAGGAAAATAATTAATTAATGAATTAATTTATTTCTTATTTGATTATTCCTATTTTATGGGAATTTTCATGGACATGGAAATTAATTAATCTTGGAAAGTAGAAGAGTCTTAATTTATTTTATTTCCTTATTCTATTATAGAAGTCTTCTAGAATATTCCAAGTTTCACTTGGATAGATTATTCTAGAGATTTAATAGAATTAGATGGGAAAATAAATAAATAAAAAATATTAATAATATTTAATTTTATTTTTGATTTATTCGATTGACTTAATTATTGAATTAAGTATCTTTTGGATTTATTAAAAATAAATAGATTTAATTATTGGGATTAATATTCTCGTCACATGGAGCATTCAAGAACGAAGACTGAAGACTAGAAGACGCATACGGAGATGGAATAAAGCCATGATAGTCGGAAAATAATTTTCTAGCATTATTTTGACTATGTGATATGTGCTTTATTACTTGTATGCATGCTTATGTGTTTAATTATGCATTAGATAGTGTATCCCTTTGTTATAAAAAGCTAAGTGGGAGCGGGGATGGAAACATTCCCATGGTCTCCATTACCGTTCTCTTGGTGACATTTATGAGCTTTCGAAGTTCATATAGATATGTCATTGGAGGAGAATTCTTGTAATTCCTTTTACAAGAAACATTGATTAAGTTTATCAAACAATGCCTAATTTGTCTTTCTGAAACTGACTTCAAGTCGACTCATTCTCACCCCGGGGAGTGGAATGAAGCCAAAGCCACTTGGTCATGTGGATGACACAAATTAGAGACATTCGTACCATTCTTTTGAAGATGGATCGTTTGTCTGCTCAGCTCCCTCATCTAATGAGAGATAGGGTTTTTCGCATGGTGAATCACTGGTTAGAAACTTCGAGTTTCACTTATGATTCTCCGCGTCTTGATTTACAAAATCGAATGCTTCAAGTAATTGGATGTCAATTGTAAAAGTCTTTTGGTGTAGTAAACGTCCACACTATCGTGACTTGCTGCATTGAATGGGATTTTGGAACGATTGATGTAGACAGTTATAGAAGGGAGTGAAGGAAACGTACGTTAACGTAAACGTCCACACTATCGTGGCTTGCGGTAACATACGAATCTTAAGCAAACTTCTTAGTACTGAGTAATGGTTTACACTTAGGTGCGCTCTATAGTATTCTTCCCATCGAAGTAACGCTATAGTGATGTACGACCGAAGCAAATCTAATTACAAAATCATTTGGATAGGTAAACGTCCACACTATCGTGGCTTGCCATATCTGATGGGATTTTAGATGTGATTAGTAATTTAATGATATTATTTGAGGGAGATAATATCGGATATTAAATTGATTGTTTGTTTAAATGTGCTTATAGGTTTAGAGAATAGCTATGAACCCACTTTCTGTGATACTCAAGGAGCATAAGCTCACTGGTCCCAATTACATTGATTGGAAGAGAAATTTAGACATTGTCCTGACTTCTGAGGAGTACAAGTTTGTACTCCAAGAAGTGTGCCCTGCCGAGCCCACGGCTGCCTCAACTGATGAGGAAAAACTGACATATCGGAAGTGGAAAAAGGCTGATGAAATGGCTAGGTGTTATATTTTGGCTTCCATGTCAAATGTACTCCAAACCCAACATGAGCCGATGGACACTGCCTATGATATGATGTTTAACCTCAAGGAGATGTTTGGGGAGCAAGATCGTGCGGCTAGGCAAGAAGCCATGAGAGTCCTCATGTCGACTACTCAGTCTGAAGGAACGCCCGTTGGGGAGCACGTTCTTAAGATGATGAGTTTGTTGAATGAACTTGAGGTCCTAGGAGCTTCTATTGATGCTGAGACGCAAGTCGACATCATACTCCAGTCTCTGACCCCTAGTTTTGAGCAGTTTCGTATGAGCTATAATATGGGTAAACTATCTTATACTCTTGCGCAACTCCTGACTGAACTAAAGGCGGCAGAGGGGATCTACAAGAATGGCAAGTCTCAAGCGCTTGTAGCTACCAAGTCCAAGGGCTCGAAGCCTGTTGGAGGTAGGGGAAGGAAAAGGAAGCAAGCCTGGAAACCCAGTGGTGCCAAGAGGAGTGGACCACGAGTGGGGGCTGCAAAGCCAAGAGGCAAGTGCTTCCGATGCAATAAGACTGGACACTGGAAGTCTGAATGTCCTCTCAAAGGTACGAATTTTTCTTTAGTCGTAAAAACATAGTCAGCGGTATTATCTACCAGAAATCTGGTGTGTAGATATGGAACCACTGACGGTATGTGCATTTTAAATGCAAGGGTTCCAGAAAACCCGGCGACTTAGAGAAGAAGAGTTCGAGTCTACACGGGCGAAAGCTGTAGAGGAGGCAGCTGTTGCAGTGGAAGATATTTATCTGCTTTAGTAGTTAAATAGGATTTCATTTCAAGTTTATTGCATTATGTACCCTTTATTTTAGAAAGAACTTTTGTTCTGGATTTCTATTATTTATGAATGGATATTTTATTTCTTTAATCATGGTGATGATTTTGATAAGAAATAATGGGTATTATCTATTTTGGTACATTAGAAAGCAATATGTGAATGATGAATCCTTAGTCTACCACGATGCAACAAACCGTTCTATAACTTGTTTTACTTGTTAGATATATTTCTTTATTAAATCATTATACTTGTGAATTCTTATACTTAGTAGTATTTATTCAAATGAGATTCAAAAGGTTGAAATTGATTTGATCAATTATGGTTGAAGGAATGGACCTTCCGACCTAAGAATCAAATTTGAAAGATAATACAACTAAGCATACCTTTCGGTAAAAGATAGAATTCGGACAAGTACTGAGAATGATGAATGATATATGCAGATATATGTGTAAGATGTGAGTAGTTCTTTAAGAATACTCGAAAATGGATTAGAATGCTTGATGTGCCATAAAAGCGAAGTGTTTTAGTCACAAAGCAATTATGGGGAACCTTCAAAGTATATCCATTAGAAGCCTGCGACTTAGTCGCGGAGGCTACCACGTAACACATAGCATAATCAAAGATTGAGATTAAGTCTCAAATGACTACACCATACACTTACATGTAGAGATGGTGAGTCAGTAAGAAATAGAATTCTAATAGTGAAAAGAACAAGTTGTTCGGAACTACCTATGTTCTATGGATATTCCTGGAGACAACGGCATATTCAATATGGTTGTAGGGTATCCTAGATGAACAAAGTATTGTGTGTTCTATAGTACTATGAACCAGAAGGACGTGTGACGCCCGGTTCTTGGAGGAAGACTATTATAAGAACCACAAAGCCCGAATTAACGCAGTACCTTGGAATGAGTAAAAGGACAAAGACTAGGAACCAGCCAAACCGAGTAGAAGTACACCACACACTGCACCTACTGTTATTACTGTTATACACCGGGACGCCATTGCAGTGGGAGGTTGTTAAGACAACCAGAGATGTTCATAAGACTAGAAGAGTTTTGAACTCTGGATACTGGTAAAGATGAAATCGATCCCTAGCTCTGCATAAGGGCAGTACTAGATCTAAATGTGCCAGCTTAGAAAACAATAAGGATTATTGTTAAGAGGCAAGATCATTTAGAGTACGAGCTTAGTAAATCCATTTATGGATTGAAACGAAGCTATAAATGGTGGAACTTGCGAATTGATGGGATAGTCCATTTGATGGATTCATCAAAAGGCATAGACGAAAGGTGTATTGGAGATGTAATAGAAACAAAGTGGTGTTTCTCGGAGATTTTATGTAGATGACAATTTCATCATTGGCAACAATGTAGAAAATGTTGTCAGACATAAGATAATGGTTGTCTAAATGAATCGAGATATAAGATTGAGTAGAAGTTAGAGCATGTTCTTGAGATCTTTCGATCTAAAGATAAGAACATTGTACTTCTCCTAGATATCTTATACGATTATGGTTTGTTTTAAACATGCATACTTCTGAGAAAGGTTATTGCCTTTCAGAGACAGAATATACATCTATCTAAAGGGTATGTGTTCGAACACATGAAGGAGATAGATAAGGACAAAGCAGTTTCCTATACTTCAAGTATGGAAAGCTTTATAGATGCAATGCTGTAAAACAAGAACCTGATATCAACTATGCGGTTTGCGTAGTGGGAGGATATCAAGGTAATCTAGACAAGAGATTTTCGGATGCTGTAATAGTACTTGCGAAGTACTAGATTACTAAGCAAGACGAAATCTTCTTTGATTACAGATTCTCAGATCCTAAATCAGAGGAGGACCAGTGTAAGTCGATATCAGGCTATGTTTTCACATTTAGAAAGAGGTGGAACCATGAAGTGAAAGAGTGATAAGCACGACGCTTCTCAGACTCTCTCATAACCGAATAAGCAGCCTCAGAGGCAGCGGAAGTTTTGGTTAGGTTCTGGGATAACCTCTTGGCTTGGATATGACTCTTAGTTTACCAAAGGCTATTGGATAGCGGTGCACGGTAAACTGGAAGAAGTCATAAGTCAAAAAGTGATGTTAACACATAGAGCAAGTACCACCTGATACGAGTCATCGTCAAGGGAGACGACGCAGTAGTCACCAAGATAACTTCAGAGCGGCAACCTAGAGTGCTCATTCACACAGTACTTCTTGGAAGTACAACCCTAAGCACGTGATGAGTATGGGAGTCGGGAGTTTGGAGGAAATGACTAGACCTTAGTACAAGTGGGAGATTGTTGGTCTCCAAGATAACCTCTGGACTTGGACATGATTCTTAGTTCACCAAAAGGCTATGTATAGCGGTGCATGGTAAACTGGAAAGACTCATAAGTCCAAAGTGAAGATAACATGTAGAGCAAGTACTCCAACAATCTCCCGCTTGTACTAAGGTCTAGTCATTTCCTCCAAACTCCCGACTCCCATACTCATCACATGCTTAAATTGTACTTCCAAGAAGTACCATGTGAATGAGCAATCTAGGTTGCCGCTCTGAATTTATCTTGGTGACTACAGCGTCGTCTCCCTCGACGATGACTCGTATCAGGTGGTGATGGAGTTATATTCTAAATGTCTAGTTTAGTGTTAATATGGAACTCCTTATCTGTGTTTTTCATTATCTATTAATCAAACTGTCGGCATTTTGTCTATCTTGTACTTGAATGCAATAGTCCTAGATATATACGTTGTAGACAGTATGGCGTGAGGAGACACGCGGAAGATCATACTGTCGGTTACTCGTATATTATCAAACAGAAGCTCACGACTTAGATGGACAGGGACAATCCATTGGTACGTCGTAGTGTGACTGGGTAATAGTTGGTCTTGACTATTATGTTACACTTGTACACTTGGTGTATTGAGTAGGACCACGGGAGGGCGTTCGATTTATACTAATCGACGTAATCGAACTAGACCTCAGAGATTACGGATATACGAATTCCTAATCTCTATATAATTATAGGTGCGTGTGTCCAATTCTCGGCTCTTTAATATGCCAATGAGTGAGACTAATTGATTAGTCGAGATACTCGGTAAATTGGGAATCGGAATTGTACACACGGCATGCTATAGATTATAGACAGGAAACCGTGTCCCGTTTATCGGGTTGATGACATCCCCGAGATGAGCTCATAAAGTTTATCATGTAAACCCTGCAGGTGGATTTGTTCCACATGATAATAAGGATGAGTGGTACTAGTCTCGGATAATAAGAAACGAGTTAATTTAATTATTAGTAATTAAATAAATTCGTGGACGTTCGATATCTTAAACACGGGGAAAGTCGTATATGTAATTTCGGCGGAAATATTATTCTTGAAATAATATTAAATTAATTTCGGGAATTCAATTATTATTTTTTAGTGGAGTGAATAATAATTAAAATTGAAATTGATTAATTAAGGAATTGCTTTTACGTATTCCAAGTTAATTAATATTTCAATTTAGCCCTTAATTAATTTAACCTTAGGTCCCTAATGTAACTCTATATAACCCCCCCCCCCCCCCCCCTTGCCCTCTCCTAAAACCTACAGAACGCCGCAACATTTTATTTCAGCAGAAAAGTTTAATTGTTAGCGCAATTAAAAAGTTTTTCTGTTAAAATAAAAAGGGTTAACGCAAATATAATTATTTCTCACATAGAGAATAATCATACGTTGGTTTGAGAAAGGAGAGAGCAGACAAGGACGTACCCAGCGGATCGTTGCCCACACAACGGCTGGAGTCGGGAAGAGTCATACATTAGAAGCTCTAAGGTCTCAACAATCGACCGATAAGGTATGAGATCGAATCTCAATTCCGCAATTTCATTCGATCTAATTATCTCGTTGATCATACATGAACGTAGATCGGGTTCCGGGGTTGTGGGTTGTATTCCTCGACTACTGGGGGTTCTAGGACCTTCGGATCGGTAGTCGGATGAGGAAAAACGACCCGGAAACGAGCCCGGAACAGCAACGTCGCGTTGCTGTTCGCGGACAAACGGCGACCGCCGTTCCTAAACGACGACCGCCGTTTTGCTGTTTTTCTGGCAGCCCGCTCGGCTCGCGCGGTTGTTCTTTGGGGCAATGGCTGGGCGTGAATTGGGGCACGGGCTGGGAAAGCGAACGAAGTAGCGACACCGGATGTCGACTGGGATCGTTCGGATGTTCGAGCGATCGAACGAACGCATCCCGGGTAGTCGATTTCCAACAATTGGTATCAGATCCGGTTTGTGCGTTCTTGTATCTTTTGCGAGTTTTGTTTTGCAGGATAAACCGATTATTATGGTCATGTTGTATGTACTGTATTTTTTGTGGTTTGGTAAACTCTCGGGGTTGTCGAGACTTTGTTTTAAAATCGTTGCTTGAATGTAATAGTTAAGACGACGGGTTGAGTCGTTTAGGGTTTTCTATTTCGTTTTTCGTTTATCCGGGTGTATAGGATCGATCATTCCTGTATAGGATCGATGCCGGAAGTAGTTAGCTTTACTATGTAATGTTGTTGCTGCTTGGTGGATCGAGACGAGATCGAAGCCCGGACGAACGAGGGTCGAGAAGTCGAACCCGCGGGCTGCTGAAGGGCAAACGGCGGTCGCCGTTTCCTAAACGGCGGTCGCCGTTTCGCTAGTTTCTTGGCAGCAGTTCCGCGGGGGTTCGACGGACACCACGGATCGCTCGTCGAGGCCTGGGATGATACTCCAGTGGGAGGGGTTCGTCTCTTGGCACTTAGACGAGTCGGTGGTGGATCGAGACCTAGACGAGCAACGAGACGAAGATCTGAGGAGACGTGCATCGAAGATTTTAAAGGCCATAATAATCGGGCCACGTTAAATGCTTTTTGTGTGTTTACGTGCGTTTTTATTATGCTTTAATTTTATATGCATGTATGTTATCCCTTTTCGTAAAAACTAAGTGGGAGAGGGATTGGAAACAATCCCGCGGTCTCCATTCTCTGTTTTGATAGTGATGTGTGTCGCTTACGAGTTGGCTTTAGTGTCATCCTCCCTATCGGATAAAGTTGACACACGGATATCACTGGATCAAAATTCGAATTCAATTCCATTTATAGAATTGAACACTTAAGTTTTTCAAAGCAATGCCTAATCTGTCTTTCAAAGACTAATTTCAACTCGACTCATTCTCACCCCGGGGAGTGGAATGGAGCCAAAGCGCTTGGTTATGTCGATGACACAGATTAGAGACATTCGAGTCATTTGATGACTAGATCGATTGTCTGGTTGGCTCCCTCACCTAGTGAGAGATAGGGCTCAATTGCATGATTGATCGCTGGTTAGAAACTTCGAGTTTCACTTACGAGATATCAAGCTTTGATTAACGAAATTGTGAAATTTATTAAATGGAATTCAATTAACAAAGTTGTTTGTTTAGTAAACGTCCACACTATCGTGGCTTACTAGACGGAAACGTAACTTTGGGTTAATTGAGGCTCGACAGTTATAGGAAATCGTAAAGGGACCGCATGTCAACGTAAATGCCCACACTAACGTGGCTTGCGGTGGGCGTGTAGTTTCCGAGCGGTTAACTTAGTACTGAGAAATGGTATACACTTAGGTACGCTTTACAGTATCCTCTGTTGGAAATCGATATCCCGGAATTAATAAATCAATTAAAATTAATTATCCAATTAATTCCGACCGAAATCCTTTGGAAATCGAATGTCCGGATTGTCTAAATTGCGGAACCGACAACCCAATCGAAATCCCGATCGCCGGAGAAACCACGAGCACCCCACGTGACCGGAGGCCCGACCGAACCCCGCCACGGGTAAACCCGCGGCTGCCAGCCGAGCCCCCACGAGGGGGGTCGCGATCGCTCCGTGCGATCGCAGGGGATGCTCGTAGCATCCCCGGGGCTGCTCGTAGCAGCCCCGCAGCGAGTCCATGACTCGCTGCCCGTGAAGGGTGGCTCGCTCACGCGAGCCGCTACGGGAATCCCCGCAGCAACGCGCGAGCGGCTGCGGGTCGAGCCCGCAGCACCCCGCGATCGAACCCTAGGTTCGATCGCATCCCCGGCTCCCAGCCGGGGATTCTCACGTCCGCGATCCCCAACGGGGATCCTCGACCGCCGCGGTCCGGTGGTCTTCGACCACCATCGCCGGTCGACCCTCGTTCCGGGGTTCGTCCCTTGGATCTTGGTTCACGATATTTTTACGATAATTAACGATAAAATCATAAAGAGGGTTTTACGATTTACCTCGTTCTCGTTGTTCAGAAAAACAAAGAACTCAATTTGACGACCTTGAGATCTTCCCGCGTATTCCTTGCACTAGTCCGGACGTCGTGTGGGCGACGATCTACCGAACTCCATGGATCCTCCTCTCTACTTTCTCTCTCTAGAATTGTGATCTTCAAGTTATGAGAATAGAGAAGACCATGTAGTGCTTTTATAGGCTACGTAGGGGATCTTAAGGAGGTGGAATATTGGGCTTCCAATATTGAAGATTAAATTGAGCCCAATGCTCAAGTCCATTAATCCTTATCAATATTAATTAATTCTATTTTCCACTATATAAAATTAATTGCACTCCCAATATTAAACCATATTATATCAAATAATATTTCTCCGGTAGTATTATTTATTCCGTGTATTTAAGATATAAATATCCATGAATAAAATTAATTTATTGCTAATTAATTTATTCATCTCTTTTATCCGAGACTAGTACCATTCAACCTTAATTATTATGCGGAACGAATCCACCTGCAGGGTTTACATAATAATTCCTTATGAACTCATCTCTGGGATATTATCAACCCTTCCGGGATACACTTTCCCGTCAAGTATTCACGGCATGTCATATATAAAACATAGTGACCCAACTTAACCGGTAATTAACCCAATAATTAAATCGGTTAATTCCTTTGGTAAATCAAAGTCACTTATATTAAATATACACACCCGCAATAGTTTCGGGGATTAAGAATAAAATACACTGAGACTCGAATCGATTATCGCCGGCAATCCTAATCGATGAATCTCAACGATCCGCTCAATACACCAAGTGTACAAGTGTGATAAAATAATTCAGACAAATTATTTTCTCTCTCACACAACGACTATACCGATGGATTGGTCCGTGTCCATCTAGGTCGTGAGCAACTGTTCGATTAAATACGAGTAACCGATAGTATGATCTTCTGTGTGGGCCCGACACACCATACTAACTACAACGTATAGAATCCAGGACTATAATTTGCATATATTTAATTATAAATAATTAAACGCAAATAATTGTTTATTTAGTTAAATAGATTAATGGCAATGGATCGTGAGTTTCTGTTACTTAAATCTAGACATTAAGTACACAACTCCAACATCCTCCCCATCGGAGTCACTGCTGTAATGATGTACGACCGAAGTAAAAGTCCAATTATAAAATCGTTTGGACTAGTATACGTCCACATGAACGTGGCATGCTAGTCTGATGGGATTTTAGGATTGATTGGTAAATTTAATGATATTAATTAAGGGAGTTAATATCGAATTAAATTTGACGGTTTGATTTGTCTCTTTTATAGATATGGCACTCAACCCGCTGTCCATTATACTAAAAGAAAACAAACTCACTGGTCCAAACTATGTTGATTGGAAAAGAAACTTGGACATTGTCCTAACTGCTGAGGAGTACAAATATGTACTCCATGAGGTTTGTCCTGATGAACCTACTGATACCTCCACTCCTGAGGAAAAGGAAGCTCATCGGAAGTGGGTCAAGGCTGATCAGATGGCGCGGTGCTACATTTTGGCTTCTATGTCAAATGTGCTGCAACATCAGCATGAGGCCATGACCAGTGCCTATGATATGATGCTTAACCTCAAGGAGATGTTTGGTAGTCAGGATAGGGCAGCCAGGCAAGATGCTATGAGGAAACTCATGACGGCCACCATGTCCGAAGGAACGCCCGTGAGGGATCACGTTCTTAGGATGATTGGTTATCTGAATGAGATAGAGATTATGGGAGGAGCTATCGATGGGGAAACCCAGATCGATATAGTGCTCCAGTCTCTGCCTAGGAGTTTTGAGTAGTTCTGCCTGAACTATAACATGAACAAGAGGTTATATTCGTTGGTGGAACTCCTGACTGAACTCCAGGCGGCAGAGGGAATCTTTAAGAAGTCTCAGGCACTTGTGGCTGTGAAACTTCCTGGTCCTCCGGGGACTAAGAGGAAGAAGAAGCAAGGACGGAAACCCAGTGGACCCAGAAATGGTGGACCACAGAATGGAGTGAACAAGCCCAAGGGCAAGTGTTTCCGTTGCAAGCAGTCTGGACATTGGAAGTCTAATTGTCCTCTCAGACAAGGAGGTACGAACTTTTCCTTAGTCACTGAAACATGTTTAGCGGTGTTATCCACCGGTACCTGGTGTGTGGATACGGGAGCCACTGATCATGTCTGCAATTCTTTGCAGGGGTTCCAGGAAACCCGGCGGCTTAGAGAGGGAGAGATCACTATCTACATGGGCAACGCGATGAAAGTGGCGGCTGTTGCAGTGGGAGATATTTATTTATCTTTTAATAATAAAGTTTTAGTATTGAATAATTGTCTTTATGTACCGAACTTTAGAAAGAACCTTGTTTCGGTTTCTAAGTTGGTTTTGAATGGATATTCAGTTTCTTTTGATAGTTCTGTTATTGTTAAAAAGAATGGTGATTATATCTGTTCTGGTACATTGATAGGCAACTTATATATACTGAATCCTGATTATTCCACGATGCAACGAGTAGAGTCTTTTAACACATCTAGTACCAATAAGAGAAAGGAACCTTCTAGGATGAATCAAAAGTACTTATGGCATCTTAGGCTAGGTCATATTAACTTGGGTAGGATTCAAAGGTTGATAACTGATGGAATACTCAGTGGTGTGAAAGATGAGGACTTTCCAACCTGTGAATCATGCCTGGAAGGAAAAATGACCAAGCGACCCTTTAGTGATAAGGGGTATAGATCCAAGGTAGTACTGGAATTGATTCACTCTGATTTGTGCGGGCCTTTATCTGTCCAAGCGAGAGGAGGTTATGAATATTTCGTAACCTTCACTGATGATTACTCAAGGTATGGTTTTATATACCTGATGCGCCGCAAGAGCGAGTGCTTTGACAAGTTCAAGGAGTACAAAGCTCTTGTGGAGAACCTTCATGGTAAAACCATAAAGACTCTACGATCTGATCGTGGAGGAGAGTACCTCTCGGGAGAGTTTAAGGCGTACTTATTAGAGAATGGGATTGACTCCCAGATGACTGCACCATACACGCCCCAGCAGAATGGTGTAGCAGAAAGAAGGAATAGGACTCTTATGGAAATGGTAAGATCTATGATGAGTTACTCAGACCTCCCAGTTTCGTTCTGAGGATATGCCTTGGAAACAGCGGCGTATATCCTGAACTTAGTTCCTTCTAAATCAGTCCCTAAGACGCCCTCGGAATTGTGGACCGGGCGTAAGCCGAACTTGAAACACATTCGGATCTGGGGTTGTCCAGCACATGTGCTGAAGCATGGGGCTGATAAATTGGAATCTCGTTCAGATATTCGGTTGTTTATAGGATATCCTAGAGGAACGAAAGGTGGTCTATTTTATAGTCCTAAGGACCAGAAGATCGTTGTTAGCACCAACGCTCTGTTCTTGGAAGAGGATTATATAATGGACCACAAGCCCAAGAGTGAGATAATACTAAACGAACTGAGAGGGGACGATCAAGGCTTAGATCCAACCAAACCGGGTTATACGCCACCACAGTTTGCACCTGTAGTTACTGAGGTTACACCGGAGCGTCGTCGTAGTGGGAGGGATGTTCGACAACCCGATAGGTTCATGTTTATAGGTGAGTCTTCGGACTTGTTACCTGGAGAACATGAAGCCGATCCCTGGACCTACGGCGAGGCGCTTAAAGATCAAGATGCTCAGTCTTGGCAAAAGGCGATGAAATCTGAGATTGAATCAATGGATTCAAATCAGGTCTGGAATCTTGTAGCACCGCCCAAAGGTGTAAAAGCCATTGGTTGCAAGTGGGTGTACAAGAGAAAAAGAGGGTCTGACGCGAAGGTTGAAACCTTCAAGGCTAGGCTTGTTGCGAAAGGGTATACTCAGAAAGAAGGGATCGATTATGAGGAAACCTTTTCGCCGGTAGCTATGCTAAAGTCGATCCGGATTCTTTTGTCTATAGCATCTTATATGGATTATGAGGTGTGGCAAATGGACGTCAAGACAGCATTCTTGAATGGGAATCTTGACGAGACCATTTACATGAGACAGCCAGAAGGTTTCATCAAGAAAGGCCAAGAGCATCTAGTGTGTAAGCTAAACCGATCCATTTATGGATTGAAGCAAGCTTCTAGATCTTGGAACATGCGGTTTGATGAGGTTATCCAGTCTTATGGATTCATTCAAAGCATGGACGAGTCGTGTGTATACCGGAGAAGTGACGGAAACAGTGTGGCGTTTCTCGTGCTTTATGTAGACGACATCCTTCTAATTGGCAACAATGTGAAGATGTTGTCGGACATAAAGGAATGGTTGTCCAAGCAATTCGATTTGAAAGACTTAGGACAAGTTGGGCATGTTCTTGGGATCAAGTTTATAAGGGATCGCCGGAAAAGAACATTAAGCTTGTCCCAGGCTTCATATATTGATACGATTCTGGCTCGTTTCAACATGCAGAATTCCAAGAGAGGTGCTCAACCTTTCTGCCATGGAATTCATCTATCTAAAGACATGTGTCCCAAAACACAAAAGGAGATAGATTACATGAAGAAGGTTCCTTATGCTTCGGCAGTAGGAAGTCTAATGTATGCGATGTTGTGCACGAGACCTGATATCTGCTATGCCGTGGGCATGGTAACTAGATATCAGAGTAACCCTGGACAGGGTCACTGGACTGCTGTAAAGAACATACTTAAGTACCTGCGAAGGACTAGGAATTATGTTCTGAGTTACAAAGCGTCCGAGTTGATTCCTATTGGTTACACAGACTCGGATTTCCAATCTGATAAGGATCAGCGAAAGACTACATCAGGCTATGTGTTCACATTGGGAGGTGGAGCAGTCTCATGGAAGAGTGTCAAGCAGAAATGCATTTCGGACTCTACCATGGAAGCCGAATATGTAGCAGCCTCTGAGGCAGCTAAAGAATCGGTGTGGCTCCGGAACTTCCTTATGGACTTGGATGTGGTTCCTAAAATGCCTAGAGCTATCACAATTTATTGTGATAATAGCGGTGCAGTGGCAAATGCGAAGGAACCACGAGCCCACAATGCGAGTAAACACATAGATCGCAAGTACCACCTGATTAGAGACATCGTCAGGAGAGGCGATGCGGTTGTCACCAAGATTGCATCAGCGGATAACCTGGCTGACCGCTTTACGAAGGCACTTCCAGCGGAAGCGTGTTGGAGTTGTGTACTTAATGTCTAGATTTAAGTAACGGTAAACTACCGGTCATAGCATTTAATCTATTAAATTAATAAACAATTATTTGCATTTAATTGTTGATAAATTAAATATATGCAAAATATAGTCCTGGATTATATACGTTGTAGTTAGTATGGTGTGCGACGTCACACAGAAGATCATACTATCGGTTACTCGTATTTAATCAAACGGTTGCTCACGACCTAGATGGACACGGACCAATCCATCGGTATAGTCGTTGTGTGAGAGAGAAAATAATTTGTCTTAATTATTTTATCACACTTGTACACTTGGTGTATTGGGCGGATCGCTTAAGATTTATCGATTAGGATTGCCGGCGATAATCGATTCAAGTCTCAGAGTATTTTATTCTTAATCCCCGATACTACTGCGGGTGTGTATATTTAATATATGTGACTTTGATTTTCCAAAGGAATTAACCGATTTAATTATTGGGTTAATTACCGGTTAAGTTGGGTCACTATATTTTATATATGGCATGCCGTGAATACTTGACGGGAAAGTGTATCCCGGAAGGGTTGATAATATCCCCGAGATGAGTTCATAAGGAATTATTGTGTAAACCTCATGAGTGGATTCGTTCCGCACAATAATTAAGGATGAATGGTACTAGTCTCGGATTCAAGAGATGAATAAATTAATTAGCAATAAATTAATTTTATTCATGGATATTTAAATCTTAAATACACGGAATAAATAATACTACCGGAGAAATATTATTTGATATAATATGGTTTAATATTGGGAGTGCAATTAATTTATATAGTGGAAAATAAATTAATTAATATTAATGGGAGATTAATAGATTTGGGCTTGGGCTCAATTTAATCATTAATATTGGAAGCCCAATATTCCACCTCCTTTAGATCCCCTACGTAGCCTATAAAAGCACTACATGGTCTTCACTTTCTCATAACATAACAATAAGACAAGATTATCATACTTGATATTCTAGAGAGTTGAAGAGGATCTATAAGCTTGGAGGATCGTCGCCCACCCGACGTTCAAGCTAGTGCAAGGAATACGTGGGAAGATCGTAAGGTCATCATCTTGATTTCGTTTCTCCGCACAACGAATCGAAAGGTAAAATCATATACTCCCTTATATGATTTTATGTGAATTGATTGTGATACATACATGAACGCACGATCCGGGAAAACGACGAACTTCGGGGATGGGGATTCGAGATCCCCGACGAAGGTTCGAAGGACCCTCGGCTGGGAGCCGAGGGGTGGCGGTCGAGCCCTAGGGCTTCGACCGCCGGCGCGCATCGAAGGAAAAGCCGCGGCTGGACGCCGCGGCTGGGGCGATCGAACCCTAGTTCGATCGCCGGGGACCGTCGCGGCTTCGCGCCGCGACTGGTGGTTCCCCCTCCTGTCGGTGGTGGCGGTGAGTCGCCGGACTCACCGCCCGGGGCTGCCGGAGCAGCCCCAGCAATCCCACGCGCGATCGCGAGCCCCGGCGGGGGCTCGGCTAGGGTTTAGCCGCGGGTTCATCCCGCGGCGATGCTCTTGTCGTGCCCGGTTCCGTTCGGTGGTTCGCGTGTTTCCGGCGATGGGATTTCGGTCGGGGTTATCGGTTCCGCAATTTTTGATACCCCGGGATATCGATTTCCAGCAATTGGTATCAGAGCGTTTGGTTTCGTGTTCATGTATGTGTTCAATTGTGTTCTACCTTGCAGGGATTCCGGCTATCATGGTTAATTAATTAATTAATTGTTTAATTAATTGTTATTTAATTTTACCATGATTATTAAACTCTCGGACATGTCGAGATTCGTTTTGTGTGGATGAATGCTTGTAATAGTAAAAATTCGGGGGTTGACCGAATTTAGATTTATTATTATTGTTCTATGTTTTCCGGAAAATGTATAGGGTCGATTTCATGTATAGAATCGATACCGGAATTGTAAATTTATTTCTTGTAATTTATTTACGTTGGATCGATGCCTAGACGACCGCCGGAGAACCCATGTGACGAAGAAGACGAAGAGGACGAAAAACCGGGGGGGTCGATCATCCCCATGATCGATCCCCATGAGGATCGATCGACCCCACGCCAAGGGGCTGCCCGCTAAGGTTTCCGGCCACGCCGGCCACCGGTGGTGGTGGCGCGTGGCTAGGGGGCGGCGGCGGTGGTGCCCGGCGATGGTGGTGGTCGACGGTGGGGGTGGTGCGGGGATCCCCAACCCGTGCTACTCCTACTCCTACCTAGATTCACTTTCCTAATTAATTCGGTTTTCCTATTTTGAGTATTCCTAAGTTAGGGAACTCTCATGGAGATAGGAAAAGAATTAATTAATATTATTTATTTCCTTATTCTATTATGGAAGTCTTCTAGAATATTCCAAGTTCTACTTGGAATAGGAATCTAGAGATTTAATAGAATTAGATAGGAAAATAATTAATTAGTGAATTAATTTATTTCTATTTGATTATTCCTATTTTTATGGGAATTTTCATGGACATGGAAATTAATTAATCTTGGAAAGTAGAAGAGTCCTAATTTATTTTATTTCCTTATTCTATTATAGAAGTCTTCTAGAATATTCCAAGTTTCACTTGGATAGATTATTCTAGAGATTTAATAGAATTAGATGGGAAAATAAATAAATAAAAAAAATATTAATAATATTTAATTTTATTTTTTATTTATTCGATTGACTTAATTTTCGAATTAAGTATCTTTTGGATTCATTAAAAATAAATAGATTTAAATATTGGGATTAATATTCTCGTCACATGGAGCATTCAAGAACGAAGACTGAAGACTAGAAGACGCATACGGAGATGGAATAAAGCCATGATAGTCGGAAAATAATTTTCTAGCATTATTTTGACTATGTGATATGTGCTTTATTACTTGTATGCATGCTTATGTGTTTAATTATTCATTAGATAGCGTATCCCTTTGTTATAAAAAGCTAAGTGGGAGCGGGGATGGAAACATTCCCATGGTCTCCATTACTGTTCTCTTGGTGACATTTATGAGCTTTCGAAGTTCATATAGATATGTCATTGGAGGAGAATTCTTGTAATTCCTTTTACAAGAAACATTGATTAAGTTTATCAAACAATGCCTAATTTGTCTTTCTGAAACTGACTTCAAGTCGACTCATTCTCACCCCGGGGAGTGGAATGGAGACAAAGCCACTTGGTCATGTGGATGACACAAATTAGAGACATTCGTACCATTCTTTTGAAGATGGATCGTTTGTCTGCTCGGCTCCCTCATCTAATGAGAGATAGGGTTGTTCGCATGGTGAATCACTGGTTAGAAACTTCGAGTTTCACTTATAATTCTCCGCGTCTTGATTTACAAAATCGAATGCTTCAAGTAACTGGATGTCAATTGTAAAAGTCTTTTGGTGTAGTAAACGTCCACACTATCGTGGCTTGCTGCATTGAATGGGATTTTGGAACGATTGATGTAGACAGTTATAGAAGGGAGTGAAGGAAACGTACGTTAACGTAAACGTCCACACTATCGTGGCTTGCGGTAACATGCGAATCTTAAACAAACTTCTTAGTACTGAGTAATGGTTTACACTTAGGTACGCTCTATAGTATTCTTCCCATCGAAGTAACGCTATAGTGATGTACGACCGAAGCAAATCTAATTACAAAATCATTTGGATAGGTAAACGTCCACACTATCGTGGCTTGCCATATCTGATGGGATTTTAGATGTGATTAGTAATTTAATGATATTATTCGAGGGAGATAATATCGGACATTAAATTGATTGTTTGTTTAAATGTGCTTATAGATTTAGAGAATAGCTATGAACCCACTTTCTGTGATACTCAAGGAGCATAAGCTCACTGGTCCCAATTACATTGATTGGAAGAGAAATTTAGACATTGTCCTAACTTCTGAGGAATACAAGTTTGTACTCCATGAAGTGTGCCCTGCTGAGCCCACGGCTGCCTCAACTGATGAGGAAAAACTGACATATCGGAAGTGGAAAAAGGCTGATGAAATGGCTAGGTGTTATATTTTGGCTTCCATGTCAAATGTACTCCAAACCCAACATCAGCCGATGGACACTGCCTATGATATGATGTTTAACCTCAAGGAGATGTTTGGGGAGCAAGATCGTGCGGCTAGGCAAGAAGCCATGAGAGTCCTCATGTCGACTACTCAGTCTGAAGGAACGCCCGTTGGGGAGCACGTTCTTAAGATGATGAGTTTGTTGAATGAACTTGAGGTCCTAGGAGCTTCTATTGATGCTGAGACGCAAGTCGACATCATACTCCAGTCTCTGGCCCCTAGTTTTGAGCAGTTTCGTATGAGTTATAATATGGGTAAACTATCTTATACTCTTGCGCAACTCCTGACTGAACTAAAGGCGGCAGAGGGGATCTACAAGAAGGGCAAGTCTCAAGCTCTTGTAGCTACCAAGTCCAAAAGCTTGAAAGCTGTTGGAGGTAGGGGCAAGAAAAGGAAGCAAGCCTGGAAACCCAGTGGTGCCAAGAGGAGTGGACCCCGAGTGGGGGCTGCAAAGCCAAGAGGCAAGTGCTTCCGATGCAATAAGACTGGACACTGGAAGTCTGAATGTCCTCTCAAAGGTACGAATTTTTCTTTAGTCGTAAAAACATAGTCAGCGGTATTATCTACCAGAAATCTGGTGTGTAGATATGGAACCACTGACGGTATGTGCATTTTTAAATGCAGGGGTTCCAGAAAACCCGGCGACTTAGAGAAGAAGAGTTCGAGTCAACACGGGCGAAAGCTGTGGAGGAGGCAGCTGTTGCAGTGGAAGACATTTATCTGCTTTAGTAGTTAAATAGGATTTCATTTCAAGATTATTGCATTATGTACCCTTTATTTTAGAAAGAACTTTTGTTCTGGATTTCTATTATTTATGAATGGATATTTTATTTCTTTAATCATGGTGATGATTTTGATAAGAAATAATGGGTATTATCTATTCTGGTACATTAGATAGCAATATATGAATGATGAATCCTTAGTCTACCACGATGCAACAAACCGTTCTATAACTTGTTTTACTATTTAGATATATTTCTTGTTAAAATCATTATACTTGTGAATTCTTATACTTATTAGTATTTATCCAAATAAGATTCAAAAGGTTGAAATTGATTTGATCAATTATAGTTGAAGAAATGGACCTTCCGACCTAAGGATTGAATTTGGAGGATAATACATCTAAGTAAACCTTTCTGGATAAAGGATAGAATTCGGACAAGTATTGGGAATGATTTAGATATGCAGACATATGTGTTTATAAGAAAGGTACGAGTAGTTCTTCCAAGAATACTCGATGATGGATTAGAATACTTAATGTGCCATAAAAGCAAAGTGTTTTGACTAGTCAATGGACACAAAGCTATTATGGGGAACCATTAAAGTATATCCATTAAGGAGCCTGCGACTGGGTCGCGGAGGCCATCACCTATCTAAATATCACATAGCATATATCGAAGATTGGGATTAAATCCTAATAAATGACTTCACCATGCACTTACGTGTAGAGATGGTGTGTCAAGTATAAGAAATGGGAATCTAATAAGTAAAAGAACAAGTTGTTCGGAACTACCTATGTTCTATGGATATTCCTAGAGACAACGGGGCACATTATATGTGGTTGTAGGATATCCTAGATGAACAAAGAACTGTGTGTTCTATAGTACTATGAACCAGAAGGACGTGTGACGCCCGGTTCTTAGAGGAAGACTATTAGAAGAACCACAGAGCCCGAACTGACGCAGTACCTTGGAATGAGAAAAAGGACAAAGACTGGAAACCAGCCAAACCGAGTAGAAGTACACCACACACTGCACCTACTGTTATTACTGTCATACACCGGGACGCCATTGCAGTGGGAGGTTGTTGAACAACCATAGATGTTCATAAGACTAGAAGAGTTTCGGACTCTGGATCTAGTAAAGATGAAATCGATCCCTAGCTCTGCACGAGGGCGGTACTAGATCTAAATGTGCCTGCTTGGAAAGCAATAAGGATTATTGTTAAGAGGCAAGATCATTTAGAGTACAAGCTTAGTAAATCCATTTATGGATTGAAACAAAGCTATAAATCGTGGAACTTGCGAATTGATGGGATAGTCCATTTGATGGATTCATCAAAAGGCATAGACGATAGGTGTATTGGAGATGTAATAGAAACAAGGTGGTGTTTCTCGGAGATTTTATGTAGATGACAATTTCATCATTGGCAACAATGTAGAAAATGATGTCAGACATAAGATAATGGTTGTCTAAATGAATCAAGATATAAGATTTAAGTAGAAGTTAGAGCATGTTCTTGAGATCTTTCGATCTAAGGATAAGAACATTGTACTTCTCCTAGATATCTTATACGATTATGGTTTGTTTTAAACATGCATACTTCTGAGAAAGGTTATTGCCTTTCAGAGACAGAATATACATCTATCTAAAGGGTATGTGTTCGAACACATGAAGGAGATAGATGAGGACAAAGCAGTTTCCTATACTTCAAGTATGGAAAGCTTTATAGATGCAATGTTGTAAAACAAAAACCTGATATCAACTATGCGGTTTGCGTAGTGGGAGGATATCAAGGTAATCTAGACAAGAGATTTTCGAATGCTGTAATAGTACTTGCGAAGTACTGGATTATTAAGCAAGACGAAATCTTCTTTGATTACAAATTCTCAGATCCTAAATCAGAGGAGGACCAGTGTAAGTCGATATCAGGCTATGTGTTCACTTTTAGAAAGAGGTGGAACCATGAAATGAAAGAGTGATAAGCACGACGCTTCTCAGACTCTCTCATAACCGAATAAGCAGCCTCAGAGGCAGCGGAAGTTTTGGTTAAGTTCCGGGATAACCTCTTGGCTTGGATATGACTCTTAGTTTACCAAAGGCTATTGGATAGCGGTGCACGGTAAACTGGAAGAAGTCATAAGTCAAAAGTGATGTTAACACATAGAGGAAGTACCACCTGATACGAGTCATCGTCAAGGGAGACGACGCAGTAGTCACCAAGATAACTTCAGAGCGGCAACCTAGAGTGCTCATTCACACAGTACTTCTTGGAAGTACAACCCTAAGCACGTGATGAGTATGGGAGTCGGGAGTTTGGAGGAAATGACTAGACCTTAGTACAAGTGGGAGATTGTTGGAGTTGTGTACTTGATGTCTAGATTTAAGTAACGGTAAACTCCCGGTCATAGCATTTAATCTATTAAATTAATAAACAATTATTTGCATTTAATTGTTGATAAATTAAATATATGCAAAATATAGTCCTGGATTATATACGTTGTAGTTAGTATGGTGTGCGACGTCACACAGAAGATCATACTATCGGTTACTCGTATTTAATCAAACGGTTGCTCACGACCTAGATGGACACGGACCAATCCATCGGTATAGTCGTTGTGTGAGAGAGAAAATAATTTGTCTTAATTATTTTATCACACTTGTACACTTGGTGTATTGGGCGGATCGCTTAAGATTTATCGATTAGGATTGCCGGCGATAATCGATTCAAGTCTCAGAGTATTTTATTCTTAATCCCCGATACATTGTGCTGGAATTCGATATCCCGGGGTATCAAAAATTGCGGAACCGATAACCCCGACCGAAAATCCCGTCGCCGGAAACCGATCACGAACACCACGAAGAACCGGGCTCGACAAGAGCATCGCCGCGGGATAAACCCGCGGCTAAACCCTAGCCAAACCCCACCGTGGGGTTCGCGATCGCACGGATGCGATCGCTGGGGCTGCTCCGGCAGCCCCGGGCGGTGAGTCCGGCGACTCACCGCCACCGCCCGAGGAGGGCGGTCCGCCCAGCGGAGAACCCGCCGCGGCTCCAACCGCGGCTGCCCGGCGATCGACCACACGGTCGATCGCCTACCCCGGCTCCCAGCCGGGGTTCCTCGCGTGCACACGATCGAACCCTCGGGTTCGATCGACTCCCTCGGCTCCCAGCCGAGGGTTCGTCTTGATCTTCGCCGGAGATCTCGAATCCCCGTCCCCGAAGTTCATACGTATTCCCGGATCGTGCGTTCATGTATGTATCACAATCAACTCACATAAAATCATAGAAGAGAGTATATGATTTTACCTTTCGATTCGTTGTGCGGAGAAACGGAATCAAGATGATGACCTTACGATCTTACCACGTATTCCTTGCACTAGCTTGAACGTCGGGTGGGCGACGATCCTCCAAGCTTATGGATCCTCTTCTCTCTCTCTCTACTTTCTCTCTCTAGAAGAATTATGATCTTCAAGTTATGATGTGTTGTGTAGAAAAGAGAAGACCATGTAGTGCTTTTAGAGGCTACGTAGGGGATCTAAAGGAGGTGGAATATTGGGCTTCCAATATTAATGATTAAATTGAGCCCAAGCCCAAATCTATTAATCTCTCATTAATATTAATTAATTTATTTTCCACTATATAAATTAATTGCACTCCCAATATTAAACCATATTATATCAAATAATATTTCTCCGGTAGTATTATTTATTCCGTGTATTTAAGATTTAAATATCCATGAATAAAATTAATTTATTGCTAATTAATTTTATTCATCTCTTGAATCCGAGACTAGTACCATTCAACCTTAATTATTGTGCGGAACGAATCCACTCATGAGGTTTACACAATAATTCCTTATGAACTCATCTCGGGGATATTATCAACCCTTCCGGGATACACTGTCCGGTCAATCATTCACGGCATGCCATATATAAAATATAGTGACCCAACTTAACCGGTAATTAACCCAATAATTAAATCGGTTAATTCCTTTGGTAAATCAAAGTCACTTATATTGAATATACACACCCGCAACAATATCGGGGATTAAGAATAAAATACACTGAGACTCGAATCGATTATCGCCGGCAATCCTAATCGATGAATCTCAATGATCCGCTCAATACACCAAGTGTACAAGTGTGATAAAATAATTAAGATAAATTATTTTCTCTCTCACACAACGACTATACCGATGGATTGGTCCGGGTCCATCTAGGTCGTGAGCCACTGTTTGATTTAATACGAGTAACCGATAGTATGATCTTTTGTGTGCCCATGCAACACCATACTAACTACAACGTATAAAATCTAGGACTATGATTTTCATATATTTAATTAATAATAATTAAAAGCAAACAATTGTTTATTAATTAAATAGATTAAATGCTATGATCGGGAGTTTTACCGTTACTTAAATCTAGACATTAAGTACACAACTCCAACAATCTCCCACTTGTACTAAGGTCTAGTCATTTCCTCCAAACTCCCGGTTCCCATACTCATCACGCGCTTAAGGTGTACTTCCAAGAAGTACTATGTGAGTGAGCAATCTAGGTTGCCGCTCTGAAGTTATCTTGGTGACTACTACGTCGTCTCCCTCGACGATGACTCGTATCAGGTGGTACTTGATCTATGTGTTATCATTACTTTTGACTTATGACCTCTTCCAGTTTACTGTGCACCGCTATCTAATAGCCTTTAGTAAACTAGGAGTCATATCCAAGTCAAGAGGTTACCCCGGAACCTGACCAAAACTTCCGCTGCCTCTGAGGCTGCTATTCGGTTATGAGAGAGTCTGAAAAACGTCCTGCTTTTCACTCTTTTATGGTTCCACCTCTTTCTAAAAGTGAACACATAGCCTGATATCGACTTTCACTGGTCCTTTCTTTTGATTTTTAGGATCTGAGAATTTGTAATCAAAGAAGATTCCGTCTTGCTTAATAATTCAGTACTTTTGCAAGTACTATTACAGCATCCGAAAAACTCTTGTCTAGATTACCTTGATATCCTCCCACTACGCAAACCGCATAGTTGATATCGGGTTCTTGTTTTTTAACATTGCATCTATAAAGCTTTCCATACTTGAAGTATAGGAAACTGCTTTGTCTATCCCCTTCATGTGTATAAACACAAACCCTTTAGATAGATGTTTATTCTGTCTCTGAAAGGCAATAACCTTTCTCAGAAGTATGCATGTTAAAAACAAACCTTAATCGTATAAGATGTCTAGGAGAAGTACAATGTTCTTATCTTTAGATCATAAGATCTTAAGAACATGCTCTAACTTCTTCTCAATCTTATATCTCGATTTATTTAGACAACCATTATTTTATGTCTGACAACATTTTTACATTGTTGCCAATGATGAAATGTTATCTTCATAAAATCTCCGAGAAACACCACCTTGTTTCCATTACTTCTTTAATACACCTTTCGTCTATGCCTTATGATGAATCCATCAAATGGATTATCCCATCAACTCGCAAGTTCCACGATTCATAGCTTTATTTCAATCCATAAATGGATTTATTAAGCTTGTACTCTAAATGATCTAGCCTCTTAACAATAAACCTTATTGTTCCAACCAGGCACATTTAGATCTAGTACTGCCTTTATGCAGATCTAGGGGTCGATTTCATCTTTACTAGATCCAGAGTCCGAACTCCTCTAGTCTTATGAATATCCCTGGTTGTCCAACAACCTCCCACTGCAATGGTGTCCCGGTGTATAACAGTAATAACAATAGGTGCAGTATGTGGTGTACTTCTACTCGGTTTGGCTGGTTCCTAGTCTTTTGTCCTTTTTCTCATTTCAAGGTTTTACGTCAATTTTAGGCTTTTGTGGTTCATCTAATAGTCTTTCTCCATGAACCGGACAGGACGTCCCTTTGGTTCATAGTACTATAGAACACACAATACTTCGTTCATCTAGGATATCCCACAACCATATTCAATATGCCGTTGTACCTAGGAATATCCATAGAACATAGGTAGTTCCGAACAACTTGCTCTATTTACTATTAGATTTCCATTTCTTATTTTCAGCGCACCATCTCTACACGTAAGTGTATGGCGCGTCCCTTTGGGATTGAATCCCAATCTTCGATTATGCTATGTGTTATCTAGATAGGTGATGGCCTCCGCGACCGAGTCGCAGGCTTCCAATGGATATACTTTGATGATTCCCCATAATCGCTTTGTGTCCATTGACTAGTCAAAACACTTTGCTTTTATGGCACATCAAGCATTCTAATCCATCACTTGAGTATTCTTGAAAGAATTACTCGTACCTTTCTAATATACACATATGTCTGCATATCTAATCATTTCCAATACTTGTTTGAATTCTATCCTTTTTCAAGAAAGGTTTGCTTAGACGTATTATCCTCCAAATTCAATCCTTAGGTCGGAAGGTCCATTCCTTCAACTATAATTGATCAAATCAATTTCGACCATTTGAATCTCATTTGAAAATACTACTAAGTATAAGATTTCACAAGTATAATGATGAAGAAATATCTAATAAGTAAAACAAGTTATAGAACGGTTTGTTGCATCGTGGTAGACTAAGGATTCATCATTCACATATTGCTATCTAATGTACCAAAATAGATAATACCCATTATTTCTTATCAAAATCATCACCATGATTAAAGAAATAAAATATCCATTCATAAAATAATAGAAATCCAGAACAAAACGTTCATTCTAAGATTAAAGGGGTACATAAAGCAATAACTTTGAAATGAAATCCTATTTAACTACTAAAGCAGATAAAAGTCTTTCACCGCAACCGCTGCCTCCTCCACAGCTTTGCCTTGACTATTCCTCCATTTCCAAGTCTTTGGATTTCCTGGTGTCCCTGCATTTTAAATGCATACATACCGTCAGTGGATCCATATCTACCAACCAGGTTTCGGGTAGATAACACAGCTGACTATGTTTTAAAGACTAAGGAGAAAATCTCATACCTTCTCTAGGAGAAAATAAAGACTTCCAGTCCCCAGAAAGCTTTCTTTGAGAATAACTGCTCGAAGGCTTTCTCACCCTATTCCGTGGTCCAAGTGAAGGACTACAGGGCTTCTTTGTCTGCTTCTCCATTCCTTGGTCTATGCCCTTAGGTTCAAAACCTTTGGCTTTAGCCATAAGAGCTTGCGATTGTCTCAACTCATCCAAAAGGTCCAACATCTCGAAAACGTGTTCAAGCGTTTCCTCGAAGCGACTGACCTTTATGAGTACCCTCATCGCCTCTTTTCTAACCTTCTCGTTGTCTCTAAACATAAGCTTGAGTTTTAGCATGATATCATGATTGGTGGTTAATGCAAAAGCACTGTTCCACTTCTCAAAATCATCTTTTTCCTCAATAGTTGAGACCCGAGTTGGTTCAGGAGGACAAAGTTCACTGAGTACAAACTTGTACTCAGCAACAGTCTGGGAAATGTCTAACTCATTATTCCATCCAACACAGTATGGAACCAGTGCTTTGAATTCCTTGAGTATCATAGAAAGTGGGTTCATAGCTATTCTCTAAACCTATAAGCACATTTAAACAAACAATTAATTTAATATCCGATATTATCTCCCTCTAATAATATCATTAAATTACTAATCACATCTAAAATCCCATCAGGTAAGGCAAGCCACGTTGTGTGGACGTTTACCCACCCAAATGATTTAGCAATTAGATTTTCTTCGGTCATACATCGCTTATAGCGGAACCTCGGTGGGAGGAATACTACAAGGCGTATCTAAGTGTAAACCATTACTCAGCACCAAAGCAAATCGTTTGGAATTGCTACATCACCGCAAGCCACATTGTGTGGACGTTTACGACAACTTCACAACTCTTCACAATTTCTTACAACTGTCTACATCAATTAATCCAAAATCCGTCAGTGAAGCAAGCCACGTTGTGTGGACGTTTACTACACTAAGAGACTTTTATAATTGACTCCCAGTTACAAGATCCATTTGATTTCGTAAATCAGGACGCGGAGAATCATAAGTGAAACTCGAAGTTTCTAACCAGTGATTCACCATGCGAACAACCCTATCTCTCATTAGATGAGGGAGCCGAGCAGACAATCGATCCATCTATCAAAGAATGGTACGACTGCCTCTAATTTGTGTCCTCGACATGACCAAGTGGCTTTGGCTCCATTCCACTCCCCGGGGTGAGAATGAGTCGACTTGAAGTCCGTTTTAGAAAGACAAATTAGGCTTTGTTTGATAAACTTAATCAATGTCACTTGTAAAAGGAATTACAAGAATTCTCCTCCAATGACACATCTATATGAACTTCAAAAGTCCATAAGAGTCACCAAGAGAACAGTAATGGAGACCATGGGAATGTTTCCATCCCCGCTCCCACTTAGCTTTTTATAACAAAGGGATACGCTATCTAATGCATAATTAAACACATAAGCATGCATACAAGTAATAAAGCACATAGCACATAGTCAAAATAATGCTAGAAAAATTATTTTCCGACTATCATGGCTTTATTCCATCTCCGTATGCGTCTTCTAGTCTTCAGTCTTCGTTCTTGAATGCTCCATGTGACGAGAATATTAATCCCAATATTTAAATCTATTTATTTTCAATAAATCCAAAAGATACTCAATTCGAAAATTAAGTCAATCGAATAAATCAAAAATAAAATTAAATATTATTAATATTTTTATTTATTTATTTTCTTATCTAATTCTATTAAATCTCTAGAATAATCTATCCAAGTCAAACTTGGAATATTCTAGAAGACTTCTATAATAGAATAAGGAAATAAAATAAATTAGGACTCTTCTACTTTCCAAGATTAATTAATTTCCATTACTATGAAAATTCCCATAAAATAGGAATAATCAATTAGGAAATAAATCAATCCTAAATTAACTTTTATTCCTTTCCAATTCTACTAAATCTCTAGGATCCTATTCCAAGTAGAACTCGGAATACTCTAGAAGACTTCCATAATAGAATAAGGAATAAAATTAATTCCAATTAATTCTTTTCCTATTTCCATGAGAGTTCCCAAACTTAGGAATACTCAAAATAGGAAAACTTGAATCAATTAGGTAAGTAGTATCTTGGTAGGATTAGGAGTAGCACGGGTTGGGGATCCCCGCACCACCACCACCACCGATCGACCACCGGGAGGGAGCACCCGCCGCCGCCGCTCCAGCCGGCCAGCCGCCACCGTCGCCGGCGACAGCCCACGGCCGAAGGGGTGAGACGCCCCCTTCCCCTTTTGGTCGATCATGGGGTGATCGACCCCTTCGGTCCTTCGTCCTCTTCGTCTTCTTCGTCACACGAGTTCTCCGGCGGTCGTCTCGGCATCGATCCAACGTAAATAAATTACAAGATAAATTTACAATTCCGGTATCGATTCTATACATGAAATCGACCCTATACACTTTCCGGAAAACATAGAACGTAATAATAAATCTAAATTCGGTCAACCCCCGAATTTTTACTATTACAAGCATTCATCCACACAAAACGAATCTCGACATGTCCGAGAGTTTAATAAACGAACAATCATGGTAAATTAAATAGCAATTAACTAAACGAATAATTAACAATTAATTAAACCATGATAGTCGGAATCCCTGCAAGGTAGAACACAATTGAACACATACATGAACACGAAACCAAACGCTCTGATACCAATTGCTGGAATTCGATATCCCGAGGTATCAAAAATTGCGGAACCGATAACCCCGACCGAAAATCCCGTCGCTGGAAACCGATCACGAACACCACGAAGAACCGGGCTCGAGAAGAGCATCGCCGCGGGATAAACTCGCGGCTAAACCCTAGCCGAACCCCACCGTGGGGTTCGCGATCGCACGGATGCGATCGCTGGGGCTGCTCCGGCAGCCCCGAGCGGTGAGTCCGGCGACTCACCGCCACCGCCCGAGGAGGGCGATCCGCCCAACGGCGAACCCGCCGCGGCTCCAGCCGCGGCTGCCCGGCGATCGACCACACGGTCGATCGCCCACCCCGGCTCCCAGCCGGGGTTCCTCGCGTGCACACGATCGAACCCTCGGGTTCGATCGACTCCCTCGGCTCCCAGCCGAGGGTTCGTCTTGATCTTCGCCGGAGATCTCGAATCCCCGTCCCCGAAGTTCATACGTATTCCCGGATCGTGCGTTCATGTATGTATCACAATCAACTCACATAAAATCATAGAAGAGAGTATATGATTTTACCTTTCGATTCGTTGTGCGGAGAAACGGAATCAAGATGATGACCTTACGATCTTCCCACGTATTCCTTGCACTAGCTTGAACGTCGGGTGGGCGACGATCCTCCAAGCTTATGGATCCTCTTCTCTCTCTCTCTCTACTTTCTCTCTCTAGAAGAATTATGATCTTCAAGTTATGATGTGTTGTGTAGAAAAGAGAAGACCATGTAGTGCTTTTATAGGCTACGTAGGGGATCTAAAGGAGGTGGAATATTGGGCTTCCAATATTAATGATTAAATTGAGCCCAAGCCCAAATCTATTAATCTCCCATTAATATTAATTAATTTATTTTCCACTATATAAATTAATTGCACTCCCAATATTAAACCATATTATATCAAATAATATTTCTCCGGTAGTATTATTTATTCCGTGTATTTAAGATTTAAATATCCATGAATAAAATTAATTTATTGCTAATTAATTTTATTCATCTCTTGAATCCGAGACTAGTACCATTCAACCTTAATTATTGTGCGGAACGAATCCACTCATGAGGTTTACACAATAATTCCTTATGAACTCATCTCGGGGATATTATCAACCCTTCCGGGATACACTGTCCGGTCAATCATTCACGGCATGCCATATATAAAATATAGTGACCCAACTTAACCGGTAATTAACCCAATAATTAAATCGGTTAATTCCTTTGGTAAATCAAAGTCACTTATATTGAATATACACACCCGCAACAATATCGGGGATTAAGAATAAAATACACTGAGACTCGAATCGATTATCGCCGGCAATCCTAATCGATGAATCTCAACGATCCGCTCAATACACCAAGTGTACAAGTGTGATAAAATAATTAAGATAAATTATTTTCTCTCTCACACAACGACTATACCGATGGATTGGTTCGGGTCCATCTAGGTCGTGAGCCACTGTTTGATTTAATACGAGTAACCGATAGTATGATCTTCTGTGTGCCCATGCAACACCATACTAACTACAACGTATAAAATCTAGGACTATGATTTGCATATATTTAATTAATAATAATTAAAAGCAAACAATTGTTTATTAATTAAATAGATTAAATGCTATGATCGGGAGTTTTACCGTTACTTAAATCTAGACATTAAGTACACAACTCCAACATATTGCGGGTGTGTATATTTAATATATGTGACTTTGATTTTCCAAAGGAATTAACCGATTTAATTATTGGGTTAATTACCGGTTAAGTTGGGTCACTATATTTTATATATGGCATGCCGTGAATACTTGACGGGAAAGTGTATCCCGGAAGGGTTGATAATATCCCCGAGATGAGTTCATAAGGAATTATTGTGTAAACCTCATGAGTGGATTCGTTCCGCATAATAATTAAGGATGAATGGTACTAGTCTCGGATTCAAGAGATGAATAAATTAATTAGCAATAAATTAATTTTATTCATGGATATTTAAATCTTAAATACACGGAATAAATAATACTACCGGAGAAATATTATTTGATATAATATGATTTAATATTGGGAGTGCAATTAATTTATATAGTGGAAAAGAAATTAATTAATATTAATGGGAGATTAATAGATTTGGGCTTGGGCTCAATTTAATCATTAATATTGGAAGCCCAATATTCCACCTCCTTTAGATCCCCTACGTAGCCTATAAAAGCACTACATGGTCTTCACTTTCTCATAACATAACAATAAGACAAGATTATCATACTTGATATTCTAGAGAGTTGAAGAGGATCCATAAGCTTGGAGGATCGTCGCCCACCCGACGTTCAAGCTAGTGCAAGAAATACGTGGGAAGATCGTAAGGTCATCATCTTGATTTCGTTTCTCCGCACAACGAATCGAAAGGTAAAATCATATACTCCCTTATATGATTTTATGTGAATTGATTGTGATACATACATGAACGCACGATCCGGGAAAACAACGAACTTCGGGGATGGGGATTCGAGATCCCCGGCGAAGGTTCGAAGGACCCTCGGCTGGGAGCCGAGGGGTGGCGGTCGAGCCCTATGGCTTCGACCGCCGGCGCGCATCGAAGGAAAAGTCGCGGCTGGACGCCGCGGCTGGGGCGATCGAACCCTAGTTCGATCGCCGGGGACCGTCGCGGCTTCGCGCCGCGACTGGTGGTTCCCCCTCCTGTCGGTGGTGGCGGTGAGTCGCCGGACTCACCGCCCGGGGCTGCCGGAGCAGCCCCAGCAATCGCACGCGCGATCGCGAGCCCCGGCGGGGGCTCGGCTAGGGTTTAGCCGCGGGTTCATCCCGCGGCGATGCTCTTGTCGTGCCCGGTTCCGTTCGGTGGTTCGCGTGTTTCCGGCTATGGGATTTCGGTCGGGGTTATCGGTTCCGCAATTTTTGATACCCCGGGATATCGATTTCCAGCAAAGCGTTCAAGAGACACGTGAAGGGGATGGGTATCGGATGTATGGTAGAGGGCAACTAGACTTTTTAGTATAAGTGGGAGATTGATGGAGTTATATTCCAAATGTCTAGTTTAGTGACAATATGGAACTCCTTATCTGTGTTTTTCATTATCTATTAATCAAACTGTCGGCATTTTGTCTATCTTGTACTTGAAAGCAATAGTCCTAGATATATACCTTGTAGACAGTATGGCGTGAGGAGACACGCGGAAGATCATACTGTCGGTTACTCGTATATTATCAAACAGAAGCTTACGACTTAGATGGACAGGGACAATCCATCGGTACGTCGTAGTGTGACTGGGTAATAGTTGGTCTTGACTAATATGTTACACATGTACACTTGGTGTATTGAGCAGGACCACGGGAGGGCGTTCGATTTATACTAATCGACGTAATCGAACTAGACCTCAGAGATTACGGATATACGAATTCCTAATCCCTATATAATTATAGGTGCGTGTGTCCAATTCTCGGCTCTTTAATATGCCAATGAGTGAGACTAATTGATTAGTCGAGATACTCGGTAAATTGGGAATCGGAATTGTACACACGGCATGCTATAGATTATAGACATGAAACCGTGTCCCGTTTATCGGGTTGATGACGTCCCCGAGATGAGCTCATAAAGTTTATCATGTAAACCCTGCAGGTGGATTTGTTCCACATGATAATAAGGATGAGTGGTACTAGTCTCGGATAATAAGAAACGAGTTAATTTAATTATTAGTAATTAAATAAATTCGTGGACGTTCGATATCTTAAACACGGGGAAAGTCGTATATGTAATTTCGGCGGAAATATTATTGTTGAAATAATATTAAATTAATTTCGGGAATTCAATTATTATTTTTTAGTGGAGTGAATAATAATTAAAATTGAAATTGATTAATTAAGGAATTGCTTTTACGTATTCCAAGTTAATTAATATTTCAATTTAGCCCTTAATTAATTTAACCTTAGGTCCCTAATGTAACTCTATATAAACCCCCCCCTTGCCCTCTCCTAAAACCTACAGAACGCCGCAACATTTTATTTCAGCAGAAAAGTTTAATTGTTAGCGCAATTAAAAAGTTTTTCTGTTAAAATAAAAAGGGTTAACGCAAATATAATTATTTCTCACATAGAGAATAATCATACGTTGGTTTGAGAAAGGAGAGAGCAGACAAGGACGTACCCAGCGGATCGTTGCCCACACAACGGCTGGAGTCGGGAAGAGTCATACATTAGAAGCTCTAAGGTCTCAACAATCGACCGATAAGGTATGAGATCGAATCTCAATTCCGCAATTTCATTCGATCTAATTATCTCGTTGATCATGCATGAACGTAGATCGGGTTCCGGGGTTGTGGGTTGTATTCCTCGACTACTGGGGGTTCTAGGACCTTCGGATCGGTAGTCGGATGAGGAAAAACGACCCGGAAACGAGCCCGGAACAGCAACGTCGCGTTGCTGTTCGCGGACAAACGGCGACCGCCGTTCCTAAACGGCGACCGCCGTTTTGCTGTTTTTTTGGCAGCCCGCTCGGCTCGCGCGGTTGTCCTTCGGGGCAATGGCTGGGCGTGAATTGGGGCACGGGCTGGGAAAGCGAACGAAGTAGCGACACCGGATGTCGACTGGGATCGTTCGGATGTTCGAGCGATCGAACGAACGCATCCCGGGTAGTCGATTTCCAACAGGTGGTACTTGCTCTATGTGTTATCATCACTTTTTGACTTATGATTTCTTCCAGTTCACCATGCACCGCTATCAAATAGCCTTTGGTGAACTAAGAATCATATCCAAGTCCAGAGGTTATTCCGGAACCCAACCAAAACTTCCGCTGCCTTTGAGGCTGCTATTCGGTTATGATAGAGTCCGAAAAGCATCGTGCTTATCACTCTCTCATCTTTAAGGTTCCATCCCTCTCAAAAGTGAACACATAGCCTGATATCGACTTACACTGGTCCTTCTCTGATTTGAGATCTGAGAATATGTAATCCAAGAAGAATTCGCGTTGCTTCATAAGCCAGTACTTCGAAAGTACTCTTACATCATCCGAATATCTCTTGTTGAGATTACTTTGATATCCTCCCACTACGCTAACTGCATAGTTGATATCAGGTTCTTGTTTTTCAACATTGCATTTAAGCTTTCCACACTCAAGGTGTAGGAAACCGCTTTGTCTTCGCCTATCTCCTTTATGTGTTCAGAACACATCTTTAGATAGATGCATTCTGTGTCTGAAAGGCAATAACCTTTCTCAGAATCATGCATGTTTAAAACAAAACATAATCGCATAAGATGTCTAGGAGAAATACAATGTTCTTATCCTTAGATCGAAAGATCTTAAGAACATGTTCCAACTTCTACTCAATCTTATATCCCGATTTATTTAGACAACCATTATTTGATGTCTGACAATATCTTTACATTGTTTCCAATGACAAAATATCATCTACATAAAATTCCTAGAAATACCACCTTGTTTCCATCACGTTTCTAATACACCTTTCGTCTATGCCTTTTGATTAATCCATCAAATGGACTATCTCATCAATTCGCAAGTTCCACGTTTCATAGCTTTGTATCAATCCATAAATGGATTAACTAAGCTTGTACTCTAAATGATCTTGCTTCTTAACAATATTGCTTATTGCTTTCTAAGAAGGCACATTTAGATTCAGTACTGCCCTTGTGCAGAGCTAGGGATCGATTTCATCTTTACTAGATCCAGAGTTCGAAACTCTTCTAGTCTTATGAAGATTTCCTGTTGTCAAACAACCTCCCACTGCAATGGCATTCCGGTGTATAAACAGTAATAACAGTAGCTGCAGTTAGTGGTGTATTACTACTCGGTTTGGCTGGTTCTCAGTCTTTGTCTTTTTCTCATTCCAAGGTATTACGTTAATTCGGGCTTTGTGGTTCATGTAATAGTCTTCTTCTAAGAACCGGGCGTTAGAGCTATAACGTCCTTCTGGTTCATAGTACTATTGAACACACAATCCTTTTGTTCTTCTAGGATATCTTACAACCACATTTGAATGTGCCGTTGTTCCAAAAAATATCCATAGAACATAGGTAGTTCCGAACAACTTGTCCTTTTACTATTAGAATTCCATTTCGTATTTCCTGACACACCATTTCTACACAAAGTGTATAGTGCAGTCATTTGGGATCCAATCCCATTCTTTGTTTATGCTATGTGTTTACTGTTGGAAATCGATATCCCGGAATTAATAAATTTAAATAAATAAATTATCTAATTAATTCCGACCGAAATCCTTCGAATATCCGGATTGTCTAAATTGCGGAACTGACAACCCAATCGAAACCGTTCGCCAGAAACCACCGCGAACCACCACACGAGCCGGAGCCCGGCCGAACACACATCTGCGGGGAAGTCCCCGCTTGCGTGCCCTAGCCGAGCCCCCGAACGGGGCTCGGGATCGCGCTTCGCGATCGAATGGGGTTACTCACGTAACCCCCCCGGGGCTGCTCGTAGCAGCCCCCGCGGCGAGTCCGGCGACTCGCCGCCACCGCGTCGGAGGGCGGTCCGTCTAGCGGACCGCGATCAGGCCAGCCACGCGGCTGCCCGGCGATCGAGCCCAGCTCGATCGCATGCCCCGACGTCCAGTCGGGGCTCCTCCATGCACGCCCGTAGATCGAGCCCTAGGGCTTCAATCGCCACCCTCGGCGCCCAGCCGAGGGCTTGGTCCGTGCGTGCGCACGATCCCCACGGGGATCCGAACCACCGCGTTCCGGTGGTCTTCGACCACCACCGCCGGTTCATCCTCGTTCCGGGGTTCGTTCGTCCATCGGGTCTTGGTTCATGATATTTTTACGATAATTAAAACGATTAAATCATAAAGAGGGTTTTACGATTTCGTTGTTCGGAAAAACGAAGAACTCAATTTGACGACCTTGAGATCTTCCCACGTATTCCTTGCACTAGCTCGGACGTCGTGTAGGCGACGATCTACCGAACTACATGGATCTCCCTCTCTACTTTCTCTCTCTAGAATTGTGATCTTCAAGTTATGAACTTATGAGAATAGAGAAGACCATGTAGTGCTTTTATAGGCTACGTAGGGGATCTTAAGGAGGTGGAATATTGGGCTTCCAATAATAGTGATTAAATTGAGCCCAAGCCCAAATCTATTAATCCTTACTATTATTAATTAATTCTATTTTCCACTATATAAAATTAATTGCACTCCCAATATTAAACCATATTATATCAAATAATATTTCTCCGGTAGTATTATTTATTCCGTGTATTTAAGATATAAATATCCATGAATAAAATTAATTTATTGCTAATTAATTTATTCATCTCTTATATCCGAGACTAGTACCATTCAACCTTAATTATTATGCGGAACAAATCCACCTGCAGGGTTTACATAATAATTCCTTATGAACTCATCTCGGGGATATTATCAACCCTTACGGGATACACTTTCCCGTCAAGTATTCACGGCATGCCATATATAAAATATAGTGACCCAACTTAACCGGTAATTAACCCAATAATTAAATCGGTTAATTCCTTTGGTAAATCAAAGTCACTTATATTAAATATACACACCCGCAATAGTATCGGGGATTAAGAATAAAATACTCTGAGACTTGAATCAATTATCAAAGGCAACCCTAATTGATAAGTCTCAAGCGATCCGCTCAATACACTAAGTGTACAAGTGTGATAAAATAATCAAGACAGATTATTTTCTCTCTCACACAACGACTACACCGATGGATTAGTCCGTGTCCATCTAGGTCGTGAGCAACTGTTCGATTAAATACGAGTAACCGATAGTATGATCTTCTGTGTGGGCCCGACACACCATACTAACTACAACGTATAGAATCCAGGACTATAATTTGCATATATTTAATTATAAATAATTAAATGCAAATAATTGTTTATTTAATTAAATAGATTAGTGGCAATGGATCGTGAGTTTCCGTTACTTAAATCTAGACATTAAGTACACAACTCCAACAATCTCCCACTTGTACTAAGGTCTAGTCATTTACTCCAAACTCCTGACTCCCATACTCATCACGTGCTTAAGTTGTACTTCCAAGAAGTACCATGTGAATGAGCAATCTAGGTTGCCGCTCTGAAGTTATCTTGGTGACTACAGCGTCGTCTCCCTCGACGATGACTCGTATCAGGTGGTACTTGCTCTATGTGTTATCTTACACTTATGGACTTGTGATTTCTTACCATTTGCCATCGCACCGCTATTCACATAGCCTTTTGGCAAATTATCCCGGAGTTATACCAAAACTTCCGCTGCCTCTGAGGCCGCTATTTGGTTACCCATGGCAGAGTCCGAAAAGCATCGTGCTTATCACTCTTCCATGTTAATTGATCAAATATCAATTTTCGACCTTTGAACTTCTTATTTGAATAAACATGACTCAGCATAAGAATCCACAAGTATAATTGATAAAGAAATCTCTTATTAGTAAAACGAGTTTCATACTACGGTTCGTTGCATCGTGGTGGACTTAGGATTCATCATTTATATATTGCTAGCCAATGTACCAAAATAGATAATATCATTATTTCTTCTTATAACCATTAAATGATTAAAAGAAATAAAATATCCATTTATTAGAAATCCAGAACAAAGTTCTTTCTAATATGAAAGGTACATAAAAGCAATAACTCAAAATGAAATCCTATAAAATGTCCTCCACTGCAACTGCTGCCTCCTCTACAGCATTGCCCATGTAGACTACGATTTCTTCTTTTCCAAGTCGTCGGGTTTCCTGGAACCCTTGCATTTAAAATGAACATACCGTCAGTGGTTCCATATCTACACACCAGGTTCCGGTAGATAATACCACTGACTATGTTTTACGACTAAAGAAAATTTCGTACTTTCTTTGAGAGGATAATCAGACTTCCAGTACCCAGACTGTTTGCATCGAGAACACGCTTTCTCGTCCCATCTCGTGGTCCAAGTAACTTAGGACCACTGGGTTTATTTGCTTGCTTTTCCTTTCCCCCGATTTATGCCTTTAGGTTTGAAACCTTTGGCATTGGCTACAAGAGCTTGCGATTTCCGTCTCAACTCGTCTAAAAGGTCAATCATCTCAAAAACGTGTTTAAGCGTTTCCTCGAAGCGACTGGCCTTTATGAGTATCCTCATCGCTTCTTGTCTAGCCGCCTATGTCAATAGGCTCGGAAGGACAAAGCTCATTGAGTACAACCTTGTACTCATCAACAGTTTGGGTAATGTCTAGATCTCTATTCCAATCATTACATTTAGGGACCAATGAGTATAAAATCCTTACGTAACACAGAAAGTGGGTTCAAAGCCATTTCCTAATCTATGAGCACATATAACAACAAACAATTGATTTAATCTCCGATATTATCTCCCTTAAATAATATCATTAAATCACTAATCGCCTCTAAAATCCCATCAGATATGGCAAGCCACGTGGTGTGGACGTTTACCTTACCCAAATGATTTAGCAATTAGTTTTGCTTCGGTCATACATCACTTATAGCGTAACTTCGTGGGGAAGAATACTATAACGCGTATCTAAGTGTAAACCATTACTCAGTACTAAAGTAAATCGTTTGGAATTGCTACATCACCGCAAGCCACGTGGTGTGGACGTTTACGATGATTTCACAATTCTTCACAATTCCTTATAACTGTCTACATCAATTAATCCAAAATCCGTTAGTATAGCAAGCCACGTGGTGTGGACGTTTACTACGCCAAAAGACTTTTATAATTGACTCCCAATTACTTGATCCATTCGATCTTGTAAATCAAGACGTGGAGAATCATAAGTGAAACTAGAAGTTTCTTACCAGTGATTCACCATGCGAACGACCATATCTCTCATAAAATGAGGGAGCCGAGCAGACAATCGATCCACCTTCAAAAGGATGGTACGAAGGTCTCTAATTTGTGTCCTCGACATGACCAAGTGGCTTTGGCTCCATTCCACTCCTCGGGGTGAGAATGAGTCGACTTGAAATCAGTTTCAGAAAGACAAATTAGGCATTGTTTGATAGACTTAATCAATGTTTCTGGTAAGAGGAATTACAAGAATTCTCCTCCAATGGCTTATCTATATGAACTTCGAAAGTTCATAAAAGTCACCAAGAGAACAGCAATGGAGACCATGGCATTGTTTCCAATCCCTCTCTCACTTAGCTTTTTACAATAAAGGGATACGCTATCTAATGCATAATTAAATACACATAAGCATGCATACATGAAATAAAGCACATAGAATATTATCACATAATCAAAATAATACTAGAATATTATTTTTCCGACTATTATGGCTTTATCGCATCCCCGTATGCGTCTTCTAGTCTTTAGTCTTCGTTCTTGAATGCTCCATGTGACGGGAATATTAATTCCAATATTTAAATCTATTTATTTTTAATAAATCCAAAAGTTACTTAATTCGAAAATTAAGTCAATCGAATAAATCAAAAATAAAATTAAATATTATTAATATTTTTATTTATTTTTATTTTCCTTTCTAATTCCATTAAATCTCTAGAATCCTATCCAAGACTCACTTGGAATATTCTAGAAGATATCCATAATGAAATAAGGAAATAAAATAATTTAGGACTCCTAATCCTTCCAAATTAATTTCTTTCATTTTCTATTAAAAATTCCATAAAGGAATAATTAAATAAGGAAAAATTTATTAAGGACTCTAAAAACTTTCCAAATTAATTATTTTCCTAATCCATTAAAAATTCCATAAAGGAATAATTAAATAGGAAAAATAAATTAATTCTAAATTTATTCTTTTCCTAATCCATGAAAATTCCCATAATAGAAATAATCAATAAGGAAATAAATTTATTCTAAATTTATTCTTTTCCAATTCCATGAGAATTCCCAAAAAATAGGAATACTCAAAATAGGAAAACCGAATAATTTAGGAAAGTAAATCTTGACCGGGAGAAGCACGGGTTGGGGATCCCCGCGCCCCTCCCCATCATCATCGATCACCCCCGGAGGAGCACGCCGCCGCCGCCCAGCCGGACAGCCACCGTCGCCGGCAACCCAAGGCCGAGAAGCCCGCCGGCAGCCCCCTCGGTGGTCGATCGATCCAAGGGATCGGCCATGGGGTTGGCCGATCCGGAGCCCTCCCTCTCTTCGTCTCCTCCGTCACACTTTTCCGACGGTCGTTTCGGAATCGATCCAACGTAAATAATTTTACAAAATTAATTTACAATTATTCGGTATCAATTCTCTACATGAAATTGACCTCACAATTTCCGGAAAAAATTAAAAACAAGCATTCACCACACAAGAACGAATCTCGACATCAACGAGAGTTTAATAATCAAGAGAAATATTATGACATTAATTAACAATAATTAAATCTAGCCATAATAATCGGAAACCCTCAAGGTAGAACAATTTATCGAAAAATACCATGAACTAAAACCAACGCTCTGATACCAATTGTTGGAAATCGATATCCCGAATATCCGGATTGTCTAAATTGCGGAACTGACAACCCAATCGAAACCGTTCGCCGGAAACCACCGCGAACCACCACACGAGCCGGAGCCCGGCCTAACACACATCCGCGGGGAAGCCCCCGCTTGCGTGCCCTAGCCGAGCCCCCGTACGGGGCTCGCGATCGCGCTTCGCGATCGCATGGGGTTACTCACGTAACCACCCCGGGGCTGCTCGTAGCAGCCCCCGCGGCGAGTCCGGCGACTCGCCGCCACCGCGTCGGAGGGCGGTCCGTCCAGCGGACCGCGATCGGGCCAGCCACGCGGCTGCCCGGCGATCGAGCCCAGCTCGATCGCATGCCCCGGCGTCCAGCCGGGGCTCCTCCATGCACGCCCGGCGATCGAGCCCTAGGGCTTCGATCGCCACCCTCGGCGCCCAGCCGAGGGCTTGGTCCGTGCGTGCGCACGATCCCCACGGGGATCCGAACCACCGCGGTCCGGTGGTCTTCGACCACCACCGCCGGTTCATCCTCGTTCCGTGGTTTGTTCGTCCCTAGGATCTTGGTTCATGATATTTTTACGATAATTAAAACGATTAAATCATAAAGAGGGTTTTACGATTTACTTCGTTCTCGTTGTTCGGAAAAACGAAGAACTCAATTTGACGACCTTGAGATCTTCCCACGTATTCCTTGCACTAGCTCGGACGTCGTGTGGGCGACGATCTACCGAACTCCATGGATCTCCCTCTCTACTTTCTCTCTCTAGAATTGTGATCTTCAAGTTATGAACTTATGAGAATAGAGAAGACCATGTAGTGCTTTTATAGGCTACGTAGGGGATCTTAAGGAGGTGGAATATTGAGCTTCCAATAATAGTGATTAAATTGAGCCCAATCCCAAATCTATTAATCCTTACTATTATTAATTAATTCTATTTTCCACTATATAAAATTAATTGCACTCCCAATATTAAACCATATTATATCAAATAATATTTCTCCGGTAGTATTATTTATTCCGTGTATTTAAGATATAAATATCCATGAATAAAATTAATTTATTGCTAATTAATTTATTCATCTCTTATATCCGAGACTAGTACCATTCAACCTTAATTATTATGCGGAACAAATCCACCTGTAGGGTTTACATAATAATTCCTTATGAACTCATCTCGGGGATATTATCAACCCTTACGGGATACACTTTCCCGTCAAGTATTCACGGCATGCCATATATAAAATATAGTGACCCAACTTAACCGGTAATTAACCCAATAATTAAATCGGTTAATTCCTTTGGTAAATCAAAGTCACTTATATTAAATATACACACCCGCAATAGTATCGGGGATTAAGAATAAAATACTCTGAGACTTGAATCAATTATCAAAGGCAATCCTAATTGATAAGTCTCAAGCGATCCGCTCAATACACCAAGTGTACAAGTGTGATAAAATAATCAAGACAGATAATTTCTCTCTCACACAACGACTATACCGATGGATTGGTCCGAGCAACTGTTCGATTAAATACGAGTAACCGATAGTATGATCTTCTGTGTGGGCCCGACAAACCATACTAACTACAACGTATAGAATCCAGGACTATAATTTGCATATATTTAATTATAAATAATTAAATGCAAATAATTGTTTATTTAATTAAATAGATTAGTGGCAATGGATCGTGAGTTTCCGTTACTTAAATCTAGACATTAAGTACACAACTCCAACATTTACTTAGATAGGTGGTAGCCTCCGCGATCAAGTCGCAGGCTTCCTATTGGAAATCGATATCCCGGAGTATCAAAAAAATGCGGAACCGATAACCCCGACCGAAATCCCATCACCGGAAACCGATCACGTGCACCACAATATCCGGAGCCCGACCGGAGCATCGCCGCGGGATGAACCCGCGGCCGAAACCCTAGCCGAGCCCCACCGTGGGGCTCGTGATCGAGATCGATCGCGTGGGGCTGACTAGCAGCCACCGGCGGTGAGTCCGGCGACTCACCGCCACCACCGACCGGGGAGGGGGCGCCCAGCCGCGGCGTAAGCCCGCGGCAGCCCCCAGCGATCGACCCTAGGTCGATCGCTCGCCCCGGCGTCCAGCCGGGGCTCCCCTCGTGTGACCGCTGCCGGCGGTCGAAGCCCTAGGGCTCGACCGCAACGCCCTCGGCTCCCAGCCGAGGGTTCGTTCGATACTTCACCGGGGATCTCGAATCCCCGTCCCCGAATTTCGTCGTTTTCCCGGATCGTGCGTTCATGTATATGTCACAATTAATTCACATAAAATCACACAAGGGAGTTTATTATTTTACCTTTGATTCGTTGTGCGGAGAAACGAAATCAATTGAAGACCTTTGAATCTTCCTACGTATTCCTTGCACCTCGCTCGAACGTCGTGTGGGCGACGATCCTCCGAACTCTATGGATCTACTTCACGAACTCTCTAGAATATCAAGTATGATAATCTTGTGGTGTATTAAATTGTGAAGACCATGTAGTGCTTTTATAGGCTACGTAGGGGATCTAAAGGAGGTGGAATATTGGGCTTCCAATATTGATGATTAAATTGAGCCCAAGCCCAAATCTATTAATCCCATCAATATTAATTAATTTATTTTCCACTATATAAATTAATTGCACTCCCAATATAAAACCATATTATATCAAATAATATTTCTGCGGTAGTATTATTTATTCCGTGTATTTAAGATTTAAATATCCATGAATAAAATTAATATATTGCTAATCAATTTATTCATCTCTTATATCCGAGACTAGTACCATTCAACCTTAATTATTATGCGGAACAAATCCACTCATGAGGTTTACATAATAATTCCTTATGAATTCATCTCGGGGATATTATCAACCCTTCCGGGATACACTTTCCCGTCAAGTATTCACGGCATGTCGTATATAAAATATAGTGACCCAACTTAGCCGGTAATTAACCCAATAATTAAATCGGTTAATTCCTTTGGAAAATCAAAGTCACTTATATTAAATATACACACCCGCAATAGTATCGGGGATTGAGAATAAAATACTCTGAGACTTGAATCAATTATCAAGGGCAATCCTAATTGATAAGTCTCAAGCGATCCGCCCAATACACCAAGTGTACAAGTGTGATAAAATAATTAAGACAAATTATTTTCTCTCTCACACAACGACTATACCGATGGATTGGTCTGTGTCCATCTAGGTCGTGAGCAACTGTTCGATTAAATACGAGTAACCGATAGTATGATCTTCTGTGTGGGCCCGACACACCATACTAACTACAACGTATAGAATCCAGGACTATAATTTGCATATATTTAATTATAAATAATTAAATGCAAATAATTGTTTATTTAATTAAATAGATTAGTGGCAATGGATCGTGAGTTTCCGTTACTTAAATCTAGACATTAAGTACACAACTCCAACAATCTCCCACTTGTACTAAGGTATATTCATTTCCTCCAAACTCCCGACTCCCATACTCATCACGTGCTTAAGTTGTACTTCCACGAAGTACCATGTGAATGAGCAATCTAGGTTGCCGCTCTGAAGTTATCTTGGTGACTACATCGTCGTCTCCCTTGACGATGATTCGTATCAGGTGGTACTTGCTCTATGTGTTATCATCACCTTTTGACTTATGACTTCTTCCAGTTTACCATGCACCGCTATGCAATAGCCTTTGGTAAACTAAGAGTCATATCCAAGTCCAGAGGTTATCCCGGAACCTAACCAAAACTTCCGCTGCCTCTGAGGCTGCTATTCGGTTATGAGAGAGTCCGAGAAGCATCCTGCTTATCACTCTTTCAAGTACCTTCACAGCATTCGAATACCTCTTGTCCAGATTACTTTGATATCCTCCCACTACGCAAACCGCATAGTTGATATCAGGTTCTCGTTTTTCAACATTGCATTTATCAAGCTTTCCGCACTCGAAGTGTAGGAAACTGCTTTGTCTGTATCTATCTCCTTCATGTGTTCGAAACACATACCCTTAGATAGATGTATATTCTGTATCTGAAAGGCAATAACCTTTCTCAGAGTTATGCATGTTTAAAACAAACCATAATTGTATAAGATATCTAGGAGAAGTACAATGTTCTTATCCTTAGATCGAAAGATCTCAAGAACATGTCCCAACTTCTACTCAATCTTATATCCCGATTCATTTAGACAACCATCATTTATATCTGACGACATCTTTACATTGTTGCCAATGATAAAATGTCATCTACATAAAATTCAGAGAAACACCACCTTGTTTCCATTACGTCTCCAATACACCTTTCGTCTATGCCTTTTGATGAATCCATCAGATAGACTATCTCATCAATTCGCAAGTTCCACGATTTATAGCATTGTTTAAATCCATAAATGGATTGATTTGTACTCTAAATGATCTTGCCTCTTAACAATAAACCTTTATTGCTTTCTAAGTAGGCACATTTAGATCTAGTACTTTCCTTGTGCAGAGCTAGGGATCGATTTCATCTTTACTAGATCCAGAGTTTGAAACTCTTCTAGTCTTATGAACATCTCTGGTCGTCAAACAACCTCCCACTGCAATGGCATTCCGGTGTATAAACAGTAATAACAGTAGGTGCAGGTAGTGGTGTACTTCTACTCGGTTTGGCTGGTTCTAAGTCTTTGTCCTTTTCTCATTCCAAGGTATTACGTCAGTTAGGGCTTTGTAGTTCATCTAATAGTCTTCCTATAAGAACCGGGCGTTACAGCTTATAACGTCCTTCTGGTTCATAGTACTATAGAACACAATATTTTGTTCATCTAGGATATCCTACAACCACATTGAATGTGCCGTTGTTTCCAGAAATATCCATAGAACATAGGTAGTTCCGAACAACTTGTTATTTTACTATTTAGAATCCTATTTCTTATTTTCGACACACCATTTCTACACGTGAGTGTATGGTGTAGTCACTTGGGATTCAATCCCATTCTTTGATTATGCTATGTGTTATTTAGATAGGTGGTAGCCTCCGCTATCAAGTCGCAGGCTTCTAACGGATATACTTTGAAGGTTCCCCATAATTGCTTTGTGACTAAAACACTTTGCTTTTATGGCACATCAATTATTCTAATCCATCTTCGAGTATTCTTAAAAGAATCACTCGCACCTTTCTAATTACACATATGTCTGCATACATCAGTAACAATCAATTTCAATACTTGTCCGAATTCTATCCTTTACCGAAAGGTATGCTCAGTTGTATTATCTTCCAAATTCAATTCTTAGGTCGGAAGGTCCATTCCTTCAACTATAACTGATCAAATCAATTTCGACCTTTTGAATCTCATTTGAATAAATACTACCAAGTTTAAGAATTCACAAGTACAATAATTTAACAAGAAATATATCTAATATGTAAAACAAGTTATAGAACGGTTTGTTGCATCATGGTAGACTAAGGATTCATATTATTGCTATCTAATGTACCAGAATAGATACTACCATTATTTCTTATCAAAATCATCAAATGATTAAAGAAATAAAATATCCATTCATAAATAATAGAAATCCAGAACAGAAGTTCTTTCTAAAATTAAAGGGGTACATAAAGCAATAAACTTGAAAATGAAATCCTATAACTACTTAAAAGCAGATAAAATGTCTTCCACTGCAACATCTGCCTCCTCCACAGCTTTGCCCATGTAGACTCGAACTCTTCTTCTCTAAGTCGCCGGGTTTTCTGGAACCCCTGCACTTAAAATGCACAAACCGTAAGTGGTTCCATATCTACACACCAGAATTCTGGTAGATAATACCGCTGACTATGTTTTTACGACTAAAGAAAAATTCGTACCTTTGAGAGGACATTCAGACTTCCAGTGTCCAGACTTATTGCATCGGAAGCACTTGCCTCTTGGCTTGGCAGCCCCCACTCGTGGTCCATTCCTCTTGGCACCACTGGGTTGTTGGAGTTGTGTACTTAATGTCTAGATTTAAGTAACGGTAAACTCCCGGTCATAGCATTTAATCAATTAAATTAATAAACAATTGTTTGCTTTTAATTATTATTAATTAAATATATGCAAATCATAGTCCTAGATTTTATACGTTGTAGTTAGTATGGTGTGTCGGGCCCACACAGAAGATCATACTATCGGTTACTCGTATTTAATCAAACAGTGGCTCACGACCTAGATGGACCCGGACCAATCCATCGGTATAGTCGTTGTGTGAGAGAGAAAATAATTTGTCTTAATTATTTTATCACACTTGAACACTTGGTGTATTGAGCGGATCGTTGAGATTCATCGATTAGGATTGCCGGCGATAATCGATTCGAGTCTCAGTGTATTTTATTCTTAATCCCCGATATTATTGCGGGTGTGTATATTTAATATAAGTGACTTTGATTTACCAAAGGAATTAACCGATTTAATTATTGGGTTAATTACCGGTTAAGTTGGGTCACTATATTTCATATATGGCATGCCGTGAATGATTGACCGGACAGTGTATCCCGGAAGGGTTGATAATATCCCCGAGATGAGTTCATAAGGAAATATTGTGTAAACCTCATGAGTGGATTCGTTCCGCACAATAATTAAGGTTGAATGGTACTAGTCTCGGATTAAAGAGATGAATAAATTAATTAGCAATAAATTAATTTTATTCATGGATATTTAAGTCTTAAATACACGGAATAAATAATACTACCGGAGAAATATTATTTGATATAATATGGTTTAATATTGGGAGTGCAATTAATTTATATAGTGGAAAATAAATTAATTAATATTGATAAGGATTAATGGACTTGAGCAGTGAGCTCAATTTAATCTTCAATATTGGAAGCCCAATATTCCACCTCCTTTAGATCTCCTACGTAGCCTATAAAAGCACTACATGGCCTTCATAAATAATAAGACAAGATTATCATACTTGATATTCTAGAGAGTTGAAGGAGATCCATAGGAGTTCGATAGATCGTCGCCCACCCGACGTTCGAACGGAGTGCAAGGAATACGTGGGAAGATTCAAAGGTCTTCAATTGATTTCGTTTCTCCGCACAACGAATCAAAGGTATGATCATAAAACTCCTTGTGTGAATTTATGTTCAATTAAATTGTGATACATGCATGAACACACGATCCGGAAAAACAACGAAACCGGGGACGGGGATAGACCGAGCGGTGGTGGTCGAAGACCACCGGACCGCCGGCGGTCTAAGGAACCCCGCCGGGATCGAGAGCAACCCTCGGCTGGGAGCCGAGGGGGTGGCGGTCGATCCTAGGGCTTCGACCGCCGGCAGCGACCACGCGAGGGGAGCCCCGGCTGGACGCCGGGGCGAGCGATCGACCCTAGGTCGATCGCTGGGGGCTGCCGCGGCTTCGCGCCGCGGCTGGGCGCTCCCTCCCCGGTCGGTGGTGGCGGTGAGTCGCCGGACTCACCGTCGGGGGCTGCTAGGCAGCCCCACGCGATCATCATCGATCGCGAACCCCGCGATGGGGTTCGGCTAGGGTTTAGCCGTGGGTTCATCCCGCGGCGATACTCTTGTCGAGCCCGGTTCTTCGTGTCGTTCGTGATCGGTTTCCGGCGATGGGATTTCGGTCGTGGTTATCGGTTCCGCAATTTTTGATACCCCGGGATATCGATTTCCAGCAATTGGTATCAAAGCGTTTGGTTTCGTGTTCATGTATGTGTTCAATTGTGTTCTACCTTGCAGGGATTCCGACTATCATGGTTTAAATTAATTGTTAATTATTCGTTTAATTAATTGCTATTTAATTTTGCCATGATTATTCGTTATTAAACTCTCGGACATGTCGAGATTCGTTTTGTGTGGATGAATGCTTGTAATAGTAAAAATTCGGGGGTTGACCGAATTTAGATTTATTATTATTGTTCTATGTTTTCCGGAAAGTGTATAGGGTCGATTTCATGTATAGAATCGATACCGGAATTGTAAATTTATTTCCTGTAATTTATTTACGTTGGATCGATGCCGAGACGACCGCCGGAGAACTCGTGTGACGAAGAAGACGGAGAGGACGAAAACCGGGGGGTCGATCAACCCCATGATCGACCCCATGACCGAAGCCATGGGGAGGGGTCGATCGCCCCTCGGCTGGGGCTGCCGCCGGCGGTGGTGGTGGCCGGCCGGCTGGGGAGGCGGCGGCGGTGCCCTCCCGGTGATGGTGGTCGGCGGTGGGGGTGGTGTGGGGATCCTCAACCCATGCTACTCCTACCAAAGATTCACTTTCCTAATTGATTCGGTTTTCCTAATTGAGTTTTCCTATTTTTGGGAATTCTCATGGATTAGGAAAAGAATTAATTGGAATTAATTTTATTTCCTTATTCTATTATGGAAGTCTTCTAGAGTATTCCAAGTTCTACTTGGAATAGGATTCTAGAGATTTAATAGAATTGGAAAGGAATAAAAGTTAATTTAGGATTGATTTATTTCCTAATTGATTATTCCAATTTTATGGGAATTTTCATAGTAATGGAAATTAATTAATCTTGGAAAGTAGAAGAGTCCTAATTTATTTTATTTCCTTATTCTATTATAGAAGTCTTCTAGAATATTCCAAGTTGGACTTGGATAGATTATTCTAGAGATTTAATAGAATTAGATAGGAAAATAAATAAATAAAAATATTAATAATATTTAATTTTATTTTTGATTTATTCGATTGACTTAATTTTCGAATTGAGTATCTTTTTGATCTATTAAAAATAAATAGATTTAAATATTGGAATTAATATTCTCGTCACATGGAGCATTCAAGAACGAAGACTGAAGACTAGAAGACGCATACGGAGATGGAATAAAGCCATGATAGTCGGAAAAATAATTTTTCTAGCATTATTTTGACTATGTGCTATGTGCTTTATTGCTTGTATGCATGCTTATGTGTTTAATTATGCATTAGATAGCGTATCCCTTTGTTATAAAAAGCTAAGTGGGAGCGGGGATGGAAACATTCCCATGGTCTCCATTACTGTTCTCTTGGTGACATTTATGAACTTTCGAAGTTCATATAGATATGTCATTGGAGGAGAATTCTTGTAATTCCTTTTACAAGAAACATTGATTAAGTTTATCAAACAATGCCTAATTTGTCTTTCTGAAACTGACTTCAAGTCGACTCATTCTCACCCCGGGGAGTGGAATGGAGCCAAAGCCACTTGGTCATGTGGATGACACAAATTAGAGACATTCGTACCATTCTTTTGAAGATGGATCGTTTGTCTACTCGGCTCCCTCATCTAATGAGAGATAGGGTTGTTCGCATGGTGAATCACTGGTTAGAAACTTCGAGTTTCACTTATGATTCTCCGCGTCTTGATTTACAAAAGCGAATGCTTCAAGTAACTGGATGTCAATTGTAAAAGTCTTTTGGTGTAGTAAACGTCCACACTATCGTGGCTTGCTGCATTGAATGGGATTTTGGAACGATTGATGTAGACAGTTATAGAAGGGAGTGAAGGAAACGTACGTTAACGTAAACGTCCACACTATCGTGGCTTGCGGTGATATACGAGTCCCAAACAATCTTCTTAGATACTGAGTAATGGTTTACACTTAGGTACGCTCTATAGTATTCTTCCCATCGAAGTAACGCTATAGTGATGTACGACCGAAGCAAATCTAATTGCTAAATCATTTGGATGGGTAAACGTCCACACTATCGTGGCTTACCTTATCTGATAGGATTTTAGATGTGATTAGTGATTTAATGATATTATTTGAGGGAGATAATATCGGATATTAAATTGATTGTTTGTTTAAATGTGCTTATAGGTTTAGAGAATAGCTATGAACCCACTTTCTATGATACTCAAGGAGCATAAGCTCACTGACCCCAACTATATTGATTGGAAGAGAAATTTAGACATTGTCCTGACTTCGGAGGAGTACAAGTTTGTACTCCATGAAGTGTGCCCTGCTGAGCCCACGGCTGCCTCAACTGATGAGGAAAAAATGGCATATCGGAAGTGGAAAAAGGCTGATGAAATGGCTAGGTGTTATATTTTGGCTTCCATGTCAAATGTACTCCAAACCCAACATGAGTCGATGGACACTGCCTATGATATGATGTTTAACCTCAAGGAGATGTTTGGGGAGCAAGATCATGCGGCAAGGGAAGAAGCCATGAGAGTCCTCATGACAACTACTCAGTCTGAAGGAACGCCCGTAGGGGAGCACGTTCTTAAGATGATGGGTCTGTTGAATGAGCTTGAGATCCTAGGAGCTCAAATTGATGCTGAGACGCAAGTCGACATCATACTCCAGTCTCTGACCCCTAGTTTTGAGTAGTTTCGCATGAGCTATAATATGGGTAAACTATCTTATTCTCTTGCACAACTCCTGACTGAACTAAAGGCGGCAGAGGGGATCTACAAGAAGGGCAAGTCTCAAGCGCTTGTAGCTACCAAGTCCAAAGGCTTGAAGCCTGTCGGAGGTAGGGGCAAGAGGAGGAAGCAAGCCTGGAAACCCAGTGGTGTCAAGAAGACTGTACCACGAGTGGGGGCTGCAAAGCCAAGGGGCAAGTGCTTCCGATGCAACAAGTCTGGACACTGGAAGTCTGAATGTCCTCTCAGAGGTACGAATTTTTCTTTAGTTGTAAAAACATAGTCAGCGGTATTATCTACCGAAATTCTGTTGTGTGTAGATATGGAACCACTGACGGTATGTGCATTTTTGAATGCAGGGGGTTCCAGAAAACCCGGCGACTTAGATAAGGAGAGTTCGAGTCTACACGGGCAAAAGCTGTGGAGGAAGCAGCTGTTGCGGTGGAAGACATTTATCTGCTTTAGTAGTTAAATAGGATTTCATTTCAAGATTATTGCGTTATGTACCCTTTTAGAAAGAACGTTTAGTTCTGGATTTCTATTAATGGATATTTTATTTCTTTAATCATTTGATGATTTTGATAAGAAATAATGGCATTATCTATTATGGTACATTAGATAGCAATATATGAATGATAGATCCTAAGTCTGCCACGATGCAACAAACCGTTCTATAACTTGTTTTACTTGATTAGATATTTCTTCATTAAATCATTATACTTGTGAATTCTTATACTTAGTAGTATTTTCAAATAAGATTCAAATGGTCGAAATTGATTTGATCAATTATAGTTGAAGGAATGGACCTTCCGACCTAAGGATTGAATTTGAAGGATAATACATCTAAACAAACCTTTTGGTAAAGGATAGAATTCGGACAAGTATTAAGAATGATCAATGATATGTGTAAGGTGCGAGTAGTTTTTTTAAGAATGCTCGAAGATGGATTAGAATGCTTGATGTGCCATAAAAGCGAAGTGTTTTAGTCACAAAGCAATTACGGGGAACCTTCAAAGTATATCCATTGGAAGCCTGCGACTTAGTCGCGGAGGCTACCACGTAACACAATCAAAGATTGAGATTAAGTCTCAAATGACTACACCATACACTTACGTGTAGAGATGGTGAGTCAATAAGAAATAGAATTCTAATAGTAAAAGGACAAGTTGTTCGGAACTATCTATGTTCTATGGATATTCCTAGAGACAACGGCATATTCAATATGGTTGTAGGATATCCTAGATGAACAAAGTGATGTGTGTTCTATAGTACTATGAACCAGAAGGACGTGTAACGCCCGATTCTTAGAGAAAGACTATTAGAAGAACCACAAAGCCCGAACTGACGCAGTACCTTGGAATGAGAAAAAGGACAAAGACTAGGAACCAGCCAAACCGAGTAGAGGTACACCACGTACTGCACCTACTGTTATTACTATTATACACCGAGACGCCATTGCAGTGGGAGGTTGTTCATAAGACTAGAAGAGTTTTAACTCTGGATCTGGTAATGATGAAATCGATCCCTAGCTCTGCACAAAGGCAGTACTAGATCTAAATGTGCCTGCTTAGGAAACAATAAAGATTATTGTTAAGAGGCAAGATCATTTAGAATACAAGCTTAGTAAATCCATTATGGATTGAAACAAAGCTATGAGTCGTGGAACTTGCGAATTGATGGGATAATCCATTGATGGATTCATCAAAAGGCATAGACGAAAGGTGTATTGAAGACGTAATGGAAACAAGGTGGTGTTTCTCGGAGATTTTATGTAGATAACATTTTATCATTGGCAACAATGTAAAAAATATTGTCAGACATAAAATAATGGTTGTCTAAATAAATCGAGATATAAGATTGAGTAGAAGTTAGAGCATGTTCTTAAGATCGTTCGTTCTAACGATAAGAACATTGTACTTCTCCTAGATACCTTATACGATTATGGTTTGTTTTAAACATGCATACTTCTGAGAAAGGTTATTGCCTTTCAGAGACAGAATATACATCTATCTAAAGGATATGTGTTTCGAACACATGAAGGAGATAGATGAAGACAAAGCAGTTTCCTACACTTTATGTGTGGAAATCCTTATAGATGCAGTGTTGTAAAAAGACAACCTGATATCAACTATGCCGTTTGCGTAGTGGGAGGATATCAAAGTAATCTGGATAAGGGATGTTCGAATGCTGTAAGAGTACTTTCATAGTACTGGCTTACGGAGCAAGACGAAATCTTCTTAGATTACAGTTTCTCAGATCCAAAAATCAAAGAAGGACCAGTGTAAGTCGATATCAGGCTATGTGTTCACTTTTAGAAAGAGGTGGAACCATGACATTATTTAATCAAACAGTGGCTCACGACCTAGATGGACCCGGACCAATCCATCGGTATAGTCGTTGTGTGAGAGAGAAAATAATTTGTCTTAATTATTTTATCACACTTGAACACTTGGTGTATTGAGCGGATCGTTGAGATTCATCGATTAGGATTGCCGGCGATAATCGATTCGAGTCTCAGTGTATTTTATTCTTAATCCCCGATATTATTGCGGGTGTGTATATTTAATATAAGTGACTTTGATTTACCAAAGGAATTAACCGATTTAATTATTTGGTTAATTACCGGTTAAGTTGGGTCACTATATTTCATATATGGCATGCCGTGAATGATTGACCGGACAGTGTATCTGTTGGAAATCGATATCCCAGAATTAATAAATTTAAATAAATAAATTATCTAATTAATTCCGACCAAAATCCTTCGGAGATCGAATATCCGGAGTTGTCATAGTGCGGAACGACAACTCCAATCGACTCCCGGATGCCGGAACAACCCGCCACGAACCACCACGCGAAGCCGGACTCAACCAAACCCTAACCACGGGGATAGCCCGGGCTGTTCGGTCGAGCCCTCGTGTGGGGTGCTGGAAATCGATATCCCGGGTTATCTAAATTTGCGGAAACCGACAACCCGACCGAAATCCCGTCGCCGGAGATCCGACCGCGAACCACCGTACGAGCCGGAGCTCAACCGAGCACCGCACGGGCGAACCCGCGCGCCCAGCCGAGCCCCCGCACGGGGCTCGCTATCGCTAGCCCTAGCGATCGCCGGGGATGCACGCGCATCCCCGTGGGGCTGTTCCGAACAGCCCCTGGCGGTGAGTCCGGCGACTCACCGCCACCGCCGAGGAGGGCGGTGCGCCCAGCGCACCCGCCGCAGCCCAGCCGCGGCTGCCCCCGCGATCGACCGTGAGGTCGATCGCATGCCCCGGCGTCCAGCCGGGGCGTCCTCGTGTGAGCCCCGCGATCGATGCCCTAGGGCTCGATCGCACCCCTCGGCTCCCAGCCGAGGGTCCTTCGAACCTTCGCCGGGGATCTCGAATCCCCGTCCCCGAAGTTCGTCGTTTTCCCGGATCGTGCGTTCATGTATGTATCACAATTTAATTGAACATAAAATCACACGAAGGAGTTTATGATCATACCTTTGATTCGTTGTGCGGAGAAACGAAATCATGTTGAAGACCTTTTGGATCTTCCCACGTATTCCTTGCACTGCGTTCGAACGTCGGGTGGGCGACGATCTATCGAACTCCTATGGATCTCCTTCAACTCTCTAGAATATCAAGTATGATAATCTTGTCTTATGATTTATGAAGGTCATGTAGTGCTTTTATAGGCTACGTAGGGGATCTAAAGGAGGTGGAATATTGGGCTTCCAATATTGAAGATTAAATTGAGCCCACTGCCCAAGTCCATTAATCCTTATCAATATTAATTAATTTATTTTCCACTATATAAATTAATTTCACTCCCAATATTAAACCATATTATATCAAATAATATTTCTCCGGTAGTATTATTTATTCCGTGTATTTAAGATTTAAATATCCATGAATAAAATTAATTTATTGCTAATTAATTTATTCATCTCTTTAATCCGAGACTAGTACCATTCAACCTTAATTATTGTGCGGAACGAATCCACTCATGAGGTTTACACAATAATTCCTTATGAACTCATCTCGGGGATATTATCAACCCTTCCGGGATACACTGTCCGGTCAATCATTCACGGCATGCCATATATGAAATATAGTGACCCAACTTAACCGGTAATTAACCCAATAATTAAATCGGTTAATTCCTTTGGTAAATCAAAGTCACTTATATTAAATATACACACCCGCAATAATAACGGGGATTAAGAATAAAATACACTGAGACTCGAATCGATTATCGCCGGCAATCCTAATCGATGAATCTCAACGATCCGCTCAATACACCAAGTGTACAAGTGTGATAAAATAATTAAGACAAATTATTTTCTCTCTCACACAACGACTATACCGATGGATTGGTCCGGGTCCATCTAGGTCGTGAGCCACTGTTTGATTAAATACGAGTAACCGATAGTATGATCTTCTGTGTTCCCATGCAACACCATACTAACTACAACGTATAAAATCCAGGACTATGATTTGCATATATTTAATTAATAATAATTAAAAGCAAACAATTGTTTATTAATTTAATAGATTAAATGCTATGACCGGGAGTTTACCGTTACTTAAATCTAGACATTAAGTACACAACTCCAACATGGGGCTCGCGGCTGTCCTTGGCAGCCGCCTAGGGCTGCCCTTGGCAGCCCCCTATGCACGCCCAGCCGCCCCCGGTGATCGCACGACCAGCCACGGCGAACCGTGGCTTGCGATCACCACCAGCCACCGCCGCTCGAGCGGCGGTCCAGCCGCGTGAGCGGGGCTGCTCCAGCATGATGGAGTTATATTCTAAATGTCTAGTTTAGTGACAATATGGAACTCCTTATCTGTGTTTTACATTATCTATTAATCAAACTGTCGGCATTTTGTCTATCTTACACTTGAATGCAATAGTCCTAGATATATACGTTGTAGACAGTATGGCGTGAGGAGACACGCGGAAGATCATACTGTCGGTTACTCGTATACTATCGAACAGAAGCTCACGACTTAGATGGACAGGGACAATCTATCGGTACGTCGTAGTGTGACTGGGTAATAGTTGGTCTTGACTATTATTTTACACTTGTACACTTGGTGTATTGAGCAGGACCACGGGAGGGCGTTCGATTTATACTAATCGACGTAATCGAACTAGACCTCAGAATTACGGATATACGAATTCTTAATCCCTATATAATTATAGGTGCGTGTGTCCAATTCTCGGTTCTTTAACTTGCCAATGAGTGAGACTAATTGATTAGTCGAGATACTCGGTAAATTGGGAATCGTAATTGTACTCACGGCATGCTATAGATTATAGACAGGAAACCGTGTCCCGTTTATCGGGTTGATAACGTCCCCGAGATGAGCTCATAAAGTTTATCATGTAAACCCTGCAGGTGGATTTGTTCCACATGATAATAAGGATGAGTGGTACTAGTCTCGGATAATAAGAAACGAATTAATTTAATTATTAGTAATTAAATAAATTCGTGGACGTTCGATATCTTAAACACGGGGAAGGTCGTATATGTAATTTCGGCGGATTTATTATTGTTGAAATAATATTAAAATTAATTTCGGGAATTCAATTATTATTTTATAGTGGAGTTAATAATAATTAAAATTGAAATCGATTAATTAAGGAATTGCGTTTACGTATTCCAAGTTAATTAATATTTCAATTTAGCCCTTAATTAATTTCCCTTAGGTCCCTAACGTAGCTCTATTTAAACCCCCCCCTTGCCCTCTCCTAAAACCTACAGAACGCCGCAACTATTATTTTTCTGAGAAAAATTATTTGCTTAGCGCAAATAAAAGTTTTTCTCTGTTAAAATAAAAAGTTAACGCAATTAAATTATTTTCTCACCAGAGAATAATTCATACGGTGGTTTAAGAAAGGAGAGGAGCAGAAAAGGACGAACCCAGTAGATCGTTGCCCACACAACGTCTGGAGTCGGGAAGAGAATACGTTAGAAGCTCTAAGGTCTCAACAATCGACCGATAAGGTATGAGATCGGATCTCTATTTTCCGCATTTATTCGATCTCGATTTTCTCGTTGATCATACATGAACAAGGATCGGGTCCCGTGGCTTGGATGTGATATTTTCGGACTGCTGGGAGGTTTCTGACCTCCGGCGTGGCAGTCGGATCGAGAAAATCGCGTCGGAACAGCCGGAACGGGCGAACGGGGTCGCTGTTCGCAGCAGGCAGGCGCCCGCCTGAGGGGCAAGCGCCCGCTCGCGACAGGTCGCGGGCGCTCGCCTGGGCAGCAAGCGCTCGCTTGCCTTGCTGCGCGAGCGCTCGCCTGGTGACCAAGCGGTCGCTTGCTCCGGGCAGATCGCGAGCCGCGGCTTCGGCTGCGGCGGACGCGCGATCTCTTGGGCGGGCAGCCATGGCTGTCTGAGGGTGACCTCCAGAAGTCGATTGGGGACGTCCGGATGTTCGAGGGTTCGAACGGACGTATCCCGGGTAGTCGATTTCCAACAATTGGTATCAGAGCCGGTTATGCGTTCTTGTATTGTTTGCGAGTTTGTTTTGCAGGTAACCCGATTATTATGGTCATATGTTTATGTACTGTATGTTGTGGTTTGTTAAACTCTCGGGGTTGTCGAGATCTTTGTGTTTTTGAATCGTTGCTTGCTTGTAATAGTTAAAACGACGGGTTGAGTCGTTTAGGTTTTATTTTCGTTTTTTTGGTTTATCCGGGTGTATAGGATCGATCATTCCTGTATAGGATCGATGCCGGAAGTAGTTAGCTTTATTATGTAATGTTGCTGCTGCTTGGTGGATCGAGACGAGATCGAGGGCCGGACGAACGAGGGTCGAGAAGTCGAACCCGCGGCTGCTGAAGGGCAAACGGCGGTCGCCGTTTCTCAAACGGCGGTCGCCGTTTCGGTGTTTTCTTGGCAGCAGCTTGCGGGGGTTCGACGGACATCACGGATCGCTTGTCGAGGGCCCGGGATGATACTCCAGTGGGAGGGGTTCGTCTCTTGGTCCTTAGACGAGTCGTTGATGGACCGAGACCGAGGCGAGCAACGAGACGAAGATCCGAGAAGACGTGCATCGAAGATTTGAAGGCCATAATAATCGGGCCACGTTAAATGCTTTTTGTGTGTTTACGTGCGTTTTTATTGTGCTTTAAATTCATATGCATGCTCGTTAATCCCTTTCGTAAAATACTAAGTGGGAGAGGGATTGGAAACAATCCCGCGGTCTCCATTCTCTGTTTCGAGAGTGATGTGTATTGACTTACGAGTTGGATTTAGTGTCATCCTCCCTATCGGATAAAGTCGATACACGGAAATCACTTTGATCGAAATTCGAATGAAATTCCAATTTTAAAATTGAACACTTAAGTTTTTCAAAGCAATGCCTAATCTGTCTTTCAAAGACTAATTTCAACTCGACTCATTCTCACCCCGGGGAGTGGAATGGAGCCAAAGCGCTTGGTTATGTCGATGACACAGATTAGAGACATTCGAGTCATTTGATGACTAGATCGATTGTCTGGTTGGCTCCCTCACTTTGTGAGAGATAGGGCTCAATTGCATGATTGATCGCTGGTTAGAAACTTCGAGTTTCACTTACGAGATATCAAGCTTTGATTAACGAAATTGTGAAATTTATTAAATGGAATTCAATTAACAAAGTTGTTTGTTTAGTAAACGTCCACACTATCGTGGCTTACTAGACGGAAACGGAACTTTGGGTTAATTGAGGCTCGACAGTTATAGGAAATCGTAAAGGGACCGCATGTCAACGTAAACGTCCACACTAACGTGGCTTGCGGTGGGCGTGTAGTTTCCGAGCGGTTAACTTAGTACTGAGAAATGGTATACACTTAGGTACGCTTTACAGTATCCTCCCCATCGGAGTCACTGCTGTAATGATGTACGAACAAAGTAAAAGTCCAGTTATAAAATCGTTTGGACTAGTATACGTCCACATGAACGTGGCATGCTAGTCTGATGGGATTTTAGGATTAATTGGTAAATTTAATGATATTAATTAAGGGAGTTAATTTCGAATTAAATTTGACAGTTTGATTTGTCTCTTTTATAGATATGGCACTCAACCCGCTGTCCATTATACTAAAAGAAAACAAACTCACTGGTCTGAACTATGTTGATTGGAAACGAAACTTGGACATTGTCCTAACTGCTGAGGAGTACAAATATGTACTCCATGAGGTTTGTCCTGATGAACCTATTGACACCTCCACTCCTGAGGAAAAGGAAGCTCATCGGAAGTGGGTCAAGGCTGATCAGATGGCGCGGTGCTACATTTTGGCTTCTATGTCAAATGTGCTGCAACATCAGCATGAGGCCATGACCACTGCCTATGATATGATGCTTAACCTCAAGGAGATGTTTGGTAGTCAGGATAGGGCAGCCAGGCAAGATGCCATGAGAAAACTCATGACGGCCACTATGTCCGAAGGAACGCCCGTGAGGGATCACGTTCTTAGGATAATAGGCTATCTGAATGAGATAGAGATTATGGGAGGAGCTATCGATGGGGAAACCTAGATCGATATAGTGCTCCAGTCTCTGCCTAGGAGTTTTGAGCAGTTCCGCCTGAACTATAACATGAACAAGAGGTTATATTCGTTGGCGGAGCTCCTGACTGAACTCCAGGCGGCAGAGGGAATCTTTAAGAAATCTCAGGCACTTGTGGCTGTGAAACTTCCTGGCCCTCCGGGGACTAAGAGGAAGAAGAAGCAAGGACGGAAACCCAGTGGACCCAGCAATGGTGGACCACGGAATGGAGTGAACAAGCCCAAGGGCAAGTGTTTCCGTTGCAAGCAGTCTGGACATTGGAAGTCTAATTGTCCTCTCAGACAAGGAGGTACGAACTTTTCCTTAGTCACTGAAACATGTTTAGCGGTGTTATCCACCGGTACCTGGTGTGTGGATACGGGAGCCACTGATCATGTCTGCAATTCTTTGCAGGGGTTCCAGGAAACCCGGCGGTTTAGAGAGGGAGAGATCACTATCTACATGGGCAACGCTACGAAAGTGGCGGCGGTTGCAGTGGGAGATGTTCATTTATCTTTTAATAATAAAGTTTTAGTATTGAATAATTGTCTTTATGTACCGAATTTTAGAAAATACCTTGTTTCGGTTTCTAAATTGGTTTTGAATAAATATTCTGTTTCTTTTGATAGTTCTGTTATTATCAAAAAGAATGGTGAGTATATCTGTTCTGGTACATTGATAGGCAACTTATATATACTGAATCCTGATTATTCCACGATGCAACGAGTAGAGTCAAATAACACATCTAGTACCAATAAGAGAAAGGAGCCTTCTAGAATGAATCAAAAGTACTTATGGCATCTTAGGCTAGGTCATATTAACTTGGGCAGGATTCAAAGGTTGATAACTGATGGAATACTCAGTGGTGTGAAAGATGAGGACTTTCCGACCTGTGAATCATGCCTGGAAGGAAAAATGACCAAGCGACCCTTTAGTGATAAGGGGTATAGATCCAAGGAAGTACTGGAATTGATTCACTCTGATTTGTGCGGGCCTTTATCTGTCCAAGCGAGAGGAGGTTACGAATATTTCGCAACCTTCACTGATGATTACTCAAGGTATGGTTTTATATACCTGATGCGCCGCAAGAGCGAGTGCTTTGACAAGTTCAAGGAGTACAAAGCTCTTGTGGAGAACCTTCATGGTAAAACCATAAAGACTCTACGATCTGATCGTGGAGGAGAGTACCTCTCGGGAGAGTTTAAGGCGTACTTATTAGAGAATGGGATTGACTCCCAGATGACTGCACCATACACGCCCCAGCAGAATGGTGTAGCAGAAAGAAGGAATAGGACTCTTATGGAAATGGTAAGATCTATGATGAGTTACTCAGACCTACCAGTTTCGTTCTGGGGATATGCCTTGGAAACAGCGGCGTATATCCTGAACTTAGTTCCTTCTAAATCAGTCCCTAAGACGCCCTCGGAATTGTGGACCGGGCGAAAGCCGAACTTGAAACACATTCGGATCTGGGGTTGTCCAGCACATGTGCTGAAGCATGGGGCTGATAAGTTGGAATCTCGTTCAGATATTCGGTTGTTTATAGGATATCCTAGAGGAACGAAAGGTGGTCTATTTTATAGTCCTCAGGACCAGAAGATCGTTGTTAGCACCAACGCTCGGTTCTTGGAAGAGGATTATATAATGGACCACAAGCCCAAGAGTGAGATAATAGTGAATGAACTGAGAGGGGACGATCAAGGCATAGATCCAACCGAACCGAGTGATACGTCACCACAGTCTGCACCTGTAGTTACTGAGGTTACACCGGAGCCTCGTCGTAGTGGGAGGGTTGTTCGACAACCCGATAGGTTCATGTTTATAGGTGAGTCTTCGGACTTGTTACCTGGAGAACATGAAGCCGATCCCTGGACCTATGGCGAGGCGCTTAAAGATCAAGATGCTCAGTCTTGGCAAAAGGCGATGAAATCTGAGATTGAATCAATGGATTCAAATCAGGTCTGGAATCTTGTAGCACCGCCCAAAGGTGTAAAAGCCATTGGTTGCAAGTGGGTGTACAAGAGGAAAAGAGGGTCTGACGGGAAGGTTGAAACCTTCAAGGCTAGGCTTGTTGCGAAGGGGTATACTTAGAAAGAAGGGATCGATTATGAGGAAACCTTTTCGCCGGTAGCTATGCTAAAGTCGATCCGGATTCTTTTGTCTATAGCAGCTCATATGGATTATGAGGTGTGGCAAATGGACGTCAAGACAGCATTCTTGAATGGGAATCTTGACGAGACCATTTACATGAGACAGCCAGAGGGTTTCATTAAGAAAGGCCAAGAGCATCTAGTGTGTAAGCTAAACCGATCCATTTATGGATTAAAGCAAGCTTCTAAATCTTGGAACATGCGGTTTGATGAGGTTATCCAGTCTTATGGATTCATTCAAAGCATGGACGAGTCGTGTGTATACCGGAGATGTGACGGAAACAGTGTGGCGTTTCTCGTGCTTTATGTAGATGACATCCTTCTAATTGGCAACAATGTGAAGATGTTGTCGGACATAAAGGGATGGTTGTCCAAGCAATTCAATATGAAAGACTTAGGACAAGTTGGGCATGTTCTTGGGATCAAGGTTATAAGGGATCGCCGGAAAAGAACATTAAGCTTGTCCCAAGCTTCATATATTGATACGATTCTGGCTCGTTTCAACATGCAGAATTCCAAGAGAGGTGCTCAACCTTTCTGCCATGGAATTCATCTATCTAAAGACATGTGTCCCAAAACACAAAAGGAGATAGATTACATGAAGAAGGTTCCTTATGCTTCGGCAGTAGGAAGTCTAATGTATGCCATGTTGTGCACGAGACCTGATATCTGCTATGCCGTGGGCATGGTAGCTAGATATCAGAGTAACCCTGGACAGGGTCACTGGACTGCTGTAAAGAACATACTTAAGTACCTGCGAAGGACTAGGAATTATGTTCTGAGTTACAAAGCGTCCGAGTTGATTCCTATTGGTTACACAGACTCGGATTTCCAATCTGATAAGGATCAGCGAAAGTCTACATCAGGCTATGTGTTCACATTGGGAGGTGGAGCAATTTCATGGAAGAGTGTTAAGCAGAAATGCATTTCGGACTCTACCATGGAAGCCGAATATGTAGCAGCCTCTGAGGCAGCTAAAGAATCGGTGTGGCTCCGGAACTTCCTTATGGACTTGGATGTGGTTCCTAAGATGCCTAGAGCTATCACAATTTATTGTGACAATAGCGGTGCAGTGGCTAATGCAAAGGAACCACGAGCCCACAATGCGAGCAAGCACATAGATCGCAAGTACCACCTGATTAGAGACATCGTCAGGAGGGGCGATGCGGTTGTCACCAAGATTGCATCAGCGGATAACCTGGCTGACCCCTTTACGAAGGCACTTCCAGCGGAAGCGTTCAAGAGACACGTGAAGGGGATGGGTATCGGATGTATGGTAGAGGGCAACTAGAGATTTAGTATAAGTGGGAGATTGATGGAGTTATATTCTAAATGTCTAGTTTAGTGACAATATGGAACTCCTTATCTGTGTTTTACATTATCTATTAATCAAACTGTCGGCATTTTGTCTATCTTACACTTGAATGCAATAGTCCTAGATATATACGTTGTAGACAGTATGGCGTGAGGAGACACGCGGAAGATCATACTGTCGGTTACTCGTATACTATCGAACAGAAGCTCACGACTTAGATGGACAGGGACAATCTATCGGTACGTCGTAGTGTGACTGGGTAATAGTTGGTCTTGACTATTATGTTACACTTGTACACTTGGTGTATTGAGCAGGACCACGGGAGGGCGTTCGATTTATACTAATCGACGTAATCGAACTAGACCTCAGAATTACGGATATACGAATTCTTAATCCCTATATAATTATAGGTGCGTGTGTCCAATTCTCGGTTCTTTAACTTGCCAATGAGTGAGACTAATTGATTAGTCGAGATACTCGGTAAATTGGGAATCGTAATTGTACTCACGGCATGCTATAGATTATAGACAGGAAACCGTGTCCCGTTTATCGGGTTGATAACGTCCCCGAGATGAGCTCATAAAGTTTATCATGTAAACCCTGCAGGTGGATTTGTTCCACATGATAATAAGGATGAGTGGTACTAGTCTCGGATAATAAGAAACGAATTAATTTAATTATTAGTAATTAAATAAATTCGTGGACGTTCGATATCTTAAACACGGGGAAGGTCGTATATGTAATTTCGGCGGATTTATTATTGTTGAAATAATATTAAAATTAATTTCGGGAATTCAATTATTATTTTATAGTGGAGTTAATAATAATTAAAATTGAAATCGATTAATTAAGGAATTGCGTTTACGTATTCCAAGTTAATTAATATTTCAATTTAGCCCTTAATTAATTTCCCTTAGGTCCCTAACGTAGCTCTATTTAAACCCCACCCTTGCCCTCTCCTAAAACCTACAGAACGCCGCAACTATTATTTTTCTGAGAAAAATTATTTGCTTAGCGCAAATAAAAGTTTTTCTCTGTTAAAATAAAAAGTTAACGCAATTAAATTATTTTCTCACCAGAGAATAATTCATACGGTGGTTTAAGAAAGGAGAGGAGCAGAAAAGGACGAACCCAGTAGATCGTTGCCCACACAACATCTGGAGTCGGGAAGAGAATACGTTAGAAGCTCTAAGGTCTCAACAATCGACCGATAAGGTATGAGATCGGATCTCTATTTTCCGCATTTATTCGATCTCGATTTTCTCGTTGATCATACATGAACAAGGATCGGGTCCCGTGGCTTGGATGTGATATTCTCGGACTGCTGGGAGGTTTCTGACCTCCGGCGTGGCAGTCGGATCGAGAAAATCGCGTCGGAACAGCCGGAACGGGCGAACGGGGTCGCTGTTCGCAGCAGGCAGGCGCCCGCCTGAGGGGCAAGCGCCCGCTCGCGACAGGTCGTGGGCGCTCGCCTGGGCAGCAAGCGCTCGCTTGCCTTGCTGCGCGAGCGCTCGCCTGGTGACCAAGCGGTCGCTTGCTACTGGCAGATCGCGAGCCGCGGCTTCGGCTGCGGCGGACGCGCGATCTCTTGGGCGGGCAGCCATGGCTGTCTGAGGGTGACCTCCAGAAGTCGATTGGGGACGTCCGGATGTTCGAGGGTTCGAACGGACGTATCCCGGGTAGTCGATTTCCAACACAGCAGCCCGCTGGTTGTGCACGGGCGATCGAGCTCGCCCTCGATCGAGTCTCGGCGTCCAGCCGAGGCTCGCCCCTCTCGACCCTCTCTTGTTCGAGCCGTTGAGCCGCCGGCGGTCCGGTGATCTTCGATCACCACCGCCCGGTTCAACCTCGACAAAGGTCGCGTTCTCGGATCTTGGTTCACGATATTTTTACGATAATTAAACGATAAAATCATAAAGAGGGTTTTACGATTTACCTCGTTCTCGTTGTTCGAAAAAACGAAGAACTCAATTTGACGACCTTGAGATCTTCCCGCGTATTCCTTGCACTAGCTCGGACGTCGTGTGGGCGACGATCTACCGAACTCCATGGATCTCCCTCTCTACTTTCTCTCTCTAGAATTGTGATCTTCAAGTTATGAGAATAGAGAAGACCATGTAGTGCTTTTATAGGCTACGTAGGGGATCTTAAGTAGGTGGAATATTGGGCTTCCAATATTGAAGATTAAATTGAGCCCAATGCTCAAGTCCATTAATCCTTATCAATATTAATTAATTCTATTTTCCACTATATAAAATTAATTGCACTCCCAATATTAAACCATATTATATCAAATAATATTTCTCCGGTAGTATTATTTATTCCGTGTATTTAAGATATAAATATCCATGAATAAAATTAATTTATTGCTAATTAATTTATTCATCTCTTATATCCGAGACTAGTACCATTCAACCTTAATTATTATGCGGAACAAATCCACCTGCAGGGTTTACATAATAATTCCTTATGAACTCATCTCGGGGATATTATCAACCCTTACGGGATACACTTTCCCGTCAAGTATTCACGGCATGCCATATATAAAATATAGTGACCCAACTTAACCGGTAATTAACCCAATAATTAAATCGGTTAATTCCTTTGGTAAATCAAAGTCACTTATATTAAATATACACACCCGCAATAGTTTCGGGGATTAAGAATAAAATACACTGAGACTTAAATCGATTATCGCCGGCAATCCTAATCGATAAATCTCAAGCAGATCCGCTCAATACACCAAGTGTACAAGTGCGATAAAATAATTAAGATAAATTATTTTCTCTCTCACACAACGACTATACCGATGGATTGGTCCGTGTCCATCTAGGTCGTGAGCAACTGTTCGATTAAATACGAGTAACCGATAGTATGATCTTCTGTGCGCCCATGCAACACCATACTAACTACAACGTATAAAATCCAGGACTATAATTTGCATATATTTAATTATAAATAATTAAACGCAAATAATTGTTTATTTAATTAAATAGATTAATGGCAATGGATCGTGAGTTTCCTTTACTTAAATCTAGACATTAAGTACACAATTCCAACAATCTCCCACTTGTACTAAGGTCTAGTCATTTCCTCAAAATTCCCGACTTCCATACTCATCACGTGCTTAAGTTGTACTTCCAAGAAGTACTATGTGAATGAGCACTCTAGGTTGCCGCTCTGAAGTTATCTTGGTGACTACAGCGTCGTCTCCCTCGACGATGACTCGTATCAGGTGGTACTTGCACTATGTGTTATCTTACACTTATGGACTTGTGATCTTACCATTTGCCATCGAACCGCTATACACATAGCCTTTTGGCAAATTAAGAATCACCTCTAAGTCCCAGAGATTATCCCGGAGTTATACCAAAACTTCCGCTGCCTCTGAGGCCGCTATTTGGTTACCCATGGCAGAGTCCGAAAAGCATCGTGCTTATCACTCTTCCATGTTAAAACTCCTTCTCCTTCAATAGTGAAACACATAGCCTGATATCGACTTACACCGGTCCTCATTCGATTAGAAATCTAAGAGAATGTAATCCAAAGGAAATGTTCGTTTGCTTCGTAGTCTAGAACAGTACTTCGAAAGTACTTTTACAGCAGTCGAATATTCCTTTCCAGGATTACCTTGATATCCTCCCACTATGCTCACTGCATAGCCGATATCAGGTTCTTGTTTTCAACAATGCATTTATTAAGCTTTCCACACTCAAAGTGTAGGAATCCGCTTTCATTGCTTCTATCTCCTTTTGTGTTCCTCAAACACATATCCTTAGATAGATGCATTCCGCCTCTGAAAGGTAACGAACCTTTCTCGGAATCTTGCATGTTAAAACGAACCATAATCATATATATGTAAGATGTCCAGGAGAAGTACAATGTTCTTTCCTAGAGATTCAAGATCTCAAGAACATGTCCAACATCTTCCTTTATCTTTCATATTGATTTATCTAGACAACCATCATTTTATGTCTGACAACATCTTTACATTGTTACCAATGATAAAATGTTATCTACATAAAACCTCCGAGAAACACCACCTTGTTTCCATCACGTTTCCCATACACACGATTCGTCAACGCCTTTTGATGAATCCATCAAATGGACTATCTCATCAATGCGCAAGTTCCACGAACTCTAGCTTTGTTATAATCCATAAATGGATCAACTAATCTTGTACTCTAAATGATCTTGCCTCTTAACAATAATCCTTATTGCTTTCCAAGAAGGCACATTTAGATCTAGTACTGCCTCTATGTAGATCCAGGGATCGATTTCATGTATACTAGGTCCAGAGTCCGAAAACTCTCCTAGTCTTATGAATATCTCCGGTTGTCACACAACCTCCCACTACAACGGCATTCCGGTGTATAAACAGTGATAACAGTAGGTGCAGTTAGTGGTGTACCGCTACTCGGTTCGGCTGGTTCTCAGTCCTCTTCTTCTCTCTCATTTCAAAGTATCACGTCACTTTGGGCTTGTGGTTCATCATATAGTCTTCCTCTAAGAACCGGGCGTTAGAACTTATAACGTCCCTCTGGTTCATAGTACTATTGAACACACATCTTTTGTTCTTCCAGGACATTCTACAACCGCTTTTGAATGCGCCGTTGTTTCCAGACATATCCATAGAACATAGGTAGTTCCGTATAACTCATCTTTTACTATCTCTATAAGAGTTCCATTTCTTATTTATGACACACCATTTCTTACACAAAAGTGTATGGTGTAGTCATTTGGGATCAAATCCCAATCTCTGATCAGTATGCCATGCATTCCTCAGACAGGCACTTGCCTCCGCGATCAAATCGCAGGCTAGAAATGGATATACATCGATGGTTCTCCACAATTGCTTAGTGTCCATTGACTTTTCAAAACACTCGCTTTTGTGGCACATCAGGTATTCTAATCCATTTCTCGAGTAATCATCAAATGAAGTACTCGTACCTCATTGTCTGAGTAGACATAGGTCTGCATACATCAGAGTCAATCAATTCTTATACTTGTCCGGATCTTATATCTTATATCCATAAAGGATTGCTTAGTTATGTTATCTTCCAAATTAGATTCTTAGGTCGGAAGGTCCACTCCTTCAACTTAATTGATCAAATATCAATTTTCGACCTTTGAACTTCTTATTTGAATAAACATGACTCAGCATAAGAATCCACAAGTATAATTGATAAAGAAATCTCTTATTAGTAAAAACGAGTTTCATGCTACGGTTCATTGCATCGTGGTGGACTCAGGATTCATCATTTATATATTGCTAGCTAATGTACCAAAATAGATAATATCATTATTTCTTCTTATAACCATCAAATGATTAAAAGAAATAAAATATCCATTTATTAGAAATCCAGAACAAAGTTCTTTCTAATTTGAAAGGTACATAAAAGCAATAACCCAAAATGAAATCCTATAAAATGTCCTTCACTGCAACTGCTGCCTCCTCTACAACATTGCCCATGTAGACTACGATTTCTTCTTTTCTAAGTCGTCGGGTTTCCGGGAATCCTTGCATTTAAAATGCACATACCGTCAGTGGTTCCATATCTACACACCAGGTTCCGGTAGATAATACCACTGACTATGTTTTACGACTAAAGAAGAATTTCGTACTTTCTTTGAGAGGATAATCAGACTTCCAGTACCCAGACTGTTTGCATCGAGAACTCTTGCCTCATGGCTTTCTCGTCCCATCTCGTGGTCCAAGAAACCTAGGACCACTGGGTTTCTTTGCTTGCTTTTCCTTTCCCCCGATTTTTCCCTTAGGTTCGAAACCTTTGGCATTGGCTACAAGAGCTTGCGATTTCCGTCTCAACTCGTCTAAAAGGTCAATCATCTCAAAAACGTGTTTAAGCGTTTCCTCGAAGCGACTGGCCTTTATGAGTATCCTCATCGCTTCTTGTTTAGCCGCTTATGTCAATAGGCTCGGGAGGACAAAGCTTACTGAGTACTAACCAGTACTCTTCAACAGTCTGGACAATGTCTAGATCTCTATTCCAATCATTACATTTAGGGACCAATGAGTTTAAATTCCTCAAGTATCACATAAAGTGGGTTCAAAGCCATATCCTAATCTATGAGCACATATAACAACAAACAATCGATTTAATCTCCGATATTATCTCCCTTAAATAATATCATTAAACCACTAATCACATCTAAAATCCCATCAGATATGGCAAGCCACGTGGTGTGGACGTTTACCAATCCAAATGATTTAGCAATTAGATTTGCTTCGGTCATACATCACTTATAGCGGAACCTCGTGGGGAGGAATACTATAATGCGTATCTAAGTGTAACCAATTACTCAGTACCAAAGTAAATCGTTTGGAATTGCTACATCACCGCAAGCCACGTGGTGTGGACGTTTACGACAACTTCACAACTCTTCACAATTTCTTACAACTGTCTACATCAATTAATCCAAAATCCGTCAACATAGCAAGCCACGTGGTGTGGACGTTTACTACACCAAGAGACTTTTATAATTGACTCCCAATTACTTGATCCATTCAATCTTGTAAATCAAGACGCGGAGAATCATAAGTGAAACTCGAAGTTTCTTACCAGTGATTCACCATGCGAACGACCCTATCTCTCATAAATGAGGGAGCCGAGCAGACAATCGATCTAGTCATCAAATGACACGAAAGTCTCTAATTTGTGTCCTCGACATGACCAAGTGGCTTTGGCTCCATTCCACTCCCCGGGGTGAGAATGAGTCGACTTGAAATCAGTTTTGGAAAGACAAATTAGGCATTGTTTGATAAACTTAATCAATGTTTCTCGTAAAAGGAATTACAAGAATTCTCCTCCAATGACTTGTCTATACGAACTTCAAAAGTCCATAAAAGTCACCAAGAGAACAACAATGGAGACCATGGATATGTTTCCATACCCTCTCCCACTTAGCTTTTTACAATAAAGGGATACGCTATCTAATGCATAATTAAATACACATAAGCATGCATACATGAAATAAAGCACATAGAATATTATCACATAATCAAAATAATACTAGAATATTATTTTCCGACTATTATGGCTTTATCGCATCTCCGTACGCATCTTCTAGTCTTTAGTCTTCGTTCCGGAATGCTCCATGTGACGGGAATATTAATTCCAATATTTAAATCTATTTATTTTTAATAAATCCAAAAGATACTTAATTCGAAAATTAAGTCAATCGAATAAATCAAAAATAAAATTAAATATTGTTAATATTTTTATTTATTTTATTTTCCCTTTCTACTTCATTAAATCTCTAGAATAATCTATCCAAGACCCACTTGGAATATTCTAGAAGACTTCCATAATGAAATAAGGAAATAAAATAATTTATTTTATTTTCCCTTTCTACTTCATTAAATCTCTAGAATAATCTATCCAAGACCCACTTGGAATATTCTAGATGATTTCCATAATGAAATAAGGAAATAAAATAATTTAGGACTCCTAGTCCTTCCAAATTAATTCCTTTCCTAATCCATTAAAAATTCCATAAAGGAATAATTAAATAAGGAAAAATTAATTTAGGACTCCTAAACTTTCCAAATTAATTATTTTTCTAATCCATTAAAAATTCCATAAAGGAATAATTAAATAGGATAAATAAATTAATTATAAATTTATTCATTTTCTTATTCCATGAAAACTCCCAATAATAGGAATAATCAATAAGGAAAAATAAATTTATTCTAAATTTATTCTTTTCCTATTCCATGAGAATTCCCAAAAATAGGAACACTCAAAATAGGAAAACCGAATAATTTAGGAAAGTAAATCTCGGTTAGGAGTAGCACGGAGTGGGGATCTCCGCACCACCCCCAACCGATCGACCACCACCGAGGAGGAGCACCGCCGCCGCCCCCAGCCGGCGCGCCACCACCACCGGTGGCTAGGCGTGGCCAATAGCCTCCCGCGGCTGCCCCCTCTCTCTTGGGTCGATCCTCCATGGATCGATCATGGGGATGATCGATCCGAGTCCTCCCTCTCGTTCGTCTCCTCCGTCACAATTTTCCGGTCGTCGTTTCGTCCTCGATCCAACGTAAAATAAATTACAAATTTATTACTACGCTATCCGGCATCGATTCTCTACATGAAATCGACCTCATACAATTTCCGGAAAAAATAAGAACAAGCATTCACCACACAAGAACAAATATTGACATCACCGAGAGTTTAATAATCAAGAGAAATATTATGACATTAATTAACAATAATTAAATCTAGCCATAATAACCGGAAACCCTGCAAGGTAGAACAATTTATCGAAAAATACCATGAACTAAAACCAACGCTCTGATACCAATTGTTGGAAATCGATATCCCGGAATTAATAAATTTAAATAAATAAATTATCTAATTAATTCCGACCGAAATCCTTCGGAGATCGAATATCCGGAGTTGTCAAAGTGCGGAATGACAACTCCAATCGACTCCCGGATGCCGGAACAACCCGCCACGAACCACCACGCGAAGCCGGACTCAACCAAACCCTAACCACGGGGATAGCCCGGGCTGTTCGGTCGAGCCCTCGTGTGGGGCTCGCGGCTGTCCTTGGCAGCCGCCTAGGGCTGCCCTTGGCAGCCCCCTATGCACGCACAGCCGCCCCCGGTGATCGCACGACCAGCCACGGCGAACCGTGGCTTGCGATCACCACCAGCCACCGCCGCTCGAGCGGCGGTCCAGCCGCGTGAGCGGGGCTGCTCCAGCAGCCCGCTGGTTGTGCACGGGCGATCGAGCTCGCCCTCGATCGAGTCTCGGCGTCCAGCCGAGGCTCGCCCCTCTCGACCCTCTCTTGTTCGAGCCGTTGAGCCGCCGGCGGTCCGGTGATCTTCGATCACCACCGCCCGGTTCAACCTCGACAAAGGTCGCGTTCTCGGATCTTGGTTCACGATATTTTTACGATAATTAAACGATAAAATCATAAAGAGGGTTTTACGATTTACCTCGTTCTCGTTGTTCGGAAAAACGAAGAACTCAATTTGACGACCTTGAGATCTTCCCGCGTATTCCTTGCACTAGCTCGGACGTCGTGTGGGCGACGATCTACCGAACTCCATGGATCTCCCTCTCTACTTTCTCTCTCTAGAATTGTGATCTTCAAGTTATGAGAATAGAGAAGACCATGTAGTGCTTTTATAGGCTACGTAGGGGATCTTAAGGAGGTGGAATATTGGGCTTCCAATATTGAAGATTAAATTGAGCCCAATGCTCAAGTCCATTAATCCTTATCAATATTAATTAATTCTATTTTCCACTATATAAAATTAATTGCACTCCCAATATTAAACCATATTATATCAAATAATATTTCTCCGGTAGTATTATTTATTCCGTGTATTTAAGATATAAATATCCATGAATAAAATTAATTTATTGCTAATTAATTTATTCATCTCTTATATCCGAGACTAGTACCATTCAACCTTAATTATTATGCGGAACAAATCCACCTGCAGGGTTTACATAATAATTCCTTATGAACTCATCTCGGGGATATTATCAACCCTTACGGGATACACTTTCCCGTCAAGTATTCACGGCATGCCATATATAAAATATAGTGACCCAACTTAACCGGTAATTAACCCAATAATTAAATCGGTTAATTCCTTTGGTAAATCAAAGTCACTTACATTAAATATACACACCCGCAATAGTTTCGGGGATTAAGAATAAAATACACTGAGATTTAAATCGATTATCGCCGGCAATCCTAATCGATAAATCTCAAGCAGATCCGCTCAATACACCAAGTGTACAAGTGTGATAAAATAATTAAGATAAATTATTTTCTCTCTCACAGAACGACTATACCGATGGATTGGTCCGTGTCCATCTAGGTCGTGAGCAACTGTTCGATTAAATACGAGTAACCGATAGTATGATCTTTTGTGCGCCCATGCAACACCATACTAACTACAACGTATAAAATCCAGGACTATAATTTGCATATATTTAATTATAAATAATTAAACGCAAATAATTGTTTATTTAATTAAATAGATTAATGGCAATGGATCGTGAGTTTCCTTTACTTAAATCTAGACATTAAGTACACAACTCCAACAGTATCCCGGAAGGGTTGATAATATCCCCGAGATGAGTTCATAAGGAATTATTGTGTAAACCTCATGAGTGGATTCGTTCCGCACAATAATTAAGGTTGAATGGTACTAGTCTCGGATTAAAGAGATGAATAAATTAATTAGCAATAAATTAATTTTATTCATGGATATTTAAATCTTAAATACACGGAATAAATAATACTACCGGAGAAATATTATTTGATATAATATGGTTTAATATTGGGAGTGCAATTAATTTATATAGTGGAAAATAAATTAATTAATATTGATAAGGATTAATGGACTTGAGCAGTGGGCTCAATTTAATCTTCAATATTGGAAGCCCAATATTCCACCTCCTTTAGATCCCCTACGTAGCCTATAAAAGCACTACATGGCCTTCATAAATAATAAGACAAGATTATCATACTTGATATTCTAGAGAGTTGAAGGAGATCCATAGGAGTTCGATAGATCGTCGCCCACCCGACGTTCGAACAGAGTGCAAGGAATACGTGGGAAGATTCAAAGGTCTTCAATTGATTTCGTTTCTCCGCACAACGAATCAAAGGTCTGATCATAAAACTCCTTGTGTGATTTTATGTTCAATTAAATTGTGATACATGCATGAACACACGATCCGGAAAAACAACGAAACCGGGGACGGGGATAGACCGAGCGGTGGTGGTCGAAGACCACCGGACCGCCGGCGGTCTAAGGAACCCCGCCGGGATCGAGAGCAACCCTCGGCTAGGAGCCGAGGGGGTGGCGGTCGAGCCTAGGGCTTCGACCGCCGGCAGCGACCACGCGAGGGGAGCCCCGGCTGGACGCCGGGGCGAGCGATCGACCCTAGGTCGATCGCTGGGGGCTGCCGCGGCTTCGCGCCGCGGCTGGGCGCTCCCTCCCCGGTCGGTGGTGGCGGTGAGTCGCCGGACTCACCGCCGGGGGCTGCTAGGCAGCCCCACGCGATCATCATCGACCGCGAACCCCGCGATGGGGTTCGGCTAGGGTTTAGCCGCGGGTTCATCCCGCGGCGATACTCTTGTCGAGCCCGGTTCTTCGTGTCGTTCGTGATCGGTTTCCGGCGATGGGATTTCGGTCGGGGTTATCGGTTCCGCAATTTTTGATACCCCGAGATATCGATTTCTGATGGAGTTGTATTCTAAATGTCTAGTTTAGTGCAAATACGGAACTCCTTATCTATACCTTAATTCGAGATATGATTCAAGCGTGATTGCATTTAATGCAATAGTCCTTGATGTATACGTTGTCGACAGTATGGCGTGAGGAGACACGCGGAAGATCATACTGTCGGTTACTCGTATACTATCGAACAGTAGCTCACGACTTAAATGGACAGGGAAAATCCATCGGTACGTCGTAGTGTGACTGGTAGATAGTCGGTCTTGACTATCATGTTACACTCGTACACTTGGTGTATTGAGCAGGACCACGGGAGGGCGTTCGATTTATACTAATCGCAGTAATCGAACTAGACCTCAGATATTACGGATATACGAATTCCTAATCCCTATATAATTATAGGTGCGTGTGTCCAGTTCTCGGTTCTTTGACTTACTAGTGAGTGAGACTAATTGATTAGTCAATATTCTCGGTAAATTGGGAATCGGAATTGTACACACGGCATGCTATAGATTATAGACAGGAAACCGTGTCCCATTTATTGGGTTGATGATGTCCCCGAGATGAGCTCATAAAGTTTATCATGTAAACCCTGCAGGTGGATTCGTTCCACATGATAAAAGGATGAGTGGTACTAGTCTCGGATAACAAGAAACGAGTTAATTTAATTATTAGTAATTAAAGTTAATTCGTGGACATACGATATCTTAAACACGGGGAAAGTCGTATATGTAATTCGGCGGAATTATTATTGTTGAAATAATATAAATTAATTATTGGGAATTCAATTATAATTTTATAGTGGAATTAATTATAATTAAAATTGTGAAATTTAATTAAGGTTTGCCTTTTAGGACGCCGAGTTAATTAAATTGCAATTTAGCCTAATAATTAATTTCCATAAGGTCCCTGGTGTAGCTCTATAAATACCTCACCATCTCTTTCTCTAAACCTAAGAAACGCCGCTATTTTATTTTTGCGGAGAAAAATAAATTGTTGCGCAATTATTTTTCTGTAAAAATAAATAGATTAGCGCTGTTATTATTTTTTGCAGAAATTGATTGCTAGCGCAATTATATTTCTGAGACAGAAGATCAAAACCTTACTTACGCCGCTATAATTAAAGAGAAAATAAAAGCTTGCGCAATTAATTTTCCTCTGCTTAATTAATTCAGATTGGCGCAGTAATAATTCTGTAGAAATAATTTTGCTTGCGCAAATATATTTCTGAGACAGAGGATATTATTCCTACGGTGGGTTCAAGAGAGAAAGGAGAAGAGGAAGGTTCAGCGGATCGTTGCCCACTCAACGGCTGAACGTCGGGGATAGAGACATACACCGGAAGGCTTCGTGGTCTCAACAATTCGGCTTCTCCGAATCACGCGACAAAGGTATAAGAAATCGAAACCCTTTCCGCATACGTTTCGTTTTCTATTTCGTTAAAAATACATCGGATCTAAGATCGGGTTCCGGGCGTCGTGGATCATGTTCCTCGACTACTGGGGGTCAAGGACCTCCGGATCGGTAGTCGGAAGAGGAAAATCGACCCGGAAACGCGCTCGGAACAGCAGGTCGCGCTGCTGTTCGCGGACAAACGGCGGTCGCCGGAGGGCAAACGGTGGTCGCCGTTTCGCTGTTTTTCGGGCAGCCAGCTCTGGTTCGCGCGGTTGTCCTTCGGGGCAATGGCTGGGCGTGAATCGGGACACGGGCTGGCACGTGAACGGAGTAACGGACCTGGAGGTCGACTGGGATCGTTCAGATGTTCGAGTGATCGAACGAACGCATCCCGGGTAGTCGATTTCCAACAATTTCCAGCATGGGTTTCCAAGCTTGCTTCCTTTTCTTGCCCCTACCTCCAACAGGCTTTAAGCCTTTGACTTGGTAGCTACAAGCGCTTGAGACTTGCCCTTCTTGTAGATCCCCTCTGCCGCCTTTAGTTCAGTCAGGAGTTGCGCAAGAGTATAAGATAGTTTAACCATATTATAACTCATGCGAAACTGCTCAAAACTAGAGGTCAGAGACTGGAGTATGATGTCGACTTGCGTCTCACCATCAATTTGAGCTCCTAGGATCTCAAGTTCATTCAACAAACTCATCATCTTAAGAACGTGCTCCCCTACGGGCGTTCCTTCAGACTGAGTAGTTGTCAAAAGGACTCTCATGGCTTCTTGCCTTGCCGCACGATCTTGCTGCCCAAACATATCCTTGAGGTTAACATATCCTCGGCAGTGTCCATCGACTCATGTTGGGTTTGGAGTACATTTGACATAGAAGCCAAAATATAACACCTAGCCATTTCATCAGCCTTTTTCCACTTCTGATATGCTTCCTTTTCCTCATTAGTTGAGGCATCCGTGGGCTCAGCAGGGCACACATCATAGAGTACAAATTTGTACTCTTCAGAAGTCAGGACAATGTCCAAATTTCTCCTCCAATCAATATAATTGGGACAAGTGAGTTTATTCTCCTTGAGTATCACAGAAAGTGGATTCATAGCTATTCTCTAAACCTATAAGCACATTTAAACAAACAATCAATTTAATGTCCGATATTATCTCCCTCAAATAATATCATTAAATTACTAATTACATCTAAAATCTCATCAGATATGGCAAGCCACGTTAGTGTGGACGTTTACCTATCCAAATGATTTAGCAATTAGATTTACTTCGGTCGTACATCATTATAGCGTTACTTCGTTGGGAAGAATACTATAAAGCGTACCTAAGTGTAAACCATTACTCAGTACTAAGGTAAATCGTTTGGAATTGTTGTGTCACCGCAAGCCACGTTTGTGTGGACGTTTACGACAACTCACAATCCTTCACAATTCCCTATAACTGTCTACATCAATTATTCCAAAATCCCATTCAGTATAGCAAGCCACGTTTGTGTGGACGTTTACTACACCAAAAGATTTTTATAATTGACTCCCAATTACTTGAACCATTCGATTTCGTAAATCAAGACACGGAGAACCATAAGTGAAACTCGAAGTTTCTAACCAGTGATTCACCATGCGAACAACCCTATCTCTCATTAGATGAGGGAGCCGAGCAGACAATCGATCCATTTCAAAAAATGGTACGAAGGTCTCTAATTTGTGTAATCCACATGACCAAGTGGCTTTGGCTCCATTCCACTCCCTAGGGTGAGAATGAGTCGACTTGAAGTCAGTTTCAGAAAGACAAATTAGGCATTGTTTGATAGACTTAATCAATGTTTCTTGTAAGAGGAATTACAAGAATTCTCCTCCAATGACATGTCTAAATGAACTTCGAAAGCTCATAAATGTCACCAAGAGAACAGTAATGGAGACCATGGGAATGTTTCCATCCCCTCTCCCACTTAGCTTTTTATAACAAAGGGATACACTATATAGTGCATAAAGTAAACACATATAGCATGCATACAAGCAATAAAGCACATAGTATCACATAGTCAAAATAATACTAGATATTATTTTCCGACTATCATGGCTTTATTCCATCTCCGTACGCATCTTCTAGTCTTCAGTCTTCGTTCTTGAATGCTCCATGTGACGAGAATATTAATCCCAATATTTAAATCTATTTATTTCAATAAATCCAAAAGATACTTAATTCGAAAATTAAGTCGAATAAATCAAAAATAAAATTAAATATTATTAATATTTTTATTTATTTATTTTTTCCTTTCTAATTCTATTAAATCTCTAGAATCCTATCCAAGTAAGATTTGAAACATTCTAGAAGATTTCTATAATAGAATAAGGAAATAAAATAAATTAGGACTCTTCTACTTTCCAAAATTAATTAATTTCTATGTCCATGAAAATTCCCATAAGATAGGAATAATCAATTAGGGAATAAATTAATTTATTAATTAATTATTTTCCTATTTAATTCTATTAAATCTCTAGAATCCTATCCAAGTTAAACTTGGAATATTCTAGAAGACTTCCATAATAGAATAAGGAAATAAATTAATACCAATTAATTCTTTTCCTATTTCCATGAGAGTTCCCAAACTTAGGAATACTCAAAATAGGAAAACCAAATCAATTAGGAAAGTGTATCTTGGTAGGAGTAGCACGAGATCAGGAGGACCCCGCGCCCCCCCACCTCGATCGCCGGCCGGGAGCGCCACCGCCGTCGTCCCCAACCCACGCGCCACCACCTCCGGTGGCCGGCGTGGCCGAGGAGCATCGCGGACAGCCCCCGCGATCGATCTCCATGGGATCGATCTCATGATCGATCCCGAGCCCTAGTTCTCCCTCTCATCTTCTCCTTCGTCACACGTGTTCTCCGGCGGTCGTCTCAGCATCGATCCAACGTAAATAAATTACAAAATAATAATTTACAATTCCGGTATCGATTCTATACATGAAATCGACCCTATACAATTTCCGGAAAACATAGAACAATTATAATAAATCTAAATTCGCTCAACCCCCGAATTTTTACTATTACAAGCATTCATCCACACAAAACGAATCTCGACATGTCCGAGAGTTTAATAAACGAATAATCATGATAAAATAATTAACAATTAATTAAACCATGATAGTCGGAATCCCTGCAAGGTAGAACGATAATTGAACATATACATGAACACGAAACCAACGCTCTGATACCAATTGTTGGAAATCGATATCACGGGGTATCAAAAAAATGCGGAACCGATAACCCCGACCGAAATCCCATCGCCGGAAACCGATCACGTGCACCACAATATCCGGAGCCCGACCGGAGCATCGCCGCGGGATGAACCCGCGGCCGAAACCCTAGCCGAGCCCCACCGTGGGGCTCGCGATCGAGATCGATCGCGTGGGGCTGAGTAGCAGCCCCCGGCGGTGAGTCCGGCGACTCACCGCCACCACCGACCGGGGAGGGGGCGCCCAGCCGCGGCGTAAGCCCGCGGCAGCCCCCAGCGATCGACCCTAGGTCGATCGCTCGCCCCGGCGTCCAGTCGGGGCTCCCCTCGTGTGACCACTGCCGGCGGTCGAAGCCTTAGGGCTCGACTGCCACGCCCTCGGCTGTCGTTTTCCCGGATCGTGCGTTCATGTATATGTTACAATTAATTCACATAAAATCACACAAGGGAGTTTATGATTTTACCTTTGATTCATTGTGTGGAGAAACGAAATCAATTGAAGACCTTTGAATCTTCCTACGTATACCTTGCACCTCGTTCGAACGTCGTGTGGGCGACGATCCTCCGAACTCTATGGATCTACTTCACGAACTCTCTAGAATATCAAGTATGATAATCTTGTGGTGTATTAAATTGTGAAGACCATGTAGTTCTTTTATAGGCTACGTACGGGATCTAAAGGAGGTGGAATATGTTGGAGTTGTGTACTTAATGTCTAGATTTAAGTAACAGTAACTCCCGGTCATAGCATTTAATCTAATTAATAAACAATCGTTTGCATTTAATTATTGATAATTAAATATACGCAAAATATAGTCCTGAATTCTATACGTTGTAGTTAGTATGGTGTGTCGGGCCCACACAGAAGATCATACTATCGGTTACTCGTATTGAATCAAACAGTTGCTCACGACCTAGATGGACACGGACCAATCCATCGGTATAGTCGTTGTGTGAGAGAGAAAATAATTTGTCTTAATTATTTTATCACACTTGTACACTTGGTGTATTGGGCGGATCGCTTGAGACTTATCAATTAGGATTGCCGTTGATAATTGATTCAAGTCTCAGAGTATTTTATTCTTAATCCCCGATACTATTGCGGGTGTGTATATTTAATATAAGTGACTTTGATTTACCAAAGGAATTAACCGATTTAATTATTGGGTTAATTACCGGCTATGTTGGGTTACTATATTTTATATACGACATGCCGTGAATACTTGACGGGAAAGTGTATCCCGGAAGGGATGATAATATCCCCGAGATGAGTTCATAAGGAATTATTGTGTAAACCTCATGAGTGGATTTGTTCCGCACAATAATAAAGGATGAATGGTACTAGTCTCGGATATAAGAGATGAATAAATTAATTAGCAATAAATTAATTTTATTCATGGATATTTAAATCTTAAATACACGGAATAAATAATACTACTGGAGAAATATTATTTGATATAATATGGTTTAATATTGGGAGTGCAATTAATTTATATAGTGGAAAATAAATAAATTAATATTGATGGGATTAATAGATTTGGGCTTGGGCTCAATTTAATCATCAATATTGGAAGCTCAATATTCCACCTCCTTTAGATCCCCTACGTAGCCTATAAAAGCACTACATGGTCTTCACAATTAAACACACCATAAGATTATCATACTTGATATTCTAGAGAGTTCGTGAAGTAGATCCATAGAGTTCGGAGGATCGTCGCCCACACGACGTTCGAACGAGATGCAAGGAATACGTAGGAAGATTCAAAGGTCTTCAATTGATTTCGTTTCTCCGCACAACGAATCAAAGGTAAAATCATAAACTCCCTTGTGTGATTTTATGTGAATTAATTGTAATATATACATGAACGCACGATCCGGGAAAACGACGATCTTCGGGGACGGGGATTCGAGATCCCCGGCGAAGGATCGAAGGGACCCTCGGCTGGGAGCCGAGGGGTGGCGGTCGAGCCCTAGGGCTTCGACCGCCGGCGCGCATCGAGAAGGAGCCGCGGCTGGACGCCACGGCTGGGGGCGATCGAGCCCTAGCTCGATCGCCGGGGGGACTGCCACGGCTGGTGGCTCCCCCCACCTCCGGTGATGGCGGTGAGTCGCCGGACTCACCGCCCGGGGCTGCCGGAGCAGCCCCAGCGATCGGCGCACGATCGCGAGCCCCGGCGGGGGCTCGGCTAGGGTTTCGACTGCGGGTTCATCCCGCGGCGATGCTCGGGTTGAGCCCGGCTCCGTTTGGTGGTTCGCGTGTTTCCAGCGATGGGATTTCGGTCGGGGTTATCGGTTCCGCAATTTTGATACCCTGGGATATCGATTTCCAACAATTGGTATCAGAGCGTTTTGGTTTCGTGTTCATGTATATGTTCAATTATCGTTCTACCTTGCAGGGATCCGACTATCATGGTTTAATTAATTGTTAATTATTTTACCATGATTATTCGTTTATTAAACTCTCGAACATGTCGAGATTCGTTTTGTGTGGATGAATGTTTGTAATAGTAAAAATTCGGGGGTTGACCGAATTTAGATTTATTATTATTGTTCTATGTTTTCCCGAAAGTGTATAGGGTCGATTTCATGTATAGAATCGATACCGGAATTGTAAATTTAATTCTTGTAATTTATTTACGTTGGATCGATGCCGAGACGACCGTCGGAGAACTCATGTGACGAAGGAGAAGACGAGAGGGAGGCACGGGGATCGATCACGATGATCGATCCCATGATGATCGATTGAGGGCATGGAATTGGGGCGCGATCGCCCTAGCCGCGGGCTGCCGCCGGTTCGGTGGCTGGCCTGCGTGGCTGGGCGGCGGTGCTCCTCCCCGGGGGCCGGCCGGTCGAAGGTGGGGGTGGCGTGGGGTCTCCCGATCTCATGCTACTCCTACCAAGATTCACTTTCCTAATTAATTCGGTTTTCCTATTTTGAGTATTCCTAAGTTTGGGAACTCTCATGGAAATAGGTAAAGAATTAATTGATATTAATTTATTTCCTTATTCTATTATAGAAGTCTTCTAGAATATTCAAGTCTTACTTAGATAGGATTCTAGAGATTTAATAGAATTGGAAGGGAAATAATTAATTAATAAATTGATTTTATTTCCTAATTGATTATTCCTATTTTATGGGAATTTTCATGGACATGGAAATTAATTAATTTTGGAAAGTAGAAGAGTCCTAATTTATTTTATTTCCTTATTCTATTATAGAAATCTTCTAGAATATTCAAGTCTTACTTGGATAGGATTCTAGAGATTTAATAGAATTAGAGAGAAAAATAAATAAATAAAAATATTAATAATATTTAATTTTATTTTTGATTTATTCGATTGACTTATTTTTCGAATTAAGTATCTTTTGGATTTATTAAAAATAAATAGATTTAAATATTGGGATTAATATTCTCGTCACATGGAGCATTCAAGAACGAAGACTGAAGACTAGAAGAAGCATACAGAGATGGAATAAAGCCATGATAGTCAGAAAATAATTTTTCTAGTATTATTTTGACTATGTGATACTATGTGCTTTATTGCTTGTATGCATGCTATATGTGTTTACTTTATGCACTAGATAGCGTATCCCTTTTGTTATAAAAAGCTAAGTAGGAGAGGGGATGGAAACATTCCCATGGTCTCCATTACTGTTCTCTTGGTGACATTTATGAGCTTTCGAAGTTCATATAGATATGTCATTGGAGAAGAATTCTTGTAATTCCTTTTTACGAGAAACATTGATTAAGTCTATCAAACAATGCCTAATTTGTCTTTCTGAAACTGACTTTAAGTCGACTCATTCTCACCCCGGGGAGTGGAATGGAGCCAAAGCCAATTGGTCATGTGGATGAAACAAATTAGAGACATTCGTACCATCCTTTTGAAGGTGGATCGATTGTCTGCTCGACTCCCTCATCTAATGAGAGATAGGGTTGTTCGCATGGTGAATCACTGGTTAGAAACTTCGAGTTTCACTTATGGTTCTCCGCGTCTTGATTTACGAAATTGAATGGTTCAAGTAATTGGATGTCAATTGTAAAAGTCTTTTGGTGTAGTAAACGTCCACACTATCGTGGCTTGCTATACTGAATGGGATTTTGGATCAATTGATGTAGACAGCTATAGAAGAAAGTGAAGGATCGTGTGTTAACGTAAACGTCCACACTATCGTGGCTTGCGGTGACATACGAGTCTCAAACAATCTTCTTAGTGCTGAGTAATGGTTTACACTTAGGTACGCTCTATAGTATTCTTCCCATCGAAGTAACGCTATAGTGATGTACGACCGAAGCAAATCTAATAAAGAAATCATTTGGATAGGTAAACGTCCACACTATCGTGGCTTACCATATCTGATGGGATTTTAGATGTAATTAGTAATTTAATGATATTATTTGAGGGAGATAATATCGGATATTAAATTGATTGTTTGTTTAAATGTGCTTATAGGTTTAGAGAATAGCTATGAATCCACTTTCTGTGATACTCAAGGAGAATAAACTCACTGGCCCCAATTATATTGATTGCAGGAGAAATTTGGACATTGTCTTGACTTCTGAAGAGTACAAATTTGTACTCCATGATGTGTGCCCTGCTGAGCCCACGGATGCCTCAACTAATGAGGAAAAAGAGGCATATAGGAAGTGGAAAAAGGTTGATGAAATGGCTAGGTGTTATATTTTGGCTTCCATGTCAAATGTACTCCAAACCCAACATGAGTCGATGGACACTGCCTATGATATGCTGTCTAACCTCAAGGAAATGTTTGGAGAGCAAGATCGTGCGGCAAGGCAAGAAGCCATGAGAGTCCTTATGACAACTACTCAATCTGAAGGAACGCCCGTAGGGGAGCACGTTCTTAAGATGATGAGTTTGTTGAATGAACTTGAGATCCTAGGAGCTCAAATTGATGGTGAGACGCAAGTCTACATCATACTCCAGTCTCTGACCCCTAGTTTTGAGCAGTTTCGCATGAGTTATAATATGGGTAAACTATCTTATACTCTTGCGCAACTCTTGACTGAACTGAATGCTGGAAATCGATATCCCGGGCTATTTAAAATTTGCGGAAAATAATAACCCGACCGAAATCCTCTCGCCGGAAACACGCGAACCACCGGACGGAACCGGGCTCGACCCGAGCATCGCCGCGGGATGAACCCGCTGCCGAAACCCTAGCCGAGCCCCCGCCGGGGCTCACGATCGTGCGCCGATCGCTGGGGCTGCTCCGGCAGCCCCGGGCGGTGAGTCCGGCGACTCACCGCCACCACCGACAGGAGGGGGGACCACCAGCCGCGGCGCGAAGCCGCGACGGTCCCCGGCGATCGAACTAGGGTTCGATCGCCCCAGCCGCGGCGTCCAGCCGCAGCTTTCCTTCGATGCGCGCCGGCGGTCGAAGCCCTAGGGCTCGACCGCCACCCCTCGGCACCCAGCCGAGGGTCCTTTGGACATTCGCCGGGGATCTCGAATCCCCGTCCCCGAAGTTCCTTGTTTTCCCGGATCGTGCGTTCATGTATGTATCACAATCAATTCACATAAAATCATAGAGGAGAGTATATGATTTTACCTTTTGATTCGTTGTGCGGAGAAACGAATTCAATTGATGACCTTACGATCTTCCCACGTATTCCTAGCACTGCTTGAACGTCGGGTGGGCGACGATCCTCCAAGCTTATGGATCCTCTTCTCTCTCTCTCTACTTTCTCTCTCTAGAATAATTATGATCTTCAAGTTATGTTGTGTGTTGTAGAAGAGAAGACCATGTAGTGCTTTTATAGGCTACGTAGGGGATCTAAAGGAGGTGGAATATTGGGCTTCCAATATTAATGATTAAATTGAGCCCAAGCCCAAATCTATTAATCTCCCATTAATATTAATTAATTTATTTTCCACTATATAAATTAATTGCACTCCCAATATTAAACCATATTATATCAAATAATATTTCTCCGGTAGTATTATTTATTCCGTGTATTTAAGATTTAAATATCCATGAATAAAATTAATTTATTGCTAATTAATTTATTCATCTCTTGAATCTCAGACTAGTACCATTCATCCTTAATTATTGTGCGGAACGAATCCACTCATGAGGTTTACACAATAATTCCTTATGAACTCATCTCGGGGATATTATCAACCCTTCCGGGATACACTTTCCCGTCAAGTATTCACGGCATGCCATATATAAAATATAGTGACCCAACTTAACCGGTAATTAACCCAATAATTAAATCGGTTAATTCCTTTGGAAAATCAAAGTCACATATATTAAATATAAACACCCGCAATAGTATCGGGGATTAAGAATAAAATACTCTGAGACTTGAATCGATTATCTCAAGGCAATCCTAATCGATAAATCTCAAGCGATCCGCCCAATACACCAAGTGTACAAGTGTGATAAAATAATTAAGACAAATTATTTTCTCTCTCACACAACGACTATACCGATGGATTGGTCCGTGTCCATCTAGGTCGTGAGCAACCATTCGATTAAATACGAGTAACCGATAGTATGATCTTCTGTGTGATGTCGCACACCATACTAACTACAACGTATATAATCCAGGACTATATTTTGCATATATTTAATTATCAATAATTAAATGCAAACAATTGTTTATTAATTTAATAGATTAAATGCTATGACCGGGAGTTTACCGTTACTTAAATCTAGACATTAAGTACACAACTCCAACAATCTCCCACTTGTACTAAGGTCTAGTCATTTCCTCCAAACTCCCGACTCCCATACTCATCACGTGCTTAGGGTTGTACTTCCAAGAAGTACTGTGTGAATGAGCACTTTAGGTTGCCGCTCTGAAGTTATCTTGGTGACTACTGCATCGTCTTCCTCGATGATGACTCGTATCAGATGGTACTTGCTCTATGTGTTAACATCACTTTTGACTAGTGACTTCTTTCCAGTTTACCCTGCACCGCTATCCAATAGCCTTTGGTAAACTAAGAGTCATATCCAAGTCAAGAGGTTATCCCGGAACCTAACCAAAACTTCCGCTGCCTCTGAGGCTGCTTATTCGGTTATGAAAGAGTCTGAGAAGCGTCCTGCTTATCACTCTTTCACTTCATGGTTCCACCTCTTTCTAAAAGTGAACACATAGTCTGATATCGACTTGCACTGGTCCTCCTCTGATTTAAGATCTGAGAATCTGTAATCAAAGAAGATTTCGTCTTGCTTAATAATCCAGTACTTCGCGAGTACTATTACAGCATCCGAAAATCTCTTGTCTAGATTACCTTGATATCCTCCCACTACGCAAACCGCATAGTTGATATCAGGTTCTTGTTTTACAACATTGCATCTATAAAGCTTTCCATACTTGAAGTATAGGAAACTGCTTTGTCCTCATCTATCTCCTTCATGTGTTCGAACAAATACCCTTTAGATAGATGTATATTCTGTCTCTGAAAGGCAATAACCTTTCTCAGAAGTATGCATGTTTAAAACAAACCATAATCGTATAAGATATCTAGGAGAAGTACAATGTTCTTATCCTTAGATCGAATGATCTTAAGAACATGCTCTAACTTCTACTCAATCTTATATCTCGATTCATTTAGACAACCATTATCTTATGTCTGACAATATTTTCTACATTGTTGCCAATGATGAAATTGTCATCTACATAAAATCTCCGAGACACACCACCTTGTTTCTATTACATCTCCAATACACCTATCGTCTATGCCTTTTTATGAATCCATCAAATGGACTATCCCATCAATTCGCAAGTTCCACGATTTATAGCTTTGTTTCAATCCATAAATGGATTTACTAAGCTTGTACTCTAAATGATCTTGCCTCTTAACAATAATCCTTATTGTTTTCCAAGCCGACACATTTAGATCTAGTACCGCCCTCGTGCAGAGCTAGGGATCGATTTCATCTTTACTAGATCCAGAGTCCGAAACTCTTCTAGTCTTATGAACATCTCTGGTTGTTCAACAACCTCCCACTGCAATGGCGTCCCGGTGTATAATAGTAATAACAGTAGGTGCAGTGTGTGGTGTATTTCTACTCGGTTTGGCTGGTTCCTAGTCTTTGTCCTTTTTCTCATTCCAAGGTACTGCGTCAGTTCGGGCTTTGTGGTTCTTCTAATAGTCTTCCTCTAAGAACCGGGCGTTACACGTCCTTCTGGTTCATAGTACTATAGAACACACAATACTTTGTTCATCTAGGATATCCTACAACCATATTGAATATGCCGTTGTCTCCAGGAATATCCATAGAACATAGGTAGTTCCGAACAACTTGTTCTTTCACTATTAGAATTCTATTTCTCACTGACTCACCATCTCTACACGTAAGTGTATGGTGTAGTCATTTGAGACTTAATCTCAATCTTTGATTATGCTATGTGTTATGTGGTAGCCTCCGCGACTAAGTCGCAGGCTTCCAATGGATATACTTTGAAGGTTCCCCATAATTGCTTTGTGACTAAAACACTTTGCTTTTATGGCACATCAAGCATTCTAATCCATCTTCGAGTATTCTTAAAAGAACTACTCGCACTTTACACATATCATTGATCATTCTCAATACTTGTCCGAATTCTATCTTTTACCAAAAAGTATGCTTAGTTGCATTATCTTCCAAACTTGATTCTTAGGTCGGAAGGTCCATTCCTTCAACTATAATTGATCAAATCAATTTCAAACTTTTGAATCTTATTTGAATAAATACTACTAAGTATAAGAATTCACAAGTATAATGATTTTAACAAGAAATATATCTAAATAGTAAAACAAGTTATAGAACGGTTTGTTGCATCGTGGTAGACTAAGGACTCATCATTCACATATTGCTATCTAATGTACCAGAATAGATAATACCCATTATTTCTTATCAAAATCATCACCATGATTAAAGAAATAAAATATCCATTCATAAATAATAGAAATCCAGAACAAAAGTTCTTTCTAAAATAAAGGGTACATAATGCAATAAACTTGAAATGAAATCATATTTAACTACTAAAGCAGATAAATGTCTTCCACTGCAACAGCTGGCTCCTCTACAGCTTTGCCTTGACTATTCCTCCATTTCCAAGTCTTTGGGTTTTCTGGTGTCCCTGCATTTTAAATGCATACATACCGTCAGTGGATCCATATCTACCAACCAGGTTTCTGGTAGATAACACAGCTGACTATGTTTTAAAGACTTAAGGAGAGAATCTCATACCTTCTCCAGGAGAAAATAAAGACTTCCAGTCCCCAGATAACTTTCTTTGAGAATGACTGCTCAAAGGCTTTCTCACCCTATTCCGTGGTCCAAGTGCAGGACTACAGGGATTCTTTGTCTGCTTCTCCATTCCTTGGTCTATGCCCTTAGGTTCGAAACCTTTGGCTTTGGCCATAAGAGCTTGCGATTGTCTCAACTCATCCAAAAGGTCCAACATCTCGAAAACGTGTTCAAGCGTTTCCTCGAAGCGACTGACCTTTATGAGTATCCTCATCGCCTCTTTTCTAACCTTCTCGTTGTCTCTAAACATAAGCTTGAGTTTCAGCATGATGTCATGATTGGTGGTTAATGCAAAAGCACTGTTCCACTTCTCAAAATCAGCTGTTTCCTCAATAGTTGAGACACGTGTTGGTTCAGGAGGACAAAGTTCACTGAGTACTAACTTGTACTCAGCAACAGTCTGGGAAATGTCTAACTCTTTATTCCATCCAACACAGTATGGAACTAGTGCGTTGAATTCCTTGAGTATCACAGAAAGTGGGTTCATAGCTATTCTCTAAAACTATAAGCACATTTAAACAAACAATCAATTTAATATCCGATATTATCTCCCTCAAATAATATCATTAAATTACTAATCACATCTAAAATCCCATCAGATATGGCAAGCCACGATAGTGTGGATGTTTACCTACCCAAATGATTTCGTAATTAGATTTGCTTCGGTCGTACATCACTATAGCGTTACTTCGATGGGAGGAATACTATAGAGCGTACCTAAGTGTAAACCATTACTCAGTACTAAGAAGTTTGTTTAAGATTCGTATGTTACCGCAAGCCACGATAGTGTGGACGTTTACGTTAACGTACGTTTCCTTCACTCCCTTCTATAACTGTCTACATCAATCGTTCCAAAATCCCATTCAATGCAGCAAGCCACGATAGTGTGGACGTTTACTACACCAAAAGACTTTTACAATTGACATCAAATTACTTGAAGCATTCGATTTTGTAAATCAAGACGCGGAGAATCATAAGTGAAACTCGAAGTTTCTAACCAGTGATTCACCATGCGAACAACCCTATCTCTCATTAGATGAGGGAGCCGAGCAGACAAACGATCCATCTTCAAAAGAATGGTACGAATGTCTCTAATTTGTGTCATCCACATGACCAAGTGTCTTTGTCTCCATTCCACTCCCCGGGGTGAGAATGAGTCGACTTGAAGTCAGTTTCAGAAAGACAAATTAGGCATTGTTTGATAAACTTAATCAATGTTTCTTGTAAAAGGAATTACAAGAATTCTCCTCCAATGACATATCTATATGAACTTCGAAAGCTCATAAATGTCACCAAGAGAACAGTAATGGAGACCATGGGAATGTTTCCATCCCCGCTCCCACTTAGCTTTTTATAACAAAGGGATATGCTATCTAATGCATATTTAAACACATAAGCATGCATACAAGTAATAAAGAACATATCACATAGTCAAAATAATGCTAGAAAATTATTTTCCGACTATCATGGCTTTATTCCATCTCCGTATGCGTCTTCTAGTCTTCAGTCTTCGTTCTTGAATGCTCCATGTGACGAGAATATTAATCCCAATATTTAAATCTATTTATTTTTAATAAATCCAAAAGATACTTAATTCGAAAATTAAGTCAATCGAATAAATTAAAAATAAAATTAAATATTATTAATATTTTTTATTTATTTATTTATTTTCCCATCTAATTCTTTTAAATCTCTAGAATAATCTATCCAAGTGAAACTTGGAATATTCTAGAAGACTTCTATAATAGAATAAGGAAATAAAATAAATTAGGACTCTTCTACTTTCCAAGATTAATTAATTTCCATGTCCATTAAAATTCCCATAAAATAGGAATAATCAAATAGGAAATAAATCAATTCATTAATTAATTATTTTCCTATCTAATTCTATTAAATCTCTAGATTCCTATTCCAAGTAGAACTTGGAATATTCTAGAAGACTTCCATAATAGAATAAGGAAATAAATAATATTAATTAATTCTTTTCCTATCTCCATGAGAGTTCCCAAACTTAGGAATACTCAAAATAGGAAAACTTGAATCAATTAGGAAAGTGAATCTAGGTAGGAGTAGCACGGGTTGGGGATCCCCGCACCACCACCACCATCATCTTCGACCGCCGCCACCACCGGAAGAGGGTACCGCCGCCGCCTCCCCAGCCGGCCAGCCACCACCATACCGGCGGCAGCCCCAGCCGAGGGGCGATCGACCCCTCCCCATGGCTTCGGTCATGGGGTGGATCATGGGGTTGATCGACCCCCCCCCCACGGTTCTTCGTCCTCTTCATCTTCTTCGTCACACGAGTTCTCCGGCGGTCGTTTCGGCATCGATCCAACGTAAATAAATTACAAGAAATAAATTTAAAATTCCGGTATCGATTCTATACATGAAATCGACCCTATACACTTTCCGGAAAACATAGAACAATAATAATAAATCTAAATTCGGTCAACCCCCGAATTTTTACTATTACAAGCATTCATCCACACAAAACGAATCTCGACATGTCCGAGAGTTTAATAATCATGGTAAAATTAAATAACAATTAATTAAACAATTAATCAATTAATTAACCATGATAGTCGGAATCCCTGCAAGGTAGAACGATAATTGAACACATACATGAACACGAAACCAAACGCTCTGATACCAATTGCTGGAAATTGATATCCCGGGCTATTTAAAATTTGCGGAAAATAATAACCCGACCGAAATCCTCTCGCCGGAAACACGCGAACCACCGGACGGAACCGGGCTCGACCCGAGCATCGCCGCGGGACGAACCCGCGGCCGAAACCCTAGTCGAGCCCCCGCCGGGGCTCGCGATCGTGCACCGATCGCTGGGGCTGCTCCGGCAGCCCCGGGCGGTGAGTCCGGCGACTCACCGCCACCACCGACAGGAGGGGGGACCACCAGCCGCGGCGCGAAGCCGTGACGGTCCCCGGTGATCGAACTAGGGTTCGATCGCCCCAGCCGCGGCGTCCAGCCGCGGCTTTCCTTCGATGCGCGCCGGCGGTCGAAGCCCTAGGGCTCGACCGCCACCCCTCGGCACCCAGCCGAGGGTCCTTTGGACATTCGCCGGGGATCTCGAATCCCCGTCCCCGAAGTTCCTTGTTTTCCCGGATCGTGCGTTCATGTATGTATCACAATCAATTCACATAAAATCATAGAGGAGAGTATATGATTTTACCTTTTGATTCGTTGTGCGGAGAAACGAATTCAATTGATGACCTTACGATCTTCCCACGTATTCCTTGCACTAGCTTGAACTTCGGGTGGGCGACGATCCTCCAAGCTTATGGATCCTCTTCTCTCTCTCTCTACTTTCTCTCTCTAGAAGAATTATGATCTTCAAGTTATGTTGTGTGTTGTAGAAGAGAAGACCATGTAGTGCTTTTATAGGCTACGTAGGGGATCTAAAGGAGGTGGAATATTGGGCTTCCAATATTAATGATTAAATTGAGCCCAAGCCCAAATCTATTAATCTCCCATTAATATTAATTAATTTATTTTCCACTATATAAATTAATTGCACTCCCAATATTAAACCATATTATATCAAATAATATTTCTCCGGTAGTATTATTTATTCCGTGTATTTAAGATTTAAATATCCATGAATAAAATTAATTTATTGCTAATTAATTTATTCATCTCTTGAATCTCAGACTAGTACCATTCATCCTTAATTATTGTGCGGAACGAATCCACTCATGACTAGTACGAATCCATTCATCCTTAATTATTGTACCATTCATCCTTTATTAAGCTTTCCACACTCAAAGTGTAGGAAACTGCTTTCATTGCGTCTATCTCCTTTTGTGTTCCAAAACACATATCCTTAGATAGATGCATTCCGTCTCTGAAAGGTAACGAACCTTTCTCGGAATCTTGCATGTTAAAACAAACCATAATCATATATGTAAGATGTCCAGGAAAAGTACAATGTTCTTTCTAGAGATCCAAGATCTCAAGAACATGTCCAACTTCTTCCTTTATCTTTCATAATGATTCATCTAGACAACCATCATTTTATGTCTGATAACATCTTTACATTGTTGCCAATGATAAGAGTGTCATCTACATAAAAACTTCGAGAAACACCACCTTGTTTTCCATCACGTTTCTGTTGGGATATGTCCTTCGATCCTACGTGTGCAATCGATAAAGTCATAAGGTCGTCTATGGATGTTAAATGATTATTCGATAATATTAATTGTTGGGAACAATATAATATTGATCGATAAAATCATACCTACAGGGTCACACACGAGCTGGAATTACGTTGCTTGCTATATTGATTTAGAATCAATACATATGGAATTTCACATGCATGGGATGCATGGCATGCATGGGATGCATGGATGCATGTCACATGGTATGACATGGCATGCCACACAAGCAAGGGGACCACATCCATGCCAATTGGCATGGTGATGTGGATATGACCCTTTACCTCCCCATTATCCACCATTACTTGTGCATTATGATGCACATTATGGTGGGGGTTACAAGGGAGGTTAATGGTGATCAATATAGTGATGAAAACATGTGTTTCACATCACTTTTTGATCAGCCACGAAATTCCATAAGACAAGAGAGAAAAGAGTGAGAGAATCACTCAAGAACAAGCAAGCAAGTTCAATTCCGGGTTCGTGTGCAACACGTAGAGGCCGGGCCATTTGTGCGGCTTCAACATCCGGGCGATCTAGACAAGAGGAGTGACGAGGTCATTCACAAAGAGAGCTTCAAGAGGCTGATCCATTTGAGGTGGTTCAATCGACTCAACACCACCTCAACGACATCAACGAATCACTTCGTCACAAAAGTAAGTAATCGTTGAACCTTATATATATATATATATATATATATATATATATATATATATATATATATATATATATATATATATATATATATATTGGATGTGTATATATATATATGTTTATATGTGTTCTTATACACATTAAGTGTGCACTAAGATCATGGCATAGTAGATCTATTGCTTTACACGCTTCCGCACACACGGTATATCGATTGGATCGGTATACCGGTACCTTCAATTGGTATCAGAGCCTAGGGCTCGTGCACACTTTTGTGTTGGAAACGAAGGTTAAATCAACATAATTGGATTATATGTTTAATTGTGATTATGTGATTAGATGTAAGGCCGGCCACCGTTAGTGGTCGGGTGAATGAAATTGTCGTTTTTTTACGTACGATTGGCCATAGTTTTGGAGGGCTGCGTCCCTTGGAATCATTTGTAATAGATAGGTTTTCTATTTCAATATGTATTGTTCAAACTTGTAAGCGATGGACTTGGTCCATGGTTCGATGGTGGATCTCGGCTCTCCGGCGAAAATGAGAATAAACGAAGCAAAACGAAGCGAAACGGGCGAAAACCGGGCTGCTGGAGCAAAACGGCGGGCGCCGTTTGTGCTCCGGCGGGCGCCGAATGGATTCGGCGGTCGCCGTTTGTTTTGGAAACGGCGACCGCCGAAAGGCTGTTTTTTGGTCAGCCTGTTTTGTACCCTTTTGGCGGGCGCCGTTTTGGAAACGGCGACCGCCAGTGGTGTTCGACGACTGCCGTTTGGGAAACGGCGGGCGCCGTTCGTGGTTTTTGGGGTACGGACTAAGGTGGACCTAAATCGGCGAGCGCGGAACTGAAACGGCGGGCGCGGACCAGTCTAGAAGATGTTCAAGGCCTATTTTGTTGCTTTTGTTGTTTTCATTTGAGAGTTGTGAGGTTCTAGGGGCCTTTCGATTTCGTATTTATTTGCTTTGCTAGTTAGGTTGTTTTATGTTATAAATGTTCAACTTACATATAAACAAACCTATGCATGCAAGTTCCCAAAATAATGAGTATAATGTCTTGTCCAAAACATCACACCCATAAAGCCCTCGATCATAAGTTGGTAGGTCCGCCTCAGCGGGGTACTACTTGTTATCTTGGGATAGTGGGAGTAAGGGTTAGACCCTTACACGTGAGTTTGGTTTTCTCATCGATAGATCCACTGCAGGCGTGGCTATCGAGACATGAGATAAGAATGTGATTCTTATAGACCGAGAATGACATTAGATGTCATTGACATGGGATGTCTACCTATCTTGGTTTTCTTAAGTGCGGACTCAGTCGGCTTAAGGATTCGCAAGATGAGGGTCTTGGGATCGTTTTGTTCAAGGGAACAACGATATTAGATATCGATTGAACAAAATGGAACAAATAAGTAACTTGTTAGACAACCTTATTTGTTTACCGCTTTGTGGATGTTTACATTCTTTAGTTATCTTTCTTTTGTAGTTTATCATGTCAAATATCAACTCAATTCAAGTTTGGTTCAATTCTTGATTGTGAAAAAATTGAACAACACAAATTTTCTTGATTGACAACGTAATTTGAGGATGGTCCTCAAATACGAATACAAAGAGAATGTGTTAGATTACCAATTCCTATGATATCATTGAACAACTCAATAGCATGTTCGGGGAACAGACTATGATTGAGCGGTTCGGTGTGACCAGGGTCATCGCTTCAGCTAGGCTGGAAAAATGGAAATCTATGGGATCACATGTGCAACAAATGATTGTATTATTTGTTTCAAGTGACCGCCTAGATTTTTCCTATGATGATTATTTGGCAACCGATTTCATACTTCAATCTCATGATGGTTATAATGCCTTTAGGCTAAATTTTCCATATGAATGGTTTGAAGAAATCGCTTCGTGAGCTCCACGGGATGCTCAAGGCTGCTGAGCCGGCGATAGAGAAGGACCCTAAGAGGGAAATTCTTATGATATAGGATAGGGTATTCAAAAGAGCATGGGCAAGAAGGCTATTAGGGTTCCTAGGGAATCTCAATGCGTCTACTGCAAAAGTGTTGGACACTACTTGCAAACATATAAAAGTTCATATTTTATTCAATTTCAAAACAAATGCCTAATTTGTCTTTCATTTGATGGATTATAAGGTTATGATTATTTACACCTCGGGGAGTGATTTAATCCAAAACAATTAAGTTCATCAATGACACAAATTAGAGACTTTCGAGCCATTGGATGGCGTTAAACGATTGTCTGGTTGGCTCCCTCATATTTTATGAGAGATAGGGCTTCAATTGCATGATAATATCGCTGGTTTGAAAACTTCGATTTTTCACTTACGATTTATCACGTTTTGACATTGAGATAATTTTGAATGGGAAATTCGAATAAGAGTCAATTATTGAGAATAATTGAACTTGCCCAAAGTTTAAAGAAGATGTGAAGAGCGGGGTTGCTTCATCTTCAGGTATTAATGTTATAGACATTAAACTTCACAAATTCAACTTCTTGGGTATTGGATGCCAAACGTAGTTCTCACATTTGTATGTGGAGGAACTACATAGAAGTATAAGTTTGGTGAGTAGAGATGTCGATCTACGGGCGAGAAATGGAGCGAAGGTCGCTGCATTAGCCGTATGATCATATGATGTTGTTTTGCCTTAGGGCCTTGTTTTAGTATTATAACTATGTAATTTCGTACCTTCAATAAACAATGAATATTGGTTCAGTATTGGATACTGATGGATTAGTTTTTCACTAATTAAATAGTTTGATAACTATTTTAATTGTGAACTATTCTTTGTTTTGGTACGATTATTACATTATTTATGTATACTTTAAACTCAACAAATCATATATAATATTAACACCAAAGGCCGAATCGAATAAGTGTCAATGAGACATAACTGTAACATTGTTGATTGGATCAAAATCTAAACATGTGACGAATCTTCTTTTAGAAGGCATTCTAGAATCATTTGACTTGGAGTCATTTGATACATGTAAATGATGATTGATGGACAAAGATAACAATGTCATCTTTCTTGGAGAAAGGAGAACATGTGAGTGATTAATTAGGGATGATCCATACTGATGTATGTGGAACCTATCAGTTCACAAGCACATGAAGGTTATGTTTCGGAAAAGAGAAAACAAACTATATTAGATATAGTTCGACCATTCGATGAGAGGTCTAAATGAACTACTGGTCTCTTTTGGGAACACACAATTCTTGACTTCAACTTATACACTGAATAGGACACCGTCAAAAGCTATTGATAAGACACCATACGAGGTATGGAAAGGGAAGGTCCCTAACTTGTCTTATATCAAGGTTTGGGGATGTGAAGCTTATGTGAAGAGAAATATCTCTACAAAGCTTGAACCCAAATCGGATAAATGTTTCTTTGTTGGTTATCCAAAAGAAACACGAGGGTACCACTTTTACAACCAATCCGAGAACAAAGTTTTTGTTGCTCGAGATAGTGATTTTCTTGAAAAGAGTTATCTTTCCTAGAAATTCAGTGGGAGATCGGTTTTCTTGAACGAGGTTCAAGTGAAACAACCAATGATGAATACTCAATACTAGGTTGAGAGTATTCTTATGGTTTTGGAAGCCATACCAGCCCTCGTAGGTCCGAAAGGAATAAATCTATCTCTATTATTCAAATACTTAGATATTGTGGCCAATGAGAGATATGAATTCATGCTTTTAGAAAGCAATGAACCTTCGACCTATACCCAAGCTATGACGAGTCCAGATTCCGAGAAATGGCAGGGTGCCATGAAATCCGAAATGGAATTGATGTCTGAAAATCAAGTTTGGAACTTGGTCGATTTGCTTAAAGGGGCTAGGCCCATTGGATGCAAATGGATTTACAAGATAAAAACAGACATTGATGGAAAACCTAGTGTTTTCAAAGCAAGGTTGGTGGCAAAAGGATTTAATCAAATTCACAAAGTGGATTATGATGAAAGCTTTTCACCAGTTGCTATGATCAAAGCCATTCGGATTCTCTTAGCCATTGCTGCTCATTATGATTATGAGATATGGCAAATGGATGTTAAAACCGCCTTCTTGAATGGGATTCTAGAAGAGGATGTGTTTATGACACAACCAGAGGGTTTTATCGATCCTAATCAGGCTGAGAGAGTATGCAAGCTTAATAGATCTTAATGGATTAAAGCAAGCATCTCGGAGTTGGAATCTTCAGTTCAATGAATCCATATCGGGATTTGGATTTCAGAGGAACTCGAAAGAGTCGTGTTTTACAAGAAGATCAGTGGGAGTTACTTTGTATTCATTGTGTTGTATGTCGATGACATACTCCTTATTGGAAACAATATTCCTATGCTTAATTCTGTTAAAGAATGGCTTGGAAGATGTTTTTTAATGAAGGATCTTGGAGAAGCACAGTACATATTGGGCATCATGATCTGTTGGAACAGATCGAAAATGATGTTTGGACTTAGTCAAGTGACCTATTTTGATAAGGTACTTGATAAGTTCAGAATGAAAGACGCCAAAAAGGGTCTCATTCCAATGAGTCATGGCACATCTCTTAGCAAGATGCAAGGCCCTACGGGACTTGATGAGCAAAAGAGGATGGAAAACATTCCTTATGCTTTGGCAATAGAGTTTATAATGTATGCCATGATATGTACACGACCGGACGTATCGTATGCTTTGAGCATGACGAGTCAGTTTCAAGGAAATCCAGGTGAGGCGCGTTAGACTGCGACCAAGAATATTCTTATGTACCTTAGATGGACAAAAGAATTTTGTTGTCTTTGGAAGACAAAAAGAGTTGATATTAACAAGTTGTTTGAATGCTAACTTCAAAACAAACTAAGATAATTTCCGATTTTAATCTGGTTATATCTTTTGTCTGGTTAGAGGTGATATTTGCTGGAATAGTTCCATGCAATGCAATATAGCTGATTAAATTAAACTACAAAAGCTGAGCACAGTATTGCATTGGATGCAGTAATGTTGGCAGTTAAGATTTGAATGTTCTTGAATGAACTAGGTGGCGTAACTAGCTTAGCCCATCCGATAATTCTCTATTTATAGTAGAGTTATCGCGCAAGCCAATGAGCTAGGAAGCACCACAAGTCTAAAACTGGTGCTCAGGAAGTTCCACATTATCTGGGAGATAGTTTTGTGGAGACATCGAGATAATAAAGTTGCAACTTTTGGTAAGGTTGCAAACCCGCTTTCTAAACCTCTCCAGCAGTTTAAGCTTGAGGCTTTCACGACTGCAATAGATATCAGACATCTTAGAGATGCGTTGTGATTTCTATTACTGTATTAGATACTTTTGGAGATTTGGTAAACATTCACTCATATGTATAATACATATTTCTTCATATAAATATGGTTTAATTTATATGAATTGTCCAAATGATTAAGTGATATCAATTGGGTTATGAGGTCGACTTACCGCATAATGATGTCCCAATGGTTGAACTGATATACTTAAATCATATAGTTGTTCCTGGTTCGTATAATCGAGTACGGACAAACCGATAATACAATGAACTAGTTTGTAATGTGTACTATAGCGCCGCTTCATGGGCTAGTGATGTGGGACATCAAGTACAATTACATAGATATTAGCTGGGAGCTAATGATCGAACAGACCCGACTGAAATAGTATTTAAGATTTCGAGTCATAATACTATTTCATTGACTGTCGAGCAATTTCCTCTGACCTGAGTAGTCCAGAGTGATTCCATTGTGAAATGGCGTACTTTGATACAAGTAAACGTCTTTCGTAAAAGGAGGTTATAAAACTTGTTATTAGGTATATCAGGAAGCAAGTGGGAGAGCTTGGATTGACAAGATGGGATTGTCCTCCATTTTATAATGGGATACATGTCTTACCGGCCACTTGGAGAGTCGAGACTGTGGAAAATACGTGGCCACGTCCAGATTCGTATCATAGTGATAAATCTGGTTTTACAGTCTGTCTCAAAGTCCAAGAAATGTTTGAATCGATTGAGGATGACTCGAGTCTTGCCTCAAGTTCAAACTTAGACATAAAGTGACAACAGGAAGTTGGCAGCACACTGGCTCTGAAGGCCAAGTGGGAGATTGTTGGGATATGTCCTTCGATCCTACGTGTGCAATCGATAAAGTCATAAGGTCGTCTATGGATGTTAAATGATTATTCGATAATATTAATTGTTGGGAACAATATAATATTGATCGATAAAATCATACCTACAGGGTCACACACGAGCTGGAATTACGTTGCTTGCTATATTGATTTAGAATCAATACATATGGAATTTCACATGCATGGGATGCATGGCATGCATGGGATGCATGGATGCATGTCACATGGTATGACATGGCATGCCACACAAGCAAGGGGACCACATCCATGCCAATTGGCATGGTGATGTGGATATGACCCTTTACCTCCCCATTATCCACCATTACTTGTGCATTATGATGCACATTATGGTGGGGGTTACAAGGGAGGTTAATGGTGATCAATATAGTGATGAAAACATGTGTTTCACATCACTTTTTGATCAGCCACGAAATTCCATAAGACAAGAGAGAAAAGAGTGAGAGAATCACTCAAGAACAAGCAAGCAAGTTCAATTCCGGGTTCGTGTGCAACACGTAGAGGCCGGGCCATTTGTGCGGCTTCAACATCCGGGCGATCTAGACAAGAGGAGTGACGAGGTCATTCACAAAGAGAGCTTCAAGAGGCTGATCCATTTGAGGTGGTTCAATCGACTCAACACCACCTCAACGACATCAACGAATCACTTCGTCACAAAAGTAAGTAATCGTTGAACCTTATATATATATATATATATTGGATGTGTATATATATATATGTTTATATGTGTTCTTATACACATTAAGTGTGCACTAAGATCATGGCATAGTAGATCTATTGCTTTACACGCTTCCGCACACACGGTATATCGATTGGATCGGTATACCGGTACCTTCAGTTTCCAATACACACAATTCGTCTATGCTTTTGATGAATCCATAAAATGGACTATCTCATCAATTTGCAAGTACCACGAACTCAATGCTTTGTTTCAATCCATAAATGGATCAACTAAGCTTGTACTCTAAATGATCTCGCCTCTTAGCAATAATCCTTATTGCTCTCCAAGAAGGCACATTTAGATCTAGTACGGCCTTCATGTAGATCTAGGGATCGATTTCATGTATACTAGGTCCAGAGTTCGAAGACTCTCCTAGTCTTATGAATATCTCCGGTTGTCCCACAACCTCCCACTACAATGGCATTCCGGTGTATAAACAGTGATAACAGTAGGTGCAGTTAGTGGTGTACCGCTACTCGGTTCGGCTGGTTCTAAGTCTTAATCTTTCTCTCTCATTTCAAAGTATTACGTCACCTTGGGCTTGTGGTTCATTATATAGTCTTTCTCTAAGAACCGGGCGTTAGAACTTATAACGTCCTTCTGGTTCATAGTACTATTGAACACACATCTTTTGTTCTTCTAGGATATTCTACAACCGCATTTGAATGCGCCGTTGTTTCCAGACATATCCATAGAACACAGGAAGTTCCGTATAACTCATCTTTTTCTATCTCTATAAGAGTTCCATTTCTTGTTTATGACACACCATTTCTACACAACAGTGTATGGTGTAGTCATTTAGGATCAAATCCCAATTTCTGATTAGTATGCCATGCATTCCTCAGACAGGTACTTGCCTCCGCGATCAAATCGCAGGCTACAAATGGATATACTTTGATGGCTCTCCACAATTGCTTAGTGTCCATTGACTTGTCAAAACACTTGCTTTTGTGGCACATCAGGTATTCTAATCCATTTTTCGAGTAATCATAAAATGAAGTACTCGTACCTTATTGTCTGAGTAGGCATAGGTCTGCATACATCAAAGTCAATCAATTCTTATACTTGTCCGGATCTTACATCTTATATCCATAAAGGATTGCTTAGTCATATTATCTTTCAAATTAGATTCTTAGGTCGGAAGGTCCACTCCTTCAACTTAATTGATCTTACAATCAATTTTCGACCTTTGAACTTCTTATTTGAATAAATATGACTTAGCATAAGAATCCACAAGTAAAATTGATTTAACAAAGAAATCTCTTATTAGTAAAACGAGTTTTATACTACGGTTCGTTGCATCGTGGTGGACTCAGTATTCATCATTTATATATTTCTAGATAATGTACCAGAATAGATACTATCATTATTTCTTCTTATAACCATCAAATGATTAAAAGAAATAAAATATCCATTCATTAGAAATCCAGAACAAAGTTCTTTCTAATATGAAAGGTACATAAAAGCAATAACTCAAAATGAAATCCTATAAAATGTCCTCCATTGCAACAGCTGCCTCTTCTGCAGCATTGCCCACATAGACTACGATCTTTTCTTTTCTAAGTCGTCGGGTTTCCTGGAACCTTTGCATTTAAAATGCACATACCGTCAGTGGTTCCATATCTACACACCAGGTTCCGGCAGATAATACCACTGACTATGTTTTACGACTAAAGAAAACTTCGTACTTTATTTGAGAGGATAGTCAGACTTCCAGTACCCAGACTGTTTGTATCGAGAACTCTTGCCTATTGGCTTTCTCGTCCCATCTCGTGATCCAAGAAACTTAGGACCACTGGGTTTCTTTGCTTGCTTTTCCTTTCCCCCGGTTTTTGCCCTTAGGTTCAAAACCTTTGGCATTGGCTACAAGAGCTTGCGATTTCCGTCTCAACTCGTCCAAAAGGTTCATCATCTTAGAAACGTGTTTTAAGCGTTTCCTCGAATGACTGGCCTTTATGAGTATCCTCATCGCTTCTTGTCTAGCCGCCTATGTCAATAGGCTCGGGAGGACAAAGCTCACTGAGTACAAACTCGTACTCTTTAATAGTCTGGGCAATGTCTAGATCTCTATTCCAATCATTACATTTAGGGACCAATGAGTTTAAAATCCTTACGTATCACAGAAAGTGGGTTCAAAGCCATATCCTAATCTATGAGCACATATAACAACAAACAATCGATTTAATCTCCGATATTATCTCCCTTAAATAATATCATTAAACCACTAATCACATCTAAAATCCCATCAGATATGGCAAGCCACGTGGTGTGGACGTTTACCAATCCAAATGATTTAGCAATTAGATTTGCTTCGGTCATACATCACTTATAGCGGAACCTCGTGGGGAGGAATACTATAATGCGTATCTAAGTGTAAACCATTACTCAGTACCAAAGTAAATCGTTTGGAATTGCTACATCACCGCAAGCCACGTGGTGTGGACGTTTACGACAACTTCACAACTCTTCACAATTTCTTACAACTGTCTACATCAATTAATCCAAAATCCGTCAGCATAGCAAGCCACGTGGTGTGGACGTTTACTACACCTAGAGACTTTTATAATTGACTCCCAATTACTTGATTCATTCAATCTTGTAAATCAAGACGCGGAGAATCATAAGTGAAACTCGAAGTTTCTTACCAGTGATTCACCATGCGAACGACCATATCTCTCATAAATGAGGGAGCCGAGCAGACAATCGATCTAGTCATCAAATGACACGAAAGTCTCTAATTTGTGTCCTCGACATGACCAAGTGGCTTTGGCTCCATTCCACTCCCCGGGGTGAGAATGAGTCGACTTGAAATCAGTTTTGGAAAGACAAATTAGGCATTGTTTGATAAACTTAATCAATGTTTCTCGTAAGAGGAATTACAAGAATTCTCCTCCAATGGCTTATCTATATGAACTTCGAAAGTTCATAAAAGTCACCAAGAGAACAGCAATGGAGACCATGGATATGTTTCCATACCCTCTCCCACTTAGCTTTTTACAATAAAGGGATACGCTATCTAATGCATAATTAAATACACATAAGCATGCATACATGAAATAAAGCACATAGAATATTATCACATAATCAAAATAATACTAGAATATTATTTTCCGACTATTATGGCTTTATCGCATCTCCGTACGCATCTTCTAGTCTTTAGTCTTCGTTCTTGAATGCTCCATGTAACGGGAATATTAATTCCAATATTTAAATCTATTTATTTTCAATTAATCCAAAAGTTACTTAATTCGAAAATTAAGTCAATCGAATATATCAAAAATAAAATTAAATATTATTAATATTTTTATTATTTTTATTTTCCTTTTCTACTTCATTAAATCTATAGAATAATCTATCCAAGACCCACTTGGAATATTCTAGAAGACTTCCATAATGAAATAAGGAAATAAAATAATTTATTTTATTTTCCCTTTCTACTTCATTAAATCTCTAGAATAATCTATCCAAGACCCACTTGGAATATTCTAGATGATTTCCATAATGAAATAAGGAAATAAAATTAATTCCAATTCCTAATTAATTCCTTTCCTAATCCTTCCAAATTAATTCCTTTCCTAATCCATTAAAAATTCCATAAAGGAATAATTAAATAGGAAAAATTAATTAAGGACTCTTCTACTTTCCAAAATTAATTAATTTCCATGTCCATGAAAATTCCCATAAAATAGGAATAATCAATTAGGAAATAAATTAATTTAATAATTAATTATTTTCCTTTCCAATTCTATTAAATCTCTAGAATCCTATTCCAAGTAGAACTTAGAATATTCTAGAAGACTTCCATAATAGAATAAGGAAATAAATTAATTCCAATTAATTCTTTTCCTATTTTCATGAGAATTCCCAAAACTAGGAATACTCAAAGTATGAAAACCGAATCAATTAGGAAAGTTGGATCTTGGTAGGAATAGCATGGGTTGGGGATCCCCACGCCATCCCCACCATCGACCGCCACTACCACCGCCGGCCAAGGCTCACGCGCCACCACCCTTGGTGGCCGGCGTGGCCGAGAGCCCTAGGGCAGCCCGGGCGATCGATCCTCATGGGATCGATCCTCGTGATCGATCCCCGGTCCTCCCTCTCTTCGTCTCCTCCGTCACACTTTTCAGGCGGTCGTTTCGTCATCGATCCAACGTAAATAAATTACAAAATTATTATTACGTTCTCCGGTATCGATTCTCTACATGAAATCGACCTCATACAATTTCCGGAAAAATTAAGAACAAGCATTCACCACACAAGAACAAATATTGACATCACCGAGAGTTTAATAATCAAGAACATTATTATGACATTAATTAACAATAATTAAATCTAGCCATAATAATCAGAAACCCTGCAAGGTAGAACAATTTATCGAAAAATACCATGAACTAAAACCAACGCTCTGATACCAATTGTTGGAAATCGATATCCCGGAATTAATAAATTAATTAAAATTAATTATCTAATTAATTCCGACCGAAATCCTTTGGAGATCGAATATCCGGATTGTCAAAATTGCGGAACCGACAACCCAATCGACTCCCGGAACATGTACATGACCATACGAAAACGTTACGCGGGAAAAACACGAGAGAACTCGCGTGAACCCGCGAAACCCGTAGCAGCCACGCGGGGTTGCTCGCAGCAGCCCGCAGCGAGTCGCCTGACTCGCTGCTGCTGGGACCCTGCTGAATCGTTGCGGGTCAGCTGCGGGAAATCCCACAGCACCCAGCGAAATCCCCGTAGCAGCCCACAGCAACCCGCAGCGAGTCGCCTGACTCGCTGCTGCTGAGCGCTACGAGTCGCTGCGGGAAAACCCGTAGCTGGCAGCAGATCGCTACGGGAAAACCCGCAGCCGATCCGCGTGATCGAGCCCTAGGCTCGATCCACCTCGCGCGATCCCTTTCCAGCCGAGTCGTCGAGCCGCCGGCGGTCCGGTGGTCCGACCACCACCGCCCGGTTCGACCTCGTCTCGTGGGTCCGTTCCTCGGATCTTGTTTCAAGGTATTTTTACGATAATTAAACGATAAAATCATAAAAGAGGGTTTTACGATTTACCTCGTTCTCGTTGTTCGGAAAAACGAAGAACTCAATTTGACGACCTTGAGATCTTCCGACGTATTCCTTGCACTAGCTCGGACGTCGTGTGGGCGACGATCTACCGAACTCCATGGATCTCCCTCTCTACTTTCTCTCTCTAGAATTGTGATCTTCAAGTTATGAGAATAGAGAAAACCATGTAGTGCTTTTATAGGCTACGTAGGGGATCTTAAGGAGGTGGAATATTGGGCTTCCAATATTAATGATTAAATTGAGCCCAAGCCCAAATCTATTAATCCATTAATATTAATTAATTCTATTTTCCACTATATAAAATTAATTGCACTCCCAATATTAAACCATATTATATCAAATAATATTTCTCCGGTAGTATTATTTATTCCGTGTATTTAAGATATAAATATCCATGAATAAAATTAATTTATTGCTAATTAATTTATTCATCTCTTATATCCGAGACTAGTACCATTCAACCTTAATTATTATGCGGAACGAATCCACCTGCAGGGTTTACATAATAATTCCTTATGAACTCATCTCGGGGATATTATCAACCCTTATGGGATACACTTTCCCGTCAAGTATTCACGGCATGTCATATATAAAACATAGTGACCCAACTTAATCGGTAATTAACCCAGTAATTAAATCGGTTAATTCCTTTGGTAAATCAAAGTCACTTATATTAAATATACACACCCGCAATAGTTTCGGGGATTAAGAATAAAATACACTGAGACTCGAATCGATTATCGCCGGCAATCCTAATCGATGAATCTCAACGATCCGCTCAATACACCAAGTGTACAAGTGTGATCAATTAATTAAGATAAATTATTTTCTCTCTCACACAACGACTATACCGATGGACTGGTCCGTGTCCATCTAGGTCGTGAGCAACTGTTCGATTAAATACGAGTAACCGATAGTATGATCTTCTGTGCGCCCATGCAACACCATACTAACTACAACGTATAAAATCCAGGACTATGATTTGCATATATTTAATTATAAATAATTAAACGCAAATAATTGTTTATTTAATTAAATAGATTAATGGCAATGGATCGTGAGTTTCCGTTACTTAAATCTAGACATTAAGTACACAACTCCAACACGTTGGTGCTAACAACGATCTTCTGGTCCTTAGGACTATAAAATAGACCACCTTTCGTTCCTCTAGGATATCCTATAAACAACCGAATATCTGAACGAGATTCCAACTTATTAGCCCCATGCTTCAGCACATGTGCTGGACAACCCCAGATCCGAATGTGTTTCAAGTTCGGCTTACGCCCGGTCCACAATTCCGAGGGCGTCTTAGGGACTGATTTAGAAGGAACTAAGTTCAGGATATACGCCGCTGTTTCCAAGGCATATCCCCAGAACGAAACTGGTAGGTCTGAGTAACTCATCATAGATCTTACCATTTCCATAAAAGTCCTATTCCTTCTTTTTCTACACCATTCTTCTGGGGCGTGTATGGTGCAGTCATCTGGGAGTCAATCCCATTCTCTAATAAGTACGCCTTAAACTCTCCCGAGAGGTACTCTCCTCCACGATCAGATCGTAGAGTCTTTATGGTTTTACCATGAAGGTTCTCCACAAGAGCTTTGTACTCCTTGAACTTGTCAAAGCACTCGCTCTTGCGGCGTATCAGGTATATAAAACCATACCTTGATTAATCATCAGTGAAGGTCACGAAATATTCGTAACCTCCTCTTGCTTGGACAGATAAAGGCCCGCACAAATCAGAGTGAACCAATTCCAGTACTTCCTTGGATCTATACCCTTTATCACTAAAAGGTCGCTTGGTCATTTTTCCTTCCAGGCATGATTCGCAGGTTGGAAAGTCCTCATCTTTCACACCACTGAGTATTCCATCAGTTATCAACCTTTGAATCCTGCCCAAGTTAATATGACCTAGCCTAAGATGCCATAAGTACTTTTGATTCATCCTAGAAGGCTCCTTTCTCTTATTGGTACTAGATGTGTTAAAAGACTCTACTCGTTGCATCGTGGAATAATCAGGATTCAGTATATATAAGTTGCCTATCAATGTACCAGAACAGATATAATCACCATTCTTTTTGACAATAACAGAACTATCAAAAGAAACTGAATATCCATTCAAAACCAACTTAGAAACCGAAACAAGGTTCTTTCTAAAGTTCGGTACATAAAGACAATTATTCAATACTAAAACTTTATTATTAAAAGATAAATGAACATCTCCCACTGCAACCGCCGCCACTTTCGTAGCGTTGCCCATGTAGATGGTGATCTCTCCCTCTCTAAGCCGCCGGGTTTCCTGGAACCCCTGCAAAGAATTGCAGACATGATCAGTGGCTCCCGTATCCACACACCAGGTACCGGTGGATAACACCGCTAAACATGTTTCAGTGACTAAGGAAAAGTTCATACCTCCTTGTTTGAGAGGACAATTAGACTTCCAATGTCCAGACTGCTTGCAACGGAAACACTTGCCCTTGGGCTTGTTCACTCCATTCTGTGGTCCACCATTTCTGGGTCCACTGGGTTTCTGTTGGAGTTGTATACTTAATGTCTAGATTTATGTGATATTAACTCCCGATCCATTGCCACTAATCTATTTAATTAAATAAACAATTATTTGCGTTTAATTATTTATAATTAAATATATGGAAATTATAGTCTTAGATTATATACGTTGTAGTTAGTATGGTGTGCGACGTCACACGGAAGATCATACTATCGGTTACTCATATTTAATCAAACAGTTGCTCACGACCTAGATGGACACGGACCAATCCATCGGTATAGTCGTTGTGTGAGAGAGAAAATAATCTGTCTTGATTATTTTATCACACTTGTACACTTGGTGTATTGGGCGGATCGCTTGAGATTTATCGATTAGGATTGCCTTGGATAATCGATTTAAATCTCAGTGTATTTTATTCTTAATCCCCGATACTATTGCGGGTGTGTATATTTAATATAAGTGACTTTGATTTTCCAAGGGAATTGACCGGTTTAATTATTGGGTCAATTACCAGTTAAGTTGGGTCGCTATATTTTATATATGACATGCCGTGAATACTTGACGGGAAAGTGTATCCCGTAAGGGTTGATAATATCCCCGAGATGAGTTCATAAGGAATTATTATGTAAACCCTGCAGGTGGATTTGTTCTGCATAATAATTAAGGTTGAATGGTACTATTCTCAAATATAAGAGATGAATAAATTAATTAGCAATAAATTAATTTTATTCATGGATATTTATATCTTAAATACAAAGAATAAATAATACTACGGAGAGAATATTATTTGATATAATATGGTATAATATTAGGAGTGCAATTATATTTATATAGTGGAAAATAAATATAATTAATAATAGTAAGGATTAATAGATTTGGGCTTGGGCTCAATTTAATCACTATTATTGGAAGCCCAATATTCCACCTCCTTAAGATCCCCTACGTAGCCTATAAAAGCACTACATGGTCTTCTCTATTCTCATAATTTGAAGATCACAATTCTAGAGAGAGAAAGTAGAGAAGGAGATCCATAGAGTTCGGAGGATCGTCGCCCACCCGACGTTCGAACGAGTGCAAGGAATACGTGGGAAGGTCTCAAGGTCTTCAATAAGATCTCGTTTCTCCGCACAACGAATCGAAAGGTGAATTAAATATTTCCGCTATTTAATTCATGTTTATTGAAATATTATCGAAATACAAGATCCGAAAGTCGGAGACTCAAACCGGGATCAACCGAGGTGGTGGCGGTCGAAGACCGCCGGACCACGGGCTAGTTGAAGGCTCCCGGCGGATGAGTCCCCGCGAGAACTCGGCAGCCGAGCGCCCGCCTTGGCGGCAGCGATCGCTCGCGGCTGGAGCGATCGAGCGGCCGTGGCTAGGGCTCGATCGGCTGCTCCTCCGCGACGACTCCGGGCTGTTCGGTCGTGGTTTCGGGACGTCGATCGGAGTCGGTTCTACGACGATTCCGGGTGATCGATTTCCAACAATTGGTATCAGAGCGTACGGTTACGTTTTTCGTTAATTGTTTCGATAATCGATTCTCGATGTATATGGCCATGGATTAATTTAATTTATTAAATTATTGTGCTATATATATTGTTCTACGTCTATGTTTTCTCTCTTATATGAATTTTGTTGAACGGAAAAATCAAATATTAAAAATCGAGGGTTTTTCGGAATAATCGAACCTTGACGATCTATCGCGAATGGAGCAAGGACCGGGCTGTTTCAGCTGCTCTCGGAGCAGCGGTGAGGCGGCACGGGCTGGGCTGTTGGCAGGGATCGACGGCATGATCGCCGGATGTCGATCGCCGACGAGCTGGAGCTCAATCGATGGATCCCCGCTGCTGGTACGTTTTGAGCGGGCTGCTGTGCGCCATGTTTCGAAGCGGGCTGCTGGGGCAGCGGCGTGAGCTGGGCGTGTGGGCTGCTGGGGCAGCGGCTGGTCGATGGCGGGACGTCGAGGGCGTCGTCAGGCCGGAAGTCGGCTGCTCCGGAGAAGGTCCACGCGCGATCGATCGAACGACGCGGTTTCGCTCGGCTCGATAGCGGGGTGCTTGTGTGGTGGGGCTGATTGGTTGCAGCAGGTCGATGGCTTGGTTCGTCGGTGAAGACGTCATGCCGGAGATTGACCTCACAGGACGTGATTCATCCTCACCAACGCGGCGGCATGCATGTGATGTTTTGGCGTGAATTGCATGTGCGAATGGCATTTTCATTCTCGATGCATAGCATGACATGAATTTTTTTTATTCATGGTGTTGTACATCTCGATTGCATGGCTTGGCATTCACGTGCATATCCACTTGCTTGGCCAGCCTGATTGAGCACATCACCTGTGCATGGTTCGATTAGGGGATGGACCTTTTCGAGCGGGTCTCGTTTTCGGTTCGTCCCGATAAATCCGATCTTTCCGGAAATAATTTAATCTTTCTAATTTTATTTAATTTAATTTTGGAATTAATTCAAATTCTATTTGGATTAGATTTCTTAATTATGGAATTAAATAATGGAATTAGATGAAGATTTAAATTACGAAAGAAAATCCTAGTTTCTCTAGATATCCTATACCTACTTGAATTAGAAGTCTTAAGAAGAATCAAAATTCGATTTTGATTAGGATTCTTGAGATCTAATTTGAATAGAATTGAGAAATTATTAAAATATTGATTTTATTTAATTTAAGTATTTTATTTAAAATCATTAGATTAATTCAAAATTTATTTTAAATTGGAAAATCTTGGATTTTATTTAGAATATAATTAAATATGGAAATCAATGGATTTTAATAATATTTATTTTATTTAATTTAAGTATTTTATTTAAAATCATTAGATTAATTCAAAATTTTATTTTGAATTGAAAAATCTTGGATTTTATTTAGAATAGAATTAAATATGGAAATCAATGGATTTTAATAATATTGATTTTTATTTAATTTAAGTATTTTATTTAAAATCATTAGATTAATTCAAAATTTATTTTGAATTGGAAAATCTTGGATTTTATTTAAAATAGAATTAAATATGGAAATCAATGGAATTGATTTTATTTAATTGGAGTATTTTATTTAAAATCATTAGATTGATTCAAATTTATTTTGAATTGGAATCTTGGATTTTATTTAAAATAAAATTAAATATGAAAATCAAAGAATTTTTCCGTCGCTCGACAAAGTATTCAAGACGTAGAATGAAGACTCAAGACAAGCATGCAGGAATTCATCAAGGTACGAATAGTCGAGAAATAATTTTACTTGAGCAATTATTTGATTATTTGTGTACGTACTTGCATGAAATGTATGTTTGTTATTATGCTTATGTGTATTTAATTATGCACTAGATAGCGTATCCCTTTGTTATAAAAAGCTAAGTGGGAGAGGGATTGGAAACAATGCCATGGTCTCCATTGTTGTTCTCTTGGTGACTTTTATGGACTTTTGAAGTTCGTTTAGATAAGCCATTGGAGGAGAATTCTTGTAATTCCTCTTACAAGAAACATTGATTGAGTTTATCAAACAATGTCTAATTTGTCTTTCAGAAACTGATTTCAAGTCGACTCATTCTCACCCCGAGGAGTGGAATGGAGCCAAAGCCACTTGGTCATGTCGAGGACACAAATTAGAGACTTTCGTGTCATTTGATGACTAGATCGATTGTCTGCTCGGCTCCCTCATTCTATGAGAGAAAGGGCTGTTCGCATGGTGAATCTGTTGGAGTTGTGTACTTAATGTCTAGATTTAAGTAAAGGAAACTCACGATCCATTGCCATTAATCTATTTAATTAAATGAACAATTATTTGCATTTAATTATTTATAATTAAATATATGCAAATTATAGTCCTGGATTCTATACGTTGTAGTTAGTATGGTGTGTCGGGCCCACACAGAAGATCATACTATCGGTTACTCGTATTTAATCGAACAGTTGCTCACGACCTAGATGGACACGGACCAATCCATCGGTATAGTCGTTGTGTGAGAGAGAAAATAATTTGTCTTAATTATTTTATCACACTTGTACACTTGGTGTATTGAGCGGATCGTTGAGATTCATTGATTAGGATTGCCGGCGATAATCAATTCGAGTCTCAGTGTATTTTATTCTTAATCCCCGAAACTATTGCGGGTGTGTATATTTAATATAAGTGACTTTGATTTACCAAAGGAATTAACCGATTTAATTATTGGGTTAATTACCGGTTAAGTTGGGTCACTATATTTTATATATGGCATGCCGTGAATACTTGACGGGAAAGTGTATCCCGTAAGGGTTGATAATATCCCCGAGATGAGTTCATAAGGAATTATTATGTAAACCCTGCAGGTGGATTCATTCCGCATAATAATTAAGGTTGAATGGTACTAGTCTCGGATACAAGAGATGAATAAATTAATTAGCAATAAATTAATTTTATTCATGGATATTTATATCTTAAATACACGGAATAAATAATACTACCGGAGAAATATTATTTGATATAATATGGTTTAATATTGGGAGTGCAATTAATTTTATATAGTGGAAAATAGAATTAATTAATAATAGTAAGGATTAATAGATTTGGGCTTGGGCTCAATTTAATCACTATTATTGGAAGCCCAATATTCCACCTCCTTAAGATCCCCTAAGTAGCCTATAAAAGCACTACATGGTCTTCTCTATTCTCATATAACTTGAAGATCACAATTCTAGAGAGAGATAGTAGAGAGGGAGATCCATGGAGTTCGGTAGATCGTCGCCCACACGACGTCCGAGCTAGTGCAAGGAATACGTGGGAAGATCTCAAGGTCGTCAAATTGAGTTCTTCGTTTTTCCGAACAACGAGAACGAGGTAAATCGTAAAACCCTTTTTATGATTTTATCGTTTAATTATCGTAAAAATACCTTGAACCAAGATCCGAGGAACGGACCCACGAGACGAGGTCGAACCGGGCGGTGGTGGTCGGACCACCGGACCGCCGGCGGCTCGACGACTCGGCTGGAAAGGGATCGCGCGAGGTGGATCGAGCCTAGGGCTCGATCACGCGGATCGGCTGCGGGTTTTCCCGTAGCGATCTGCTGCCAGCTACGGGTTTTCCCGCAGCGACTCGTAGCGCCCAGCAGCAGCGAGTCAGGCGACTCGCTGCGGGTTGCTGTGGGCTGCTACGGGGATTTCGCTGGGTGCTGTGGGATTTCCCGCAGCTGACCCGCAGAGATCCAGCAGGGTCCCAGCAGCAGCGAGTCAGGCGACTCGCTGCGGGTTGCTGCGGGCTGCTGCGAGCAACCCCGCGTGGCTGCTGCGGGTTTCGCGAGTTCACGCGAGTTCTCTCGTGTTTTTTCCCGCGTAACTTTTTCGTATGGTCATGTACATGTTCCGGGAGTCGATTGGAGTTGTCGGTTCCGCAATTTTGACAATTCCGGATATTCGATCTCCGTAGGATTTCGGTCGGAATTAATTAGATAATTTATTTATTTAAATTTATTAATTCCGGGATATCGATTTCCAACAATTGGTATCAGAGCGTTGGTTTTAGTTCATGGTATTTTTCGATAAATTGTTCTACCTTGCAGGGTTTCCGATTATTATGTCTAGATTTAATTTTGTTAATTAATGTCATAATAATGTTCTTGATTATTAAACTCTCGATGTCGATATTTGTTCTTGTGTGGTGAATGTTTGTTCTTAATTTTTCCAGAAATTGTTTGAGGTTGATTTCATGTAGAATCGATGCCGGATAGCGTAGTAATAAATTTGTTATTTATTTTACGTTGGATCGAGGACGAAACGACGACCGGAAAAGTGTGACGGAGGAGACGAAGAGAGGGAGGACCGGGGGGGTCGATCATCCCCATGATCGATCCCCATGAGGATCGATCGACCCCACAAGGGGCTGCCCGCTAGGGCTTCCGGCCACGCCGGCCACCGGTGGTGGTGGCGCGTGGGCTGGGGGCGGTGGTGGTGGTGGTCCCCGGCGGTGGTGGTCGACGGTGGGGGTGGCGTGGGGTCTCCCAATCCATGCTACTCCTACCAAGATTCACTTTCCTAATTGATTCGGTTTCCCTATTTTGAGTATTCCTATTTTTGGGAACTCTCATGGAAATAGGAAAAGAATTAATTAGAATTAATTTATTTCCTTATTCTATTATGGAAGTCTTCTAGAATATTCTAAGTCTTACTTGGAAAAGGATTCTAGAGATTTAATAGAATTAGAAAGGAAATTAATTAATATTTAAATTAATTTATTTCCTAGTTGATTATTCCTATTTTATGGGAATTTTCATGGACATGGAAATTAATTAATTTTGGAAAGTAGAAGAGTCCTTAATTAATTTTTCCTATTTAATTATTCCTTTATGGAATTTTAATAGATTTAGGAAAGGAATTAATTTGGAAGGATTAAGAGTCCTAATTTATTTTATTTCCTTATTCTATTATAGAGATCTTCTAGAATATTCCAAGTGGGTCTTGGATAGATTATTCTAGAGATTTAATAGAATTAGATAGGAAAATAAATAAATAAAAATATTAATAATATTTAATTTTATTTTTGATTTATTCGATTGACTTAATTTTCGAATTAAGTAACTTTTGGATTTATTAAAAATAAATAGATTTAAATATTGGAATTAATATTCCCGTCACATGGAGCATTCAAGAACGAAGACTAAAGACTAGAAGACGCATACGGGGATGCGATAAAGCCATAATAGTCGGAAAATAATATTCTAGTATTATTTTGATTATGTGATAATATTCTATGTGCTTTATTTCATGTATGCATGCTTATGTGTATTTAATTATGCATTAGATAGCGTATCCCTTTATTATAAAAAGCTAAGTGGGAGAGGGTATGGAAACATATCCATGGTCTCCATTGCTGTTCTCTTGGTGACTTTTATGGACTTTTGAAGTTCGTATAGATAAGTCATTGGAGGAGAATTCTTGTAATTCCTCTTACGAGAAACATTGATTAAGTCTATCAAACAATGCCTAATTTGTCTTTCCAAAACTGATTTCAAGTCGACTCATTCTCACCCCGGGGAGTGGAATGGAGCCAAAGCCACTTGGTCATGTCGAGGACACAAATTAGAGGCAGTCGTACCATCTTTTAAAGGTGGATCGATTGTCTGCTCGGCTCCCTCATTTTATGAGAGATAGGGTTGTTCGCATGGTGAATCACTGGTTAGAAACTTTGAGTTTCACTTATGATTCTCCGCGTCTTGATTTACAAGATTAAATGATTCAAGTAATTGGGAGTCAATTGTAAAAGTCTTTTGGTGTAGTAAACGTCCACACGAACGTGGCTTGCTACATTGAATGGGATTTTGGAACGATTGATGTAGACAGTTATAGAAGGGAGTAAAGGAGCGTATATTAACGTAAACGTCCACACGAACGTGGCTTGCGGTGAATATACGTGTCCCAAACAATCTTCTTAGATACTGAGTAATGGTTTACACTTAAGTACGCTTTATAGTATTCTTCCCAACGAAGTAACGCTATAATGATGTACGACCGAAGCAAATCTAATTGCTAAATCATTTGGGTGGGTAAACGTCCACACGAACGTGGCTTGCCTTACCTGATGGGATTTTAGATGTGATTAGTGGTTTAATGATATTATTTGAGGGAGATAATATCGGAGATTAAATCGATTGTTTGTTGTTATATGTGCTCATAGATTAGGATATGGCTTTGAACCCACTTTCTGTGATACGTAAGGATTTTAAACTCATTGGTCCCTAAATGTAATGATTGGAATAGAGATCTAGACATTACCCAAACTGTTAAAGAGTGCTAGTTAGTACTCAATGAGCTTTGTCCTCCCGAGCCTATTGACATAGGCGGCTAGACAAGAAGCGATGAGGATACTCATAAAGGCCAGTCACTTCGAGGAAACGCTTAAAAACGTTTTTGAGATGATTGACCTTTTAGACGAGTTGAGACGGAAATCGCAAGCTCTTGTAGCCAATGCCAAAGGTTTTGAACCTAAGGGCAAAATCGGGGGAAAGGAAAAGCAAGCAAAGAAACCCAGTGGTCATAAGTTACTTGAACCACAAGATGGGACGAGAAAGCCAATAGGCAAGTGTTCTCGATGAAAACAGTCTGGGTACTGGAAGTCTGATTATCCTCTCAAAGAAAGTACAAAATTTTCTTTAGTCGTAAAACATAGTCAGTGGTATTATCTACCGGAACCTGGTGTGTAGATATGGAACCACTGACGGTATGTGCATTTTAAATGCAAGGGTTCCAGGAAACCCGACGACTTGGAAAAGAAGAAATCGTAGTCTACATGGGCAATGCTGTAGAGGAGGCAGCAGTTGCAGTGGAGGACATTTTATAGGATTTCATTTTGAGTTATTGCTTTTATGTACCTTTCATTTAGAAAGAACTTTGTTCTGGATTTCTAATGAATAGATATTTTATTTCTTTTAATCATTTGATGGTTATAAGAAGAAATAAAGTTATTATCTATTCTGGTACATTAGCTAGCAATATATAAATGATGAATCCTGAGTCCACCACGATGCAACGAACCGTAGTATGAAACTCGTTTACAAATAAGAGATTTCTTTATCAATTATACTAGTGGATTCTTATGCTAAGTCATGTTTATTCAAATAAGAAGTTCAAAGGTCGAAAATTGATATTTTGATCAATTAAGTTGAAGGAGTGGACCTTCCGACCTATGAATCTAATTTGGAGGATAACATGACTAAGCAATCCTTTATGGATATAAGATATAAGATCCGGACAAGTATAAGAATTGATTGACTCTGATGTATGCAGACCTATGTCTACTCAGACAATAAGGTACGAGTACTTCATTTGATGATTACTCGAGAAATGGATTAGAATACCTGATGTGCCACAAAAGCAAGTGTTTTGACAAGTCAATGGACACTAAGCAATTGTGGAGAACCATCAAGGTATATCCATTTCTAGCCTACGATTTGATCGCGGAGGCAAGTACCTGTCTGAGGAATGCATAGCATACTGATCAGAGATTGGGATTTGATCCCGAATGACTACACCATATACTCTTGTGTAGAAATGGTGTGTCGTAAATAAGAAATGGAACTCTTATAGAGATAGTAAAAGATGAGTTATACGGAACTACCTATGTTCTATGGATATGTCTGGAAACAACGGCGCATTCAAATGCGGTTGTAGAATATCCTAGAAGAACAAAAGATGTGTGTTCAATAGTACTATGAACCAGAAGGACGTTATAAGTTCTAACGCCCGGTTCTTAGAGAAAGACTATATAATGAACCACAAGCCCAAGGTGACGTAATACTTTGAAATGAGAGAGAAAGATTAAGACTTAGAACCAGCCGAACCGAGTAGCGGTACACCACTAACTGCACCTACTGTTATCACTGTTTATACACCGGAATGCCATTGTAGTGGGAGGTTGTGGGACAACCGGAGATATTCATAAGACTAGGAGAGTCTTCGGACTCTGGACCTAGTATACATGAAATCGATCCCTAGATCTACATGAAGGCCGTACTAGATCTAAATGTGCCTTCTTGGAGAGCAATAAGGATTATTGCTAAGAGGCGAGATCATTTAGAGTACAAGCTTAGTTGATCCATTTATGGATTGAAAAAAAGCATTGAGTTCGTGGTACTTGCAAATTGATGAGATAGTCCATTTTATGGATTCATCAAAGGCATAGACGAATTGTGTGTATTGGAAACGTGATGGAAAACAAGGTGGTGTTTCTCGGAGGTTTTATGTAGATGACACTCTTATCATTGGCAACAATGTAAAGATGTTATCAGACATAAAATGATGGTTGTCTAGATGAATCAGTATGAAAGATAAAAGAAGAAGTTGGACATGTTCTTGAGATCTTGGATCTCTAGAAAGAACATTGTACTTCTCCTGGACATCTTACATAAATGATTATGGTTCGTTTTAAACATGCAAGATTCCGAGAAAGGTTCGTTACCTTTCAGAGACGGAATGCATCTATCTAAGGATATGTGTTTTGGAACACAAAAGGAGATAGAAGCAATGAAAGCAGTTTCCTACACTTTGAGTGTGGAAAGCTTAATAAATGCAATGTTGAAAACGAGAACCTTATATCGGCTATGCGGTTAGCATAGTGGGAGGATATCAAGGTAATCCTGGAAAGGAATATTCGACTGCCGTAAAAGTACTTTCGAAGTACTGTTCTAGACTACGAAGCAGACGAGTTTTTCCTTTGGATTACATTCTCTTAGATTTCTAATCGAATGAGGACTGGTGTAAGTCGATATCAGGCTATGTGTTTCACTATTGAAGGAGAAGGAGTTTAACATGGAAGAGTGATAAGCACGATGCTTTTCGGACTCTGCCATAGGTAACCAAATAGCGGCCTCAGAGGCAGCGGAAGTTTTGGTATAACTCCGGGATAATCTCTGGGACTTAGATGTGATTCTTAATTTCCCAAAGGCTATGTAAATAGCGGTGCAATGGCAAATGGTAAGAAATCACTAGTCCATAAGTGTAAGATAACACATAGTGCAAGTACCACCTGATACGAGTCATCGTCGCGGGAGACGACGCTATAGTCACCAAGATAACTTCAGAGCGGCAACCTAGAGTGCTCATTCACATAGTACTTCTTGGAAGTACAACTTAAGCACGTGATGAGTATGGGAGTCGGGAGTTTGGAGGAAATGACTAGACCTTAGTACAAGTGGGAGATTGTTGGAGTTGTGTACTTAATGTCTAGATTTAAGTAAAGGAAACTCACGATCCATTGCCATTAATCTATTTAATTAAATGAACAATTATTTGCATTTAATTATTTATAATTAAATATATGCAAATTATAGTCCTGGATTCTATACGTTGTAGTTAGTATGGTGTGTCGGGCCCACACAGAAGATCATACTATCGGTTACTCGTATTTAATCGAACAGTTGCTCACGACCTAGATGGACACGGACCAATCCATCGGTATAGTCGTTGTGTGAGAGAGAAAATAATTTGTCTTAATTATTTTATCACACTTGTACACTTGGTGTATTGAGCGGATCGTTGAGATTCATTGATTAGGATTGCCGGCGATAATCAATTCGAGTCTCAGTGTATTTTATTCTTAATCCCCGAAACTATTGCGGGTGTGTATATTTAATATAAGTGACTTTGATTTACCAAAGGAATTAACCGATTTAATTATTGGGTTAATTACCGGTTAAGTTGGGTCACTATATTTTATATATGGCATGCCGTGAATACTTGACGGGAAAGTGTATCCCGTAAGGGTTGATAATATCCCCGAGATGAGTTCATAAGGAATTATTATGTAAACCCTGCAGGTGGATTCATTCCGCATAATAATTAAGGTTGAATGGTACTAGTCTCGGATACAAGAGATAAATAAATTAATTAGAAATAAATTAATTTTATTCATGGATATTTATATCTGAAATACACGGAATAAATAATACTACCGGAGAAATATTATTTGATATAATATGGTTTAATATTGGGAGTGCAATTAATTTTATATAGTGGAAAATAGAATTAATTAATAATAGTAAGGATTAATAGATTTGGGCTTGGGCTCAATTTAATCACTATTATTGGAAGCCCAATATTCCACCTCCTTAAGATCCCCTACGTAGCCTATAAAAGCACTACATGGTCTTCTCTATTCTCATATAACTTGAAGATCACAATTCTAGAGAGAGATAGTAGAGAGGGAGATCCATGGAGTTCGGTAGATCGTCGCCCACACGACGTCCGAGCTAGTGCAAGGAATACGTGGGAAGATCTCAAGGTCGTCAAATTGAGTTCTTCGTTTTTCCGAACAACGAGAACGAGGTAAATCGTAAAACCCTCTTTATGATTTTATCGTTTAATTATCGTAAAAATACCTTGAACCAAGATCCGAGGAACGGACCCACGAGACGAGGTCGAACCGGGCGGTGGTGGTCGGACCACCGGACCGCCGGCGGCTTGACGACTCGGCTGGAAAGGGATCGCGCGAGGTGGATCGAGCCTAGGGCTCGATCACGCGGATCGGCTGCGGGTTTTCCCGTAGCGATCTGCTGCCAGCTACGGGTTTTCCCGCAGCGACTCGTAGCGCCCAGCAGCAGCGAGTCAGGCGACTCGCTGCGGGTTGCTGTGGGCTGCTACGGGGATTTCGCTGGGTGCTGTGGGATTTCCCGCAGCTGACCCGCAGAGATCCAGCAGGGTCCCAGCAGCAGCGAGTCAGGCGACTCTCTGCGGGTTGCTGCGGGCTGCTGCGAGCAATCCCGCGTGGCTGCTGCGGGTTTCGCGAGTTCACGCGAGTTCTCTCGTGTTTTTTCCCGCGTAACATTTTCGTATGGTCATGTACATGTTCCGGGAGTCGATTGGAGTTGTCGGTTCCGCAATTTTGACAATTCCGGATATTCGATCTCCGTAGGATTTCGGTCGGAATTAATTAGATAATTTATTTATTTAAATTTATTAATTCCGGGATATCGATTTCCAACAGAATCACTGGTTAGAAACTTCGAGTTTCACTTATGATTCTCCGCGTCTTGATTTACAAAATTGAATGATTCAAGTAATTGGGAGTCAATTGTAAAAATCTTTTGGTGTAGTAAACGTCCACACTATCGTGGCTTGCTACATTGAATGTGATTTTGGAACGATTGATGTAGACAGTTATAGAAGGGAGTGAAGGAGCGTATGTTAACGTAAACGTCCACACTATCGTGGCTTGCGGTGAATATGCGTATCCCAAACAATTGTTGGAGTTGTGTACTTAATCTCTAGATTTAAGTAACGGAAACTCATGATCCATTGCCACTAATCTATTTAATTGAATAAACAATTATTTGCATTTAATTATTTATAATTAAATATATGCAAATTATAGTCCTGGATTATATATGTTGTAGTTAGTATGGTGTGCGACGTCACACAGAAGATCATACTATCGGTTACTCGTATTTAATCGAACAGTTGCTCACGACCTAGATGGACACGGACCAATCCATCGGTATAGTCATTGTGTGAGAGAGAAAATAATCTGTCTTGATTATTTTATCACACTTGTACACTTGGTGTATTGGGCGGATCGTTTGAGATTTATTGATTAGGATTGCCGGCGATTATCGATTCAAGTCTCAGTGTATTTTATTCTTAATCCCCGATACTATTGCGGGTGTGTATATTTAATATAAGTGACTTTGATTTTCCAAAGGAATTAACCGATTTAATTATTGGGTTAATTACCGGTTAAGTTGGGTCACTATATTTTATATATGGCATGCCGTGAATACTTGACGGGAAAGTGTATCCCGTAAGGGTTGATAATATCCCCGAGATGAGTTCATAAGGAATTATTATGTAAACCCTGCAGGTGGATTCGTTCCGCATAATAATTAAGGTTGAATGGTACTAGTCTCGGATATAAGAGATGAATAAATTAATTAGCAATAAATTAATTTTATTCATGAATAATTATATCTTAAATACACGGAATAAATAATACTACCGGAGAAATATTATTTGATATAATATGGTTTAATATTGGGAGTGCAATTAATTTATATAGTGGAAAATAAATTAATTAATATTAATGGGATTAATAGATTTGGGCTTGGGCTCAATTTAATCATTAATATTGGAAGCCCAATATTCCACCTCCTTAAGATCCCCTTACGTAGCCTATAAAAGCACTACATGGTCTTCTCTATTCTCATAACTTGAAGATCACAATTCTAGAGAGAGAAAGTAGAGAGGAGGATCCATGGAGTTCGGTAGATCGTCGCCCACACGACGTCCGGGCTAGTGCAAGGAATACGTGGGAAGATCTCAAGGTCATCATAAGATCTGGTTTCTCCGCACAACGAATCGAAAGGTGAATTAAATATTTCCGCTATTTAATTCTTATTGAAATCAATTATCGAAAAACAAGATCCAAGGATCGAACCCCGAATTAGACGACGAACGCGTGGTGGCGATCTAGGATCGCCGGACCACGGCGATCGCCGCCTAGGGTTTCGACGCGCGAGGAGGATCGACCCCGGCTGGGAGCCGGGGCAGCGATCGATCACCCCGATCGATCGCTGGAGCGCGGGCTGGTGCCGCGCTCCACCCCACCACGGCGGTGGGGACCTCCAGACGGCGGCGAGTCGCCGGACTCGCCGCGGGGGCTGTTGGGCAGCCCCGACCGATCGCTAGCATGCGATCGGTGTTCGATCGCATCGAGCCCCGCGTGCGGGGGCTCGGGCTGGGCGTGCGCGCGGCTTCGGCCGTGTCGTGTGTTCGGCTCGTGCTCTGGCTCGTACGTGGTGTTCGTGTAATCTCCGGCGAATGGTTTTTGATCGGGTTATTGTTTCCGCAATTTCGAATAACCCGGGATATCGAATTCCAACAATTGGTATCAGAGCGTACGGTTACGTTTTTCGTTAATTGTTTCGATAATCGATTCTCGATGTATATGGCCATAGATTAATTTAAATTGTTAAATTATTGTGCTATATATATTGTTCTACGTCTATGTTTTTCTCTCTTGTATGAATTGCGTTTGTCGGAAATATTAATTGTTAAAATCGAGGGTTTTCGGAATATCGAACCGGAGGAGATCGATCTCGCGCTCGTTGCGGGCTGCCGGGGAGGCAGCAAGGAGCAAGGGCGTGTGGGCTGCTGGGGCAGTGGCTGGTCGCACATGATGAGCTGTTGGCGGAGATCGATGGCTTGATTCACCGAGGCGGTGGTCGCCGGATGTCGATCGCCGACATGGAGCTCGATCGAAGGCTGCCCGTGGCTGGGAGGAACCGCTTCGCGCGGGCTGCTGGGCTGCTCGACTTGGTGATCTCCATCGCCGGAAGTCGGGGCAGTCAGAGGCGCGGCTACGAGCACAGCCGTGATTCGTCTTCGGGGGTCGCGGCGGCGAGCACGGCTGGACGTATGGGCTGTAACGGGGTCGATGGCATATGTCGTCAGTGGAGACGCCGTGCCGGAAATCGACCAGAGCTGTTGCACATGTCCGCCGAAGAAGACGATCGATCAAAGGATTTTGCGCGACGCTGTTTCCTTCTGCTGTACGTGTGAATGGTTTTGCATGTACGGCTGAATGGAATTAATTCATTCTTGTGCATGGCATGACATGAATTTTTGATTCATGGTGCTGTACGTTGATGTACATGCTATTACATGCATGAGACCAATTATGGTCCACTTGGTTCGATTGGAATTTTGGGTCGACCAGAATCTCGGTTTCGGTTCGTCCCGGTAAATCCGATCTTTCCGGAAATAATTTAATCTTTTTAATTTAATTTAATTTAATTTTGGAATTAATTCAAATTCTATTTGGATTAGATTTCTTAATTATGGAATTAAATAATGGAATTAGATGGGGAGTTAAATTAGGAAAGAAAATCCTAGTTTCTCTAGATATCCTATACCTACTTGGATTAGAAGTCTTAAGAAGAATCAAAATTCGATTTTGATTAGGATTCTTGAGATCTAATCTAAATAGGATTGAGAAATTATTAAAATATTGATTTTATTTAATTTAAGTATTTTATTTAAAATCATTAGATTAATTCAAAATTTATTTTGGATTGGAAAATCTTGGATTTTATTTAGAATAGAATTAAATATGGAAATCAATGGATTTTAATAATATTGATTTTATTTAATTTAAGTATTTTATTTAAAATCATTAGATTAATTCAAAATTTATTTTGGATTGGAAAATCTTGGATTTTATTTAGAATAGAATTAAATATGAAAATCAATGGTTTTTAATAATATTGATTTTATTTAATTTAAGTATTTTATTTAAAATCATTAGATTAATTCAAAATTTATTTTGGATTGGAAAATCTTGGATTTTATTTAAAATAGAATTAAATATGGAAATCAATGGAATTGATTTTATTTAATTGGAGTATTTTATTTAAAATCATTAGATTGATTCAAAATTTTTTTTGAATTGGAATCTTGGATTTTATTTAAAATAAATTAAATATGAGAATCAAAGAATTTTTCCGTCGCTCGGCAAAGTATTCAAGACGTAGAATGAAGACTCAAGATAAGCATGCAGGAATTCATCAAGGTACGAATAGTCGAGAAATATTTTTACTTGAGTAATTATTTGATTATTTGTGAACGTACTTGCATGAAATGTATGTTTGTTATTATGCTTATGTGTATTTAATTATGCATTAGATAGCGCATCCCTTTATTGTAAAAAGCTAAGTGGGAGAGGGTATGGAAACATATCCATGGTCTCCATTGCTGTTCTCTTGGTGACTTTTATGGACTTTTGAAGTTCGTATAGATAAGCCATTGGAGGAGAATTCTTGTAATTCCTTTTACAAGATACATTGATTAAGTTTATCAAACAATGCCTAATTTGTCTTTCCAAAACTGATTTCAAGTCGACTCATTCTCACCCCGGGGAGTGGAATGGAGCCAAAGCCACTTGGTCATGTCGAGGACACAAATTAGAGACTTTCGTGTCATTTGATGACTATATCGATTGTCTGCTCGGCTCCCTCATTCTATGAGAGATAGGGTCGTTCGCATGGTGAATCACTGGTTAGAAACTTCGAGTTTCACTTATGATTTTCCGCGTCTTGATTTACAAGATCGAATGGATCAAGTAATTGGATGTCAATTGTAAATATATTTTGGTGTAGTAAACGTCCACACTATCGTGGCTTGCTACATTGAATGGGATTTTGGAACGATTGATGTAGACAGTTATAGAAGGGAGTAAAGGAGCGTATGTTAACGTAAACGTCCACACTATCGTGGCTTGCGGTGAAGTAACGCTAGATACTGAGTAATGGTTTACACTTAGGTACGCTTCTTAGTATTCTTCCCATCGAAGTAACGCTAATGATGATGTACGACCGAAGCAAATCTAATTGCTAAATCATTTGGATAGGTAAACGTCCACACTATCGTGGCTTGCCATATCTGATGGGATTTTAGATGCGATTAGTGGTTTAATGATATTATTTGAGGGAGATAATATCGGAGATTAAATCGATTGTTTGTTGTTATATGTGCTCATAGATTAGGAGATGGCTTTGAACCCACTTTCTGTGATACGTAAGGATTTTAAACACACTGGTCCCTAAATGTAATGATTTGAATAGAGATCTAGACATTACCCAAACTGTTGAAGAGTACAAGATTGTACTCAGTGAGCTTTGTCCCCCCGAGCCTATTAATGACATAGGCGGCTGGACAAGAAGCGATGAGGATACTCATAAAGGCCAGTCAATTCGAGGAAACGCTTAAACACGTTTTTGAGATGATTGACCTTTTAGACGAGTTGAGACGGAAATCGCAAGCTCTTGTAGCCAATGCCAAAGGTTTCGAACCTAAAGGCGAAATCGGGGAAAAGGAAAAGCAAGCAAAGAAACCCAGTGGTCCTAAGCTACTTGGACCACTAGATGGGACGAGAAAGACATGAGGCAAGTGATCTCGATGCAAACAGTCTGGGTACTGGAAGTATGATTATCCTCTCAAAAGTACGAAATTTTCTTTAGTCGTGAAACATAGTCAATGGTATTATCTACCGGAACCTGGTGTGTAGATATGGAACCACTGACGGTATGTGCATTTAAATGCAAGGGTTCCAGGAAACCCGACGACTTAGAAAAGAAGAAATCGTAGTCTACATGGGCAATGCTGTGGAGGAGGCAGCAGTTGCAGTGGAGGACATTTTATAGGATTTCATTTTTGTTGGAATTCGATATCCCTGGCTATTTAAATTTTGCGGAAACCAATAACCCGATCAAAACCATCCGCCGGAGATCACGCGAGCACCACGTACGAGCCGGAGCACGAGCCGAACGCACGACGAGGCCGAAGCCTCGCGCACGCCCAGCCCGAGCCCCCGCACGCGGGGCTCGAAGCGATCACCGATCGCACGCCGGCGATCGGTTGGGGTGGGGCTGCTCCGGCAACCCCGGGGCGAGTCCGGCGACTCGCCGCCAGCTGGAGGCCCCCGCCTTCACGGCGGGGTTGGGCACGGCGCCAGCCCGTGCCCAGCGATCGACCCTCCACGGTCGATCGCACCCCCTCGGCCAAGCCGAGGGTTCGCCCCTCGTCGCCCCATCGAGCCCTAGGGGCGATCGCCCGTGGTCCGGTGGCTTCGCCACCACCACGCGATCGTCCTCTACTCCGGGTTCGATCATCGGATCTTGTTCTACGGTATTCTCGATAAATCAAAACCGAATAAATCAAGGGCGTTTAGATTTTTACCTTTCGATTCGTTGTTCGGAGAAACGAATTCAAGATGACCTTTGAATCTTCCCACGTATTCCTTGCACTAGCTTGAACGTCGGGTGGGCGACGATCCTCCAAGCTCTATGGATCTACTTCTCTCTCTACTTTCTCTCTCTAGAAGAATTATGATCTTCAACCTTATTAGAATAGAGAAGACCATGTAGTGCTTTTATAGGCTACGTAGGGGATCTAAAGGAGGTGGAATATTGGGATTCCAATATTAATGATTAAATTGAGCCCAAGCCCAAATCTATTAATCTCCCATTAATATTAATTAATTTATTTTCCACTATATAAATTAATTGCACTCCCAATATTAAACCATATTATATCCAAATAATATTTCTCCGGTAGTATTATTTATTCCGTGTATTTAAGATATAAATATCCATGAATAAAATTTATTTATTGCTTAATAAATTTATTCATCTCTTTTATCCGAGACTAGTACCACTCAACCTTATTTATTATGCGGAATTAAATCCACTCGCGAGGTTTACATAATAAATCCTTATGAGCTCATCTCGGGGATATTATCAACCCTTCCGGGATACACTGTCCGGTCAATCATTCACGGCATGCCATATATAAAATATAGTGACCCAACTTAACCGGTAATTAACCCAATAATTAAATCGGTTAATTCCTTTGGTAAATCAAAGTCACTTATATTGAATATACACACCCGCAACAATATCGGGGATTAAGAATAAAATACACTGAGTCTCAAATCAATTATCGCCGAGCAATCCTAATTGATGAGTCTCAATCGATCCGCTCAATACACCAAGTGTACAAGTGTGATAAAATAATTAAGACAAATTATTTTCTCTCTCACACAACGACTATACCGATGGATTGGTCCGTGTCCATCTAGGTCGTGAGCATCTGTTCGATTAAATACGAGTAACCGATAGTATGATCTTCTGTGTGGGCCCGACACACCATACTAACTACAACGTATAAAATCCAGGACTATAATTTGCATATATTTAATTAACAACAATTAAAAGCAAATGAATGTTCGTATTTAATAGGTAAATGAAAGTGTACAAGGAGTTCATAATACTAAAATCTAGACATTAAGTATACCACTCCAACAATCTCCCACTTATACTAAGGTCTAGTCTTATCCTCCAAACTTCTGACTCCCAAACCCTCCAAGTGCTTGAAATATACTTCCTTAGGAAGTATCTTGGTGAAAGGGTCCGCTAGGTTGTCCTCCGAAGCTATCTTGGTGACTATCGCATCGCCCCTCTTGACGATGACTCGAATCAGGTGGTACTTGCGCTCTATGTGTTTCGTAGCACTATGGGACCGTGGTTCCTTACTGTTTGCCACTGCACCGCTATTGTCACCATAAATTGTCATAGCTTTAGGCAAACTCGGAATCACATCTAAGTCCTGGAGGAAATTAAGGAACCAAACTGATTCTTTCGCTGCCTCTGAGGCTGCAACATATTCAGCTTCCATGGTAGAGTCTGAAATGCACTTTTGCTTAATACTCCTCCATGATACGGCTCCACCTCCCAAAGTGTACACATAGCCTGATGTCGACTTTCGCCGGTCCTTATCAGCTTGGAAATCCGAATCCGTATAACCCAAAGGAATCAGATTGTCTGCCCCGTAACTTAGAACATAATCCCTAGTATTTCGCAAATACTTGAAAATGCTCTTTACGGCAGTCCAATGAGCTTTTCCAGGGTTACTCTGATATCTCGCTACTACGCCAACTGCATAGCAGATATCAGGCCTCGTGCATAACATTGCATACATCAAGCTTCCCACAGCCGAAGCGTAGGGAACTGCTTTCATTTCATCTTTCTCCTTTTGTGTCTGAGGACACATCTCCTTAGAAAGATAAGTTCCTTTACTGAAGGGCAGCTCACCCTTCTTGGAATCTTGCATGTTAAAACGAGCCAGAATCGTGTCTATGTAAGATTGCTGGGATAGGTACAATGTTCTATTCCGGCGATCCCTTATAACCTTGATCCCTAGAACATGCCCGACTTCTCCCAAATCTTTCATATCGAATTGTCTAGACAACCATCCCTTTATGTCTGATAACATCTTTACACTGTTGCCAATGAGAAGAATGTCATCTACATAAAGCACGAGAAACACCACCTTCTTCCCATCACGTTTCCAATACACACATGATTCGTCCATGCTTTGACTAAATCCAAAAGATTGGACTACTTCGTCAAACCGCAGGTTCCATGATCTCGAGGCTTGTTTCAATCCATAAATGGATCGATTAAGCTTGCACACTAGATGATCTCGCCCCTTAGCAATGAATCCTTCTGGTTGTTTCATATAAATCGTCTCGTCAAGACTTCCATTTAGGAAAGCTTTCTTGACATCCATTTGCCACACCTCATAATCCATATGAGCTGCTATGGATAAGAGAATCCGGATCGACTTTATCTTAGCTACCGGCGAGAAGGTCTACTCATAATCGATTCCCTCTTTCTGAGTATATCCTTTCGCAACAAGCCGAGCTTTAAAGGTTTCAACCTTTCCGTCAGATCCTCTCTTTCTCTTGTAGACCCATTTACACCCAATTGGCTTTATGCCGTTTGGTGGTTCTACAAGATCCCAGACTTTATTAGAATCCATAGATTCTATTTCGGATTTCATCGCTTTCTTCCAAGAAGGCGCATCTATATCTTGTACCGCCTCGTCATAGGTCCAGGGATCGATTTCATGAACTCCAGGTCCAGAGTCCGAAGACTCACCCAGTCCAATCCATCGGTCTGGTTGTTTAACAACCCTCCCACTACGACGGCGTTCCGGTGTATTAACAGTGACAGTGTCAGGTGCAGATTCTAGTGGTGTATCTATACTCGGTTCGGCTGTATCTAAGTCTTCCTTGTTACCTCTCAACTCATCAAGTATTATGTCACTTTTGGGCTTGTGGTCCATGACATAGTCTTCCTCTAAGAACCGAGCGTTAGTACTTATAACGATCTTCTGGTCCGTAGGACTATAGAACATGCCACCTTTAGTTCCTTTCGGGTATCCTACAAACAGCCGTAATTCTGATCTAGGTTCTAACTTATCGGCACCTTGTCGCAACACATGTGCTGGACAACCCCAGATCCGAAGGTGCCTGAGGCTAGGCTTGCGCCCGCTCCACCTTTCCATGGGTGTGGTGGGTACCGTTTTTGTTGGAACCATGTTGAGAATGTACGCCGCTGTTTCCAAGGCATATCCCCAGAACATAGTAGGTAAGTCCGAGTAACTCATCATTGAACGCACCATTTCCATAAGAGTCCTATTCCTTCTTTCTGACACACCATTCTGCTGAGGAGTATATGGTGATGTCATTTGGGAATCAATCCCATTCTCTGCCAAGTATGCCTTGAATTCTCCAGACAGGTACTCGCCTCCGCGATCAGATCGCAGGCATTTAATGGATTTACCTTGAAGGTTCTCCGCAAAAGCCTTGAACTCCTTGAACTTGTCAAAGGATTCGCTCTTGCGGCGCATAAGGTATACAAATCCATACCTTGAGTAATCATCAGTGAAAGTGATGAAATACTCGTACCCTCCCCTTGCCTGAGTAGACATAGGTCCGCATACATCAGAGTGAATCAAATCCAATACTTGTTCAGCCCTTCGTCCTTTACCAGAAAAAGAACGCTTGGTCATTTTTCCCTCTAAACAGGATTCGCAGGTTGGAAGGTCCCCTCCTTCAACACCACTGATGAGACCATCAGTTTTCAACCTTTGAATTCTATTTGAGTTAATATGACCTAGCCTTAGGTGCCACAAGTATAATTGATTCATCCTAGAAGGTTCCTTTCTCTTATTGGTGTTCGTAGATGTGTTATTACTCTCGGTTAGTTGCATTGTGTTAGACTCAGGATTTAGCACATACAAATCGTCCACCAATGTACCAGAACAGATAATTTCACTGTCTCTTCTTATGATCACAGAGTGGTCAAAAGAAACAGAATATCCATTCAAAATAAGCTTAGAAACCGAAATTAAATTCTTTCTAAAGTTGGGTACATAAAGACAATTTTGTAAAACTAAAACCCTATCACTACTAAAGCGTAAGTGAACGTCTCCCACTGCAACAGCCGCCACCTTTGCGGCATTGCCCATGTAGACCACGATCTCTCCCTAAGTCTCCGGGCTGGAACCCCTGCAATGAATTGCAGACATGATCAGTGGCCCCCGTATCTACACACCAGGTGCTGGTAGATAACACCACTGACAATGTTTCGGTGACTAAGGAAAATTTCGTACCTTTGATGAGAGGACAATCAGACTTCCAGTGCCCAGACTGCTTGCATCGATAGCACTTGCCTCGCGGCTTGCTTTTCCCAATCCGTGGTTCAAAACCACTGGGCTTCTTTGCTTGCACTTCCAACTTGGCCACTAGAGCTTGTGATTCTCTGATCATACTTATCAGTTCATTTCTTTTGAAATCGTTTTTAAGCGATTCCTCAAGAGGACTGAACTTAATGAGTATGTCAATCACCTCTAGTCCGGCTTCCTTACTATGTCCTAACATTTCCTTGAGGTCATTTTCAATGTCCTCATCAGTTGGGACAATAGTGGATTCGGAAGGCTCAACAGTCTGGACAATGTCCAGATTTCTTTTCCAATCAGTACTATATGGAACCAGTGAGTTTTCATCTTTAAGTATATCACAAAGTGGGGTCACAGTCATTCCTAACCTATAAGCACATAAAACAAACAAACAATTTAATATCCGATATTATCTCCCTCAAATAATATCATTAAATCACTAATCACATCTAAAATCCCATCAGGTTAAAGCAAGCCACGTTCGTGTGGACGTTTACCCACCCAAATGATTTAGCAATTAGATTTGCTTTGGTCATACATCATTATAGCGTTACTTCGTTGGGAAGAATACTATAAAGCGTATCTAAGTGTAAACCATTACTCAGTACCAAGGTGAATCGTTTAGAATTGTTACATCACCGCAAGCCACGTTCGTGTGGACGTTTACGACAACTCGCAATCCTTCACAATTCCCTATAACTGTCTACATCAACTATTTCCAAAAATCCCATCCAGTATAGCAAGCCACGTTCGTGTGGACGTTTACTACACCAGAAGATTTATATAATTGAAATCCAATTACTTGACCCATTTCATCTTGTAAATCAAGACGCGGAGAATCATAAGTGAAACTCGAAGTTTCTAACCAGTGATTCACCATGCGAACAACCCTATCTCTCATAAATGAGGGAGCCGAGCAGACAATCGATCCATCTATCAAAGAATGGTACGACTGCCTCTAATTTGTGTCCTCGACATGACCAAGTGGCTTTGGCTCCATTCCACTCCCCGGGGTGAGAATGAGTCGACTTGAAGTCAGTTTTGGAAAGACAAATTAGGCATTGTTTGATGAACTTAATCAATGTTTCTCGTAAGAGGAATTACAAGAACTCTCCTCCAATGACCTATCTATATAAACTTCAAAAGTTTATAAAAGTCACCAAGAGAGCAGCAATGGAGACCATGGGTATGTTTCCATACCCTCTCCCACTTAGCTTTTTACAATAAAGGGATACGCTATCTAGTGCATAAAAGTAAACACATATAGCATGCATACATGTAATAAAGCACATAGTATTATCACATAGTCAAAATAATTACTAGAATATTATTTTCCGACTATTATGGCTTTACTCCATCTCCGTACGCATCTTCTAGTCTTCAGTCTTCGTTCTTGAATGCTTCATGTGACGAGAATATTAATTTCCAATATTTAAATCTATTTATTTTTAATAAATCCAAAAGATACTTAATTAATAATAATTAAGTCAATCGAATAAATCAAAAATAAAATTAAATATTATTAATATTTTTATTTATTTTATTTTCCCTTTCTACTTCATTAAATCTCTAGAATAATCTATCCAAGACCCACATGGAATATTCTAGAGGATTTCCATAATGAAATAAGGAAATAAAATAACTTGGGACTCTTCTACATTCCAAGATTAATTAATTTCCATTACTATGAAAATTCCCATAAAATAGGAATAATCAATTAGGAAATAAATCAATCCTAAATTAACTTTTATTCCTTTCCAATTCTATTAAATCTCTAGGATCCTATTCCAAGTAGAATTCGGAATACTCTAGAAGACTTCCATAATAGAATAAGGAAATAAAATTAATTCCAATTAATTCTTTTCCTAATCCATGAGAATTCCCAAAAATAGGAAAACTCAAATAGGAAGACCGAACTAATTAGGAAAGTAGAATCACCGGACCGGGATAGCGCGGGGTGGGGATCCCCGCGCCACCATCGACCGCCACCTAGGAGGTGGCCGGCCACCGACGCCGGCGGCCCCTCCAAGGGTCGATCGATCGATCCTCATGGATCGACCATGGGGTGGTCGATCCTCGTCCCTTCACCCTCACGATCATCTCCTTCGTCACGCGTCTTCTCCGGCGGTCGTTTCGGCATCGATCCAACGCAAAATAAATTACAAAATAAATTTTACACTATCCGGTATCGATTCTATACATGAAATCGACCCTATACATTTTCCGGAAAAAGTAGAACGTAATAATAAATCCTAAATTCGGTCAACCCCCGAATTTTTACTATTACAAGCATTCACCACCAAAAACGAATCTCGACATGTCCGAGAGTTTAATCAATCCAACATACATGACAAAATAAATTAAACAAATAATAAATTAAGCCATAATAGTCGGAACCCTGCAAGGTAGAACAATTTTTATCGAAAATACCGCGAACGTAAACCACGCTCTGATACCAATTGTTGGAATTCGATATCCCGGGCTATTTAAATTTTGCAGAAACCAATAACCCGATCAAAACCATCCGCCGGAGATCACGCGAGCACCACGTACGAGCCGGAGCACGAGCCGAACGCACGACGAGGCCGAAGCCTCGCGCACGCCCAGCCCAAGCCCCCGCACGCGGGGCTCGAAGCGATCACCGATCGCACGCCGGCGATCGGTTGGGGTGGGGCTGCTCCGGCAGCCCCCGCGGCGAGTCCGGCGACTCGCCGCCAGCTGGAGGCCCCCGCCTTCACGGCGGGGTTGGGCACGGCGCCAGCCCGTGCCCAGCGATCGACCCTCCACGGTCGATCGCACCCCCTCGGCCAAGCCGAGGGTTCGCCCCTCGTCGCCCCATCGAGCCCTAGGGGCGATCGCCCGTGGTCCGGTGGCTTCGCCACCACAACGCGATCGTCCTCTACTCCGGGTTCGATCATCGGATCTTGTTCTACGGTATTCTCGATAAATCAAAACCGAATAAATCAAGGGCGTTTAGATTTTTACCTTTCGATTCGTTGTTCGGAGAAACGAATTCAAGATGACCTTTGAATCTTCCCACGTATTCCTTGCACTAGCTTGAACGTCGGGTGGGCGACGATCCTCCAAGCTCTATGGATCTACTTCTCTCTCTACTTTCTCTCTCTAGAAGAATTATGATCTTCAACCTTATTAGAATAGAGAAGACCATGTAGTGCTTTTATAGGCTACGTAGGGGATCTAAAGGAGGTGGAATATTGGGCTTCCAATATTAATGATTAAATTGAGCCCAAGCCCAAATCTATTAATCTCCCATTAATATTAATTAATTTATTTTCCACTATATAAATTAATTGCACTCCCAATATTAAACCATATTATATCCAAATAATATTTCTCCGGTAGTATTATTTATTCCGTGTATTTAAGATATAAATATCCATGAATAAAATTTATTTATTGCTTAATAAATTTATTCATCTCTTTTATCCGAGACTAGTACCACTCAACCTTATTTATTATGCGGAATTAAATCCACTCGCGAGGTTTACATAATAAATCCTTATGAGCTCATCTCGGGGATATTATCAACCCTTCCGGGATACACTGTCCGGTCAATCATTCACGGCATGCCATATATAAAATATAGTGACCCAACTTAACCGGTAATTAACCCAATAATTAAATCGGTTAATTCCTTTGGTAAATCAAAGTCACTTATATTGAATATACACACCCGCAACAATATCGGGGATTAAGAATAAAATACACTGAGTCTCAAATCAATTATCGCCGAGCAATCCTAATTGATGAGTCTCAATCGATCCGCTCAATACACCAAGTGTACAAGTGTGATAAAATAATTAAGACAAATTATTTTCTCTCTCACACAACGACTATACCGATGGATTGGTCCGTGTCCATCTAGGTCGTGAGCATCTGTTCGATTAAATACGAGTAACCGATAGTATGATCTTCTGTGTGGGCCCGACACACCATACTAACTACAACGTATAAAATCCAGGACTATAATTTGCATATATTTAATTAACAACCATTAAAAGCAAATGAATGTTCGTATTTAATAGGTAAATGAAAGTGTACAAGGAGTTCATAATACTCAAACCTAGACATTAAGTATACCACTCCAACAATTTTGAGTTATTGCTTTTATGTACCTTTTATTTTAGAAAGAACTTTGTTCTGGATTTCTAATAAATGGATATTTTATTTCTTTTAATCATTTGATGGTTATAAGAAGAAATAATGATATTATCTATTTTGGTACATTAGCTAGCAATATATAAATGATGAATCCTGAGTCCACCACGATGCAACGAACCGTTTTATATATAACTCGTTTTTACTAATAAGAGATTTCTTTATTTAATCATTTATACTTGTGGATTCTTATGCTATGTCATATTTATTCAAATGAGAAGTTCAAAGGTCGAAAATTGATTGTAAGATCAATTAAGTTGAAGGAGTGGGCCTTCCGACCTAAGAATCTGATTTGGAAGATAATACGACTAAGCAATCCTTTATGGATATAAGATATAAGATCCGGACAAGTATTAGAATTGATTGACTCTGATGTATGATCAGAGCTTGGGATTGGATCCCAAGTAACTACACCATACAGTCCTCTGTAGAAATGGTGTGTCGGAAATAAGAAATGGAACTCTTATAGAAATAGTAAAAGCTTGAGTTATACGGAACTACCTATGTTCTATAGATATGTCTTGGTAACAACGGCGCATTTCAATGCGGTTGTAGAATATCTTAGAAGAATAAAAGATGTGTGTTCGATAGTACTATGAACCAGAAGGACGTTATAAGTTCTAACGCCCGGTTCTTAGAGGAAGACTATTAGATGAACCACAAGCCCAAAATGACATGATACTTTTGTAAAGAGAGAAAACGATTAAGACTTAGAACCAGCCGAACCAAGTAGCGGTACACCACTAACTGCACCTACTGTTATTACTGTTTATACACCGGAATGCCATTGTAGTGGGAGGTTGTTTGACAACCGGAGATATTCATAAGACTAGGAGAGTTTTGAACTCTGGACCTAGTATACATGAAATCAATCCCTGGATCTACATGAAGGCGGTACTAGATCTAAATGTGCCTTCTTGGAGAGCAATAAGGATTATTGCTAAGAAGCAAGATCATTTAGAGTACAAGCTTAGTTGATCCATTTATGGATTGGAACAAAGTATTGAGTTCGTGGTACTTGCAAATTGATGAGATAGTCCATTTTATGGATTCATCAAAGCATAGACGAATCGAGTGTATGGGAAACGTGATGGAAACAAGGTGGTGTTTCTCAGAGGTTTTATGTAGATAGAATTTTATCATTGGTAACAATGTAAAGATGTTGTCAGACATAAAATGATGGTTGTCTAGAAAAATCGATATATGAGATAAAGAAGAAGTTAGAGCATGTTCTTAAGATCTAGGATCTCAAGAAAAGAACATTGTACTTCTCTAGATATCTTATACGATTACGGTTCGTTTTAACATGCAAGATTCCGAGAAAGGTTCGTTACCTTTCAGAAACGGAATGCATCTATCTAAGGATATGTGTTTTGGAACACAAAAGGAGATAGAAGCAATGAAAGCGGATTCCTACACTTCGAGTGTGGAAAGCTTAATAAATGCGATGTTGAAAACAAGAACCTGATATCGGCTATGCGGTTAGCATAGTGGGAGGATATCAAGGTAATCCTGGAAAGGAATACTTGACTGCTGTAATGAACATTTTAAGTACTTTCGAAGTACTGGAGACTATGTTCTGGATTACGGAGCAAGCGAGCATTTCCTTTGGATTACATTCTCTTAGATTTCTAATCAAAGAAGGACCGGTGTAAGTCGATATCAGGCTATGTGTTTCACTATTGAAGAAGAAGGAGTTTTAACATGGAAGAGTGATAAGCACGATGCTTATCGGACTCTGCCATGGGTAACCAAATAGCGGCCTCAGAGGCAGCGGAAGTTTTGGTATAACTCCGGGATAATCTCTGGGACTTAGAGGTGATTCTTAAATTGCCAAAAGGCTATGGGTATAGCGGTGCGATGGCAAATGGTAAGAAATCACAAGTCCATAAGTGTAAGATAACACATAGTGCAAGTACCACCTGATACGAGTCATCGTCGAGGTAGACGACGCTGTAGTCACCAAGATAACTTCAGAGCGGCAACCTAGAGTTCTCATTCACATAGTACTTCTTGGAAGTACAACTTAAGCACGTGATGAGTATGGGAGTCGGGAGTTTGGAGGAAATGACTAGACCTTAGTACAAGTGGGAGATTGTTGGAGTTGTGTACTTAATGTCTAGATTTAAGTAACGGAAACTCACGATCCATTGCCACTAATCTATTTAATTGAATAAACAATTATTTGCGTTTAATTATTTATAATTAAATATATGCAAATTATAGTCCTGGATTATATACGTTGTAGTTAGTATGGTGTGCGACGTCACACAGAAGATCATACTATCGGTTACTCGTATTTAATCGAACAGTTGCTCACGACCTAGATGGACACGGACCAATCCATCGGTATAGTCGTTGTGTGAGAGAGAAAATAATCTGTCTTGATTATTTTATCACACTTGTACACTTGGTGTATTGGGCGGATCGTTTGAGATTTATCGATTAGGATTGCCGGCGATAATCGATTCAAGTCTCAGTGTATTTATTCTTAATCCCCGATACTATTGCGGGTGTGTATATTTAATATAAGTGACTTTGATTTTCCAAAGGAATTAACCGATTTAATTATTGGGTTAATTACCGGTTAAGTTTGGTCACTATATTTTATATATGGCATGCCGTGAATACTTGACGGGAAAGTGTATCCCGTAAGGGTTGATAATATCCCCGAGATGAGTTCATAAGGAATTATTATGTAAACCCTGCAGGTGGATTCGTTCCGCATAATAATTAAGGTTGAATGGTACTAGTCTCGGATATAAGAGATGAATAAATTAATTAGCAATAAATTAATTTTATTCATGGATATTTATATCTTAAATACACGGAATAAATAATACTACCGGAGAAATATTATTTGATATAATATGGTTTAATATTGGGAGTGCAATTAATTTATATAGTGGAAAATAAATTAATTAATATTAATGGGATTAATAGATTTGGGCTTGGGCTCAATTTAATCATTAATATTGGAAGCCCAATATTCCACCTCCTTAAGATCCCCTTACGTAACCTATAAAAGCACTACATGGTCTTCTCTATTCTCATAACTTGAAGATCACAATTCTAGAGAGAGAAAGTAGAGAGGAGGATCCATGGAGTTCGGTAGATCGTCGCCCACACGACGTCCGGGCTAGTGCAAGGAATACGTGGGAAGATCTCAAGGTCATCATAAGATCTCGTTTCTCCGCATAACGAATCGAAAGGTGAATTAAATATTTCCGCTATTTAATTCTTATTGAAATCAATTATCGAAAAACAAGATCCAAGGATCGAACCCCGGATTAGACGACGAACGCGTGGTGGCGATCTAGGATCTCCGGACCACGGCGATCGCCGCCTTGGGTTTCGACGCGCGAGGAGGATCGACCCCGGCTGGGAGCCGGGACAGCGATCGATCACCCCGATCGATCGCTGGAGCGCGGGCTGGTGCCGCGCTCCACCCCACCACGGCGGTGGGGACCACCAGACGGCGGCGAGTCGCCGGACTCGCCGCGGGGGCTGCTCGGCAGCCCCGACCGATCGCTAGCATGCGATCGGTGTTCGATCGCATCGAGCCCCGCGTGCGGGGGCTCGGGCTGGGCGTGCGCGCGGCTTCGGCAGTGTCGTGCGTTCGGCTCATGCTCCGGCTCGTACGTGGTGTTCGTGTAATCTCCGGCGAATGGTTTTTGATCGGGTTATTGTTTCCGCAATTTCGAATAACCCGGGATATCGAATTCCAACAACAATCTTCTTAGATACTGAGTAATGGTTTACACTTAGGTACGCTTCTTAGTATTCTTCCCATCGAAGTAACGCTAATGATGATGTACGACCGAAGCAAATCTAATTGCTAAATCATTTGGATAGGTAAACGTCCACACTATCGTGGCTTGCCATATCTGATGGGATTTTAGATGTGATTAGTGGTTTGATGATATTATTTGAGGGAGATAATATCGGAGATTAAATCAATTGTTTGTTGTTATATGTGCTCATAGATTAGGAAATGGCTTTGAACCCACTTTCTGTGATACTTAAGGATTTTAAACTCACTGGTCCCTGAATGTAATGATTGGAATAGAAATATGGACATTGCCCAAACTGTTGAAGAGTACAAGTTTATACTCAGTGAGCTTTGTCCTCCCGAGCCTATTAATGTCTCAACTGATGAGTAAAGGACTGATTTTATCATGTTCAAACTCAAGTTGGTGTTTAGACATGACATAGGCGGCTAGACAAGAAGCGATGAGGATACTCATAAAGGCCAGTCGCTTCGAGAAAACGCTTAAACACGTTTTTGAGATGATTGACCTTTTGGACGAGTTGAGACGGAAATCGCAAGCTCTTGTAGCCAAAGCCAAAGGTTTCGAACCTAAGGGTAAAATCGGGGGAAAGGAAAAGCAAGCAAAGAAACCCAGTGGTCCTAAGTTGCTTAGACCACGAGATGGGACGAGAAAGCCAAGAGGCAAGTGTTCTCGATACAAACAGTCTGGGTGCTGGAAGTCTGATTATCCTCTCAAAGAAGGTACGAAATTTCTTTAGTTGTAAAACATAGTCAGTGGTATTATCTACCAGAACCTGGTGTGTAGATATGGAACCACTGACGGTATGTGCATTCTAAATGCAAGAGTCTATGTGGGCAATGCTGTGTTGGAAGCAGCTGTTGCAGTGGAGGACATATTATAGGATTTCATTTTGAGATATTGCTTTATGTAACCTATTATTTTAGAAAGAACTTTGTTCTAGATTTCTAAATTTTAATGAATGGATATTTTATTTCTTTTAATCATTTGATGGTTATAAGAAGAAATAAAGATATTATCTATTCTGGTACATTAGCTAGTAATATATAAATGATGAATCCTGAGTCCACCACGGTGTAACGAACCGTAGTATGAAACTCGTTTTACTAATAAGAGATTTCTTTATTAAATCATTTATACTTGTGGATTCTTATGCTAAGTCATATTTATTCAAATAAGAAGTTCAAAGGTCGAAAATTGATTGTAAGATCAATTAAGTTGAAGGAGTGGACCTTCCGACCTAAGAATCTAATTTGGAAGATGATACGACTAAGCAATCCTTTATGGATATAAGATATAAGATCCGGATAAGTATTAGAGTTGATTAACTCTGATGTTTGATCAGAGCTTGGGATTGGATCCCAAGAGACCACACCATAAGTTCTCTGTAGAAATGGTGTGTCGGAAATAAGAAATGGAACTCTTATAGAAATAGTAAAAGCATGAGTTATACGGAACTACCTATGTTCTATGGATATGTCTTGGAAACAACGGCGCATTTAAATGCGGTTGTAGAATATCTTAGAAGAACAAAAGATGTGTGTTCGATAGTACTATTAACCAGAAGGACGTTATAAGTTCTAATGCCCGGTTATTAGAGGAAGACTATTAGATGAACCACAAACCCAAAATGACGTGATACTTCTGAAAAGAGAGAAAACGATAAAGACTGGAAACCTGCCGAACCGAGTAGCGGTACACCACTAACTGCACCTATTGTTATTACTGTTAATACACCGGAACGCCGTTGTAGTGGGAGGTTGTGTGACAACCGGAGATATTCATAAGACTAGGAGAGTTTCGAACTCTGGACCTAGTATACATGAAATCAATCCCTGGATCTACATAGTGGCAGTACTAGATCTAAATGTGCTTAAGGTACCGGTATGCCGATCCGATCGATATACCGTGTGTGCGGAAGCGTGTAAATCGATAGATCTACTATGCCATGATCTTAGTGCACACTAATATGTATAGACACACATATATTTATATATATATATATATCCAATATATATATATATAGAGATCAACGAGTTCTTACATGTGATGATGAAATGATTCGTTGTTGTCGTTGAGGTGGTGTTGAGTCGATTGAACCACCTCAAATGGATCAGCCTCTCGAAGCTCTCCTTGTGAATGACCTCGTCACTCCTCTTGTCTAGATCGCCCGGATGTTGAAGCCGCACAAATGGCCCGGCCTCTACGTGTTGCACACGAACCCGGATGACGAACACTTTGCTTGATCGAGTCGGTTCTCCAAGAACACTTTCTCCTCTCTCTCTTTGGTGTGAATTTCGTAGGTAAAGATGATATGTGATGAAAATCTGATTTTCATCCATATATTAGCCTCATTATGCATGCCATAACACCCCATTGTAACCTCCTACATAATGGGCATCATTATGCACCATTAACATGCAAAAGGAGTTACAAAGGAGGTGAAAGGTCATGCCACATACACATGCCACTATGCATTGTATGTGGTCCCACTTGCTTGTGTGGCATGCCATGTCACACTATATGACATGCATCCATGCAAGACATGCATCCCATGCATGTGAATTAAATCCACGTAATATTGATTCTAAATCAATATATATATATCAAGCACCGTACATCATCTTTGAGTCCGTGTGTGACCCTGTAGGTATGATTTAATTGATCAATATTATATTGTTCCCAACAATTAATATTATCAAATAATCATTTAACATCCATAGACGACCTTATGACTTTATCGATTGCACACGTAGGATCGAAGGACATATCCCAACAATCTCCCACTTGGCCTTCAGAGCCAGTGTGCTGCCAACTTCCTGTTGTCACTTTATGTCTAAGTTTGAACTTGAGGCAAGACTCGAGTCATCCTCAATCGGTTCAAACCTTTCTTGGACTATGAGACAGACTGTAAAACCAGATTTATCACTATGATAATTATCTGGACGTGGCCACGTATTTTCCACAGTCTCGACTCTCCAAGTGGCCGGTAAGACATGTATCCCATTATAAAAATGGAGGACAATCCCATCTTGTCAGTCCAAGCTCTCCCACTTGCTTCCTGATATACCCAATAACAAGTTTTATAACCTCCTTTCACGAAAGGCGTTTACTTGTATCAAAGTACACCATTTCACAATGGAATCACTCTGGACTACTCAGGTCAGAGGAAATTGCTCGACAGTCAATGAAATAGTATTATGACTCGAAATCTTAAATACTATTCCAGTCGGGTCTGTTCGATCATTAGCTCCCAGCTAATATCTATGTAATTGTACTTGATGTCCCACATCACTAGCCCATGAAGCGGCGCTATAGTACACATTACAATCTAGTTCTTTGTATTATCGGTTTGTCCATACTCGATTATACGAACCAGGAACAGCTATATGATTTAAGTATATCAGTTCAACCATTGGGACTTCATTATGCGGTAAGTCGACCTCATAACCCAATTGATATCACTTAATCATTTGGACAATTCATATAAATTAAACCATATTTATATGAAGAAACATGTATTATACATATGAGTGAATGTTTACCAAATCTCCAAAAGTATCTAATACTGTAATAGAAATCACAACCCATCTCTAAGATGTTTGATCTCTATTGCAGTTGTGAAAGCCTCAAGCTTAAACTGCTGGAGAGGTTTAGAAAGCGGGTTTGCAACCTTACCAAAAGTTGCAACTTTATTATCTCGATGTCTCCACAAAACTATCTCCCAGATAATGTGGAACTTCCTGAGCACCGGTTTTAGACTTGTGGTGCTTCCTAGCTCATTGGCTTGCGCGATAACTCTACTATAAATAGAGAATTATCGGATGGGCTAAGCTAGTTACGCCACCTAGTTCATTCAAGAACTTTCAAATCTTAACTGTCAACATTACTGCATCCAATGCAATACTGTGCTCAGCTTCTGTAGTTTAATCAGCTATATTGCATTGCATGGAACTATTCCAGCAAATTTCACCTCTAACCAGACAAAAGATATAACCAGATTAAAATCGGAAATTATCTTAGTCTGTTTTGAAGTTAGCAGTCAAACTGCTTGTTAATATCAACTCTTTTTGTCTTCCAAAGACAACAAAATATTCTTTAGTCCATCTAAGGTACATAAGAATACTCTTGGCCGCAGTCTAATGTGTCTCACCTGGGTTTTCTTGAAACCGAATCGTCATGCTCAAAGCATACAATACGTCCAGTCGTGTACATATCATGGCGTACATTATAGACTCTATTGCCGAAGCATAAGGAATGTTTTACATCATCTTTTGCTCATCAAGTACCATAGGGCCTTGCATCTTGCTAAGTGATGTGCCATGACTCGTTGGAATGAGACCCTTTCTGGCGTCTTTCATTCTGAACTTATCAAGCACCTTATCAATATAGGTCGCTTTACTAAGTCCAAACATCCTTTTCGATCTCTTCCGACAGATCTTGATGCCCAATATGTACTGTGCTTCTCCAAGATCCTTTATTGAAAAACAATTTCCAAGCCATTCTTTAATAGAATTAAGCATAGAAACATTGTTTCCAATAAGGAGTATGTCACCGACATACAACACAATTAATACAACGTAACTCCCACTGATCTTCTTGTAAAACAAGACTCTTCCGAGTTCCTCTGAAATCCAAAACCTAGTATGGATTCATTGAACTGAAGATTGCTACTCCGATATGCTTTGCTTTATTCCATAAATGGAATTATAAGATTGCATAATTTCTCAGCCTTATTAGGATCGATAAAACTCTTTGGCTGTGTCAAAACACATTCTCTTCTAGAATCCAATTCAAGAAGTTAGTTTTAACATCCAATATTACCATAACTCATTATCAAGATGAGTAGCAATGGCTAAGATAATCTGAATGATTTAATCAAAGCAACTGGTGAAAGTTTTTCCACAATCCACCTCGTGAATAAAACTTTTACCATCAAACTTGCTTTGAAAACCCTAGGTTTTCCATCTGTCTGTTTAGATCTTAAAGATCTATTAGCATTCATTGGGTCTAACCCTGTGATGCAAATATATCAAGTTCCAAACTTGATTATCAGATATTGATATCATCTCAGATTTCATGGCACCATGCCAATTTTCAGTAGCTGGACTCGTCATAGCTTGGAATTAGGTCGAAGGTTCACCGCTTTCCAAAAGCATGAATTCATATCTCTCATTGGTCACAATATCTAAGTATTTGAATAATAGAGATAGATTTATGCCTTTCGGACCTACGAGGGCTGATATGGCTTCCAAAACCATAAGAACACTCTCAACCCAGTCTTGAGTATTCATCATTGGTTGTTTCACTTGAACCTCGTTCAAGATAACCGAGCTCCCACTGAATTTCTAGGAAAGATTACTCTTTTCAAGAAAATCAATATCTCGAGCAACAAAATATTGTTCTCAGATAGATCGTAGAAGTTGTACCCTCGAGTTTCTTATGGATACCATAAAGAAACTTTTATCCCATTTGAGTTCAAGCTCTATAGAGATAAATCTCGTCAGAGAAGCTTTAGAACCTCAAATCTTGATGAAAACAATTTAGGGACCCTCCCTTTCCATACCTAGTATGGTGTCTTATCAACAGCTTTTGACAGCGTCCTATTCAGTGTATAAGTTGAAATCAAGAATTTTGTGTTCAAAAAAAGACCAGTAGTTCATTTAGACCTCTCATCGAATGGTCGAACTATATCTAATATAGTTTGTTTTATCTTTTCCGAAACATAACCTTCATGTGCTTGTGAACTGATAGGTTCCACATACATCAGTATGGATCATCCCTAATTAATCACTTACATGTTCTCCTTTCTCCAAGAAAGATGACATTGTTATCTTTGTCCATCAAACATCATTCACATGTATCAAATGACTCCAAGTCAAATGATTCTAGAATGCCTTCTAAAAGAAGATTCGTTACATGTTTAGATTTTGATCTAATCAACAATGTTACAGTTATGTCTCGTTGAGACTTATTCGATTTGGACTTTTGTGTTAATGTTATATATGATTTGTTGAGTTTAAAGTATACATAAATAATGTAATAATCGTACCAAAACAAAGAATAGTTCACAATTAAAATAGTTATCAAACTATTTAATTAGTGAAAAACTAATCCATCAGTATCCAATACTGAACCAATATTCATTGTTTATTGAAGGTACGAAATTACATAGTTATAATACTAAAACCAGGCCCTAAGGCAAAACAACATCATATGATCATACGGCTAATGCAGCGACCTTCGCTCCATTTCTCGCCCTTAGATCGACATCTCTACTCACCAAACTTATACTTCTATGTAGTTCCTCCACATACAAATGTGAGAACTACGTTTGGCATCCAATACCCAAGAAGTAGAATTTGTGAAGTTTAATGTCTATAACATTAATACCCGAAGATGAATCAACCCCGTTCTTCACATCTTCTTTGAACTTTGGGCAAGTTCAATTATTCTCAATAATTGATCTATATTCGACTTTCTCATTCAAAATTATCTCAATGTCAAAACGTGATAAATCGTAAGTGAAAAATCGAAGTTTTCTAACCAGCGATATTATCATGCAATTGAAGCCCTATCTCTCATAAAATATGAGGGAGCCAACCAGACAATCGATTCACGCCATCCAATGGCTCGAAAGTCTCTAATTTGTGTCATTGATGAACTTAAGTGTTTTGGATTAAATCACTCCCCGAGGTGTAAATAATCATAACCTTATAATCCATCAAATGAAATACAAATTAGGCATTTGTTTTGAAATTGAATAAAATATGAACTTTTATAAGTTTGCAAGTAGTGTCCAACACTTTTGCAGTAGACGCATTGAGATTCCCTAGGAACCCTAGTAGCCTTCTTGCCCATGCTCTTTTGAATACCTTATCCTATATCATAAGAATTTCCCTCTTAGGGTCCTTCTCTATCGCCGGCTCAGCAGCCTTGAGCATCCCGTGGAGCTCACGAAGCGATTTCTTCAAACCATTCATATGGAAAATTTAGCCTAAAGGCATTATAACCATCATGAGATTGAAGTATGAAATCGGTTGCCAAATAATCATCATAGGAAAAATCTAGGCGGTCACTTGAAACAAATAATCCAATCATTTGTTGCACATGTGATCCCATAGATTTCCATTTTTCCAGCCTAGCTGAAGCGATGACCCTGGTCACACCGAACCGCTCAATCATTGCATATTCTCCGAACATGATATTGAGTTGTTCAATGATATCTTAGGATGTGGTTATCTAACACATTTTCCTTGTCTTCGTATTTGAGGACCATCCTCAAATTACGTTGTGAATCAAGAAAATTTGTTCAATTTTTCATAATCAAGAATTGAACCAAACTTGAATTGAGTTGATATTTGACATGATAAACTATAAAAGAAAGATAACTAAAGTATGTAAACATCCACAAAGCGGTAAACAAATAAGGTTGTCTAACAATTGTACTTATTTATTTCATTTTGTTCAATTGATATCCAATATCATTGTCCCTTAGAACAAAACAATTCCGAGATCCTCATCGTGCAAATCTTTAAGCCGACTGAGTCCGCACTTAAGTAGTTCAAGATAGGTAGACACACCTATGTCAATGATATCTAATATCACTCTCGGTCGATGAGAGTGTCATTCTCATCTCATGTCTCGATAGCCACGCCTGCAGTGGATCTATCGATGAGAAAACCAAACTCACGTGTAAGGGTCTAACCCTTACTCCCACTTATCCCAAGATAACAAGTAGTACCCCGCTGAGGCGGACCTACCAACTTATGATCGAGGGCTTTATGGGTGTGATGTTTTGGACAAGACATTATACTCATTATTTTGGGAACTTGCATGCATAGGTTTGTTTATATGTAAGTTGAACATTTATAACATAAATCATCCTATAACTAGCAAAGCAATTAAATACGTAATCGAAAGGCTCCTAGAACTTCACAACTCTCAAACGAAAAGATTAAAAGCAACAAAATAGGCCTTGAACATCTTCTGGACTGGTCCGCGCCCGCCTTTTCAGTTCCGCGCCCGCCGATTTAGGTCAACCTTAGTCCGTACCCCAAAAACCAAGAACGGCGCCCGCCGTTTCACAAACGGCGCTCGCCGAACACCTCCGGCGGTCGCCGTTTCCAAAACGGCGCCCGCCAAAAGGGTACAGAAGGGGGCAGACCCTAAATCAGCCTTTCGGCGGTCGCCGTTTCCAAAACGGCGCCCGCCGAACCAAAACGGCGCCCGCCGGAGCTCCAACGGCGCCCGGCGTTTGGCTCCAGCAGCCCCGGTTTTGCCCGTTTTGCTTCGTTTTGCTTCGTTTCTTCTCGTTTTCGCCGGAGATCCGATATCCAATGTCCATCCATGGATTCAATCCATTGCTTACACATTGAACAATACAATTTTGAATAGAAAAACCTATCTATTACAAAAGATTCCAAGGGACGCAGCCCTCCAAAACTATGGCCAATCGTACGCAAAAAACGACAATTTCATTCATCCGACCACTAACGGTGGCCGGCCTTACATCTAATCACATAATCACAATTAAACATATAATCCAATTATGTTGATTTAACCTTCGTGTCCAACACAAAAGTGTGCACGAGCCCTAGGCTCTGATACCAATTTAAGGTACCGGTATGCCGATCCGATCGATATACCGTGTGTGCGGAAGCGTGTAAATCGATAGATCTACTATGCCATGATCTTAGTGCACACTAATATGTATAGACACACATATATTTATATATATATATATATCCAATATATATATATATAGAGATCAACGAGTTCTTACATGTGATGATGAAATGATTCGTTGTTGTCGTTGAGGTGGTGTTGAGTCGATTGAACCACCTCAAATGGATCAGCCTCTCGAAGCTCTCCTTGTGAATGACCTCGTCACTCCTCTTGTCTAGATCGCCCGGATGTTGAAGCCGCACAAATGGCCCGGCCTCTACGTGTTGCACACGAACCCGGATGACGAACACTTTGCTTGATCGAGTCGGTTCTCCAAGAACACTTTCTCCTCTCTCTCTTTGGTGTGAATTTCGTAGGTAAAGATGATATGTGATGAAAATCTGATTTTCATCCATATATTAGCCTCATTATGCATGCCATAACACCCCATTGTAACCTCCTACATAATGGGCATCATTATGCACCATTAACATGCAAAAGGAGTTACAAAGGAGGTGAAAGGTCATGCCACATACACATGCCACTATGCATTGTATGTGGTCCCACTTGCTTGTGTGGCATGCCATGTCACACTATATGACATGCATCCATGCAAGACATGCATCCCATGCATGTGAATTAAATCCACGTAATATTGATTCTAAATCAATATATATATATCAAGCATCGTACATCATCTTTGAGTCCGTGTGTGACCCTGTAGGTATGATTTAATTGATCAATATTATATTGTTCCCAACAATTAATATTATCAAATAATCATTTAACATCCATAGACGACCTTATGACTTTATCGATTGCACACGTAGGATCGAAGGACATATCCCAACAAATGTGCCTTCTTGGAAAGCAATAATGATTATTGCTAAGAGGCAAGATCATTTAGAGTACAAGCTTAGTTAATCCATTGATGAATTGAAACGAAGCTAGAGATCGTGGAACTTGCGAATTGATGAGATAGTCCATTTAATGGATTCATCAAAGGCATAGACGAATCAAGTGTATTGGAAACGTGATAGAAACAAGGTGGTGTTTCTCGGGTTTTATGTAGAGAACATTCTTATCATTGGCAACAATGTAAAGATGTTGTCAGACATAAAATGATGATTGTCTAGATAAATCGATATGAAAGAAATAGGAAGAAGTTGGACATGTTCTTGAGATCTAGGATCTCTAGAAAAGAACATTGTACTTCTCCTAAGTATCTTACATATATTAATAAATATGATTATGGTTCGTTTTAACATGCAAGATTCCGAGAAAGGGTCGTTACCTTTCAGATACGGAATGCATCTATCTAAGGAAATGTGTTTTGGAACACAAAATGAGATAGAAGCAATTAAAGCGGTTTCCTACACTTTGAGTGTGGAAAGCTTAATGCAATGTTGAAAACGAGAACCTGATATCGACTATGCGGTTAGTATAGTGGGAGGATATCAAGGTAATCCTGGAAAGGAATATTCGACTGCTGTAAAAGTACTTTCGAAGTACTGTTCTAGACTACGAAGCAGACGAGTTTTTCCTTTGGATTACATTTTCTTAGATTTCTAATCGGATGAGGACCGGTGTAAGTCGATATCAGGCTATGTGTTTCACTATTAAAGGAGGAGGAGCTTTAACATGGAAGAGTGATAAGCACGATGCTTTTCGGACTCTACCATGGGTGACCAAGAATAGCGGCCTCAGAGGCAGCGGAAGTTCTGGTGTTGCTCCGGGATAACCTCTAGGACTTAGATGTGATTCTTAGTTTTCCAAAGGCTATGTAAATAGCGGTGCAATGGCAAATGGTACGAAATCACAAGTCCATAAGTGTAAGATAACACATAGAGCAAGTACCACCTGATACGAGTCATCGTCAGGGAAGACGACGTTGTAGTCACCAAGATAACCTCAGAACGACAATCTAGATTGCTCTTTCACAAGGCACTTCTTGGAAGTGCATTTTAAGCACGTGAAGAGTATGGGAGTCGGGAGTTTGGAGGATATGACTAGACCTTAGTATAAGTGGGAGATTGTTGGAGTTGTATACTTAATGTCTAGATTTATGTGATATTAACTCCCGATCCATTGCCACTAATCTATTTAATTAAATAAACAATTATTTGCGTTTAATTATTTATAATTAAATATATGCAAATTATAGTCCTAGATTATATACGTTGTAGTTAGTATGGTGTGCGACGTCACACGGAAGATCATACTATCGGTTACTCGTATTTAATCAAACAGTTGCTCACGACCTAGATGGACACGGACCAATCCATCGGTATAGTCGTTGTGTGAGAGAGAAAATAATCTGTCTTGATTATTTTATAACACTTGTACACTTAGTGTATTGGGCGGATCGCTTGAGATTTATCGATTAGGATTGCCTTGGATAATCGATTTAAATCTCAGTGTATTTTATTCTTAATCCCCGATACTATTGCGGGTGTGTATATTTAATATAAGTGACTTTGATTTTCCAAAGGAATTGACCGGTTTAATTATTGGGTCAATTACCGGTTAAGTTGGGTCGCTATATTTTATATATGACATGCCGTGAATACTTTACGAGAAAGTGTATCCCGTAAGGGTTGATAATATCCTCGAGATGAGTTCATAAGAAATTATTATGTAAACCCTGCAGGTGGATTTGTTCCGCATAATAATTAAGGTTGAATGGTACTATTCTCGGATATAAGAGATGAATAAATTAATTAGCAATAAATTAATTTTATTCATGGATATTTATATCTTAAATACACAGAATAAATAATACTACGGAGAGAATATTATTTGATATAATATGGTATAATATTGGGAGTGCAATTATATTTATATAGTGGAAAATAAATATAATTAATAATAGTAAGGATTAATAGATTTGGGCTTGGGCTCAATTTAATCACTATTATTGGAAGCCCAATATTCCACCTCCTTAAGATCCCCTACGTAGCCTATAAAAGCACTACATGGTCTTCTCTATTCTCATAACTTGAAGATCACAATTCTAGAGAGAGAAAGTAGAGAAGGAGATCCATAGAGTTCGGAGGATCGTCGCCCACCCGACGTTCGAACGAGTGCAAGGAATATGTGGGAAGGTCTCAAGGTCTTCAATAAGATCTCGTTTCTCCGCACAACGAATCGAAAGGTGAATTAAATATTTCCGCTATTTAATTCATGTTTATTGAAATATTATCGAAAAACAAGATCCGAAAGTCGGAGACTCAAACCGGGATCAACCGAGGTGGTGGCGGTCGAAGACCGCCGGACCACGGGCTGGTTGAAGGCTCCCGGCGGATGAGTCCCCACGAGAACTCGGCTGGACAGCCGAGCGCCCGCCTAGGCGGCAGCGATCGCTCGCGGCTGGAGCGATCGAGCGGCTGCGGCTTCGGCCGTGGCTAGGGCTCGATCGGCTGCTCCTCCGCGACGACTCCGGGCTGTTCGGTCATGGTTTCGGGATGTCAATCGGAGTCGGTTCTACGACGATTCCGAGTGATCGATTTCCAACAGTTTCCGTCCTTGCTTCTTCTTCCTCTTAGTCCCCGGAGGGCCTGGAAGTTTCACAGCCACAAGTGCCTGAGACTTCTTAAAGATTCCCTCTGCCGCCTGGAGTTCAGTCAGGAGTTCCGCCAACGAATATAACCTCTTGTTCATGTTATAGTTCAGGCGGAACTGCTCAAAACTCCTAGACAGAGACTGGAGCACTATATCGATCTGGGTTTCCCCATTGATAGCTCCTCCCATAATCTCTATCTCATTCAGATAGCCAATCATCCTAAGAACGTGATCCCTCACGGGCGTTCCTTCGGACATGGTGGCCGTCATGAGTTGCCTCATAGCATCTTGCCTGGCTGCCCTATCCTGACTACCAAACATCTCCTTGAGGTTAAGCATCATATCATAGGCAGTGGTCATGGCTTCATGCTGATGTTGCAGCACATTTGACATAGAAGCCAAAATGTAGCACCGCGCCATCTGATCAGCCTTGACCCACTTCCGATGAGCTTCCTTTTCCTCAGGAGTGGAGGTATCAATAGATTCATCAGGACAAACCTCATAGAGTACATATTTGTACTCCTCAGCAGTCAGGACAATGTCCAAGTTTCGTTTCCAATCAACATAGTTTGGACCAGTGAGTTTGTTTTCTTTTAGTATAATGGACAGCGGGTTGAGTGCCATATCTATAAAAGAGACAAATCAAACCGTCAAATTTAATTCGATATTAACTCCCTTAATTAATATCATTAAATTTACCAATCAATCCTAAAATCCCATCAGACTAGCATGCCACGTTCATGTGGATGTATACTAGTCCAAACGATTTTATAACTGGACTTTTACTTCGGTCGTACATCATTACAGCAGTGACTCCGATGGGGAGGATACTGTAAAGCGTACCTAAGTGTATACCATTTCTCAGTACTAAGTTAACCGCTCGGAAACTACACTCCCACCGCAAGCCACGTTAGTGTGGACGTTTACGTTGACATGCGGTCCATTTACGATTTCCTATAACTGTCGAGCCTCAATTAACCCAAAGTTCCGTTTCCGTCTAGTAAGCCACGATAGTGTGGACGTTTACTAAACAAACAACTTTGTTAATTGAATTCCATTTAATAAATTTCACAATTTCGTTAATCAAAGCTTGATATCTCGTAAGTGAAACTCGAAGTTTCTAACCAGCGATCAATCATGCAATTGAGCCCTATCTCTCACTAGGTGAGGGAGCCAACCAGACAATCGATCCAGTCATCGAATGACTCGAATGTCTCTAATCTGTGTCATCGACATAACCAAGCGCTTTGGCTCCATTCCACTCCCCGGGGTGAGAATGAGTCGAGTTGAAATTAGTCTTTGAAAGACAGATTAGGCATTGCTTTGAGAACCTTAATTGTTCAATTTTAAAATTGGAATTTCATTCGAATTTCGATCAAAGTGATTTCCGTGTATCGACATTACCCGATAGGGAGGATGACACTAAAGCCAACTCGTAAGTCGATACACATCACTCTCGAAACAGAGAATGGAGACCGCAGGATTGTTTCCAATCCCTCTCCAACTTAGTATTTTACGATTTAGGGATAATCATGCATAAGAAAATAAGCATAATAAAACACGTAAATCACACAAAAAGCAATTAACGTGGCCCGATTATTATGGCCTTAAAATCTTGAATGCACGTCTCTTGGAACTCGAACTCGTTGCTCGTCTCGACTTCGATTCTCGTTCCTCCGGGCTTCGATCTCGTCTCGATCCAATAGCAGAAATTAATTACAAAATTATTCTACTAAGTCCGGTATCGATCCTATACATTTTGACCGACCCTATACAAGTCCCGGATGCAACAAAAAATAAATAAACCTAACGACTCAACCCGTCGTTTTTATCTATTACAAACAAGCAACTTTCCAAAAATAAAACGATCTCGACAAGCCCGAGAGTTTAATCAAAACCACACACATACAGCACAAAATACCAAAAAAAAAAAATTGGCCATAATAATCGGGTGAACCTGCATAACAATTCTCGCAAACAATACAAAGAACGTACAAAACCGGCTCTGATACCAATTGTTGGAAATCGACTACCCGGGACATGTCCGTTCGACTACTCGAACATCCGGACAAGCCCAGTCGACATCCAGTGTGCCTACAGTGTTCACGACAAAACCCCTGACCCGAATTGCACCCAGCCATCGCACCCGAGGCACGACCGCGCAAAACGAGAGGCTTCTGGCCTCTCTGTCGTCCGACACCAGAAGGTGTCGTCCGACAAGCCTGTTCACTGTCGTCCGACACCAGAAGTTGTCGTCCGACAAGCCTGTCGGCCGACAGCCAAACCTGTCGTCCGACACCTGTCGCGAACAACGGCGGGATTCGCCCGTTCTGGCTGTTCCGATGCGATTTTCTCGATCCGACTTCCATGCCGGAGGTCAGAAACCTCCCAGCAGTCCGAGAACATCACATCCAAGCCACAGAACCCGATCTACCTTCATGTATGATCAACGAGAAATTAGATTGAATAAAATTGCGGAATAGAGAATTCGATCTCATACCTCTCGGTCGATTGTTGAGACCTTAGCGATTGCTAGTGTATGCCTCTTCCCCGACTCCAACCGTTGTGTGGGCAACGATCCGTTGGGTCTGCCTTTTGTGCTTTCTCCTTTCTCTACCGGCGTGATATTCTTTTTCTCAGTTAGAGAAAAATATCAGCGCTAACTAATTTATTTTACAGAGAAAAAATTATAATTGCGTTAACAATTGTTTTTCTCAGTAAAATAGAAAAGCGGCGAACTGTAGATCTAGAATAGGCAAGGGGGGGGGGGGGTTATATAGAGTTACACTAGGGACCCCTTAGGTAAATAAATTCCGGGCTAAACTGCAATTTAATTAAACCGGTGTCCTTAAAAGAAAACCTTTAATTAAATTCAATTTTAATTATAATTAATTCCACTATAAAATTATAATTGAATTCCCGAAATAAATTTAATATTATTTCAACAATAATAATTCCGCTGAAATTACATAAACGACCATCCCCGTGTTTAAGATATCGTATGTCCACGAATTAATTTTATTACTAATAATTAAATTAATTCGTCTCTTATTATCCGAGACTATAGTACCACTCAACCTTATTATCATGTGGAACAAATCCACCTGCAGGGTTTACATGATAAACTTTATGAGCTCATCTCGGGGACATCATCAACTCGATAAACGGGACACGGTTTCCTGTCTATAATCTATAGCATGCCGTGTGTACAATTCCGATTCCCAATTTACCGAGTATCTCGACTAATCAATTAGTCTCACTCATTGGCATATTAAAGAACCGAGAAATGGACACACGCACCTATAATTATATAGGGATTAGGAATTCGTATATCCGTAATCTCCGAGGTCTAGTTCGATTACTTCGATTAGTATAAATCGAACGCCCTCCCGTGGTCCTGCTCAATACACCAAGTGTACGAGTGTAACATAATAGTCAAGACCGACTATTTACCAGTCACACTACGACGTACCGATGGATTGTCCCTGTCCATCTAAGTCGTGAGCTTCTGTTTGATAGTATACGAGTAACCGACAGTATGATCTTCCGCGTGTCTCCTCACGCCATACTGTCTACAACGTATACATCTAGGACTATTGCATTCAAGTACATGATAGACAAAATGCCGACAGTTTGATTAATAGATAATGAAAAACACAGATAAGGAGTTCCATATTGTCACTAAACTAGACATTTAGAATATAACTCCATCATGTTGGAGGTAGGGGCAAGAAAAGGAAGCAAGCCTGGAAACCCAGTGGTGCCAAGAGGAATGGACCACGAGTGGGGGCTGCCAAGCCAAGAGGCAAGTGCTTCCGATGCAATAAGTCTGGACACTGGAAGTCTGAATGTCCTCTCAAAGGTACGAATTTTTCTTTAGTCGTAAAAACATAGTCAGCGGTATTATCTACCAGAATTCTGGTGTGTAGATATGGAACCACTGACGGTATGTGCATTTTCAAATGCAGGGGTTCCAGAAAACCCTGGCGACTTAGAGAAGAAGAGTTCGAGTCTACATGGGCAAAGCTGTAGAGGAGGCAGCTGTTGCGGTGGAAGACATTTTATCTGCTTTTGAGTAGTTATTAGGATTTCATTTAAGTTTATTGCTTTATGTACCCCTTTAATTTTGGAAAGAACTTTTGTTCTGGATTTCTATTATTTATGAATGGATATTTTATTTCTTTAATCATGTTGATGATTTTGATAAGAAATAATGGTATTATCTATTCTGGTACATTAGATAGCAATAATGTGAATGATGAATCCTTAGTCTACCACGATGCAACAAACCGTTCTATAACTTGTTTTACTTATTAGATATATTTCTTGTTAAATCATTATACTTGTGAATTCTTATACTTAGTAGTATTTATTCAAATAAGATTCAAAAGGTCGAAATTATTTGATCAATTATAGTTGAAGGAATGGACCTTCCGACCTAAGAATTGAATTTGGAAGATAATACAACTAAGCATACCTTTTGGTAAAGGGTAGAATTCGGACAAGTGTTGAGAATGATCAATGATATATGCAGTCATATGTGTAAGGTGCGAGTAATTATTTTAAGAATACTCGAAGATGGATTAGAATGCTTGATGTGCCATAAAAGCGAAGTGTTTTAGTCACAAAGCAATTATGGGGAACCTTCAAAGTATATCCATTGGAAGCCTGCGACTTAGTCGCGGAGGCTACCACATAACACATAGCATAATCAAAGATTGGGATTAATTCTCAAATGTCTACACCATACACTCACGTGTATAAATGGTGTGTCAGTAATAAGAAATGGGATTTTAATAGTAAAATAACAAGTTGTTCGGAACTACCTATGTTCTATGGATATTTCTGGAGACAACGGCACATTCAATGTGGTTATCGGATATCATAGATGAACAAAGATATTGTGTTCTATAGTACTATGAACCAGAAGGACGTTATAAGCTCTAACGCCCGGTTCTTAGAGGAAGACTATTAGATGAACTACAAAGACCTAACTGACGTAATACCTTGGAATGAGAAAAGGACAAAGACTTAGAACCAGCCAAACCGAGTAGGAGTACACCACTAACTGCACCTACTGTTATTACTGTTTATACACCGGAATGCCATTGCAGTGGGAGGTTGTTTGACGACCAGAGATGTTCATAAGACTAGAAGAGTTTCAACTCTGGATCTAGTAAAGATGAAATCGATCCCTAGCTCTGCACAAGGAAAGTACTGGATCTAAATGTGCCTGCTTAGAAAGCAATAAAGGTTTATTGTTAAGAGGCAAGATCATTTAGAGTACAAGTCAATCCATTTATGGAATTAATGTGAGGCTGTAAGTCGTGGAACTTGCGAATTGATGAGATAGTCCATCTGATGGATTCATCAAAAGGCATTGACGAAAGGTGTATTGGAGACGTAATGGAAACAAGGTGGTGTTTCTCGGAATTTTATGTAGATAACATTTCATCATTGGCAACAATGAGAAAGTGTCATCAGACATAAAATGATGGTTGTCTAAATGAATCAGGATATAAGATTGAGTAGAAGTTGGAACATGTTCTTGAGATCTTTCGATCTAAGGATAAGAACATTGTACTTCTCCTAGATATCTTATACGATTAAGGTTTGTTTTAAACATGCATAATTCTGAGAAAGGTTATTGCCTTTCAGATACAGAATATACATCTATCAAAAGGGTATGTGTTTCGAACACATGAAGGAGATAGATGAAGACAAAGCAGTTTCCTACACTTCAGATGTGGAAAGCTTTATGGATGCAATGTTGTAAAACGAGAACCTGATATCAACTATGTGGTTTGCGTAGTGGGAGGATATCAAAGTAATCTGGACAAGAGATATTCGAATGCTGTAAAAGTACTTGAAAGTACTAGATAACTAAGCAAGACGAAATCTTCTTTGATTACAAATTCTCAGATCTCAAATCAGAGAAAGACCAATGTAAGTCAATATCAGGCTATGTGTTCACTTTTAGAAAGAGGTGGAACCATGAAATGAAAGAGTGATAAGCAGGACGCTTCTCAGACTCTATCATAACCGAATAGCAGCCTCAGAGGCAGCGGAAGTTTTGGTTAGGTTCCGGGATAACCTCTGGACTTGGATATGACTCTTAGTTTACCAAAGGCTATTGGATAGCTGTGCACGGTAAACTGGAAGAAGTCATAAGTCAAAAGTGATGATAACACATAGAGCAAGTACCACCTGATACGAGTCATCGTCGAGGGAGACGACGCTGTAGTCACCAAGATAACTTCAGAGCGGCAACCTAGAGTGCTCATTCACATGGTACTTCTCGGAAGTACAACTTAAGCACGTGATGAGTATGGGAGTCGGGAGTTTGGAGGAAATGACTAGACCTTAGTACAAGTGGGAGATTGTTGGAGTTGTGTACTTAATGTCTAGATTTAAGTAACGGTAACTCCCGGTCATAGCATTTAATCTAATTAATAAACAATCGTTTGCATTTAATTATTGATAATTAAATATACGCAAAATATAGTCCTGGATTCTATACGTTGTAGTTAGTATGGTGTGTCGGGCCCATACAGAAGATCATACTATCGGTTACTCGTATTGAATCAAACAGTTGCTCACGACCTAGATGGACACGGACCAATCCATCGGTATAGTCGTTGTGTGAGAGAGAAAATAATTTGTCTTAATTATTTTATCACACTTGTACACTTGGTGTATTGGGCGGATCGCTTGAGACTTATCACACTACTAGAATCTGTCAAATAGACATCAGTTATTAACTGATGTCTAAAGTTTTCTCGACTGATGTGTAGGCAGGAGATGTCTATAGTAGGCCTACTATAGACATCGGTTTATACCCGATGTCTGTATCCGTATTAGATATCAGTTAGTAGAAATCCGACCGATGTGGTTTAACTTTAGCACATTGGTCAATACTCGATACAAAATCCAGCGAAAATAATCGATATCTGAAGTACCGATTTAACATCAGTTATTTGTTCAAAAACCGATTTCCAGAAACTCTTTAATATCACTTACAGTTTTAAAACTGATTTCCCTTAAACTCTTTATTAACACAAAAAGTATTAAAACCGATTTCTAGTATATACATAAAACATCATAATATTTCCAATAGCCGATGTCTTATATATATTAATACATTTGTTTTGTTCGATAAGAACAATATCTAAAACACAAAAATTGCACCAAACGTAATGTTAAAAACATTAAATATCTCTTATATTAAATATCCAAAACGTCGAAATAAACAAATCCAAAACTCGTCACAATTATCTTTTCAATCTTAGTCGAACATCTACGACAATACGTCCAAACGTAACGATCAAACTCCTGATCCACACCACTAAACTCCAAACGTAATGATCAAGCTCCTGATCCACACCACTAAAGCTCCAACACAGAAAGGACCTGAAAAAAGAAACAACACATGAATCAAACAACTAAGCTTTTATTCTCACAATAATCAAACTCAATTTGAAGATATTATAATATCAAACAACTAGATCAACTTGTTCTGCTTCACTGAGTTGTATAAAATATAAACAACTTGTAAATGCAACTCTAGACATAAATAAATCGACTGAAGTATGTATGAGCAAATAGGTGAAAACAGATGTATGTATGCAATTGTCCATAAAATAGAAATAGATACACATCACACGAAACAAGAGCCTACAAGCACCAACCTTTTCTCTGGGATCATCGATAAACCATAAACAAGGAAAGCTCCTGAACCCTCTTGTCATTTATATGGAGTGGCGTGATTTCAGTCCTCGGAGTCTTCAAAGCATCCATGAGTTTTCCTCCATCCATAAGTTCGAAAAATTAGTCAGATCCAAGCATTAATATCCAACAAATAGAAAGTGAACACGAAAAATTCAAACTCAAACATCAACAAAATAAAAAATTGAGAAATTCAACTGAGAGAGAGGAGCTTCACCGGAAATCCCAGCAGTGTAGTAAACGAGGGCGAAAATTATCCCACCGAAATCCCAAGTGATTCCCTGAATCCCAACCGTCGAACACTTGCTCGGGGACATCAAAACCCCCATGACCTTCAACACCGTGATGTAGAGGAACAGAAACGTGGCCAGGGACTCGTCGATGCCGGCTCTCCAGAAGGACCATGACTGCAGCTCGTCGGGCTCGAAAAACGGACATCCATAATGATATGAAATATGTGATAGAGACATAAATAAAACCCAATATTCTTTCAAAACCTTACCCTGTGAAAGTTCTTTGTTTCAATTAACAATTCACTCTGACAAAAAGGCCAAAGAATTTAATTAAACTTACATCACAAACTACCTCTTGAACTCCATCATTGAAATCAGCTTCTGTCTCTGTGTGCATCAAAAGATACATGTTATGAGATACCCAAAAACTAAGTCATTTTCACTGCATAACAATGGTAACTCCACCTCAGAGCACTAGCACTCATGCTATCATGCACTACTACAGCATGAAATACATGCAGCTGGAGCAAACATTAACAGATGAGATAATAGTCTAGTAACATGCCATTTATACAAGCCATATCCTTTCCTAAAAGACAATTTGTGTTTTGGTCAGATTTACAGTGAAAAAACAACAATAATTGCAAAATATGAAACTAGGGACAGGTCTAACAAATGCGTATTCATTTAGCCTATTATCAAAGAACAGTAGTCAAACCAGAAAAAAAAATATCTTGAACATTCAAAGTATATCGAATCTCAATGAAACAGGTGAGAGCATGTAAACCAAACGCAAATTAATCAGAGAAACAAATTAAATACTGATACTCCTATATCTTTGTCACTAGAACAGCTAACCAACTTTCGCGTAACAATGCCAAATTCGTCAAGGAAAAAAACATATTTTTCAAATATAGAGTCGCATCACCAACTATCCCCATTAAATCCAATCTACTTCAAAAGGCGGAAAAAAAACATATTTTTATAAAATACAGTCTCATCACCAACTATCCCAATTAAATCCAATCCAGTTCAAAAGGCGTCTCTTTTTTACGAAATACATTACGAAACAAAAAAGCTGAAACGAAAACAAAAACGCCAACAAGACCAATCTAACATATCTCTATAAACATGTATAACCTGGCGTCTGAGGAGGGGGCGGCTGGGGGAGGCGCTTGCGAAGAAGGGGGGCGAAAAAACGATCCGCCCCGTAGGAAATAAGCTTAGAGGCAGGCTCTACCACCAGCTGCTACTTTTTCACATTTTACCCGGAGCACGGTGGGTGGACGATCGTACGGCGTCGTTTGCTTGCGAAAGGGCTTCTTCTTGAACTTCCCTCCCGCTTCTTCACCACCGTAGGAAGAGGAGTCGTCGTTGGCAGCCACTCCGCCTTCTTTCGCCGGCGCCATTAAGGTTCGCGTTGAATAGAGAGAGAAAGAGAGAGGTGTCCGGCGGGCGAATTAGGGTTTTTATTTTGTTGGGTAGAAGGCCGATGGGGAAGTATGATATATGAATTTGTGAATTAGGGTTTTTATTTTGTTGGGTAGAAGGCGAGAAGGAGAAGGAGGATATATGAATTTGTGAAATACTAATATTTTAGAACGGAGGAGAAAAAAAAACGTGGCCGCTACTTAAATATTCTTTTATAAAAACTTATAATATCAGTTTTATTGGTTCTATCTTAAAGACTGATGTCTGAAAAAAATATTAATTTAAAAATTACACTTCTAAGATCAGTTGGATAAATAACTGATATTAATTAGTTTTTGTATATCAATATTTTTTCGACTGATATTATTAACACCAGACACATCTGTTGTATAACTGAATGACGTTAAAGAGGTGATGTCTATTTGCCAGATTCTAGTAGTGTCAATTAGGATTGCCGTTGATAATTGATTCAAGTCTCAGAGTATTTTATTCTTAATCCCCGATACTATTGCGGGTGTGTATATTTAATATAAGTGACTTTGATTTACCAAAGGAAATAACCGATTTAATTACTGGGTTAATTACCGGCTAAGTTGGGTTACTATATTTTATATACGACATGCCGTGAATACTTGACGGGAAAGTGTATCCCGGAAGGATTGATAATATCCCCGAGATGAGTTCATAAGGAATTATTGTGTAAACCTCATGAGTGGATTTGTTCCGCACAATAATAAAGGATGAATGGTACTAGTCTCGGATATAAGAGATGAATAAATTAATTAGCAATAAATTAATTTTATTCATGGATATTTAAATCTTAAATACACGGAATAAATAATACTACCGGAGAAATATTATTTGATATAATATGGTTTAATATTCGGAGTGCAATTAATTTATATAGTGGAAAATAAATTAATTAATATTGATGGGATTAATAGATTTGGGCTTGGGCTCAATTTAATCATCAATATTGGAAGGCCAATATTCCACCTCCTTTATATCCCCTACGTAGCCTATAAAAGCACTACATGGTCTTCACAATTAAACACACCATAAGATTATCATACTTGATATTCTAGAGAGTTCGTGAAGTAGATCCATAGAGTTCGGAGGATCGTCGCCCACACGACGTTCGAACGAGGTGCAAGGAATACGTAGGAAGATTCAAAGGTCTTCAATTGATTTCGTTTCTCCGCACAACGCATCAAAGGTAAAATCATAAACTCCCTTGTGTGATTTTATGTGAATTGATTGTAATATATACATGAACGCACGATCCGGGAAAACGACGATCTTCGGGGACGGGGATTCGAGATCCCCGGCGAAGGATCGAAGGGACCCTCGGCTGGGAGCCGAAGGGTGGCGGTCGAGCCCTAGGGCTTCGACCGCCGGCGCGCATCGAGAAGGAGCCGCGACTGGACACCGCGGCTGGGGGCGATCGTGTTGGAATAGGTGACCGGCGAGCCAACGGTTGGCCGAGCGGTTAACCGTATTCCGTTATATAACGGTTTATTTCGTTAATTAATGAAATCTATATTAATGGCATATACTATATCTGCTCCCAATGTTGAATCATAGATATAGTCCTGTACAGTTGCACATGTTGTATGAATTCGGTTTTGTGGAAACCGAGAGATAATTCTGTTAACGCAACGTAACTGGTCAAACTCAGTTCCTAGTCGATGGGTTACGCCAATAACAAGGATACCCGGCCTTTCCCCCTTGAGACTAGCACTTAGTGTATGTGGGCTAATCTCGAGCCTCGGTGTTGGGACATCGACATACTTGAGTGGGTGCTCACTGTTGATGAGTTCACTGAACCCCCTCTCCCTGGAATCTCTAAGTGGTTATCACTGATCGAGTAGAGAATTCCATAATATAGTTGTACACAATTAATCCTTAAGACCCAGACATCACCGTGACTTCATCAGAGGACTAGCTGTATCGTGACGTGTCTCTGATTCCCTGGAAAGGGAGTAAGTCGAAAAAGGAGACAATGTTCGTGCAGTTCGAAATCTGATGTGAAGTCTGTGCATGGTAGTAGGGGATCTGATCGCTTGATATAGATCATGGATGTCCTGTGTGTTCTGATGGTTCGTAGTCCCGGAATCTCTGGCCAGAGTTGAATAGTGAGGTGATTAGATAAATGTGTTTCTCTGAATCAATCACGACTGGATTTTACGAAACCTAGAACGTACGCACAGTTATCAAACTCAACAAGAGATCTCGATTAACCAATATCTCTAGTTTGATCGGGACATATGTATCGGAGGGATCGTACTGTACGCTAACTATATTACAAGGTTCTTGCAGGCACTTCATTTGTATCTAGGGAATTAGTGAAGCGTGGCTGCTAGACGATCGTCACTGATTCGTTGGGCACCGACTTGTTCGGAGATTAAATAATATGATTGTTAATCTAAAACTCTTGGGAGTAGTTGAAATAAGAACAATATGTTGTTCGAATCACAATATGTTGTGAGCCCACGGCTAGTTATACACCTGAACCATTGAGGGTCACATTCTCGTGTAAACCGATCCTTGAATACGATCATGTATTAATTAACTGTTAATTAAGTACATATAGTCGGAGGTCAATATGATTGAATCCGAGATTCATAATTGTGATTATGAGTTGGAAATAATAATGAGCTAAAGAAAACGGACACAATGGTGTACACTTTCTATTTTGGGAAATTTCCCGATTTAGCAGTACCCCTGAAATGGGCTTTCCGATTTTGTGAAATTGGAAAATTTTATTTTTATCTCATATTGATGAGAAACTTAAAACGAGAAAGAAAATATAATCGTTATATTTTTCGGAGATGAAATTGATTGTCAATTTTGGAGAAACGTAATGACGGCTAGTGTATTGGGCCGGCTAGGGTTAATGGATCCGATCCATTAGGGTTTGAGCCCAACAAGCTCCTTTCTTCACCTATAAAAAATAGGCATGAGAATAAACACACCAAAGTGAAGAGCTCAAAACCCTAGCCTCACTTTCTTTCTCTCCTCTCCTCTCTCCCTCTCGTCCGCCCCCTCGGCTCCTCCCTCGGAGGACCGCCGACAACCGGAGCCGCCGCCCGCCGCCACCTAGTGCCGCCGCCGGCAGCCACCTCCCCTCGCCAGAATCCGATTCCGGCACCGTTTTTCCGGCTCGTTTTTCCCGTCGTATTCTCCCTTACGTGTTTCTAGTGCAATACGTAAGTTGGATTACCTATACGAGGTGAAACCTGATTAGACGAGAGACGCCGAAGGAACGCCCAAGCACAGCCCGAGTCGCGCCCGTGCGCTCCAGCCGTGACACACGAGTCCAGCCGAGAGCCCCGCCACTCGCTCGGCTCTCCCCGCACACGACCCGTGCCGTCCCCGCGTCGCATCCGCGCGACTTCCGACGAACCTCGTTTCGTCCGATGAATCCCTGAGGTACTTACGATTAAATTTAGATTTAATTGTTTGCGTTAAATGTTTGCGCTATGTACTGTTAATGTTTGCGCTATGAGATTTTTAATTGATAAAGAAAAATTAATTGTGATTAATTTAAATGTCAATTAAATTCAAATTGATTCGAATTAAATAATATGATTATCTTAATTGTCAATTTGACGCAAACTGATTATGTGCACATGTTTACGTAATTAATTATATATGTGTAATTAATTAATTTGATTAATTTAATTGCACAATTCAAGTTTATTAGAATTAAATAATATGATTATGTTAATTGTCAATCTGATGCAAATTAATTATGTGCGGATGTTTACATAAACTCAAGTTGATTAGAATTAAATAATAAGATTTGAGGCAAATTAATTATGTCTGCGTAATTAATTGTAATATATTAATATGATTAATATAATTGCGCTACAAGTAATATATTATGTCTGCGTAATTAATTGTAATATATTAATATGATTAATATAATTGCGCTACAAGTAATATATTAATACTATTAATATAGTTGCGCTAGAAGTAATTAATTTATATGATAAATATAATTGCGCTAGATTTAATTTGTGTAGTATGGGATGCATGAATTAAATATTTAATTATTTGATAATTAAATTAAATGGTGGATTATTGATTCTAATAGATTTGAATTAAATCAATTAATGCATGTAATATTGAAAATATGATTTTCAATAAAATAAAATAAATATAATGTAAAATGTTTACATTAATGAAAAACGGTAAAATTTTTGTTTTCCGCTGCGTATACATGCACGATCCCCAACAATGGTATCAGAGCGTAGGTTCTGAAATTGATTAATTGTCTATGAATATAATCGCCTTAAGCATGCTGTTTGTTGAATTGATTGATTTAATGTTGTTTAATTGAGACTTAGTTGTTTCTATTAAGATATTTATTTTTATCTAATAGATTGAAACAATGCCTAATTTGTTATCAAGTAACAATTTAATGTCGAACATGAATGCACCTCGGGGAGTGATTCATCTAGACTTGTTTTTGTTAAAACAAATTAGAGACATCGAGCCATTTGATGGCATGATTCGATGGTCTGCTCGGCTCCCCCATTTATGGGAGATAGGGTCGCTCGCATGATGAATCGCTGGTTAGAAACTTCGAGTTTCACTTACGAGACATCACGTTTTGATTATTAAGATATTAATAAATTGAAATAGAAAGGAAGTATCAATATTTAATTTAGTGAAATTATTTATTGACCAATTACATAATAGATTTAAATATTCGATCAACAAGGTGATAGATTAATTAATTGATTTAATTGTTAAATCAAGTTAATTAATAGAGCACCATTTAATTTGCATACCTCGTTTTAATTGTGATTAAATGCTATGTGAATTATGTGAGATATATATTGTGATATATGTTATGATCGTATGTGCTCGTTAGGATGACCTATAGAGGACATAGTTGTTAAGAATCAACAATCGATCACTCACTTCATTCTCTCCTGAGAATGTATAACGATTATTCTGATGAGATAACAAACCTATACTCCTCCATTCTCTCCCGAGAATGTATATCAAGCCTTAAAGGAGAACTGATGTGTCGTTCTTTCTCCTTTCCTTCTACCGACAATAAATTATGTGAAAGCCACTTACAAGTAGTATGGTATGCCGTGTTAGCGGGGAGTACTGCTTGTGTGTTAAGCTATAATTTATTGACATAAGATGGAGAGGTGTTAGCTACGATTCTTTTAAATATGTGTGGTCGGATAGATTAACTATGGGCTTACACATGTTTATTGGAGTCCAACTTTCACTTCTCACATCGGTATGTCGGTCTTGACACATGGTTGACTTTGAAGGGTACGATTAACGTAGTTCATTGTCATGGTGAGGAAAGTAATCTTTAGGGTCACATAGAGATGTGATTGAAAATGTTTCTACCTTTAGGTGAATGTAATCGGGCTAGATTAACTACGGGTTATATTCACGCTATTGGACCTAAAGCCCAACTAAGGAAAAATAAGTTTTCCCGTCTGTCTGCTAGAGGATAGCGGAATTCGAAAAATTTAGTGGGAGGCAATTAAATGATAAAGACCAAACATTTAATTGTAATCATTAATAACGAATTATCTCAAATGTTAATCTTCTTAATATTTCTCAGTAATATTCTCTAAGATATCCCGTAACATCGATACTCGACCAATCCAAACTCACTGGCCCAAACCATTTGAATTGGAATCTCAATTTTGTGATTTAAAATGATGAGTGCCTCTATGTACTTGAGAATAGATTATTTGATAATCTCACTCAACCTTTGACTGCTGAGGAATGCCACTTATGAGAAGTGGATTTCTAGTTCTTATGAATCGTTCATTATGAACTACAACATGAACAAAGCTCGATCCTTCAATGGATAAGTTGTTCAAGATGTTGATCAAAGAGTCAACCATCAATACGAGAAATTTGTTCTCATTATTGCTTCTTCATGAAAGAAGTGTTCTTCTTGAAGAAAATGACGGAAATGGTTTCCGGTCTAAGTGTAAAGATGGATAAAGGTGATACTAGAAGGGCGACTAAGAACAAGGTCAACAAATGAGTTGATGACGCTTGCCATCGTTGTGTGAATAAAGGCCATAGGGCCATAACTGCTAAAATACCTTGGGCAGAAACGTTCTGACAAAGGTTCGTATTGGGTTATAGTTATTCCATTGTTTTGAACAATTGATTATTTGTTTCGTCTAATTTTAGAAACCTACTATTAATAGAAATGTTCTGTTATTAGATCTTACTTCTATATTTGATATAGAAGGTAAAGGTTTTAATTTTGTTTTGGAAATCCGATTTCCTTTATACAAAAGAAAGCAAATATGATTTGCTAAAGACGATAAACAAATAAACAAGAATGAACTAAACCCAAATATCAACAATGGATAGAAGTCAAAACCCCGCACAATTTTAGCACGCTAGTTGAGTGTGTTGAAGATCTATTGGATTTGATCCAAACGGAGATGTGTGATCCACTAATGTGTTACTGGTGGGGTGGTTTTCAACTACCAAATGTACTTATGAAGTACACGTCTCTAATTTTGAAGTGTTCAATAATTTTAGACATCAAAGTAGGAAACCAACTTGGTTGCTATATTACGATATGATCGTGGTAATAAATATTTAAGCACCAAGCTTATTGACTATCTAAAAGAGAATACGATTCTCTGGCAATGGACTCCGTCTGGAACTCCTTAATTGTATTGAGTGTCCGAATGTTGGAATCAAACTTTGTTGGACATGGTTCGATCCACAAAGGGGTTCACCAAATTGTCGACGAAACTGTAAAAGTCCTGCACTTTTGACAGTCGTCCATTTGCTGAATAGTGTTACCACCAAAGCAGTTAAAACCACACCATATGAACTTGGGCACTCCCGTATCCTGCTTGCGTGAAGCGGCTAGTGGGAGATAAGTTGGATAGTAGATCCGGCTTATGCCATTTTGTGGGGTATCCTGAACATTCACAAGGATACCTGTTCTACTATATTTCTAAAACAAAATGTTTGTTTAAAGAAATGTTGCCTTCTTAGAGAAGAAGTTTCTATTCGATAGAAAAGGCAATATAGTAAATCTCGAAATAGTTCGAGAATATGAACCACACTATGAAGTTCAAACACAAGTACTTGGAGATAAACCAATTCAACAAACCACTAATATACCTCTTCATCTATCGGTTCGTAAATCCGAAAATGTTCGGAAGGTACCTGGTAGACGGTTCCAACTTGATAATGATCAAGATAAAGTTGACAATGGATATGATCCAATAAACTTCAACTGATTCGTATTGGATACGAATATGGGACATTGGCTTATTGCCATGAAATTCATAATGGACTGTATGTACTCCAACAAAGTTTGACCTTGGTAGATCCACCAAAGGGAATCGTTCCCAAAGGCTGCATTTTGATCTATTAATTATGACGTGAGAGTATATATATAAAGGTGTGACCTTTAAAGCAAGGATGATGGCGAAAGAAGTTACTCAAAGACAATGTGTTGTTTTTGAGGTAATCTTTCCATCAGTCGCTATGCTTAAGTCCATTACAATTTTGCTGGCCATTTCTGCATAGTACGACTATGAGATATGGAAAATAGATATGAGGTCTACTTTCCTTGAATGTGATATTATGGAAGAGTTGTAGCGCAGCCGGAAGGCTTCATATTTTCTGGAAAGGAGCAAAAGGTTTGCATACTCCAGCGATCCATTTATGGATTGAAACGAGCATCCATAAAATGGAACATGTGTTTTAAATACAATAGTCAAAGCGTTGACTTGGTATAAAACTTGAAGGAACCTTGTATTCAAGAAGGTTAGTGGGAGCGCAGTGAAATTTAAGTGTTGTACGTTGATGACATACTAATCATAGGGATGATTGAGTGATGTTGCAGTCAACGAAAGCACGGTTATCCACACGTTTCTCGAATAAAGGATTTGAGGAGAGGCATCCTACGTATTGTGATACGTCACTATAGATATAGATCTAGAAGAATGTAAAATCTTCTCAATCCTTGTACATAGAAACTGTTTCTGAAATGGTTTAGCATGGAAGAATCCTGAAGGGATTCTTGCCAATGTCCCATGGGGTTCATCTCTCGTAATTCGTGTGACTGTAATGTTGATGGAATTCGAGGAGATGAAATGGACAACACATATATCTCCGCACTAGGGAGAATTATGTATGGCATGCTGTGTACTAGACGTGATATTATAAATGTTGTGAGTGTCACAAGTGAATATCAGTCGAACCCAAGACCGGCTTATTTGAAGTCGTGAAGGACGAAATCCTTGAGCACTAGCAATCAAAAGCATTAAGGAATTGTTCTTAGTCTATGGGAGGTCCGAGTTGAATTTAGAGGTACTTACGAACTCTAGTTTTCAACCGGATGTGGATGACTAAAAGTCGATATCGGGATTCATATTCGAGCTTAGAGGTGGTGTCGTATGCTGGAATGGTTCCTGCAACGACTAATGATTCTACCACGAGAACCTGAATATGTTGCAGCATCTAAAGCTGTAAAAGAGACTGTTTTGGACACGGAACTTTATCCAAATGTTGGTTATAATTCCGGACGCAAATAATCAAGTAACTTGTACTGTGATTATACGGTGTCCTGTAGCAATGCTAAGGAACCGAGATCTCATCAGAAGTCCAAACATGTACTAGAGATAATATCATGTGATCTAAGAGATCAATGACAGAGGTGACGTCTGAGTCGAGAGTGTCACTTCGGGAGATAACTTTGTAGATCCCTGTACCAGGCCTTTATCTGAATATGTCCGCGAGAAACATCGAGAGTCGATGGGACTAAGATTCATGGATAGTTGGCTCTAGGTCAAGTGGGAGATTGTTGGAATAGGTGACTGGCGAGCCAACGGTTGGCCGAGCGGTTAACCGTATTCCGTTATATAACGGTTTATTTCGTTAATTAATGAAATCTATATTAATGGCATATACTATATCTGCTCCCAATGTTGAATCATAGATATAGTCCTGTACAGTTACACATGTTGTATGAATTCGGTTTTGTGGAAACCGAGAGATAATTTTGTTAACGCAACGTAACTGGTCAAACTCAGTTCCTAGTCGATGGGTTACGCCAATAACAAGGATACCCGGCCTTTCCCCCTTGAGACTAGCACTTAGTGTATGTGGGCTAATCTCGAGCCTCGGTGTTGGGACATCGACATACTTGAGTGGGTGCTCACTGTTGATGAGTTCACTGAACCCCCTCTCCCTGGAATCTCTAAGTGGTTATCACTGATCGAGTAGAGAATTCCATAATATAGTTGTACACAATTAATCCTTAAGACCCAGACATCACCGTGACTTCATCAGAGGACTAGCTGTATCGTGACGTGTCTCTGATTCCCTGGAAAGGGAGTAAGTCGAAAAAGGAGACAATGTTCGTGCAGTTCGAAATCTGATGTGAAGTCTGTGCATGGTAGTAGGGGATCTGATCGCTTGATATAGATCATGGATGTCCTGTGTGTTCTGATGGTTCGTAGTCCCGGAATCTCTGGCCAGAGTTGAATAGTGAGGTGATTAGATAAATGTGTTTCTCTGAATCAATCACGAGTGGATTTTACGAGACCTAGAACGTACGCACAGTTATCAAACTCAACAAGAGATCTCGATTAACCAATATCTCTAGTTTGATCGGGACATATGTATCGGAGGGATCGTACTGTACGCTAACTATATTACAAGGTTCTTGCAGGCACTTCATTTGTATCTAGGGAATTAGTGAAGCGTGGCTGCTAGACGCTCGTCACTGATTCGTTGGGCACCGACTTGTTCGGAGATTAAATAATATGATTATTAATCTAAAACTCTTGGGAGTAGTTGAAATAAGAACAATATGTTGTTCGAATCACAATATGTTGTGAGCCCACGGCTAGTTATACACCTGAACCATTGAAGGTCACATTCTCGTGTAAACCGATCCTTGAATACGATCATGTATTAATTAACTGTTAATTAAGTACATATAGTCGGAGGTCAATATGATTGAATCCGAGATTCATAATTGTGATTATGAGTTGGAAATAATAATGAGCTAAAGAAAACGGACACAATGGTGTACACTTTCTATTTTGGGAAATTTCCCGATTTAGCAGTACCCCTGAAATGGGCTTTCCGATTTTGTGAAATTGGAAAATTTTATTTTTATCTCATATTGATGAGAAAATTAAAACGAGAAAGAAAATATAATCGTTATATTTTTCGGAGATGAAATTGATTGTCAATTTTGGAGAAACGTAATGACGGCTAGTGTATTGGGCCGACTAGGGTTAATGGATCCGATCCATTAGGGTTTGAGCCCAACAAGCTCCTTTCTTCACCTATAAAAAATAGGCATGAGAATAAACACACCAAAGTGAAGAGCTCAAAACTCTAGCCTCACTTTCTTTCTCTCCTCTCCTCTCTCCCTCTCGTCCGCCCCCTCGGCTCCTCCCTCGGAGGACCGCCGACAACCGGAGCCGCCGCCCGCCGCCGCCTAGTGCCGCCGCCGGCAGCCACCTCCCCTCGCCGAAATCCGATTCCGACACCGTTTTTCCGGCTCGTTTTTCCCGTCGTATTCTCCCTTACGTGTTTCTAGTGCAATACGTAAGTTGGATTACCTATACGAGGTGAAACCTGATTAGACGAGAGACGCCGAAGGAACGCCCAAGCACAGCCCGAGTCGCGCCCGTGCGCTCCAGCCGTGACACACGAGTCCAGCCGAGAGCCCCGCCACTCGCTCGGCTCTCCCCGCACACGACCCGTGCCGTCCCCGCGTCGCATCCGCGCGACTTCCGACGAACCTCGTTTCGTCCGATGAATCCCTGAGGTACTTACGATTAAATTTAGATTTAATTGTTTGCGTTAAATGTTTGCGCTATGTACTGTTAATGTTTGCGCTATGAGATTTTTAATTGATAAAGAAAAATTTTGTGATTAATTTAAATGTCAATTAAATTCAAATTGATTCGAATTAAATAATATGATTATCTTAATTGTCAATTTGACGCAAACTGATTATGGGCACATGTTTACGTAATTAATTATATATGTGTAATTAATTAATTTGATTAATTTAATTGCACAATTCAAGTTGATTAGAATTAAATAATATGATTATGTTAATTGTCAATCTGATGCAAATTAATTATGTGCGGATGTTTACATAAACTCAAGTTGATTAGAATTAAATAATAAGATTATGTTAATTGTTAATTTGAGGCAAATTAATTATGTGCGTAATTAATTGTAATATATTAATATGATTAATATAATTGCGCTACAAGTAATATATTAATACTATTAATATAGTTGCGCTAGAAGTAATTAATTTATATGATAAATATAATTGCGCTAGATTTAATTTGTGTAGTATGGGATGCATGAATTAAATATTTAATTATTTGATAATTAAATTAAATGGTGGATTATTGATTCTAATAGATTTGAATTAAATCAATGAATGCATGTAATATTGAAAATATGATTTTCAATAAAATAAAATAAATATAATGTAAAATGTTTACATTAATGAAAAACGGTAAAATTTTTGTTTTCCGCTGCGTATACATGCACGATCCCCAACAGTGGTATCAGAGCGTAGGTTCTGAAATTGATTAATTGTCTATGAATATAATCGCCTTAAGCATGCTGTTTGTTGAATTGATTGATTTAATGTTGTTTAATTGGGACTTAGTTGTTTCTATTAAGATATTTATTTTTATCTAATAGATTGAAACAATGCCTAATTTGTTATCAAGTAACAATTTAATGTCGAACATGAATGCACCTCGGGGAGTGATTCATCTAGACTTGTTTTTGTTAAAACAAATTAGAGACATCGAGCCATTTGATGGCATGATTCGATGGTCTGCTCGGCTCCCCCATTTATGGGAGATAGGGTCGCTCGCATGATGAATCGATGGTTAGAAACTTCGAGTTTCACTTACGAGACATCACGTTTTGATTATTAAGATATTAATAAATTGAAATAGAAAGGAAGTATCAATATTTAATTTAGTGAAATTATTTATTGACCAATTACATAATAGATTTAAATATTCGATCAACAAGGTGATAGATTAATTAATTGATTTAATTGTTAAATCAAGTTAATTAATAGAGCACCATTTAATTTGCATACCTCGTTTTAATTGTGATTAAATGCTATGTGAATTATGTGAGATATATATTGTGATATATGTTATGATCGTATGTGCTCGTTAGGATGACCTATAGAGGACATAGTTGTTAAGAATCAACAATCGATCACTCACTTCATTCTCTCCTGAGAATGTATAACGATTATTCTGATGAGATAACAAACCTATACTCCTCCATTCTCTCCCGAGAATGTATATCAAGCCTTAAAGGAGAACTGATGTGTCGTTCTTTCTCCTTTCCTTCTACCGACAGCATTGCCCATGTAGACTTGAACTGTTCTTCTCTAAGCCGGTGGGTTTTCTGGAACCCCTGCATTCAAAATGCACATAACGTCAGTGGTTCCATATCTACATACCAGAATTCTGGTAGATAAAACCGTTGACTATGTTTTTATGGCTAAAGAAAAATTCATACCTCTGAGAGGACATTCAGACTTACAGTGTCCAGACTTCTTGCATCGGAAGCACTTGCCCTTAGGCTTGCCAACCCCTCCTCGTGGTCCATTTGACTTGGCACCACTGGGTTTCCAGGCTTGCTTCCTTTTCTTGCCCCTACCTCCAACAGGCTTCGAGCCCTTGGACTTGGTAGCCACAAGCGCTTGAGACTTGCCCTTCTTGTAGATCCCCTCTGCCGCCTTCAGTTCAGTCAGGAGTTGCGCAAGAGTATAAGATAGTTCTAGAGAGTTCGTGAAGTAGATCCATAAAGTTCGGAGGATCGTCGCCCACACGACGTTCGAACGAGGTGCAAGGAATACGTAGGAAGATTCAAAGGTCTTCAATTGATTTCGTTTCTCCGCACAACGAATCGAAGGTAATATCATAAAACCCTTGGGTGATTTTATGTGATATTTAATTGTAATATATACATGAACGCACGATCCGGGAAAACGACGAACTTCAGGGACGGGGATTCGAGATCCCCGGCGAAGGTCGAAGGAACCCTCGGCTGGGCGCCGAGGGAGCGATCGAACCTAGGGTTCGATCGCGTGAACACGCGAGGAGCCCCGGCTGGGAGCCGGGGCGGGCGATCGATCGCGGGTGATCGATCGCCGGGCAGCCGCGGCTGGAGCAGCGGCGGGTTCGCCGCTGGGCGAACCGCCCTCCTCGGGTGGTGGCGGTGAGTCGCCGGACTCACCGCCCGGGGCTGCCGAAGCAGCCCCAGCGATCGCCTCGTGTGCGATCGCGAACCCTAGCAAGGGTTCGGCTAGGGTTTAGCTGCGGGTTCATCCCGCGGCGACGCTCTTGTCGAGCCCGGTCTTGCGAGGTGTTCGTGATCGGTTTCCGGCGATGGGATTTCGGTCGGGATTATCGGTTCCACAATTTTGATACCCCGGGATATCGATTTCCAACACCCTAATGCCGGGAAATGATCTTCCTTAAATATGCAAATCAGCGTAATTGCTATAAACCGATCTTCTGGATCGTGGGCTCGATATATTATGCTCGTTCATACATACACTTTAGTGGTGATATGAATATAAATTGCATATTTCAAATTAATTCGCATATGGGGAATGTTTTATTCATTTCCACGCACTTAATAATAATCATGATATGCATCATCTTCATTTTTAAGTACATTTCTAGTACTCGTGGGAATAATTAGTAAAGCTCTTCCAGAGCCCACTCCTTATATGTCATCATTTGCATAACAGTATCTTTACCAATGATCCTTCGGGGATCAAAATACTTGTGTTATTCAAACTTTATTTATAAATAATCAAATCAAATATTCTTCAAGAATATTTATCAAATTTAATAAATCAATTGTGTATTCTTCAAGAATAACACGTCAAACATTAAGAAAATAATCGATTTTTTTCGATATTCCATGAGTACCCACATAATACATTTATTCTCGATTTTCAAAAATATATCATCCTTCAGGGATAATTCATATCTAATTATTGTTTCAACCAGAACAATTGAATTTGACGTTTCACAACAAGTATAATGATGTAACTTTATTACAAAATCTTTGCTTCTTCGGGAGCAATCAATAAAAATATTCTTCCAAGAATATTTTGTATTATTTCTTATAAATATCAATATCGATTTAAAATATTTAAACTTTAATTGCTACAAGCAATTTGATTTGATATTTCTGCGGGAATATCCTATCATGATATTCTTTAAGAACATTTAAATTTAAATCTAGTACTCGTGAGGATAATTAGTAAAGCTCTTCCAGAGCCCACTCCTTATATGTCATCATTTGCATAACAGTATCTTTACCAATGATCCTTCGGGGATCAAAATACTTGTGTTATTCAAACTTTATTTACAAATAATCAAATCAAATATTCTTCAAGAATATTTATCAAATTTAATAAATCAATTGTGTATTCTTCAAGAATAACACGTCAAACATTAAGAAAATAATCGATTTTTTTCGATATTCCATGAGTACCCACATAATACATTTATTCTCGATTTTCAAAAATATATCATCCTTCAGGGATAATTCATATCTAATTATTGTTTCAACCAGAACAATTGAATTTGACGTTTCACTACAAGTACAATGATGTAACTTTATTACAAAATCTTTGCTTCTTCGGGAGCAATCAATAAAAATATTCTTCCAAGAATATTTTGTATTATTTCTTATAAATATCAATATTGATTTAAAATATTTAAACTTTAATTGCTACAAGCAATTTGATTTGATATTTCTACGGGAATATCATATCATGATATTCTTTAAGAACATTTAAATTTAAATTTTGATATTTATTCATGAATATCATATCATAATGTTCTTCGGGAACATTTAAAACTTATTGTTAATACGGGAGCAATTTAATTTGATATTTATCGAATAATATCAAATTATGATTTTCTTTCAGAACGATCAATATAATATTTTAAACCGGAGTATATGTTCTTCAGCAACAGTCATTTTAATTGATATATTAAAAATAATTGATTTGATAATTCTTCAGAAATATCAAATTTCATGGGGATTCAAATTCATGTGGCTATCCCAATATTCAAGCAAATAACCATCGGGCTATTCAACAAGGTTTGGATTAACTTTTCCTAAAGTTTCACCCACTTTGGAATTCAGGAAGTACCTCAATTGATTCATGGGCCGAGTTCGCACATACATGACTTGACCACGAAAGACTCGCACGATGTTCTTAAGGAACATTTAATTTTGATATTTCAGGAATATCATATCATGTTCTTCAGGAACATTTAGTTTTGATATTTCTTCGGGAATATCATGTCACAATGGAACATTAAAACTTTAATTGATTTACTAGGCATAATTAATTTGATATTACAATAGGAATATCATATTATAATGTTTTTCAGGAAGTTAGCCATAATTAATTTGATATTACTTCAAGAATATCATATTATAATTATTAATTTGATATTATTTCAGGAATATCAGATTATAATTTTCTTCATGAAGATTAGACATTTACTTGCTTCAACATGAGCAATTTATGAAGAAGTTCAGAAATATCAGATTACAATGTTCTTCAGAAACATAATAAATTTAATTGCTTCAACATGAGCAATTTATGAAGAAGGGGGGAAGAAGAAGATATATGTATAAGTATATATTATTAAATATAAGTGTAAATTCTTACTTGATATTGAATACTTGGTGATTAGAATTTCGGATCTTGGATGAGTAGAACTTCGATGAAGAACGCGTTTGAGCTTTCGTGCTGATAACGTGTTATCAATAGAAATTGAGAGAGAATAATAGAGTATAAAGAGAGAAAATGAGAAGAGAATAGAATTGTTATTTCATTCATACGGGGAGACCCCTTTATATAGGATACAAAGTAAGGTTTCTGTCTTGTTCACTAAGAAAAGGTAAATTAGTCATTCACTAATTAATAATACTAGTAAATTCGGCCCGTGCGTTGCACCGGGATGATTCACTGTAGTTTATTCCTGTATTTATTAAGATTTTGGCAAGTAAAGAATTTTTATGTATATATACACACGAATATAGATATATAAGAAACGTTAATTGAGGAAGTAGAATTTGAGAATTATTTATAGATTTCACACTTTATTGAAAAACAATAAACATAGATATTGCAAGAATTTAGCTAGAAAAGACTTCTCTCATAAAAAGTAGATGAAGAACGGGAAAACATTAAAGTTCTGTAATAAACAAATGAACAAAGTTGAAACGGTTTCAATGCAAATTTCTGAATACCTCCTTGTAGACTACATTATTAGTCTTATTCGTGAGGGTTCCATTTTGATCACAACATAAAAATTTTAAACCTGCTCTATTAGTGACCCTTGAAACCGCAACATACAATTGTCCGTGCGTAAATACCGGCTTTCTCAAAAGAATGCCAACTTTCGATAACGATTGCCCTTGACTTTTGTTAATTGTCATAGCATATGATATCATTATTGGGAATTGACGACGTTGAAAGCGAAATGGCAAATTTGAATCAGACGGAGAAAGGGTCAACCTTGGAATGTAAACAATTTGGTCTTTTTTGTCTCCTCCTAAGACCTTCGCCTCGATGACATAGGTGCCCAATTTTGTTATTACCAATCGAGTGCCATTACATAATCCAGCCGTATGATCGATGTTACGTAACAACATAATTGGAACCCCAACCTAAACAAAATGAAGAAGATGGAAAGTGTGAATGAAAATATTTGAATTACAGAAAGATTTAGATCAACAATTTTAAGATAAATCATCATAAAAAATGAATTCGGAAATGAAATATCATCTCTATGATATATGAAAACATTGTGAAATATAAAAAGTAGTATAAAAAAGAACTGTACTTTGAACTTGAAAAACATTTAATACAAATAAATATAAAGAATTCCATAAACTAAGTAAATATTTCTGGAGTGAACTTAAAATAATATATCTTATAATAATTCAAAATAAACTTTTAAAATATTTAATGTTTAGATTACTGTGACATAATAAAAATGATGAATCCAAATAAACTCCACTAATTATAATTTATCACTAATTATAGTTCATGACACAAATATCATATTTAAAAAAATTAAATAAGAGAGATCAAAACTAACCTCTTAACCAATCAGTTCCAATTATGAAATTTAAGACTAAAGGCTGAATAGAATTAGAGGAAAACTCTTAACCAATCAGTTTCATGAAATATATTAAGGGACCAAAAAAATTATAAAACTAACCTATTAACGAATCAGTAACAATTATGAATTGAAATACTAAAGATCTGTATAGAATGTGAACTAACCTCTTAACAAATCAGTTTCATGAAGAATATTAAGGTACATATTGAATAAGAGAGATCAAAACTAACATCTTCACCAATCAGTTGCTGTTATGAAATGAAATACTAAAGCCAGTTTAGAATTAGAACTAACCTTTAGCTTCAAAATATGATTTGGCAATCCGGAACATTTGATTGTGTTTAAAAATTCTACGGAATGCATTTGGTCAAACATCGTCGATCCTTTATCAGCTGTGTCAATGGAATCTGCACTAAGATAGACTTTCTCTTCGGTTGAATGCAAGGAAACCATATACTCGTTTACGGCTTGGACTTCTTCCAAAGTAGGAGCTAAAATAGCGCGACCTTCCAAGAATTTAATGTCTCCAATATGACGATGGAAATCTGGAAAAATAGCCTGCACAATGGAAGCTATATAGTCGTTAGAGCTGGTTATTAATAGATCAGGAGGGATTTCAATAATGGAGCCTCCATCGTATTCCTCTCCCAAAGTTCCATCTCCAATTGACATCATCCAGTCTGCAAATCTTCGTAACTCTGAAACATCTGTTCCCTCGTCCACATTCTCCAATCTCATATTTTTCGTCAATCTCAAAATCTTGCAGTCATTCCAGATTTTTGATGAGTTGATAGTTGCATGAATGATTTCTGGCCGTGTGCCTTTTTGAATGACAGGTAGAATTTGACGAAAATCGCCTCCGAAAACTATTACTTTTCCACCAAATGGCCTTTCAGAAGCTTCATTATTTTCACGTCTCATAATATCTCTGATTGTCTTATCAAGAGCTTCAAAACAGTGCCTGAAAACAATAAAAGAAGGGTTCATAAGTTAAACATAAAACTTTTGGATAATTGCAATACGCAACAAATATGAAAGAAAGTTAATATATAAATTTGTTTAATTCTAAAAGTAACAGGCAAGATCATGAAAATAAATAGTCAGTGAAATGAAAATCGGTTACCGGTGCATCATCGGAGCTTCGTCCCAAATAATAAGAGTTGCCCTTAAAATCATCTCCGCACTATCACTATCTGTTTCTATGTTACATGTTGCATTTTCAGTCAACACCAAGGGAATATGGAATTTGGAATGAGCTGTCCGACCTCCAGGTAAAAGCAAGGAAGCAATTCCACTTGAAGCAACATTCAGGACTATGTTCCCTCGTGATCGTATAGCAGCAGATATGGTCTTCCAGACAAAAGTTTTCCCAGTTCCACCATAGCCATAAAGGAAGAAAACCTGACCCCTTCGATTTGTCAAAGCTTCCATGATGCAATTGTAAGCATACAATTGTTGTTCATTTAACATTGAAAAAGATCGTCTATGATCTACAGCAAGAGCTCCTCGATCGTAATTTAACTCATTTGCCAAGAGGGAATTTCCAAGGAAAGAGAGATCAACGTCTTGAGGAAGCGGCATGGAAGGATAATCTTTTAAAGATTTCCCCTTGGACTGTAATAGGGTTTCAATCTCACTAAGGCAGAGATTCTTTAGTTGATCTTCGGTGAGAATTAGATCTGTATAAAAAAAACATAAAGACTAAGTGATAGAACTAAAATAAGATTTAAATGAAAAAATTAACATTGTAATCAAAGGATATAAAAAATTGGAATAAAAGAAATTACTTGGACGTCTAAATTCCAACCGGTACTTGCTAAGTAGGTCTTCTTTCAACAATGAATGGCACTCCTCCCATACATGGCCAGGCCGAACTATAGAGCATGATGTCAAAAGATTTACAAATAAGGATCTCAGCGTAGGTCCTAACCCCCATTTGCCAGCCTCTTTTATAGCGTCTATATATTCCTGATCATCATCGAGCAGCCCGCGAGCGTAGCATGCCTCTTGAAAAGTATTGTACACAACTCCATTATACGTTCTAATATCTTCATAACATACGCACCCTCTCACAAAATTCAAAAGTATTCGCATGTAATAAACCTCTCCTAGGGCAGGATGAACATAAGCCAATCTTCCCAGGGCTTTCCCTTTCTTCCTGGGGGCCCAAGATCTGTTGTTATCATGCCAAACAAACTTGGATGGAAACTCCCCACAAGTCAAGTGTCTCGCTTCTTCGTAATCTTGGTTTTCAATCATCCAAGCGGTGAACATTGTTTCTTTTGAAGACGGTTTGTCCATTACATCATCAACTGTTTCGCCGTCTTGAAAAACAATACATTGTTGATCCTTCAAGTGAACAATAAGCCTTACAACAGTAGGTTCTTTGAAATGAGTTTCATACGCAAACAATCTCCACGTTCCCTCAGATGCCGAAACATATCTACAATCCAAGAACTGTTGTATCTCGTCCACTTCTTTACTTCCATTTCCATCTCTGTGAGATTGATAAAAAACGGCTGTTGCCCTGTCATTACCTTTGTGAACGTATTTGAATAAATATTTAATAGAACGCGCCCTGTTGCACCACTCCACATTTATATGCGATCGATACTTTACCAAAAGAGCGCGATTATGAGGGATGACATGCCTGTTACATTAAAAGGGCAGAACAACAGAGGTATAAACTAAGTAATCACAAATAATTTTTTTCTATGAAAGAAAGACAGAATTAAAGACTCTTTACCTATTGTCAAGATCTATTCCTCCTTTTAATACAGAAAGTCCATTGTTCCTTCTTCGATAAACTACATAACCATCCTCATCAACAGAAGAGTGATCCATGAACTTTTTCGGATAATGTTTAGTGCAGGTAGTTCCATTCATACACGGGGATTTCAGATTTGCATGACCACATGGACCGTGCATCATGTATTCCGAGACAGCTGTGTGGTACTCTTCGTCTTGCAATGGATCTGGAATTTCTGCGGAAATGTACTTATCAACGTTTTCCGGAGATGCTGAAGTGGGAAAATTTTTTATCCACAACAGTATATGGGCGTGGGGCAGTCCACGTTTCTGAAACTCAATAGTATATATAACTACACGAAAACAAAAAATAATTAGAGTACAAAATTACATATTCATGAAAATAAGAAAGTCATTATTATATTTTGCACGGGTTAAAAGAAGCTATCAAATATACAAACCTGCCGCAGTCTCTCCAAATAGCTTTCCTTTTCGAATGTCAGCCATCATATTGTCCAATTTTGTATGGAACACACGGGATATAATATCTGGTCTATCAACAGCAGTTAGACCAAGCTCTTCGAGGCATTCAGAAATTTCAGGCCACTTTGGGTTGCATGTGAAAGTAACAAACAAATTAGGATAACCTAACCATTTACACACGGCCAATGCATCGTGGTAGTTTTGGATCATGTAACGGGCTCCGCCAACAAAAAATGATGGTAAAATTATGCGCTTTCCTGTGTTGGTTGTGTCGGTATCACCTTTAGCCAATGCATCTCCCAGGGCAGAATAAGAACCGCATCTGAATTCTTTCTGATGATACTTAATGTACGTAAGCCTGTAAGACTCCACCATTGCGTAAGCATCAACTAAAAATTGTTGAAACAATCTCCTGCCATACAAAAGATGAGGAGACTCATTATCTCTGATTTGAACCTTATATGTCAGGTACTCCCTTGGGGTCACTGTACGATCTCTGGTTTCTTTCGAACTCGGAGTTTTTTCATGTTTTATGTCGTCTCTGTATCCATCTTCTCCGTAAAAATACAACAACGTATATTGCAGCGGCAAGTAGCTCGGGTGCAACTCGTTTATACGCTGCAAACTACCTGAGCATCGTTCTATTATAATATCTCTGAGATTCTCAAGATTCTCGATATCTCCTTCAATTAAAGCCGCAATTTCATCAGCCTGAGGCAAGCCGTGAATCCTGCCATCAGAAGTACGACTTGAAATTAACCTTAGCTTTAGGTCAGCTGCAGGATTATCTTTGAATTTATCTCGAGCCATGCGAAAACATTTCACCAATACGTTATGTTCATCAAGTAGATCTTTCAAACTTTCAACAATTTCAACATCGTCTTCATCGTCGCCAGTTTCATTGTTGGAATTTTCACCTGAACTTCTGAAATTTCAAAATAGGAAAGCTCATCAGGCATGAAAAATTTTGCTGGCTTCATTTAGAATTTAAAGTTTGAAACAAAATACTTACTTCACAGAGTTGATCCTGTTATGCGTCTCGTGTTGAGTGTCATGAATATAAAGTTGTGCAAATGCCGGTTTGGAATGCTCTTCTGGAAGTAAACTACCAACACGGTGATGATTGGAACCATGAATTCTGAAAGTTGGGGCTGAAGTTCCGTTGTTATATGTATTGTCCACCTTCGCTCCCATTGAAGTGAATGCAAAAATCATGTTGAACATTCTCATTTTGGATTGGAATTTTTTCGACTTTCTTTCACTTCCGTACAATAAAGCTTTGTAGGCTTCAGGAGGTTCATTGGAAACAGGCAATTTAATTTTGCCTTGTACAGAAATAAATGGGAAATAAATTAACAATACATGAAAATTGTTATATGAAAAAATAAAAGAGAGCACCATGTTATAATAACATATAAACTAACCGTGAGAGCAACATAAATTGAACAACGGGGATGCTGTTTTTTTCTTACTTTTCTCCATTCGCTCATCGTACCAAAATTTAGCCTTACAATGCTCACACTTCCAAGTACAACCACCAATGTGGTGATAACCTTCAAAATTGTTAAACAGGAATCTAACATTTTCAAAAGAAATAAACAAAAGGATATTGGATTTCACATTAATTGCAAAAATCAAAGAGAATGAAGCACATACTCGGATATTTACTGGTGAAACCACCCATTCTTTGATCTGTTGATGATTGCGTTGTAGAGAAATTTGGGGTTATAGTTGAAGTTGATAATGTCGCTGTAAAAGTTGAAGGACAAAAAACACAAATTTTGAAACTGATCAAAACAATGGGTCAAAATAATAAATGCATACCTCTCCAAAAGAAAAAGAACAAATTCAGAATACATGTTTCATATGCAGATGAAAATTCTGAATGCAAATTTCTAATAGGATGAACACTTCGACTGGACTGACCATTTTTTTTGGCTCTTACATAACTTTTTCTCTGAGGAGCAGGTTTCTTGAAAATCGTAGATTCAGAATTTGGAAGAGAATTGATATCACGATGAACACTAAAATCTGTTTTATCAACAATAACATCATAAGGGAACATCCGACAGGTTTTATAAGCATAAGAACTTCATAAAATGAACAGGGATAAATTGAAAGAAAAATAATCTTACTATTTGTTATGTCGCTGAGCGGAATTCCTATAGCAACATTATTTTCGACTTGTACGCGTGGCATTATTTTTTTCAGTTTCTTTGTGTTACTTTGGCTACTTCCCGAACCTTGAGTAGTATATTGAAAGTTGCCTGTGCTTCATGGGAAATTTACAATAAGACGTTTATATCATGCCTCCCGGTTAAATTTGAAATTCATTTTAGAGACTGTTAAATCAGTAATGAGACATTATATATAGGGGCCTCAAAATGGGATTTAATATAGATGAAAATGCAAAATACCTGATTGATAAGCAACAGCAAATTGAGAGTCCAAATTTGAAATAGAGACTGTTAAATCAGTAATGAGACATTATATATAGGGGCCTCAAAATGGGATTTAATATAGATGAAAATGCAAAATACCTGATTGATAAGCAACAGCAAATTGAGAGTCCAAATTTGAAATAGGAAATTCAATTCTGCTTGATTCAACGTTTGAACTTGAACTCTGAATAACATTTCTATGCGGGGCAGGTAAGCTCAGATTGGAAGATTCCAATATTGGGAAATTATTGAGATCAGGAGGTGTACTCTTGTCTAAGTTGGGCATAATCCTTTTCAACTTCTTGTGGGTTGTTTGTGTAATTCCAGAAGTTGGAATTGAAGATCCACATGGGAAAGAGGAAGGCGTATAATTCGGAATAATGACAGTTTGAAAATTAGATGGCCCTTCATGTAAAAGTGAATTGTTCAATTTTATGATTAAATATTATAATTGTATGAATTTACACATTTTGAAATAAAGCATGAATTTAACATCAGAATTCACCTTGTTGAAGACGAATAGGTTGAACACCACTCGGCCCAGCTTGACTGCGAAATTTATTAACCACAACGGATCTCTGACCACTGCTTGAACATGGGGCTTCAAATACCTCGAACAAATTGAATAATACAGTAACATTATAATTTGAATAACTAACGATAAATTTGAAGTAATTTAAACAAAAATAATAGGTAAAGGTTTTGAATGTGTACACAGAATGTTCTTATTTCCAAGGATGGAAGTCTGATTCTCATATGAACTGAAGAACTTGAGAATCAAACCTGATTTACATTTTTTCCTTGGCGCCATAGCTAATACCAATTGACTGAAATGAATTTCTGGCTTAAAAAATATAAAGAAGATAAATTAAAGACAAAAGAAATGAAGGACTTGTGAATTAATTTAGGCTACTGATTTTCTTAAGAGTGGGTCTATACTCCAACAATTAATGGCCATTAAAGCTGATTGCATATTTCAAAATATTGAACTTTGACTGAATACTAAATGAATATGAATAGCTACTTGAAAAATAAACTTCTGAAATTGGGAAGGGGGGGTCTAATAATATATGAACTGTAAATATAGGGAATATGCTAAATTAAATTACATAATAATTGGCCATCAATTATTTAATTACTGAGACAATATTTGTTTCCATAATTCAGAATTGTTTATTTTAAAACATCTATTAATAAAACAATTACAAAAAAAATAATTTTTTTAAAAATCTGAAATTTCCATCATTTAGTTAGGACGAATCCAAGTATAAAGACTTCAAATTTAAACATAGAAGGGAAAAAAAAAACCTTGTAGTATATCAGATAATTGATATAGTAACACTAATTTAATATAAATGAATAAATTTTGAATCTGAAAATTTAAAGAAAATAAATAAAATAGGGTTTATTCATTAACCAAGATGAGAATCCGCCTAAAATTTAAAACCAAATAAAGTTCGAAATGATAAAGCATACTGAAAAAATCAAAAAACAAAGCAGACATAAAGATCATGATAAATGATGGAATAAATGAAGACTGATCAAACAGACTTTGCCAACTTAGTGGAAGAGTGTTCTTCTGCTTCCTGGAGAGCATTCTCGAGATTCCTTTTGCCGGATTTTGGAAACTCGGGAGTCTTGAACTCTGCAATAGTTTCATTGTCGTTTTCCTCCTGCACAGAATTTGAGCCTTCGAGGTTATCCTTCTGAGGGGATGAAGAAAAAGCAGCAGCAGCATGGTTGGTCTTCTTGTGCGACTGAATCAATTCCTGGTCGTCGGAAAACCTATCAACAATATAGACTTTCTCTGACTGATCCAAGTGTTTATCAGTAATTGTGATCTTGAACAAATACTCCCTTCCAATCAAATCTTCAATTGGTTGAGGAATTCTAAATTTTGAGTTCTCTGTCGCGCTTCCTTTATCAGATTCTTCAATGTCTCCATATTCCTAAAAAAACATAAACATGACTGCCAATTACAAACCTTTGTCACATAAATACAGGAATTATATATTGGAGGATTTAAAGTTTGTTTTCATACCTGTTGTAAGATCTCCCAGACCTCAGGCACACTCTTCCCAATCATAGACCGAGCAGTTTCATTCCATAGCAAGAAGGGAGCATTAGATGTCCCATCAACCACAGTCATATGAACTTTGAAGCGTTCTTTAGCAATTACATATTTGGTGCATATGTTGCACCAAAATTGATTGTCTTGTTCTACAACCTTCTTCTTGCAAATTGGGCAACTAATGTAAGACAACCCAAGTGCGGGCCTGATTTCAGAAATGGTGGCAACAACCCAAACCTTACCTGTCTGACATTTGAAGGAGGATCAATACATATATCATTAAATGTAACTGTACATCTAAATAGATATATGAATATAAAGAAAAATAAAGCACATCAACAGTTGATTGCATAGAACATGATTTTGTATAGACACTTACAACAGATGTTTCCTTCAATTCACGAACTGTATGGAATACAGACTTCGGGTTTAAAATATCAGCCTTCACAGATATATAAGAGGAAGTTGAAATCTGAGAGCCATCAAAAGAGCTTGATACAGCTGTTGCATTTAATCTGACAAAAGAAATATCCAAATTTGCAATTGAGAGCAAAATTATTAACTTTAAGGAAAAGAAGCAAAACACTAACTATTTAAAAAATAACATTACTTGCTCTTGAATTCTCTAATTTCGTCCGAATTTTGATCCATAATCAACTTTGTTGCATCAAAGGTGTTAGAAACACCTATGCCATCTGTTGATAGAAGAGTTGAAATCCAAAATATGGGGATACAAAAACTAACATTTAGGCAGAAAAAACAAAAAATAACTTATCATGCTAACCTGTGAATTCCTTGGCACGGCATAGTTGAATTATAATAACTTGATGATTCTTTTTTCCTCTTTCAAAGTCCACGAAATTCTTTAGTTCATAGCAAAATGGCTCCCACAATAAACACTGAATCCTTACATTACTGGAATAAATGATTTTTTAAAAAGATTATTAATTAAAACAACACACGGGCAGAGATTAAAGTGGAGTGGATCACTGAAGAATAAAATAATAAAAGAATAACTCAAACTCAAAACAAATGAATAAAAATATAAATATCATACCTTAAATCCTCAATCAAAAGAGTAACACTTTTACTGCCTTTAACTGAACCATCAGATTTCATTCTATCTTCATTGACGTCTACTATTCGACCAATGATATCTTCTCAAAGTATGGATTACAGGTAATCTAAATTGAAAGCGGAATATTACAAAGAACAAAATAAAGCTGAAATACAGGGGGGGGGGGGGGGGGTTGGGAATTCATTATTCAAGAGATAACAATATATTACCAAAAACAGGACCATTATGTTTGATGCAACCATCAACGACATTCTGAAAATCCAAGAAATTATAGATGGATATTGGAAAGCTTGGCATCTCCACTGTTTTAATTATGGTAGAAGCATGAAACATAATGCGATAACGAAAATTTGTAACTGGGAAAGATGGGGGAGAATTAATAACAGAAAATTGGTGAACATAACAAACGTCCCCTTCTTGGACTTTGTTCTCGTATTTGGAGATATGAAGTTTTTTAACAGAAGCATGGATTCTAGAACCCTGCAATTAAGGTTTCACAGGTCAGATTATATTAATCACAATCACTTTTATGGATTTCCAAATCTGTGAAACTAAATATGATGGAGGAACTATAAAAACAGATATATTCATTATAACATGATACCCCACAAACCTGCTCATCCACAAAGAGAAACTCCAAGGATTCTTGAATCTTAGCTTTAGGAGTAGTTTTCCACTTACGACAAACTCGAACCTGAATTTTCCAATCCATCCTGTCTTTGTTAATTTCAGACACAGGAGTGAAAGAACTTGCCATTGAATTGTTAATGAAAGAATCTCCTAGTCCAAGAAACACCACTGATAGGAAATAATTTTGAACTGTATATATAGGGAGTGAAAGTCATATATGTTTGGAAGGCAATAAGTTTTATTTATGAAATTGATTTCTGTGCCATTATTAAAATCAATATTTTAAGAAGTTTGAAAGATTTCAACTCTAAAGAATATTCATTAACAATGTAGAAATGTAACAATATATTATTATTTTGGGAAGAGATGGTAAAAGATTTTCTCATAATATTTTAATTTTTCACCAACAGTCACATAATTAAATCAAACTGTATGAATTGAGTGAATGAACATACTTAATTATTCTGAAAAAGAGGGAGAATAAAAATACGATATACGGACCTAAACATGAAAAATCATATGGTTTGGATTGCTGTCGAAAGGAGTTACACCTCTGATTCTGACCGGGAAGAAGGAATATTAGATTCTGAGAATGTTAAGAATGTGTTATTTTTTATTTACAATTTGAAAGATTTAATTTCCCTGCCTTTTGTCGACTTGATATTTGTATACATCAGTATTTCATCTATTAATAGATTGTCTACAAAATAAGGTTTACTTAGACGAATCAGAGATCATTAAAACCAAAAGACAACATAGGACAACTACAAATTTAGAACATTTCTGAAATAAATAAAACAAACCAACTTAGTATTGATATCCAAGATATAAAACTAAAAAAAAAACTGAAATGTTCACAAAGAAACAAATAGTTCAAAACAGATAAATTGCAAAGTTATACACCAAAAATCAAAGAAAAGAAGTTCAAGCACGGACCGAGGTTTGGCCAATTGAAGGAAAATCGAAAACAGAAACAATTGAAAGACTGATCACGTATCTGAGTCGGAAGACCAATCACTTTCATCGGATGTTTCTTCATAGATATCGTCACTTGACCCATATTCAAAGGCAGGGGGATCACGGGCCGCATCAGATGTGCTTCCTACATCATGTTTGAACAGAATATCCTTATAATGTTTCAGAAATTTAGGATGCTCGCAAATCTTCTCCACAGAATACTCTCTTGTTTTGGTTGTCTCCACATGGTGCTCTTCAACTTTGACTTTAAAAAGCATTTCTCTTCGAATAAGAGAAAGATAAACTTGACAGGGGAAAAGGGGTTTGCCTATGCCCTGTTAATACAAATATGAGTTATAAAATGATATGTTAGAAGTTAAAAATATAGACTCTAATTAAGAAATTTATATGGAAACTTACATTAAAATAAAATTGCATGAATGAGGAAACTGAAGACTCTATTAATGAAGTTGCTAATTCATCCATCAAGATAAGCTTCCCAGAATTCCCTCCAACGTCATCAACAGTAACGTGAATTTTATACTTGGCAGTTGGGAGAAGATTTTCACCACATGTGGGACAAACAATTTCAGAAGACGAAGTGTCACCTATAATAGAGCAATTGGAGCAAGAAGTGTAAAACCATCCACGCTCCTCGTGTACCTCACTGATACATCCAATAGTCCATAACTTCAGTACCTATAGCATATAATAAAAATATAAAAACATCAAAATGTAAGGTTCAATAACTGTGGTAAAATAATTTGTGGTTAATAAGAACTCTTTATAGAAAAAAATGCAAAGTACTTACATCTTCGCAACATGATATATCATATAGGTCATGAACAGTCAACTGTGGATTGAGGAGTTCCTTCACTGAGGATGTGACACATACAGCAGGAAAAACAGAACCATCACAGAAAAACAACTTGATGGAATTTGGCATCCTGAATAAATAATCGTAATAACATTATTTTCATTAAAACAGTATCATTGATCACATGTACTCAAAATGCAATTCAAAAAGCGATTGAATATGAAAAGTTCTCAGGGCAATACAAAGGATGGCATAATCTTTTAAAGTTGAAGAATTCATCGTGTTTACCTGGCCTTGTAATCAACAATGTCAGGAAGAAATTGATCAACAATTACATCAGAAACATCACATGCAGTAGAAACACATACTTGACCTAAAAATTTAAAATAATTAATCCTTCTCTTTAACAAAAAATCTGAAAATTTGTAATTAAATGACGGGGCATCGCAACGTACCTTGAGAAATGAATTTTCTGCCCAACTGCAAGATAACCACCTTTGGAATGGAAATATCCCTCCTCAAGTCAGAAATTAAATTGCCAAGCTTTGTAATATGGGGGCCAAAGATCAAGCAATGTATACGGGAGTTACTGATTCAAGTTGATAAACCATAACTTAGAAACAATAAATAAAAACTTTTACAGAATTAAAAACTTTAATGAGTACTGAACAAAAGACAGAAAAAATAATTAAAAAAATGTACCTTGCATCTTGAAGCATTAGATGGACAACAGGAACACCGAGGTCAATATGATCAATGACATCAACCACACGACCAATAACATCTTGAATATTTTGACGGAAAAAAAATTCAAAACAATTACAAAGGAAAAAATAATCAAGGCAAAGTACATATATAGAAAAAAAATTCAGATTAATTAAGAATTCAATAGTAGAAGTACCAAAAAGATGACCATTAGAGGAAAATGAACGGCGTTTGATGACGGAGAAGTTTGCAAAACTGAAAACCGAGGGAGAGAAGAAATGATAATTACTGATTTCAAGAAAAGTTTTAGATCGAAACACAATCAGGTAATTGTGATTTTTAACCGCAGAGGTTGATGGCCGCTGGACAACATCAAAATTACGAAGGTTACACAGGTTGCCTTTGCATAACACTTTCTCAAATTTGTTAACCTCGGATTTTGGAACAATAGCTTCAATTATTATTCCCTACGAAATTTGAAATACAGAGTTATACATAAATCCGATTTATTGAAATAACAGATTTGGAAATCTCAAAAGGAATACAAAAAAATATATAGAAAACTTACTCTAACATCCTTCATTACCACATGCAAAGCATTAGGAAGCCCGTCTGGGCCGACGGTTTCCCACTTACGGCATATCAATACACACAATTTTGGATCGTCTGTGTCAGGAGACAGTGTGGAAAGAACTGAGTAGTAATACTCACTCATCCTCTCGAAAAATAGCTTGAGTCGCGGAGAAACAAATTAGCACTCAAAAGTTTCAACTCCAGAACACTAAAAAACTTTTAATCTGAACTTTCTAAGGGTAGGAGGCGGTTAAAATATGAGCAATTAAACTACAAAAAAATATTATATTCCAAGATTAAAAAGTTTTTTTCCTATTCTGAAAGGCCAATATTTAATTATAAAAGAATCTAGAAAATCATAATGAATATATCAGAATACGAAGAGACGATTATTGAAAGAGAGACTCTTCATAATTGGATTACAGTTAATCTATTTTTACACGTTATTATAATCCATCTATATATTTCTTTTACTGTTAATATATCTAGATATAAATAAATTACAATTTAAAAATAAAAATATATTAGGTATCCTTTTCCAGTTGGAATAAAAAATAATACATAATATGTAGGATTGTTGATAGTTCTTCCAAAAACATAAATTGATTTCCCAAAAATAAAAATTATGATTTCATTATTGGAGATTTTTAATTACAAATGTATTATGTCACATATAACAGGTAAATAATAACTGATAGATTGATTGTCAAAAATAAAATAGTTCCTTTCAAGAAAAAGGAAAACAGTATCAAAATGAAATATCGTTGAAACATACAAAAGCTTAACATCTGATAGAAAATAACGAAGTACAGACATATCATTAATCGAAAACATTTTTTATTTTAATTGCTGGGATCATCACTTGATCCATTTTCACCTGGAAAATCTTGTTAATCGGAGTCTGTGTCTTTATACTCTGATTCACAGAGATTTAGATCACTGTTGATTTTGGATACGTATTGTTCAATCAAAATAGGGCAGGTACAACAATTTTCAACGTCATACACTCTTCCTCCAGTTGGGACATTTGTTTGCAAAGACAATTTCACTTTAAGAAGAACTTCCCGGCCAATCAGACGATTCACTGATTTTGGGACATCAGGTCTAGGATAAGACTGCAATTTCAAAAACAGGTATATTAAATAATTGGGCCTTAGAATTAAAAAAAACGATTCGCAAGACAAATTGAAAGACGTGAAAAAATATAGCGCTGAAAGAATTTCATATTCGATTGGACCGAACAAAAAATTAAAGATATAATATTTAGATGGCAAACTTACTTGTCTGTGAATGTTGATCAAAGAGGTAACAGTACTTTCTATCAAGAAGGTAGGAAGTTCATGTTCAAGGATGAAGCAAGCTTTAGCCCCACTATAGTCGAATACATCTATGAAAACTCTGAATTGGGCAAATGAAATAAGATTTTTCCCACAATTTGAACAAAACACGTAAAACTTTATTCCAGAACTGCCATCTGTGCAAGCTGGACAAAATATGGAATACCAACCACTATCACAGTGGATATTAGTTATTGTTCCAATCGTCCACAAATTGATCACCTACGTTAAATAATTCAGTTGAGAAAACAAAAATATATAATGACATATAATAATTTTTATAAATAAACAGAAAAATTAAAAAAGAAAAGCATATTACCTCTTCACAGTATGACAAATGTTTTATCGAGTAAACAGTGATGCCTGGATCACATAACTCGGTTTTCGCGGATTTGATATGTGGAGAAAGAAGTTTAGCTCCATCAAAAGTCAGAACAACATTTTTAAGATTAATCCTGATTTGGTTTCATCAAAAACATGATTAGTATACTTCTACAATAAGGGAAACAATGGAGAAACACGGCGTTAATCTGATTTCCCATAAACAAAATGAAAAAATAAATATTTCCATTTTAGGAAACATGAAAACAAAATCAGAAATGGAAAAAGTATAACCTTGACCAGTATGACTCTATTTCATGGATGAACGGGTTGCATATAAGATTCGTGACAGGGAGAGAGGCTGAAACACAGACTTCACCTACACGGAATATATGAAATATCAATAGAAATCTTTAAATATAGAAGAGAGCAATACAAATGTTTAAATGGGAATACTAAGAAATGAATAATAAGGGGATACCTTCATAAATAATTTTCTTGCATAACTGAAAAATAATTACAAAATATTTGTACTTTCCACTCTTACATAGCCGAAGAGAATCCATGATATTTGCAAGATGGGGATTGCAAATCAGGCACAACAACCGATTAAAACTGGAAATAGAGAACAGGATTCAAGAGAGGGAACATTTAGTTTTGAAAATGTAATTTAGCTATTCGATTCAAGCTAATAAACAAAGATGAAATGGGGAGAAAGATGATTACTCCAAATCTTGAAGCATTAAACGCATGCGACCTTCAGAGTCGAGACGTTCATCAAAGTCTACAACTGTACCAATTACATCTGGAATATATTACATCAAAAGTAGAGACAAAATAATGAGAACTCATACAAAATATAGGAAAATTATCAAAACAGATTAAAATAATCTTGAAGAACAAAATAACAGTAAACTAATTATAAGCATATTTATGAATGGAGAGGATATACATACCAAATAAAGGATCATCACAGAAGGTAGAGTAGCATAGGATATCAGGGAATGACTTAAAAATGTATACTGACTCTCTGAAAAAATGATAATTGCTGATGGCAACGAAAGTTTCATCCACAAAAATTATCAAATAAGGAATATCAGTCATGTTATTCGTCTTTGGATATGCAATAACATTAAAACCTCGAAGGTCGTAAAGATTGCCTTCAATCAACAGTTCATCGAATTCTGGCACCAGGTCTTTATTAATAGATGCTTGTATGGTGGAACCCTATAAATTGAACAGAAATAAGCATAACAGTAAACCAAAGATAAAAAAGTACAATATAATTTCTTTATCGTATTTTACTTATAACTCACCTGGATATCAAGCAACAAAAGTTCTAAAGAATCAGGTAACAACTCAGGGCCCACTGAACGCCACTTCCTCCGAAGCTTCACACATAGAATTGGATCATCACAATCAGGGGAAAGTTGAGAAAAAGAATTGTACATCCTTAAATTTGGAGTATGATTCTGAGACGACAAAAACTTAAACTCAGTGGATGAACAATCAAAACGTATGCTGTAGAGAAGAAGAAAATTTAACCAAAAAACAAAAACCGAAATTCATACAGGGAAACACAAATGCTAACAGATAAAGAAATAAAGATGAAGCAGAAAACTGAATTTTCAAAATTATGATTTTTAATTGAGAGAAAGAAAAGGAACTAAAAAATGAAGCGCAATTATGATAATTAAGAAAAACAGAGCATCGAAGATCAAAAACAGAGACGAAAGATTCGTCGTCTCTTTGGCTTCTCGACGATTCTGAATTTTCCAAAAGCTCTTTAAGTTCGGATTGTCGCTCGTGCATCTTCTCTTGCTGATCAATCAGAACCTTTATTTGCTCTGGGAATAACAAACATCAGTTATAGATACAAATCCAATCGAACTAACCTGGACTGAAACCCTAAGGCTGATAAAGAAGGAGAGGAAGGTGACGATACAGAATTGGGATTTTGGAAAAGAGAACCGATTGAAGTGGAGAATGAATATAACTGAAACCCTAAGGCTGATAAAGAAGGAGAGGAAGGTGACGATACAGAATTGTGATTTTGGAAAAGAGAACCGGTTGAAGTGGAGAATGAATATAATTATAGGATAGTTGACCGGACATTTAGATTTCAATTACTGCTTTTAATGATTTTAATTATCATTTTAATTTTAATAAAAAGAATAGGTAGAAAAGATTGCCTATGGTGTGAACACAAATGAAATTGGTGATTTCTATTGGTCAATTGAATATGACATGGCAAAATTAAGAGTTTTGATTGGATTTCGGGAATTTAGTTGATTCGGGATTTATGCATTAATAGATTCATAACACATTCTTATTTTTTCCTTTTTGTTTTATATTTTTGGGAGTTAGGTATAAAAATATATTTGGTGGGGAAGAAGTTGATGATATTTTTGAAGACGTGAGTAGCTAATTAACACTTATATATGTGCCTCATCTTTCTTCTACACCTTTCCTTCCAAACCAAATCAAACCAAACCAAAACCCTCTTCGGCAACTTTCTCATGTCACATTGTAATTCTTCCATGGAAGAAATCCATCAAGAAATGCAGCTACTTTCTTTCACTACTCCTCCACAACCACTTACTTGGCCGTCGACCCGATTCAAACATTTTGATGGCCCTTCCCTTGACCTCCAGCTCTCCATAAGCCTCACCCCTCTCAAGCCACCTAACAAAGCTTCAAATTCTAATAATGGAGACTACATCAACGGAGGTTTTTCGAATGATTCTATAGAAGCCCTAAAATGGCAGGCGTCGGAGCAAATCCGGATGGCGGCCATGGAGAGGACCTACGCGGAGCGCCTGATGGAGATGACGAGGCGGGAGATGGAGATGGCCCAGTCGGAATTCAAGCGGGCCAACACTTTGTGGACGAGGGCTAGAGAGGAGGCAGATAAGGCAGAGAAGATGAAAGAAAGAGCCTTTCGGGTTTCCGCAGATTCAGCGTGCATGGAGATCACTTGTTTGTGTTGCAGAAACAAGTTCAGACAGTAAAATTAATCCAAGTTTTTTCTGGAATCGAATAAATTAAATTATTTTAGTATGTACTGTAGTATTTATTTTACTGTTTGTTCGCACTAATTATGAAATGTGTGATGCATTAATAAAACTAATTTATTTATTTCCGAGATAGAAGATGAAGAAAACCTGGCATGTGTTTCATGTGCAAATGTACATACTAGGTATATATTGCACAACTTTTAGTTTTTCTCTTAATGATCAATCACAATATATATAAATATAGTTTAGGTCGTCTGACTTGATAAATAGCTATGCAGAATAACAATCGACTTTGATGAACTAGTTCCATGAGGTGTACACCAGACTGCTTATCTTCGATCGTGTTGGGTATTAGCACTAGCCAATAACATTAAGACATGTGTACATGTTTGCAGTACGTACGTATTAGCAAAATATAATAAAATCAAGAATATAATTAATTCTTTAAAAAAACAAAGTCTCAAATCTCAATGAATGAGTCATATATTCTGATGTTTAGTAAAAGCATTTGCATCTTATAATTAGGTTCAACTTAATGCATATATTGGAATACACAATAAAAAGCAATAGGATTTGTGTTAATTTTATGCAGAAAAAACTATTACTTTCATCCCACAATATTATTCACTTTCTTTGATAATAAGGACGGAACTATGTAAATTAATTAAATATGCTAATGATACAATATAATACACACAAATAATTTAGTTATCTAATTAGTAGGGGTGACTATTCGGTTTAGGGTATTCGGGTTTGTACCGAAATACTCGCATCCGTTTGGGTTTTCGAGTACCCGTACCCAATAAATTTGGGTAAAGAGTCGAGTTAAGAGATTCATTTTTAAAATTATTGGGTATTAGGGTACCCGATTACCCGTACGGGTATACCCGAAATACCCAATTAATTATTTAAATTAAAATAATTAATATATTAATATATTAATTACAAATCTAAAACATTATATGTATAATAAATGAAAATTTTGATTGTTTTGTTTTGTTTTTTATTGCAATTTTGAACTTTAATTGATATTTTATTTGTTGGTTGGTTAAAAATACAGTATTGAATTTGATTATCATTGTTGATTTTTTGTTAATTAAAATTTTAGGGTAATTTTGGGTACCCGATTACCCGGCCCGGGTATTGGGTACCCGATTTAACAAAGAGGGTCGGGTTATGGGATGCAGTTTTTTGTTTATTAGGGTACGGATACCCCGAAAAATTCGGGTGCGGGTACCCGTCCGTACCGAATAGTAACACCTACTAATTAGTTACATTTATGTTCGCTTTTTATTGTCAGAAATAATATAGAAAAATGTCAACCTCAAAATAACATAAATCTTTTCTCTCATTTTATTAATTGATTTTTTGGAAATTGCAAAAAAATAGTTTATAATAATTTGAGAAATAGGCCATTGTAAGCTTTTAGATGATAAAATAATTAAAGAAAAAATATATAATGCTTCCTAAATGAAATTTTAGTTAAATGAAAATAATAAATAAAATTTGTCGTCACTTGCGTGGAAGATTATAATCATTTTCAAGCAATAAATTGTGTTGGATAGTGAATGTCTTGATAAAATCTAGGTGATAAATACAGATGCTAAAATTTGAAATGATGATAGACAAGCTTTAGAAGGTTTAGAAAAGAGGCAAACGAATCAAAACAAAAAGAAAATAAAATAAAATGATTTGAATGAAATAAAAGAGATCTAAGAGACAGCTGTACAGAGCAGTGTTCAGCTTTATTTTCTTTTTGATCACCCAAACACCAAACAGTACCCACTAAGCATGTCTGCGGATAAGGTGAGTCTTGCCAAAAGCATCACTACCCATTTGGCATTGCTAACTATCCCATTCCCTAGGATAGATATTTATGTACATTTTTTTAAACAAATAATCAGTCTATAAATTAGCTTTTAGACAAAGCTTTTATCTACAAAATATAATACGAATAAAAAAAAACTAAAAATTAACCAAACAATAAAGAAACAAATGAATTTACGTAAAAACTCAAATCGGAAAAAAATTAAATCAAGAGAGGAAGGACGAAAAATTCACTATAATTTCACAATAATTACGAATTATACATATTTTTTCTAAATCCTACATAATCTTTCTAAATAAGTGATATATTTTCTGGCTTATGCCCCATGTTCTTAGTGTGTTTGTGCCCATGGAGAAGCTCTCTTTATATATAAAATTCTTAGAGAGTTTGTATGACAACATAATCTCACACCCCAAATAGTCTCACAAATAGTTGGAATCAAATAGGGATCATGTTGAAATGTACACAAAATTTGAAGTCTAGTAGTGTTTTGGACATTTTTTTAAGCTTCAGGGGCAAAATGGTCTTTTCACTCCATTTGAAATCTTCTAGCAAGCCAGCAGACGTTGTTTTAGTGCCTATACGACGTCTTCCACCGAGAGAATGCAGTATGTCACGCTGCTTTGATCGAACGATTTCTCACGTGTAGTTGATGATGGAGTTGTATACTTTATCTAGATTTATCATTTAAGTGATATAAACTCTTTGTAAAGTCATTTATCCTATTTAATAATAATAAACAATTATTTGCCTTTAATTATGTTTAATTAAATATGTGCATTCAATAGTGCTAAATTATACAAGTTGTAGTTAGTATGGTGTGCGACGTCACACATAAGATCATACTATCGGTTACTCGTATATATATAATCGAAGAGTTGCTCACGACCTAGATGAATAAAGACTATCCATCGATATAGTCATAGCATAACAAGAAATAAATTGTCTTAATTATTCTGTTATACTTGTACACTTTGTGTATTGAGCTGACCGCATTAGATTATCCTCTTCGTCTTCTTCGTCACACGTGTTTTCCGACGGTCGTCTCGGCATCGAACCAACGTAAATAAATTACAATAATAAATTTACAATTCCGGTATCGATTCTATACATGAAATCGACCCTATACAATTTCCGGAAAATATAGAACAATAATAATAAACTTAAATTCGGTCAACCCCCGAATTTTTACTATTACAAGCATTCATCCACACAAAACGAATCTCGACATGTCCGAGAGTTTAATAAACGAATAATCATGGTAAAAAATTAACGAATAATTAAACCATGATAGTCGGAATCCCTGTAAGGTAGAACGATAATTGAACACATACATTAACACGAAACCAAAAGCTCTGATACCAATTGCTGGAAATCGATATCCCGGGGTATCAAAAAATGCGGAACCGATAACTCCGACCGAAATCCCATCGCCGGAAACCGATCACGAACACCACGCAAATCCGGGCTCGACAAGAGCGTCGCCGCGTGATGAACTCGCGGCTAAAGCCTAGCCGAACCCTTGCTAGGGTTCGCGATCGCCGTGCATGGCGATCGCATGGGGCTGCATGGGGCAGCCCCCGGCGGTGAGTCCGGCAACTCACCGCCCCCGCCAGGAGGGGCGGTCAGCCCGGCTGACCACCGCGGCTCCAGCCGCGGTTCACCCCCGGCGATCGATCTCGCGATCGATCCCCCACCCCGGCCCAGCCGGGGTGCCTTCTTGCACACGCCGCCGGCGAGGGCGGCTGGGATCCGCCGCGGCGCCAGCCCGCGGCATCCCAGCGATCGACCGAATTCGATCGCATGCCCCGGCGTCCAGCCGGGGCTCGCCCCTCGTCGCGCGTACCGGCGGTCGAACCCTAGGGTTCGGCCGCCCCTCTCGATCCCGACGGGGATCGCACGATCCCCGTATCCCAGTCTCGACGTTTTCCCGGATCCTATGTTCATGTGCGTATTACAATTAATTCACATAAAATCATACAAGGGAGTTTATGATTTTACCTTTGATTCGTTGTGCGGAGAAACGAAATCAAAATTGAAGACCTTTAAATCTTCCTACGTATTCCTTGCACCTCGTTCGAACGTCGTGTGGGCGACGATCCTCCGAACTCTATGGATCTCCTTCACGAACTCTCTAGAATATCAAGTATGATAATCTTAAGTTGTGTCTTGAATTGTGAAGACCATGTAGTGCTTTTATAGGCTACGTAGGGAATCTAAAGGAGGTGGAATATTGGGCTTCCAATATTAATGATTAAATTGAGCCCGAGCCCAAATCTATTAATCCCATTAATATTAATTAATTTATTTTCCACTATATAAATTAATTGCACTCCCAATATTAAACCATATTATATCAAATAATATTTCTCCGGTAGTATTATTTATTCCGTGTATTTAAGATTTAAATATCCATGAATAAAATTAATTTATTGCTAATTAATTTATTCATCTCTTGTATCCGAGAATAGTACCATTCAACCTTAATTATTATGCGGAACAAATCCACTCATGAGGTTTACATAATAATTCCTTATGAACTCATCTCGGGGATATTATCAACCCTTACGGGATACACTTTCCCGTCAAGTATTCACGGCATGTCATATATAAAATATAGTGACCCAACTTAACCGGTAATTAACCTAATAATTAAATCGGTTAATTCCTTTGGAAAATCAAAGTCACTTATATTAAATATACACACCCGTAATAGTATCGGGGATTGAGAATAAAATACTCTGAGATTTAAATCAATTATCGAAGGCAATCCTAATCGATAAATCTCAAGCGATCCGCCCAATACACCAAGTGTATAAGTGTGATAAAATAATTAAGACAAATTATTTTCTCTCTCACACAACGACTATACCGATGGATTGGTTCGTGTCCATCTAGGTCGTGAGCAACTATTCGATTAAATACGAGTCACCGATAGTATGATCTTCTGTGTGACGTCGCACACCATACTAACTACAACGTATATAATCCAGGACTATATTTTTCATTTATTTAATTATCGAATAATTAAAAGCAAACAATTGTTTATTAATTAAATAGATTAAATGCTATGACCGGGAGTTACCGTTACTTAAATCTAGACATTAAGTACACAACTCCAACAGTAATTAGTATGGCGTGCGACGTCACACAGAAGAACATATGATCGGTTATTCGTACATAATCAAATAGTAGCTCACGATCTAAATGGATAGGGACAATCCATCGGTATTGTCGTTGTATAATTGTAAATAATTTGTCTTAATTATTTTATCATACTTGTACACTTGGTGTATTGAGCGAACCGCATAAGATTATTCGATTATGACTGCCTTGGATAATCGAATTAAATCTTAGTGTATTATATTCTTAATCCCGGATATTATTGCGGGTGTGTATGATTAACATTAGTGACTTTGACTATCCAATGGAAGAGACTAAATTGTACTTGGTCAACTACCGGTAAATTGGGTCACTGTGTTAGTCGTATGACATGCTGTGAATTATTGAAGGGAAAATGTGTCCCGATAAGGGTTGATAATGTCCCGACATGAGCTTATGAGGATTATCATGTAAACCTTGCAATTGGATTTGATATGCATGAAAATAAAGTTGAGTGGTAGTACTTTCGGAATTAAAGGGGTGAATAAATTTAATTAGAATTAAATTAAATTAATTAATGAACATTTATATCTCAAACACATGGAATAGATTAATACTAAGTGGAAAATATTATTTGATATAATATGATTTAATATTGAGAGTGAAATTAGATTAATATAGTGGAGTTATAATATAATTTATGGAAATTGATTAATAGACTTGATCTTAAGCTCAATTTAATCAATTCCATAAGAAACCCAATATTACACCTCTTTAAGGTCTTCTATGTACCCTATAAAACCACCTCATATGGTCTTCTTTACTACTACGGGAATTTCATAAGAGAATTATAGAGAGAAAGTAGAGAGAGAAGGAGATCCATAAAGTCTTGGAAGATCATCGCCAAAACGACGTTCGCGGATCGGAGCTAGGACATACGTAGGAAGACTTCGAGTTCGTCATCTCAATTTTCAGGAAAATGAGAAACAAGGTAATCATCCTTTTCTTCTTATGATTTTAAAAATATTCAATATCCTAAAAATACCGAGAACTAAGATACGAGGGTGAAACCAAAACCGAGGACGAACCCGGGGGTTGCGGTCAAGGATCGTCGGACCGCCGTGGGTTCGTGGATCCCCGACGCGGGATCACCAAGCGAGAGTCTCGGCTGGACGCCGAGACTCGATCGAGCCTCGTGCTCGATCGTCGGGTGGGCTGCGGGGTTACATGCAGCGACTCACAGCGAGCTGCGGGGTTTCAGGCAGCGGCTCGCAACAGCGGGCCACCCGACTCGCCAAGGGCTGCTACGAGCAGCCCGCAAGATCGTTGCGAGCCCCACGCGGGGGCTCGGCTGGACAGTCGTGGGTTCTACCGCAGAAGGCTGTTCGGGTTGGCCCGGCTTCCGTGGCGACGACGTGGTTGCTCCGGCGATCGGGTTTTAGAACGGAGTCGTTATTTCCGTGCACCCGATAATTCCAGGATGTCGGTTTCCAACAATTGATATCAGAGCGTTGGTTTTCGTTCACGGTATTTTTCGATATAATCGTTTTTCTACAGAGTTTTCGACTATTATGTATAGATTTAATTTTCGTTAAATAATGTCATAATTATACTCTTGATTATTAAACTTTCGGACATGTCGAGGTTCGTTTTTATTGTGGTTGAAAGCTTGTAATAGTAAAAAGGAAGGTTGACCCGTTTATGATTTATTATTATTTTTCGCATTATTCCGGAACATGTATAGGGTCGATTTCATGTATAGAATCGATATCGGAAATTGTAGAATAATTGTATATAATTTTTCACATTGGATCGATGACGAAACGACCACTGGAAAGTGTGACGGAGAAGACGAGGTGAGGGCTGCTCGACCGCACGCTCGGCCGTGAGAAGCCACTGGTGGTGGCGGCTCTCGGCCGGGCTCGGGGGCGGACACGGGGATCCCTGTGATTCTCGTGTTCGTCCCGGTAAAGATCCTATTCCTAATTTAATTTTATCACTAATTTAATTATTCCTATTTTAAGAATTAATCCAATTAATTTTGTTTAGGATTCTTTTAAGAAATTTTTAATGGATTAGGAAAAAATTAATTAGGAAAGTTTAAGAGTCCTAAATTCTTTTTATTTCTTTTTCCATTTAGGAATTCTCTAGAATATTCCAAGTTGATCTTGTATAGGATTTTTGATTTTTGATGAAAATAGGAATATTAATAAAAGAATTAAATATATTAATTAGTACTTAATTTATTTTTAATAAAATTCGATTGTCTTAATTTTTCATTAAGTAACTTTTGGATTTATTAAAACTTGTGAAATTAAATATGATATTTAATTTTCTCGTCACATGGCAACCATTCAAGACGAAGACTCAAGACTCAAGGACGCATACGGGGATACAATAAATACATAATAGTCGGAAAATAATATTCTAGTATTATTTTGATTATGTGGCAATATTCTTTATTGTTCTTACGTGTTCATGCTTACGTGTATTTAATTTTATGCATTAGATATCGTATTCCTTTTTGTTGTAAATAACTAAGTGGGAGAGGGAATGAAAACAATCCCAAGGTCTCCATTACTTTTCTATTGGTGACTTGTATAAACTTTTGAAATTTGTATAGATAAGTCATTGGATTGGAATTCTTTTAAATTCTATTTACAAGATTTATTGGTCAAATTTTTCAAACAATGTCTAATTTTTCATTCAAAGACTAATTTTAAGTCAAATTATTCTCGCCTCGGGGAGTGGGATAATCCAAAGTTCTTAGTTGGTCGATGTCACAAATTAGACACTTTCGAGTCATTGAATGACTAGATCGATCGTCTGGTTGGCTCCCTCATTCTATGAGAGATAGGGCTCAATTGCATGGTTAATCGCTGGATAGACACCTCGAGCTTTCACTTACGATTCACCGCGTCTTGATTAATGAGATTTTATGATTCAAGTAATTGGATTTCAATTAATGAAAATCGTTTGGTGTAGTAAACGTCCACATTAATGTGGCTTGCTGTACTGATGGGATTTTTGGATTGATTGATGTAGACAGTTATAGGGTGTTGTGAAGGATTGTGAGTTAACGTAAACGTCCACACTAACGTGGCTTGCGGTGACGTATCAATTCCGAACGATTCGCCTTAGTACTGAGTAATGGTATACACTTAGGTACGCTTCATAGTATTTATCCAACGAAGTAACGCTATGATGATGTACGACCGAAGTAAATCTAATTGCGAAATCGTTCGGATAGGTAAACGTTTCACACTAACGTGGCTTGCCATATCTGATAGGATTTTGGATGTAGGTGGTAATTTAATGATATTATTTGAGGGAGATAATATCAGATTAAATTTATTGTTTATTTTATGTGATTATAGGTTAGAAATTGAAAAAAGAGGTCGACTCGCAGTTCACGTACTGAAATAGAAAAGTCAGTCACAATAACGAGTTTAAGTTCTGCTGTCCAGAGAACAACAGATTGAGTATTGCTGTGACAAAACAACAGATTCAATTATGCAGCGGAAATTGTAAAAAGTACAACAACTGGAAAACATAAAGAAAAATGGTATAATCTTCGTAAGTTGTATTAATCGTGAATACAAAATAATCCGAGAAAAATAAATAAGGACTAAACAATCACGAGATTGAATAGTTAGTACTCGGATAAATATCTAAAAAATAAAAACGTGTGCTGGAAATTATTTCTCTCTCTGAAAGATGGCGTCGCTCAGCTTAAGTCTTCAATCCACGTGAGTCTTCTATTTATAAGGGACAAGTCTTCTCCTCCAAGTAATTAGTCTTATATGGTAAAAAGTCTCCTTCCAAAACTAGAAAATCTTGTACCTTATCTTGTAGATCTTGAATATATTTTCCTCTTTATCTGGGATTCACCTCCCAATAAAAAATATTCCCAAAATAAATATTTCACCAAAGAAAGTCAAAATTAGTTAGAGTCAAAATTAATTAATTAAATTAATTTTACTGCAACAAACTCCCCCTTTTTGTGATTCTGAAAGTGTCGTCAACTTATCGATGTCAATTCTCTTCTTGAAGTACTGTCGAGACGACTCCCCCTACAAATATGAACTCTCTTGGCAAATGTACTCAACTCTTCTCCCCCTACGAAAATAAACTTCATGTGAAGTCGTAAAAATCCCCCTGCAAAGCTGGTGTCATAACTTGTTGGAAATCGACATCCCGGAGTCGTCGGGAAACACGGAAATAACAACTCCGGTCGAAATCCCGCCACCAGAAAAATCCCACGTCACCGGATGCGGGGAGAAGCCCGACCAATCAACCTCCGCGAGCGAACCCACGGTGATCGATCGCATCTCATGCGTGGCGTACGGGGTTGCTCTAAGCAGCCCGCTAAGCGTGCCGGGAACCCACGCGGACAGCCCCATCAATCCCTAGCCGCGGCCCGAGCCGCCGTTCGATCGGGGCGTACGCTCGCATCCATGCGAGAACGAGGGCTTCAGTCGCATGGCCCCGTACACGATCAGCGGAGGCACGCGGATCCGCTGTGGGAAACCCCGCAGCCCGCTGCGAGCGCGCACGAGGCGCCCGCTAGCCTGCCGGGCGGCCGCCCGCGACCAACACCAGGCGGGCGCTTGGCCCCCAGGCGGTCGCCTGCCTCCCCAGGCATCGCCACCATGCGATCTTTGCCGCCAGGTCGCTCCAGCCACGGCGGTCCGGTGATCCTTGATAACCACCGCCAAGCTCCACCCCGGTGAGGATCCCGACCCTCGAATCTTGTTCGCGGTATTTTCACGATAATAAAATTAAAATCATCTAGGGGGTTTAATGATTTTACCTTGTTCTCGTTGTCCGGAAAAACGAGATCTTGATGACCTTGATGTTGGAAATCGATATCCCGGGCTATTAAAATTTGCGGAAAATAATAACCCGACCGAAATCCTAGATCGCCGGAGATCCGACCGCGAACCACCGCACGAGCCAGAGCTCAACCGAGCACCACCACCCGCCTGTGGTTCCCAGCCGAGCCCCCGCACGGGGCTCGCGATCATCTCGCAGATGATCGCTGGGATGCCTCACGGCATCCCCAAGGCTGCTCGCAGCAGCCCCGCAGCGAGTCCTTGACTCGCTACTCGCATGGGGTCAGCCCCGTGCATCCCTGCTACGGGAACTCCCATAGCGCGCACGGGGCAGCTGCGGGTCACCCCGTAGCGACTCGCGATCGAGCTCACGGGCTCGATCGCCCCTGACGTCCAGCCGGGGCTTTATGCGTGCCCGGCGATCGAACCTTAGGTTCGATCGCTACCCCTTCGGCTCCCAGCCGAGGGTTGCTCTCGATTCCGGCGGGGATCGCTAGGCCACCGGCGGTCCGGTGGTCTTCGACCACCACCGCCCGGTCTATCCCCGTCCCCGGTCTCGTTCGTTTTCAGGATCGTATGTTCATGTATATATCACGATTAAAACGCATAATCATAAGAGGGGGTTTACGATTATACCTACGTCTCGTTGTGCGGAGAAACGAGATGGTTTGAAAACCTTAGGATCTTCCCACGTATTCCTTGCACTTCGTTCGAACGTCGTGTGGGCGACGATCCTCTGAACTCCTATGGATCTCCTTCACGAACTCTCTAGAATATCAAGTATGATAATCTTATGGTGTCTTGAATTGTGAAGACCGTGCTTTTATAGGCTATGTAGGGGATCTAAAGGAGGTGGAATATTGTGCTTCCAATATTAATGATTAAATTGAGCCCAAGCCCAAATCTATTAATCCCATTAATATTAATTAATTTATTTTCCACTATATAAATTAATTGCACTCCCAATATTAAACCATATTATATCAAATAATATTTCTCCGGTAGTATTATTTATTCCGTGTATTTAAGATTTAAATATCCATGAATAAAATTTATTTATTGCATTATAAATTTATTCATCTCTTTTATCCGAGAATAGTACCATTCAACTTTAATTATTATGCGGAACAAATCCACTCATGAGGTTTACATAATAATTCCTTATGAACTCATCTCGGGGATATTATCAACCCTTACGCGATACACTTTCCCGTCAAGTATTCACGGCATGTCATATATAAAATATAGTGACCCAACTTAACCGGTAATTAACCCAATAATTAAATCGGTTAATTCCTTTGGAAAATCAAAGTCACTTATATTAAATATACACACCCGTAATAGTATCGGGGATTGAGAATAAAATACTCTGAGATTTAAATCAATTATCGAAGGCAATCCTAATAGATAAATCTCAAGCGATCCGCCCAATACACCAAGTGTATAAGTGTGATAAAATAATTAAGACAAATTATTTTCTCTCTCACACAACGACTATACCGATGGATTGGTCCGTGTCCATCTAGGTCGTGAGCAACTGTTCGATTAAATACGAGTCACTGATAGTATGATCTTCTGTGTGACGTCGCACACCATACTAACTACAACATATATAATCCAGAACTATATTTTGCATATATTTCATTATCGAATAAATATAAGCAAACAATTGTTTATTAATTAAATAGATTAAATGTTGTGACCGAGAGTTACCGTTACTTAAATCTAGACATTAAGTACACAACTCCAACAATCTCCCACTTGTACTAAGGTCTAGTCATTTCCTCCAAACTCCCGACTCCAATACTCATCACGTGCTTAAAATGTACTTCCAAGAAGTACCATGTGATTGAGCAATCTAGGTTGTCGCTCTGAAGTTATCTTGGTGACTACAGCGTCGTCTACCTCGACGATGATTCGTATCAGGTGGTACTTGCTCTATGTGTTATCATCACCTTTTGACTTATGACTTCTTTCAGTTCACCATGCACCGCTATTCAATAGCCCTTGGTGAACTAAGAATCATATCCAAGTCCAGAGGTTAATCCGGAACCCAACCAAAACTTCCGCTGCCTCTGAGGCTGCCATTCGGTTATGATAGAGTCTGAAAAGCATCGTGCTTATCACTCTCTCATCTTAAGGATCCATCCCTCTCAAAAGTGAACACATAGCTTGATATCGACTTACACTGGTCCTACTCTGATTTGAGATCTGAGAATATGTAATCCAAGAAGAATTCGTGTTGCTTCGTAAGCCAGCACTTTGAATGTACTTTTACAGCATCCGAATATCTTTTCACAAGATTACTTTGATATCCTCCCACTACGCTAACCGCATAGTTGATATCTGGTTTTCGTCTTTCAACATTGCATTCATCGTCTATCTCCTTTATGTGTTCAAAACACATATCTTTAGATAGATGTATTCTGTGTCTGAAAGGCAATAACCTTTCTCAGAATTATGCATGTTTAAAACAAACCATAATCGTATAAGATATCTAGGAGAAGTACAATGTTCTTATCCTTAGATCGAAAGATCTTAAGAACATGTTCCAACTTTACTCAATCTTATATCCCGATTTATTTAGACAACCATCATTTTATGTCTGATAATATCTTTACATTGTTGCCAATGATAAAATGTTATCTACATAAAATTCCGAGAAACACCACCTTGTTTGCTTCACGTTTCCAATACACCTTTCGTCTATGCCTTTTGATGAATCCATCAAATGGACTATCTCATCAATTCGCAAGTTCCACGATTCATAGCTTTGTAACAATCCATAAATGGATTAACTAAGCTTGTATCTGATGGAGTAGTATACTTAATGTCTAGATTTGAGTATTCTGAACTCTGTATGCACTTTCATTTACCTATTAATTACAGACATTCATTTGCTTTTAATTATTGTTAATTAAATAAATGCAAATTATAGTTCTGGATTTTATACGTTGTAGTTAGTATGGTGTGTCGGGCCCACACAGAAGATCATACTATCGGTTACTCGTATTTAATCAAACAGTTGCTCACGACCTAGGTGGACACGAACTAGTCCATCGGTATAGTCGTTGTGTGAGAGAGAAAATAATTTGTCTTAATTATTTTATCACACTTGTACACTTGGTGTATTGAGCGGATCGATCGAGACTCATCAATTAGGATTGCTCGGCGATAATTGATTTGAGACTCGGAGTATTTTATTCTTAATCCCTGAAATAATTGCGGGTGTGTATATTTAATATAAGTGACTTTGATTTACCAAAGGAATTAACCGGTTTGATAATTGGGTTAATTACCGGTTAAGTTGGGTCACTATATTTTATATATGACATGCCGTGAATTCTTGAAGGGGCAGTGTATCCCGTAAGGGTTGATAATATCCCCGAGATGAGCTCATAAGGATTTATTATGTAAACCTCGCGAGTGGACTTGTTCCGCATAATAAATAAGGTTGAGTGGTACTAGTCTCGGATATAAGAGATGAATAAATTTATTAAGCAATAAATAAATTTTATTCATGGATATTTAAATCTTAAATACACGGAATAAATAATACTAAGTTGGAGAAATATTATTTGATATAATATGAATAATATTGGGAGTGCAATTTTATTTATATAGTGGAAAATAAATAAAATTAATATTGATAAGAATTAATGGATTTGGGTTGGACCCAATTTAATTTTCAATATTGAAGCCCAATATTTATTCTCCTTTTGATCCCCTTCGTAGCCTATAAAAGCACTACGTGGTCTTCACTTTACAAACCAACGTTACACCAACAATAAAGTTCTGAGAGTGAAGAGGATCCACAAGTTCGATAGCTCGTCGCCCACCCGACGTTCGAACAAGTGCAAGGAATACGCGGGAAGGTCACGAGGTCGTCGATTTCGTTTCTCCGAACAACGAATCGTAGGTACAATTCTCAACCCCCTTGTTAATTGTTCGATTTTATTTTATCGAGAATACCGTAGGACGAAGATCCGAGGATCGAACCCCGGATCGAGGGTCGAACCGGGCGGTGGTGGCGAAGCCACCGGACCGCCGGCGGCTCGTGGATCCCTCGCGGGGATCGAGTGCGCGAACCCTCGGCTGGACGCCGAGGGTCGATCGAGCCCTACGGGGCCGATCGCTAGGGCTACGGGTTTCACCCGTAGCAGCTCGTAGCGAGCTGCGGGTTCACCCGCAGCGGCTCGCTGGATGCGAGCCCTAGCCGCGAGCAGCGGATCGCCGGATCCGCTGCGGGGATGCCGTGAGGCATCCCGTGCGATCGCTGCGAGCGATCGCGAGTCCCCTCGCGGGGACTCGGCTGGGCGTTCGCGTGCCTCGTGCGCGCGACGCGTTCGGTCGGGTCCCGGTTCGCGTGGGCTCGTGGTTTCTCCGGCGATTGAGGTTGTTGATTGTATGAACCTCGGCTCGCGGGTTTTCGGGTGGGGGCGGATTACGTGCCTTCGGGTGCGTGGTCTCCAAAGCCCGGATTCCGGCGGATGAGTCGGTGTTCGTATGATCTCCGGCAAAGGGTTCGTTCGGGTTATCGGTTCCGCAATTTTGATAACCCGGGATAGCGAATTCCAACAATTGGAGTCAGAGCGTGGTTTACGTTCGCGGTATTTTCGATAAAATTGTTCTACCTTGCAGGGATCCGACTATTATGGCTTGATGATTATTCGTTTAATTATTTTTTCATGTGATTGTTGGTTTTATTAAACTCTCGGACATGTCGAGATTCGTTTTTGGTGGTGAATGCTTGTAATAGTAAAAATTCGGGGGTTGACCGAATTTAGGATTTATTATTATGTTCGTTGTTTTTCCGGAAAATGTATAGGGTCGATTTCGTGTATAGAATCGATACCGGAATTGTAATTTAGATTTTTGTAAATTTATTTTGCGATTGGATCGAATCGTAGACCGCCGGAGAAGACGAAGTGACGAGAGAGAGAGGGCAAGGGATCGATTGGATCGATCCCCATGGACGCCCGATCGAAGGCGTGGGGCGGGGCGGCTGTTGCCCTAGCCGCGGCTGCCACCGGTTTCGGTGGTTGGCGGCGTGGCTAGGCGGCGGCGGTCCTCCCCGTGGCTGGCCGGTCGATCGAAGGTGGGGGTGGTTCGGGGTTCCCCAACCCGGGCTACTCCTACCGGAAATATACTTTCCTATTTTAATTCGGTTTTTCCTATTTTGATTATTTCTTTATGGAATATTCTAGAAAAATAGAGAAAGAATTAATTTAGTACTAAATTTATTTTTCCTATTAGATTATTCCTACTCATGGGAATATTCATGGATTAGGAATAAAATAAATTTGGAAAAGTATAAAAGTCCTAAATAATTTTATTTCTTTATTTCATTATGGATATCATCTAGAATATTCCAAGAGGATCGTGGATAGATTATTCTAGAGATTTAATGAAATGGAAAAAGAAAATAAAATAAATATATTAATAATATTTAATTTTATTTTTGATATATTCAATTGACTTAATTTTCGAATTAAGTAACTTTTGGATTAATTGAAAATAAATAGATTTAAATATTGGATGTTAATATTTTCGTCACATGGAGCATTCAAGAAACGAAGACTAAAGACTAGAAGATGCGTACGGGGATGTGATGAAGCCATAATAGTCGGAAAATAATATATTAGTATTATTTTGACTATGTGATAATACTATGTGCTTTATTACATGTATGCATGCTATATGTGTTTACTTTTATGCACTAGATAGCGTATCCCTTTATTATAAAAAGCTAAGTGGGAGAGGGTATGGAAACATACCCATGGTCTCCATTGCTGCTCTCTTGGTGACTTTTATAAACTTTTGAAGTTTATATAGATAAGTTATTGGAGGAGAGTTCTTGTAATTCCTCTTACGAGAAACATTGATTAAGTTTATCAAACAATGCCTAATTTGTCTTTCCAAAGCTGATTTCAAGTCGACTCATTCTCACCCCGGGGAGTGGAATGGAGCCAGAGCCACTTGGTCATGTAGAGGACACAAATTAGAGACTTTCGTGCCATACTTTTATAGATGGGTCGTTTGTCTGCTCGGCTCCCTCATTTATGAGAGATAGGGTCGTTCGCATGGTGAATCACTGGTTAGAAACTTCGAGTTTCACTTATGATTCTCCACGTCTTGATTTACGAGATTGAATGGATCAAGTAATTGGGAGTCAATTATAAAAGTCTCTTAGTTGGTAAACGTCCACACCACGTGGCTTGCTATACTGACGGACTTTGGATTAATTGATGTAGACAGTTGTAAGTAATTACGAAGAGTTGTGAAGTTATCGTAAACGTCCACACCACGTGGCTTGCGGTTATGTAGCGATTCCAAGTAATTTACTTTGGTACTGAGTGATGGTTTACACTTAGATACGCGTTATAGTATCCCTCCCCACGAGGTTACGCTATAATTGATGTATGACCAAAGAAAATCTAATTGCTAAATCGTTTGGGTGGGTAAACGTCCACACCACGTGGCTTGCCTTACCTGATGGGATTTTAGATGTGATTAGTGATTTAATGATATTATTTAAGGGAGATAATATCGGATATTAAATTGTTTGTCTGTTTTATGTGCTTATAGGTTAGGAATGACTGTGACCCCACTTTGTGATATACTTAAAGATGAAAACTCACCGGTTCCATATGGTGATGATTGGAAAAGAAATCTGGACATTGTCCAGACTGTTGAGCTTTCTGAATCCACTGTTGGTCCAACTAAGTTGAGACATGGTGTGGAAGCTAGGCAAGAGGTGTTTAACATACCCACGGAATCGTTCCTCAATGAGTCTCTTAAAACCGGCTCAGCGAAGGCGATTTTTGTGCGTAAGTTAAGAGAAACACGAGCTCTTGTGGCTAGGCTAAAAGAAAAGCGTGCAAAGAGACCCAGTGGTTTAAAACCACGGATTGGGATAAGCAAGCGGTTTCGCAGATGCTTTCGATGCAAACAGTTTGGGCACTGGAGGTCTGATTGTCCTCTCATCAAAGGTACGAAATTTTCCTTAGTCACTGAAACATTGTCAGCGGTGATATCTACCAGCACCTGGTGTGTAGATACGGGTGCCACTGACCATGTCTGCAATTCATTGCAGGGGTTCTAGGAAACCCGGAGACTTAGAGAGGGAGAAATCGTGGTCTACATGGGCAATGCCGCAAAGGTAGCGGCTGTTGCAGTGGGAGACGTTCACTTATGTTTCAGTAGTGATAGGGCTTTAGTTTTACGTAATTGTCTTTATGTACCCAACTTTAGAAAGAATTTAATTTCAGTTTCTAAACTTATTATGAATGGATATTCTGTTTCTTTTGACCACTCCGTGATCATAAGAAGAAATGGTGAAATTATCTGTTCGGGTACATTGATAGACGATTTGTATGTGCTAAATCCTGAGTCTAACACGATGCAACTAACCGAGAGTAATAACACATCTACGAACACCAATAAGAGAAAGGAACCTTCTAAGATGAATCAATTATACTTGTGGCATCTAAGGCTAGGTCATATAAACTCAAATAGGCTTCAAAGGTTGAAAGCTGATGATTTAATCACTGGCGTTGAAGGAGAGGACCTTCCAACCTGCGAATCCTGTTTGGAGGGTAAAATGACCAAGCGTTCTTTTTCTGGTAAAGGACGTAGAGCTGAACAAGTATTGGATTTGATTCACTCTGATGTATGCGGACCTATGTCTACTCAGGCAAGGGGAGGGTACGAGTATTTCATCACCTTTACTGATGATTACTCAAGGTATGGATATGTATACCTGATGCGCCACAAGAGTGATTCTTTTGACAAGTTCAAAGAATTCAAGGCTCTTGTGGAGAACCTTCGTGGTAAGTCCATAAAATGCCTGCGATCTGATCGCGGAGGCGAGTACCTGTCTGGAGAATTCAAGGCATACTTGGCAGAGAATGGGATTGAATCCCAACTGACCTCACCATATACTCCTCAGCAGAATGGTGTGTCAGAAAGAAGGAATAGGACTCTTATGGAGATGGTGCGATCTATGATGAGTTACTCGGACTTACCTGTTATGTTCTGGGGACATGCCTTAGAAACAGCGGCGTATATCTTGAATAGGGTTCCAACCAAAACGGTACCAACAACACCCATGGAATTGTGGAGTGGGCGTAAGCCTAACTTGGGACACATTCGGATCTGGGGTTGTCCAGCACATGTGTTGCGACAAGGTGCCGATAAGTTAGAACCTAGATCAGAATTACGGCTGTTTATAGGATACCCGAAAGGAACTAAGGGTGGCATGTTCTATAGTCCTACGGACCAGAAGATCGTTACAAGTACTAACGCTCGGTTCCTAGAGGAAGACTATGTCATGGACCACAAGCCCAAAAGTGACATAATACTTGATGAGTTGAGAGGTAACGAGGAAGACCTGGATACAGCCGAACCGAGTATAGATACACCACTAGAACCTGCACCTAATACTGTCACTGTGAATACACCGGAACGCCGTCGTAGTGGGAGGGTTGTTAAACAACCAGATAGATGGATTGGACTGGGTAAGTCTTCGGACTCTGGACCTGGAGTTCATGAAATCGATCCCTGGACCTATGATGAGGCGGTACAAGATATAGATGCGCTTTCTTGGAAGAAAGCAATGAAATCCGAAATAGAATCTATGGATTCTAATAAAGTCTGGGATCTTGTAGAACCACCAAGCGGCGTAAAGCCAATTGGGTGTAAATGGCTCTACAAGAGAAAGAGAGGATCTGACGGAAAGGTTGAAACCTTTAAAGCTCGGCTTGTTGCGAAAGGATATACTCAGAAAGAGGGAATCGATTATGAGGAGACCTTCTCGCCGGTAGCCAAGATAAAGTCGATCCGGATTCTCTTATCCATAGCAGCTCATATGGATTATGAGGTGTGGCAAATGGATGTCAAGACAGCTTTCCTTAATGGAAGTCTTGACGAGACGATATATATGAAACAACCAGAAGGATTCATTGCTAAGGGGCGAGATCATCTAGTGTGCAAGCTTAATCGATCCATTTATGGATTGAAACAAGCCTCGAGATCGTGGAACCTGCGGTTTGACGAAGTGGTCCAATCTTTTGGATTTAGTCAAAGCATGGACGAATCGTGTGTGTATTGGAAACGTGATGGAAAGAAGGTGGTGTTTCTCGTGTTTTATGTAGACGACATTCTTCTCATTGGCAACAGTGTGAAAATGTTATCAGACATAAAGGGATGGTTGTCTAGACAATTCGATATGAAAGATTTGGGAGAAGTCGGACATGTTCTAGGGATCAAGGTTATAAGGGATCGCCGGAATAGAACATTGTACCTATCCCAGCAATCTTACATAAACACGATTCTGGCTCGTTTTAACATGCAAGATTCCAAGAAGGGTGAGCTACCCTTCAGTAAAGGAACTTATCTTTCTAAGGATATGTGTCCTCGGACACAGAAGGAGAAAGATGAAATGAAAGCAGTTCCCTACGCTTCGGCTGTGGGAAGCTTAATGTATGCAATGTTATGTACGAGGCCTGATATCTGCTATGCAGTTGGCGTAGTAGCGAGATATCAGAGTAACCCTGGAAAGGCTCATTGGACTGCCGTAAAGAGCATTTTCAAGTATTTGCGAAATACTAAGGATTATGTTCTAAGTTACGGGGCAGACAATCTTATACCTTTGGGTTATACGGATTCAGATTTCCAAGCTGATAAGGACCGGCGAAAGTCGACATCAGGCTATGTGTACACTATGGGAGGTGGAGCCGTATCATGGAGGAGTGTTAAGCAAAAGTGCATTTCAGACTCTACCATGGAAGCTGAATACGTTGCAGCCTCAGAGGCAGCGAAAGAGTCAGTTTGGTTCCTTAATTTCCTCCAGGACTTAGATGTGATTCCGAGTTTGCCCAAGGCTTTGACAATTTATTGTGATAATAGCGGTGCAGTGGCAAACAGTAAGGAACCACGGTCCCATAGTGCTATGAAACACATAGAGCGCAAGTACCACCTGATTCGAGACATCGTCAAGAGGGGCGATGCGATAGTCACCAAGATAGCTTCGGAGGACAACCTAGCGGACCCTTTCACCAAGATACTTCCTAAGGAAGTATATTTCAAGCACTTGGAGGGTTTGGGAGTCAGAAGTTTGGAGGATAAGACTAGACCTTAGTATAAGTGGGAGATTGATGGAGTAGTATACTTAATGTCTAGATTTGAGTATTCTGAACTCTGTATGCACTTTCATTTACCTATTAATTACAGACATTCATTTGCTTTTAATTATTGTTAATTAAATAAATGCAAATTATAGTTCTGGATTTTATACGTTGTAGTTAGTATGGTGTGTCGGGCCCACACAGAAGATCATACTATCGGTTACTCGTATTTAATCAAACAGTTGCTCACGACCTAGGTGGACACGAACTAGTCCATCGGTATAGTCGTTGTGTGAGAGAGAAAATAATTTGTCTTAATTATTTTATCACACTTGTACACTTGGTGTATTGAGCGGATCGATCGAGACTCATCAATTAGGATTGCTCGGCGATAATTGATTTGAGACTCGGAGTATTTTATTCTTAATCCCTGAAATAATTGCGGGTGTGTATATTTAATATAAGTGACTTTGATTTACCAAAGGAATTAACCGGTTTGATAATTGGGTTAATTACCGGTTAAGTTGGGTCACTATATTTTATATATGACATGCCGTGAATTCTTGAAGGGGCAGTGTATCCCGTAAGGGTTGATAATATCCCCGAGATGAGCTCATAAGGATTTATTATGTAAACCTCGCGAGTGGACTTGTTCCGCATAATAAATAAGGTTGAGTGGTACTAGTCTCGGATATAAGAGATGAATAAATTTATTAAGCAATAAATAAATTTTATTCATGGATATTTAAATCTTAAATACACGGAATAAATAATACTAAGTTGGAGAAATATTATTTGATATAATATGAATAATATTGGGAGTGCAATTTTATTTAAAAAGTGGAAAATAAATAAAATTAATATTGATAAGAATTAATGGATTTGGGTTGGACCCAATTTAATTTTCAATATTGAAGCCCAATATTTATTCTCCTTTTGATCCCCTTCGTAGCCTATAAAAGCACTACGTGGTCTTCACTTTACAAACCAACGTTACACCAACAATAAAGTTCTGAGAGTGAAGAGGATCCACAAGTTCGATAGCTCGTCGCCCACCCGACGTTCGAACAAGTGCAAGGAATACGCGGGAAGGTCACGAGGTCGTCGATTTCGTTTCTCCGAACAACGAATCGTAGGTACAATTCTCAACCCCCTTGTTAATTGTTCGATTTGATTTTATCGAGAATACCGTAGGACGAAGATCCGAGGATCGAACCCCGGATCGAGGGTCGAACCGGGCGGTGGTGGCGAAGCCACCGGACCGCCGGCGGCTCGTGGATCCCTCGCGGGGATCGAGTGCGCGAACCCTCGGCTGGACGCCGAGGGTCGATCGAGCCCTACGGGGCCGATCGCTAGGGCTACGGGTTTCACCCGTAGCAGCTCGTAGCGAGCTGCGGGTTCACCCGCAGCGGCTCGCTGGATGCGAGCCCTAGCCGCGAGCAGCGGATCGCCGGATCCGCTGCGGGGATGCCGTGAGGCATCCCGTGCGATCGCTGCGAGCGATCGCGAGTCCCCTCGCGGGGACTCGGCTGGGCGTTCGCGTGCCTCGTGCGCGCGACGCGTTCGGTCGGGTCCCGGTTCGCGTGGGCTCGTGGTTTCTCCGGCGATTGAGGTTGTTGATTGTATGAACCTCGGCTCGCGGGTTTTCGGGTGGGGGCGGATTACGTGCCTTCGGGTGCGTGGTCTCCAAAGCCCGGATTCCGGCGGATGAGTCGGTGTTCGTATGATCTCCGGCAAAGGGTTCGTTCGGGTTATCGGTTCCGCAATTTTGATAACCCGGGATAGCGAATTCCAACAGTATCCTAAATGATAAGAAGACACATTTAGATCTAGTACTGCCTCTATGTAGATCCAGGGATCTATTTCATGTCTACTAGATCCAGAGTTCAAAACTTTTCTAGTCTTATGAACATCACTGGTTGTTAACAACCTCCCACTACAACGGCGTTCCGGTGCATAAACAATGATAACAGTTAGTGCAGTTAGTGATGTATCACTACTCGGTTTAGCTGGTTCCCATTCTTTGACCTTTTTCTCATTCCAAAGTATTATGTCAATTCGGGCTTTGTGGTTCATCTAATAGTCTTCCTCTAAGAACCGGGCGTTAGAGCTTATAACGTCCTTCTGGTTCATAGTACTATTGAACACACAATCCTTTTGTTCTTCTAGGATATCTTACAACCACATTTGAATGTGCCGTTGTTTCAAAAATATCCACAAAACATAGGTAGTTCCGAATAACTTATCCTTTTACTATTAGAATTCCATTTCTTATTTCCGACACACTATTTCTACACGAGAGTGTATGGTGCAGTCATTTGGGATCCAATCCCATTCTCTGATTATGCTATGCGTTTACTTAGATAGGTGCTTTCCACCGCGATCAAATCGCAAGCTTCCAATGGATATACTTTGAAGGTTCCCCATAATAGCTTTGTGTCTTTTGACTTGTCAAAACACTTTGCTTTTATGGCACATCAAGTATTCTAATCCATTTTGAGTATTCTGAAATACTCGCACTTTTCTAAGTACACATATGCTGCATACATCAGTCAATGATCAATTTCAATACTTGTCCGGATTCTATCCTTTATCCAGAAAGGTTTGCTTAGTTGTATTATCTTCCAAATTTAATTCTTAGGTAGGAAGGTCCATTCCTTCAACTATAATTGATCAAATCAATTTCGACCTTTTGAATCTTATTTGAATAAATACTACTAAGTACAAGAATTCACAAGTATAATGATTTAACAAAGAAATACATCTAATAAGTAAAACAAGTTATATAACGGTTCGTTGCATCGTGGTAGACTTAGGATTCATCATTCATATATTGCTATCTAATGTACCAGAATAGATAATACCATTATTTCTTATCAAAATCATCAAATGATTAAAGAAATAAAATATCCATTCATTAATAATAGAAAACCAGAACAAAGTTCCTTTCTAAAATAAAGGGTAGATAAAGCAATAAACTTGAAATGAAATCCTATAACTACTAAAGCAGATAAATGTCTTCCACTGCAACAGCTGCCTCCTTTACAGCTTTGCCCATGTAGACTTGAACTCTTCTTCTCTAAGTCGTCGGGTTTTCTGGAACCCCTGCATTCAAAATGCACATACCGTCAGTGGTTCCATATCTACACAGATTTCTGGTAGATAATACCGCTGAATATGTTTTCACGACTAAAGAAAAATTCGTACCTTTGAGAGGACAATCAGACTTTCAGTGCCCAGACTTCTTGCATCGGAAGCACTTGCCCTTAGGCCTTCCAACCCCTCCTCGTGGTCCATTCTTGGAACCACTGAGTTTCCAGGCTTGCTTCCTTCTCTTGCCCCTACCTCCAATAGGCTTTGAGCCTTTGGACTTGGTAGCTACAAGCGCTTGAGACTTGCCCTTCTTGTAGATCCCCTCTGCCGCCTTCAGTTCAGTCAGGAGTTGTACAAGAGTATAAAATAGTTTACCCATATTATAACTCATGCGAAACTGCTCAAAACTAGGGGTCAGAGAATGGAGTATGATGTCGACTTGTATCTCAGCATCAATTTGAGCTCCTAGGATCTCAAGTTCATTCAACAAACTCATCATCTTAAGAACGTGCTCCCCAACGGGCGTTCCTTCAGACTGAGTAGTTGTCATAAGGACTCTCATGGCTTCTTGCCTTACCGCACGGTCTTGGTGCCCAAATAAATCCTTGAGGTTATACAACATATCCTCGGCGGTGGCCATCGACTCATGTTGGGTTTGGAGTACATTTGACAGAGAAGCCAAAATATAGCACCTAGCCATTTCATCAGCCTATTTCCACCTCCGATATGTTGCCTTTTCCTCATCAGTTGAGGCACCCGTGGGTTCAGCAGGGCACAGATCATAGAGTACAAACTTGTACTCCTCTGCAGTCAGGACAATGTCCAAATTTCTCCTCCAATCAATGTAATTGGGGCCAGTGAGTTTATTCTCCTTGAGTATCACAGAAAGTGGATTCATAGCTATTGTCTAAACCTATAAGCACATATAAACAAACAATCAATTTAATGTCCGATATTATCTCCATCAAATAATATCATTAAATTACTAATTACATCTAAAATCCCATCAGATATGGCAAGCCACGTTAGTGTGGACGTTTACCTATCCAAATGATTTAGCAATTAGATTTACTTCGGTCGTACATCATTATAGCGTTACTTCGTTGGGAAGAATACTATAAAGCGTACCTAAGTGTAAACCATTACTCAGTACTAAGGCGAATCGTTTGGAATCGCTACGACACCGCAAGCCACGTTTGTGTGGACGTTTACGATATCTCACAATCCTTCACAATTTCCTATAACTGTCTACATCAATTATTCCAAAATCCCATTCAGTATAGCAAGCCACGCTTGTGTGGACGTTTACTACACCAAAAGATTTTTATAATTGACTCCCAATTACTTGATCCATTTGATTTTTGTAAATCAAGACGCGGAGAATCATAAGTGAAACTCGAAGTTTCTAACCAGTGATTCACCATGCGAACAACCCTATCTCTCATTAGATGAGGGAGACGAGCAGACAATCGATCCATTTCAAGAAATGGTACGAAGGTCTCTAATTTGTGTCATCCACATGACCAAGTGGCTTTGGCTCCATTCCACTCCCCGAGGTGAGAATGAGTCGACTTGAAATCAGTTTCAGAAAGACAAATTAGGCATTGTTTGATAAACTCATCAATGTTTCTCGTAAAAGGAATTACAAGAATTCTCATCTAATGACTTATCTATATGAACTTCGAAAGCTCATAAAAGTCACCAAGAGAACAGTAATGGAGACCATGGGATTGTTTCCAATCCCTCTCCCACTTAGCTTTTTACAACAAGTGATACGCTATCTAATGCACAATTAAACACATAAGCATGCATACATAAAATAAAGCACATAAGGTATTATCACATAGTCAAAATAATACTAGAATATTATTTTCCGACTATCATGGCTTTATTCCATCTTCGTACGCATCTTCTAGTCTTCAGTCTTCGTTCTTGAATGCTCCATGTGACGAGAATATTAATCCCAATATTTAAATCTATTTATTTTTAATAAATCCAAAAGATACTTAATTCGAAAATTAAGTCAATCGTATAAATCAAAAATAAAATTAAATATAATTAATATTTTTTATTTATTTATTTTCCTTTCTAATTCTATTAAATCTCCAGAATCCTATCCAAGTAAAACTTGGAATATTCTAGAAGATTTCTATAATAGAATAAGGAAATAAAATAAATTAGGACTCTTCTACTTTCCAAAATTAATTAATGTCCATCCATGAAAATTCCCATAAAATAGGAATAATCAATTAGGAAATAAATTAATTCCAAATTAATTATTTTCCTTATCCATGAGAGTTCTCATAAAGAAGAACACTCAGTAAGGAAATAAATCAATTCCAATTAATTCTTTTCCTATTCCATGAGAGTTCCTAAAAATAAGAACACTCAAAATAGGAAAACCGAATTAATTAGGAAAGTCGGATCTTGGTAGGAGTAGCATGGGTTGGGAGACCCCACGCCACCCCCACCGTCGACCGCCACCACCACCGCCGGCCAAGGCTCACGCGCCACCACCCTTGGTGGCCGGCGTGGCCGAGAGCCCTAGGGCAGCCCGGGGTCGATCGATCCTCATGGGGATCGATCATGGGGATTGATCGACCCCCCCTTTTTCTGGTCCCCCCTATCTTCATCTCCTTCGTCACACGTTCATCTTCTTCGGCGGTCGTTTCGGCATCGATCCAACGTAAATAAATTTAATTTAAATTACAATTCCGGTATCGATTCTATACATGAAATCGACCCTATACAATTCCCGGAAAACATAGAACAATAATAATAAATTTAAATTCGGTCAACCCCCGAATTTTTACTATTACAAGCATTCATCCACACAAAACGAATCTCGACATGTCCAAGAGTTTAATAAACGAATATTCATGATAAAATAATTAACGAAATTATTAAACCATGATAGCCGGAAATCCTGCGAGGTAGAACGATAATCAAATATATACATGAACACGAAACCAACGCTCTGATACCAATTGTTGGAAATTGATATCCCGGGCTATTAAAATTTGCGGAAAATAATAACCCGACCGAAATCCTCGATCGCCGGAGATCCGACCGCGAACCACCGCACGAGCCGGAGCTCAACCGAGCACCACCACCCGCCTGTGGTGCCCAGCCGAGCCCCCGCACGGGGCTCGCGATCATCTCGCAGATGATCGCTGGGATGCCTCACGGCATCCCCGGGACTGCTCGCAGCAGCCCCGCAGCGAGTCCTTGACTCGCTGCTCGCATGGGGTCAGCCCCGTGCATCCCTGCTACGGGAACTCCCGTAGCGCGCACGGGGCAGCTGCGGGTCACCCCGCAGCGACTCGCGATCGAGCTCACGGGCTTGATCGCCCCCGGCGTCTAGCCGGGGCTTTATGCGTGCCCAGCGATCGAACCCTAGGTTCGATCGCCACCCCCTCGGCTCCCAGCATAGGGTTGCTCTCGATTTCGGCGGGGATCGCTAGGCCGCCGGCGGTCCGGTGGTCTTCGACCACCACCGCCCGGTCTATCCCTGTTCCCGGTCTCGTTCGTTTTCCGGATCGTATGTTCATGTATATATCACGATTAAAACGCATAATCATAAGAGGGGGTTTACGATTATACCTACGTCTCGTTGTGCGGAGAAACGAGATGGTTTGAAGACCTTAGGATCTTCCCACGTATTTCTTGCACTTTGTTCGAACGTCGTGTGGGCGACGATCCTCCGAACTCCTATGGATCTCCTTCACGAACTCTCTAGAATATCAAGTATGATAATCTTATGGTGCCTTGAATTGTGAAGACCATGTAGTGGTTTTATAGGCTACGTAGGGGATCTAAAGGAGGTGGAATATTGGGCTTCCAATATTAATGATTAAATTGAGCCCAACCCCAAATCTATTAATCCCATTAATAATAATTAATATATTTTCCACTATATAAATTAATTGCACTCCCAATATTAAACCATATTATATCAAATAATATTTCTCCGGTAGTATTATTTATTCCGTGTATTTAAGATTTAAATATTCATGAATAAAATATATTTATTGCATAATAAATTTATTCATCTCTTTTATCCGAGAATAGTACTATTCAACTTTAATTATTATGCGGAACAAATCCACTCATGAGGTTTACATAATAATTCCTTATGAACTCATCTAGGGGATATTATCAACCCTTACGGGATACACTTTCCCGTCAAGAACTGCCGGCATGTCATATATAAAATATAGTGACCCAACTTTACCGGTAATTGACCCAATAATTAAATTGGTCAATTCCTTTGGAAAATCAAAGTCACTTATATTAAATATACACACCCGCAATAGTATCGGGGATTAAGAATAAAATACTCTGAGATTTAAATCAATTATCAAAGGCAATCCTAATTGATAAATCTCAGGCGATCCGCTCAATACACCAAGTGTACAAGTATGATAAAATAATCAAGACAAATTATTTTCTCCCTCATACAACGACTATACCGATGGCTTGGTCCTTGTCCATCTAGGTCGTGAGCAACTGTTCGATTAAATACGAGTAACCGATAGTATGATCTTCCGTGTGACGTCGCACACCATACTAACTACAACGTATTTGCATATATTTAATTATCAAATAATTAAAAGCAAACAATTGTTTATTAATTAAATAGATTAAATGCTATGACCGGGAGTTTCCGATACTTAAATCTAGACATTAAGTATACAACTCCAACACTTGAGATCTTCCCACGTATTCCATGCACTAGCTGGAACATCGGGGTGGGAGATATCAGAGTAACCCTGGAAAGGAACATTGGACCGCTGTGAGAAGTCGAGCAATTTCCCGTGGGTTACACAGATTCGGATTTCTAATCGCAATGGGAATGTTGTAAGTCGAAGTCAGGCTATGTGTTCACACTAAGAAATGGAGATCTCATATGGAAGAGTGTAAAGCAATGCATTACGGACTCTACCACGGAAACCGAATAGGTAGCAGCCTTTGAGGCAGCTTAAGGATCGGTGTGACTCCGGAGATTCCTCCAGGACTTAGATGTGGTACCTTAATTTGCCAAATGCTATTGTGGCAATAGCGGTGCAGTGGCAAACTTAAATGTGATGGAGTTGTATTCTAAATGTCTAGTTTAGTGCAAATACGGAACTCCTTATCTATACCTTAATTCGAGATATGATTCAAGCATGATTGCATTTAATGCAATAGTCCTTGATGTATACGTTGTAGACAGTATGGCGTGAGGAGACACGCGGAAGATCATACTGTTGGTTACTCGTATACTATCGAACAGTAGCTCACGACTTAGATGGACAGGGACAATCCATCGGTAGGTCGTAGTGTGACTGGTAGATAGTCGGTCTTACCTATCATGTTACACTCGTACACTTGGTGTATTGAGCAGGACCACGGGAGGGCGTTCGATTTATACTAATCGCAGTAATCGAACTAGACCTCAGATATTACGGATATACGAATTCCTAATCCCTATATAATTATAAGTGCGTGTGTCCAGTTCTCGGTTCTTTGACTTACTAGTGAGTGAGACTAATTGATTAGTCAATATTCTCGGTAAATTGGGAATCCGAATTGTACACACGGCATGCTATAGATTATAGACAGGAAACCGTGTCCCATTTATTGGGTTGATGATGTCCCCGAGATGAGCTCATAAAGTTTATCATGTAAACCCTGCAGGTGGATTCGTTCCACATGATAATAAGGATGAGTGGTACTAGTCTCGGATAACAAGAAACGAGTTAATTTAATTATTAGTAATTAAAGTTAATTTGTGGACATACGATATCTTAAACACGGGGAAAATCGTATATGTAATTCGGCGGAATTATTATTGTTGAAATAATATAAATTAATTATTGGGAATTCAATTATAATTTTATAGTGGAATTAATTATAATTAAAATTGTGGAATTTAATTAAGGTTTGCCTTTTAGGACGCCGAGTTAATTAAATTGTAATTTAGCCTAATAATTAATTTCCATAAGGTCCCTGGTGTAGCTCTATAAATACTTCACCCTCTTTTTCTCTAAACCTAAGAAACGCCGCTATTTTATTTTTGCGGAGAAAAATAAATTGTTTGCGCAATTATTTTTCTGTAAAAAAATAAATAGATTAGCGCTGTTAATATTTTCTGGAGAAATTAATTGCTATATTTCAGAAGATCAAAACCTAACTTACGCCGCTATAATTAATTCTGCGGAGAAAATAAAAAGCTTGCGCAATTAATTTTCCTCTCCTTAATTAATTCAGATTAGCGCAATAATAATTCTGTAGAAATAATTTTGCTTGCGCAAATATATTTCTGAGACAGAGGATATTATTCCTACGGTGGGTTCAAGAGAGAAAGGAGAAGAGGAAGGTTCAGCGGATCGTTGCCCACTCAACGGCTGAACGTCGGGGATAGAGACATACACCGGAAGGCTTCGTGGTCTCAACAATTCGACTTCTCCGAATCACGCAACAAAGGTATGAAATTGAAACCCTTATTCCGCATCGTTTCGATTTGATCTCGTACGTAATCATACAACGAACCACCTGTTGGAAATCGATATCCCGGAATTAATAAATTTAAATAAATAAATTATCTAATTAATTCTGACCGAAATCCTTCGGAGATCGAATATCCGGATTGTCAAAATTGCGGAACCGACAACCCAATCGAAATCCCGACCGCCGGAGAAACCACGAGCACGCCACGAGGAGCCGGGTTCAACCGAACACCACACGCGAGCAAGCCCGCGTGTGTCCAGCCGAGCCCCACCGAGGGGCTCGCGGTTGCTCACGGCAACCGCTGGGGCTGCTCGTAGCAGCCCCGCAGCGAGTCCTCGACTCGCTGCTCACGGGAGGTGGCTGCCCCGTACGAGTCGCACAGGCTGCTCCCAGCAGCCCGCTGGGCACGCCCCGTACGCGACTCGCGTCGCCCGCGTGCCCGCTACGGGAACTCCCGTAGCTCGCGGCGACGCCGTACGGGGAGATCGAGCCTAGCTCGATCGAGCCCTCGGCTCCAGCCGAGGCTCACGCCCGGCAGCCCCTCTTGGGCGGGGATCTACAAACCGCCGGCGGTCCGGTGGTCCAACCACCACCGCCCGGTTTGTCCTCGCCTTTGAGTTTATCCCTCGGATCTTGTTCATGATATTTTCACGATAATTAGACGATTAAATCATAAAGAGGGTTTTACGATTTACCTCGTTCTCGTTGTTCGGAAAAACGAAGAACTCAATTTGACGACCTTGAGATCTTCCCACGTATTCCTTGCACTAGCTCGGACGTCGTGTGGGCGACGATCTACCGAACTCCATGGATCTCCCTCTCTACTTTCTCTCTCTAGAATTGTGATCTTCAAGTTATGAACTTATGAGAATAGAGAAGACCATGTAGTGCTTTTATAGGCTACGTAGGGGATCTTAAGGAGGTGGTGTTGGAGTTGTGTACTTAATGTCTAGATTTAAGTAAGGGAAACTCACGATCCATTGCCATTAATCTATTTAATTAAATAAACAATTATTTGCGTTTAATTATTTATAATTAAATATATGCAAATCATAGTCCTGGATTTTATACGTTGTAGTTAGTATGGTGTTGCATGGGCGCACAGAAGATCATACTATCGGTTACTCGTATTTAATCAAACAGTTGCTCACGACCTAGATGGACACGGACCAATCCATCGGTATAGTCGTTGTGTGAGAGAGAAAATAATCTATCTTGATTATTTCATCACACTTGTACACTTGGTGTATTGAGCGGATCGTTGAGATTTATCGATTAGGATTGCCGGCGATAATCGATTCAAGTCTCAGTGTATTTTATTCTTAATCCCCGATACTATTGCGGGTGTGTATATTTAATATAAGTGACTTTGATTTACCAAAGGAATTAACCGATTTAATTATTGGGTTAATTACCGGTTAAGTTGGGTCGCTATATTTTATATATGACATGCCGTGAATACTTGACGGGAAAGTGTATCCCGTAAGGGTTGATAATATCCCCGAGATGAGTTCATAAGGAATTATTATGTAAACCCTGCAGGTGGATTTGTTCCGCATAATAATTAAGGATGAATGGTACTAGTCTCGGTTACAAGAAATGAATAAATTAATTAGCAATAAATTAATTTTATTCATGGATATTTATATCTTAAATACACGGAATAAATAATACTACCGGAGAAATATTATTTGATATAATATGGTTTAATATTGGGAGTGCAATTAATTTTATATAGTGGAAAATAGAATTAATTAATATTAATGGATTAATAGATTTGGGCTTGGGCTCAATTTAATCATTAATATTGGAAGCCCAATATTCCACCTCCTTAAGATCCCCTACGTAGCCTATAAAAGCACTACATGGTCTTCTCTATTCTCATAAGTTCATAACTTGAAAATCACAATTCTAGAGAGAGAAAGTAGAGAGGGAGATCCATGGAGTTCGGTAGATCGTCTCCCACACGACGTCCGAGCTAGTGCAAGGAATACGCGGGAAGATCTCAAGGTCGTCAAATTGAGTTCTTCGTTTTTCCGAACAACGAGAACGAGGTAAATCGTAAAACTCTCTTTATGATTTTGATCGTTTTAATTATCGTAAAAATACCGTAGAACAAGATCCGAGGTTCGGGATCCTCACCGGGGTCGAGCTGGGTGGTGGTGATCGAAGATCACCGGACCACCGCGGCTGGAGCGACCCGGCGGCGAAGGATCGCGCGGAGGTGCTGACTGCCCAGGCAAGCGGCCGCCTGGGGGGTCAAGCGGCCGCCTGGTATGCCCAGGCAGCGGGCTGCGGGATTTCCCGCAGCGGATCCGCGGGGCGTCGCTGGTTGCGTGCGGGGTCGCACGGCTGCAACCCTAGGGCTCGCCTGGACGCGAGTACGAGCCCCATCGAGCAGCAGCGGCTCGTCCACGGCTAGGGCTCGATTGGGAGTTCCTTCGGGGGTGGCTTCGGCTGTTCCGGCGAGGGTTCAAGGCACCTCCAACGGGCTGTTACGAGCAGCCCCTCACGCCACATCCAAGATGCGATCGATCACCTCGGGTTCGCCCGTAGATGGTGATCGATCGGGCCTCTTCCCCGCGTCCGGCGACGTGGGATTTTTCCGGTGGCGGGATTTCGATTGGGTTGTCGGTTCCGTAATTTTGACAATCCGGATAATCGAAGGATTTCGGTCGGAATTAATTAGATAATTTAATTTATTTAAATTTATTAATTCCGGGATATCGATTTCCAACAATTGGTATCAGAGCATTTGTTTTAGTTCATGGTATTTTTCGATAAATTGTTCTACCTTGCAGGGTTTCCGATTATTATGGCTAGATTTAATTATTGTTAATTTATGTCATAATATTTCTCTTGATTATTAAACTCTCGGTGATGTCAATATTTGTTCTTGTGTGGTGAATGCTTGTTCTTAATTTTTCCGGAAATTGTATGTGGTCGATTTCATGTAGAGAATCGATACCGGAGAACGTAGTAATAAATTTGTAATTTATTTACGTTGGATCGATGACGAAACGACCGTCGGAAAAGTGTGACGGAGGAGACGAAGAGAGGGAGGACCGGGGATCGATCACGAGGATCGATCCCATGAGGATCGATCGCCCGGGCTGCCCTAGGGCTCTCGGCCACGCCGGCCACCAAGGGTGGTGGCGCGTGAGCCTTGGCCGGCGTGCTGGTGTTCGATGTCCCGGGCTATCAAAATTGCGGAACCGACAACCCGATCAAAACCCTCTCGCCGGAAACCACACGAACACCAACTCATCCGTAGGAGTCCGACCTTTGGAGACTACGCATCCGAGGACACGCAGCCCGCCCCCAGCCGATTTTCTCCCACGAGTCGGATATACGAACGCGAACACCACATACGAAGAACCGGGCTCGACAAGAGCGTCGCCGCGGGATGAACCCGCGGCTAACCCTAGCCGAACCCCATCGCGGGGTTCGCGATCGCCGTGCATGGCGATCGCTGGGGCTGCTCCGGCAGCCCCCGGATGGCGGTGAGTCCGGCGACTTCACCGCCGTCGCCACCTGGAGGGGGGAACCACCAGTCGCGGCGCGAAGCCGCGACGGTCCCCGGCGATCGAGCTAGGGCTCGATCGCCCCAGCCGCGGCGTCCAGCCGCGGCCTTCTCCTCTTGCGCGCACCACCGGCGGAGGGAGGCCGGGGGGTTCGATCCGCCGTGGCTCCAGCCCACGGCCGAACCCCCAGCGATCGACTTCACGTCGATCGCTCGCCCCGGCATCCAGCCGGGGCTCCCCTCACGCCCGCGCACCGGCGGTCGAACCCTAGGGTTCGGCCGCCCCTTCTTCGATCCCGACGGGGATCGCACGATCCCCGTATCCCGGTCTCGACGTTCCCGGATCGCGTCGTTCATGTATATATCACAATTACCACGCACAAATAATCATAGAAGGGGGTTTCTCGATTATTACCTCGAATCGTTGTACGGAGAAACGAATTCGGTTGACGACCTTGTGATCTTCCCGCGTATTCCTAGCACTCCGTTCGAACGTCGGGTGGGCGACGAGCTATCGAACTTTATGGATCTTCCTCACTCTCAAGACTTTATGAATTCCGTAGGTTTTCTTATATTATGAAAAGTGAAGACCACGTAGTGCTTATATAGGCTACGAAGGGGATCATAAGGAGAATAAATATTGGGCTCCAATATTGAAAATTAAATTGGGTCCAACCCAAATCTATTAATTCTTATCAATATTAATTTTATTTATTTTCCACTATATAAATAAAATTGCACTCCCAATATTATTCCATATTATATCAAATAATATTTCTCCATCTTAGTATTATTTATTCCGTGTATTTAAGATTTAAATATCTATGAATAAATTTATTTATTGCCCAATAAATTATATTCATCTCTTGAATCCGAGACTAGTACCATTCAACCTTAATTATTGTGCGGAACGAATCCACTCATGAGGTTTACACAATAATTCCTTATGAACTCATCTCGGGGATATTATCAACCCTTACGGGATACACTGCTCCTTCAAGAATTCACGGCATGCCATATATAAAATATAGTGACCCAACTTAACCGGTAATTAACCCAATTATCAAACCGGTTAATTCCTTTGGCAAATCAAAGTCACTTATATTAAATATACACACCCGCAATTGTTTCAGGGATTAAGAATAAAATACTCCGAGTCTCAAATCAATTATCGCCGAGCAATCCTAATTGATGAGTCTCAATTGATCCGCCCAATACACCAAGTGTACAAGTGTGATAAAATAATTAAGATAAATTATTTTCTCTCTCACACAACGACTATACCGATGGATTAGTTCGTGTCCATCTAGGTCGTGAGCAACTGTTCGATTAAATACGAGTAACCGATAGTATGATCTTCTGTGCGCCCATGCAGCACCATACTAACTACAACGTATAAAATCCAGAACCATGGTTTGCATATAATTAAATGCAAATAATTGTTTATTAATTAAATAGATTAAATGCTATGATCGGGAGTTTACCGTTACTTAAATCTAGACATTAAGTACACAACTCCAACAATCTCCCACTTGTACTAAGGTCTAGTCATTTCCTCCAAACTCCCGGTTCCCATACTCATCACGTGCTTTAAAGTGTACTTCCAAGAAGTACTATGTGAGTGAGCAATCTAGGTTGCCGCTCTGAAGTTATCTTGGTGACTACTACGTCGTCTCCCTGACGATGACTCGTATCAGGTGGTACTTGCTCTATGTGTTAACATCACTTTTGACTTATGACCTCTTCTAGTTCACAGTGCACCGCTATCTAATAGCCTTTGGTAAACTAAGAGTCATATCCAAGTCAAGAGGTTATCCCGGAACCTAACCAAAACTTCCGCTGCCTCTGAGGCTGCCATTCGGTCATGAGAGAGTCTGAGAAGCATCCTGCTTATCACTCTTTCATTTCATGGTTCCACCTCTTTCTAAAAGTGAACACATAGCCTGATATCGACTTTCACTGGTCCTTCTCTGATTTTTGGATCTGAGAATCTGTAATCTAAGAAGATTTCGTCTTGCTCAAGCCAGTACTATGAAAGTACTCTTGCAGCATTCGAACATCCCTTATCCAGATTACTTTTGATATCCTCCCACTACGCAAACCGCATAGTTGATATCAGGTTCTTGTTTTACAACATTGCATCTACAAAGCCCTCCACACTCTAAGTGTAGGGAACCGCTTTGTCTATATCTATCTCCTTCATGTGTTCAAGACACATACCTTAGATAGATGAATTCTGTTCTCGAAAGGCAATAACCTTTCTCAGAAGTGTGCATGTTTAAAAACAAACCTTAATCGTACAAGATGTCTAGGAGAAGTACAATGTTCTTATCTCTAGATCATAAGATCTTAAGAACATGCTCTAACTTCTTCTTAATCTTATATCTCGATTTATTTAGACAACCTCTATTTTATGTCTGACAACACTTTTACATTGTTGCCAATGATAAAAAGTTATCTACATAAAATCTCCGAGAAACACCACCTTTGTTTCCGTCACGTCTCTAACACACCTTCTTTGCTAATCCTATGCAGATCTAGGGATCGATTTCATGTATACTGGATCCAGAGTTCAAAGCTCCTCCAGTCTTATGAGCATCTTTAGTTGCTTAACAACCTCCCACTGCAATGGCGTCCCGGTGTGTAACAGTAACAACATTAGGTGCAGTTAGTGGTGTACTACTACTCGGTCAGGCTGGTTCTCAGTCTTTCCCTTTCCTCATTTTAAAGTATTTTGTCAATTAGGGCATTGCAGTTCATCTAATAGTTTTTCCTCTATGAACCGGACGAGACGTCCCTCTGGTTCATAGTACTATAGAACACACAATACTTTGTTCATCTAGGATATTCTACAACCATATTGAATATGCCGTTGTCTCCAGGAATATCCATAGAACATAGGTAGTTCCGAACAACTTGTTCTCTTACTTTTAGATTTCCATTTCTTTACAACGCACCATCTCTACACGTAAGTGTATGGCGCGTTTCTTTTGGGATTTAATCCCAAACTTTGATTATGCTATGCGTTATCTAGATAGGTGATGGCCTCCGCGACCGAGTCGCAGGCTTCTAATGGATATACTTTGATGGTTCCCCATAATAGCTTTGTGTCCATTGACAAGTCAAAATACTTTGCTTTTATGGCACATCAAGTATTCTAATCCATCACTGAGTATTCCTAAAAAAATACTCATACCTCTCTAATATACACATATGTCTGCATATCTAATCATTTCCAATACTCTTCTGAATTCTATCCTTTTTCCAGAAAGGTTTGCTTAGACGTATTATCCTCCAAATTCAATCCTTAGGTCGGAAGGTCCATTCCTTCAACTATAATTGATCAAATCAATTTCGACCATTTGAATTTCATTTGAAAATACTACTAAGTACAAGAATTCACAAGTATAATGATTGACAAGAAATATCTAACAAGTTATATATATAACGGTTTGTTGCATCGTGGTAGACTAAGGATTCATCATTCACATATTGCTATCTAATGTACCATAATGAATATCACCATTATTTCTTATCCAAACCATCCAATGATTAAAGAAATAAAATATCCATTAATAAAGAAAACCAGAACAAAGTTCTTTTTCAAAATTAAAAGGGGTACATAAGCAATAACTGAAATGAAAACTTAAAACAGATAAATGTCTTCCACTGCAACCGCTGCTATCCCAACAGCTTCGCCCATGTAGACTCGAATTCTTCTTCTCTAAGTCGCCGGGTTTTCTGGAACCCCTGCATTCAAAATGCACATACCGTCAGTGGTTCCATATCTACACACCAGAATTCTGGTAGATAATACCGCTGACTATGTTTTTACGACTAAAGAAAAATTCGTACCTCTGAGAGGACATTCAGACTTCCAGTGTCCCATCTTGTTGCATCGGAAGCACTTACGTTTTGGCTTTGCAGCCCCCACTCGTGGTGCAGTCCTCTTGACACCACTGGGTTTCCAGTCTTGCTTCCTTTTCTTGCCCCTACCTCCATCAGGCTTAAAGCCTTTGGACTTGGTAGCTACAAGCGCTTGAGACTTGCCCTTCTTGTAGATCCCCTCTGCCGCCTTTAGTTCAGTCAGGAGTTGCGCAAGAGTATAAGATAGTTTACCCATATTATAACTCATACGAAACTGCTCAAAACTAGGGGTCAGAGACTGGAGTATGATGTCGACTTGCGTCTCACCATCAATAGAAGCTCCTAGGACCTCAAGTTCATTCAACAAACTCATCATCTTAAGAACGTGCTCCCCAACGGGCGTTCCTTCAGACTGAGTAGTCGACATAAGGACTCTCATGGCTTCTTGCCTAGCCGCACGATCCTGCTCCCCAAACATATCCTTGAGGTTGGTCATCATATCATAGGCAGTGTCCATTGGCTCATGTTGGGTTTGGAGTACATTTGACATGGAAGCCAAAATATAACACCTAGCCATTTCATCAGCCTTTTTCCACTTCCGATATACCAATTTCTCCTCATCAGTTGAGGCAGCCGTGGGCTCGGCAGGGCATACTTCATGGAGTACATACTTGTACTCTTCCGAAGTTAGGACAATGTCTAAATTTCTCTTCCAATCAATATAGTTGGTGCCAGTGAGCTTATGCTCCTTGAGTATCATAGAAAGTGGGTTCATAGCTATTCTCTAAACCTATAAGCACATTTAAATAAACAATTAATTTAATATCCGATATTATCTCCCTTAAATAATATCATTAAATTACTAATCACATCTAAAATCCCATCAGGTAAGGCAAGCCACGTGGTGTGGACGTTTACCCACCCAAATGATTTAGCAATTAGTTTTTCTTTGGTCATACATCGCTCATAGCGGAACCTCGTGGGGAGGAATACTACAAGGCGTATCTAAGTGTAAACCATTACTCAGCACCAAAGTGAATCGCTTGGAATTGCTACATTACCGCAAGCCACGTGGTGTGGACGTTTACGACAACTTCACAACTCTTCACAATTTCCTTACAACTGTCTACATCAATTAATCCAAAATCCGTCAGTGCAGCAAGCCACGTGGTGTGGACGTTTACTACACTAAGAGACTTTTATAATTGACTCCCAATTACTTGATCCATTTAATCTCGTAAATCAAGACGCGGAGAATCATAAGTGAAACTCGAAGTTTCTAACCAGTGATTCACCATGCAAACGACCCTATCTCTCACGAATGAGGGAGCCGAGCAGACGAGCGACCCATCTATAAAAGAATGGCACGGAAGTCTCTAATTTGTGTCCTCTACATGACCAAGTGGCTCTGGCTCCATTCCACTCCCCGGGGTGAGAATGAGTCGACTTGAAGTCAGTTTCAGAAAGACAAATTAGGCATTGTTTGATAAACTTGATCAATGTTTCTTGTAAGAGGAATTACAAGAATTCTCCTCCAATGACACATCTATACGAACTTCAAAAGTCCATAAGAGTCACCAAGAGAACAGTAATGGAGACCATGGGAATGTTTCCATCCCCTCTCCCACTTAGCTTTTTATAACAAAGGGATACGCTATCTAATGCATAATTAAACACATAAGCATGCATGAAAGCAATAAAGCACATAGCACATAGTAAAAAATAATGCTAGAGAAATTATTTTTCTCCGACTATCATGGCTTTATCTTCATATGCATCTTCTAGTCTTCAGTCTTCGTTTCTTGAATGCTCCATGTGACGAGAATATTAATCTCTAATATTTAAATCTATTTATTTTCAATTAATCCAAAAGTTACTTAATTCGAAAATTAAGTCAATCGAATATATCAAAAATAAAATTAAATATCATTAATATTTTGTTTATTTATTTTCCTATCTAGTTCTATTAAATCTCTAGAATAATCTATCCAATTAAAAATTGGAATATTCTAGAAGATATCTATAATAGAACAAGGAAATAAAATAAATTAGGACTACTACTTTTTAAATTTATTTTTTCTTCCTAATCCATGAATATTCCCATGAGTAGGAATAATCAAATAGGAAAAATAAATTTAGTACTAAATTAATTAAATTTCTAATCTATGAATATTTCCATGAAGGAAATAAATCAATAGAAAATAAAATTAATTTAAATTAATTCTTTTCCTAATCCATGAGAGTTTCCAAAAGGAAAGTACTCAAATAGGAAAAATCCGAATTAATTTGGAAAGTGGATCTTGGTAGGAATAGCATGAGATCGGGAGATCCCACGCCATCCCCACCGTCGACCTCCACCGCCCGGGACCACCACCACCGCCGCCCCCAGCCTACGCGCCACCACCACCGGTGGCCGGCGTGGCTAGAAGCCCTAGCGGGCAGCCCCCGGGGTGGGTCGATCGATCCTCATGGGGATCGATCATGGGGATGATCGACCCCCCGGTTTTTCGTCCTCTTCGTCTTCGTCACACGTCTTCGTCTTCCGGTGATCGTCTCATCATCGAACCAAAGTAATTAAAATTACAAGAATTAAATTACAATTATCCGGTATCGATTCTATACATGAAATCGACCCTATACATTTTCCGGAAAATAAAGTGCGTAATAATAAATCCTAAATTCGGTCAACCCCCGAATTTTTACTATTACAAACATTCAACCACACAAATCGAATCTCGACATGTCCGAGAGTTTAATAATCATGATAATTAATTAAAAAAAATTAATTAAATCCAACCATGATAGCCGGAAATCCTGCAAGGTAGAACAATAATCGAACATATACATGAACACGAAACCGAACGCTCTGATACCATTTGCTGGTGTTCGATGTCCCGGGCTATCAAAATTGCGGAACCGACAACCCGATCAAAACCCTCTCGCCGGAAACCACACGAACACCAACTCATCCGTAGGAGTCCGACCTTTGGAGACTACGCATCCGAGGACACGCAGCCCGCCCCCAGCCGATTTTCTCCCACGAGTCGGATCTACGAACGCGAACACCACATACGAAGAACCGAGCTCGACAAGAGCGTCGCCGCGGGATGAACCCGCGGCTAACCCTAGCCGAACCCCATCGCGGGGTTCGCGATCGCCGTGCATGGCGATCGCTGGGGCTGCTCCGGCAGCCCCCGGATGGCGGTGAGTCCGGCGACTTCACCGCCGTCGCCACCTGGAGGGGGGAACCACCAGTCGCGGCGCGAAGCCGCGACGGTCCCCGGCGATCGAGCTAGGGCTCGATCGCCCCAGCCGCGGCGTCCAGCCGCGGCCTTCTCCTCTTGCGCGCACCACCGGCGGAGGGAGGCCGGGGGGTTCGATCCGCCGTGGCTCCAGCCCACGGCCGAACCCCCAGCGATCGACTTCACGTCGATCGCTCGCCCCGGCATCCAGCCGGGGCTCCCCTCACGCCCGCGCACCGGCGGTCGAACCCTAGGGTTCGGCCGCCCCTTCTTCGATCCCGACGGGGATCGCACGATCCCCGTATCCCGGTCTCGACGTTCCCGGATCGCGTCGTTCATGTATATATCACAATTACCACGCACAAATAATCATAGAAGGGGGTTTCTCGATTATTACCTCAAATCGTTGTACGGAGAAACGAATTCGGTTGACGACCTTGTGATCTTCCCGCGTATTCCTAGCACTCCGTTCGAACGTCGGGTGGGCGACGAGCTATCGAACTTTATGGATCTTCCTCACTCTCAAGACTTTATGAATTCCGTAGGTTTTCTTATATTATGAAAAGTGAAGACCACGTAGTGCTTATATAGGCTACGAAGGGGATCATAAGGAGAATAAATATTGGGCTCCAATATTGAAAATTAAATTGGGTCCAACCCAAATCTATTAATTCTTATCAATATTAATTTTATTTATTTTCCACTATATAAATAAAATTGCACTCCCAATATTATTCCATATTATATCAAATAATATTTCTCCATCTTAGTATTATTTATTCCGTGTATTTAAGATTTAAATATCCATGAATAAATTTATTTATTGCCCAATAAATTATATTCATCTCTTGAATCCGAGACTAGTACCATTCAACCTTAATTATTGTGCGGAACGAATCCACTCATGAGGTTTACACAATAATTCCTTATGAACTCATCTCGGGGATATTATCAACCCTTACGGGATACACTGCTCCTTCAAGAATTCACGGCATGCCATATATAAAATATAGTGACCCAACTTAACCGGTAATTAACCCAATTATCAAACCGGTTAATTCCTTTGGCAAATCAAAGTCACTTATATTAAATATACACACCCGCAATTGTTTCAGGGATTAAGAATAAAATACTCCGAGTCTCAAATCAATTATCGCCGAGCAATCCTAATTGATGAGTCTCAATTGATCCGCCCAATACACCAAGTGTACAAGTGTGATAAAATAATTAAGATAAATTATTTTCTCTCTCACACAACGACTATACCGATGGATTAGTTCGTGTCCATCTAGGTCGTGAGCAACTGTTCGATTAAATACGAGTAACCGATAGTATGATCTTCTGTGCGCCCATGCAGCACCATACTAACTACAACGTATAAAATCCAGAACCATGGTTTGCATATAATTAAATGCAAATAATTGTTTATTAATTAAATAGATTAAATGCTATGATCGGGAGTTTACCGTTACTTAAATCTAGACATTAAGTACACAACTCCAACACGGCGGTGGTAGTGGCGGTCGATGGTGGGGATGGCGTGGGGATCCCCAACCCATGCCATTCCTACCAAGATCCAACTTTCCTAATTGATTCGGTTTTCTTATTTTGAGTATTCCTAGTTTTGGGAATTCTCATGGAAATAGAAAAAGAATTAATTGGAATTAATTTATTTCCTTATTCTATTATGGAAGTCTTCTAGAATATTCTAAGTTCTACTTGGAATAGGATTCTAGAGATTTAATAGAATTGGAAAGGAAAATAATTAATTATTAAATTAATTTATTTCCTAATTGATTATTCCTATTTTATGGGAATTTTCATGGACATGGAAATTAATTAATTTTGGAAAGTAGAAGAGTCCTTAATTAATTTTTCCTATTTAATTATTCCTTTATGGAATTTTTAATGGATTAGGAAAGGAATTAATTTGGAAGGATTAAGAGTCCTAAATTATTTTATTTCCTTATTTCATTATGGAAATCATCTAGAATATTCCAAGTGGGTCTTGGATAGATTATTCTAGAGATTTAATGAAGTAGAAAGGGAAAATAAAATAAATTATTTCCTTATTTCATTATGAAAGTCTTCTAGAATATTCCAAGTGGGTCTTGGATAGATTATTCTAGAGATTTAATGAAGTAGAAAAGGAAAATAAAAATAATAAAAATATTAATAATATTTAATTTTATTTTTGATATATTCGATTGACTTAATTTTCGAATTAAGTAACTTTTGGATTAATTGAAAATAAATAGATTTAAATATTGGAATTAATATTCCCGTCACATGGAGCATTCAAGAACGAAGACTAAAGACTAGAAGATGCATACGGGGATGCGATAAAGCCATAATAGTCGGAAAATAATATTCTAGTATTATTTTGACTATGTGATAATATTCTATATGCTTTATTTCATGTATGCATGCTTATGTGTATTTAATTATGCATTAGATAGCGTATCCCTTTATTATAAAAAGCTAAGTGGGAGAGGGTATGGAAACATATCCATGGTCTCCATTGCTGTTCTCTTGGTGACTTTTATGAACTTTCGAAGTTCATATAGATAAGCCATTGGAGGAGAATTCTTGTAATTCCTCTTACGAGAAACATTGATTAAGTTTATCAAACAATGCCTAATTTGTCCTTCCAAAACTGATTTCAAGTCGACTCATTCTCACCCCGGGGAGTGGAATGGAGCCAAAGCCACTTGGTCATGTCGAGGACACAAATTAGAGGCAGTCGTACCATCTTTTGAAGGTGGATCGATTGTCTGCTCGGCTCCCTCATTTATGAGAGATAGGGTCGTTCGCATGGTGAATCACTGGTAAGAAACTTCGAGTTTCACTTATGATTCTCCGCGTCTTGATTTACAAGATTGAATGGATCAAGTAATTGGGAGTCAATTATAAAAGTCTCTTGGTGTAGTAAACGTCCACACCACGTGGCTTGCTATGCTGACGGATTTTGGATTAATTGATGTAGACAGTTGTAAGAAATTGTGAAGAGTTGTGAAGTTGTCGTAAACGTCCACACCACGTGGCTTGCGGTTATGTAGCAATTCCAAACGATTTACTTTGGTACTGAGTAATGGTTTACACTTAGATACGCATTATAGTATTCCTCCCCACGAGGTTCCGCTATAAGTGATGTATGACCGAAGCAAATCTAATTGCTAAATCATTTGGATTGGTAAACGTCCACACCACGTGGCTTGCCATATCTGATGGGATTTTAGATGTGATTAGTGGTTTAATGATATTATTTAAGGGAGATAATATCGGAGATTAAATCGATTGTTTGTTGTTATATGTGCTCATAGATTAGGATATGGCTTTGAACCCACTTTGTGTGATACGTAAGGATTTTAACTCACTGGTCCCTAAATGTATTGATTGGAATAGAGATCTAGACATTGCCCAGACTGTTAAAGAGTACAAGGTTGTACTCAATGAGCTTTATCCTTCCGAGCCTATTGACATAGGCGGCTAGACAAGAAGCGATGAGGATACTCATAAAGGCCAGTCACTTCGAGGAAACGCTTAAAAACGTATTTGAACTTTGAGACTCAAGACCGATATCTAACATTGTTGGCTCCACTTCTTGTAAATGCACCCCCTCTTGATCGTCAACTACTACATTGATACTCAATGTCACTAGCTCAAGTTGTCTAGGAGGTAGAATGGACGACTTGTATGGGTCTTCGGCTTTAAGCAACACTCTCGTTGTAATCTCCTCTAGCTTCATGCTCTCTATCATCTCTAACGCCATAGTGGTGTACTTGGTCCACCTTGGCCTCAACCTCATTCGGTTTTACTTCGTCGTCTTTGTATTCACTTTGGAGATTTCCTTCCTCGTGTACACACTCGATTTTATTGCACATCTTATCGATCATATCTCCTATGACCTTAGACCTTGCTTCCGCTTCAACATTTTCTGCCAATCTAACTTCATTTGCTTTTATTGCCGCTTCGTTTGATTTCTTGGCTTGTTGAGTCATTTGCATGAAATCATTGAAAGTGTCCTCCAAAGATGGCTTATCTGACGACTCTGGTTGCATCGAATATGGTGGAGGGTGCACCAAATTCGGAGAAGGCCATTGTTGTTGCTCTGGGCTTGTAAACATATGTACTCTCTCCCCTAGAGCAATTGAATAATCTTCTGCTTCAACATTTTTGGCCATCTCCGCTTCATTTGCTTTCATGAGCTGTTGAGTCGTCTGCATAAAATCTTGAAAAATGTCATCCAAAGATGGTTTATATGGCGGCTCTGGTTGCATTGAATATTGTGGAGGATACACCATGTTCTGAGGAGGCCATTGTTGCTGAGGCGGATCAAAATAATAACTCGGATGAGACTGCCACTCCGGATTGTATGCCTGAGACTGAGAACCAAACTGTGTTGTCGTTTCATATGGGGAAGGCTCATAGAATGTGTTCGTCTGAGACCTTGAGAACTCCCACCCATAATTATTATATGTATTCATCACTGCTTACACAAACACTTGACAAAAACATTAAACGCACCGGTGGGAGAAATAATAATCATATAAAAAGAAAAAAGAAAAATAGAAAGTTGCAAACACTCTAACACTTATACTAATGCCTAAAGTGTTCCCCGGCAACGGCGCCAAATTGATAAGTCGTTTTTTTATAGCGGCGAAATCAATTAAATATGTATCGAACTAGTTGTCGAAACAACTCGCCCGAGTCGGTCTCGAGGAACACTACTATCGGCGCGTAAAAGTGTTTATTTATTTGCAACGGAGAAGAGAAAATGAAATAGCATAATGCATAATTGGTTGGTTTTGTTTTTAAACTAATACTAATTAATTAAATGAAAAGACGAGTAATACAACAAGAGTTATGAAATAATAAGAGAATGAACTAGGGAGTCGGGATCCCCCATTCTCAATTTCGGAGTTCGATAAGAGTTCACATAGATCACACTAGAACGCCCGTTGCCGGTTGGTTCACACGTGTTCGATTAAACGAGTAGAACGCCCGTTTCCGGTTGGTTCACACGTGGTTCGATTAATCCCAATCACGTAATTGTCTAAAGAGCCTCAAACGTGAGTTTTAAATATATTGGGCATTTAATCGAACAATTTATGATCGAACTAAAACCTCGATCCTAATTTCGAGAATTGGATCACCCTAGCCCTAGTAAGAAGTTTAGCTACTCATGGAATTAAACAAAGAGCAATGATAAGGTTTTGAGAAATTCATAATCACGATTAAAAAGTTAACCAATTGAAATAAAAAGCAAACAAAAGTAACAAGATGAAATAAAGAAAAGCTTACTAGATTAATTGTTGAAGCAATAAAAACCGGAAGCTAACCCCGATTAAGATCCGTGAATCGAAAGCAAGAAAAACAACGATGTTCAACTCCTAGGGAATCGAGTCTAAGGTCTGGAAAACGGTGCGTGAAAGTAGAAGTGAATGAAAGGTGTCTTCGGAATAGGACAAAACCCTATTCTTATACAAAACGAGTCGGTCAAACGCGGGTCAAACAACATAAAAACGGGGGCCAAGCGGCCGCTTGGGGGGTCAAGCGGCCGCCTGCCCTGTCTTCCAGAAATTCTGATCAGCACAGCGAGGCGGCCGCCTGGGGGGTCAGGCGGCCGCGTGGGAGTTCCTCCAGCCAGTTCTGCCAAGGGTACCAGGCGGCCGCTTGGGGGGTCAAGCTGCCGCTTGCCTGGTGGTCAGCTGGGTCCTTGGCTCGTCTTCACGTCTACTCGGCTCGTCGTCACGGAAATGCCTCAAAGGTCGCTTCTAACACCAACTAAGCCCTGCACACTACACAAACACGTCAAACGCACCAAAATAAAGGGAAAACACACGACATGACACACAATAATGCAAGACGACACAAGAAAAACATACGGAAAATCACACAAAAACTAGTACATCACCATACACTGTTGTGTAGAGATGGTGTGTCGATAATAATAAATGGAACTCTTATAGAGATAGTAGAAGATGAGTTACACGGAACTACCTATGTTCTATGGATATGTCTGGAAACAACGGCGCATTCAAATGCGGTTGTAGAATATCCTAGAAGAACAAAAGATGTGTGTTCAATAGTACTATGAACCAGAAGGACGTTATAAGTTCTAACGCCCGGTTCTTAGAGAAAGACTATGTGATGAACCACAAGCCTAAAGTGACTTGATACTTTGAAATAAGAAAGAAAGATTAAGACTTAGAACCAGCCGAACCGAGTAGCGGTACACCACTAACTGCACCTACTGTTATCACTGTTTATACATCGGAATGCCATTGTAGTGGGAGGTTGTGGGACAACCGGAGATATTCATAAGACTAGGAGAGTCTTCGGACTCTGGACCTAGTATACATGAAATCGATCCCTGGATCTACATGAAGGCGGTACTAGATCTAAATGTGCCTTCTTGGAAAGCAATAAGGATTATTGTTAAGAGGCGAGATCATTTAGAGTACTAGCTTAGTTGATCCATTTATGGATTGTAACAAAGCTATAGTTCGTGGAACTTGCGCATTGATGAGATAGTCCATTTGATGGATTCATCAAAAGGCATTGACGAATCGTGTGTATGGGAAACGTGATGGAAACAAGGTGGTGTTTCTCGGAGGTTTTATGTAGATAGCATTTTATCATTGGTAACAATGTAAAGATGTTGTCAGACATAAAATGATGGTTGTCTAGAAAAATCGATATATGAGATAAAGAAGAAGTTAGAGCATGTTCTTAAGATCTAGGATCTCAAGAAAAGAACAGTGTACTTCTCTAGATATCTTATACGATTATGGTTCGTTTTAACATGCAAGATTCCGAGAAAGGTTCGTTACCTTTCAGAAACGGAATGCATCTATCTAAGGATATGTGTTTTGGAACACAAAAGGAGATAGAAGCAATGAAAGCGGATTCCTACACTTCGAGTGTGGAAAGCTTAATAAATGCGATGTTGAAAAACAAGAACCTGATATCGGCTATGCGGTTAGCATAGTGGGAGGATATCAAGGTAATCCGGGAAAGGAATACTTGACTGCTGTAATGAACATTTTAAGTACTTTCGAAGTACTGGAGACTATGTTCTGGATTACGGAGCAAGCAAGCATTTCCTTTGGATTACATTCTCTTAGATTTCTAATCGAATGAGGACCGGTGTTAGTCGATATCAGGCTATGTGTTTCACTATTAAAGGAGAAGGAGTTTTAACATGGAAGAGTGATAAGCACGATGCTTTTCGGACTCTGCCATGGGTAACCAAATAGCAGCCTCAGAGGCAGCGGAAGTTTTGGTATAACTCCGGGATAATCTCTGGGACTTAGATGTGATTCTTAATTTGCCAAAGGCTATGTAAATAGCGGTGCGATGGCAAATGGTAAGAAATCACTAGTCCATAAGTGTAAGATAACACATAGTGCAAGTACCACCTGATACGAGTCATCGTCGAGGGAGACGACGCTGTAGTCACCAAGATAACTTCAGAGCGGCAACCTAGAGTGCTCATTCACATAGTACTTCTTGGAAGTACAACTTAAGCACGTGATGAGTATGGGAGTCGGGAGTTTGGAGGAAATGACTAGACCTTAGTACAAGTGGGAGATTGTTGGAGTTGTGTACTTAATGTCTAGATTTAAGTAAGGGAAACTCACGATCCATTGCCATTAATCTATTTAATTAAATAAACAATTATTTGCGTTTAATTATTTATAATTAAATATATGCAAATCATAGTCCTGGATTTTATACGTTGTAGTTAGTATGGTGTTGCATGGGCGCACAGAAGATCATACTATCGGTTACTCGTATTTAATCAAACAGTTGCTCACGACCTAGATGGACACGGACCAATCCATCGGTATAGTCGTTGTGTGAGAGAGAAAATAATCTATCTTGATTATTTCATCACACTTGTACACTTGGTGTATTGAGCGGATCGTTGAGATTTATCGATTAGGATTGCCGGCGATAATCGATTCAAGTCTCAGTGTATTTTATTCTTAATCCCCGATACTATTGCGGGTGTGTATATTTAATATAAGTGACTTTGATTTACCAAAGGAATTAACCGATTTAATTATTGGGTTAATTACCGGTTAAGTTGGGTCGCTATATTTTATATATGACATGCCGTGAATACTTGACGGGAAAGTGTATCCCATAAGGGTTGATAATATCCCCGAGATGAGTTCATAAGGAATTATTATGTAAACCCTGCAGGTGGATTTGTTCCGCATAATAATTAAGGATGAATGGTACTAGTCTCTTTTACAAGAAATGAATAAATTAATTAGCAATAAATTAATTTTATTCATGGATATTTATATCTTAAATACACGGAATAAATAATACTACCGGAGAAATATTATTTGATATAATATGGTTTAATATTGGGAGTGCAATTAATTTTATATAGTGGAAAATAGAATTAATTAATATTAATGGATTAATAGATTTGGGCTTGGGCTCAATTTAATCATTAATATTGGAAGCCCAATATTCCACCTCCTTAAGATCCCCTACGTAGCCTATAAAAGCACTACATGGTCTTCTCTATTCTCATAAGTTCATAACTTGAAGATCACAATTCTAGAGAGAGAAAGTAGAGAGGGAGATCCATGGAGTTCGGTAGATCGTCGCCCACACGACGTCCGAGCTAGTGCAAGGAATACGCGGGAAGATCTCAAGGTCGTCAAATTGAGTTCTTCGTTTTTCCGAACAACGAGAACGAGGTAAATCGTAAAACTCTCTTTATGATTTTGATCGTTTTAATTATCGTAAAAATACCGTAGAACAAGATCCGAGGTTCGGGATCCTCACCGGGGTCGAGCTGGGTGGTGGTGATCGAAGATCACCGGACCACCGCGGCTGGAGCGACCCGGCGGCGAAGGTTCGCGCGGAGGTGCTGACTGCCCAGGCAAGCGGCCGCCTGGGGGGTCAAGCGGCCGCCTGGTATGCCCAGGCAGCGGGCTGCGGGATTTCCCGCAGCGGATCCGCGGGGCGTCGCTGGTTGCGTGCGGGGTCGCACGGCTGCAACCCTAGGGCTCGCCTGGACGCGAGTACGAGCCCCATCGAGCAGCAGCGGCTCGTCCGCGACTAGGGCTCGATTGGGAGTTCCTTCGGGGGTGGCTTCGGCTGTTCCGGCGAGGGTTCAAGGCACCTCCAACGGGCTGTTACGAGCAGCCCCTCACGCCACATCCAAGATGCGATCGATCACCTCGGGTTCGCCCGTAGATGGTGATCGATCGGGCCTCTTCCCCGCGTCCGGCGACGTGGGATTTTTCCGGTGGCGGGATTTCGATTGGGTTGTCGGTTCCGCAATTTTGACAATCCGGATAATCGAAGGATTTCGGTCGGAATTAATTAGATAATTTAATTTATTTAAATTTATTAATTCCGGGATATCGATTTCCAACAGGTGGAATATTGGGCTTCCAATATTAATGATTAAATTGAGCCCAAGCCCAAATCTATTAATCCATTAATATTAATTAATTCTATTTTCCACTATATAAAATTAATTACACTCCCAATATTAAACCATATTATATCAAATAATATTTCTCCAGTAGTATTATTTATTCCGTGTATTTAAGATTTAAATATCCATGAATAAAATTAATTTATTGCTAATTAATTTATTCATCTCTTATTTCCGAGACTAGTACCATTCAACCTTAATTATTATGCGGAACGAATCCACCTGCAGGGTTTACATAATAATTCCTTATGAACTCATCTCGGGGATATTATCAACCCTTACGGGATACACTTTCCCGTCAAGTATTCACTGCATGTCATATATAAAATATAGTGACCCAACTTAACCGGTAATTAAACCAATAATTAAATCGGTTAATTCCTTTGGTAAATTAAAGTCACTTATATTAAATATACACACCCGCAATACTATCGGGGATTAAGAATAAAATACACTGAGACTTAAATCGATTATCGCCGGCAATCCTAATCGATAAATCTCAAGCAGATCCGCTCAATACACCAAGTGTACAAGTGTGATAAAATAATCAAGACAAATTATTTTCTCTCTCACACATCGACTATACCGATGGATTGGTCCGTGTCCATCTAGGTCGTGAGCAACTGTTCGATTAAATACGAGTAACCGATAGTATGATCTTCTGTGTGACGTCGCACACCATACTAACTACAACGTATATAATCCATGACTATAATTTGCATATATTTAATTATAAATAATTAAACGCAAATAATTGTTTATTTAATTAAATAGATTAATGGCAATGGATCGTGAGTTTCCGTTACTTAAATCTAGACATTAAGTACACAACTCCAACAATCTCTCACTTGTACTAAGGTCTAGTCATTTCCTCCAAACTCCCGACTCCCATACTCATCACGTGCTTAAGTTGTACTTCCAAGAAGTACCATGTGAATGAGCAATCTAGGTTGCCGCTCTGAAGTTATCTTGGTGACTACAGCGTCGTCTCCCTCGACGATGACTCGTATCAGGTGGTACTTGCTCTATGTGTTATCTTTCACTTATGGACTTGTGATTTCTTACCATTTGACATTGCACCGCTATACACATAGCCTTTTGGCAAATTAAGAATCACTTCTAAGTCCCGGAGATTATCCCGGAGTTATACCAAAACTTCCGCTGCCTCTGAGGCCGCTATTTGGTTACCCATGACAGAGTCCGAAAAGCATCGTGCTTATCACTCTTTCATGTTAAAACTCCTTCTCCTTCAATAGTGAAACACATAGCCTGACATCGACTTACACCGGTCCTCATTCGATTAGAAATCTAAGAGAGTGTAATCCAAAGGAAATGCTCGTCTGCTCCGTAATCCAGAACATAGTTTCTAGTACATCGAAAGTACTTAAAATGTTCATTACAGTAGTCAAGTATTCCTTTCCATGATTACCTTGATATCCTCCCACTATGCTAACCGCATAGCCGATATCAGGTTCTCGTTTTCAACATTGCATATATCAAGCTTTCCACACTAAAGTGTAGGACATCGCTTTCACTGCTTCCATCTCCTTTTGTGTTCCAAAAACACATTTCCTTAGATAGATGCATTCCGTATCTGAAAGGTAACGAACCTTTTTCGGAATCTTGCATGTTAAAACGAACCATAATCATTTCTATGTAAGATGTCCAGGAGAAGTACAATGTTCTTTCCTAGAGATGCAAGATCTCAAGAACATGTCCAACTTCTTCCTATATCTTACATAATGATTTATCTAGACAACCTCCATTTTATGTCTTGATAACATCTTTACATTGTTACCAATGATAAGAATGTTCTCTACATAAAACCCGAGAAACACCACCTTGTTTTCCATCACGTTTCCAATACACACGATTCGTCTGTGCTTTTGATGAATCCATAAAATGGACTATCTCATCAATTTGCAAGTACTACGAACTCAATGCTTTGTTCCAATCCATAAATGGATTAACTAAGCTTGTACTCTAAATGATCTTGCCTCTTAGCAATAATCCTTATTGCTTTCCAAGAAGGCACATTTAGATCTAGTACTGCCTTCATGTAGTTCTAGGGATCGATTTCATGTATACTAGGTCCAGAGTTCGAAGACTCTCCTAGTCTTATGAATATCTCCGGTTGTCCCACAACCTCCCACTACAATGGCATTCCGGTGTATAAATAGTGATAACAGTAGGTGCAGTCAGTGGTGTACCGCTACTCGGTTCGGCTGGTTCTAAGTCTTAATCTTTCTCTCTCATTTCAAAGTATTACGTCACCTTGGGCTTGTGGTTCATCATATAGTCTTTCTCTAAGAACCGGGCGTTAGAACTTATAACGTCCTTTTGGTTCATAGTACTATTGAACACACATCTTTTGTTCTTCTAGGATATTCTACAACCGCATTTGAATGCGCCGTTGTTTCCAGACATATCCATAGAACATAGGTAGTTCCGTATAACTCATGCTTTTACTATTTCTATAAGAGTTCCATTTCTTGTTTACGACACACAATTTCTAAACAACAGTGTATGGTGTAGTCATTTGGGATCAAATCCCAATCTCTGATTAGTATGCCATGCATTCCTCAGACAGGTACTTGCCTCCACGATCAAATCGCAGGCTACAAATGGATATACCTTGATGGTTCTCCACAATTGCTTAGTGTCCATTGACTTGTCAAAACACTTGCTTTTGTGACACATCAGGTATTCTAATCCATTTCTCGAGTAATCATCAAATGAAGTACTCGTACCTTATTGTCTGAGTAGACATAGGTCTGCATACATTAGAGTTAAATCAATTCCAATACTTGTCCGGATCTTATCTTCCAAATTAGATTCTTAGGTCGGAAGGTCGACCTTTGAACTTCTTATTTGAATAAACATGACTCAGCATAAGAATCCACAAGTATAATCGATAAAGAAATCTCTTATTCGTAAAACGAGTTTCATACAACGGTTCGTTGCATCGTGGTGGACTTAGGATTCATCATTTATATATTGCTAGCTAATGTACCAGAATATATACTATCTTTATTTCTTCTTATAACCATCAAATGATTAAAAGAAATAAAATATCTATTCATTAGAAATCCAGAACAAAGTTCTTTCTAATATGAAAGGTACATAAAACAATAACCCAAAATGAAATCCTATAAAATGTCCTCCACTGCAACAGCTGCCTCCTCTACAGCATTGCCCATGTAGACTACGATTTCTTCTTTTCTAAGTCGTCGGGTTTCCTGGAACCCTTGCATTTAAAATGCACATACCGTCAGTGGTTTCATATCTACACACCAGGTTCCGGTAGATAATACCACTGACTATGTTTTACGACTAAAGAAAATTTCGTACTTTCTTTGAGAGGATAATCAGACTTCCAGTACCCAGACTGTTTGCATCGAGAACACTTGCCTATTGGCTTTCTCGTCCCATCTCGTGGTCCAAAGAGAACCACTAGGTTTCTTTGCTTTCTTGTCCTTTCCCCCGATTCATGCCTTTAGGTTCGAAACCTTTGGCATTGGCTACAAGAGCTTGCGATTTCCGTCTCAACTCGTCTAAAAGGTCAATCATCTCAAAAACGTTTTTAAGCGTTTCCTCGAAGTGACTGGCCTTTATGAGTATCCTCATCGCTTCTTGTCTAGCCGCCTACGTCAATAGGCTCGGGAGGACAAAGCTCATTGAGTACAACCTTGTACTCTTCAACAGTTTGGGTAATGTCTAGATCTCTATTCCAATCATTACGTTTAGGGACCAGTGAGTTTAAAATCCTTACGTATCACAGAAAGTGGGTTCAAAGCCATTTCCTAATCTACGAGCACGTATAACAACAAACAATCGATTTAATCTCCGATATTATCTCCCTCAAATAATATCATTAAACCACTAATCACATCTAAAATCCCATCAGATATGGCAAGCCATGATAGTGTGGACGTTTACCTATCCAAATGATTTAGCAATTAGATTTGCTTCGGTCGTACATCATCATTAGCGTTACTTCGATGGGAAGAATACTAAGAAGCGTACCTAAGTGTAAACCATTGCTCAGTATCTAAGAAGATTGTTTGGGACACGCATATTCACCGCAAGCCACGATAGTGTGGACGTTTACGTTAACATACGTTCCTTTACTCCCTTCTATAAGTGTCTACATCAGTTGTTCCAAAATCCCATTCAATGTAGCAAGCCACGATAGTGTGGACGTTTACTACACCAAAAGACTTTTACAATTGACTCCCAATTACTTGAATCATTTAATCTTGTAAATCAAGACGCGGAGAATCATAAGTGAAACTTAAAGTTTCTAACCAGTGATTCACCATGCGAACAACCCTATCTCTCATATAATGAGGGAGCCGAGCAGACAATCGATCTAGTCATCAAATGACACGAAAGTCTCTAATTTGTGTCCTCGACATGACCAAGTGGCTTTGGCTCCATTCCACTCCCCGGGGTGAGAATGAGTCGACTTGAAATCAGTTTCAGAAAGACAAATTAGGCATTGTTTGATAAACTCAATTAATGTTTCTCGTAAGAGGAATTACAAGAATTCTCCTCCAATGACTTGTCTATACGAACTTCAAAAGTCCATAAAAGTCACCAAGAGAACAGCAATGGAGACCATGGATATGTTTCCATACCCTCTCCCACTTAGCTTTTTATAACAAAGGGATACGCTATCTAATGCATAATTAAATACACATAAGCATGCATACATGAAATAAAGCACATAAAATATTATCACATAATCAAAATAATACTAGAATATTATTTTCCGACTATTATGGCTTTATCGCATCCTCGTATGCGTCTTCTAGTCTTTAGTCTTCGTTCTTTGAATGCTTCATGTGACGGGAATATTAATTCCAATATTTAAATCTATTTATTTTTAATAAATCCAAAAGTTACTTAATTCGAAAATTAAGTCAATCGAATAAATCAAAATTAAAATTAAATCTCTTCCTACTTCATTAAATCTCTTTTATTTTCCCTTTCTACTTCATTAAATCTCTAGAATAATCTATCCAAGACCCACTTGGAATATTCTAGAAGACTTCCATAATGAAATAAGGAAATAAAATATTTTATTTTATTTTCCCTTTCTACTTCATTAAATCTCTAGAATAATCTATCCAAGACCCACTTGGAATATTCTAGATGATTTCCATAATGAAATAAGGAAATAAAATAATTTAAGACTCCTAGTCCTTCCAAATTAATTCCTTTCCTAATCCATTAAAAATTCCATAAAGGAATAATTAAATAAGGAAAAATTAATTTAGGACTCCTAATCTATGAAAACTCCCAAGAATAGGAATAATCAATAAGGAAAAATAAATTTATTCTAAATTTATTCTTTTCCTATTCCATGAGAATTCCCAAAAATAGGAATACTCAAAATAGGAAAACCGAATAATTTATGAAAGTAAATCTCGGTTAGGAGTAGCACGGAGTGGGGATCTCCGCACCACCCCCAACCGATCGACCACCACCGAGGAGGAGCACCGCCGCCGCCCCCAGCCGGCGCGCCACCACCACCGGTGGCTAGGCGTGGCCGAGAGCCTCCCGCGGCTGCCCCCTCTCTCTCGGGTCGATCCTCCATGGATCGATCATGGGGATGATCGATCCGAGTCCTCCCTCTCGTTCGTCTCCTCCGTCACACTTTTCCGGCGGTCGTTTCGGAATTGATCCAACGTTAATAATTTTACAAAATTAATTTACAATTATCCGGTATCAATTCTCTACATGAAATCGACCTCACAATTTCCGGAAAAAATTAAGAAAAAGCATTCACCACACAAGAACAAATATTGACATCACCGAGAGTTTAATAATCAAGAACATTATTATGACATTAATTAACAAAAATTAAATCTAGCCATAATAATCGGAAACCCTGCAAGGTAGAACAATTTATCGAAACATACCATGAACTAAAACCAACGTTCTGATACCAATTATTGGAAATCGATATCCCGGAATTAATAAATTTAAATAAATAAATTATCTAATTAATTCCGATCGAAATCCTTCGGAGATCGAATATCCGGATTGTCAAAATTGCGGAACCGACAACCCAATCGAAATCCCGACCGCCGGAGAAACCACGAGCACGCCACGAGGAGCCGGGCTCAACCGAACACCACACGCGAGCAAGCCCGCGTGTGTCCAGCCGAGCCCCACCGAGGGGCTCGCGGTTGCTCACGGCAACCGCTGGGGCTGCTCGTAGCAGCCTCGCAGCGAGTCCTCGACTCGCTGCTCACGGGAGGTGGCTGCCCCGTACGAGTCGCATGGGCTGCTCCCAGCAGCCCGCTGGGCACGCCCCGTACGCGACTCGCGTCGCCCGCGTGCCCGCTACGGGAACTCCCGTAGCTCGCGGCGACGCCGTACGGGGAGATCGAGCCTAGCTCGATCGAGCCCTCGGCTCCAGCCGAGGCTCACGCCCGGCAGCCCCTCTTGGGCGGGGATCCACAAACCGCCGGCGGTCCGGTGGTCCAACCACCACCGCCCGGTTTGTCCTCGCCTTTGAGTTCATCCCTCGGATCTTGTTCATGATATTTTCACGATAATTAGACGATTAAATCATAAAGAGGGTTTTACGATTTACCTCGTTCTCGTTGTTCGGAAAAACGAAGAACTCAATTTGACGACCTTGAGATCTTCCCACGTATTCCTTGCACTAGCTCGGACGTCGTGTGGGCGACGATCTACCGAACTCCATGGATCTCCCTCTCTACTTTCTCTCTCTAGAATTGTGATCTTCAAGTTATGAACTTATGAGAATAGAGAAGACCATGTAGTGCTTTAATAGGTTACGTAGGGGATCTTAAGGAGGTGGAATATTGGGCTTCCAATATTAATGATTAAATTGAGCCCAAGCCCAAATCTATTAATCCATTAATATTAATTAATTCTATTTTCCACTATATAAAATTAATTGCACTCCCAATATTAAACCATATTATATCAAATAATATTTCTCCGGTAGTATTATTTATTCCGTGTATTTAAGATTTAAATATCCATGAATAAAATTAATTTATTGCTAATTAATTTATTCATCTCTTATTTCCGAGACTAGTACCATTCAACCTTAATTATTATGCGGAACGAATCCACCTGCAGGGTTTACATAATAATTCCTTATGAACTCATCTCGGGGATATTATCAACCCTTACGGGATACACTTTCCCGTCAAGTATTCACGGCATGTCATATATAAAATATAGTGACCCAACTTAACCGGTAATTAACCCAATAATTAAATCGGTTAATTCCTTTGGTAAATTAAAGTCACTTATATTAAATATACACACCCGCAACAGTATCGGGGATTAAGAATAAAATACACTGAGACTTAAATCGATTATCGCCGGCAATCCTAATCGATAAATCTCAAGCAGATCCGCTCAATACACCAAGTGTACAAGTGTGATAAAATAATCAAGACAGATTATTTTCTCTCTCACACAACGACTATACCGATGGATTGGTCCGTGTCCATCTAGGTCGTGAGCAACTGTTCGATTAAATACGAGTAACCGATAGTATGATCTTCTGTGTGACGTCGCACACCATACTAACTACAACGTATATAATCCAGGACTATAATTTGCATATATTTAATTATAAATAATTAAACGCAAATAATTGTTTATTTAATTAAATATATTAATGGCAATGGATCGTGAGTTTCCGTTACTTAAATCTAGACATTAAGTACACAACTCCAACACCACCGATCGTGTTCGATGGCTTGGTTTCGATGGTCTCGGACTGCTGGGCGTTCTCCGATCGCCGGAACAGCAGTCGGATCGAGAAAATCGCGCTGGAACAGCCCGAACAGCAGCATCGCGATTCTGGAATCGCGACGCTGGCCCTCGGAAACGCGCGGTTGTGCTACGGGCATGATGGCTGGGCGTGTTTCGGGTCTGGGGCTTCGTCGTGATGGAAGTAGTGATGCTGGAGGTCGACTGGGCGTGTCCGGATGTTCGAGTAGTCGAACGGACTCGTCCCGGGTAGTCAATTTCCAACAATTGGTATCAGAGCCGGTTTATCGGTTTGTTGTATTGTTCGTGCGATTTGTGTTGCAGGATGAACCCGGTTATTATGGCCAACGTTGTGATTGTATGTTGTGCTTTAATTTGTGGTTTTGATTAAACTCTCGGGCTTGTCGAGATTGTTTTTGTTTTGGAAAAACGATGCTTGTTTGTAATAGATAAAAACGACGGGTTGAGTCGTTAGGTTTATTTATTTTTCGTTGTATCCGGGACATGTATAGGGTCGATCACCTTGTATAGGATCGATGCCGGATTTAGTAAGTTTATTCTTGTAATTTTTCTTACTAATTTTGGTGAATCGAGACGAGACCAAAACCCAGAGAAATGAGGATCGAGGAGAGCGAACCGGCAACGGGCAGCCATCGAACACACCCCGTGTTCGCGACGGGCAGCAGCGGAGCTGGGGTTCGTTCGACCCCACGGACGACTCAACGAGGCTCGAGACGAGGCTCCAGTGGGAGGAGTTCGTCTCTTGACCCTCGAGCGAGTCGGTGGTGGACCGAGATCGAGACGAGCAACGAGATGAAGTTCCAAGAGACGTGCATTGGAAAATATTTAAGGCCATAATAATCGGGGCCACGTTAATTGCTTTTTATGTGATTTACGTGTTTATTATTATGCTTAAATTATTTATGCATGTTATCCCTTATCGTAAAATACTAAGTGGGAGAGGGATTGGAAACAATCCCGCGGTCTCCATTCTCTGTTTTGAATGTGATGTGTATTGACTTACGAGTTGACTTTAGTGTCATCCTCCCTATCGGATAAAGTCGATACACGAATATCACTGGATCAAAATTCGAAATTAATTCCACTTATAGAATTTAATAATTATATTTTTCAAAAGCAATGCATAATTTGTTTTTCAAAGACTAATTTCAAGTCGACTCATTCTCACCCCGGGGAGTGGAATGGAGCCAGAGCCACTTGGTTATGTCAATGACACAAATTAGAGACTTTCGAGTCATTCGATGACTAGATCGATTGTCTGATTGGCTCCCTCACCTAGTGAGAGATAGGGCTCAATTGCATGATTGATCGCTGGTTAGAAACTTCGAGTTTCACTTACGAGATATCAAGCTTTGATTAATAAAATTGTGAAATTTAATAAATGTAAGAGTCAATTAACAAAGTTGTTTGATTTAGTAAACGTCCACACCATCGTGGCTTGCTAAATGGAAACGATACTTTGGGTTAATTGAGACTCTATGACATTTAAATAAATGGGATTCAATTAATAAAGTTGTTTGTTTTAGTAAACGTCCACACTAACGTGGCTTGCTAGATGGAAACAGAACTTTAGGATTAATTGAGGCTCGACAGTTATAGAAAGTCGTGGAGGACCGCATGTCAACGTAAACGTCCACATGAACGTGGCTTGCGGTGGGCATGTAAATCCCGAGCGGTGGACTTAGTACTGAGAAATAGTATACACTTAGGTACGCTTTATAGTATCCTCCCCATCGGAGTCACTGCTATAATGATGTACGACCGAAGTAAGAATCCAATTATAAAATCCTTTGGATTAGTATACGTCCACAAGAACGTGGCATGCTAGTCTGATGGGATTTTGGAAATGATTGGTAAATTAATGATATCACTTGAGGGAAATGAAATCGAATTAAACTCATTGTTTGTTTTATATGGTATTATTCCCATTAAAAGTCAACAAACTCACTGAACCTGATTGTATGGATAAGAGAGGAAACTTGGACATTGTCCTAACTGCAGAGGAGTACAAATATGTACTCCAAGTCAATTGACCTGCTGAACCAAATGATGCTTCCACTACTGAGGAAAGGAAGCTCATTGGAAATGGATCAAGGCTATGAGATGACGCGGAGCAACATTATGACTTTCATGTCAAAAGTGATCCGACATCGGGATCATGCCATGACCATTACCTATGATATGATGCTTAACCTCAAGAAGTTTTGGTTATCAGGACAGGACAGCCGGGCAAAGTGAAATGAGGCAACTCATGACGGCCATCATGTCGGAAAGAACGCCCGTAAGGGATCACGTTCTTAGAATGATGGGCTATCTTAATGAGATAGAGATTCTGGGAGAAATTATCAATGGGGTAACCAAAGTTGATATTGTGCTCCAGTCTCTGCCGAGAAGTTTTGAGCAGCTCCGTCTAAACTAATATATGAATAAGAGGTCTTATTCATTGACGGAGCTCCTGATTGAACTTCAAGCGGCTGAGGGAATATTTAAGGGCTCTCGAAGCACTTGTGGCTGAAAAATTGACTCTTCCTAGGCCTTCGGGCGGCAAAAGGAAGAAGAAGCAAATACGGAAACCCAGTGGGCCTAATATATCTGGACCACGGAATGGGACAAGCAAGCCCAAGGGGAAAGTGCTTCCGTTGTAAGCAGTTTGAATACTGGGAGTTTTAATTGTCCTCTCAAGCAACAAGAAGTTATAACCTACATGGGCAATACTGTTAAGGTAACAGCCGTTGCAGTGGGAGATGCTAAATGTTTTTAAACGGTAGGATTTAAGTTCTAATAAATTGTCTTTATGTGCCGACATTTAGAAAGAAATTTCATTTCGGATTTCTAAATTGGCTTAGGATGGATATTCTGTTTCTTCTGATGGTTTCACACTTATCAGAGTAGGAAACGGGGATATTATCCATTCTGGTACATTGACAGACAATTTAATACTAAATCCGTATTCTTCCACGATGCAACACACCGGAGAAAATAACACATTGTCGAACCCCAATAAGAGTAAAGATCCTTCTAGGGTGAATCAAATGTACTTATGGAATCTTAGGCTAAATCATTTTAACTTAAGTACGATTCAAAAGGATGAAAGCTGATGGACCACTCAGCTAGGTTGAAGGAAAGGACCATCCAACCTTCGAATCATACTTGGAAGTTTAAATGACCAAGCAACCATTTACGGTTAAAGGGAAAAGATCCAAGAAAGTACTAGAGTTGATTCGCTCTGATATGTGCAGACCTCTTTGAGAAGTAAGGCATACTTATCAGAAAATGGGATTAACTCCCAACAGACTACACCATTTATGCCTCGGCAAAATAATGTGTTGTGAAGAAAGAATAAGACTCTTATAGATTTTGGAAAGTAGACAATAAGTTATTCGGAGTTACCTAATTCGTTTTTGGGATATGGCTTGGAAACAACGGCGTTTATCCTGAACTTGATTCCTTTGGAAATTTATACAGATATTCGGTTGTTTACAGGATACCCTAAGAAAACGAATTGAGATATGTAATATAGTCCAAAGGACCAAATGTTCGTTGATTGCATCAACGTTCGCTTCTTAGACATGGACTATATATATGCAAGTTCACAAGCCCAAGAGTAGAGTAATACTAAATGTGCTTAGAGGAACTGATCAAGACTTAGAACCAGCCTAACTGAGTAGTTCACTACTATAATCTTTAGTCACTAAAGATACACCGGAGCGTCGTCGTAGTGGGAGGGTTGTTAGACAACCCGACATGTTCATGTTTATAAGAGAGTCTTCGGACTTGTTACCTAGAGAACATGAAGCCGACCCCTGGATCTATGACGAGACGCTGAAAGATCAAGATGCTCAGTCTTGGTAAAAGACGATGAAATATGAGATTGAATCTTTGGATTCAAATCATGTCTGTGATCTTGTAGCACCGCCCAAAGGTGTAAAAGCCATTGGTTGCAAGTGGGTATACAAGATGAAAAGAGGGTCTGACGGGAAGGCGTGAACCTTAAAGCTAGGCTTGTTGCGAAAGGGTGCACTCAGAAAGAAAGGGATCGATTATGAGTAAACTTTTTCGCCGGTAGCTATGCTAAAGTCGATCCGGATTCTTTTGTCTTCACATGGAAGATGGAAGTCAAGACGGATTTCTAAATCGAAGTCTTGGCGGGATCATCTGTGTGGGACAGCCAGAGGGATTCATCGAAAAGAGCCAAGAGCATTCGGTAAGCAAGCTTAATCAATCTTAGGATTGAAGGAAGCTTCAAGATCTAGGACACATGCGGACCTATGAGAAAATCCATTTCATGGATTCATTCAAGGCATGTTTAGGTCCTGAGTGTAATAAAGAAGTGACAGAAAGATGTGGTGTTTTCTCATTCTTTATGTAGACGACATCCTTCTAAATTGGCAACAATATGAAAGATGTTATCGGACATAAAGGGATGGTTGTCCGAGTAATTCAATGTTAGAGACTTAGGAGAAGTCGGGAATGTTCTTGGGATCAAATTAATAAACGATCGCCAGAAAAGAACATAGAACTTATCTCGAGCCTCATACATAAATAAAATTCTTACTCGTTGCAACATACAAAATTCCAAGAAAGGTCTTCACCTTTTAGATGTGGAATTCATCTATCTAAAGTTTTGTGTCCGACACAATAAAGGAGATAGATGAAGATTAAGCAGTTCCCTGCACCTTAATGGTGGGAAGCTTAATGTATGTAATGCTATGCACGAGACTGATATCTACTATGCCGTGGGCATGGTGGTGAGATATCATAGTAATCCTGGAAAGGATCACTCGACTGATGTAAAGAACATGTTTAGGCTCCTGCAGAGGACTGGGAATTATGTTCTGAGTTACAAAGCAGTCATGTTGTTTCCTTTGGATTACATAGAATTGGATTTCCAAATCAAATAGGGACAGTCGAAAGTCAAAGTCAGGCTATGTGTTCTCACTGTGAAGTGGAGCAGTCACATGGAAGAATGTAATGCAGCGATGCATTACGGACTCTACCATGGAAACTGAAAGGATAACGGCCTCTGAGACAGTTAAAAGGTCAGTGTGGCTCCAGAACTTCCTAAGGGACTTAGATGTGGTTTCTAGTTCACCCAAAGCTATTTTGAATAGCGGTATTGGAAAACTTGAAATGCCACGAGTCCACAGTGGGAGATAACACGTAGAGCGCAAGTACCACCTGATTCGAGAGATCGTCTAATAAGACGATGCAGTTGTCACCTAGATAGCATCGAGAGGATTGCCTGGTAAAACCCGTTCACAAAGGCACTTCCAGCGAAAGCGTTGGGTAGGCGTGATGAGGTTATGGGAATCTGATGTTTGGGAGAGGGCGACTAGACTTTTAGTATAAGTGGGAGATTGATGGAGTTGTATTCTAAATGTCTAGTTTAGTGCAAATACGGAACTCCTTATCTATACCTTAATTCGAGATATGATTCAAGCATGATTGCATTTAATGCAATAGTCCTTGATGTATACGTTGTAGACAGTATGGCGTGAGGAGACACGCGGAAGATCATACTGTTGGTTACTCGTATACTATCGAACAGTAGCTCACGACTTAGATGGACAGGGACAATCCATCGGTAGGTCGTAGTGTGACTGGTAGATAGTCGGTCTTAACTATCATGTTACACTCGTACACTTGGTGTATTGAGCAGGACCACGGGAGGGCGTTCGATTTATACTAATCGCCGTAATCGAACTAGACCTCAGATATTACGGATATACGAATTCCTAATCCCTATATAATTATAAGTGCGTGTGTCCAGTTCTCGATTCTTTGACTTACTATTGAGTGAGACTAATTGATTAGTCAATATTCTCGGTAAATTGGGAATCGGAATTGTACACACGGCATGCTATAGATTATAGACAGGAAACCGTGTCCCATTTATTGGGTTGATGATGTCCCCGAGATGAGCTCATAAAGTTTATCATGTAAACCCTGCAGGTGGATTCGTTCCACATGATAATAAGGATGAGTGGTACTAGTCTCGGATAACAAGAAACGAGTTAATTTAATTATTAGTAATTAAAGTTAATTCGTGGACATACGATATCTTAAACACGGGGAAAGTCGTATATGTAATTCGGCGGAATTATTATTGTTGAAATAATATAAATTAATTATTGGGAATTCAATTATAATTTTATAGTGGAATTAATTATAATTAAAATTGTGGAATTTAATTAAGGTTTGCCTTTTAGGACGCCGAGTTAATTAAATTGCAATTTAGCCTAATAATTAATTTCCATAAGGTCCCTGGTGTAGCTCTATAAATACCTCACCCTCTTTTTCTCTAAACCTAAGAAACTCCCCTAATTTATTTTTGCGGAGAAAAATAAATTGTTTGCGCAATTATTTTTCTGTAAAAAAATAAATAGATTAGCGCTGTTATTATTTTCTGGAGAAATTAATTGCTAGCGCAATTATATTTCAGAAGATCAAAACCTAACTTACGCCGCTATAATTAATTCTGCAGAGAAAATAAAAAGCTTGCGCAATTAATTTTCCTCTCCTTAATTAATTCAGATTAGCGCAATAATAATTCTGGAGAAATAATTTTGCTTGCGCAAATATATTTCTAAGACAGAGGATATTATTCCTACGGTGGGTTCAAGAGAGAAAGGAGAAGAGGAAGGTTCAGCGGATCGTTGCCCACTCAACGGCTGAACGTCGGGGATAGAGACATACACCGGAAGGCTTCGTGGTCTCAACAATTCGGCTTCTCCGAATCACGCAACAAAGGTATGAAATCGAAACCCTTATTCCGCATCGTTTCGATTTGATCTCGTACGTAATCATACAACGAACCACCGATCGTGTTCGATGGCTTGGTTTCGATGGTCTCGGACTGCTGGGCGTTCTCCGATCGCCGGAACAGCAGTCGGATCGAGAAAATCGCGCCGGAACAGCCCGAACAGCAGCATCGCGATTCTGGAATCGCGACGCTGGCCCTCGGAAACGCGCGGTTGTGCTACGGGCATGATGGCTGGGCGTGTTTCGGGTCTGGGGCTTCGTCGTGATGGAAGTAGTGATGCTGGAGGTCGACTGGGCGTGTCCGGATGTTCGAGTAGTCGAACGGACTCGTCCCGGGTAGTCGATTTCCAACAAAATGAACCATAAGTCCATAGTGTGAGATAACACATAGAGCAAGTACCACCTGATTCGAGGTATCTTCAGCGAGGCGATATAATCGTTACCTAGATAGCATCGGGGACACCCTAGAGTACTCATTCACTAAGGCTCTGCAAGCGAAAGCATTCAGTAGGCACGTGGATGGTATGGGAGTCAGATGTTTGGGAGACAGCGACTAGACCTTAGTATAAGTGGGAGATTGATGGAGTTGTATACTTAATGTATAGATTTAAGTAACATCGGAACTCCGTCTAAAGCATTTATCCTATTTAATAATAAACAATCATTTGCATTTAATGCAAACCATAGTTCTAGATTATACACGTTGTAGTTAGTATTGTGTGCGACGACACACTGAATATCATACTATCGGTTACTCGTATATAATCGAACAGTTGCTCACGACCTAGATGGACAAGGACCAATCCATCGGTATAGTCGTTGTATGAGTGAGAAAATAATTTGTCTTAATTATCTTATCATACTTTTACACTTGGTGTATTGGGCGGATCTACTTGAGATTTATCGATTAGGATTGCCTTAGATAATCGATTTAAATCTCAGTGTATTTTATTCTTAATCCTTAATCCATGGAAGCTTGGAGGATCGTCGTCCACCCCGACGTTCAAGCTAGTGCAAGGAATACGTGGGAAGATCTCAAGGTCATTAACCAGATCTCGATTTTCCGGCAAACGAGAACAAGGTAAATGTTGGATTTGTGTACTTAATGTCTAGATTTAAGTAACAGTAACTCACGATCATAGCATTTAATCTATTTAATTAATAAACAATCGTTTGCATTTAATTATTGATAATTAAATATATGCAAAATATAGTCCTGGATTCTATACGTTGTAGTTAGTATGGTGTGCGGGCCCACACAGAAGATCATACTATCGGTTACTCGTATTTAATCAAACAGTTGCTCACGACCCAGTTGGACACGGACCAATCCATCGGTATAGTCGTTGTGTGAGAGAGAAAATAATTTGTCTTAATTATTTTATCACGCTTGTACACTTGGTGTATTGAGCGGATCGCTTAAGACTTATCAATTAGGATTGCCGTTGATAATTGATTCAAGTCTCAGAGTATTTTATTCTTAATCCCCAAATCTATTGCGGGTGTGTATATTTAATATAAGTGACTTTGATTTTCCAAAGTAATTAACCGATTTAATTATTGGGTTAATTACCGGCTAAGTTGGGTCACTATATTTTATATACGACATGCCGTGAATACTTGACGGGAAAGTGTATCCCGGAAGGGTTGATAATATCCCCGAGATGAGTTCATAAGGAATTATTATGTAAACCTCATGAGTGGATTTGTTCCGCATAATAATTAAGGTTGAATGGTACTAGTCTCGGATATAAGAGATGAATAAATTAATTAGCAATAAATTAATTTTATTCATGGATATTTAAATCTTAAATACACGGAATAAATAATACTACCGGAGAAATATTATTTGATATAATATGGTTTAATATTGGGAGTGCAATTAATTTATATAGTGGAAAATAAATTAATTAATATTGATGGGATTAATAGATTTGGGCTTGGGCTCAATTTAATCATCAATATTGGAAGCCCAATATTTCACCTCCTTTAGATCCCCTACGTAGCCTATAAAAACACTACATTGTCTTCTCTATTCAATAATAACTTGAAGATCATAATTCTTCTAGAGAGAGAAAGTAGAGAGAAGAAGATCCATAAGGAGTTCGGAGGATCGTCGCCCACACGACGTTCGAACGAGGTGCAAGGAATACGTAGGAAGATTCAAAGGTCTTCAATTGATTTCGTTTCTCCGCACAACGAATCAAAGGTAAAATCATAAACTCCCTTGTATGATTTTATGTGAATTAATTGTGATATAAACATTAACGCACGATCCGGGAAAACGACGAACCTCGGGGACGGGGATTCGAGATCCCCGGCGAGGATAGAAGGTGGTGGTCGAACCCTAGGGTTCGGACCGCCGGTAAACGCGCGACAAGGGGCATGCGATCGACTTCGGTCGATCGCCGGGGATGCCGCGGGCTGGCGCGGCGGCGGATCCCTCCGGCCACCCTCGTCGGCGGCGCGTCGCGGGAAGCCCTCGGCTGGAGCCGAGGGGCGATCGAGCCCGTGAGCTCGATAGCGGGTAAGCTTCGGGGTCACCCGCAGCGACCCCGTACGTGCTGCGGGTTCGCCCGCAGCGGATGCGTGCGGGGGCTAGGCCCCGCTGGGCAGCGAGCCTTGAGCTCTGCTGGAAATCGATATCCCGGGTCATTAAAATTTGCGGAAAATAATAACCCGACCGAAATCCTCTCGCCGGAAACCGATCACGAACGCCACGAAGAACCGGACTCGACAAGAGCATTGCCGCGGGATGAACCCGCGGCTAAACCCTAGCCGAACCCCATCTGCGGGGTTCGCGATCGCGCACGAGGCGATCGCTGGGGCTGCTCCGGCAGCCCCGGGCGGCGGTGAGTCCGGCGACTTCACCGCCATCGCCGCCGGGGAAAGGGCGCCAGCCGAGGCACCAGCCCTCGGCAACCCCGCGATCGACCTCACGGTCGATCGCTCGCCCCGGCTCCAGCCGGGGCCTCCCTTCGCGCACGCCGCGATCGAACCCTAGGTTCGATCGCACCCCTCGGCTCCCAGCCGAGGGTCCTTTGAACGTTCGTCGGGGATCTCGAATCCCCGTCCCCGAAGTTCGTCGTTTTCTCGGATCGTGTGTTCATGTATGTATCACAATCATGTTCACATAAAATCATAGAAGGGAGTATATGATTTTACCTTTCGATTCGTTGTGCGGAGAAACGAAATCAAGATGATGACCTTACGATCTTCCCACGTATTCCTTGCACTAGCTTGAACGTCGGGTGGGCGACGATCTTCCAAGCTTATGGATCCTCTTCAACTCTCTAGAACTATCAAGTATTGATATTCTTGTCTTATTGTTACGAGAAAGTGAAGACCATGTAGTGCTTTTATAGGCTACGTAGGGGATCTAAAGGAGGTGGAATATTGGGCTTCCAAAATTAATGATTAAATTGAGCCCAAGCCCAAATCTATTAATCTCCCATTAATATTAATTAATTTATTTTCCACTATATAAATTAATTGCACTCCCAATATTAAACCATATTATATCAAATAATATTTCTCCGGTAGTATTATTTATTCCGTGTATTTAAGATTTAAATATCCATTAATAAAATTAATTTATTGTTAATTAATTTATTCATCTCTTATATCCGAGACTAGTACCATTCAACCTTAATTATTATGCGGAACAAATCCACTCATGAGGTTTACACAATAATTCCTTATGAACTCATCTCGGGGATATTATCAACCCTTCCGGGATACACTTTCCCGTCAAGTATTCACGGCATGCCATATATAAAATATAGTGACCCAACTTAACCGGTAATTAACCCAATAATTAAATCGGTTAATTCCATTGGAAAATCAAAGTCACATATATTAAATATACACACCCGCAATAGTATCGGGGATTAAGAATAAAATACTCTGAGACTTGAATCGATTATCGCCGGCAATCCTAATCGATAAATCTCAAGCGATCCGCCCAATACACCAAGTGTACAAGTGTGATAAAATAATTAAGATAAATTATTATCTCTCTCACACAACGAATATACCGATGGATTGGTCCGTGTCCATCTAGGCCGTGAGCAACTGTTTGACTAAATACGAGTAACCGATAGTATGATCTTCTGTGTATTCATACACACCACACTAACTACAACGTATAAAATCCAGGACTATGATTTGCATATATTTAATTAACAATAATTAAACGCAAACAATTGTTTATTAATTTAATAGATTAAATGCTATGACCGGGAGTTTACTGTTACTTAAATCTAGACATTAAGTACACAACTCCAACAAGCTCGCTGCGGGGCTGCTACGAGCAGCCTCGGGGATGCCGTGAGGCATCCCAGCGATCATCGTGAGATGATCGCGAGCCCCGTGCGGGGGCTCGGCTGGGAACCACGGGCGGACCGTGGTGGTGCTCGGTTGAGCTCCGGCTCGTGCGGTGGTTCGTGGTCGGATCTCTGGCGATCGAGGATTTCGGTCGGGGTTATCGGTTCCGCAATTTTTTTGATACCCCGGGATATCGATTTCCAGCAATTGGTATCAGAGCGTTTGGTTTCGTGTTCATGTATATGTTCAATTATCGTTCTACCTTGCAGGGATCCGACTATCATGGTTTAATTAATTGTTAATTATCTTACCATGATTTTTCGTTTATTAAACTCTCGGACATGTCGATATTCGTTTTGTGTGGATGAATGCTTGTAATAGTAAAAATTCGGGGGTTGACCGAATTTAGATTTATTATTATTGTTCAATGTTTTCCGGAAATTGTATAGGGTCGATTTCATGTATAGAATCGATACCGGAATTGTAAATTTATTTTTTGTAATTTATTTACGTTGGATCGATGCCGAGACGACCGCCGGAAAACACGTGTGACGAAGAAGACGAAGAGGACGAAGAACCGGGGGGTCGATCAACCCCATGATGGACCCCATGACCGAAGCCATGGGGAGGGGTCGATCGCCCCTCGGCTGGGGCTGCCGCCGGTATGGCGGTGGTGCCCTCCTCCGGTGGTGGTGGCGGTCGGTGGTGGTGGTGGTGCGGGGATCCCCAACCCGTACTACTCCTACCAAGATTCACTTTCCTAATTGATTCAGTTTTCCTATTTTGAGTATTCCTAAGTTTGGGAACTCTCATGGAAATAGGAAAAGAATTAATTAGAATTAATTTATTTCCTTATTCTATTATGGAAGTATTCTAGAATATTCTAAGTCTAACTTGGATAGTATTCTAGAGATTTAATAGAATTAGAAAGGAAAATAATTAATTAATAAATTAATTTATTTCCTAATTGATTATTCCTATTTTATGGGAATTTTCATGGACATGGAAATTAATGAATTTTGGAAAGTAGAAGAGTCCTAATTTATTTTATTTCCTTATTCTATTATAGAAATCTTCTAGAATGTTCCAAGTCTTACTTGGATAGGATTCTAGAGATTTAATAGAATTAGAAAGGAAAATAAATAAATAAAAATATTAATAATATTTAATTTTATTTTTGATTTATTCGATTGACTTAATTTTCGAATTAAGTATCTTTTGGATTTATTGAAAATAAATAGATTTAAATATTGGGATTAATATTTTCGTCACATGGAGCATTCAAGAACGAAGACTGAAGACTATAAGATGCGTATGGAGATGGAATAAAGCCATGATAGTCGGAAAATAATTTTCTAGTATTATTTTGACTATGTGATACTATGTGCTTTATTACTTGTATGCATGCTATATGTGTTTACTTTATGCACTAGATAGCGTATCCCTTTGTTATAAAAAGCTAAGTGGGAGAGGGGATGGAAACATTCCCATGGTCTCCATTACTGTTCTCTTGGTGACATTTATGAGCTTTCGAAGTTCATATAGACATGTCATTGGAGGAGAATTCTTGTAATTCCTTTTACGAGAAACATTGATTAAGTCTATCAAACAATGCCTAATTTGTCTTTCTGAAACTGACTTCAAGTCGACTCATTCTCACCCCGGGGAGTGGAATGGAGCCAAAGCCACTTGGTCATGTGGATGACACAAATTAGAGACCTTCGTACCATTTCTTGAAATGGATCGATTGTCTGCTCGGCTCCCTCATATATTGAGAGATAGGGTTGTTCGCATGGTGAATCACTGGTTAGAAACTTCGAGTTTCACATATGATTCTCCGCGTCTTGATTTACAAAAATCGAATGGATCTTGTAATTGGGAGTCAATTATAAAAGTCTCTTGGTGTAGTAAACGTCCACACAACGTGGCTTGCTATACTAACGGATTTTGGATTAATTGATGTAGACAGTTATAAGGAATTGTGAAGAGTTGTGAAGTTATCGTGGTTGGAAATCGACTACCCGGGACATGTCCGTTCGACTACTTGAACATCCGGACAAGCCCAGTCGACATCCAGTATCCCTACTGTGTTCACCACAAAACCCCTGACCCGAATTGCACCCAGCCATCGCACCCGAGGCACGACCGCGCAAAACGAGAGGCTTCTGGCCTCTCTGTCGTCCGACACCAGAAGGTGTCGTCCGACAAGCCTGTCCACTGTCGTCCGACACCAGAGGTGTCGTCCGACAAGCCTGTCGGCCGACAGCGAAACCTGTCGTCCGACACCCGTCGCGAACAGCGGCGGGATTCGCCCGTTCTGGCTGTTCCGATGCGATTTGCTCAATCCGACTGCCATGCCGGAGGTCAGAAACCTCCCAGCAGTCCGAGAACATCACATCCAAGCCACGGAACCCGATCTACGTTCATGTATGATCAACGAGAAATTAGATCGAATAAAATTGCGGAATAAGAATCGATCTCATACCTTCTCGGTCGATTGTTGAGACCTTAGCGATTGCTAGTGTATATCTCTGCCCCGATTCCAACCGTTGTGTGGACAACGATCTGTTGGACTCTCTTTTTCTGCTTCTCTGATAAACCACCGCAATATCCTTTTTACTTTACTGTGTAAAATAATTGCGCAAAGCTTTATTAATTTTTACAGAGGAAATTATATTTGCGCTAACGCAATTAATTTCTGCTGCAAAAATAAATGCGGCGAATAATAGGTTTAGGAGAGGGCAAGGGGGGGGGGGGGTTAAATAGAGCTACACTAGGGACCCATTAGGTAAATAAACTCCGGGCTGAATTGCAATATTAATTAACTAGGAGTCATTAAAAGAAAACCTTTAATTAATTACAATTCTAATTATTATTAATTCCACTAAATAATAATAATTGAATTCCCGAAATAAATTTAATATTATATCAACAATAATATTTCCGCCGAAATTACATATACGACTTTCCCCGTGTTTAAGATATCGAAAGTCCACGAATTAATTTCAATTACTAATAATTAAATTAATTCGTCTCTTATTATCCGAGACTAGTACCACTCAACCTTATTATCATGTGGAACAAATCCACCTGCAGGGTTTACATGATAAACTTTATGAGCTCATCTCGGGGACATCATCAACCCGATAAACGGGACACATTTTCCTGTCTATAATCTATAGCATGCCGTGTGTACAATTCCGATTCCCAATTTACTGAGTATCTCGACTAATCAATTAGTCTCACTCATTGGCATATTAAAGAACCGAGAATTAGACACACGCACCTATAATTATATAGGGATTAGGAATTCGCATATCCGTAATCTCTGAGGTCTAGTTCGATTACTTCGATTAGTATAAATCGAACGCCCTCCCGTGGTCCTGCTCAATACACCAAGTGTACTAGTGTAACATAATAGTCAAGACCAATTATTACCCAGTCACACTACGACGTACCGATGGATTGTCCCTGTCCATCTAAGCCGTGAGCTTCTGTTCGATAGTATACGAGTAACCGACAGTATGATCTTCCGCGTGTCTCCTCACGCCATACTGTCTACAACGTATACATCTAGGACTATTGCATTCAAGTACATGATAGACAAAATGCCAACAGTTTGATTAATAGATAATGAAAAACACAGATAAGGAGTTCCATATTGTCACTAAACTAGACATTTAGAATATAATTCCATCAATCTCCCACTTATACTAACAGTCTAGTTGCCCTCTACCATACATCCGATACCCATCCCCTTCACGTGTCTCTTGAACGCTTCCGCTGGAAGTGCCTTCGTAAAGGGGTCAGTCAGGTTATCCGCTGATGCAATCTTGGTGACAACTGCATCGCCTCTCTTGACGATGTCTCTAATCAGGTGGTACTTGCGATCTATGTGTTTACTCGCATTGTGGGATCGTGGTTCCTTTGCATTTGCCACTGCACCGCTATTGTCACAATAAATTGTGATAGCTCTAGGAATTTTAGGAACCACATCCAAGTCCATAAGGAAGTTCCGGAGCCACACCGATTCTTTAGCGGCCTCAGAGGCTGCTACATATTCGGCTTCCATGGTAGAGTCCGAAATGCATTTCTGCTTAACACTCTTCCATGAGACTGCTCCACCTCCCAATGTGAACACATAGCCTGATGTAGACTTTCGCTGATCCTTATCAGATTGGAAATCCGAGTCTGTGTAACCAATAGGAATCAACTCGGACGCTTTGTAACTCAGAACATAATTCCTAGTCCTTCGCAGGTACTTAAGTATGTTCTTTACAGCAGTCCAGTGACCCTGTCCAGGGTTACTCTGATATTTAGCTACCATGCCAACGGCATAGCAGATATCAGGTCTCGTGCACAACATGGCATACATTAGACTTCCTACTGCCGAAGCATAAGGAACCTTCTTCATGTAATCTATCTCCTTTTGTGTTTTGGGACACATATCTTTAGATAGATGAATTCCATGGCAGAAAGGTTGAGCACCTCTCTTGGAATTCTGCATGTTGAAACGAGCCAGAATCGTATCAATATATGAGGCTTGGGACAAGCTCAATGTTCTTTTCTGGCGATCCCTTATAACCTTGATCCCAAGAACATGCCCAACTTTTCCTAAGTCTTTCATATCGAATTGCTTGGACAACCATCCCTTTATGCCCGACAACATCTTCACATTGTTGCCAATTAGAAGGATGTCGTCTACATAAAGCACGAGAAACGCCACACTGTTTCCGTCACTTCTCCGGTATACACATGACTCGTCCATGCTTTGAATGAATCCATAAGATTGGATAACCTCATCAAACCGCATGTTCCAAGATCTAGAAGCTTGCTTCAATCCATAAATGGATCGGTTTAGCTTACACACTAGATGCTCTTGGCCTTTCTTGATGAAACCTTCTGGCTGTCTCATGTAAATGGTCTCGTCAAGATTCCCATTCAAGAATGTTGTCTTGACGTCCATTTGCCACACCTCATAATCCATATGAGATGCTATAGACAAAAGAATCCGGATCGACATTAGCATAGCTACCGGCGAAAAGGTTTCCTCATAATCGATCCCTTCTTTCTGAGTATACCCTTTCGCAACAAGCCTAGCCTTGAAGGTTTCCACCTTCCCGTCAGACCCTCTTTTTCTCTTGTACACCCACTTGCAACCAATGGCTTTTACACCTTTGGGCGGTGCTACAAGATTCCAGACATGATTTGAATCCATTGATTCAATCTCAGATTTCATCGCCTTTTGCCAAGACTGAGCATCTTGATCTTTAAGCGCCTCGTCGTAGGTCCAGGGATCGGCTTCATGTTCTCCAGGTAACAAGTCCGAAGACTCACCTATAAACATGAACCTGTCGGGTTGTCGAACAACCCTCCCACTACGACGACGCTCCGGTGTAACCTCAGTAACTACAGGTGCAGACTGTGGTGGCGTATCACCCGGTTGGGTTGGATCTAAGCCTTGATCGTCCCCTCTCAGTTCGTTTAGTATTATCTCACTCTTGGGCTTGTGGTCCATTATATAATCCTCTTCCAAGAACCGAGCGTTGGTGCTAACAACGATCTTCTGGTCCTTAGGACTATAAAATAGACCACCTTTCGTTCCTCTAGGATATCCTATAAACAACCGAATATCTGAACGAGATTCCAACTTATCAGCCCCATGCTTCAGCACATGTGCTGGACAACCCCAGATCCGAATGTGTTTCAAGTTCGGCTTACGCCCGGTCCACAATTCCGAGGGCGTCTTAGGGACTGATTTAGAAGGAACTAAGTTCAGGATATACGCCGCTGTTTCCAAGGCATATCCCCAGAACGAAACTGGTAGGTCTGAGTAACTCATCATAGATCTTACCATTTCCATAAGAGTCCTATTCCTTCTTTCTGCTACACCATTCTGCTGGGGCGTGTATGGTGCAGTCCTCTGGGAGTCAATCCCATTCTCTAATAAGTACGCCTTAAACTCTCCCGAGAGGTACTCTACTCCACGATCAGATCGTAGAGTCTTTATGGTTTTACCATGAAGGTTCTCCACAAGAGCTTTGTACTCCTTGAACTTGTCAAAGCACTCGCTCTTACGGCGCATCAGGTATATAAAACCATACCTTGAGTAATCATCAGTGAAGGTCACGAAATAATCGTAACCTCCTCTTGCTTGGACAGATAAAGGCCCGCACAAATCAGAGTGAATCAATTCCAGTACTTCCTTGGATCTATACCCCTTATCACTAAAGGGTCGCTTGGTCATTTTTCCTTCCAGGCATGATTCGCAGGTTGGAAAGTCCTCATCTTTCACACCACTGAGTATTCCATCAGTTATCAACCTTTGAATCCTGCCAAAGTTAATATGACCTAGCCTAAGATGCCATAAGTATTTTTGATTCATCCTAGAAGGCTCCTTTCTCTTATTGGTACTAGATGTGTTAAAAGACTCTACTCGTTGCATCGTGGAATAATTAGGATTCAGTATATATAAGTTGCCTATCAATGTACCAGAACAGATATAATCACCATTCTTTTTGACAATAACAGAACTATCAAAAGAAACTGAATATCCATTCAGAACCAACTTAGAAACCAAAACAAGGTTCTTTCTAAAGTTCGGTACATAAAGACAATTATTCAATACTAAAACTTTATTATTAAAAGATAAATGAACATCTCCCACTGCAACCGCCGCCACTTTCGTAGCGTTGCCCATGTAGATGGTGATCTCTCCCTCTCTAAGCCGCCGGGTTTCCTGGAACCCCTGCAAAGAATTGCAGACATGATCAGTGGCTCTCGTATCCACACACCAGGTACCGGTGGATAACACCGCTAAACATGTTTCAGTGACTGAGGAAAAGTTCATACCTCCTTGTCTGAGAGGACAATTAGACTTCCAATGTCCAGACTGCTTGCTACGGAAACACTTGCCCTTGGGCTTGTTCACTCCATTCTGTGGTCCACCATTTCTGGGTCCACTGGGTTTCCGTCCTTGCTTCTTCTTCCTCTTAGTCCCCGGAGGGCCAGGAAGTTTCACAGCCACAAGTGCCTGAGACTTCTTAAAGATTCCCTCTGCCGCCTGGAGTTCAGTCATGAGTTCCGCCAACGAATATAACTTCTTGTTCATGTTATAGTTCTGGCGGAACTGCTCAAAACTCCTAGGCAGAGACTGGAGCACTATATCGATCTGGGTTTCCCCATCGATAGCTCCTCCCATAATCTCTATCTCATTCAGATAGCCAATCATCCTAAGAACGTGATCCCTCACGGGCGTTCCTTCGGACATGGTGGCCGTCATGAGTTGCCTCATAGAATCTTGCCTGGCTGCCCTATCCTGACTACCAAACATCTCCTTGAGGTTAAGCATCATATCATAGGCAGTGGTCATGGCTTCATGCTGATGTTGCAGCACATTTGACATAGAAGCCAAAATGTAGCACCGCGCCATCTGATCAGCCTTGACCCACTTTCGATGAGCTTCCTTTTCCTCAGGAGTGGAGGTATCAATAGGTTCATCAGGACAAACCTCATGGAGTACATATTTGTACTCCTCAGCAGTTAGGACAATGTCCAAGTTTCGTTTCCAATCAACATAGTTTGGACCAGTGAGTTTGTTTTCTTTTAGTATAATGGACAGCGGGTTGAGTGTCATATCTATAAAAGAGACAAATCAAACCGTCAAATTTAATTCGATATTAAATCCCTTAATTAATATCATTAAATTTACCAATCAATCCTAAAATCCCATCAGACTAGCATGCCACGTTCATGTGGACGTATACTAGTCCAAACGATTTTATAACTGGACTTTTACTTCGGTCGTACATCATTACAGCAGTGACTCCGATGGGGAGGATACTGTAAAGCGTACCTAAGTGTATACCATATCTCAGTACTAAGTTAACCGCTCGGAAACTACACGCCCACCGCAAGCCACGTTAGTGTGGACGTTTACGTTGACATGCGGTCCTTTTACGATTTCCTATAACTGTCGAGCCTCAATTAACCCAAAGTTCTGTTTCCGTCTAGTAAGCCACGATAGTGTGGACGTTTACTAAACAAACAACTTTGTTAATTGAATTCCATTTAATAAATTTCACAATTTCGTTTAATCAAAGCGTGATATCTCGTAAGTGAAACTCGAAGTTTCTAACCAGCGATCAATCATGCAATTGAGCCTTATCTCTCACAAAGTGAGGGAGCCAACCAGACAATCGATCTAGTCATCAAATGACTCGAATGTCTCTAATCTGTGTCATCGACATAACCAAGCGCTTTGGCTCCATTCCACTCCCCGGGGTGAGAATGAGTCGAGTTGAAATTAGTCTTTGAAAGACAGATTAGGCATTGCTTTGAGAAACTTAATTGTTCAATTTTAAAATGGAATTTAATTCGAATTTCGATCAAAGTGATTTCCGTGTATCGACTTTATCCGATAGGGAGGATGACACTAAAGTCAACTCGTAAGTCGATACACATCACTCTCGAAACAGAGAATGGAGACCGCGGGATTGTTTCCAATCCCTCTCCCACTTAGTATTTTACGATTTAGGGATAATCATGCATAAGAAAATAAGCATAATAAAACACGTAAATCACACAAAAAGCAATTAACGTGGCCCGATTATTATGGCCTTAAAATCTTGAATGCACGTCTCTTGGAACTCGAACTCGTTGCTCGTCTCGACTTCGATTCTCGTTCCTCCGGGCTTCGATCTCGTCTCGATCCAATAGCAAAAATTAATTACAAAATTATTCTACTAAGTCCGGTATCGATCCTATACATTTTGATCGACCCTATACAAGTCCCGGATGCAACAAAAAAAATAAACCTAACGACTCAACCCGTCGTTTTTATCTATTACAAACAAGCAACTTTCTAAAATAAAACGATCTCGACAAGCCCGAGAGTTTAATCAAAATCACACACATACAACACAAAATACCAAAAATAAATTGGCCATAATAATCGGGTGATCCTGCAAAACAATTCTCGCAAACAATACAAAGAACGTATAAAACCGGCTCTGATACCAATTGTTGGAAATCGACTACCCGGGACATGTCCGTTCGACTACTCGAACATCCGGACAAGCCCAGTCGACATCCAGTATCCCTACTGTGTTCACGACAAAACCCCTGACCCGAATTGCACCCAGCCATCGCACCCGAGGCACGACCGCGCAAAACGAGAGGCTTCTGGCCTCTCTGTCGTCCGACACCAGAAGGTGTCGTCCGACAAGCCTGTCCACTATCGTCCGACACCAGAAGGTGTCGTCCGACAAGCCTGTCGGCCGACAGCCAAACCTGTCGTCCGACACCCGTCGCGAACAGCGGCGGGATTCGCCCGTTCTGGCTGTTGCGATGCGATTTTCTCGATCCGACTGCCATGCCGGAGTTCAGAAACCTCCCAACAGTCCGAGAACATCACATCCAAGTCACGGAACCCGATCTACGTTCATGTATGATCAACGAGAAATTATATCGAATAAAATTGCGGAATAAGAATCGATATCATACCTTCTCGGTCGATTGTTGAGACCTTAGCGATTGCTAGTGTATATCTCTGCCCCGATTCCAACCGTTGTGTTGGCAACGATCTGTTGGACTCTCCTTTTCTGCTTCTCTGATAAACCACCGCAATATCCTTTTTACTTTACTGTGTAAAATAATTGCGCAAAGCTTTATTAATTTTTACAGAGGAAATTATATTTGCGCTAACGCAATTAATTTCTGCTGCAAAAATAAATGCGGCGAATGATAGGTTTAGGAGAGGGCAAGGGGGGGGGGGGTTTAAATAGAGCTACACTAGGGACCCCTTAGGTAAATAAACTCCGGGCTGAATTGCAATATTAATTAACTAGGAGTCCTTAAAAGAAAACCTTTAATTAATTACAATTCTAATTATTATTAATTCCACTAAATAATAATAATTGAATTCCCGAAATAAATTTAATATTATATCAACAATAATATTTCCGCCGAAATTACATATACGACTTTCCCCGTGTTTAAGATATCGAATGTCCACGAATTAATTTCAATTACTAATAATGAAATTAATTCGTCTCTTATTATCCGAGACTAGTACCACTCAACCTTATTATCATGTGGAACAAATCCACCTGCAGGGTTTACATGATAAACTTTATGAGCTCATCTCAGGGACATCATCAACCCGATAAACGGGACACGATTTCCTGTCTATAATCTATAGCATGCCGTGTGTACAATTCCGATTCCCAATTTACCGAGTATCTCGACTAATCAATTAGTCTCACTCATTCTCATATTAAAGAACCGAGAATTGGACACACGCACCTATAATTATATAGGGATTAGGAATTCGTATATCCGTAATCTCTGAGGTCTAGTTCGATTACTTCGATTAGTATAAATCGAACGCCCTCCCGTGGTCTTGCTCAATACACCAAGTGTACTAGTGTAACATAATAGTCAAGACCAACTATTACCCAGTCACACTACGACGTACCGATGGATTGTCCCTGTCCATCTAAGTCATGAGCTTCTGTTCGATAGTATACGAGTAACCGACAGTATGATCTTCCGCGTGTCCCCTCACGCCATACTGTCTACAACGTATACATCTAGGACTATTGCATTCAAGTACATGATAGACAAAATGCCGACAGTTTGATTAATAGATAATGAAAAACACAGATAAGGAGTTCCATATTGTCACTAAACTAGACATTTAGAATATAACTCCATCAATCGTAAACGTCCACACAACGTGGCTTGCGGTGATGTAGCAATTCCAAATGATTTACTTTAGTACTGAGTAATGGTTTACACTTAGATACGCATTATAGTATTCCTCCCCACGAGGTTACGCTATAAGTGATGTATGACCAAAGAAAAACTAATTGCTAAATCATTTGGGTGGGTAAACGTCCACACAACGTGGCTTGCCTTACCTGATGGGATTTTAGATGTAATTAGTAATTTAATGATATTATTTGAGGGAGATAATATCGGATATTAAATTGATTGTTTGTTTAAATGTGCTTATAGGTTTAGAGAATAGCTATGAATCCACTTTCTGTAATACTCAAGGAGAATAAACTCACTGGCCCCAATTATATTGATTGGAGGAGAAATTTGGAGATTGTCCTGACTTCTGTAGAGTACAAATTTGTACTCCATGATCTGTGCCCTGCTGAGCCCACAGATGCCTCAACTAATGAGGAAAAAGAGGCATATCGGAAGTGGAAAAAGGCAGATGAATTGGCTAGGTGTTATATTTTGGATTCTATGTCAAATGTACTCCAAACCCAACATGAGTCGATGGACACCGCCTATGATATGTTGTCTAACCTCAAAGAAATGTTTGGAGAGCAAGATCGTGCGGCAAGGCAAGAAGCCATGAGAGTCCTTATGACAACTACTCAGTCTGAAGGAACGCCCGTAGGGTAGCACGTTCTTAAGATGATGAGTTTGTTGAATGAACTTGAGATCCTAGGAGCTCAAATTGATGTTGAGACGCAAGTCGAAATCATACTCCAGTCTCTGACCCTTAGTTTTGAGCAGTTTCGCATGAGTTATAATATGGGTAAACTATCTTATACTCTTGCGCAACTCCTGACTGAACTGAAGGCGGCAGAGGGGATCTACAAGAAGGGCAAGTCTCAAGCGCTTGTAGCTACCAAGTCCAAAGGCTTGAAGCCTGTTGGAGGTAGGGGCAAGAAAAGGAAGCAAGCCTGGAAACCCAGTAGTTCCAAGAGGAATGGACCACGAGTGGGGGCTGCCAAGCCAAGAGGCAAGTGCTTCCGATGCAATAAGTCTGGACACTGGAAGTCTGAATGTCCTCTCAAAGGTACGAATTTTTCATTAGTCGTAAAAACATAGTCAGCGGTATTATCGACCAGAATTCTGGTGTGTAGATATGGAACCACTGACGGTATGTGCATTTTCGAATGCAGGGGTTCCAGAAAACCCGACGACTTAGAGAAGAAGAGTTCGAGTCTACATGGGCAAAGCTGTAGAGGAGGCAGCTGTTGCGGTGGAAGACATTTTATCTGCTTTTAAGTATAATTAGGATTTCATTCCAAGTTTATTGCTTTATGTACCCCTTTAATTTAGAAAGAGCTTTTGTTCTGGGTTTCTATTATTTATGAATGGATATTTTATTTCTTTAATCATGTTGATGATTTTGATAAGAAATAATGGTATTATCTATTCTGGTACATTAGATAGCAATAATGATGAATCCTTAGTCTACCACGATGCAACAAACCGTTCTATAACTTGTTTTACTTATTAGATATATTTCTTGTTAAATCATTATACTTGTGAATTCTTATACTTAGTAGTATTTATTCAAATAAGATTGAAAAGGTCGAAATTGATTTGATCAATTATAGTTGAAGGAATGGACCTTCCGACCTAAGAATTGAATTTGGAAGATAATACAACTAAGCATACCTTTCGGTAAAGGGTAGAATTCGGACAAGTATTGAGAATGATCAATGATATATGCAGTCATATGTGTAAGGTGCGAGTAGTTCTTTTAAGAATACTCGAAGATGGATTAGAATACTTGATGTGCCATAAAAGCGAAGTGTTTTAGTCACAAAGCAATTATGGGGAACCTTCAAAGTATATCCATTGGAAGCCTGCGACTTAGTCGCGGAGGCTACCACCTATCTAAATAACACATAGCATAATCAAATATTGGGATTAAGTCTCAAATGACTACACCATACACTCACGTGTAGAAATGGTGTATCAGTAATAAAAATGGGATTCTAATAGTAAAATAACAAGTTGTTCGGAACTACCTATGTTCTATGGATATTTCTGGAGACAACGGCACATTCAATGTGGTTGTAAGATATCCTATATGAACAAAATATTGTGTTCTATAGTACTATGAACCAGAAGGACGTTATAAGCTCTAACACCCGGTTCTTAGAGGAAGACTATTAGATGAACAACAAAGCTCTAACTGACGTAATACCTTGGAATGAGAAAAGGACAAAGACTTAGAACCAGCCAAGCCGAGTAGGAGTACACCACTAACTGCACCTACTGTTATTACTGTTTATACACCGGAATGCAATTGCAGTGGGAGGTTGTTTGACGACCAGAGATGTTCATAAGACTAGAAGAGTTTCCAACTCTGGATCTAGTAAAGATGAAATCGATCCCTAGCTCTGCACAAGGAAAGTACTGGATCTAAATGTGCCTGCTTAGAAAACAATAAAGGTTTATTGTCAAGAGGCAAGATTATTTAGAGTACAACTCAATCCATATATGGAATTGATGCAAGGCTGTAAATCGTGGAACTTGCGAATTGATGAGATAGTCCATCTGATGGATTCATCAAAAGGCATTGCTGAAAGGTGTATTGGAGACGTAATGGAAACAAGGTGGTGTTTCTCGGAATTTTATGTAGATAGTATTTCATCATTGGCAACAATGAAAGAATGTTATCAGACATAAAATGATGGTTGTCTAAATGAATCAGGATATAAGATTGAGTATAAGTTGGAACATGTTCTTGAGATCTTTCGATCTAAGGATAAGAACATTGTACTTCTCCTAGATATCTTATACGATTATGGTTTGTTTTAAACATGCATAATTCTGAGAAAGGTTATTGCCTTTCAGATACAGAACTTACATCTATCTAAGGGTATGTGTTTTGAACACATGAAGGAGATAGATACAGACAAAGCAGTTTCCTACACTTCGAGTGTGGAAAGCTTTATAGATGCAATGTTGTAAAACGAGAACGTGATATCAACTATGCGATTAGCATAGTGGGAGGATATCAAAGTAATCTGGACAAGAGATATTCGAATGCTGTAAAAGTACTTGGAAGTACTAGATTACTAAGCAAGACGAAATCTTCTTTGATTACAAATTCTCAGATCTCAAATCAGAGAATGACCAGTGAAAGTCGATATCAGGCTATGTGTTCACTTTTGGAAAAAGGTGGAACCATGAGATGAAAGAGTGATAAGCAGGATGCTTCTCGGACTCTATCATAAACGAATAGCAGCCTTAGAGTCAGCGGAAGTTTTGGTTAGGTTCCGGGGTAACCTCTTGACTTGGATATGACTCTTAGTTTACCAAAGGCTATTAGATAGCGGTGCACGGTAAACTAGAAGAAGTCATAAGTCAAAAGTGATGATAACACATAGAGCAAGTACCACCTGATACGAGTCATCGTCGAGGGAGACGACGCTGTAGTCACCAAGATAACTTCAGAGCGGAAACCTAGAGTGCTCATTCAAATGGTACTTCTTGGAAGTACAACTTAAGCACGTGATGAGTATGGGAGTCGGGAGTTTGGAGGAAATGACTAGACCTTAGTACAAGTGGGAGATTGTTGGAGTTGTGTACTTAATGTCTAGATTTAAGTAACGGTAACTCCCGATCATAGCATTTAATCTATTTAATTAATAAACAATCGTTTGCATTTAATTATTGATAATTAAATATATGCAAAATATAGTCCTGGATTCTATACGTTGTAGTTAGTATGGTGTGCGACGTCACACAGAAGATCATACTATCGGTTACTCGTATTTAATCAAACAGTTGCTCACGACCTAGATGGACACGGTCCAATCCATCGGTATAGTCGTTGTGTGAGAGAGAAAATAATTTGTCTTAATTATTTTATCACACTTGTACACTTGGTGTATTGGGCGGATCACTTGAGACTTATCAATTAGGATTGCCGTTGATAATTGATTTAAGTCTCAGAGTATTTTATTCTTAATCCCCGAAACTATTGCGGGTGTGTATATTTAATATAAGTGACTTTGATTTACCAAAGGAATTAACCGATTTAATTATTGGGTTAATTACCGGCTAAGTTGGGTTACTATATTTTATATACGACATGCCGTGAATACTTGACGGGAAAGTTGAAGGTACCAGTATACCGAACCGATCGATATACCGTGTGTGCGGAAGCGTGTAAAGCAATAGATCTACTATGCCATGATCTTAGTGCACACTTAATGTGTATAAGAACACATATAAACATATATATATACACATCCCATATATATATATATATATATATATATATATATATATATATATATATAAGGTTCAACGATTACTTGCTTTTGTGACGAAGTGATTCGTTGATGTCGTTGAGGTGGTGTTGAGTCGATTGAACCACCTCAAATGGATCAGCCTCTCGAAGCTCTCCTTGTGAATGACCTCGTCACTCCTTTAGATCGTTCGGATGTGGAAGCCGCACAAATGGCCCGGCCTCTACGTGTTGCACACGAACCCGGAAAATGAACTTGGTTGCTTGATTGATAGAAGTGGTTCTCCAAGAACTCTTTTCTCTCTATGTTGTGTGATTTTCGTAGCTGAATATTGTGGTGAGAAAATCAGCATTTTCTCACCTATTAAACCATGAAATAACACCATGTAACCCCCCCCCCCCCCCCCCCATAATGGTGATATTGATGTAGAATCATTATCACACATTAAGGTGTGTTAATGGTGAAGTTGAATGGTCATGTCCACATCCTCATGCCACATTGCATTGGATGTGGTCCCATTCGCTTGCATGGCATGCCATGTCACACCATGTGACATGCATTCCATGCAAGCCATGAATCCCATGCATGTACGTAAATCACATCGAATATAAACCTAGTTTATATATATATGTCGATTCCAAATCGACTCATTTTAGCAAACACTTATAGCTCGTATTTTCGGCTCGTGTGTGACCCTGTAGGTATAATTATCGATCAATATTATATTGCTCCCAGCAATAAATATTATCTAATAATTATTTAAACATCCATAGACGACCATATGACTTTATCGATTGCACACGTAGGATCGAAGGACATATCCCAACAATCTCCCACTTGGCCTTAAGAGCCAGTGTGCTGCCAACTTCCTGTTGTCACTTTATCTCTAAGTTTGAACTTGAGGCAAGACTTGAGTCATCCTCAATCGGTTCAAACCTTTCTTGGACTTTGAGACAAACTGTAAAACCAGATTTATCACTATGATACGAATCTGGACGTGGCCACGTATTTTCCACAGTCTCGACTCTCCAAGTGGCCGGTAAGACATTTATCCCATTATAAAATGGAGGACAATCCCATCTTGTCAATCCAAGCTCTCCCACTTGCTTCCTGATATACCCAATAACAAGTTTTATAACCTCCTTTTACGAAAGGCGTTTACTTGTATCAAAGTACACCATTTCACAATGGAATTACTATGGACTACTCAGGTCAGAGGAAATTGCTCGACAGTCAATGAAATAGTATTATGACTCGAAATCTTAAATACTATTCCAGTCGGGTCTGTTCGATCATTAGCTCCCAGCTAATATCTATGTAATTGTACTTGATGTCCCACATCACTAGCCCATGAAGCGTCGCTATAGTACACATTACTATCTAGTTCTTTGTATTATCGGTTTGTCCGTACTCGATTATACGAACCAGGAACAGCTATATGATTCAAGTATATCAGTTCAACCATTGGGACTTTATTATGCGGTAAGTCGACCTCATAACCCAATTGATATAACTTAATCATTTGGACAATTCATATAAATTAAACCATATTTATATGAAGAATTATGTATTATACATATGAGTGAATGTTTACTAAATCTCCAAAAATATCTAATACAGTAATAGAAATCACAACCCATCTGTAAGATGTCTGATCTCTATTGCAGTCTTGAAAGCCTCAAGCTTAAACTGCTGGAGAGGTTTAGAAAATGGGTTTGCAACCTTACCAAAAGTCGCAACTTTATTATCTCGATGTCTCCACAAAACTATCTCCCAGATAATGTGGAACTTCCTGAGCACCAGTTTTTAGACTTGTGGTGCTTTCTAACTCATTGGCTTGCACGATAGCTCTACTATAAATAGAGAACTATCGGATGGGCTGAGCTAGTTACGCCACCTAGTTCATCGAAGAACTTTCAAATCTGAGCTGCCAACATCACTACATCCAATGCAGTGTTGTACTCAGCTTCTGTAGTTTAATCAGCTTATGCATTGCATGGAACTATTCCAGCACATTTTACCTCTAAACTGACAAAAGATATAACCAGATTAAAATCGGAAATTATCTTAGTCTGTTTTGAAGTATGCATTCAAATAGCTTGTTAATATCAACTCTTTTTGTCTTCCAAAGACAACAAAATATTCTTTTGTCCATCTAAGGTACATAAGAATATTCTTGGTCGCTATCTAACGCGCCTCACCTGGATTTCCTTGAAACTGACTCGTCATGCTCAAAGCATACGATACGTCCAGTCTTGTACATATCATGGCGTACATTATAGACCCTATTGCCGAAGCATAAGGAATGTTTTCCATCCTCTTTTGCTCATCAAGTCCCGTAGGGCCTTGCATCTTGCTAAGAGATGTGCCATGACTCATTGGAATGAGACCCTTCTTGGCGTCTTTCATTCTGAACCTGTCAAGCACCTTATCAATATAGGTTGCTTGACTAAGTCCAAGCATCCTTTGCGATCTATTCCGACAGATCTTGATGCCCAATATGTACTGTGCTTCTCCAAGATCCTTCATTGAAAACCATCTTCCAAGCCATTCTTTAACCGAATTAAGCATAGGAATATTGTTTCCAATAAGGAGTATGTCATCGACATACAACACAATGAATACAACGTAACTCCCACTGACCTTCTTGTAAACACAAGAGTCTTCCATGTTCTTTTGAAATCCAAACTCTTGTATGGATTCATCAAACCGAAGATTCCAGCTCCGAGATGCTTGCTTTAATCCATAAATGGATCTATTAAGCTTGCATACTCTCTCAGCCTGATTAGGATCGATAAAACCCTCTAGTTGTGTCATAAACACATCCTCTACTAGAATCCCATTTAAGAAGGCGGTTTTAACGTCCATTTGCCATATCTCATAATCATAATGAGCAGCAATGACTAAGAGAATCCGAATGGATTTAATCATAGCAACTGGTGAAAAGGTTTCATCATAATCCACCCCGTGAATTTGTTTATATCCTTTTGCCACCAACCTTGCTTTGAAAACACTAGGTTTTCCATTCATGTATGTTTTTATCTTGTAAATCCATTTGCATCCAATGGGCCTAGCCCCTTTAGGCAAATCGACCAAGTTCCAAACTTGATTTTCATACATTGATTCCATTTCGGATTTCATGGCACCTTGCCATTTCTCGGAATCTGGACTCGTCATAGCTTGGATATAGGTCGAAGGTTCATTGCTTTCTAAAAGCATTACTTCATATTTCTCGTTTGTCAGAATACCTAAGTATCTGTCAGGTTGAGATCTAATCCTTCCGGACCTTCGAGGGTTAAGTGTGGTTTCTAAAACCACTGGAGTACTCTCGACTTTGTTTTGAGTATCCATCTCAGTTTGATCTTCTTGAACATCGTTCAAGTCTTCTTGAACTTCATTCAATTCAACTAAGCTCCCACTTACTTTCTTGGAAAGACATTCCTTTTCAAGAAATACACCATCTCGAGCAACAAAGACTTTGTTCTCAGATTGGTTGTAAAAGTGGTACCCTCGTGTTTATTTTGGATAACCCACAAAGAAACATTTATCGATTTGGGTTCAAGCTTTGTAGAGATATTTCTCTTCACATAAGCTTCACATCCCCAAATCTTGATATAAGACAAGTTAGGGACCTCCCCTTTCCATGTTGGAAATCGATATCCCGGAATTAATAAATTTAAATAAATAAATTATCTAATTAATTCCGACCGAAATCCTTTGGAGATCGAATATCCGGAGTTGTCAAATTTGCGGAAATAACAACTCCAAACGAAATCCCGTTTTCCGGAGGAAACACGAACATAACACGAGAGCCGAGGCTCGACCGAGCACCGCGGTGGGAACACCCACGGCTGCCAGCCGAGCCCCCTCGCATGGGGCTCGCGAATCCTCGCAGCGATCCCGCGGGGCTGCTACGAGCAGCCCGCAACGAGTCACATGACTCGCTGCCACGGGGTGCTGCGAGCCGCTGCGGGAACACCCGCAGCACGCAGCGATCAGCTGCGGGAAACCCCGCAGCCTCCCCGTGCGATCGAGCGCCCAGCTCGATCGCGTCCCGCGCGCGTCCCGCCTGAGCGAGTCGTCGATCCACGGCGGTCCGGTGGTCCGCGGACACCACCGCGTGGTTCGACCTCGTCTCGGGTCGCCTCCGGTGATCTCGCCGGAGATCACCATGATCGAGCCCTAGAGCTCGATCGATCCCTCGGATCCAACCGAGGGTTCACTGCTCACGATCCCCACGGGGACTCTACGATCGCCGGCGGTTCGGTGGCCTTCGACTACCACCGCCCGATCGATCCTCGTTCCGGGTCTCGTCTTTCGGATCTTGGTTCATGATAATTTTACGATAATTAAACGATAAAATCATAAAGAGGGTTTTACGATTTACCTCGTTCTCGTTGTTCGGAAAAACGAAGAACTCAATTTGAAGACCTTGAGATCTTCCCACGTATTCCTTGCACTAGCTCGGACGTCGTGTGGGCGACGATCTTCCGAACTCCATGGATCTCCCTCTCTACTTTCTCTCTCTAGAATTGTGATCTTCAAGTTTTTGAGAATAGAGAAGACCATGTAGTGCTTTTATAGGCTACGTAGGGGATCTTAAGGAGGTGGAATATTGGACTTCCAATATTAATGATTAAATTGAGCCCAAGCCCAAATCTATTAATCCATTAATATTAATTAATTTTATTTTCCACTATATAAAATTAATTGCACTCCCAATATTAAACCATATTATATCAAATAATATTTCTCCGGTAGTATTATTTATTCCGTGTATTTAAGATATAAATATCCATGAATAAAATTAATTTATTGCTAATTAATTTATTCATCTCTTATATCCGAGACTAGTACCATTCAACCTTAATTATTATGCGGAACAAATCCACCTGCAGGGTTTACATAATAATTCCTTATGAACTCATCTCGGGGATATTATCAACCCTTACGGGATACACTTTCACGTCAAGTATTCACGGCATGCCATATATAAAATATAGTGACCCAACTTAACCGGTAATTAACCCAATAATTAAATCGGTTAATTCCTTTGGTAAATCAAAGTCACTTATATTAAATATACACACCCGCAATAGTATCGGGGATTAAGAATAAAATACACTGAGACTTAAATCGATTATCTAAGGCAATCCTAATTGATAAATCTCAAACGATCCGCTCAATACACCAAGTGTACAAGTGTGATAAAATAATCAAGACAGATTATTTTCTCTCTCACACAACGACTATACCGATGGATTGGTCCGTGTCCATCTAGGTCGTGAGCATCTGTTCGATTAAATACGAGTAACCGATAGTATGATCTTCTGTGTGTCCATACACACCATACTAACTACAACGTATAAAATCTATGACTATAATTTGCAGATATATTTAATTATAAATAATTAAATGCAAATAATTGTTTATTTATTAAATAGATTAATAGCAATGGATTGGGAGTTAATATCACTTAAATCTAGACATTAAGTATACAACTCCAACAATCTCCCACTTGTACTAAGGTCTAGTCATTTCCTCCAAACTCCCGACTCCCATACTCATCACGTGCTTAAGTTGTACTTCCAAGAAGTACTATGTGAATGAGCACTCTAGGTTGCCGCTCTGAAGTTATCTTGGTGACTACAGCGTCGTCTCCCTCGACGATGACTCGTATCAGGTGGTACTTGCACTATGTGTTATCATACACTTATGGACTTGTGATTTCTTACCATTTGCCATCGCACCGCTATTTACATAGCCTTTGGCAAATTAAGAATCACATCTAAGTACCAGAGATTTATCCCGGAGTTATACCAAAACTTCCGCTGCCTCTGAGGCCGCTATTTGGTTACCCATGGCAGAGTCCAAAAAGCATCGTGCTTATCACTCTTCCATGTTAAAACTCCTTCTCCTTCAATAGTGAAACACATAGCCTGATGTCGACTTACACCGGTCCTCATTTGATTAGAAATCTAAGGGAATGTAACCCAAAGGAAAAGCTTGTTTGCTCCGTAATCCAGAACATAGTTTCCAGTACTTCGAAAGTACTTAAAATGTTCATTACAGCAGTCAAGTATTCCTTTCCAGGATTACCTTGATATCCTCCCACTATGCTAACCACATAGCCGATATCAGGTTCTCGTTTTCAACATCGCATTTATCAAGCTTTCCACACTCGAAGTGTAGGAAACCGCTTTCATTGCTTCTATCTCCTTTTGTGTTCCAAAACACATATCCTTAGATAGATGCATTCCGTCTCTGAAAGGTAATGAACCTTTCTCGGAATCTTGCATGTTAAAACGAACCATAATCATATATATGTAAGATGTCCAGGAGAAGTACAATGTTCTTTCCCAGAGATCCAAGATCTCAAGAACATGTCAAACTTCTTCCTTCATCTTTCATATTGATTTATCTAGACAACCATCATTCTATGTCTGACAACATCCTTACATTGTTGCCAATGATAAAATGTTATCTACATAAAACCCGAGAAACACCACCTTGTTTCCATCACGTTTCCAATACACACGATTCGTCTATGCTTTGATGAATCCATAAAATGGACTATCTCATCAATTAAGTACCACGAACTTAATGCTTTGTTTCAATCCATAAATGGATCAACTAAGCTTGTACTCTAAATGATCTCGCCTCTTAGCAATAATCCTTATTTCTCTCCAAGAAGGCACATTTAGATCTAGTACGACCTTCATGTAGATCCAGGGATCGATTTCATGTATACTAGGTCCAGAGTCCGAAGATTCTCCTAGTCTTATGAATATCTCCGGTTGTCCCACAACCTCCCACTACAATGGCATTCCGGTGTATAAACAGTGATAACAGTAGGTGCAGTTAGTGGTGTACCGCTACTCGGTTCGGCTGGTTCTTAGTCTAAATCTTTCTCTCTCATTTCAAAGTATTATGTCACCTTGGGCTTGTGGTTCATCATATAGTCTTTCTCCAAGAACCGGGCGTTAGAGCTTATAACGTCCTTCTGGTTCATAGTACTATTGAACACACATCTTTTGTTCTTCTAGGATATTCTACAACCGCATTTGAATGCCCCGTTGTTTCCAGACATATCCATAGAACATAGGTAGTTCCGTATAACTCATGTTTTTACTATTTCTATAAGAGTTCCATTTCTTGTTTACGACACACCATTTCTACACAACAGTGTATGGTGTAGTCATTTGGGATCAAATCCCAACCTCTGATCAGTATGCTATGCATTCCTCAGACAGGTACTTGCCTCCGCGATCAAATCGCAGGCTACAAATGGATATACCTTGATGGTTCTCCACAATTGCTTAGTGTCCATTGACTTGTCAAAACACTTGCTTTTGTGGCACATCAGGTATTCTAATCCATTTATCGAGTAATCATTAAATGAAGTACTCGTACCTTATTGTCTGAGTAGACATAGGTCTGCATACATCAGAGTTAATCAATTACAATACTTGTCCGGATCTTATATCTTATATCCAGAAAGGATTGCTTAGTCATGTTATCTTCCAAATTAGATTCTTAGGTCGGAAGGTCCACTCCTTCAACTTAATTGATCAAAATATCAATTTTCGACCTTTGAACTTCTTATTTGAATATGACTTAGCATAAGAATCCACGAGTATAATTGATTAAGAAATCTCTTATTAGTAAAACGAGTTTCATACTACGGTTCGTTGCATCGTGGTGGACTCAGGATTCATCATTTATATATTGCTACCTAATGTACCAGAATAGATAATATCATTATTTCTTCTTATAACCATCAAATGATTAAAAGAAAGAAAATATCCATTCATTAGAAATCCAGAACAAAGTTCTTTCTAATATGAAAGGTACATAAAAGCAATAACTCAAAATGAAATCCTATAAAATGTCCTCCATTGCAACAGCTGCCTCCTCTACAGCATTGCCCATGTAGACTACGATTTCTTCTTTTCTAAGTCGTCGGGTTTCCTGGAACCCTTGCATTTAAAATGCACATACCGTCAGTGGTTCCATATCTACACACCAGGTTCCGGTAGATAATACCACTGACTATGTTTCACGACTAAAGAAAATTTCGTACTTTCTTTGAGAGTATAATCAGACTTCCAGTACCCAGACTGTTTGTATCGAGAACACTTGCCTCATGGCTTTCTCGTCCCATCTCCTGGTCTAAGCAACTTAGAGCCACTGGGTTTCTTTGCTTTTCCTTTCCCCGTTCTTCCCTTTAGGTTCGAAACCTTTTGGCATTGGCTACAAGAGCTTGCGATTTCCGTCTCAACTCGTCTAAAAGGTCAATCATCTCAAAAACGTGTTTAAGCGTTTCCTCGAAGCGACTGGCCTTTATGAGTATCCTCATCGCTTCTTGTCTGGCCGCCTATGTCAATAGGCTCGGGAGGACAAAGATCACTGAGTACTAACTAGTACTCTTTAACAGTTTGGGTAATGTCTAGATCTCTATTCCAATCATTACATTTAGGGACCAGTGAGTTTAAAATCCTTACGTATCACAGAAAGTGGGTTCAAAGCCATTTTCTAATCTATGAGCACATATAACAACAAACAATCGATTTAATCTCCGATATTATCTCCCTCAAATAATATCATTAAACCACTAATCACATCTAAAATCCCATCAGATATGGCAAGCCACGTGGTGTGGACGATTACCAATCCAAATGATTTAGCAATTAGATTTGCTTCGGTCATACATCACTTATAGCGTAACTTCGTGGGGAAGAATACTATAATGCGTATCTAAGTGTAAACCATCACTCAGTACTAAAGTAAATCGTTTGGAATTGCTACATCACCGCAAGCCACGTGGTGTGGACGTTTAGGACAACTTCACAACTCTTCACAGTTCCTTATAACTGTCTACATAAATTAATCCAAAATCCGTTAGTATAGCAAGCCACGTGGTGTGGACGTTTACTACACCAAGAGACTTTTATAATTGACTCCCAATTACTTGATCCATTCAATCTTGTAAATCAAGACGCGGAGAATCATAAGTGAAACTCGAAGTTTCTTACCAGTGATTCACCATGCGAACGACCCTATCTCTCATAAATGAGGGAGCCGAGCAGACAATCGATCCATTTCAAGAAATGGTACGAAGGTCTCTAATTTGTGTCCTCGACATGACCAAGTGGCTTTGGCTCCATTCCACTCCCCGGGGTGAGAATGAGTCGACTTGAAATCAGTTTTGGAAAGACAAATTAGGCATTGTTTGATAAACTTAATCAATGTTTCTCGTAAGAGGAATTACAAGAATTCTCCTCCAATGTCTTATCTATATGAACTTCGAAAGTTCATAAAAGTCACCAAGAGAACAGCAATGGAGACCATGGCATTGTTTCCAATCCCTCTCCCACTTAGCTTTTTACAATAAAGGGATACGCTATCTAATGCATAATTAAATACACATAAGCATGCATACATGAAATAAAGCACATAGAATATTATCACATAATCAAAATAATACTAGAATATTATTTTCCGACTATTATGGCTTTATCGCATCTCCGTATGCTTCTTCTAGTCTTTAGTCTTCGTTCTTGAATGCTCCATGTGACGGGAATATTAATTCCAATATTTAAATCTATTTATTTTTAATAAATCCAAAAGTTACTTAATTCGAAAATTAAGTCAATCGAATAAATCAAAAATAAAATTAAATATTATTAATATTTTTATTTATTTTTATTTTCCTTTCTAATTCCATTAAATCTCTAGAATCCTATCCAAGACCCACTTGGAATATTCTAGAAGATCTCCATAATGAAATAAGGAAATAAAATAAATTAGGACTCCTAATCCTTCCAAATTAATTCCTTTCCTTTTTCTATTAAAAATTCCATAAAGGAATAATTAAATAAGGAAAAATTAATTAAGGACTCTTAAAACTTTCCAAATTAATTATTTTCCTAATCCATTAAAAATTCCATAAAGGAATAATTAAATAGGAAAAATTAATTAATCATAAATTTATTCTTTTTCCTTTTCCATGAAAACTCCCAAGAATAGGAATAATCAATAAGGAAAAATAAATTTATTCTAAATTTATTCTTTTCCTATTCCATGAGAATTCCCAAAAATAGGAATACTCAAAATAGGAAAACCGAATAATTTAGGAAAGTAAATCTCGGTTAGGAGTAGCACGGAGTGGGGATCTCCGCACCACCCCCAACCGATCGACCACCACCGAGGAGGAGCACCGCCGCCGCCCCCAGCCGGCGCGCCACCACCACCGGTGGCTAGGCGTGGCCGAGAGCCTCCCGCGGCTGCCCCCTCTCTCTCGGGTCGATCCTCCATGTATCGATCATGGGGATGATCGATCCGAGTCCTCCCTCTCGTTCGTCTCCTCCGTCACAATTTTCCGGTCGTCGTTTCGTCCTCGATCCAACGTAAAATAATTTACAAATTTATTAATACGCTATCCGGCATCGATTCTCTACATGAAAACGACCTCAAACAATTTCCGGAAAAAATAAGAACAAGCATTCACCACACAAGAACAAATATTGACATCACCGAGAGTTTAATAATCAAGAGTAATATTATGGACATTAATTAACAATAATTAAATCTAGCCATAATAATCGGAAACCCTGCAAAGTAGAACAATTTATCGAAAAATACCATGAACTAAAACCAACGCTCTGATACCAATTGTTGGAAATCGATATCCCGGAATTAATAAATTTAAATAAATAAATTATCTAATTAATTCCGACCGAAATCCTTTGGAGATCGAATATCCGGAGTTGTCAAATTTGCGGAAATAACAACTCCAAACGAAATCCCGTTTGCCGGAGGAAACACGAACATAACGCGAGAGCCGAGGCTCGACCGAGCACCGCCGTGGGAACACCCACGGCTGCCAGCCGAGCCCCCTCGCATGGGGCTCGCGAATCCTCGCAGCGATCCCGCGGGGCTGCTACGAGCAGCCCGCAACGAGTCACATGACTCGCTGCCACGGGGTGCTGTGAGCCGCTGCGGGAACACCCGCAGCACGCAGCGATCAGCTGCGGGAAACCCCGCAGCCTCCCCGTGCGATCGAGCGCCCAGCTCGATCGCGTCCCGCGCGCGTCCCGCCTGAGCGAGCCGTCGATCCACGGCGGTCCGGTGGTCCGCGGACACCACCGCGTGGTTCGACCTCGTCTAGGGTCGCCTCCGGTGATCTCGCTGGAGATCACCATGATCGAGCCCTAGAGCTCGATCGATCCCTCGGATCCAACCGAGGGTTCACCGCTCACGATCCCCACGGGGACTCTACGATCGCCGGCGGTCCGGTGGTCTTCGACTACCACCGCCCGATCGATCCTCGTTCCGGGTCTCGTCTTTCGGATCTTGGTTCATGATAATTTTACGATAATTAAACGATAAAATCATAAAAAGGGTTTTGCGATTTACCTCGTTCTCGTTGTTCGGAAAAACGAAGAACTCAATTTGAAGACCTTGAGATCTTCCCACGTATTCCTTGCACTAGCTCGGACGTCGTGTGGGCGACGATCTTCCGTACTCCATGGATCTCCCTCTCTACTTTCTCTCTCTAGAATTGTGATCTTCAAGTTTTTGAGAATAGAGAAGACCATGTAGTGCTTTTATAGGCTACGTAGGGGATCTTAAGGAGGTGGAATATTGGGCTTCCAATATTAATGATTAAATTGAGCCCAAGCCCAAATCTATTAATCCCATTAATATTAATTAATTCTATTTTCCACTATATAAAATTAATTGCACTCCCAATATTAAACCATATTATATCAAATAATATTTCTCCGGTAGTATTATTTATTCCGTGTATTTAAGATATAAATATCCATGAAAAAATTAATTTATTGCTAATTAATTTATTCATCTCTTATATCCGAGACTAGTACCATTCAACCTTAATTATTATGCGGAACAAATCCACTCATGAGGTTTACATAATAATTCCTTATGAACTCATCTCGGGGATATTATCAACCCTTACGGGATACACTTTCCCGTCAAGTATTCACGGCATGCTATATATAAAATATAGTGACCCAACTTAACCGGTAATTAACCCAATAATTAAATCGGTTAATTCCTTTGCTAAATAAAAGTCACTTATATTAAATATACACACCCGCAATAGTATCGGGGATTAAGAATAAAATACACTGAGACTTAAATCGATTATCTAAGGCAATCCTAATCGATAAATCTCAAACGATCCGCTCAATACACCAAGTGTACAAGTGTGATAAAATAATCAAGACAGATTATTTTCTCTCTCACACAACGACTATACCGATGGATTGGTCTGTGTCCATCTAGGTCGTGAGCATCTGTTCGATTAAATACGAGTAACCGATAGTATGATCTTCTGTGTGTCCATACACACCATACTAACTACAACGTATAAAATCCAGGACTATAATTTGCATATATATTTAATTATAAATAATTAAATGCAAATAATTGTTTATTTATTAAATAGATTAATGGCAATGGATAGGGAGTTAATATCACTTAAATCTAGACAGTAAGTATACAACTATATAAAATTAATTGCACTCCCAATATTAAACCATATTATATCAAATAATATTTCTCCGGTAGTATTATTTATTCCGTGTATTTAAGATATAAATATCCATGAATAAAATTAATTTATTGCTAATTAATTTATTCATCTCTTATATCCGAGACTAGTACCATTCAACCTTAATTATTATGCGGAACAAATCCACCTGCAGGGTTTACATAATAATTCCTTATGAACTCATCTCGGGGATATTATCAACCCTTACGGGATACACTTTCCCGTCAAGTATTCACGGCATGCTATATATAAAATATAGTGACCCAACTTAACCGGTAATTAACCCAATAATTAAATCGGTTAATTCCTTTGGTAAATCAAAGTCACTTATATTAAATATACACACCCGCAATAGTATCGGGGATTAAGAATAAAATACACTGAGACTTAAATCGATTATCTAAGGCAATCATAATCGATAAATCTCAAACGATCCGCTCAATACACCAAGTGTACAAGTGTGATAAAATAATCAAGACAGATTATTTTCTCTCTCACACAACGACTATACCGATGGATTGGTCCGTGTCCATCTAGGTCGTGAGCATCTGTTCGATTAAATACGAGTAACCGATAGTATGATCTTCTGTGTGTCCATACACACCATACTAACTACAACGTATAAAATCCAGGACTATAATTTGCATATATATTTAATTATAAATAATTAAATGCAAATAATTGTTTATTTATTAAATAGATTAATGGCAATGGATCGGGAGTTAATATCACTTAAATCTAGACATTAAGTATACAACTCCAACATTCCATACCTTGTATGGTGTCTTATCAACAGCTTTTGACGGTGTCCTATTCAGTGTATAGGCCGCTGTTAAAAGTGCGTGTCCCCAAAAAGATTTTGGTAGTTCACTAAGGCTCATCATCGATCGAACCATATCCAATAAGGTTCTATTCCTCCTTTTGGAAACACCATTCATCTGGGGTGTTCCAGGTGGAGTGAGTTGATATAGAATACCACAACTCATAAGATGATCATCGAATTCTTGGCTAAGATATTCACCACCTCGATCCGATCGAATGGCTTTTATCTTCTTACCAAGTTGATTCTCAACTTCATTTTGGAATTCATTGAACTTTTCAAAGGCTTCCGACTTATGCCTCATTAAATAGACATAACCATATCTACTTAAGTCATCGGTAAAAGTTATGAAGTAGAAATAACCTCCACGTGCTTGTGAGCTCATTGGACCACATACATCAGTATGGATTAAACCCAATAGTTCATTTGCACGTTCTCCTTTCCCTAGAAAAGGTGACTTTGTCATTTTGCCCATCAAACATCCTTCACATGTATTAATGACTCCAAGTCAAAAGATTTGAGAATACCTTCTTTAAGAAGTTTCTCTACACGTTTAATGTTGACGTGGCCTAATCGACAATGCCAAAGGTATGTTTCATTGAATTCATTCGATTTGGCCTTTTTGGTATCAATGTTATATATATGATTGTCAAGTTGAAGTACATATAAACCATGTTCTAATCGTGCCGCCATAGAACACTCCACTTTTTGAAATAGTAAATAAACCATTTATTATAGTGAAGGAAAATCCTTCAGTATCCAATACTGAAATAGAAATGATGTTCTTGGTAATACTTGGTACGAAATAAACATTATTCAATACTAAAACAAGGCCCGAAGGCAAACACAAATCATAAGATCCTACGGCTAATGCAGCGACCCTCGCTCCATTTCCAACCCGCAGATCGACATCTCCCTTTACCAAAGTTCTACTTCTTTGCAGTCCCTGCACATGTGAAACAATGTGAGCACCGCATCCGGTATCCAATACCCAAGAAGAAGAATTTGTAAAGTTTATGTCTATGACATAAATACCTGAAGATGAAGGAACGACCCCGTTCTTCACATCCTCCTTGAACTTGGGGCAATCTCGCTTGTAGTGTCCAACACTCTTGCAGTAGAAACACACAGATTCCCCAGGAACCTTAGAAGCTTTCAAGAACCTTTTGGAAGGAGCTGCCACAGCTTTCCCTTTCCCTTTGCCTTTCACTTCCGGTTTCTTAATCCCCTTGAACTTTTTGGTACCTCCTTCCCGAATCATAAGAACTTCCCTGCTAGGGTCCTTCTTAATCGCCGGCTCAACAGCCTTAAGCATCCCATGGAGCTCATGAAGCGATTTCTTCAGTCCATTCATGTGGAAATTCAGCCTAAAGGCGTCATAACCATCATGAAGAGAATGGAGAATGAAATCGGTAGCCAACTCGTCATCATATGCAAAACCGAGGCGAGCACTTGAAGCAAATAATCCAATCATTTGTTGTACATGTGGTCCCACAGGTTTACCCTTTTCCAGCCTAGCTGTAGCTATAGCCCGGGTGACACCGAAGCGCTCAATCCTAGCTTGAACATGCTCTTGAGCTCTTCTATGATGTCATAGGCTTCCATGAACTCGAATTGTTTTTGCAACTCGGGTACCATGGATGCCAACATCAAACATGTCACAACATTCGAGGCTTTCTTAGCAAGGGCATATGATGCCTTTTGGGCATCCGTGCCCCCATCAGCGGGAAGCACGGGAAGGGGTTTGTCCAACACACTTTCCTTTTCCTCGTATTTGAGGACTATCCTCAAGTTACGTTGCCAATCAAGGAAATTGGTGTTGTTCAACTTTTCTCTATCCAAGATAGAGCTGAACTTGAATTGAGTTGAGACAGACATATTATACTACAGAAGAAAGATAAATAACGTAAGTAAACATCCACAAAGCGGTAAACAAATAAGGTTGTCTAGCAAAACTACTTTATTTGTTCCATTTTGTTCATTCGATATCTAATATCGTCATTCCCAATTATTTTAATGACAAAAACGTGATAAATCGTAAGTGAAAACTCGAGGTTTTCTAACCAGCGATCTTATCATGCAATTGAAGCCCTATCTCTCATTAAAATGAGGGAGCCAACCAGACAATCGATTCACGCCATCCAATGGCTCGAAAGTCTCTAATTTGTGTCATTGATAAACTTAAGTGTTTTGGATTAAATCACTCCCCGAGGTGTAAATAATCCTAACCTTATAAATCATCAAATGAAAGGCAAATTAGGCATTTGTTTTTGACATTTTAATAAATTAGAACAAAACGATCCCAAGACCCTCATCTTGCGAATCTTTAAGCCGACTGAGTCCGCACTTAAGAACTCCAAGATAGGTAGACATTCCATGTCAATGACATCTAATGTCACTCTCGGTCGATGAGAGTCCCATTCTCATCTCATGTCTCGATAGCCACGCCTGCAGTGGATCTATCGATGAGAAAACCAAACTCACGTGTAAGGGTCTTGTTGGAGTTGTTTACTTAATGTCTAGATTTAAGTAACGGTAAATCCCGGTCATAGCATTTAATCTAATTAATAAACAATCGTTTGCATTTAATTATTGATAATTAAATATACGCAAAATATAGTCCTGGATTCTATACGTTGTAGTTAGTATGGTGTGTCGGGCCCACACAGAAGATCATACTATCGGTTACTCGTATTGAATCAAACAGTTGCTCACGACCTAGATGGACACGGACCAATCCATCGGTATAGTCGTTGTGTGAGAGAGACAATAATTTGTCTTAATTATTTTATCACACTTGTACACTTGGTGTATTGGGCGGATCGCTTGAGACTTATCAATTAGGATTGCCGTTGATAATTGATTCAAGTCTCAGAGTATTTTATTCTTAATCCCCGATACTATTTCGGGTGTGTATATTTAATATAAGTGACTTTGATTTACCAAAGGAATTAACCGATTTAATTATTGGGTCAATTACCGGCTAAGTTGGCTTGCTATATTTTATATACGACATGCCGTGAATACTTGACGGGAAATTGTATCCCGGAAGGGTTGATAATATCCCCGAGATGAGTTCATAAGGAATTATTATGTAAACCTCATGAGTGGATTCGTTCCGCATAATAATTAAGGTTGAATGGTACTAGTCTCGGATATAAGAGATAAATAAATTAATTAGCAATAAATTAATTTTATTCATGGATATTTAAATCTTAAATACACGGAATAAATAATACTACCGGAGAAATATTATTTGATATAATATGGTTTAATATTGGGAGTGCAATTAATTTATATAGTGGAAAATAAATTAATTAATATTGATGGGATTAATTGATTTGGGCTTTGGGTCAATTTAATCATCAATATTGGAAGCCCAATATTCCACCTCCTTTAGATCCCCTACGTAGCCTATAAAAGCACTACATGGTCTTCACAATTCATAATCCCATAACACCATAAGATTATCATACTTGATATTCTAGAGAGTTCGTGAAGTAGATCCATAGAGTTCGGAGGATCGTCGCCCACACGACGTTCGAACGAGGTGCAAGGAATACGTAGGAAGATTCAAAGGTCTTCAATTGATTTTGTTTCTCCGCACAACGAATCAAAGGTAAAATCATAAACTCCCTTGTATGATTTTATGTGAATATTAATTGTAATATATACATGAACGCACGATCCGGGAAAACGACGATCTTCGGGGACGGGGATTCGAGATCCTCGGCGAAGGATCGAAGGGACCCTCGGCTAGGAGCCGAGGGGTGGCGGTCGAGCCCTAGGGCTTCGACCGCCGGCGCGCATCGAGAAGGAGCCGCGGCTGGGGGCGATCGAGCCCTAGCTCAATCGCCGGGGGGACTGCCGCGGGCTGGCGCCGCGGCTGGTGGCTCCCCCCACCTCCGGTGATGGCGGTGAGTCGCCGGACTCACCGCCCGGGGCTGCCGGAGCAGCCCCAGCGATCGGCGCACGATCGCGAGCCCCGGCAGGGGGCTCGGCTAGGGTTTCGGCCGCGGGTTCATCCCGCGGCGATGCTCGGGTCGAGCCCGGCTCCGTTTGGTGGTTCGCGTGTTTCCGGCGATGGGATTTCGGTCGGGGTTATCGGTTCCGCAATTTTGATACCCCGGGATATCGATTTCCAGCAATTGGTATCAGAGCGTTTGGTTTCGTGTTCATGTATATGTTCAATTATCGTTCTACCTTGCAGGGATCCGACTATCATGGTTTAATTAATTGTTAATTATTTTACCATGATTATTCGTTTATTAAACTCTCGGACATGTCGAGATTCGTTTTGTGTGGATGAATGCTTGTAATAGTAAAAATTCGGGGGTTGACCGAATTTAGATTTATTATTATTGTTCTATATTTTCCGGAAAGTGTATAGGGTCGATTTCATGTATAGAATCGATACCGGAATTGTAAATTTAATTCTTGTAATTTATTTACGTTGGATCGAAGCTGAGACGACCGCCGGAGAACTCATGTGACGAAGGAGAAGACGAGAGGGAGGACCGGGGATCGATCACGATGATCGATCCCATGATTATCGATCGAGGGCATGGGGTGGGAGCGCGATCGCCCTAGCCGCGGGCTGCCGCCGGTTCGGTGGCTGGCCGGCGTGGCTGGGCGGCGGTGCTCCTCCCCGGGGGCCGGCCGGTCGAAGGTGGGGGTGGCGTGGGGTCTCCCGATCTCATGCTACTCCTACCAAGATTCACTTTCCTAATTAATTCGGTTTTCCTATTTTGAGTATTCCTAAGTTTGGGAACTCTCATGGAAATATGAAAATAATTAATTAATATTAATTTATTTCCTTATTCTATTATAGAAGTCTTCTAGAATATTCAAGTCTTACTTGGATAGGTGATGAGCCATTTTTTTTGGCTCATTTTTAGGTTTTTAGAGTCAAGTACATCGAGTCTTTTGTTTGTTTTTACTTTGTTTGTGTCTGGGAGGGCACGTTTGGGTACTTGGGCAAGTTTTGCAGGTGGGCAGGTAAAGGAGGGAAAAGAGGAGCGCACTGTGTGAAAGAGGCAAGGAAATCACCTTCCATGGTCAAGAGCATCCGTTGAGCAAGCCAGACTGACGAAAAGGATCCAGCAGAGTTGATCAAGCAACTAGGCCGTCAGCAGGTGGAGCAAGACTTGAGCTCGATCAAGTACCGCACATGGTCCGCTACCTCAATCAGTCAGAGAAGGAAGTACATGGGCAAGCGCTAACATTGACGGAGACGGAACGTTGGGCAGTCGGTGTACCAGGAGTCCTGGAATTTGCGGAGTCTTCAAAGGCGGCCAGATTCAAACTCCAACCCAAGTAGGACTCTCGTCCGCGCTTGGAGGTACTTTCCCCCACACGTCTCTCATCAACTGAAGCCCGTCTATATAAGGAGAGCGACTGACGAAGAAACCCGACGACGCATGAGCAGCGAAGAACCCGGATCGAACCCTAACCTGTCCAGCGAAGAAGAAGGCGGCCGCGTGAGCAACACCACTCGCCGGCGTTTATTTTCTGTTAAGCCCTCGGGCTAGAAACAATTTACTTTATGATTTTATGCTTTTGATTTCGTACTTAGTTTTATTTCCCTTTGAACAATTTCCCGTTTCAATGCAAAGTTCAGTTCGTCTTATTGATTTTACTTTATTTTCTGTTTTAAATATGATAAGTAGCTAATCTGTTTGTATCTGGGCAAAGACAGAACCTGACCAACCCTAAGACGTGACCATGCCGGGAGGCTTAGTGAAGACAGCAACTAGCTGAGTTTTGTTCCCGATTCAACAGGGTAGTAACTTAAGCATGTTAGGGACTTGGGCAATCCTACAATGACCAGTGGGAACCCCGACTTGCCTAACACAGGAGTACGTGGATCAACGCGACCGGGAGACTGGGCGTCCGCGAAGTACAACATGTTGCTGGAGATGTGGTCGTATGACTTGGGTCTGTCCAGGCATGCTATTGGCCATTCCGGGTTTGCTTGGAGGATGAAGGCGACTTGACCAACTTAGACTCATGCGGTCACATAGTGTCGAATTGGTCAACGTCAGGAGACCTGTCGAGAGAGATCTGGCAGGACTTAAACATAAGAGCGAATAAGGGTTCGGGGTATTAATATGCGTGACATCATAGGGATGTTAATACTTGGGATCTATAACTGGAAGACAAAACTGTTAGAAAAATGATATACGTACCGATGATCGGCATCACATAGGTCAAGGGGGGAAGTCAGGGGAGTCAATGCCTGGATACTTTAGTCTTTATTTGTTTAGTTCATCTGCTTAGTCGAGTCTGTTAATTGCTCAATTATTTAATTAGGTTGCATGCTAGTTTTATTTCTGTTTAAGTTATTTGTTATTTTCAGTCAAGTAAACACGGTGACCACGGTTCGGCAGTGCCCAACTGCTTTACAAAACAAAACCTTTTCAAACGTGACAACCCAATTGAGCATCAAAAGCCGGGAAAACTATAAGCTAAATCGCCTCCTCGTGGGATCGACCCTATACTTGCTACTAGTACTTGTATTAGTAAAGAGTTTAGGACTTATAAATATTATTTTGCGCTACTCCACGACGGTAGCGTCAATAGGATTCTAGAGATTTAATAGAATTGGAAGGGAAATAATTAATTAATAAATTGATTTTATTTCCTAATTGATTATTCCTATTTTATGGGAATTTTCATGGACATGGAAATTAATTAACTTTGGAAAGTAGAAGAGTCCTAATTTATTTTATTTCCTTATTCTATTATAGAAATCTTCTAGAATATTCAAGTCTTACTTGGATAGGATTCTAGAGATTTAATAGAATTAGAGAGTAAAATAAATAAATAAAAATATTAATAATATTTAATTTAATTTTTGATTTATTCGATTGACTTAATTTTCGAATTAAGTATCTTTTGGATTTATTAAAAATAAATAGATTTAAATATTTGGATTAATATTCTCGTCACATGGAGCATTCAAGAACGAAGACTGAAGACTAGAAGAAGCATACGGAGATGGAATAAAGCCATGATAGTCGGAAAATAATTTTCTAGCATTATTTTGACTATGTGATACTATGTGCTTTATTACTTGTATGCATGCTAAATGTGTTTACTTTATGCACTAGATAGCGTATCCCTTTGTTATAAAAAGCTAAGCGGGAGAGGGTATGGAAACATTCCCATGGTCTCCATTACTGTTCTCTTGGTGACATTTATGAGCTTTCGAAGTTCATATAGATATGTCATTGGAGGAGAATTCTTGTAATTCCTTTTACGAGAAACATTGATTAAGTCTATCAAACAATGCCTAATTTGTCTTTCTGAAACTGACTTCAAGTCGACTTATTCTCACCCCGGGGAGTGGAATGGAGCCAAAGCCACTTGGTCATGTGGATGACACAAATTAGAGACATTCGTACCATCCTTTTGAAGGTGGATCAATTGTCTGCTCGGCTCCCTCATCTAATGAGAGATAGGGTTGTTCGCATGGTGAATCACTGGTTAGAAACTTCGAGTTTCACTTATGGTTCTCCGCGTCTTGATTTACGAAATCGAATGGTTCAAGTAATTGGATGTCAATTGTAAAAGTCTTTTGGTATAGTAAACGTCCACACTATCGTGGCTTGCTATACTGAATGGGATTTTGGATCAATTGATGTAGACAGTTATAGAAGAAAGTGAAGGATCGTGTGTTAACGTAAACGTCCACACTATCGTGGCTTGCGGTGACATATGAGTCCCAAACAATCTTCTTAGTGTTGAGTAATGGTTTACACTTAGGTACGCTCTATAGTATTCTTCCCATCGAAGTAACGCTATAGTGATGTACGACCGAAGCAAATCTAATTACGAAATCATTTGGATATGTAAACGTCCACACTATCGTGGCTTACCATATCTGATGGGATTTTAGATGTAATTAGTAATTTAATGATATTATTTGAGGGAGATAATATCGGATATTAAATTGATTGTTTGTTTAAATGTGCTTATAGGTTTAGAGAATAGCTATGAATCCACTTTCTGTGATACTCAAGGAATTCAACGCACTGGTTCCATACTGTGTTGGATGGAATAAAGAATTAGACATTACCCAGACTGTTGCTGAGTACAAGTTAGTACTCAGTGAACTTTGTCCTCCTGAACCTACACGTGTCTCAACTGTTGAGGAAAAAGCTGATTTTGAGAAGTGGAACAATGCTTTTGCATTAACCACTAATCATGATGTCATGCTGAAACTCAAGCTAATGTTTAGAGACAACGAGAAGGTTAGAAAAGAGGCGATGAGGATACTCATAAAGGTCAATCGCTTCGAGGAAACGCTTGAACACGTTTTCGAGATGTTGGACCTTTTGGATGAGTTGAGACAATCGCAAGCTCTTATGGCCAAAGTCAAAGGTTTTGAACCTAAGGGAATAGACCAAGGGATGGAGAAGCAGACAAAGGAACCCTATAGTCCTAAAGCACTTGGACCACGCAATAGGGTGAGAAAGCCTTTGGGCAGTCATTCTCAAAGAAAACATTCTGGGGACTGGAAGTCTGTATTTTCTCCTCAAGAAGGTATAAGATTCTCTCCTTAGTCTTTAAAAACATAGTCAGCAGTGTTATCTACCAGAAGCCTGGTTGGTAGATATGGAACCACTGACGGTATGTATGCATTTAAAAATGCAGGGGCACCAGGAAACCCAAAGACTTGGAAATGGAAGAATGGTCAAGGGAAATGCTGCGGAGGAGACAACTGTTGCGATAGAGGCTTTATCTATGAGTAGTTATTAGGATTTCATTTATGAATGGATATTTTATTTCTTTAATCATGTTGATGATTTTGATAAGAAATAATGGTATTATCTATTCTGGTACATTAGATAGCAATAATGTGAATGATGAATCCTTAGTCTACCACGATGCAACAAACCGTTCTATAACTTGTAAGATATATTTCTTGTTAAATCATTATACTTGTGAATTCTTATACTTAGTAGTATTTATACAAATAAGATTCAAAAGGTCGAAATTGATTTGATCAATTATAGTTGAAGGAATGGACCTTCCGACCTAAGAATTGAATTTGGAAGATAATACAACTAAGCATACCTTTTGGTAAAGGGTAGAATTCGGACAAGTGTTGAGAATGATCAATGATATATGCAGTCATATGTGTAAGGTGCGAGTAATTCTTTTAAGAATACTCGAAGATGGATTAGAATGCTTGATGTGCCATAAAAGCGAAGTGTTTTAGTCACAAAGCAATTATGGGGAACCTTCAAAGTATATCCATTGGAAGCCTGCGACTTAGTCGCGGAGGCTACCACATAACACATAGCATAATCAAAGATTGGGATTAATTCTCAAATGTCTACACCATACACTCACGTGTAGAAATGGTGTGTCAGTAATAAGAAATGGGATTCTAATAGTAAAATAACAAGTTGTTCGGAACTACCTATGTTCTATGGATATTTCTAGAGACAAAGGCACATTCAATGTGGTTGTAGGATATCCTAGATGAACAAAGATATTGTGTTCGATAGTACTATGAACCAGAAGGACGTTATAAGCACTAACGCCCGGTTCTTAGAGGAAGACTATTAGATGAACTACAAAGCTCTAACCGACGTAATACCTTGGAATGAGAAAAGGACAAAGACTTAGAACCAGCCAAACCGAGTAGGAGTACACCACTAACTGCACCTACTGTTATTACTGTTTATACACCGGAATGCCAATGCAGTGGGAGGTTGTTCATAAGACTAGAAGAGTTTCAACTCTGGATCTAGTAAAGATGAAATCGATCCCTAGCTCTGCACAAGGAAAGTACTGGATCTAAATGTGCCTGCTTAGAAAGCAATAAAGGTTTATTGTTAAGAGGCAAGATCATTTAGAGTACAAGTCAATCCATTTATGGAGTTGATATAAGGCTGTAAATCGTGGAACTTGCGAATTGATGAGATAGTCCATCTGATGGATTCATCAAAAGGCATAGACGAAAGGTGTATTGGAGACGTAATGGAAACAAGGTGGTGTTTCTCGGAATTTTATGTAGATAACATTTCATCATTGGCAACAATGAGAAAGTGTCATCAGACATAAAATGATGGTTGTCTAAATGAATCAGGATATAAGATTGAGTAGAAGTTGGAACATGTTCTTGAGATCTTTCGATCTAAGGATAAGAACATTGTACTTCTCCTAGATATCTTATACGATTAAGGTTTGTTTTATACATGCATAATTCTGAGAAAGGTTATTGCCTTTCAGATACAGAATATACATCTATCTAAAGGGTATGTGTTTCGAACACATGAAGGAGATAGATGAAGACAAAGCAGTTTCCTACACTTAAGATGTGGAAAGCTTTATGGATGCAATGTTATAAAACGAGAACCTGATATCAACTATGCGGTTTGCGTAGTGGGAGGATATCAAAGTAATCTGGACAAGAGATATTCGAACGCTGTAAAAGTACTTGAAAGTACTAGATAACTAAGCAAGACGAAATCTTCTTTGATTAAAAATTCTCAGATCTCAAATCAGAGAAGGACCAGTGTAAGTCGATATCAGGCTATGTGTTCACTTTTAGAAAGAGGTGGAACCATGAAATGAAAGAGTGATAAGCAGGACGCTTCTCAGACTCTATCATAACCAAATAGCAGCCTCAGAGGCAGCGGAAGTTTTGGTTAGGTTCCGGGATAACCTCTGGACTTGGATATGACTCTTAGTTTACCAAAGGCTATTGGATAGCGGTGCACGGTAAACTGGAAGAAGTCATAAGTCAAAAGTGATGATAACACATAGAGCAAGTACCACCTGATACGCAAAATATAGTCCTGGATTCTATACGTTGTAGTTAGTATGGTGTGTCGGGCCCACACAGAAGATCATACTATCGGTTACTCGTATTGAATCAAACAGTTGCTCACGACCTAGATGGACACGGACCAATCCATCGGTATAGTCGTTGTGTGAGAGAGAAAATAATTTGTCTTAATTATTTTATCACACTTGTACACTTGGTGTATTGGGCGGATCGCTTGAGACTTATCAATTAGGATTTCCGTTGATAATTGATTCAAGTCTCAGAATATTTTATTCTTAATCCCCGATACTATTGCGGGTGTGTATATTTAATATAAGTGACTTTGATTTACCAAAGGAATTAACCGATTTAATTATTGGGTTAATTACCGGCTAAGTTGGGTTGCTATATTTTATATACGACATGCCGTGAATACTTGACGGGAAAGTGTATCCCGGAAGGGTTGATAATATCCCCGAGATGAGTTCATAAGGAATTATTATGTAAACCTCATGAGTGGATTTGTTCCGCATAATAATTAAGGTTGAATGGTACTAGTCTCGGATATAAGAGATGAATAAATTAATTAGCAATAAATTAATTTTATTCATGGATATTTAAATCTTAAATACACGGAATAAATAATACTACCGGAGAAATATTATTTGATATAATATGGTTTAATATTGGGAGTGCAATTAATTTATATAGTGGAAAATAAATTAATTAATATTGATGGGATTAATAGATTTGGGCTTGGGCTCAATTTAATCATCAATATTGGAAGTCCAATATTCCACCTCCTTTAGATCCCCTACGTAGCCTATAAAAGCACTACATGGTCTTCACAATTCATAATCCCATAACACCATAAGATTATCATACTTGATATTCTAGAGAGTTCCTGAAGTAGATCCATAGAGTTCGGAGGATCGTCGCCCACACGACGTTCGAACGAGGTGCAAGGAATACGTAGGAAGATTCAAAGGTCTTCAATTGATTTCGTTTCTCCGCACAACGAATCAAATGTAAAATCATAAACTCCCTTGTATGATTTTATGTGAATATTAATTGTAATATATACATGAACGCACGATCCGGGAAAACGACGATCTTCGGGGACGGGGATTCGAGATCCCCGGCGAAGGATCGAAGGGACCCTCGGCTGGGAGCCGAGGGGTGGCGGTCGAGCCCTAGGGATTCGACCGCCGGCGCGCATCGAGAAGGAGCCGCGGCTGGACGCCGCGGCTGGGGGAGATCGAGCCCTAGCTCGATCGCCGGGGGGACTGCCGCGGGCTGGCGCCGCGGCTGGTGGCTCCCCCCACCTCCGGTGATGGCGGTGAGTCGCCGGACTCACCGCCCGGGGCTGCCGGAGCAGCCCCAGCGATCGGTGCACGATCGCGAGCCCCGGCGGGGGCTCAGCTAGGGTTTCGGCCGCGGGTTCATCCCGCGGCGATGCTCGGGTCGAGCCCGGCTCCGTTTGGTGGTTCGCGTGTTTCCAGCGATGGGATTTCGGTCGGGGTTATCGGTTCCCAAATTTTGATACCCCGGGATATCGATTTCCAGCAGGTCTAACCCTTACTCCCACTTATCCCAAGATAACAAGTAGTACCCCGCTGAGGCGGACCTACCAACTTATGATCGAGGGCTTCATGAGTGTGATGTTTTGGACAAGACATTATACTCATTATTTTTGGAATTTGCATGCATAGGTTTGTTTATATGTAAGTTGAACATTTATAACATAAAACAACCTATAACTAGCAAAGCATATAAATACGAAATCGAAAGGCCCCTAGAACCTCACAACTCTCAAACGAAAAGATTAAAAGCAACAAAATAGGCCTTGAAAATCTTCTGGTTTGGTCCGCGCCTGCCGTTTCAGTTCCGTGCTCGCCGATTTTGGTCAAAACAAGTCATTACCCCAAAAACCACGAACAGCGCCCGCCGTTTTACAACCAGCGGTCGCTGAACACCAACGGCGGTCGCCGTTTCCAAAACGGCGCCCGCCGAAACAAAACAGCGCCCGCTGGAGCTTCAACGGCGCTCGCCGTTTGGCTCCAGCAGCCTGGTTTTGTCTGCTTTGCTTCGTTTTGCTTCGTTTCTTCTCGTTTTCGCCGGATAGCCGAGATCCTCCATCGAATCATGGACCAAGTCCATTGCTTACAAGTAGTACAATACAAATATAATAGAAAAACCTTTCTATTACAAATGATTCCAAGGGACGCATCCCTCAAAAGACTATGGCCAATCGAAACGTAAAAAACGACAATTTCATTAACCCGACCACTAACGGTGGCCGGCCTTACATCTAATCACATAATCACAAATAAACATATAAGTCAATTATGTTGATTAAACTTTCGTGTCCAACACAAAAGTGTGCACGAGCCCTAGGCTCTGATACCAATTGAAGGTACCGGTATACCGATCCGATCGATATACCGTGTGTGCGGAAGCGTGTAAAGCAATAGATCTACTATGCCATGATCTTAGTGCACACTTAATGTGTATAAGAACACATATAAACATATATATATACACATCCCATATATATATATATATATATATATATATATATATATATATATAAGGTTCAACGATTACTTACTTTTGTGACGAAGTGATTCGTTGATGTCGTTGAGGTGGTGTTGAGTCGATTGAACCACCTCAAATGGATCAGCCTCTCGAAGCTCTCCTTGTGAATGACCTCTTCACTCCTTTAGATCGTCCGGATGTGGAAGCCGCACAAATGGCCCGTCCTCTACGTGTTGCACACGAACCCGGAAAATGAACTTGGTTGCTTGATTGATAGAAGTGGTTCTCCAAGAACTCTTTTCTATCTATGTTGTGTGATTTTCGTAGCTGAATATTGTGGTGAGAAAATCAGCATTTTCTCACCTATTAAACCATGAAATAACACCAACCCCCCCCCCCCCCCCCCCCATAATGGTGATATTGATGTAGAATCATTATCACACATTAAGGTGTGTTAATGGTGAAGTTGAATGGTCATGTCCACATCCTCATGCCACATTGTATTGGATGTGGTCCCATTCGCTTGCATGGCATGCCATGTCACACCATGTGACATGCATTCCATGCAAGCCATGCATCCCATGCATGTACGTAAATCACATCGAATATAAACCTAGTTTATATATATATGTCGATTCCAAATCGACTCATTTTAGCAAACACTTATAGCTCGTATTTTCGGCTCGTGTGTGACCCTGTAGGTATAATTATCGATCAATATTATATTGCTCCCAGCAATAAATATTATCTAATAATTATTTAAACATCCATAGACGACCATATGACTTTATCGATTGCACACGTAGGATCGAAGGACATATCCCAACAAAAGTGTATCCCGGAAGGGTTGATAATATCCCCGAGATGAGTTCATAAGGAATTATTATGTAAACCTCATGAGTGGATTTGTTCCGCATAATAATTAAGGTTGAATGGTACTAGTCTCGGATATAAGAGATGAATAAATTAATTAGCAATAAATTAATTTTATTCATGGATATTTAAATCTTAAATACACGGAATAAATAATACTACCGGAGAAATATTATTTGATATAATATGGTTTAATATTGGGAGTGCAATTAATTTATATAGTGGAAAATAAATTAATTAATATTGATGGGATTAATAGATTTGGGCTTGGGCTCAATTTAATCATCAATATTGGAAGCCCAATATTCCACCTCCTTTAGATCCCCTACGTAGCCTATAAAAGCACTACATGGTCTTCACAATTAGAAGACACCATAAGATTATCATACTTGATATTCAAGAGAGTTTGTGAAGGAGATCCATAAGCTTGGAGGATCGTCGTCCACCCGACGTTCAAGCTAGTGCAAGGAATACGTGGGAAGGTCGTAAGGTCTTCAACTAGATTTCGTTTCTCCGCACAACGAATCGAAGGTAATATCATAAAACCCTTGTGTGGTTTTATGGGATATTTAATTGTAATATATACATGAACGCACGATCCGGGAAAACGATGAACTTCGGGGACGGGGATTCGAGATCCCCGGCGAAGTATCAAACGAACCCTCGGCTGGGAGCCGAGGGCGTGGCAGTCGAGCCCTAGGGCTTCGACCGCCGGGAGCGGTCACGCGAGGGGAGCCCCGGCTGGACGCCGGGGCGAGCGATCGAGCTAGGCTCGATCGCTGGGGGCTGCCGCGGCTGGGCGCTCCCTCCCCGGGCGGTGGTGGCGGTGAGTCGCCGGACTCACCGCCGGGGGCTGCTTGGCAGCCCCACGCGATCGATTACGACCGCGAGCCCCAAGGTCGGGCTCGGCTAGGGTTTAGCCGCGGGTTCATCCAGCGGCGATTCTCCGGTCGGGCTCCGGATATCGTGGTGCACGCGATCGGTTTCCGGCGATGGGATTTCGGTCGGGGTTATCGGTTCCGCAATTTTTGATACCCCGGGATATGGATTTCCAACACCACTGACTTTCTAGGAAAGATATCTCTTTTCAAGAAAATCACCATCTCGAGCAACAAAATATTGTTCTCAGATAGATCGTAGAATTTGTACCCTCGAGTTTCATATGGACATACCATAAGGAAACTTTTATCCCATTTGAGTTCAAGCTCTATTGAGATAAATCTCGTCAGAGAAGCTTTTAGAACCTCAAATCTTGATGAAAACAATTTAGGGACCCTCCCTTTCCATACCTAGTATGGTGTCTTATCAACAGCTTTTGACAGCGTCCTATTCAGTGTATAAGTTGAAGTCTAGAATTGTGTGTTCCCAAAAGAGACCAGTAGTTCATTTAGACCTTTCATCGAATGGTCGAACTATATCTAATATAGTTTGTTTTCTCTTTTCCGAAACATAACCTTCATGGGCTTGTGAACTAATAAGTTCCACATACATCAGTATGGATCATCCCTAATTACTCACATGTTCTCCTTTCTCCAAGAAAGATAACATTGTTATCTTTTCAATCACACATCATTCACATGTATCAAATGACTCCAAGTCAAATGATTCTAAAATTCCTTCTAAAAGAAGCTTCGTTACATGTTTAGATTTTGATTTGATCTAATCAACAATGTTTCAGTTATGTCTCATCGATACTTATTCGATTTGGCCTTTGGTCTTAATGATATATATGATTTGTCAAGTTTAAAGTATACATAAACAATATAATAAACGTACCAAAACAAAGAATAATTTACAATTAAAATAGTTACCAAACTATTTAATAGTGAAAAACTAATCCATCAGTATTCAATACTGAACCAATATTCACTGTTTATTGAAGGTACGAAATTACATAGTTATAATACTAAAACAAGGCCCTAAGGCAAAACAACATCATATGATCATGCGGCTAATGCAGCGACATTCGCTTCATTTCTCGCCCGTAGATCGACATCTCTACTCACCAAACTTACACTTCTATATAGTTCCTCCACATACAAATGTGAGAACCACATTTGGCATCCAATACCCAAGAAGTAGAATTTGTGAAGTTTAATGTCTATATCATTAATACTTGAAGATGAAGCAACCCCGTTCTTCACATCTTCTTTGAACTTTGGGCAAATTCAATTATTCCCAATAATTGAGTCTCATTCAAATTTTCCATTCAAAATTATCTCAGTGATAAATTGTAAGTGAAAAATCGAAGTTTTCTAACCAGCGATATTATCATGCAATTGAAGCCCTATCTCTCATAAAATATGAGGGAGGCAACCAGACAATCGTTTCACGCCATCCAATGGCTCGAAAGTCTCTAATTTGTGTCATTGATGAACTTAAGTATTTTGGATTAAATCACTCCCCGAGGTGTAAATAATCCTAACCTTATAATCCATCAAATGAAAGGCAAATTAGGCATTTGTTTTGAAATTGAATAAAATATGAACTTTTATATGTTTGCAAGTAGTGTCCAACACTTTTGCAGTAGACGCATTGAGATTCCCTAGGAACCCTAGTAGCCTTCTTGCCCATGCTCTTTTGAATACCCTATCCCATATCATAAGAATTTACCTCTTAGGGTCTTTCTCTATCGCCGGCTCAGCAGCCTTGAGCATCCCGTGGAGCTCACGAAGCGATTTCTTCAAACCATTCATATGGAAATTTTAGCCTAAAGGCATTATAACCATCATGAGATTGAAGTATGAAATAGGTTGCCAAATAATCATCATAGGAAAAATCTAGGCGGTCACTTGAAGCAAATAATCCAATCATTTGTTGCACATGTGATTCCATAGATTTCCATTTTTCCAGCCTAGCTGAAGCAATGACCCTGGTCATACCGAACCGCTCAATCTTAGCATATTCCCCGAACATGCTATTGAGTTGTTCAATGATATCTTAGGATGTGGTTATCTAACACATTTTCATTGTCTTCGTATTTGAGGACCATCCTCAAATTACGTTGTGAATCAAGAAAATTTATGCTTTTCAATTTTTCATAATCAAGAATTTAACCAAACTTGAATCGAGTTGAAATTAACATGATAAACTACAAAAGAAAGATAAATAAAGTATGTAAACATTCACAAAGCGGTAAACAAATAAGGTTGTCTAACAAGCTACTTATTTATTCCATTTTGTTCAATCGATATCTAATATCTTTGTTCCCTTGAACAAAACAATCCCAAGACCCTCAGCTTGTTGGAGTAATATACTTAATGTCTAGATTTGAGTATTCTGAACTTCTTGTGCACTTTCATTTACCTATTAATAATGAACATTCATTTGCTTTTTATATATATGCAAATTATAGTCCTGGATTATATACGTTGTAGTTAGTATGGTGTGTCGGGCCCACACAGAAGATCATACTATCGGTTACTCATATTTAATCAAACAGATGCTCACGACCTAGATGGACACGGACCAATCCATCGGTATAGTCGTTGTGTGAGAGAGAAAATAATTTGTCTTAATTATTTTATCACACTTGTACACTTGGTGTATTAAGCGGATCGATTGAGACTTATCAATTAGGATTGCTCTGCGATAATTGATTTAAGACTCAGTGTATTTTATTCTTAATCCCCGATACAATTGCGGGTGTGTATATTTAATATAAGTGACTTTGATTTTCCAAAGGAATTGACCGGTTTAATTATTGGGTCAATTACCGATTAAGTTGGGTCACTATATTTTATATATGGCATGTCGTGAATTCTTGACGGGACAGTGTATCCCGGAAGGGTTGATAATTGATGGAGTTGTATTCTAAATGTCTAGTTTAGTGAAAATACGGAACTCCTTATCTATGCCTTAATCTATGTATGATTCAAGCATGATTGCATTTAATGCAATAGTCCTAGATATATACGTTGTAGATAGTATGGCGTGAGGAGACACGCGGAAGATCATACTATCGGTTACTCGTATACTATCGAACAGTAGCTCACGACTTAGATGGACAGGGACAATCCATCGGTACGTCGTAGTGTCACTGGTAGATAGTCGGTCTTGACTATCATTTTACACTCGTACACTAGGTGTATTGAGCAGGACCACGGGAGGGCGTTCGATTTATACTAATCGGAGTAATCGAACCAGACCTCAGATTTTACGGGTATGTGAGTTCTTAATCCCTATATAATTATAGGTGCGTGTGTCCAATGCTCGGTTCTTTGATGTGCCAATGAGTGAGACTAATTGATTAGTCAATATTCTCGGTAGATTGGGAATCGGTATTGTACACACGGCATGCTATAGATTATAGACAGGAAACCGTGTCCCATTTATTGGGTTGATGATGTCCCCGAGATGAGCTCATAAAGTTTATCATGTAAACCCTGCAGGTGGATTTACTCCGCATGATAATAAGGATGAGTGGTACTAGTCTCGGATAATAAGAAATGAATTAATTTAATTATTAGTAATTAAAATTAATTCGTGGACATGCGATATCTTAAACACGGGGAAATATCACATATGTAATACGGCGGGAAAATTATTGACGGAATAATTTGAATTAATTAATTGGGAAATCATTTATAATTTTATAGTGGAATTAATTATAAATAAAATTGTGGAATTTAATTAAGGTTTTCCTTTTGGGACACCAAGTTAATTAAATTGCAATTTAAGCCTAATTAATTAATTGCCTATGGGTCCCTAGTGTGGCCTATATAAATCCTCGTCTCTCTTCTCTAAACCTACAGAACGCCGCTATTTTATTTTTGCGGAGAAAAATTAATTTGTTAACGCAATTATTTTTCTCTGTGAAAATAAATAGATTAGCGCAATAATTTTTCATACACAGAAAAATAAATTCTTGCGTAAGTTTGAGAGAGAAGAAGAAGAGAAACTCCAAGCGGATCGATGCCCACACATCGGCTGGAGCAAGAGGGCTAGGATACACGCTAGAAGACTCGAGGTCTCTGTCAATTCGGCTTCTCCGAATCACGCGACAAAGGTAAAAAATCGAAACCCTTATTCCGCATTGTTTCGATTCAATCTCGTACGTAATAATACAACGGACCAACGATTGGTTTACGGGGGTCAAGGTAGATATTCTCTGGCTTCTGGGCGGTTGAGGACCGCCGGATCGGTGGCCGGATAGAGAAAATCGGATCGGAAACGGCCCGGAACAGCAGCATCGCGCTGCTGTTCGGAACAGGCAAGCGCCCGCCTGGGTGGCAGGTGCCCGCTCGCGCTGGGTCGCGAGCGACCGCTTGGGCAGCAATCGCCCGCTTGCGTGGGTGCGCGAGCGCCCGCTTGCGTGGGTGCGCGAGCGCCCGCTTGGGCGGCAAGCGGCCACCTGCTCCGGGCAGATTGTGAGCCGCGGCGTTGGCTGCGGCGGATGCGCGATCTGCTGTGCGGGTGGCCGTGGCTGTTCAGAGGTGACCTCCAGAAGTCGATTGGGCACGTCCGGATGTTCGAGGGTTCGAACGGATGTGTTCCGGATAGTCGATTTCCAACAATTGGTATCAGAGCCGGTTTATCGGTTTGTTGTATTGTTCGTACGTTTTGTGATGCAAGATGAACCCGGTTATTATGGCCAATGTTGTGATGAATGTTGTGCTTTAAGTTGTGGTTTGATTAAACTCTCGGGCTTGTCGAGATTGTTTTTGGTTTGGAAAAACGTTGCTTGTTTGTAATAGATAAAAACGACGGGTTGAGTCATTAGGTTTATTTATTTTTTCGTTGTATCCGGGACATGTATAGGGTCGATCACCTTGTATAGGATCGATGCCTGATTTAGTAAGTTTATTCTTGAAATTTTTCTTGCTATTTTTGGTGGATCGAGACGAGACCGAAACCCGGAGAAACGAGGATCGAGGAGAGCGAACCGGCAACGGGCAGCCATCGAACACACCCCGTGTTCGCGACGGGCAGCAGCGGAGCTGGGGTTCGTTCGACCCCACGGACGACTCAACGAGGCTCGAGACGAGGCTCCAGTGGGAGGAGTTCGTCTCTTGACCCTCGAGCGAGTCGGTGGTGGACCGAGACCGAGACGAGCAACGAGATGAAGTTCCAAGAGACGTGCATTGGAAAATATTGAAGGCCATAATAATCGGGGCCACGTTAATTGCTTTTTATGTGATTTACGTGTTTATTATTATGCTTAATTATTTATGCATGTTATCCCTTATCGTAAAATACTAATTGGGAGAGGGATTGGAAACAATCCCGCGGTCTCCATTCTCTGTTTTGAATGTGATGTGTATTGACTTACGAGTTGGCTTTAGTGTCATCCTCCCTATCGGATAAAGTCGATACACGGACATCACTGGATCAAAATTCGAATTCAATTCCACTTATAAAAATTGAACAATTATATTTTTCAAAAGCAGTGCCTGATCTGTTTTTCAAAGACTAAGTTCAACTCGACTCATTCTCACCCCGGGGAGTGGAATGGAGCCAAAGCGCTTGCTTATGTCAATGACACAGATTAGAGACATTCGAGTCATTCGATGACTAGATCGATTGTCTGGTTGGCTCCCTCACCTAGTGAGAGATAGGGCTCAATTGCATGATTGATCGCTGGTTAGAAACTTCGAGTTTCACTTACGAGATATCAAGCTTTGAATAATAAAATTGTGAAATTTAATAAATGTAAGAGTCAATTAACAAAGTTGTTTGTTTTAGTAAACGTCCACACTATCGTGGCTTGCTAAATGGAAACGGTACTTTGGGTTAATTAAGATTCTATGACATTTAAATAAGTGAGATTCAATTAATAATGTTGTTTTTTTAGTAAACGTCCACACTAACGTGGCTTGCTAAATGGAAACGGAACTTTGGGATTAATTGAGGCTCGACAGTTATAGAAAGTCGTGGAGGACCGCATGTCAACGTAAACGTCCACAAGAACGTGGCTTGCGGTGGATATGTAGTTCCCGAGCGGTTGACTTAGTACTGAGAAATTGTATACACTTAGGTACGCTTTATAGTATCCTCCCCATCGGAGTCACTGCTATAATGATGTACGATCGAAGTAAAAATCCAATTATAAAATCGTTTGGATTAGTATACGTCCACAAGAACGTGGCATGCTAGTCTGATGGGATTTTGGAAATGATTGGTAGTTTAATGATATTATTTGAGGGAAATGATATCGAATTAAACTCATTGTTTGTTTTATATGGTATTATTCCCATTAAAAGTCAACAAACTCACTGAACCTGTTTGTATGGATTAAAGAAGAAACTTGGACATTGTCCTAACTGCAGAGGAGTACAAATATGTACTCCAAAGTCGATTGACCTGCTGAGCCAAATGATGCTTCCACTACTAAGGGAAGGAATCTCATTGAAAATGGATCAAGGTTGTTAAGCCATGACCATTACCTATGATATGATGCTTAACCTCAAGGAGTTTTTTTGGTTATCAGGACAGGACAGCCGGGCAAAATGCAATGAGGCAACTCATGACGGCCATCATGTCGGAAAGAATGCCCGTGAGGGATCACATTCTTAGAATGATGGGCTATCATAATGAGATAGAGATTCTGGGACCAATTATCGATGGGGTAACCCAGGTTGATTTTGTGCTCCAGTCTCTGCCGAGAAGTTTTGAGCAGTTCCGCCTGAACTATAATAAGGGGTCTTACTCATTGGCGGAACTCCTGATTGAACTTCAAGCGGCTGAGGGAATCTTTAAGGGCTCTCATGCACTTTTGGCTGAGAAATTGGCTCTTCCTAGGCCTCCGGGCGGCAAAAGGAAGAAGAAGCAAAGACGGAAACCCAGTGGGCCTAATATATCTGGACCACGGAATGGGACAAGCAAGCCCAACAGGGCAAGTGCTTCCGTTGCAAGCAGTCTAGATACTGGGAGTTTTAATTGTCCTCTCAAGCAACAAGAAGTTGACTCTTCCTTAGTCACCGAAACATGTTTAGTGTTGTTATCCACCAGTACCTGGTGTGTGGATACGGGAACCACTAATCATGTCTGCACTTAAATGCGGGGGTTCCAGGAAACCCGGAGACTTAGAAAGGAAGAAGTTATAACCTACATGGGCAATATTGTTAAGGTAACAGCCGTTGCAGTGGGAGATGTTAAATGTTTTAACGGTAGGATTTTAGTTCTAATAAATTGTCTTTATGTGCCGGCATTTAGAAAGAAATTTCATTTCAGATTTCTAAATTGGCTTAGAATGGATATTCTGTTTCTTTGGATAGTTTCATACTTATCAGAGTAGGAAACGGGGATATTATCTATTCTGGTACATTGATAGACAATTTAATACTAAATCCGTATTCTTTCACGATGCAACAGACCGGAGCTAATAACACACTGTCGAACCCCAATAAGAGTAAAGATCCTTCTAGATAAATCAAATGTACTTATGGCATCTTAGGCTAGATCATTTTAACTTGAGTACGATTCAAAGGTTGAAAGCTGATGGACTACTCAGCTAGGTTGAAGGAAAGGACCTTCCGACCTTCGAATCATACTTGGAAGTTTTAATGACCAAGCAACCCTTTACGGTTAAAGAGAAAAGATCCAAGAAAGTACTAGAGTTGATTCGCTCTGATGTATGCAGACCTCTTTGAGGAGTAAGGCATACTTATCAGAAATATGGGATTAACTCCCAATTGACTACACCATTCCTGCCTCGGCAAAAATGATGTGTCAGTAAGAAGGAATATGACTCTTATAGATATGGGAAAGTAGACAATGAGTTATTCGGAGTTATCTAATTCGGTTTTGGGATATGCCTTGGAAACAGCGGCGTTTATCCTGAACTTGATTCCTTTGGAAACTTGTACAGATATTTGGCTGTTTATAGAATACCCTAAGAAAACGAATTGAGATATGTAGTATAGTCTGAAGGACCAGGTGTTCGTTGATTGCATCAACGTTCGGTTCTTAGACATGGACTATATATGCAAGATCACAAGCCCAAGAGTAGAGTAATACTTAAATGAGCTTAGAGAGACTGATAAAAACTTAGAACCAGCCAAACTGAGTAGTTCACTACTATAATCTTTAGTCACTAAAGATACACCGGAGCGTCGTCGTAGTGGGAGGGTTGTTAGACAACCCGGTAGGTTTATGGTTATAGGTGATTCTTCGGACTTGTTACCTGGAGAACATGAAGCCGACCCCTGGACTTATGACGAGACGCTGAAAGATCAAGATGCTCAGTCTTGGCAAAAGGCGATGAAATCTGAGATTGAATCTTTGGATTCAAATGAGGTCTCGGATCTTGTAGCACCGCCCAAAGGTGTAAAAGCCATTGGTTGTAAGAGGGTGTACAAGAGGAAAAGAGGGTCTGGCGGGAAGGTGTAAACCTTCAAGGCTAGGCTTGTTGCGAAAGGGTACACTCAGAAAGAAAGGGATCGATTATGAGGAAACCTTTATTGCCGGTAGCTATGCTAAAGTCGATCCGGATTCTTTTGCCTTCACATGAAAGATGGAAGTCAAGACGGATTTCCTAAATCGATGTCTTGACGGGACCATCTGTGTGGGACAGCCAGAGGGATTCATCAAAAAGAGCCGAGAGCATTTGGTAAGCAAGCTTAATCGATCTTTGGATTGAAGGAAGCTTCAAGATCTTGGACACATGCGGATCTATGATAAAATCCATTTTATGGATTCAATCAAGGCATGTTTGGGTCCTGTGTGTAACAAAGAAGCGACGGAAAAGTTGTGGTTTTTCTCATTCTTTATGTAGACGACATCCTTCTAAATTGGCAACAATGTGAAAGATGTTATCGGACATAAAGGGATGGTTGTCCGAGTAATTCAATATGAGGGACTTGAGAGAAGTCGGGAATGTTCTTGGGATCAAAGTTATAAAGGATCGCTAGAAAAGAACATAGAACTTATCTCGAGCCTCATACATAAATACAATTCTTGCTCGTTGCAGCATGCAGAATTCCAACAAAGGTTTTTTTACCTTTTAGATGTGGAATTATTTATCTAAAGTTTTGTGTTTGACACAATAAGGAGATAAATGAAAAGTAAGCAGTTCCCTACACCTTAACGGTGGGAAGCTTAATGTATGCAGTGCTGTGCACGAGACTGATATCTACTATGTCGTGGGCATGGTGGTGAGATATCATAGTAATCTTGGAAAGGATCCCTCGACTGATGTAAAGAACATGTTTAGGCACCTGTAAAGGACTAATATAATATGTTCTAAGTTACAAAACAATCAAGTTGTTTCCTTTGGATTACAGAGAATTGGATTTCAAATCAAACAGGGACAATCGAAATTCGAAGTCAGACTATGTGTTCACACTGTGAAGTGGAGCAGTCACATGGAAGAGTGTAAAGCAGTGATGCATTATGGACTCTACCATGGAAGCTGAAAGGATAACGGCCTCTGAGGCAGTTAAAAGATCAGCGTGATTCCAGAACTTCCTGAGAGACTTACGTGTGGTTTCTAGTTTGCCCAAAGCTATTTTGAATAGCGGTATATTGGGAAACTTGAAATGCCACGAGTCCACAGTGGAATATAACACTAGAGCGCAAGTACCACCTGATTCGAGAGATCGTCTAGTAAGACGATGCAGTTGTCACCTAGATAGCATCGAGAGGATTGCCTGGTAAAACCGTTCACAGAGGCTCGTCCAGCGGAAGCGTTGGATAGGCGTGATGAGGTTGTGGGAATCTGATGTTTGGGAGAGGGAGACTAGACTTTTAGTATAAGTGGGAGATTGATGGAGTTGTATTCTAAATGTCTAGTTTAGTGCAAATACGGAACTCCTTGTCTATGCCTTAATCTATGTATGATTCAAGCATGATTGCATTTAATGCAATAGTCCTAGATATATACGTTGTAGATAGTATGGCGTGAGGAGACACGCGGAAGATCATACTATTGGTTACTCGTATACTATCGAACAGTAGCTCACGACTTAGATGGACAGGGAAAATGCATCGGTACGTCGTAGTGTGACTGGTAAATAGTCGGTCTTGACTATCATGTTACACTCGTACACTAGGTGTATTGAGCAGGACCACGGGAGGGCGTTCGATTTATACTAATCGGAGTAATCGAACCAGACCTCAGATATTACGGGTATGTGAGTTCTTAATCCCTATATAATTATAGGTGCGTGTGTCCAATGCTCGGTTCTTTGATGTGCCAATGAGTGAGACTAATTGATTAGTCAATATTCTCGGTAGATTGGGAATCGGTATTGTACACACGGCATGCTATAGATTATAGACAGGAAACCGTGTCCCATTTATTGGGTTGATGATATCCCCGAGATGAGCTCATAAAGTTTATCATGTAAACCCTGCAGGTGGATTTACTCCGCATGATAATAAGGATGAGTGGTACTAGTCTCGGATAATAAGAAATGAATTAATTTAATTATTAGTAATTAAAATTAATTCGTGGACATGCGATATCTTAAACACGGGGAAATATCACATATGTAATACGGCGGGAAAATTATTGACGGAATAATTTGAATTAATTAATTGGGAAATCATTTATAATTTTATAGTGGAATTAATTATAAATAAAATTGTGGAATTTAATTAAGGTTTTCCTTTTGGGACACCAAGTTAATTAAATTGCAATTTAAGCCTAATTAATTAATTGCCTATGGGTCCCTAGTGTGGCCTATATAAATCCTCGTCTCTCTTCTCTAAACCTACAGAACGCCGCTATTTTATTTTTGCGGTGAAAAATTAATTTGTTAACGCAATTATTTTTCTCTGTGAAAATAAATAGATTAGCGCAATAATTTTTCATACACAGAAAAATAAATTCTTGCGTAAGTTTGAGAGAGAAGAAGAAGAGAAACTCCAAGCGGATCGATGCCCACACATCGGCTGGAGCAAGAGGGCTAGGATACACGCTAGAAGACTCGAGGTCTCTGTCAATTCGGCTTCTCCGAATCACGCGACAAAGGTAAAGAATCGAAACCCTTATTCCGCATTGTTTCGATTCAATCTCGTACGTAATAATACAACGGACCAACGATTGGTTTACGGGGGTCAAGGTAGATATTCTCTGGCTTCTGGGCGGTTAAGGACCGCTAGATCGGTGGTCGGATAGAGAAAATCGGATCGGAAACGACCCGGAACAGCAGCATTGCGCTGCTGTTCGGAACAGGCAAGCGCCCGCCTGGGTGGCAGGCGCCCGCTCGCGCTGGGTCGCGAGCGACCGCTTGGGCAGCAAGCGCCCGCTTGCGCGGGTGCGCGAGCGCCCGCTTGGGCGGCAGGCGGCCGCCTGCTCCGGGCAGATTGTGAGTCGCGGCCTTGGCTGCGGCGGATGCACGATCTTCTGTGCGGGTGGCCGTGGCTGTTCAGAGGTGACCTCCAGAAGTCGATTGGGCACGTCCGGATGTTCGAGGGTTCGAACGGATGTGTTCCGGACAGTCGATTTCCAACAATAATATCCCCGAGATGAGCTCATAAGGATTTATTATGTAAACCTCGCGAGTGGATTTGTTCCACATAATAAATAAGGTTGAGTGGTACTAGTCTCGGATAAAAGAGATGAATAAATTTATTAAGCAATAAATAAATTTTATTCATGGATATTTAAATCTTAAATACACGGAATAAATAAATACTACCGGAGAAATATTATTGGATATAATATTGTTTAGTATTGGGAGTGCAATTAATTTATATAGTGGAAAATAAATTAATTAATATTAATGGGATTAATAGATTTGGGCTTGGGCTCAATTTAATCATTAATATTGGAAGCCCAATATTCCATCTCCTTTAGATCCCCTACGTAGCCTATAAAAGCACTACATGGTCTTCTCTATTCTCATAAGTTGAAGATCATAATTCTTCTAGAGAGAGAAAGTAGAGAGAGAAGTAGATCCATAGAGCTTGGAGGATCGTTGCCCATCCGACGTTCAAGCTAGTGCAAGGAATACGTGGGAAGATTCAAAGGTCATCTTGATTTCGTTTCTCCGAACAACGAATCGAAGGTATAATATCTAAGCGTCCTTGATATTATTTGATTTTGGATTTATGGTAAAATACCGTAGAACGCAAGATCCGAAATACGAACCCCGGATTAGAGGACGAACGCGTGGTGGCAATCTAGGATCGCCGGACCACGGCGATCGACCCTAGGGTTTCGGGAAGGGGCGAGAGGGGCGAACCCTCGGCTGGGCCGAGGGCTAGCGATCGATCCTTGCGATCGATCGCTGGAGCGCGGGCTGGTGCCGCGCTCCACCCCACCACGCCGGTGGGGCCCTCCAGGCGGCGGCGAGTCGCCGGACTCGCCCTGGGGACTGCAGGGCAGCCCCACCCCGATCGATCGCCTTGTGCGATCGGTCCTTCGATCGCGCGAGCCCTGCGGACGGGGGCTCGGCTGGGCGTGCGTGCATGGCTTGGCCATGTCGTGCGTTCAGTCGTGCTCCGGCTCGTACGTGGTGTTCGTGTGATCTCCGGCGATGGGTTTTTGATCGGGTTATTATTTTCCGCAAATTTTAATAGCCCGGGATATCGAATTCCAACACATCTTGCAAATTCTTAAGCCGACTGAGTCCGCACTTAAGAAGTCCAAGATAGGTAGACATCCCATGTCAATAACATCTAATGTTACTCTCGGTCGATGAGAGTCCCATTCTCATCTCACGTCTCGATAGCCACGCCTGCAGTGGATCTATCGATGAGAAAACCAAACTCACGTGTAAGGGTCTAACCCTTAATCCCACTTATCCCAAGATAACAAGTAGTACCCCGCTGAGGCGGACCTACCAACTTATGATCGAGGGCTTCATGAGTGTGATGTTTTTGGACAAGACATTATACTCATTATTTTAGGAACTTGCATGCATAGGTTTGTTTATATGTAAGTTGAACATTTATAACATAAAACAATCTATAACTAGCAAAGCATATAAATACGTAATCGAAAGGCCCCTAGAACCTCACAACTCTCAAACGAAAAGATTAAAAGCAACAAAGTAGGCCTTGAACATCTTCTAGACTGGTCCGCGCCCGCCGTTTCAGTTCCGCGCTCGCCGATTTTGGTCAAAACAAGTCATTACCCCAAAACCACGAACAACGCCCGCCGTTTTACAACCAGCGGTCGTTGAACACCACCGGCGGTCGCCGTTTCCAAAACGGCGCCCGCCGAAAGGGCAAAAACCCGTCTGCCCCCAAAAAGAGCTTTCGGCGGTTGCCGTTTCCAAAACGGCGCCCGCCAAATCAAAACAGCGCCCGCTGGAGCACAAACGGCGCCCACCGTTTGGCTCCAGCAGCCCGGTTTGGTCCGTTTTGCTTCGTTTTGCTTCGTTTCTTCTCGTTTTTGCCAGAGAGCCGATATCCAATGTCGATCCATGGATTCAATCCATTGCTTACACATTGAACAATACATTTTTGAATAGAAAACCCTATCTATTACAAAAGATTCCAAGGGACGCAGCCCTCCAAAACTATGGCCAATCAAAACGTAAAAAACGACAATTTCATTCACCCGACCACTAACGGTGGCCGGCCTTACATCTAATCACATAATCACAATTAAACATATAATCCAATTATGTTGATTTAACTTTCGTGTCCAACACAAAAGTGTGCACGAGCCCTAGGCTCTGATACCAATTGATGGTACCGGTATACCGATCCGATCGATATACCGTGTGTGCGGAAGCGTGTAAAGCGATAGATCTACTATATGCCATGATCTTAGTGCACACAAATATGTATAGACACACACACACACACACACATATATATATATATATATATATATATATATATATATATATATATATATATATATATATATATATATATATATATATATATATATATATATATAGAGAGAGAGAGAGAGAGAGAGAGAGAGATCAACGAGATCTTACTTTTGGTGACGAAGTGATTCGTTGATGTTGATGAGGTGGTGTTGAGTCGATTGAACCACCTCAAATGGATCAGCCTCGAAATGTTCACCTTTGGAATGACCTCGTCACGCCTTTAGATCGCCCGGATGTTGAAGCCGCACAAATGGCCCGGCCTCTACGTGTTGCACACGAACCCGGATGATAAACACCTTGCTTGTTTGAAGTGATTCTCCAAGAACACTCTCTCTTCTCACTCTTTCTTGTGAATTTCAGGGCTGATGATGATGGTGTTAGAATGAGACATGAAAATCTGATTTTCATGCTCATTATACCCCTTTTACTTCACATGTAACCCCCACCATAATGTGTGTGTCATAACCACACATAATGGGGTGTTATGGTGAAGTTCAAAGGTCACCTCCACATAATCATGCCAAATCATGATATGTGGTCCCATTGGCTTATGTGGCATGCCATGTCACACTATGTGACATGCATTCCATGCAAGCCATGCATCCCATGCATGTGAAAACCCACGTAAATATTGATTCTAAATCAATATATTTATTAAGCAATGTATATCAATATCGAGCTCGTGTGTGACCCTGTAGGTATGATTTTATCGATCAATATTATATTGTTCCCAACAATTAATATTATCGAATAATCATTTAACATCCATAGACGACCTTATGACTTTATCGATTGCACACGTAGGATCGAAGGACATATCCCAACAAAAAAGTGATGATAACACATAGAGCAAGTACCACCTGATACGAGTCATCGTCGAGGGAGACGACGCTGTAGTCACCAAGATAACTTCAGAGCGGCAACCTAGATTGCTCATTCACATGGTACTTCTTGGAAGTACAAATTAAGCACGTGATGAGTATGGGAGTCGGGAGTTTGGAGGAAATGACTAGACCTTAGTACAAGTGGGAGATTGTTGGAGTTGTGTACTTAATGTCTAGATTTAAGTAACGGTAACTCGCGATCATAGCATTTAATCTATTTAATTAATAAAAAATCGTTTGCATTTAATTATTGATAATTAAATATATGCAAAATATAGTCCTGGATTCTATACGTTGTAGTTAGTATGGTGTGCGGGCCCACACAGAAGATCATACTATCGGTTACTCGTATTTAATCAAACAGTTGCTCACGACCTAGATGGACACGGACCAATCCATCGGTATAGTCGTTGTGTGAGAGAGAAAATAATTTGTCTTAATTATTATATCACACTTGTACACTTGGTGTATTGAGCGGATCGCTTGAGACTTATCAATTAGGATTGCCGTTGATAATTGATTCAAGTCTCAGAGTATTTTATTCTTAATCCCCGAAACTATTGCGGGTGTGTATATTTAATATAAGTGACTTTGATTTTCCAAAGGAATTAACCGATTTAATTATTGGGTTAATTACCGGCTAAGTTGGGTCACTATATTTTATATACGACATGCCGTGAATACTTGACGGGAAAGTGTATCCCGGAAGGGTTGATAATATCCTCGAGATGAGTTCATAAGGAATTATTATGTAAACCTCATGAGTGGATTTGTTCCGCATAATAATTAAGGTTGAATGGTACTAGTCTCAGATATAAGAGATGAATAAATTAATTAGCAATAAATTAATTTTATTCATGGATATTTAAATATTAAATACACGGAATAAATAATACTACCGGAGAAATATTATTTGATATAATATGGTTTAATATTGGGAGTGCAAATAATTTATATAGTGGAAAATAAATTAATTAATATTGATGGGATTCATAGATTTTGGCTTAGGCTCAATTTAATCATCAATATTGGAAGCCCAATATTCCACCTCCTTTAGATCTCCTACGTAGCCTATAAAAGCACTACATGGTCTTCTCTATTCAATAATAACTTGAAGATCATAATTCTTCTAGAGAGAGAAAGTAGAGAGAAGAAGATCCATAAGGAGTTCGGAGGATCGTCGCCCACGCGACGTTCGAACGAGGTGCAAGGAATACGTAGGAAGATTCAAAGGTCTTCAATTGATTTCGTTTCTCCGCACAACGAATCAAAGGTAAAATCATAAACTCCCTTGTATGATTTTATGTGAATTAATTGTAATATATACATGAACGCACGATCCGGGAAAACGACGAACCTTGGGGACGGGGATTCGAGATCCCCGGCGAGGATCGAAGGTGGCGGTCGAACCCTAGGGTTCGTACCGCCGGTAAACGCGCGACAAGGGGCTGGCGCCGCGGCGGATCCCTCCGGCCACCCTCGTCGGCGGCGCGTCGCGGGAAGCCCTCGTCTGGAGCCGAGGGGCGATCGAGCACGTTAGCTCGATCGCGGGTAAGCTGCGGGGTCACCCGCAGCGACCCTGTACGTGCTGCGGGGGCTAGGCCCCGGTGGGCAGCGAGCCTTGAGCTCGCTGCGGGGCTGCTACGAGCAGCCCCGGGGATGCCGTGAGGCATCCCAGCGATCATCGTGAGATGATCGCGAGCCCCGTGTGGGGGCTCGGCTGGGCACCACGGGCGGACCGTGGTGGTGCTCGGTTGAGCTTCGGCTCGTGCGGTTGTTCGTGTTCGGATCTCCGGTGATCGAGGATTTCGGTCGGGGTTATCGGTTCCGCAATTTTTTTGATACCCCGGGATATCGATTTCCAACAGTAAAATCATGAAACCCCCTCGATGATTTTAATTTAATTATCATGAAAATACCTTAAACCAAGATCCGAGAGATGAGCCCGGACCGAGGTCGAGCTGGGCGCTGGTGGTCGCCGACCATCGGACCTCTGGCGGCTCGAGGAAGCCCAGTGGGGATTTCGTGCGGGAGCAATTGAGCCTAGCGTTCGATTGTACGGGATCGCTGCGGGTGAACCCGCAGCATCACGCTGGTCGCTACGGGAGTTCCCGCAGCAACCCGTAGCAACCCAGCAGCACGAGTCAGGCGACTCGCTGCGGGCCGCTACGGGGAAACCTGTGCGTGCTACGAGTTTATCTCGCAGCGGCTGCACAGGCTCGCACCAGTGAGTTCCCAGGCAGCCCACTACTAGAGCCGTACGGGATTTAAGGATTCACGCGAGTTCTCTCGTGTTTTTCCCGCGTAAGTCTCGTATAACTTTTTTCGTATGGCCATGTATGTTGGAAATCGATATCCCGGGGTATCAAAATTGCGGAACCGATAACCCCGACCGAATTCCCATCGCCGGAAACACGCGAACCACCAAACGGAGCCGGGCTCGACCCGAGCATCGCCGCGGGATGAACCCGCGGCCGAAACCCTAGTCGAGCCCCCGCCGGGGCTCGCGATCGTGCGTCGATCGCTGGGGCTGCTACGGCAGCCCCGGGCAGTGTGTCCGGCGACTCACCGCCATCACCGGAGGTGGGGGGAGCCACCAGCCGCGGCGCCAGCCCGCGGCAGTCCCCCCGGCGATCGAGCTAGGGCTCGATCGCCCCCAGCCGCGGCTCCTTCTCGATGCGGGCCGGTGGCGAGGGGTGGCCGAGGGGGTTCATCCGCCGTAGCTCCAGCCCACGGCGAACCCCCTGCGATCGACTTCACGTCGATCGCATGCCCCGGCGTCCAGCCGGGGCTTTCCCTTGCCGCGCGTACCGGCGGTCGAACCCTAGGGTTCGGCTGCCCCTCTCGATCCTCGCCGGGGATCTCGAATCCTCATCCCCGAAGATCGTCGTTTTCCCGGATCGTGCGTTCATGTATATATTACAATTAATTCACATAAAATCACACAAGGGAGTTTATGATTTTACCTTTGATTCGTTGTGCGGAGAAACGAAATCAATTGAAGACCTTTGAATCTTCCTACGTATTCCTTGCACCTCGTTCGAACGTCGTGTGGGCGACGATCCTCCGAACTCTATGGATCTACTTCACGAACTCTCTAGAATATCAAGTATGATAATCTTATGGTGTGTTTTAATTGTGAAGACCATGTAGTGCTTTTATAGGCTACGTAGGGGATCTAAAGGAGGTGGAATATTGGGCTTCCAATATTGATGATTAAATTGAGCCCAAGCCCAAATCTATTAATCCCATCAATATTAATTAATTTATTTTCCACTATATACATTAATTGCACTCCCAATATTAAACCATATTATATCAAATAATATTTCTCCGGTAGTATTATTTATTCCGTGTATTTAAGATTTAAATATCCATGAATAAAATTAATTTATTACTAATTAATTTATTCATCTCTTATATCTGAGACTAGTACCATTCATCCTTTATTGTTGTGCGGAACAAATCCACTCATGAGGTTTACACAATTATTCCTTATGAACTCATCTCGGGGATATTATTAACCCTTCCGGGATACACTTTCCCATCATGTATTCACGGCATGTCGTATATAAAATATAGTAACCCAACTTAGCCGTTAATTAACCCAATAATTAAATCGGTTAATTCCTTTGGTAAATCAAAGTCACTTATATTAAGTATACACACCCGCAATAGTATCGGGGATTAAGAATAAAATACTCTGAGACTTGAATCAATTATCAACGGCAATCCTAATTGATAAGTCTCAAGAGATCCGACCAATACACCAAGTGTACAAGTTTGATAAAATAATTAAGACAAATTATTTTCTCTCTCACACAACGACTATACCGGGAGTTACCGTTACTTAAATCTAGACATTAAGTACACAACTCCAACAATCTCCCACTTGTACTAAGGTCTAGTCATTTCCTCCAAACTCCCGACTCCCATACTCATCACGTGCTTAAGTTGTACTTCCGAGAAGTACCATGTGAATGAGCACTCTAGGTTGCCGATCTGAAGTTAACTTGGTGACTACAGCGTCGTCTCCCTCGACGATGACTCGTATCAGGTGGTACTTGCTCTATGTGTTATCATCACTTTTGACTTATGACTTCTTCTAGTTTACCGTGCACCGCTATCCAATAGCCTTTGGTAAACTAAGAGTCATATCCAAGTCCAGAGGTTATCCCGGAACCTAACCAAAACTTCCGCTGCCTCTGAGGATGCTATTCGGTTATGATAGAGTCTGAGAAGCGTCCTGCTTATCACTCTTTCATTTCATGGTTCCACCTCTTTCTAAAAGTGAACACATAGCCTGATATCGACTTACACTGGTCCTTTTCTGATTTGAGATCTGAGAATTTGTAATCAAAGAAGATTTCGTCTTGCTTAGTTATCTAGTACTTTCAAGTACTTTTACAGCATTCGAATATCTCTTGTCCAGATTACTTTGATATCCTCCCACTACGCAAACCGCATAGTTGATATCAGGTTCTCGTTTTACAACATTGCATCCATAAAGCTTTTCCACATCTGAAGTGTAGGAAACTGTTTTGTCTTCATCTATCTCCTTCATGTGTTGGAAACACAAACCCTTTAGATAGATGTATATTCTGTATCTGAAAGGCAATAACCTTTCTCAGAATTATGCATGTTTAAAACAAACCTTAATCGTATAAGATATCTAGGAGAAGTACAATGTTCTTATCCTTAGATCGAAAGATCTCAAGAACATGTTCCAACTTCTACTCAATCTTATATCCTGATTCATTTAGACAACCATCATTTTATGTCTGATGACACTTTCTCATTGTTGCCAATGATGAAATGTTATCTACATAAAATTCCGAGAAACACCACCTTGTTTCCATTACGTCTCCAATACACCTTTCGTCAATGCCCAATGTTCTAAAAATCGGGCCTAGGCGGCGCCTAGGCGCTAGGCGGAGGTAAACCGCCCCGATTTTCCATCTTAGGCGGCTAGGCGGGTTCAGGCGGATTTAGGCGGCCTAGGCGGGGATTAATCGGGCCTAGGCGGTTTTCAATAAAGAAAATTAAAAAAATGTTTTTTTCGTCTCGTTGCGAATTTAATGTTTTTATTGGCTACAAAAGTTTAAAAAATGATATTTTCTTGTTTTAGAGAGCTTAAAAAATAATATTTGATATGATTTGTGAAATATAATTGAAAATTTGTGTAATATTTTAACTTTATTGAATATATAAACAAATATGATATAACTAATTATTATAATTAAAGTAAAAAAATTGTTATTTTTTCAAAAAATATATATATAAATTATTTTTGAAATATAATATTAATTAATTAAATATAAAAATGTAAAACGATTAATCCCCGCTAGTCCCCGATTAATCCCTCTAGGCTCTAGGCCCCTAGTCACCGCCCGCCTACCGCCTAGCGCCTTTTAGAACCTTGTCAATGTCTTTTGATGAATCCATCAGATGGACTATCTCATCAATTCGCAAGTTCCACGACTTACAACCTCGCATCAATTCCATAAATGGATTGACTTGTACTCTAAATGATCTTGCCTCTTAACAATAAACCTTTATTGCTTTCTAAGCAGGCACATTTAGATCCAGTACTTTCCTTGTGCAGAGCTAGGGATCGATTTCATCTTTACTAGATCCAGAGTTGAAACTCTTCTAGTCTTATGAACATCTCTGGTCGTCAAACAACCTCCCACTGCAATGGCATTCCGGTGTATAAACAGTAATAACAGTAGGTGCAGTTAGTGGTGTACTCCTACTCGGTTTGGCTGGTTCTAAGTCTTAGTCCTTTTCTCATTCCAAGGTATTACGTCAGTTAGGGCTTTGTAGTTCATCTAATAGTCTTCCTCTAAGAACCGGGCGTTAGAGCTTATAACGTCCTTCTGGTTCATAGTATTATAGAACACAATATATTTGTTCATCTAGGATATCCTACAACCACATTGAATGTGCCGTTGTCTCCAGAAATATCCATAGAACATAGGTAGTTCCGAACAACTTGTTATTTTACTATTAGAATCCCATTTCTTATTACAGACACACCATTTCTACACGTGAGTGTATGGTGTAGACATTTGAGAATTAATCCCAATCTTTGATTATGCTATGTGTTATTTGGTAGCCTCCGCGACTAAGTCGCAGGCTTCCAATGGATATACTTTGAAGGTTCCCCATAATTGCTTTGTGACTAAAACACTTCGCTTTTATGGCACATCAAGCATTCTAATCCATCTTCGAGTATTCTTAAAAGAATTACTCGCACCTTACACATATGACTGCATATATCATTGATCATTCTCAACACTTGTCCGAATTCTACCCTTTACCAAAAGGTATGCTTAGTTGTATTATCTTCCAAATTCAATTCTTAGGTCGGAAGGTCCATTCCTTCAACTATAATTGATCAAATCAATTTCGACCTTTTAAATCTTATTTGAATAAATACTACTAAGTATAAGAATTCACAAGTATAATGATTTAACAAGAAATATATCTAATAAGTAAAACAAGTTATAGGACGGTTTGTTGGATCGTGGTAGACTAAGGATTCATCATTCACATTATTGATATCTAATGTACCAGAATAGATAATACCATTATTTCTTAAAATCATCAACATGATTAAAGAAATAAAATATCCATTCATAAATAATAGAAATCCAGAACAAAAGTTCTTTCTAAAATTAAAGGGGTACATAAAGCAATAAACTTAAATGAAATCCTAATAACTACTCAAAAGCAGATAAAATGTCTTCCACCGCAACAGCTGCCTCCTCTACAGCTTTGCCCATGTAGACTCGAACTCTTCTTCTCTAAGTCGCCGGGTTTTCTGGAACCCCTGCATTTGAAAATGCACATACCGTCAGTGGTTCCATATCTACACACCAGAATTCTGGTAGATAATACCGCTGACTATGTTTTTACGACTAAAGAAAAATTCGTACCTTTGAGAGGACATTCAGACTTCCATTGTCCAGACTTATTGCATCGGAAGCACTTGCCTCTTGGCTTGGCAGCCCCCACTCGTGGTCCATTCCTCTTGGCACCACTGGGTTTCCAGGCTTGCTTCCTTTTCTTGCCCCTACCTCCAACAGGCTTCAAGCCTTTGGACTTGGTAGATACAAGCGCTTGAGACTTGCCCTTCTTGTAGATCCCCTCTGCCGCCTTCAGTTCAGTCAGGAGTTGCGCAAGAGTATAAGATATTTTACCCATATTATAACTAATGCGAAACTGCTCAAAACTAGGGGTCAGAGACTGGAGTATGATGTCGACTTGCGTCTCACCATCAATTTGAGCTCTTAGGATCTCAAGTTCATTCAACAAACTCATCATCTTAAGAACGTGCTCCACTACGGGCGTTCCTTCAGATTGAGTAGTTGTCATAAGGACTCTCATGGCTTCTTGCCTTGCCGCACGATCTTGCTCTCCAAACATTTCCTTGAGGTTAGACAGCATATCATAGGCAGTGTCCATCGACTCATGTTGGGTTTGGAGTACATTTTGACATGGAAGCCAAAATATAACATCTAGCCATTTCATCAGCCTTTTTCCACTTCCTATATGCCTCTTTTTCCTCATTAGTTGAGGCATCCGTGGGCATAGCAGGGCACACATCATGTAGTACAAATTTGTACTTTTCAGAAGTCAAAACAATGTCCAAATTTCTCCTCCAATCAATATAATTGGGGCCAGTGAGTTTATTCTCCTTGAGTATCACAGAAAGTGGATTCAGAGTTATTCTCTAAACCTATAAGCACATTTAAACAAACAATCAATTTAATATCCGATATTATCTCCCTCAAATAATATCATTAAATTACTAATTACATCTAAAATCCCATCAGATATGGTAAGCCACGATAGTGTGAACGTTTACCTATCCAAATGATTTTGTAATTAGATTTGCTTCGGTCGTACATCACTATAGCGTTACTTCGATGGGAAGAATACTATAGAGCGTACCTAAGTGTAAACCATTACTCAGCACTAAGAAGATTGTTTGAGACTGATATGTCACCGCAAGCCACGATAGTGTGGACATTTACGTTAACACACGATCCTTCACTTTCTTCTATAACTGTCTACATCAATTGATCCAAAATCCCATTCGGTATAGCAAGCCACGATAGTGTGGACGTTTACTACACCAAAAGACTTTTACAATTGACATCCAATTACTTGAACCATTCGATTTCGTAAATCAAGACGCGGAGAACCATAAGTGAAACTCGAAGTTTCTAACCAGTGATTCACCATGCGAACAACCCTATCTCTCACTAGATGAGGGAGCCGAGCAGACAATCGATCCACCTTCAAAAGGATGGTACGAATGTCTCTAATTTGTGTCATCCACATGACCAAGTGGCTTTGGCTCCATTCCACTCCCCGGGGTGAGAATGAGTCGACTTGAAGTCAGTTTCAGAAAGACAAATTAGGCATTGTTTGATAGACTTAATCAATGTTTCTCGTAAAAAGGAATTACAAGAATTCTCCTCCAATGACATATCTATATGAACTTCAAAAGCTCATAAATGTCACCAAGAGAACAGTAATGGAGACCATGGGAATGTTTCCATCCCCTCTCCCACTTAGGTTTTTATAACAAAAGGGATACGCTATCTAGTGCATAAAGTAAACACGTATAGCATGCATAAAAGCAATAAAGCACATAGTATCACATAGTCAAAATAATACTAGAAAAATTATTTTCCGACTATCATGGCTTTATTCCATCTCTGTATGCTTCTTCTAGTCTTCAGTCTTCGTTCTTAAATGATCCATGTGACGAGAATATTAATCCCAATATTTAAATCTATTTATTTTTAATAAATTCAAAAGATACTTAATTCGAAAATTAAGTCAATCGAATAAATCAAAAATAAAATTAAATATTATTAATATTTTTATTTATTTATTTTCCTCTCTAATTCTATTAAATCTCTAGAATCCTATCCAAGTAAGACTTGAATATTCTAGAATATTTCTATAATAGAATAAGGAAATAAAATAAATTAGGACTCTTCTACTTTCCAGAATTAATTAATTTCCATGTTCATGAAAATTTCCATAAAATAGGAATAATCAATTAGGAAATAAAATCAATTTATTAATTAATTATTTTCCTTTCCAATTCTATTAAATCTCTAGAATCCTATCCATGTAAGACTTGAATATTCTAGAAGACTTCTATAATAGAATAAGGAAATAAATTAATATTAATTAATTTTTTTCCTATTTCCATGAGAGTTCCCAAACATAGGAATACTCAAAATAGGAAAACCGAATCAATTAGGAAAGTGAATCTTGGTAGGAGTAGCACGAGATCACAAGGACCCCGCGCCCCCCCCCCCCACCCACCCCACCTTGATCGCCGGCCGGGAGCGCCACCGCCGCCATCCCCAGCCCACGCGCCACCACCTCCGGTGGCCGGCGTGGCCGAGAACCATCGCGGACATCCCCCGCGATCGATCACCATGGGATCGATCTCATGATCGATCCCGAGCCCTAGTTCTCCCTCTCATCATCTCCTTCATCACATGAGTTCTCTGGCGGTCGTTTCGGCATCGATCCAACGTAAATAAATTACAAGAATTAAATTTAAAATTCCGGTATCGATTCTATACATGAAATCGACCCTATACACTTTCCGGAAAACACAGAACAATAATAATAAATCTAAATTCGGTCAACCCCCGAATTTTTACTATTACAAGCATTCATCCACACAAAACGAATCTCGACATGTCCGAGAGTTTAATAAACGAATAATCATGGTAAAATAATTAACAATTAATTAAACCATGATAGTCGGATCCCTGCAAGGTAGAACGATAATTGAACACATACATGAACACGAAACCAAACGCTCTGATACCAATTGTTGGAAATCGATATCCCGGGGTATCAAAATTGCGGAACCGATAATCCCGACCGAAATCCCATCGCCGAAAACACGCGAACCACCAAACGGATCCAGGCTCGACCCGAGCATCGCCGCGGGATGAACCCGCGGCCGAAACCCTAGTCGAGCCCCCGCCAGGGCTCGCGATCGTGCGTCGATCGTTGGGGCTGCTCCGGCAACCCCGGGCGGTCAGTCCGGCAACTCACCGCCATCACCGGAGGTGGGGGGAGCCACCAGCCGCGGCGCCAGCCCGTGGCAGTCCCCCCGGCGATCGAGCTAGGGCTCGATCGCCCCCAGCCGCGGCGTCCAGCCGCGGCTCCTTCTCGATGCGCGCCGGCGGCGAGGGGTGGCCGAGGGGGTTCATCCGCCGTGACTCCAGCCCACGGCGAACCCCCAGCGATCGAATTCACGTCGATCGCATGCCTCGACGTCCAGTCAGGGCTTTCCCTTGCCGCGCGTACCGGCGGTCGAACCCTAGGGTTCGGCCGCCGCTCTCGATCCTCGCCGGGGATCTCGAATCCCCGTCCCCGAAGATCGTCGTTTTCCCGGATCGTGCGTTCATGTATATATTACAATTAATTCACATAAAATCACACAAGGGAGTTTATGATTTTACCTTTTATTCGTTGTGCGGAGAAACGAAATCAATTGAAGACCTTTGAATCTTCCTACGTATTCCTTGCACCTCGTTCGAACGTCGTGTGGGCGACGTGTTGGAAATCGATATCCCGGGCCATTAAAATTTGCGGAAAATAATAACCCGACCGAAATCCTTGATCGCCGGAGATCCGACCACGAACCACCGTACGAGCCGGAGCTCAACCGAGCACCACCACGGTCCGCCCGTGGTGCCCAGCCGAGCCCCCGCACGGGGCTCGCGATCATCTCGCGATGATCGCTGGTATGCCTCACGGCATCCCCGGGGCTGCTCGTAGCAACCCCGCAGCGAGCTCACGGGCTCGCTGCTCGCGGGGCGTCCAGCCCCGCACGCCCGCTATGGGCGAACCCGTAGCACATACGAGGCAGCTACGGGTGACCCCGTAGCACACCCGCGATCGAGCTCACGGGCTCGATCTCCCCTCGGCTCCAGCCGAGGGCTTTGCGTGTCCCGGCGGTCCGAACCCTAGGGTTCGACCGCCACCTTCGATCCTCGCCGGGGATCTCGAATCCCCGTCCCCGAGGTTCGTCGTTTTCCCGGATCGTGTGTTCATTTATGTATCACAATCAATTCACATAAAATCATAGAAGGGAGTTTATGATTTTACCTTTCGATTCGTTGTGCGGAGAAACGAAATCAAGATGACCTTACGATCTTCCCACGTATTCCTTGCACTAGCTTGACCGTCGGGTGGGCGACGATCTTCCAAGCTTATGGATCCTCTTCACGAACTCTCTAGAATATCAAGTATGATAATCTTATGGTGTGTTTAATTGTGAAGACCATGTAGTGCTTTTATAGGCTACGTAGGGGATCTAAAGGAGGTGGAATATTGGGCTTCCAAAATTAATGATTAAATTGAGCCCAAGCCCAAATCTATTAATCTCCCATTAATATTAATTAATTTATTTTCCACTATATAAATTAATTGCACTCCCAATATTAAACCATATTATATCAAATAATATTTTTCCGGTAGTATTATTTATTCCGTGTATTTAAGATTTAAATATCCATGAATAAAATTAATTTATTGCTAATTAATTTATTCATCTCTTTTATCCGAGACTAGTACCATTTAACCTTAATTATTGTGCGGAACGAATCCACTCATGAGGTTTACACAATAATTCCTTATGAACTCATCTCGGGGATATTATTAACCCTTCCGGGATACACTTTCCCGTCACGTATTCACGGCATGCCATATATAAAATATAGTGACCCAACTTAACCGGTAATCAACCCAATAATTAAATCGGTTAATTCCTTTGGTAAATCAAAGTCACTTATATTAAATATACACACCCGCAATAGTTTCGGGGATTAAGAATAAAATACTCTGAGACTTAAATCGATTATCTTAAGGCAATCCTAATCGATAAATCTCAAATGATCCGCCCAATACACCAAGTGTACAAGTGTGATAAAATAATTAAGATAAATTATTTTCTCATTCACACAACGACTATACCGATGGATTGGTCCGTGTCCATCTAGGTCGTGAGCAACTGTTTGATTAAATACGAGTAACCGATAGTATGATCTTCTGTGTGTCCATACACACCATACTAACTACAACGTATAAAATCCAGGACTATGATTTGCATATATTTAATTAACAATAATTAAATGCAAACAATTGTTTATTAATTTAATAGATTAAATGCTATGACCGGGAGTTTACCGTTACTTAAATCTAGACATTAAGTACATAACTCCAACAATCTCCCACTTGTACTAAGGTCTAGTCATTTCCTCCAAACTCCCGACTCCCATACTCATCACGTGCTTAAAGTGTACTTTCAAGAAGTACTATGTGAATGAGCACCCTAGGTTGCCGCTCTGAAGTTATCTTGGTGACTACTGCGTCGTCTCCCTCGACGATGACTCGTATCAGGTGGTACTTGCTCTATGTGTTAACATCACTTTTTGACTTATGACTTCTTCCAGTTTACCATGCACCGCTATACAATAGCCTTTGGTAAACCAAGAGTCATATCCAAGTCTTTAGAGGTTATCCCGGAACCTAACCAAAACTTCCGCTGCCTCTGAGGCTGCTATTCGGTTATGAGAGAGTCTGAGAAGCGTCCTGCTTATCACTCTTTCATTTCGTGGTTCCACCTCTTTCTAAAAGTGAACACATAGCCTGATATCGACTTACACTGGTCCTTCTCTGACTTGAGATCTGAGAACATGTAATCCAAGAAGATTTCGTCTTGCTTAGTAATCCAGTACTTCGCAAGTACTATTACAGCATCCGAAAATCTCTTGTCTAGATTACTTTTATATCCTCCCACTACGCAAACCGCATAGTTGATATCAGGTTCTCGTTTTACAACATTGCATCTATAAAGCTTTCCACACTTGAAGTGTAGGAAACTGCTTTGTCCTCATCTATCTCCTTCATGCGTTCGAAACACATACCCTTTAGATAGATGTATATTCTGTCTCTGAAAGGCAATAACCTTCCTCAGAAGTATGCATGTTTAAAACAAACCATAATCGTATAAGATATCTAGGTGAAGTACAATGTTCTTATCCCTAGATCAAAAAGATCTCAAGAACATGTTCTAACTTCCACTCAATCTTATATCCCGATTTATTTAGACAACCATCATTTTATGTCTGAAAAACATCTTTACATTGTTGCCAATGATAAAATGTTATCTACATAAAATCTCCGAGAAACACCACCTTGTTTCCATTACGTCTCCAATACACCTTTCGTCTATGCCTTTTGATGAATCCATCAAGTGGACTATCCCATCAATTCGCAACTTCCACGATTCATAACTTTCTTTCAATCCATAAATGGATTTACTAAGTTTGTACTCTAAATGATCTTGCCTCTTGACAATAAACTTTATTGTTCTCCAAGCAGGCACATTTAGATCTAGTACCGTCCTCGTGCAGAGCTAGGGATCGATTTCATCTTTACTAGATCCAGAGTCCGAAACTCTTCTAGTCTTATGAACATCTCTGGTTGTTCAACAACCTCCCACTGCAACGGCGTCCCGGTGTATAACATTAATAACAGTAGGTGCAGTGTGTGGTGTAATACTACTCGGTTTGGCTGGTTCCTAGTCTTTTGTCCTTCTTCTCATTCCAAGGTATTACGTCAGTTCGGGCTTTGTGGTTCTTCTAATAGCCTTCCTCTAAGAACCGGGCGTTACACGTCCCTCTGGTTCATAGTACTATAGAACACACAATACTTTGTTCATCTAGGATATCCTACAACCATATTGAATATGCCGTTGTCTCCAGGAATATCCATAGAACATAGGTAGTTCCGAACAACTTGTTCTTTTACTATTAGAATCTCATTTCTTATTACTGACATACCATCTATACACGTAAGTGTATGGTGCAGTCTTTTGAGACTTAATCTCAATCTTTGATTATGCTATGTGTTATTCAGATAGGTGATAGCCTCCGCGATTTTAGTCGCAGGCTTCCAATGGATATACTTAGAAGGTTCCCCATAATTGCTTTGTGACTAAAACACTCTGCTTTTATGGCACATCAAGCATCCTAATCCATTCTTTGAGTATTCTTGAAAGAACTACTCGTTCACATATGTCTGCATATACCATTGATCATTCTCAATACTTGTCTGAATTCTATCCTTTATCCAGAAAGGTTTGCTTAGATGTATTACCTTCCAAATTCAATTCTTAGGTCGGAAGGTCCATTCCTTCAACTATAATTGATCAAATCAATTTTGACCTTTTTGAATCTTATTTGAATAAATACTGCTAAGTATAAGAATTCGCAAGTATAATGATTTAATAAAGAAATATATCTAATAAGTAAAACAAGTTATAGAACGGTTTGTTGCATCGTGGTAGACTAAGGATTCATCATTCATATATTGCTATCTAATGTACCAGAATAGATAATACCCATTATTTCTTATCAAAATCATCAACATGATTAAAGAAATAAAATATCCATTCATAAATAATAGAAATCCAGAACAAAACGTTCTTTCTAAAATAAGGGTACATAATGCAATAAACTTGAAATGAAATCCTATTTAACTACTAAAGCAGATAAAATGTCTTCCACCGCAACCGCTGCCTCCTCTACAGCTTTTGCCCGTGTAGACTCGAACTCTTCTTCTCTAAGTCGCCGGGTTTTCTGGAACCCCTGCATTCAAAATGCACATACCGTCAGTGGTTCCATATCTACACACCAGAATACTGGTAGATAATACCGCTGACTATGTTTTTACGACTAAAGAAAAACTCGTACCTTTGAGAGGACATTCAGACTTCCAGTGTCCATACTTATTGCATCGGAAGCACTTGCCCCTTGGCTTTGCAGCCCCCACTCGTGGTCCATTCCTCTTGGCACCACTGGGTTTCCAGGCTTGCTTCCTTTTCTTGTTCCTACCTCCAACAGCTTTCAAGCTTTTGGACATGGTAGCTACAAGTGCTTGAGACTTGCCCTTCTTGTAGATCCCCTCTGCCGCCTTCAGTTCAGTCAGGAGTTGCGCAAGAGTATAAGATAGTTTACCCATATTATAGCTCATGCGAAACTGCTCAAAACTAGGGGTCAGAGACTGGAGTATGATGTCGACTTGCGTCTCAGCATCAATTTGAGCTCCTAGGATCTCAAGTTCATTCAACAAACTCATCATCTTAAGAACGTGCTCCCCTACGGGCGTTCCTTCAGACTAAGTAGTTGTCATAAGGACTCTCATGGCTTCTTGCCTTGCCGCACGATCTTTCTCTCCAAACATTTCCTTGAGGTTATACAACATATCCTCGGCAGTGTCCATCGACTGATGTTGGGTTTGGAGTACATTTGACATTGAAGCCAAAATATAACACCTAGCCATTTCATCAGCCTTTTTCCACTTCCGATATGTTTCCTTTTCCTCATTAGTTGAGGCATCAGTGGGCTCAGCAGGACATGCTTCATAGAGTACAAACTTGTACTCTTCAGAAGTCAGGACAATGTCCAAATTTCTCCTCCAATCAATATAATTGGGGCCAGTGAGTTTATGCTCCTTGAGTATCACAGAAAGTGGATTCAAAGCTATTCTCTAAACCTATAAGCACATTTAAACAAACAATCAATTTAATATCCGATATTATCTCCCTCAAATAATATCATTAAATTACTAATTACATCTAAAATCCCATCAGGTAAGGCAAGCCACGTTGTGTGGACGTTTACCCACCCAAATGATTTAGCAATTAGATTTTCTTTGGTCATACATCACTTATAGCGTAACCTCGTTGGGAGGAATACTATAATGCGTATCTAAGTGTAAACCATTACTCAGCACCAAAGTAAATCGTTTGGAATTGCTACATTACCGCAAGCCACGTTGTGTGGACGTTTACGACAACTTCACAACTCTTCACAATTCCTTACAACTGTCTACATCAATTAATTCAAAATCCGTTAGTATAGCAAGCCACGTTGTGTGGACGTTTACTACACTAAGAGACTTTTATAATTGACTCCCAGTTACAAGATCCATTCGATTTTCGTAAATCAAGACGCGGAGAATCATAAGTGAAACTCGAAGTTTCTAACCAGTGATTCACCATGCGAACAACCCTATCTCTCATTAGATGAGGGAGCCGAGCAGACAATCGATCCATCTTCAAAAGAATGGTACGAATGTCTCTAATTTGTGTCATCCACATGACCAAGTGGCTTTGGCTCCATTCCACTCCCCGGGGTGAGAATGAGTCGACTTGAAGTCAGTTTCAGAAAGACAAATTAGGCATTGTTTGATAGACTTAATCAATGTTTCTCGTAAAAGGAATTACAAGAATTCTCCTCCAATGACATGTCTATATGAACTTCGAAAGCTCATAAATGTCACCAAGAGAACAATAATGGAGACCATGGGAATGTTTCCATCCCCTCTCCCACTTAACTTTTTATAACAAAGGGATATGCTATCTAATGCATAATTAAACACATAAGCATGAATAAAGCACATATCACATAGTCAAAATAATGCTAGGAAATTATTTTCCGACTATCATGGCTTTATTCCATCTCCGTATGCGTCTTCTAGTCTTCAGTCTTCGTTCTTGAATGCTCCATGTGACGAGAATATTAATCCCAATATTTAAATCTATTTATTTTTAATAAATCCAAAAGATACTTAATTCGAAAATTAAGTCAATCGAATAAATCAAAAATAAAATTAAATATTATTAATATTTTTTATTTATTTATTTTCCTATCTAATTCTATTAAATCTCTAGAATAATCTATCCAAGTTAAACTTGGAATATTCTAGAAGACTTCTATAATAGAATGAGGAAATAAAATAAATTAGGACTATTCTACTTTCCAAAATTAATTAATTTCCATGTCTCCATGAGAGTTCCCAAACTTAGGAATACTCAAAATAGGAAAACCGAATTAATTAGGAAAGTGAATCTACGTAGGAGTAGCACGAGATCACGAGGACCCCGCGCCCCCCCACCTTGATCGCCGGCCGGCAAGGAGCACTGCCGCCACCTCAGCCCACGCGCCACCACCACCGGTGGCCGGCGTGGTCGAGGGTTCCCGCGGGCAGCCCCCTTTGCCCCTTCGATCATTATCATCATGGGATCGATCCCATCGATCCCGAGCCCTAGTTCTCCCTCTCATCATCTCCTTCAACACATGAGTTCTCCGGCGGTCGTCTCGGCATCGATCCAACGTAAATAAATTACATAATAATAAATTTACAATTCCGGTATCGATTCTATACATGAAATCGACCCTATACACTTTCCGGAAAACATAGAACAATAATAATAAATCTAAATTCGGTCAACCCCCGAATTTTTACTATTACAAGCATTCATCCACACAAAACGAATCTCGACATGTCCGAGAGTTTAATAATCATGGAAAAATTAAATAACAATTAATTAAACAATTAATCAATTAATTAACCATGATAGTCGGAATCCCTGCAAGGTAGAACGATAATTGAACACATACATGAACACGAAACCAAACGCTCTGATACCAATTGTTGGAAATCGATATCCCGGGCCATTAAAATTTGCGGAAAATAATAACCCGACCGAAATCCTTGATCGCCGGAGATCCGACCACGAACCACCGTACGAGCCGGAGCTCAACCGAGCACCACCACGGTCCGCCCGTGGTGCCCAGCCGAGCCCCCGCACGGGGCTCGCGATCATCTCGCGATGATCGCTGGGATGCCTCACGGCATCCCCGGGGCTGCTCGTAGCAGCCCCGCAGCGAGATCACGGGCTCGCTGCTCGCGGGGCGTCCAGCCCCGCACGCCCGCTACGGGCGAACCCGTAGCACGTACGAAGCAGCTACGGGTGACCCCGTAGCACACCCGCGATCGAGCTCACGGGCTCGATCGCCCCTCGGCTCCATCCGAGGGCTTTGCGTGTCCCGGCGGTCCGAACCCTAGGGTTCGACCGCCACCTTCGATCCTCGCCAGGGATCTCGAATCCCCGTCCCCGAGGTTCGTCGTTTTCCCGGATCGTGTGTTCATGTATGTATGTATCACAATCAATTCACATAAAATCATAGAAGGGAGTTTATGATTTTACCTTTCGATTCGTTGTGCGGAGAAACGAAATCAAGATGACCTTACGATCTTCCCACGTATTCCTTGCACTAGCTTGAACGTCGGGTGGGCGACGATCTTCCAAGCTTATGGATCCTCTTCACGAACTCTCTAGAATATCAAGTATGATAATCTTATGGTGTGTTTAATTGTGAAGACCATGTAGTGCTTTTATAGGCTACGTAGGGGATCTAAAGGAGGTGGAATATTGGGCTTCCAATATTAATGATTAAATTGAGCCCAAGCCCAAATCTATTAATCTCCCATTAATATGAATTAATTTATTTTCCACTATATAAATTAATTGCACTCCCAATATTAAACCATATTATATCAAATAATATTTCTCCGGTAGTATTATTTATTCCGTGTATTTTAGATTTAAATATCCATGAATAAAATTAATTTATTGCTAATTAATTTATTCATCTCTTTTATCCTAGACTAGTACCATTCAACCTTAATTATTGTGCGGAACGAATCCACTCATGAGGTTTACACAATAATTCCTTATGAACTCATCTCGGGGATATTATCAACCCTTCCGGGATACACTTTCCCGTCAAGTATTCACGGCATGCCATATATAAAATATAGTGACCCAAATTAACCGGTAATCAACCCAATAATTAAATCGGTTAATTCCTTCAGTAAATCAAAGTCACTTATATTAAATATACACACCCGCAATAGTTTCGGGGATTAAGAATAAAATACTCTGAGACTTAAATAGATTATCTCAAGGCAATCCTAATCGATAAATCTCAAATGATCCGCCCAAGACACCAAGTGTACAAGTGTGATAAAATAATTAAGATAAATTATTTTCTCTTTCACACAACGACTATACCGATGGATTGGTCCGTGTCCATCTAGGTCGTGAGCAACCTATTGATTAAATACGAGTAACCGATAGTATGATCTTTTGTGTGTCCATACACACCATACTAACTACAATGTATAAAATCCAGGACTATGATTTGCATATATTTAATTAACAATAATTAAATGCAAACAATTGTTTATTAATTTAATAGATTAAATGCTATGACCGGGAGTTTACCGTTACTTAAATCTAGACATTAAGTACATAACTCCAACACGACGATCCTCCGAACTCTATGGATCTACTTCACGAACTCTCTAGAATATCAAGTATGATAATCTTATGGTGTGTTTTAATTGTGAAGACCATATAGTGCTTTTATAGGCTACGTAGGGGATCTAAAGGAGGTGGAATATTGGGCTTCCAACATTGATGATTAAATTGAGCCCAAGCCCAAATCTATTAATCCCATCAATATTAATTAATTTATTTTCCACTATATAAATTAATTGCACTCCCAATATTAAATCATATTATATCAAATAATATTTCTCCGGTAGTATTATTTATTCCGTGTATTTAAGATTTAAATATCCATGAATAAAATTAATTTATTGCTAATTAATTTATTCATCTCTTATATCCGAGACTAGTACCATTCATCCTTTATTATTGTGCGGAACAAATCCACTCATGAGGTTTACACAATAATTCCTTATGAACTCATCTCGGGGATATTATCAACCCTTCCGGGATACACTTTCCCGTCAAGTATTCACGGCATGTCGTATATAAAATATAGTAACCCAACTTAGCCGGTAATTAACCCAATAATTAAATCGGTTAATTCCTTTGGTAAATCAAAGTCACTTATATTAAATATACACACCAGCAATAGTATCGGGGATTAAGAATAAAATACTCTGAGACTTGAATCAATTATCAACGGCAATCCTAATTGATAAGTCTCAAGCGATCCGCCCAATACACCAAGTGTACAAGTGTGATAAAATAATTAAGACAAATTATTTTCTCTCTCACACAACGACTATACCGATGGATTGGTCCGTGTCCATCTAGGTCGTGAGCAACTGTTTGATTCAATACGAGTAACCGATAGTATGATCTTCTGTGTGGGCCCTACACACCATACTAACTTCAACGTATAGAATACAGGACTATATTTTGCGTATATTTAATTATCAATAATTAAATGCAAACGATTGTTTATTAATTAGATTAAATGCTATGACCGGGAGTTACCGTTACTTAAATCTAGACATTAAGCACACAACTCCAACAATGTACGTGTTCCGGGAGTCGATTCGAGTTGTTGTTCCGCAATTTTGACAACTCCGGATATTCGATCTCCAAAGGGACGTCGGTCGGAATTAATTAAATAATTCATTTAATTAATTTTATTTAAATTTATTAATTCCGGGAATCCGATTTCCAACTAATGGTATCAGAGCGATTGTTTTCGTTAACGGTATTTTTCGATCATGATGGGCATGGGAATCCCCATCCCGTGTTCGTCTAGGCCAAGATCCACTTTCCTTAATTTAATTCGGTTTTCCTAATTGATTAATCCTATTTTAGGGAATTTTCATGGATTAGGAAAAGAATTAATTTGGAATTAATTTGGTCTTCCTAATTGATTAATCCTAATTTTGGGAATTTTCATGGATTAGGAAGAGAATTAATTTGGAAAGCTTAGAAGTCCTAAATGAATTTTTCCTTATTTAATTATTCCTTTATGAAATTTTTAATGGATTAGAAAAGAAATTAATTTGGAAGGACTAGAAGTCCTAAATTATTTTATTTCCTTATGGAAATATTCTAGAATATTCCAAGTGGGTCTTGGATAGGATTCTAGAGTTTTAATTGAATTAGAAAAGGAAAATAAAATTAATAAAAATATTAATTAATATTTAATTTTATTTTTGATTTATTCGATTTACTTAATTTTCGAATTAAGTAACTTTTGGATTTATTAAAAATAATAGATATTAAATATTGGAATTAATATTTCCGTCACATGGAAGCATTCAAGAATGAAGACTGAAGACTAGAAGATGCGTACGGGGATGCAATAAAGTCATAATAGTCGGAAAATAATATTCTAATATTATTTTGATTATGTGATAATATTATATGTGCTTTATTTCATGTATGCATGCTTATGTGTATCTATTTATGCATTAGATAGCGTATCCTTTGTTATAAAATACTAAGTGGGAGAGGGATCGGAAACAATCCCATGGTCTCCTTTGCTGTTCTCTTGGTGACTTTTATAAACTTTTGAAGTTTATATAGACAAGTCATTGGAGGAGAATTCTTGTAATTCCTCTTACGAGAAACATTGATTGAGTTTATCAAACAATGCCTAATTTGTCAATCTGAAATTGATTTCAAGTCGACTCATTCTCACCCCGGGGACTGGAATGGAGCCACTAGATCGATTGTTTGGTCGGCTCCCTCATTCTATGAGAGATAGGGTTGATTGCATGGTGAATCACTGGCTAGAAACCTCGAGTTTCACTTATGATTCACCGCGTCTTGATTAATGAGATTATATGATTCAAGTAGTTGGATGTCACTTATAAAAATCTTTTGGTGTAGTAAACGTCCACACTATCGTGGCTTGCTGCACTGAATGGGATTTTGGATTAACTGATGTAGACAATTATAGGAGAAAGTGAAGGAACGTGTTTTAACGTAAACGTCCACACTATCGTGGCTTGCGGTGATATGCGAATCCCAAACAATCTTCTTAGATACTGAGTAATGGTTCACACATAGGTACGCTTCATAGTATCCTTCCCATCGAAGTAACGCTATGATGATGTATGACCGAAGCAAATCTAATTGCGAAATCATTCGGATAGGTAAACGTCCACACTATCGTGGCTTACCATATCTGATGGGATTTTAGATGCGGTTAGTGATTTAATGATATTATTTGAGGGAGATAATATCGGAATTAAATCGATTGTTTATATTATGTGCTTATAGGTTAGAAATGACGAGGCGCTTAAAGATCAAGATGCTCAGTCTTGGCAAAAGGCGATGAAATCCGAGATTGAATCTATGGATTCAAATCAGGTCTGGAATCTTGTAGCACCGCCCAAAGGTGTAAAAGCCATTGGTTGCAAGTGGGTGTACAAGAGAAAAAGAGGGTCTGACGGGAAGGTGGAAACCTTAAAGGCTGGGCTTGTTGCGAAGGCGTAAACTCAAAAAGAAGGGATCGATTATGAGGAAACCCCTGGACCTATGACGAGGCGCTTAAAGATCAAGATGCTCAGTCTTGACAAAAGGCGATGAAATCCGAGATTGAATCTATGGATTCAAATCAAGTCTGGAATCTTGTAGCACCGCCCAAAGGTGTAAAAGCCATTGGTTGCAAGTGGGTGTACAAGAGAAAAAGAGGGTCTGACGGGAAGGTGGAAACCTTCAAGGCTAGGCTTGTTGCGAAGGGGTAAACTCAAAAAGAAGGGATCGATTATGAGGAAACCTTTTCGCCGGTAGCTATGCTAAAGTCGATCCGGATTCTTTTGTCTATAGCATCTTATATGGATTATGAGGTGTGGCAAATGGACATCAAGACATCATTCTTGAATGGGAATCTTGACGAGAGCATTTATATGAGACAGCCAGAAGGTTTCATCAAGAATGGCCAAGAGCATCTAGTGTGTAAGCTAAACCGATCCATTTATGGATTGAAGCAAGCTTCTAGATCTTGGAACATGCGGTTTGATGAGGTTATCCAGTCTTATGGATTCATTCAAAGCATGGACGAGTCGTGTGTATATCGTAAAAGCGACGGAAATAGTGTGGCGTTTCTCGTGCTTTATGTAGACGACATTCTTCTAATTGGCAACAATGTGAAGATGTTATCGAACATAAATGGATGGTTTTCCGAGTAATTCGATATGAAAGACTTAAGACAAGTTGTACATGTTCTTTGTATCAAGGTTATACGGGATCGCCAGAAAAGAACATTGAGCTAGTCCCAAGCTTCATATATTGATACGATTCTGGCTCGTTTCAACATGCAGAATTCCAAGAGAGGTTCTCAACCTTTCTGTCATGGAATTCATCTATCTAAAGACATGTCTCCCAAGACACAAAAGGAGATAGATTACATGAAGACAGTTCCTTATGCTTCGGCAGTTGGAAGTCTAATGTATGCTATGTTGTGTACGAGACCTGATATCTGCTATGCCGATGGCATGGTAGCTAGATATCAGAGTAACCCTGGACAGGGTCACTGGACAGTTGTAAAGAACATACTTAAGCACCTGCGAAGGACTAGGAACTATGTTCTGAGTTACAAAGCGTCCGAGCTGATTCCTATTGGTTACAAAGATTCAGATTTCCAATCTGATAAGGACAAGCGAAAGTCTACATCAGGCTATGTGTTCTCATTTGGAGGTTGAGCAGTTTCATGGAAGAGTGTTAAGCAGAAATGCATTTCGGACTCTACCATGGAAGCCGAATATGTAGCAGCCTCTGAGGCAGCTAAATAATCGGTATGGCTCCGGAACTTCCTTATGGACATGGATGTGGTTCCTGATTTGCCTAGAGCTATCACAATTTATTGTGACAATAGCGGTGCAGTGGCAAATGCGAAGGAACCACAAGCCCACAATGCGAGTAAACACATAGATCGCAAGTACCACCTGATTAGAGACATCGTCAAGAGAGGCGATGCGGTTGTCACCAAGATTGCATCAACGGATAACCTGGCAGACCCCTTTACGAAGGCACTTCCATCGGAAGCGTTCAAGAGACACATGAAGGGGATGGGTATCGGATGTATGGGAGAGGGCAACTAGACTTTTAGTATAAGTGGGAGATTGATGGAGTTATATTCTAAATGTCTAGTTTAGTGACAATATGGAACTCCTTATCTGTGTTTTATTATCTATTAATCAAATAGTGTGCATTTTGTCTATAATGTACTTTATGCTATAGTCCTAGATATATATGTTGTAGACAGTATGGCGTGAGGAGACACGCGGAAGAGCATACTGTCGGTTACTCGTATACTATCGAACAGTGGCTCACGACTTAGATGGACAGGGACAATCCATCGGTACGTCGTAGTGTAACTGGTAAATAGTCGGTTTTGACTATTATGTTACACTCGTACACTTGGTGTATTGAGCAGGACTACGGGAGGGCGTTCGATTTATACTAGTCGCAGTAATCGAACCAGACCTTAGATATTACGGATATGAATTCTTAATTCCTATATAATTATAGGTGCGTGTGTCCAATTCTCGGTTCTTTGACTTGCTAGTGAGTGAGACTAATTGACTAGTCAATATTCTCGGTAAATTGGGAATCGGAATTGTACACACGGCATGCTATAAATTAATTCCAAGTTAATTAATATTTCAATTTAGCCCTAAATTAATTTACCTAAGAGGTCCCTAGTGTAGCTTCTATTTAAACCCCCTCCCTTGCCCTCTCTAAACCTAAGAAACGCCGCAACAATTATTTTCTCAGAGAAAAATAATAGTTGATGCAATTATATTTTCTCTGCTAAAATAAAAGTTAACGCAACTAATTTTTCTCCAAGAGAGAAAAATATAATCACGCTGGTTCGGCAGAGAGAGAATAGACGGGAGAACTCCCGCGAATCGTTGCCCACAGAAAGGTTGGAGACGGGGTCAGAGATATACGCTAGAGACGTCTAAGGTCTCAACAATCGACCGAGAAGGTATGAGATCGATTTCTTTTTCCGCACTTTTCGATCTCTATATTGCGCTAATCATACAACGAACCAACGATTGGTTTATGTGGCTTGGATGTGATGTTCTCGGACTGCTGGGAGGTCTCAGACCTCCGGCGCGGTAGTCGGATCGAGAAAATCGCATCGGAACAGCCAAACGGGCGAAACCCGCTGCTGGAATCGCGACGCTGTCGGCCGACAGCCATATGTGTCGGCCCGACACAGCCCTGTCGGGCGACTGCCTTATGGCGTCGGCCGACAGACAGGGCAGAAGGCCCCGTTTCGCGCGGTTGCACTTTCGGTGCAATGGTTGGGCGTGTTTCGGGTCTGGGGCTTCGTGTTAAGTACAGTGGGGACGCCGGGAGTCGACTGGGCTTGTCTGGATGTTCGAGTAGTCGAACGGACATGTCCCGGGTATTTGATTTCCAACAGGTTTTCACGAGGCAGCAATCCTGTAAATAGTCATTCAAGGGGGAGTGTTATAAATATTGTAATTAGTGAATGACTAGTTTACCATTTCTTGGTGAACAAGACAGAAACCCTAGTTTGTATCCTATATAAAGGGGTCTCCTCATATGAATGAAATAACAATTCATAACAATTCTGTTCTCCTATCATATTATGGAGTAATATGCTTAATGTCTAGATTTAAGTGATCGGAACTCCTTGTACGCTTTCATTTATCTATTTAATAAATAAACATTCATTTGCTTTTAATTATGATTAACTAAATATATACAAATCATAGTCCTAGATTATACACGTTGTAATTAGTATGGTGTGCAACGTCACACGAAAGATCATACTATCGGTTACTCGTATATAATCGAACAGTTGCTCACGACCTAGATGGAAAAGGACCAATACATCGGTATATTCGTTGTATGAGTGAGAAAATAATGTGTCTTAATTATTTTATTATACTTGTGCACTTGGTGTATTGAGTGGACCTGCTTGAGATTAATCGATTAGGATTGCCTTAGATAATCGATTTAAATCTTATTTTATTTTATTCTTAATCCCTAAAATTATTTCGGGTGTGTGCATATAATATTAGTGACTTTGACTAACCAATTAAATTATCTAATTAGATATATTCAGACAATTACCGGCAAACTGGGTCACTGTATTTTATGTATGACATGCTTTGAATTCTTGACGGGAAAGTGTGTTCCGATAAGGGTTGGTAATGTCCCAGAGATGAGCTCATAAGGAATTATTATGTAAACCTCGCAAGTGGATTTGTTCCTGCATAATAATAAAGTTGAGTGGTACTAATCTCGGAATTACAAGAAATGAATAAATTAATTAGCAATAAATATAATTTATTCATGGACATTTCTTTCTTAAACGCACGGAATAAATAATACTCCGGAAGAATATTATTTGATATAATATGTATAATATTAGGAGTGCAATTATATTTATTTAGTGGAGTTAAATAGAATTATTAGAATAATGTTATAAAGTCAAGAGAATTGAGATAGAATAATAGAGTAGACAAGTAGAGAATAAGAGAGAAGAATAGAATTGTTATTTCATTCATATGGGGAGACCCCTTTATATAGGATACAAAGTAGGGTTTCTGTCTTGTTCACCAAGAAAGGGTAAACTAGTCATTCACTAATTAATAATATTCATAACAAATAATTAATAGACTTGGGCTTGGGCTCAATTTAATTATATCTATTGGAAGCCCAATATTCTACTTCCTTAAGGTCCCCTACGTAGCCTATATAAGCACTACATGGTCTTCACAATTAGACAAGACAAGATAATCATACTTGATTAGTCTAGAGAATTAAGAAGGAGATCCATAGAGCTTGGAAGATCGTCGCCCACCCCGACGTTCCAGCTAGTGCAAGGAATACGTGGGAAGGTCTCAAGGTCTTCAATAGATCTCGTTTTTCCGGAAAACGAGAACAAATGTAAAATCATAAAACCCCCTTATGATTTTAATTTTATATTATCGAATATACCGACAAACGAAGATCCGAGAGACGAACTCCAGCACGGGGATGGACCGCGCGGTGGTGGTCGAAGACCACCGGACCGCCGGCGGTATCCCCGTGGGGATCGTGAGCACCACGGGGCCCCCGCTGGACGTCGGGGGGTGCGATCGAGCTTGGCTCGATCGCTGGGCAGACCGCGGGCAAGGCCCGCGGTGGTTTACTGGGCGAACCGCCCCCCAGCGGCGGCGATTCGCCAGACTCGTCGCGGGGCTGCTCGGAGCAGCCCCAGCGATCACGTGAGGTGCGATCGCGAGCCCCCTCGCGGGGGATTGGCTGGGCGTGCGTGCGCGGCTTCGTCCGCGTCGTGCGTTCGGTTGAGCCCCGGCTCGTGAGGTGGTGTTCGCGTACTTTCCGGCGAACGGGATTTTGATAGGGGTCATGTTATCCGCAATTCCGACGACCCTAGGATATCGAATTCCAACATCATATTCTTTATTGTCTAATATATTATTCTTTCTCAATTTTTTTTATAACAAATACCGTATAATTGTTGTTTTCAGCATAATGAAAAGGCAATGATGGAGCTTACCTAATAAGATATATAAGATATTTATGTTACTCAAGACATTTTTTTTAGTAATATGATATTTGGAGAATATATTCGACTCACTAATATAAATGTCAAGTTGTTCAACATCTCTAATAGTTCGAGTTTTTAGATGATGCGGCTTTTAACATCGTATCAGAGCGTTACGCTAACTCTGATGTACTGGGTTCAAATCCTGCCAAATGCGACTCCGCAATTAATTATTCACTTGTTGGGCCTCCCCAAAGAGGTTGACATCGGCCCACAAGTGAGAGGAGTATTAGAGAAAATATTCTACACGAGGTACTGAGTTCGAATCCTGCCAAATGCGACGCCACTCGAGTTAATTATCCATTTGTTGGGCTTCTCTAAAGAGGTTAAAATCGGCCCACAAGTGAGGAGACATTAGAAAAAATATTTTACACACTAATATAAAGTTGCCCAGATTTCGAGCTTTTAGATTTTGCGGATTCTAACATTTGAATATATCTAAAAGCCTTATTAGTTATAAACTTGATTTTGCAAATTGTTCTTTTGTCTTGATTTTTTTTGTTTTGGCAGACGACCAAGTTATAAGAACAAATCAAACAAATATATTGCTTAGATCTCTCATGCTTCAAAAGGGTCATTCTGGTTCTTAGGATGGGAAAAGTACTGCAAATCAAAATTCTAGAAAAAGGTAAAATATTAATCTTTTTTGTTACTATTTATTTATTTTTCGGTTTCATATTCCATCAAAATTTTCAGGGCTGCCAAGAAATCATTTGCAGATAAAGTTGTGGGGAAGAAGACTATGTCTAGCACTAGGCTTGTTTCTACACAAGGTAAATCGTGGATACAACTGACAGATTAAACTTTTATAGCTTAAATGCTTAACAATTGTCAACACCTCCAATGGACAGTTTTGTGTACAATTTGCCTCGCTATTAGGGTGTTCATAAATAGAACCGGACCGGAATCGGACCGGTTGGTCCGATTCGGTCTGAATCGGTAAAATTTCGGCCCGATTTCAGGTCCACATAAAAATGAGATTCCGATTTCTGTTCCGGTTAAAAACCGGTAAAATCCGGTCCGGACCGGATTAGACCGGATTTTAATTTTATATATATATATATATATATATATATATATATATATATATATATATTTATTTATTTATTTATACATTGTATTATTTTTTAATAATATTAATTGTTATATATTTTGAAAAATAAATAAATTCATAAATTTTTATTTTTATTTTAAAATTGTTTTATTTTTAAAATATAAATTTTTTATTAACTAAAATTTCACTATATATTAAATTATTAATATGTAATATAACAAAATAATCTAAAATTAATAAAAAAAAATATTTTTTAATCTGTAAAATATTTTATTTACTAAAAAATGATAGTATTTCATATTTATTGAATAAAATTAAAATTTATAAATATAAAAATTAAATTAAATTATTATTTTATATTGAATTTATTTAAATTTTAAATTATTCCGGTTTTATCCGGTCCAAAACCGGATCGGACCCGAATTTACCGGTCCGGTTCGGTCCAGACCGGTATTATTTCGGTTCGGTTTTCGGGTCATGCTTTTTCATGATTCTGGTTCTGGTCCTATCCGGTTCCGGTTCGGTTCGGTCCGATTTTGGACCGATGAACACCCCTACTTGCTATAACCCGAATTCGTCTGAAGCCAGATGAACTCATCAATTATTATCAATTAAAACACGTGATAGAAATCAGAAACAGAGAACATGAATAATCAAATGGAACACCGTTTGCCAAGCCTCCAGGCTGCCAATTCAATTCTTTTATTCGATAATCCCTAATTAAACAACGCTGAAACTTTATATTCTAAACCCACTATCAGAATAAGGAAATAAATCTAACCCTACCGCCGAAACTGAAACTTTATATTCTAAACCCACTACAGAATAAGGAATTAAACCTAACCCTACAGCCGAAACCCAACAATAATAAAAGCGACATAAATAATTAATTACACCCATGAACATGTGCTCAGGCCCGACTCCGTCGGCGATAAACTAATAGGGGCTAGAGATTGGTTCTCTCCGCCCTGCTCTCTGTCAACATGTTACGAGACCATATGAAACATAAGTATCTCTAATCGTGACTGATGTCTCTAATACCAAGGTTGAATATAGATAGGTCCCAAAATTGAGGGATTGATGTGAGGATAATTTTATATGAAACCTTAGCTGAACTTTGAAACTTGCAAAATCAAAACATTACAATATTTGAGTATCAAAACTGTTAAATATGACTCGAATCAGAAAACAAAAGGGAGTGTCGGCCGACAGTGTAGCTTGTCGGCCGACAGCAGGCCAATAACTCGTGCCAGTTTGGGAGGACTTTCTGCGGGGTCGGCACGTTCGTGCCAGAAGATGTCGGCCGACAGATAATGGTGTCGGCCGACACCGAGTTTGTTTTTGCGCGGAAGTCCAGATTTCTGGCGCAAGTTTTTTAGCGCAAATATATTTGCGTGGTTTTTTGTTTTAATTAGGGAATATGAATTATATTGAATATAATTATATTCCTTAATAATTTAGGAGTCATAATTTAGGAAAAGTATTTATTCCTAATTCTAATTGTTTCCAATTTGATAGGTTTGCTACACCTATAAATTGGGGTTCCCCGGTAGACGAAAATCATAGAGTGCAATAGATCATAGAGTGAATTGTAAGCCTCAACGATGTAATGGATTTCTTTCTTCCCGTGGTTTTTTCCCGTTTTTCGGGTTTCCACGTAAATTGTGTGTTCGTTCTTTTCGTTTATCTTTTCTTCGCATCTTATATATATTTCGAGAGCCGTGAGTGATTTAGTGTTCAATATCGAAACAAGTGGTGTCAGAGCATCGTAAAAGAGCACAACAAGTGGTATCAGACCTAGGTTACGATCCTACGACCTGTTATCAAGAGCTTTCGTGGGGATCCCAGACGGGGAATCCATACAAGGCGGGCGTTGCGGATATTGGTGTTTCTAGATCCAGGTGGAGCTCGATAATATTTTTGGGAGATGGCGACGATTGTTGATATTCAGTGTTAGATCAGAACACGTGGTTCTCTTCATGGCGATTCAAGGTGGAGTTGGTTCAGTGGTTCTAACCAACATGGATCTTGATGATACGGTGCTGGAGCATGGACGATGTCAAGCGCGATGGAGCCATAAGAGAAGGTATGGAAGAATAGAAAGGTAAGAGGTATAATTGCACTCTATCCCTCCGGTGATTTGTTTTATGCGGTCGTGGCTTTGCGATCAAGGGAGACGATGAAGGAGGTTTTGAGTTGTGAAAATCCGGGGGAATATCTTGATGTCTAGGGTTGAGCAAAGATGAAGAAATTCTAGGAGGTTTGTCACTACTGCAAGGAAGATGGCCACGTGAAAGGTGGACTGTCAGGCCCGGGAGAATCGGAGAAAGGAATCGAAGGTGGCCGATTCCGGAGAAGGAGGTTTCATCGATAGGGAACTTCTGGTTGTCTCTGATTTGGGGAACGAGTGAGGGGTGGATCTTGGATTCTAGATGTTCGATGGTGTCGGTTGATTGGTGGTCATGGGGAATGATACATCGTGTGAGATACGCGGCACGGGAACTGTGAGAATCAAGATGGTCGATGGGCATATTCGAACCCTCGGTACTGCAAGGTACGTTCCGGTCCTGAATGGTAATCTTATCTCTCTTAGACCTTAGATCCGAATGGGTACCAACTTCGGTAAAGGTGGAGTGTTGAAAGTAGGTTGGGCGACTTATTTTGCGAGGCGAGAGAAATATTTGGTGGATTGTATGAGCTATGCGGAAACACAATTACCAAGTGGGCAACTGCCTCTGCCCAAGGAAGTCATTCGCTTGATGGTGAGTCGGGATCACCTTGGTTTTAAAAGTCATGCGCATGTGTGTTGGTGTCGGGGACACTGGGAATAATAACCCGAATAGTATTCAAAATTTGGATAATCGAGCCTAGGCGTACTATGGATAGCACTGGATGATTAGCGAATGCAGGGGTGCTGATAGTAGTGGGAAGGCGAGATTTGAGAATGGATATTGCGTGAAGGTCATAGAGCTTGGTGGTACCCAATGGGTGATCGGTGCAACTTCGCATTCTTGTACTCAGTTTGGTGCGGTTCAAACTTAGGTTGCTCATGTTTTGAGTGAGTCCTAAGGGGCTGGGTGGAAGAAAGAAAATTGGTCTACGATCGTTGAAGTTGGGCGACTTGGAGTCGCGGGGATTCTCGTCAAGGTGGAGATTTGTTAAATATGACTCGAATCAAAAAACAAAAGGGAGTGTCGGCCGACAGTGTAGCTTGTCGGCCGACAGCAGGCCAATAACTCGTGCCAGTTTGGGAGGACTTTCTGCGGGGTCGGCACGTTCGTGCCAGAAGATGTCGGCCGACAGATAATGGTGTCGGCCGACACCGAGTTTGTTTTTGCGCGGAAGTCCAGATTTCTGGCGCAAGTTTTTTAGCGCAAATATATTTGAGTGGGTTTTTTGTTTTAATTAGGGAATATGAATTACATTGAATATAATTATATTCCTTAATAATTTAGGAGTCATAATTTAGGAAAAGTATTTATTCCTGATTCTAATTGTTTCCAATTTGATAGGTATGCTACACCTATAAATTGGGGTTCTCCGATATACGAAAATCATAGAGTGCAATAGATCATAGGGTGAATTGTAAGCCTCAACGATGTAGTGGATTTCTTTCTTCCCGTGGTTTTTTCCCGTGTTTCGGGTTTCCACGTAAATTGTGTGTTCGTTCTTTTCGTTTATCTTTTTTTCGCATCTAATATATATTTCGAGAGCCGTGAAGGATTTAGTTTTCAATATCGCTACAAGTGGTGTCAGAGCATCGTAAAAGAGCACAACAAAAACAAATTCATTAATTGAATTGCAATAAAGTAAACTATTATTACAGTTGCTTATTTTTGTATATTTTCTTGTGTGACTAAACTTCAACTTATGCAAACACTATGTTGACTGCGTGCACAAAGATCTACAGAGCTTGACGTAGAAAGGCTTCGTGTTCTTCTTATGGGAGAAAGGCAAGTTCTTAACCATTACTTTTTGCAAGGCATTTAATTTTAATTCATCAAGTTAATGTCGTTTCTATTAACAGGAGGGTCTGATTGCACGTTTGAGGGATGCAAATGACTAGAATGGAGGTTGTGGAAGTTCAGAGGTCATCAGTACATTTTCAAGATCTTAGTTGCAGTGTAATTAACTAACTATTAGTGTTATTTTTTATTTTGTTTTGTGTCTGTAGTAATTAACTAGGCAATATGTTGGTCCGCCAAACTGTTTTAGTCGACATACGAGACTCGCTCTGTTTCAACACTCCAGAATGAATTTTGAATTGCCTAACTAGTTAGTTTTTCTAGTAAAATTGTACTACTATAATGTTTTTGGTGTGTACAAATACCCACATTTGTTCTTTTAACACAATACAGAAAAATTGTCTTAGATTTTAACTCTATAATCTTGGAATGGTGATTGTTAGCTCTATTTAAATAAATAGATATTTATATAGAGTACTGTATATGTTATTATCATAGAATATATTAGAAACTCAAAAGAAAAACATAAATAAAAAAAAAAAAAAAAAACATTACTTTGATAATCGCAACAATAACAGACAATATAGCAAAAGTAGTTACCAAATCCCCCCTCTCTCTACTCCTCAGCCTTCTCCAACTGATTCTTTTTCTCCTCCTCGTCCATGAAAGCAGTGATGGGAAAAGACTTCCCTATCCCCATGGGAGTCTTGAAGTATATTTTTTTATCGACGAGGTTAGTTTCGTCAATGCTCATCTCAACTATAGGCACCCACAAAAGAAGTTGTTTGCTCTTAACACCACTCATCTTCTTCATCTTACCTTTCTCCACATACGCTGTCACCTCTGTATCGTACCTCACGAGAGTATTTGTCTCGACAAAAAAGTGCTCGTACGGCGCCTTTTGTTTCATCCAGACGTACCCCGTCTCATCAACCAACCCACAATCTTCGAGATCTTTTAGGGGTAAGATTCCCCTCGGGAAGCCTAGGTCCTTGAGGAGCTTTAGGGAGTGGTTGTGGCATTCTTCAGCTCCTTGAACGATTTCAGCCCCAGCACGTTTGTCTTCTTGGGATTTTTTGGTAGCCATTTGGGTAAGAGGATGTAAGGTGTGATCGATGCAATATTGTTATTGTTGTGTGGAGCTACTAATGAAACATTCGTGAGTTTAAATATGTTTTCATTTGCTATGAAAGTTAAAGAGGTGGGGTGTGTTTGCTAGGGTTGTTCACCAAACACTTGGTTTAGTAAGTTTGCACTGGTTGTTGTATGGTCACCAATAACAGCTTACGTTGACATTTATTAAAGCAAAATTGTGTAAATAAATAACTAAAATGTTTTGTATTTTAGGTGTAGTCCTTTTATTATTAGATCTTTTCGGTGGCATGCCGAGTGTGTTTAACCAATTAAGATTCATCTTATTGGTAGATTAGGATTCTTCTTATTGGTATATCATTTGTGGAATAGTCATTGGTAAATCGCAGTGCTGATTCAAAATGACCAAGCTCCGTCTCCGCAAGATGTATTGAATTTAAATGTCAATTAGTTCCAAAGTAAAATTAAAGAAAATGTTAATTTTTTAACATTTTGACAATATAATTAAAAATTAAAAATATATTTTAAATCATGGAAATTTGAAAAACATAGTAGTCATCAAAATCATACAAGATAGTAATTCATTACCGAACATAAAAAATCATCAATTATTACATGAAGAAGTTCTATTAAGTTTGGTAAGGAAACTAACTAAACATTAGAAGGGCTCTTCTTCATTGCTTTACGATGTTAACAGGAATTACGTAGCAACAAAGCACCCTGCAATTTCAAAGAAAACTTTCAATCAGAACTACGATTTGAATAGTTCAACCATGGAGCAAAGTCAGAACTAGTTTTTGTTACGGTAGAGAATAAGGGCAGAAGAGTCATAAGTTTCATCCAACGGACTCACACAATGAAACGGATGTGGAGTAAAGCCACACACATTATCTATTGAATTTACTTCTATAGCCCAAGGAAAAGAAAACACAAAGAAAAACTATTCCACAAAAATATGGCAAACTGTAATTATTATAAACATATATATTCAAGAAGTCATTTTAAGTTAGCTTTCAAAAATCAAGTAGATGAAATCAAAAGATCCAAATTATACAATTATTGCTTCGGCAGTAAGGCAGAAAATTCAACTCAACTGACAATTTGATATGGCAAGATGAAGACAGTAATTTTCAACTGTAAAATGCATAAACCCCTGTCCATATATCAGGTGGTGTTTAAACATTTTTCTCATACACGACATGTTCTCTATATTTGATTTTCGGTTTTTGAAACGCAAATGAGACCAAAAATGCAAAGGCAGGTCACCATTCTCATTACTAATCAAGGCCCAAGTAAATGAAATTTTAGAATGAAGCGCAAAATAAATATATATTTTGGTTTACGAATTCATTAGAAGGGGTCACATTCAAGACTATCATCACAACTAAATGGAAATGACTACAATACTAGTAAATCATGATTTTAAAACAAGACATTCAGAAATTTATGACACATAAAGTTTGAATAACATAACAAACATAAAATTCATATGGGATGATGAATCGAAAGAAAAAAATTCAAACCACCTTGCCGGAAAATTAAGTAGCACCAACGATGATATTGTTGATGGGAATGAAAATCAACTTGACGAAAAATCCGACGACACCCATGACGACAAACCCGATCGCCGTGCGCGTGGCGACCTTTGTAAACTCTGAAAGAGCACGAATCGGTAATCGCTAAAATTATTCAACTGTATCGAGTAATAAAGTAATCAATTAAGATGTAATAACATCGGGCATCGAAGGTTTGTACCTTTTCGATCGGGCTTGTGGCAACGCTTGACGAGGCGAACGCTGTCTTTGGCGAAATCTCTCAACGGATCGAAGACTGAATCTAGAGTGTCCATGTTTTTTCGCTGAAGATTAATTCCCTATTACTCACCAGATCTAGGGTTTGGACGTGTCACGAAATTGTGTTCAAGAAACCCTTTTAAAGATTGAAAATTATACTAATACAAAATACCATTGAGGATGAGGATATGTGAATTCCCGTTATTACCCTCGACATCCCAAATGTCCTGGTGACTAATTTTAAAAGAGAGTGTACTGCTCTACTATCTTAATATCTTAATAATATATAAATCTTGAATACTAATAATTCCAATTAGCCAATAGAAACATCTAATTTTGTCAATTATGATGAAATTGAAATCTAATTGTTCAATAAAAATGCTTAATTTCACTTGCGTTCACACCAATTCTCAATCTTTTCTTCTATTTTTTATTTTAATCAAAATTAAATTGAGTAATTGAAACATCATAATTAAATGTCCGGTCAATCAGTCCTCAATTTCATTCCCTCATTTCCATATCTTCCTCTTCTCCTTCTCCTCTTCCATATCACAGAAATCTTGAACGTCTTCTCTTCCCCAATTAGGGTTCTACTCAAGGTATGTTCTTTTCCCTGATATTCGTTGCTCTTTAAAAAATTCATATTGTATCGATTTTTTTTTTCAAGTTTTATAATCATCGGTCCAATTTCGATTATTGCTTGATTTTTTTTCCAGATTTGATTCTTTATCTCATCGTCTTCACGAATAAGGGTTACGCTGTGGGTATGTTATTTTCTCTTTTCTTTGTTCTTACGGTATGTTCTTTTCTTCGTATTTTTTTTTTCAGTTCTAAAAACAATTGATTCATTGCCGATTTTTCTGTGAATGTTCTTTTATCCAGGCATTAGTTCTCATCCGACATCGTCTCCCAATTCTAAATCGTTTTCAGGTAATTTCTTATCTCCTATGCTGAGTTGCAATCCGTAAGTTCCTTAGTGTTTGTTCTAATTATTTGGTAATCATCCTTGATCATGTATTGCTGATTTGAGATTTGCTTCTTCCTGTGTTTTTTGTAGTTCAACTTATCTATTTTCTGTTGGACAGTTAAATGTTTTTCAATGTATGTGTATATGGTTTTGCTTTTATCCCTCTCATTTACATTTGCCAGATTTGTTATGGCCTGTTGGACAGTTTAATGTTTTTCAATGTATGTGTATATGGATTTGCTTTTAACCCTCTCTTTTACATATGCCAGATTTGTTATGGCCAATTATGACTCTGTATGTGATCTCAACAGTAGCAAAGAAACATGGAGAGTTTGCGTTCGAATTTGCCGTATATGGACAAGGAAGGGTTATGCTAAATTCCCGTTGTCTTTGGAAGTAGTTATGGTTGATCATCGGTGAACTTTTCTCCTATGTTACAAGATTCCCTAATCATGTGTTTTGAATTTTGATATGTTTTATTTTGCTGCTTTTGATTCTTTTTTTTTTTTTTTGTGTGTGTTATTTTTCGTTTAGGGTGCTTTTATTTATGGGACTGTGAATGCTGGAATGATAAGACACTTTGATAATTTGATTAGCGAGAATCAAATTTATGAATTGTCTAATTTCAAAGTTGAATTGGTTGACTATAATAATGCCATTTGTAGTAATCCATTCAAGTTAAAGTTCACAGATGAGACCTCCATTGTTCCTCCAACATTTGACGGCTTCTCCAGCAGCATTTTCAATTTTAAAAGTTTTTAAAACCATATTGACTGAGGGAGAAAATGAAGAATCTTGCTCTTTGTTTGGTATGGTAGTTCATTCTGTTTTGAATTTCATACAGTTTTCTATTTTGATTTTCATTGGTTGCCTGAATCTTTCGTGAATTTTTTTTTTCCAGATGTGATTGGTCATGTCGTGTGTGTTTCCAGAGATGCTGGAAGTGGGGATGTTCAGTTTATTTTTCAGGATTTGTGGTATTCTTATCTTTTTCATATGCTGTTATTTTTTTATAATATATCCCCTTTGTTACATTTTCATCTCACCAATTACACCTTTCTTCCATTTTCTGATTCCATAATTCAGTTATATCAGTGTTGGTTTCTTGATTAAGCCTCATTTTTCAAGGAAAGAGGGTATCTTTGTTGAGAAGGGTATGAATGGGATGTTAAATCAGCGAGTTGTTATCATCCAACTCAAGCCATGTATTACAAAGGTTAGAGTTTATCTTCAAATTTTTAATGTTTCCTTATAATTGATTTTTTGCATTGTTCTAATTTGCTGTTTATTTATTTATTTTTGTTAATAATATATTTCTATAATTACTGTATATTGTTTGTAGGTCGTGTTTTTATCTATTATTTTCCTAAAGCTACCAAGATAATTTTCGGTTCGGATTCTGATCACGCCTCAAATTACATTATGATGTTGTTATATTATTCCCTTTTAATTATTTATTTATCAATGATTTTCTGTCTTTGATCATGTTCAACTAATTAAGATTTGTTCTTCTATTTTTAGGTTGAACTATCGATACTATTGTCCCGTTTCAAGATTATCTCCTGATGGTGTTCTGTCTATACCTGAAACTGTCTTGAGCCTTTCAAAGTTGGTACGAGCTAGAGAGGTAATATAATCTTTGTAATTTGCTCCTTTTTTTGCAATCTCATTTCATATTTTTTCAAAGTACAAGCCTTATTAATCAGTTTGTTTTATATTTGTCTAAGCCTATGACTATTTGGAGTATTGGATGGATATGTGACATCGTGAGTATCCATGATTGGTTCATCAGAGTTTGTGAAAACTGTAAATTCAATAGCCAAGATGAACGTGGCAATGTCATTTGTCCTTGGTGCAATGAAAGTTCAACTTCCAACTTTAAATATAGAGTCATTGTGTCTGTTTCAAATGGAGTTTATAATGTTAAGTTGTGCTTACTCGATAATGTTGTTGTTGAAATGGTTGGTATTACAGTTGCTGAAGCTATGAAGTCACGTCCTCAGGTTATATCTTAATAATTTTATATAATTTGAAATTCTCTCTGTTTCTAATTGTAGACCTTCTGTTTCTGTGATTTTCGTTTCTATTTTTTTATTTGGTGGTATTCGTTTCTCAGGTTCCCTGTCCCTTTGTTGAAGGTGTTATTCCAACTTCAAGAGCTCAGCCTTCTATTCCTTCTGAAGTGCATTCTATTGTTGGGAAGGAATTCCTGTTCAAAGTTAGAATTGCGTCATGCCATGTTGATGGCCGTGAAAACATTTACGACGTAGAAGACTTTTCAGATGATGGACAAATGCTGAAGCTTCATAGTGCTCTTCTGCACAAAAATCATCTCCTTCTTTTAGACGCTTCGTGTAGCAATCGTGTTGCTTTTCAGCATTGAAATATTGTTTTATCAGTTCTTATAATTTTTTGAACAGCAGTTTTTTCTAATGTGTTTTGGTTAATTTCTCAGCCTTTTTGTTGATGTTTGGGAACTTTCTTCAGAGATTGATCCTAATCCTTACTGAAGTATTTTGATCCCAAATTGTACAGTAGAAATGAATTTTGAATTCTATAATTTCTATATGTTTCTTTCCATTCCAAATCCTTTTCAATTGAATTCTTTTTCTATTTGAAATTTAATTTTGAATTTGGAATTTCATTGATTTTAATTGATTGTTTGATTATTATAAGATTAATAGATAATAATAATAGATAATAGATGAGTAGCTTAACAGGTTAATATATTTTTTATTTTATTAATTAATTACTTAATTAGTATACACATTAAGTATATGCTGATTGATTTTTTAATTTTAATTTTTATATATTAATTAATTCATTAATTAATCCATACATAGAATTTGTTCATTTATTATCCAAACCCTAATCCCTTAAGAAACCCGCTCTTAAGATCCTGTTCCCAGATTTCATTCTTTTCCTGCAGATTTTTGAATTCCAATCCGGAGATAAACCGATTGAATTAAAACGATGTACAATTCTGTGAGTGAACTTTCCCCTGATTATGTGGATCCAATTCTGTGTGTCAGGCTTCGCAGGGCTTGGCGTACATTCGGGCCCGATGGTGTAGCGGATTCTTTAGAACTTCTCTTGGTCGATAAACATGTCAGTTTATATGATGTTTCTTTTGTCAATTATATGAACTATGTATTGGAAGTTTTTCTCATATATTTTTATTATACCTGTGTATGTTTAATTTGAAGGAAGACACCATTCAAGCCTCTATATGTAAAAGATTAGTTTCAGATTATGATGTGCTGCTGCTAGAAAATTCTATCTATAACCTGAGAGGTTTTGATGTTGTTGAGAAACCAAAATCCAATGAGATGACTGCCAGTGCTTATGTCATCTATTTTCTTGATGGAACTTTCCTTTCTCTTAGTAATTACCCATTTTTCAAAGAATCTATATTCATTTTCAAGCCCTTTACTGATATCCTTGGGTACTCTACCTTTTGTGAGGGTCCTCTATTTGGTATGTAATTCACCGTTCCTCCTAATTAGCATTATGATTTATTTGTTAAATAATGTCATTTTGTGCCCGTTTTTGATAATTATTTTGTTTAATTGTTTTTCTCTTTTTTTGGAGTTTTATAATACAGATGTGATTGGAGCAGTTGTGGACTTTGATGATCGTCTTGACAGTGACGGTTGCAGGCGTTTCATGCTTCAGGACTTAGAGTAAATCTATTAATCCAGTTTTCATCTTTATCAAAATTTATATAATATTTATAGTTACATTTCAGTTTATGAATGCAACGTTCTTAATCATTTTCTCTCGATATGTTGATATTATCATAAACCAGCAATAATAGATTGGTGTTCCGGATATCAAATTCCTATGTTGGGAAGCTCAAGGATTATCCCCCGATGTCTAAAAGCGGGAAATACAAAGTTTTTGTAATAATATTACAATTATGTAAGAAAGTTATTTACAAAGGTACATCATTTATATTTCCTTTTTACAGATGTTCCTTTAAATTATCCTACATAACTGATTCTATTTTTAGCTTTATTTTTCTCAGTCTATATTTTTCCATTTTATTCATTCATGTAGATGAAGTGTGTGTCTCGGATCAACTGCCTGTCACGGATGTTATCTGTAACCCGAAGTTAGATGAAATTAAGTCCTATTATTCAAGGTTCGATTATTTTCATTTTTTCTTTTATCTTTCTGATTCTCTAGGTCTATTTCTATTCTTAATTGAAATTCATGTTATATGTTGTTATCTATCATTAGGTTTATTAAGATATATCCTATAAATGTTTGTCCTGTGAACTTATCATTTTTTCTATAATTCCACAGGTTTATCCTTAAACTAATGACGCTTTGTTTTGATGGAGCTAAATTTCTTTCTCCGCTTATTAAATCCGGCAAAAGGGAGTTAGGCGATCCAGGAAGAGATGTTTACTCGATCAATCATTTATCGTTTTTTGAAGAGGTCATATTCATCTTCTTTATATAATTGTATATCAGATTGTTACCCTATTAACTTCATTCTACAATGTCTAACTTACTGTAGGTGATTAATTTATGGAAAATTGGGAGTGTGACTAATATACGCTCTGATATGGGTTGGTTTTCCGTATCGTGTGCCCGTTGCAACCGTGAAAGTATCTGTGGGAGTTTCCATGTGTTTTGTCCAAAGTGTGGCCGCGATCTTACCTCATTTGTCAATTTTAAAGTTTTCTTAGAAGTTGCTGATTACAGTGGGGCCAAAAGTTGTTTCGTCGTTGAAAATGAAGTTGCTACGTTCTTACTAGAAAACAAAGTTCCCTCTTTGCTCAACATGCACAGCCAAGTAAGGGTTTATATATAGAAGTTTGTGATTTTGATTCGATAACTATAAACAATTACTTTTCCCTAAACTTTCTATTTAAATCTTTTAATTGCAGAGCTATCCTCTCTCTGATATTCCAACTTCAATTAGTCATATTATTGGCAGGGAGATGCTTTTTAAGGTTTTCCTTTCTAAGCAAAAAAACATCCCAACTGATGTATATGTGTATGATGTTCAAAATTGCTGTGTTTGCCCTATATTACTTTAGCATTACAAAGAGAAAATGATGAATAACATGGAACCCTTGGGAAGTGATGATACAGAGGTCTGATTCAAATTCTGAATACTCGAGTTCAGATTATGTAGTTTCCTCAGGTGAACTGACTGACGGTGATGATGACTCCGATGGGAGTACATGAAAATTGTTTGAAGATTCTTGCTAATGTAGAAGTTGAATATTAACTTTTTGTACCTCTTCAATGACATTTTTTTTTTGAATTGCCGTTTAGTATTTTTTTATTTTGTCCAGTAATTCTTCAGTTGGGATGTTTCTCATATTGCAGTATTTAGTTTTCCCAGATTTTGAATGATGTATTGAACTTTATGTTTTATATTATAGTTTCTATATGATTATGAAAAATTTCCTATCTTAATATCATTTCAATCTAATCCCTGTATATGAATGATATGTAATCTACAATTGTTCACAGGTATACCATAATAACTTCCATATATAACCTTGAACAATGAACATGATGAGTCATGACCTTTCATATTCTGGTAATCATTATGTTAACTCTTTATTTTGGTAATAATCTCTTCTTATTCTTATAAGATTATTTTAATAATTTTTTTATTCTTAATATTGGAAAGATATATCATAATTTTTTGTGTTGATTTATATTTTTTTTATTAATATAACTGTTTCTCCCCTTATCTCTCTAATGAAAATTTGAAGACTCCTCAGTTTTCATTCAATATTTTTTCTTCCCGGCTTCCAACTACTGCTGAGGAATCATGGGTAAGTATTATTACACCGATCTCGCTACAATGGATCCTTCTACAGAAGACCCTATTCTTTGTGTTAAGATATGCCGTAAATGGGAATCAGTCGGCCCTGACATGCTTCCTATCTCTTTGCATGTGGTGATGAAAGATGTGAAGTTATTTCATTTTGATAATGCATGATTATTTTTCCCCCATTATTAGGGGTTAATAATTCAAGCCACCATTCCAAAAGAACACATCAGTAAGTTTTCCGATGATTTAAGTGAAGGAAAGGTATTCAACCTTCGACTTTTTAATGTTGTCCAGAAGACTCCATACACCGTGGTTCGAAATCACGATTTCATGATTGTCTTTCAAGATGATACATTTGTTCAGGGAAGTAATTATCCTTTGTTCCCTTCATCTAAGTTCAATTTCCAAAGCTACACCGAAGTGAAACGTCGTTCAAAGTTCTCTAATTGCTCTCTTTTTGGTACATTTTCTTTTAAACTTTGATAAATTAATTTGTTTAAAATTTGATGACCCTTACTGCAATTTTTTTTAATATTTATCTGTTTTTTTTTTTTTGCATGAATGGTGATTCCTAATTTGGAAGATATAATTGTTCGTGTTGTTGATGTGAATGTCCGTACAGACATCAATCCTGTTATTGATTTAATGCTTCAAGATATAAGGTTCTTTGTTGCAACCTTTTATTTGCTTTGCTATTTGGGATTTATCCATTTCTGAATGAAACATATTTCCCAAGTAAACAATTCAATGTGTTTGATTTTAATCCCAATTTTTGACAGTGATATTCGTATTCGATGCCTAATCTATGGGGCCCATCGTTCCAAGCTTTCCAATTTTATTTCCATGTTGAGGAGTAATATATCCATTCCCATGGTGGCTATCTTGCAGTTGGGCAGAAAATCCATCTACAAAGGTAATCTCAATGAGGTCTAAATTGTTTTTAAAAATCCTTTACGTTGATTTTAATGATTTTTCTAATCAATTATGTGCTTATGTTTAGGACAAGTTTGTGTCGCCACTGCCTTTGATGTTTCTGATGTGATTGTTGATCAATCTTTCCCAGAAATTGTGGAATATAAGTCGAGGTATCTTAATTAATTCTTTGACAATTTTTCTATCCGTATTTTTTTTTTGCTGATGTAAAGATCTCAATTTCCCCAATTTATATTGTTCAGGTTGCCAAAATCCACAAAGAGGTATTTCTGTGACGGTTCTACGTTTCCTCATGAATCTTTGACGTCCTCTATAAAAGAGCTGATTGATCCATTCACTCCAGTTTATGACCTGACAGATTTAGCATACTGTGAAGATGTAAGTATATTTCAATCTTTTTAATATTCTTGGTTTATATAGTTTGTGTTGAAGTTTTTTCCTATTTTGGAGTCCTATTGAATACTCAGTAACATGTTTCTCTGTGTTTGTATTATAGGAGATGCAATTATGGACCATTGGAGCTATAAACGAAATTCATTTTGCCCAAGGATGGTATTACACCACTTGCTACAATTGCTCTATTGTAGGGGACTGCTCTTCAACTGAAATTCTATGTCCGGGATGCGGTGACAATTTACTTCCATCTATGAATTATAAAGTTCATGTAACTGTCGATGGCATTGGAGGATCCGCGCGCCTTATCCTGATGAACAAACTCGCAGCTTATGTAATTCAGTCTTCAGTTCACTCATTTGTGAACTATTATTTTAAGGTGAGTAACCATTCTGATATTTTTATGAGCATTGTTATTTTTGGAACTTCAACATTCTTCAATTATAACTCTAATTCCTCTTCCCAGGGCAAAGGGAAACCCGAGTTCCCCGATGAAGTTTGGCTGTCTCTGATTGGAAGAGAGATGTTGTGGAAAGTTAAATTTGAGGAGCACCATATAGAGACAACCCAATTACGAGAATATTGGGTTCAGAAATGTTGCGAGCATCCTAAATTACTCACTTTTCATAAGGGTGTCCTATTCTGCGATAAACCCAAAGGAAAATCTTATCCTTTTCGCGATGCTCGGGTTTTTGAATATGGATCGAGTGGCGATATAAATGAAGAAACTTCCGGGGACAGTTCAAGTTCAGCCTTCTCAGATACGTCATCAGTTTAGCCGTCGTTTCTATGTTGGATTTGAATTTATGTTTTGCCATTTCAGACTATTGTAGTTTCTTTTTCCATTCTCTGCAGTGAATTTATTTTATATTATCTATTATAATTTTTGAACTGTATCCTTAAGACATTCTTAATTTGAAGTTGTCAAATTATCAAATGGTGCATTTTGGACATGTATAAGTCAATCTTATTAGTAACTCCTTTTTCTGTAAAGTGTTATATCAATTAACTTAATCTTTCCAAATTTTCATTTAGAATTTTTAAATTATTTTTGTTAAGAGAGATTAATTGATATACTTTCATCTTGATAAATCAGAGTATTTCTCCATGTCTATTTGGTCTCTTAACTGTCTCTATTTAATCATAGTCTTTGTCCTTCAATATTTAGTCTCTTAATTGTCTTTTTATATATATTTAAATTCTTAATCTTCCTGATAATTGATTATTCCCTTCCAATGGTAACCGACTCTTTTTTTTTTGGGAAGATTGTAATATTGAATTGGAGTAAAATAGATCTTCTATAATAGTTAGGAATATTTATAACTCATTTAAAATAGGATTGTATTAATTCAATTTTATATTCTCAATGAATATTGATTACCTTAATAAACGTTCAATATTCTATGCATCTTAAATAAAAATAAAAAAGATCAGAAATCAAAGTGGGGATCCCTTCCTAAATTATTGAACGTTCAACACTGATTTGGCGCTCTATAAAAGCTGGTAACACTAATTCAGTCAAAATCCTTAAGCAGAACATAGGCACAGTACAATGGAAATCCAACCCACCCCATTGTCTGAAATTTCCAGAGACAAGATGGATTGGAAGATTAAGGTTAGTGTATGTAGAAAGTGGAAAACAACTCCCAAAGGAAAAATTCTTCAGTCCTTGGAGTTTCTGTTCATTGACATGCAAGTTTGTGTCTGTTCATTATTTGCCCTATAATTATGAATTATCATTCTGTATCCTAAGGATTTCGCTTCCGTCAATTTCAGCTCCATTCTAAATTATTCTTTGATTGCAGGGGACTAGAATCCATGCCTCAGTGAAAAAGGTTCATATGTCGAAATATGAAAATAAAGTCAATGAAGGAGACGTTTGTTATGTCCACCAATTTTCTGTTCTGAATTCTCCTCCTACTTTTCCAATTACAACCCTTCCCTTTCGTATAATGTTTCAAGCAACCACAATCATTAAAACAGTTGAGGATCTAACTTTCCCTTTCTCCATCTATAATTTCATGAACCTACAGGATGTCCAAGATGGAAAAATGACAAACAATGGCCCTGTATTTGGTAAAAATAGCTGTTTTATTATAACTTTTTGCTTACCTGTTTTGAAGTTCTATTAATTTAAAATTTTCTATTCTTCTTATGCCTTTCTCTGTTTGAATTCTACTTATGTAGATGTGATTGGTCGGGTTGTAGACATCAATGAGGATAGGATGAAGGATGATGGAACTGTGAAAGGCAGCAAGAGTGCAACTGTTTTGATTGAGGATTTAAAGTATGATGATTTAGATTTGAAAATTTAGCCTCTTTTTTTCAGACTCAAATTCTATTTTTCTGCTTACTCTAAAATTTTGATATATAACTGAAAACCCTTTGAACAGCAAAGTTAGAGTCCAGTGGTTACTTTGGGCACCTTACTGCTATGAACTAAAGTCTTTTTTGGATTTGGGAAGAGGAAAAGATGACCACAAGGTCATGATAATTTAACTTTGCAGGGCTAAGCAATTCACAGGTTATGGAATTTTCATTTTTGAATTTTGCCCGGGAATGTATTATATAATTTTTTTTTTGCCTGCATACTGATAGCTGATTCCTCTAATGAACATATGGAAATGGTGTTTCTAACACCTTTGATGCCACAAAATTAATTCTAGATTAGAATTCTGACGAAATTAGAGAATTCAAGAGCAAGTAATGTTACTTCGCTTTGAGCTTAAATAAGTGCATGATATTTTTCTTTATTTGTTATTAATCTCATTAATGATTAAGTTTGTTATATTTTCCCCCTTAGGTTAATTACAACTGCCGTTTCCAGTTCCTTTGATGACTCTCAGATATCAACTTCATCATATATATCTGTCAAAGGTGATATAGAAAGTGCAAGAACCATTTTCTACACAGTTCAAGAGTTGAAGGCTGTAACTGTAGTAAGTCCAAATGTATTTAATTTTAATCTTTACTTGGATATAATTAGTTCTTAATATTATTTTTAGTTTTTGAAAAATGTCTGAAATTCTCAATGTCAATTTTAACATGTTCATTTCTATATTTTATTAAACAAAATAATAGACTGGCAAGGTTTGGGTTGTTGCTTCAATTGCTGACATCATACCTGGTGGAGGATGGTCTTACATTAGTTGCACTGTATGCAAGAAGAAGGTTCTAGAAAAAGAAGATCAGTTTTGGTGCAATATATGCAACAAGTTTGTCATCGCTGAAGAACGCTTCAAAGTTCATACGAGGGTTGTTGATGGCACATCTAATGCTACCTTCATGCTGTGGAATGAAACTGCAAAGTTAATGATTGGAAAGAGTGTCAGTGAGGTTTGGGATATCTTCTTCGAGATTTGAGCTTCTGAACTTCGAAACAAAGTCTTTCTACCTAATTTATATTTGTTTGATTTGTCATTTTTAGTTAACTATTCCATTCTTTATATCCATTTTTAGGAATTCGGGGACATTGATAAATCTGATTAAGCAACTGTTACAAAGTTTTCTAAATTTAGAGTTCCTCAGCCAGTTGAAGAGTTGATTGGGAAGGAATATTTGTTCAAGGTTACTATAACAGAGAGGCATCTTGATGGTTCATAGAAAGTATTCTTGGTTGACAGGTTCTCAGACGATAAGGAACTTATCAACAAGAACAAAAAGTCCAACCACGTTGCACTTTGCAATTCTCCCTCTTCCAATAAGGATGGAAATTCTGACAGTATTTCTGTGCAGGAGGAGAATGACAGTCAGACTGTTGCTGACTTAAAAACTCCAGAATTTCCCTAAACTGCAAAGAGAAATTTAGACCCTGAGCTCAAGGAGGCAGCAGAGCATTCATCCACCAAGTTGTCAAAATCTGTTTGATCAGTTTCGTTATCTCTTTAAATTTCCAATTCAATTTTTTTTCTGTTTTTGATATTTTTATTGTGGATTTTGTTTTGGTTTTCCAATTTCAAGTTAAACTATCATTCTGTTTTTATTTATGTTTATTGTTTATTATATTATGTTTTTTTGTCTAATTGTTTTAAAATAAATAAAACTTTTTCTATCACTACAAAAAATTACACTTTTCGTGACGACTTTTTTTTTGACGACTTCAAATTCGTCATGAATTATCAATTAAAGTGACAAATTTAACAGTCGTCACCAAATATATTATATTAGTGACAAATTTTAATTTTGACACTATACATGTTGTTTTTCATGACAAAATATTTTTTCGTCAATAAAAATATTTGTTTTGGTCATTATTTGACAACTATCGTGACAAAAATAAAAGTTACGTCATATAAATCTTTTGTGACAATATTTATCGTAAATATGGACGATAGTAAAAGTCATGAAAAAAACATTTTTGTGACATAATTATATTTGTCATTAATTATTCAAAATTATTAATAACATAATTATTTCGTCATAATTTATCACTTAAAAATGACAATTTTTGTTTTTGTCAATTAATATATTGAGATAGTGACATTTAAAAAAAATGTCATTGCACAATAGTTTTTTTCTTGACAATAGTAAATGTCATGAAAAATAGACTTTTCATGACAATTTTTTCATCACATGAATGAAATTCGTCACAAATGATTATTTAAATGTGACAATATTATTTTTCGTCCTTTTATTTATTGGTTTTTAAGTTAAAAAATAATTTTGTCACAAAAACTTTTTATTTCGTCATTATTTTTAACCGAACGTGACAAAAGTCATAAATTTGTCATATAAATCTTTGTCGACAATATTTATAATAAGTAGTGACGATTTTAAAGGTCATAAAAAATAATGTTTTTATAACAAAATAATATTTGTGATTAATTATTAAAAGTTATCAGTTACTTAATAACTGTGATTTTTTTAATAAAAAATTTATATAAAGAAAAATGATTTTAAATTTATTACAATTTGGAAGGCATAAAAATCTTTTGCCTTCTATAAAAATAAAAAATATTTCAATTTTAAGTGATTTCCTTCATATATATAATAATACACCATAATATTAATTAATAAGTATTTAAGTGTGATTGTGTTTAACCTAAAATCTAAAATATATATACAGCCGCCGAGTCCTTCGGAAAAATGACCCTCAGAATAGTAAGTAAGGGTTAAATAACCCTTACAAAAAAAGAATTGGACTTATACCCCTCTTTTAGAAAAATAAATGTAAAAGAAATTAAAATAAAACATATTTACACAATAGCCCCAAACAACATATTGCACTTTAGTCCCACTCCATTTCTTCTTCTTCCCCTCTTTTTTCTCTCCCGTAATCTAAATCGCCCAAAAACAACGGATCCGAAATCGACGATTTTCCACCAACAATTCGACGTAAAAAGGTTAGCATTCACTTCTACATGACTTGTGTGTGTGTTGTTTTCAATATCGAGCTTGAATTTTGCGATTTGAGAGCATTTCGAAACCAAAAAATCGCACTTTTTTTTTCTGTTCGCAGTTTGACGCAGGGCGCAGGCCACTACCTGCGCCCTGCGCCCTTAACAGTGCAGTTTTGAATTCTGATTCTTCCCGTTTTATTGTAACTGCAGGCATGGATAAGATATCAATCATAATACATTTTGGTGGAGAGTGGCAGCTCTTGGAGGGATATTGGAGATGGATAATGAGCGATTTGAAGCACTCGAGAACAACATTGATTGATAGGAGCATTTCGTTTAATGCACTTATTGAGAAAGTGTGTGGAAAAATCGGCATCGATCCATCATGTAATGAAGTTGCGATCTCTCAATTCCCAAAGGAAAAGTCTCCTCCGATATATCTTAATGATGAAGATGATTGGAATACGACTGTATGGATTCATTGAAACCAAGATGAAATGGAGTTGTTTTTGACCTACAGTCCTTCTGTACCGAGAAGTCCTGCCCGTGAAAGTCCTGCACGTCAAAGTCAAAGTCCTGCACGTCAAAGTCCAATTCGGCCAGAAAAACTTCCAACTCGAAGAACTTCAGGTGAAACATCACAATATTACAGTCAAGTAATAGTGCCATCTACTTATGATCAGTCTGTATCTATTTGGGATAGCATTGATTTATGTAATATTTCGTATGGTGGTGTTTCTGGTGATTATGATGGTGGTGTTTATGGTGATTATGATGGTGGTGTGGGTGGTGATTATGATGATGGTGTTGATGGTGTCGAGGTCGATGATAACGACGATGATGTTGTTGATGACGATGATAATAACAATTGTGGAGGTGGTGATGACAGTAATAATGAGGGCGGTAGTTCTTATTATAATAATCCTGTTGTGGACGATGTTGTTGCTCCTGCTTTTAGACTTTATGATCGAGACGGGGGTGGTCGGTATGATGGTTCCGATTTGGTAGTTGGTCAGAGTTTCAAGAACAAAGACGAGTTCAGCTACGTTGTCGGTCGGATAGCATTGCAGGGCAAGTTTGAATTTGTTGTGGACAAATCTGATCACAATCGAAAGGTGGTGAAATGTGTTGAAAAACATTGCATATGGAAAATTCGTGCAACGAGGAGGAAGACGACTGATGAGTTTGTGATTAAAACCTACACCAATATCCACACTTGTTCTTTGATTGATAGAAGCGGCGTGCACAGGCAGGCCTCTAGCAGTCTTATCGGCAATCGACTACAGGACCAGTTCTTGAACGCAAAGAAACCTCTATCACCAGCTGCAATTCAGCAGTTCATGCGGACTGAGGAAAATATTACTGTCAGTTACGACAAAGCATGGAGAGGGCGGCAAGGAGCCCTGGAAAAGGTTCGCGGATCCTATGAAGATAATTTCTCGAAGCTTCCTTCGTATTGTTACATGCTTGAACAAAGGAATCCAGGTACGTTCACCCGTATTCAGACATGTGCCAATAATGAATTTCTCTACTTCTTCATGGCTATCGGATCGTGTATTCGGGGATTTCAGTACATGAAGGACGTTATCGTCATTGATGCATCGTTCATGACCAATAAATACAAGGGAACGCTTCTTATTGCTTTTGCTACTGACGGTGAGCATCACAGTTACCCACTTGCTTGGGGTGTTGGTGATGCAGAGGACACCAGTTGCTGGATTTGGTTCCTTCAGTGCTTGCAGTTTTTTATTGTAGATAGATCTGATCTGGTAATCGTGTCTGACAGAGGTCAGCCAATTATAAATGTTGTAGCTGCTGTTTACCCTAAGGCGGAACATGGACACTGCTATTGGCACATCAATGAAAACATCAAGTCAAAGTACAACAAAAGAAAAGACTTGGTTGGTCATTTTCAGAAGGCTGCGTGCTCGTACACTGTACCCGAGTTCAATCGACATTTTTCAGAGCTTAGAGCAGCGAGCGAAAAATGTGCGAAGTGGTTAGAAGATATCACGTTTGAGAAATGGTCAAGAGTTCACCACCGTGTGAATAGATACGAGGTGATAACGTCTAACGCAGTGGAAGTGATAAATGCTGTGATGAAAGACGCTAAAGACTTTCCCATATGTTCCTTGATCAAGTTTATTGTGGATAAGATGGTTGAATGGTTTTGCAGACATCGTGAAGAAGCTTGGGCGTTCAACGGTGTACTGAGACCGAGAAGGGAAACAACGTTGCGTGAGCGTTATGACCGTGCTCCTAAATGGGTTACCAAAAAAATAAGTACTTGGATGTACACTGTGGAGTCGACTAGATGGTGTGGGGTTGTGGATTTGGAGACAATGACGTGTGAATGTGGTGTGTTTCAGATTGACATAATGCCGTGTGAGCATGCCATAGCCGCAGCGTGTGCCAAGGACCCGAGTCGGGCAGGACAATATGCTTATGAACTGACTTCTCCTTATTTCACCCGTGAGTATTGTTGGTGATCGTGCATGTATACGCAGCGGAAAACAAAAATTTTATGAAAAATCGTTTTTAATTAATGTAAACATTTTACATTATATTTATTTTATTTTATTGAAAATCCTATTTTCAATATATCAGAATAAATAATTCACCATTTAATTTAATTATCAAATAATTAAATATTTAATTATGTATCCCATACTACACAAATTAAATCTGGCGCAATTAAATTTATCAAATAAATTAATTACTTCTAGCGCAATTAAATTAATCACATTAATTAATTATACTTATACAATTAATTATGAAAACATGCGCACATAATTAATTTGCGTCAAATTGACAATTAACATAATCTTATTATTTAATTCTAATCAACTTGAGTTTATGTAAACATCACATAATTAATTTCAATTAACATAATCTTATTATTTAATTCTAATTAGAGTTTATGTAAACATCACATAATTAATTTGCGTCAAATTGACAATTAACATAATCATATTATTTAATTCTAATCAACTTGAATTGTACAATTAAATTAATCAAATTAATTAATTACACATATATAATTAATTACATAAACATGTGCACATAATCAGTTTGCGTCAAATTGACAATTAAGATAATTATATTTTTTAATTCGAATCAATTTTAATTTAATTGACATTTAAATTAATCACAATTAATTTTTCTTTATCAATTAAAAATCCCATTACATAGCGCAAACATTAACAGTACATAGCGCAAACATTTAACGCAAACAATTAAATCTGAATTTAATCATAAGTACCTCAGGGATTCATCGGACGAAACTAGGTTCGTCGGAAGTCGCGCGGATGCGACGCGGGGACGGCACGGGTCGTGTGCGGGAAGAGCCGAACGAGTGGCGGGGCTCTCGGCTGGACTCGTGTGTCACGGCTAGAGCGCACGGGCGCGGCTCGGGCTGTGCTCGGGCGTTCCTTCGGCGTCTTTCGTCTAATCAGGTTTCACCTCGTATAGGTAATCCAACTTACGTATTGCACTAGAAATACGTAAGGGAGAATACGACGGGAAAGACGGGCCGGAAAAACGGTGCCGGAATCGGATTCCGGCGAGGGGAGGTGGCTGCCCGGCGGCGGCACTAGACGGCGGCGGGCGGCGGCCCCGGTGGTCGGCGGTCCTCCGAGGGAGGGGCCGAGGGGGCGGACGAGAGGGAGAGAGGAGAGAAAGTGAGGCTAGGGTTTTGAGCTCTTCACTTTGGTGTGTCTTTCCTCAAGCATATATATGATGCTCCTTTTATAGGTTAGGAAAAGACCTTGTTGGGCTCAAACCCTAATGGATCGGATCCATTAACCCTAGCCGGCCCAATACATTAGCCGTCATTACGTTTCTCCAAAATTGACAATCAATTTCAACTCCGAAAAATATAACGATTATATTTTCTTTCTCGTTTTAATTTTCTCATCAATATGAGATAATAATAAAAATTTCCAATTTCACAAAATCGGAAGCCCATTTCAGGGGTACTGCTAAATCGGGAAATTTCCCAAAATAGAAAGTGTACACCATCGTGTCCGTTTTCTTTAGCTCAGTATTATTTCCAACTCATAATCACAATTATGAATCTTGGATTCAATCATATTGACCTCCGACTATATGTACTTAATTAACAGTTAATTAATACATAATCGTATTCAAGGATCGGTTTACACGAGAATGTGACCCTCAATGGTTCAGGTGTATAACTAGCCGTGGGCTCACAACATATTGTGATTCGAACAACATATTTTTCTCATTTCAACTACTCCCAAGAGTTTTAGATTAATAATCATATTATTTAATCTCCGAACAAGTCGGTGCCCAACGAATCAGTGACGAGCGTCTAGCAGCCACGCTTCACTAATTCCCTAGATACAAATGAAGTGCCTGCAAGAACCTTGTAATATAGTTAGCGTACAGTACGATCCCTCCGATACATATGTCCTGATCAAACTAGAGATATTGGTTAATCGAGATCTCTTGTTGAGTTTGATAACTGTGTGTACGTTCTAGGTTTTGTAAAATCCAGTCGTGATTGATTCAGAGAAACACATTTCTCTAATCACCTCACTATTCAAATCTGGCCACTACGAACCATCAGAAAACACAGGACATCCATGATCTATATCAAGCGATCAGATTCCCTACTACCATGAACAGACTTCACATCAAATTTCGAACTGCACGAACATTGTCTCCTTTTTCGACTTACTCCCTTTTCAGGGAATCAGAGACATGTCACGATACAGCTAGTCCTCTGATGAAGTCACGGTGATGTCTGGTTCTTAAGGATTAATTGTGTACAACTATATTATGGAATTCTCTACTCGATCAGTGATAACCACTTAGAGATTCCAGGGAGAGGGGGTTCAGTGAACTCATCACCAGTGAGCACCCACTCAAGTATGTCGATGTCCCAACACCGAGGCTCGAGATTAGCCCACATACACTAAGTGCTAGTCTCAAAGGGGAAAGGCTGGGTATCCTTGTTATTGGCGTAACCCATCGACTAGGAACTGAGTTTGACCAGTTACGTTGCGTTAACAGAAATATCTCTCGGTTTCCACATAACCGAATTCATACAACATGTTTAATTGTACAGTGTTGGAAATCGATATCCCGTGCTATTAAAAATTGCGGAAAATAATAACCCGACCAAAATCCTCGATCGCCGGAGATCCGATCACGAACCACCGCACGAGCCGGAGCTCAACCGAGCACCACCACGGTTCCGCCCGTGGTGCCCAGCCGAGCCCCCGCGCGGGGCTCGTGATCATCTCACGGATGATCGCTGGGGATGCGCGAGGCATCCCCGGGGCTGCTCGTAGCAGCCCCGCAGCGAGTCGCTGACTCGCTGCCCAGCGAGGGCATCGCCCTCACACGACCGCTGCGGGCGAACCCGTAGCTCATGCGAGGCGGCTACGGGTGACCCCGCAGCACCCCGCGATCGATCCTCGTGATCGATCGCACCCTTCGGCTCCAGTCGAGGGTTCCTCGCCTCGATCCCGGCGGGGATCCATAGACCGCCGGCGGTCCGGTGGTCTTCGACTACCACCGCCCGGTCTATCCCCGTCCCCGGTTTCGTTCGTTTTCCGGATCCTGTGTTCATGTATATATCACAATTATATATACACATAAAATCATACAAGGGAGTTTATGATTTTACCTTTGATTCGTTGTGCGGAGAAACGAAATCAAATTGAAGACCTTTGAATCTTCCTACGTATTCCTTGCACCTCGTTCGAACGTCGTGTGGGCGACGATCCTCCGAACTCTATGTATTTAAGATTTAAATATCCATGAATAAAATTAATTTATTGCTAATTAATTTATTCATCTCTTGTATCCGAGAATAGTACCATTCAACCTTAATTATTATGTGGAACAAATCCACTCATGAGGTTTACATAATAATTCCTTATGAACTCATCTCGGGGATATTATCAACCCTTACGGGATACACTTTCCCGTCAAGTATTCACGGCATGTCATATATAAAATATAGTGACCCAACTTAACCGGTAATTAACCCAATAATTAAATCGGTTAATTCCTTTGGAAAATCAAAGTCGCTTATATTAAATATACACACCCGCAATAGTATCGGGGATTGAGAATAAAATACTCTGAGACTTGAATCAATTATCAAAGGCAATCCTAATTGATAAGTCTCAACCGATCCGCCCAATACACCAAGTGTACAAGTGTGATAAAATAATTAAGACAAATTATTTTCTCTCTCACACAATGACTATACCGATGGATTGGTCTGTGTCCATCTAGGTCGTGAGCAACTGTTCGATTAAATACGAGTAACCGATAGTATGATCATCTGTGTGGGCCCGCACACCATACTAACTACAACGTATAGAATCCAGGACTATATTTTGCATATATTTAATTATCGAATAATTAAAAGCAAACAATTGTTTATTAATTAAATAGATTAAATGCTATGACCGGGAGTTACCGTTACTTAAATCTAGACATTAAGTACACAACTCCAACAATCTCCCACTTGTACTAAGGTCTAGTCATTTCCTCCAAACTCCCGACTCCCATACTCATCACGTGCTTAAGTCGTACTTCCAAGAAGTACCATGTGAATGAGCAATCTAGGTTGCCGCTCTGAAGTTATCTTGGTGACTATAGCGTCGTCTCCCTCGACGATGACTCGTATCAGGTGGTACTTGCTCTATGTGTTATCATCACCTTTTGACTTATGACTTCTTCCAGTTTACCATGCACCGCTATAAAATAGCCTTTGGTGAACTAAGAATCATATCCAAGTCTTAGAGGTTATCCCGGAACCTAACCAAAATTTCCGCTGCCTCTGAGGCTACTATTCGGTTATGAGAGAGTCCGAAAAGCGTCATGCCTATCACTCTTTCATTTCAAGGTTCCACCTCTTCCAAAAGTGAACACATAGCCTGATATCGACTTACACTGGTCCTTCTCTGATTTGATATCTGAGATTATGTAATCAAAGAAGAATTCGTGTTGCTTAGTAATCCAGTACTTCGAAAGTACTCTTACAGCATCCGAATTTCTCTTGTTGAGATTACTTTGATATCCTCCCACTACGCTAACCGCATTGTTGATATCAGGTTCTCGTTTTTCAACATCGCATTCATCAAGCTTTCCACACTTGAAGTGTAGGAAACCTCTTTGTCTTTATCTATCTCCTTCATGTGTTCGAAACACATATCTTTAGATAGATATATATTCTGTGTCTGAAAGGCAATAACCTTTCTCAGAATTATGCATGTTTAAAACAAACCATAATCGTATAAGATATCTAGGAGAACTACAATGTTCTTATCCTTAGATCGAAAGATCTTAAGAACATGTTCCAACTTCTACTCAATCTTATATCCCGATTCATTTAGACAACCAACATTTTATATCCGACGACATCTTTACATTGTTGCCAATGATAAAGTGTTTACTACATAAAATTCCGAGAAACACCACCTTGTTTCTATCACGTTTCCAATACACCTTTCGTCTATGCCTTTTGATGAATCCATCAGATGGACTATCTCATCAATTCGCAAGTTCCACGATTTATAGCCTTGTTCCAATCCATAAATGGATTGACTTGTACTCTAAATGATCTTGCCTCTTAACAATAAACCTTTATTGCTTTCTAAGCAGGCACATTTAGATCTAGTACTGTCCTTATGCAGAGCTAGGGATCAATTTCATCTTTACTAGATCCAGAGTTCAAAACTCTTCTAGTCTTATGAACATCTCTAGTTGTCAAACAACCTCCCACTGCAATGGCATTCCGGTGTATAAACAGTAATAACAGTAGGTGCAGTTAGTGGTGTACTTCTACTCGGTTTGGCTGGTTCTCAGTCTTTGTCCTTTTCTCATTCCAAGGTATTACGTCAGTTCGGGCTTTGTTGTTCATCCAATAGTCTTCCTCTAAGAACCGGGCGTTAGAGCTTATAACGTCCTTCTGGTTCATAGTACTATAGAACACACAATATTTTGTTCACCTAGGATATCCTACAACCACATTGAATGTGCCGTTGTTTCCAGGAATATCCATAGAACATAGGTAGTTCCGAACAACTTGTCCTTTTACTATTAGAATTTCATTTCTTATTTCCGACACACCATTTCTACACGTAAGTGTATGGTGCAGTCATTTGGGATCCAATTTCATTCTTTGATTATGCTATGTGTTACTTAGATAGGTGGTAGCCTCCGCGAACAAGTCGCAGGCATTTTATGGATATACATCGATGGTTCCCCATAATAGCTTTGTGGCCATTGACTAGTCAAAACACTTTGCTTTTATGGCACATCAAGTATTCTAATCCATCACCGAGTATTCTTAAAATCACTCGCACTTTTCTAATTACACATACGTCTGCATAAATCAGTAACAATCAATTTCAATACTTGTCTGAATTCTACCCTTTACCAGAAAGGTTTGCTTAGTTATATTTGTTAGAGTTGTATACTTAATGTCTAGATTTAAGTGATATGAACTCCCGATCCATTGCCATTAATCTATTTAATTAAATAAACAATTATTTGCGTTTAATTATTTATAATTAAACATATGCAAATTATAATCCTAGATTATATACGTTATACTACCTATGTCCCATATTAATAGTCACACTTCCTTTGTTATTTGTGAAGGAAGTGTGACTATTGCCTTGGGACAGAGGTAGTAGTTAGTATGGTGTGCGGGCCCACACGGAAGATCATACTATCGGTTACTCGTATTTAATCAAATAGTTGCTCACGACCTAGATGGACATGGACCAATCCATCGGTATAGTCGTTGTATGAGAGAGAAAATAATTTGTCTTGATTATTTTATCATACTTGTACACTTGGTGTATTGGGCGGATCGCTTGAGATTTATCGATTAGGATTGCCTTAGATAATCGATTTAAATCTCAGTGTATTTTATTCTTAATCCCCGATATTATTGCGGGTGTGTATATTTAATATTAGTAACTTTGATTTTCCAAAGGAATTGACCGATTTGAATATTGGGTCAATTACCGGTAAAGTTGGGTCATGGTATTTTATATATGATACGCCGTGAATTCTTGACGGGAAAGTGTGTCCCGATAAGGGTTGATAATGTCCCCGAGATGAGTTCATAAGGAATTATTATGTAAACCCTGCAGGAGGATTTGTTCCGCATAATAATTAAGGTTGAATGGTACTATTCTCGGTTACAAGAGATGAATAAATTAATTAGCAATACATTAATTTTATTCATGGACATTTCTATCTTAAACGCACGGAATAAATAATACTACCGGAGAAATATTATTTGATATAATATGGTTTAATATTGGGAGTGCAATTAATTTATATAGTGGAAAATAAATTAATTAATATTAATGGGATTAATAGATTTGGGCTTTGGCTCAATTTAATCATTAATATTGGAAGCCCAATATTCCACCTCCTTAAGATCCCCTACGTAGCCTATAAAAGCACTACATGGTCTTCTCTATTCTCATAACTTGAAGATCACAATTCTAGAGAGAGAAAGTGGAGAAGGAGATCCATAGAGTTCGGAGGATCGTCGCCCACTTGACGTTCGAACGAGTGCAAGGAATACATGGGAAGGTCTCAAGGTCTTCAATAAGATCTCGTTTCTCCGCACAACGAATCAAAAGGTGAATTAAATATTTCCGCTATTTAATTCATGTTTATTGAAATATTATCGAAAAACAAGATCCGATAAACGGGGATCCAAACCGGGACGAGTCGGGAGGTGGCGATCAAGGATCGCCGGACCACCGGCGACTCGAGACCCGGCTGGACGGATCAGCCCGTGGGAGCCCTCAGCTGGGTAGCCCACGCCCGCCTAGGCGGCGGCGATCGCTCGCGGTCGGAGCGATCAGGCGGTCACGGTTTCGGCCGTGGCTAGGGCTCGATCGGTTGCTCCTCCGCGACAACTCCGGGCTGTTCGGTCGTGGTTTCCGGGACGTCGATCGGATTCGGTTTTACGACGACTCCGGGTGATCAATTTCCAACAATATTATCTTCCAAATTCAATTCTTAGGACGGAAGGTCCATTCCTTCAACTATAATTGATCAAATCAATTTCGACCTTTGAATTTTATTTGAATAAATACGACTAAGTATAAGAATTCACAAGTACAATGATTTAACAAAGAAATATATCTAATAGGTAAAACAAGTTATAGAACGGTTTGTTGCATCGTGGTAGACTAAGGATTTATCATTCATATTATCGCTATCTAATGTACCCGAATAGATAATACCATTAATATTATCAAAATCATCAAATGATTAAAGAAATAAAATATCCATTCATAAATAATAGAAATACAGAACAAAGATCTTTCTAAAATAAAGGGGTACATAAAGCAATAAACTTGAAATGAAATCCTATTTAACTACTCATAGATAAATGTCTTCCACTGCAACAGCTGCCTCCTCTACAGCTTTGTCCATGTAGACTTGAACTCTTCTTCTCTAAGTCGCCGGGTTTTCTGGATCCCCTGCATTTTTAAAAATGCACATACCGTCAGTGGTTCCATATCTACACACCAGAATTCTGGTAGATAATACCGCTGACTATGTTTTTACGACTAAAGAAAAATTCGTACCTTTGAGAGGACATTCAGACTTTCAGTGTCCAGACTTATTGCATCGGAAGCACTTGCCTCTTGGCTTGGCAGCCACCACTCATGGTCCATTCCTCTTGGCACCACTGGGTTTCCAGGCTTGCTTCCTTTTCTTGCCTTTACCTCCAACAGGCTTCAAGCCTTTGGACTTGGTAACTACAAGCGCTTGAGACTTGCCCTTCTTGTAGATCCCCTCTGTCGCCTTTAGTTCAGTCAGGAGTTGCGCAAGAGTATAAGATAGTTTACCCATATTATAACTCATGCGAAACTGCTCAAAACAAGGGGCCAGAGACTGGAGTATGATGTCGACTTGCGTCTCACCATCAATTTGAGCTCCTAGGATCTCAAGTTCATTCAACAAACCCATCATCTTAAGAACGTGCTCCCCTACGGGCGTTCCTTCAGACTGAGTAGTTGTCATAAGGACTCTCATGGCTTCTTGCCTTGCCGCACGATCTTGATGCCCAAACATATCCTTGAGGTTGTACAGCATATCCTCGGCAGTGGGCATCGACTCATGTTGGGTTTGGAGTACATTTGACATGGAAGCCAAAATATAACACCTAGCCATTTCATCAGCCTTTTTCCACTTCCGATATGCTTCTTTTTCCTCATTAGTTGAGGCATCCGTGGGCTCAGCAGGGCACACATCATAGAGTACAAACTTGTACTCTTCAGCATTCAGGACAATGTCCAAATTTATCCTCCAATCAATATAATTGGGGCCAGTGAGTTTATTCTCCTTGAGTATTACAGAAAGTGGATTCATAGCTATTCTCTAAACCTATAAGCACATTTAAACAAACAATCAATTTAATGTCCGATATTATCTCCCCAAATAATATCATTAAATTACTAATTACATCTAAAATCCCATCAGGTAAGGCAAGCCACGTGGTGTGGACGTTTACCCACCCAAATGATTTAGCAATTAGATTTTCTGTGGTCATACATCACTTATAGCGTAACCTCGTGGGGAGAAATACTATAATGCGTATCTAAGTGTAAACCATTGCTCAGCACTAAAGTAAATAGTTTGGAATTGCTACATCACCGCAAGCCACGTGGTGTAGACGTTTACGATAACTTCACAATTCTTCACAATTACTTATAACTGTCTACATCAATTAATCCAAAATCCGTTAGTATAGCAAGCCACGTGGTGTGGACGTTTACTACACCAAGAGACTTTTATAATTGACTCCCAATTACATGATCCATCCGATTTTCGTAAATCAAGACGCGGAGAATCATAAGTGAAACTCGAAGTTTCTAACCAGTGATTCACCATGCGAACAACCCTATCTCTCATTAGATGAGGGAGCCGAGCAGAAAATCGATCCATTTGAAGAAATGGTACGAAGGTCTCTAATTTGTGTGGTGGGGCTGCTTGGTTGCATGGTCGATGGCATGATTCGTCAGAGGAGACGTCGTGCCGGAAATTGACCGGGCTCCGGGCTGCTGGGACGTGTTGGAGTTGTGTACTTAATGTCTAGATTTAAGTATCGGTAAACTCCCGGTCATAGCATTTAACCTATTTAATTAATAAACAATTATTTGCATTTAATTATTATTAATTAATTATGCAAAAATTATAGTCCTGGATTTCATACGTTGTAGTTAGTATGGTGTGCATGGGCACACAGAAGATCATACTATCGGTTACTCGTATTTAATCAAACAGATGCTCACGACCTAGATGGACCCGGACCAATCCATCGGTATAGTCGTTGTGTGAGAGAGAAAATAATTTATCTTAATTATTTTATCACACTTGTACACTTGGTGTATTGGGCGGATCGCTTGAGATTTATTGATTAGGATTGCCTTAGATAATCAATTTAAATCTCAGAGTATTTTATTCTTAATCCCCGATACTATTGCGGGTGTGTGTATTTAATATTAGAGACTTTGATTTTCCAAAGGAATTAACCGATTTAATTATTGGGTTAATTACCGGTAAAATTGGGTCGCTATATTTTATATATGGCATGCCGTGAATACTTGACGGGAAAGTGTATCCCGGAAGGGTTGATAATATCCCCGAGATGAGTTCATAAGGAATTATTGTGTAAACCTCATGAGTGGATTTGTTCCGCACAATAATTAAGGTTGAATGGTACTAGTCTCGGATGCAAGAGATGAATATAATTTATTGAGCAATAAATAAATTTATTCATGGATATTTAAATCTTAAATATACGGAATAAATAATACTACCGGAGAAATATTATTTGATATAATATGGTTTAATATTGGGAGTGCAATTAATTTATATAGTGGAAAATAAATTAATTAATATTGATAAGGATTAATAGATTTGGGCTGGGCTCAATTTAATCTTCAATATTAGAAGCCCAATATTCCACCTCCTTTTGATCCCCTACGTAGCCTATAAAAGCACTACATGGTCTTCACAATTCATAACTTAACCTACGCCAATCATAAAGTCTTGAAGAGTGAAGGAGATCCATAGGAGTTCGATAGATCGTCGCCCACACGACGTTCGGACAAGGTGCAAGGAATACGTAGGAAGATCGCAAGGTCATCAACGTTTGATTTCGTTTCTCCGTACAACGAATCGAGGTACATAATCATAAACCCCCTCTATGATTATATGTTCGTTTAATTGTGATGTATACATGAACAAGACGATCCGGGAAAACGTCGAGACAGGGATACGGGGATCACGCGATCCCCGTCGGGATCGAACAAGGGGCGGCCGAACCCTAGGGTTCGACCGCCGGTACGCGGGCAAGAGGGGAAGCCCCGGCTGGAAGCCGGGGCAAGCGATCGACGTGAAGTCGATCGCTGGGGGTTCAGCCGTGGGCTGGTGCCACGGCGGACGAACCCCCTCGGCCACCCTCGCCCGGCGGCGTGCAAGAAGGGAGGCCCCGGCTGAAGCCGGGGCGAGCGATCGACCGCAAGGTCGATCGCGGGGCTGTCGAGGGCTGGTGCCTCGACTGGCGCCCCTCCTCCCGTCGGATGGTGGCGGTGAGTCGCCGGACTCACCGCCGGGGGCTGTTCCGAACAGCCCCACGGGGATGCACGCGCATCCCCGGCGATCACCATGCACGGTGATCGCGAGCCCCGGCGTGGGCGTGGCTAGGGTTTAGCCGCGGGTTCGCCCGTGGCGACGCCTCGGTCATGCTCTAGCTCGTTCGGTGTTCGCGATCGGTTTCCGGAGATAGGGTTTCGGTCGGGTTATCGATTCCGCATAATTTTTTGATAGCCCGGGACATCGAATCCCAACAATTGGTATCATAGCGTTTGGTTTCGTGTTCATGTATATGTTCGATTATTGTTCTACCTTGCAGGGATTTCCGGCTATCATGGTTGGATTTAATTATTGTGTTAATTAATTACCATGATTATTCGTTTATTAAACTCTCGGACATGTCGAGATTCGTTTTGTGTGGTTGAATGTTTGTAATAGTAAAAAATTCGGGGGTTGACCGAATTTAGGATTTATTATTACGTTCTATGTTTTCCGGAAAATGTATAGGGTCGATTTCATGTATAGAATCGATACCGGAATTGTAAATTTATTTCTTGTAATTTATTTACGATGGATCGATGCCGAGATGGCCGCCGGAGAACTCGTGTGACGAAGGAGATGATGAGAGGGAGGACCGGGGATCGATCATGAGATCGATCCCATGAGGATCGATCGAAGGGGGCGTGGGGGGCTGCCCGCGGGAACCCTCGACCACGCCGGCCACCGGTGGTGGTGGCGCCTGGGCTGAGGTGGCGGCGGCACTCCTCCCCAGCCGACGATCGATGGTGGGGGGCGCGGGGTCCTCGTGATCTCGTGCTACTCCTACCAAGATCCAACTTTCCTAAATTAATTCGGTTTTCCTATTTGAGTTTTCCTATTTTTGGGAATTCTCATGGATTAGGAAAAGAATTAATTGGAATTAATTTTATTTCCTTATTCTATTATGGAAGTCTTCTAGAGTATTCCGAGTTCTACTTGGAATAGGATCCTAGAGATTTAATAGAATTGGAAAGGAATAAAAGTTAATTTAGGATTGATTTATTTCCTAATTGATTATTCCTATTTTATGGGAATTTTCATAGTAATGGAAATTAATTAATCTTGGAAAGTAGAAGAGTCCTAATTTATTTTATTTCCTTATTCTATTATAGAAGTCTTCTAGAATATTCCAAGTTTTACTTGGATAGATTATTCTAGAGATTTAATAGAATTAGATAGGAAAATAAATAAATAAAAAATATTAATAATATTTAATTTTATTTTTGATATATTCGATTGACTTAATTTTCGAATTAAGTAACTTTTGGATTAATTGAAAATAAATAGACTTAAATATTGGGATTAATATTCTCGTCACATGGAGCATTCAAGAACGAAGACTGAAGACTAGAAGATGCATATGAAGATGGAATAAAGCCATGATAGTCGGGAAAATAATTTTCTAGCATTATTTTGACTATGTGATACTATGTGCTTTATTGCTTGTATGCATGCTATATGTGTTTATTTTATGCACTAGATAGCGTATCCTTTATTGTAAAAAGCTAACTGGGAGAGGGGATGCAAACATTCACATGGTCTCCATTGCTGTTCTCTTGGTGACTCTTATGGACTTTCGAAGTTCGTATAGACGAGTCATTGGAGGAGAATTCTTGTAATTCCTTTTACAAGAAACATTGATCAAGTTTATCAAACAATGCCTAATTTGTCTTTCTGAAACTGACTTCAAGTCGACTCATTCTCACCCCGGGGAGTGGAATGGAGCCAAAGCCACTTGGTCATGTGGATGACACAAATTAGAGACCTTCGTACCATTCTTTGATAGATGGATCGATTGTCTGCTCGGCTCCCTCATTTATGAGAGATAGGGTCGTTCGCATGGTGAATCACTGGTTAGAAACTTTGAGTTTCACTTATGATTCTCCGAGTCTTGATTTACAAGATTGAATGAATCAAGTAATTGGGAGTCAATTATAAAAGTCTCTTGGTGTAGTAAACGTCCACATTACGTAGCTTGCTATACTAACAAATTTTGGATTAATTGATGTAGACAGTTATAAGGAATTGTGAAGAATTGTGAAATCATCGTAAATGTCCACACCACGTGGCTTGCGGTGATGTAGCGGTTCCAAACGATCTACTTTAGTACTGAGTAATGGTTTACACTTAGATACGCATTATAATATTCTTCCCCACGAAGTTACGCTATAAGTGATGTATGACCGAAGCAAATCTAATTGCTAAATCATTTGGGTAGGTAAACGTCCACACCACGTGGTTTGCCATATCTGATGGGATTTTAGATGTGATTAGTGATTTAATGATATTATTTGAGGGAGATAATATCGGAGATTAAATCAATTGTTTGTTGTTATATGTGCTCATAGATTAGGAAATGGCTTTGAACCCACTTTATGTGATACGTAAGGATTTTAAACTCACTGGTCCCTGAATGTAATGATTAGAATAGAAATCTGGACATTGCCCAAACTGTTGCAGAGTACAAGTTTGTACTCAATGAGCTTTGTCCTCCCGAGCCTACAAATGTCTTAACTGTTTAGACATGACGTAGTGGCTAGACAAGAGGCGATGAGGATACTCATAAAGGCCATTCGATGATGGACCTTTTAGACGAGTTGAGACTGAAATCGCAAGCTCTTGTAGCCAATGCCATAGGTTTCGAACCTAAGGGTAAGATCGGGGGAAAGGAAAAGCAAGCAAAGAAACCCAGTGGTCCTATGTTTCTTGGACCACGAGATGGGACGAGAAAGCCAAGAGGCAAGTGTTCTCGATGCAAACAGTCTGGGTACTGGAAGTCTGATTATCCTCTCAAAGAAAGTACGAAATTTTCTTTAGTCGTAAAACATAGTCAGTGGGATTATCTACCGGAACCTGGTGTGTAGATATGGAACCACTGACGGTATGTGCATTTTAAATGCAGAGGTTCCAGGAAACCTAACGACTTTGAAAAGAAAAGATCGTAGTCTACATGGGCAATGCTGTAGAGGAGGCAGCAGTTGCAGTGGAGGACATTTTATAGGATTTCATTTTGAGTTATTGCTTTTATGTACCTTTCATATTAGAAAGAACTTTGTTCTGGATTTCTAATGAATGAATATTTTATTTCTTTTAATCATTTGATGGTTATAAGAAGAAATAATGATATTATCTATTCTGGTACATTAGCTAGCTATATATAAATGATGAATCCTAAGTCCACCACGATGCAACGAACCGTAGTACATAACTCGTTTTACTAATAAGAGATTTCTTTATTAAATCATTTATACTTGTGGATTCTTATGCTAAGTCATATTCAAATAAGAAGTTCAAAGGTCGAAAATTGATAGTTTGATCAATTAAGTTGAAGGAATGGACCTTCCGACCTATGAATCTAATTTGGAAGATAACATGACTAAGCAATCCTTTATGGATATAAGATATAAGATCCGGACAAGTATACGAATTGATTGAATCTAATGTATGCAGACCTATGTCTACTCAGACAATAAGGTACTAGTACTTCATTTGATGATTACTCGAGAAATGGATTAGAATACCTGATGTGCCACAAAAGCAAGTGTTTTGACAAGTCAATGGACACTAAGCATTTGTGGAGAACCATCAAGGTATATCCATTTGTAGCCTGCGATTTGATCGCGGAGGCAAGTACCTGTCTGAGGAATGCATGGCATACTGATCAAAGATTGGGATTTGATCCCAAATGACTACACCATACACTGTTGTGTAGAAATGGTGTGTCGTAAATAAGAAATGGAACTCTTATAGAGATAGTAAAAGCATGAGTTATACAGAACTACCTGTGTTCTATGGATATGTCTGGAAACAACGACGCATTCAAATGCGGTTGTAGAATATCCTAGAAGAACAAAAGATGTGTGTTCAATAAGTACTATGAACCAGAAGGACGTTATAAGTTCTAACGCCCGGTTCTTAGAGAAAGACTATATAATGAACCACAAGCCCAAAGTGACGTAATACTTTGAAATGAGAGAGAACGATAAGGACTGAGAACCAGCCGAACCGAGTAGCGGTACACCACTAACTGCACCTACTGTTATTACTGTTTATACACCGAAATGCCGTTGTAGTGGGAGGTTGTGGGTCAACCAGAGATAGTCATAAGACTAGGAGAGTTTTCAGACTCTGGACCTAGTATACATGAAATCGATCCCTGGATCTACATGAAGGCAGTACTAGATCTAAATGTGCCTTCTTGGAAAGCAATATGGATTATTGCTAAGAGGCAAGATCATTTAGAGTACAAGCTTAGTTGATCCATTTATGGATTGGAATAAAGAATTGAGTTCGTGGTACTTGCAAATTGATGAGATAGTCCATTTTATGGATTCATCAAAGCATAGACGAATCGTGTGTATTGGAAACGTGATGGAACAAGGTGGTGTTTCTCGGGTTTTATGTAGAGAACATTCTTATCATTGGTAACAATGTAAAGATGTTATCAGACATAAAATGATGGTTATCTAGATGAATCATTATGAAAGATAGAGGAAGAAGTTGGACATGTTCTAGAGATCTTGGATCTCCAGGAAAGAACATTGCACTTCTCCTGGACATCTTACATAGATATGATTATGGTTCGTTTTAACATGCAAGGTTCCGAGAAAGGTTTGTTACCTTTCAGATACGGAATGCATCTATCTAAGGAAATGTGTTTTGGAACACAAAAGGAGATAGAAGCAATGAAAGCGGTTTCCTACACTTTAAGTGTGGAAAGCTTAATTGATGCGATGTTGAAAAATGGGAACCCGATATCTGCTATGCGGCTAGTATAGTGGGAGGATATCAAGGTAGTCCTGGAAAGGAATATTCGACTGCTGTAAGGAACATTTAAAGTACTTTCGAAGTACTAGAAACTATGTTCTGGATTATGGAGCAAACGAATTTTTCCTTTGGGTTATATTTTCTAAGATTTCTAATCAGAAAAGGACCGGCGTAAGTCGATATCAGGCTATGTGTTTCACTATTAAAGGAGGAGGAGTTTTAACATGGAAGAGTGATAAGCACGATGCTTTTCGGACTCTGCCATGGGTAACCAAGAATAGCGGCCTCAGAGGCAGCGGAAGTTCTGGTAATACTCCGGGATAACCTCTGGGACTTAGATGTGATTCTTAGTTTACCAAAGGCTATTGTGAATAGCGGTGCAATGTTAAACGTAGGAAATCACAAGTCCATAAGTGTAAGATAACACATAGAGCAAGTACCACCTGATACGAGTCATCGTCAGGGGAGACGACGCTGTAGTCACCAAGATAACTTCAGAACGACAATCTAGATTGCTCTGTCACAAGGCACTTCTTGGAAGTGCATATTAAGCACGTGAAGAGTATGGGAGTCGGGACTTTGGAGGAAATGACTAGACCTTAGTATAAGTGGGAGATTGTTGGACTTGTATACTTAATGTCTAGATTTAAGTGATATGAACTCCCGATCCATTGCCATTAATCTATTTAATTAAATAAACAATTATTTGCGTTTAATTATTTATAATTAAACATATGCAAATTATAGTCCTAGATTATGTACGTTGTAGTTAGTATGGTGTGCGGGCCCACACGGAATATCATACTATCGGTTACTCGTATTTAATCAAACAGTTGCTCACGACCTAGATGGACACGGACCAATCCATCGGTATAGTTGTTGTATGAGAGAGAAAATAATTTGTCTTGATTATTTTATCATACTTGTACACTTGGTGTATTGGGCGGATCGCTTGAGATTTATCGATTAGGATTGCCTTAGATAATCGATTTAAATCTCAGTGTATTTTATTCTTAATCCCCGATATTATTGCGAGTGTGTATATTTAATATTAGTGACTTTGATTTTCCAAAGGAATTGACCGATTTGAATATTGGGTCAATTACCGGTAAAGTTGGGTCACGGTATTTTATATATGACACGCCGTGAATTATTGACGGGAAAGTGTATCCCGATAAGGGTTGATAATGTCCCCGAGATGAGTTCATAAGGAATTATTATGTAAAGCCTGCAGGTGGATTTGTTCCGCATAATAATTAAGGTTGAATGGTACTATTCTCGGTTACAAGAGATGAATAAATTAATTAGCAATAAATTAATTAATATTAATGGGATTAATAGATTTGGGCTTGGGCTCAATTTAATCATTAATATTGGAAGCCCAATATTCCACCTCCTTAAGATCCCCTACGTAGCCTATAAAAGCACTACATGGTCTTCTCTATTCTCATAACTTGAAGATCACAATTCTAGAGAGAGAAAGTAGAGAAGGAGATCCATAGAGTTCGGAGGATCGTCCCCCACCCGACGTTGGAACGAGTGCAAGGAATACGTGGGAAGGTCTCAATGTCTTCAATAAGATCTCGTTTCTCCGCACAACGAATCAAAAGGTGAATTAAATATTTCCGCTATTTAATTCATGTTTATTGAAATATTATCGGAAAACAAGATCCGATAAACGGGGATCCAAACCGGGACGAGTCGGGAGGTGGCGATCAAGGATCGCCGGACCGCCGGCGACTCGAGACCCGGCTGGACGGATCAGCCCGTGGGAGCCCTCGGCTGGGCAGCCCACGCCCGCCTAGGCGGCGGCGATCGGGCGGTCACGGTTTCGGCCGTGGCTAGGGCTCGATCGGCTGCTCCTCCGCGACAACTCCGGGCTATTCGGTCGTGGTTTCTGGGACGTCGATCGGAGTCGGTTTTACGACGACTCCGGGTGATCGATTTCCAACAATATTATCTTTCAAATTCAATTCTTGGGACGGAAGGTCAATTCCTTCAACTATAATTGATCAAATCAATTCGACCTTTGAATTTTATTTGAATAAATACTACTAAGTATAAGAATTCACAAGTACAATGATTTAACAAAGAAATATATCTAATAGGTAAAACAAGTTATAGAACGGTTTGTTGCATCGTGGTAGACTAAGGATTTATCATTCATATTATTGCTATCTAATGTACCAGAATAGATAATACCATTATTTCTTATCAAAATCATCAAATGATTAAAGAAATAAAATATCCATTCATAAATAATAGAAATCCAGAACAAAGTTCTTTCTAAAATAAAGGGGTACATAAAGCAATAAACTTGAAATGAAATCCTATTTAACTACTCATAGATAAATGTCTTCCACTGCAACAGCTGCCTCCTCTACAGCTTTGCCCATGTAGACTTGAACTCTTCTTCTCTAAGTCGCCGGGTTTTCTGGAACCCCTGCATTTTAAGAAATGCACATACCGTCAGTGGTTCCATATCTACACACCAGAATTCTGGTAGATAATACCGCTGACTATGTTTTTACGACTAAAGAAAAATTCGTACCTTTGAGATGACATTCAGACTTCCAGTGTCCAGACTTATTGCATCGGAAGCACTTGCCTCTTGGCTTGGCAGCCCCCACTCGTGGTCCATTCCTCTTGGCACCACTGGGTTTCCAGGCTTGCTTCCTTTTCTTGCCCTTACCTCCAACAGGCTTCAAGCCTTTGGACTTGCCCTTCTTGTAGATCCCCTCTGCCGCCTTTAGTTCAGTCAGGAGTTGCGCAAGAGTATAAGATAGTTTACCCATATTATAACTCATGCGAAACTGCTCAAAACTAGGGGTCAGAGACTGGAGTATGATGTCGACTTGCGTCTCACCATCAATTTGAGCTCCTAGGATCTCAAGTTCATTCAACAAACTCATCATCTTAAGAACGTGCTCCCCTACGGGCGTTCCTTCAGACTGAGTAGTTGTCATAAGGACTCTCATGGCTTCTTGCCTTGCCGCACGATCTTGATGCCCAAACATATCCTTGAGGTTTTACAGCATATCCTCGGCAGTGGGCATCGACTCATGTTGGGTTTGGAGTACGTTTGACATGGAAGCCAAAATATAACACCTAGCCATTTCATCAGCCTTTTTCCACTTCCGATATGCTTCTTTTTCCTCATTAGTTGAGGCATCCGTGGGATCAGCAGGGCACACATCATAGAGTACAAACTTGTACTCTTCAGTAGTCAGGACAATGTCCAAATTTCTCCTCCAATCAATATAATTGGGGCCAGTGAGTTTATTCTCCTTGAGTATCACATAAAGTGGATTCATAGCTATTCTCTAAACCTATAAGCACATTTAAACAAACAATCAATTTAATGTCCGATATAATCTCCCCAAATAATATCATTAAATTACTAATTACATCTAAAATCCCATCAGGTAAGGCAAGCCACGTGGTGTGGACGTTTACCCACCCAAATGATTTAGCAATTAGATTTTCTTTGGTCATACATCACTTATAGCGTAACCTCGCAGGGAGGAATACTATAATGCGTATCTAAGTGTAAACCATTGCTCAGCACTAAAGTAAATCGTTTAGAATTGCTACATCACCGCAAGCCACGTGGTGTGGACGTTTACGATAACTTCACAATTCTTCACAATTACTAATAACTGTCTACATCAATTAATCCAAAATCCGTTAGTATAGCAAGCCACGTGGTGTGGACGTTTACTGCACCAAGAGACTTTTATAATTGACTCCCAATTACATGATCCATTCGATTTTCGTAAATCAAGACGCGTAGAATCATAAGTGAAACTCGAAGTTTCTAACCAGTGATTCACCATGCGAACTGTTGAGTGTGAAGGGTGAATTCACGCGGAAAATCGACAAAGACAGGCTCAGCACCCGCCAGGGGGTCTGGCGGGTGCCAGACAAGCTCCAGCGGGCGCCAGACCAGTTCAGCGGGCGCCGGCTACTTTCGGCGGGCGCCGAAAGGGTTTCGGCGGGCGCCGAAACCAAGAAAAATGGGCAGATTGTTTTGACGAGTCGGGGACCTATTTTCAGCGGGCGCTGAACCTCTCCAGCGGGCGCTGGACGGGGAAAATTCCAGGATCGGGATTTTGACTTCTCCCCCAAGTTTTCCCTCCCTATATAAACCTTATGCTATTGTAAAATAGGGTTAACACCTCCAGAAAGCCTAGAACCAAATTATACCATTACAAAGCCTTGTAATCAAGTTCTATAATTGTTCTAGTGAATTATTGCAGCGGCAAGAAGTGGACGTAGCCCTCGTTAACGGGTGAACCACTATAAATCTTCGTGTCATTTATTTCGCGTATTTTTCGTTCTTGTGTTGTTCGTGTGCTTTTCAGGAGGGGAATTCGGACGCGAATTTCCCAACAACTGGTATCAGAGCGCTAGGGTTTTAGCGATCGGGGAAAAGCGATGACGGACACCACCACCTCGTTCGGGGTTACGAAATTTGACGGGAATAACTATGGGCACTGGAAGATGCAGATCGAGGACTACCTTTACGGGAAGAAGCTCGGAATTCCTTTGAAGGGTAGACCGGAGAAGATCAAGGATGACGAGGAATGGGAAAGCCTCGACAGGCAGGTGTTGGGATTGATACGTTTGTCCTTGGCTTCAAACGTGTCATTCAACGTGCGCTCAATTACCACAACCAAGGATTTGATGGCTGCCCTATCAAACATGTACGAGCAACCTTCAGCGAACAACAAGGTGTATCTCATGAAGCAGTTGTTCAACCTGAAGATGTCGGACAATGCAAACGCAGCCAACCACATCAACGAGCTGAATTCCATCTTGGATAAATTGAAAGGAGTCGGGGTGAATTTCGATGATGAAATTTACGCCTTGATCCTACTTGCGTCTTTGCCGGATAGTTGGGAGCCCATGCGGGCAGCTGTTAGCAACTCTATGGGGAAGGAGAATCTGCAGTTCTCCGAAGTTAGAGATAAGATCCTAGCCGAGGAAATCCGGAGAAAGGATTTCAAGGGAAAGTCTTCCAGTTCGGCCTTGAGTGTGGAGAACCGGGGGAGAAATTCGGGTAGGAATGCTAACAGGAACAGAGGGAGATCCAAGTCTAGGAGTGGAAGAGATAGCTCGAAGTCCGAGGATAATGAGTGTTGGAATTGTGGGAAGACGGGGCACTTCAAGAGGGATTGTCGTTCTCGGGGGAAGAGTGACAACAAGAAGAAGGGAACCGCCAATGCGGTAACACAAGAGGATGACGACGATGGGGACGTCCTTCTCTGTTCGGTCGACTCACCGATCGATTCCTGGGTGCTGGACTCAGGGGCTTCTTTCCATACTACTGCACAGCGAGAGGTAATGCTGAATTACGTCTCGGGTGATTATGGAAAGGTCTTTCTTGCAGATGACGAGCCACTCGATGTAGTCGGGATGGGAGATATCAACCTAAAGATGTCAAATGGGCAAACTTGGAAGATTTCCAAGGTCAGACATGTGCCGGGGTTGAAGAGGAACCTAATTTCGGTGGGCCAGCTTGATAGTGATGGTCACCGGGTGTCATTTGGAGATGGGTCGTGGAAAGTTTCGAGGAACGCCATGACCATAGCTCGAGGTCATAAGACGGGCACACTTTACATGACGACGAGCGTGAGGGACTCGGCTGGTGTTGTTGATAACACCAAGAAGACCGAGCTGTGGCATTGCAGGCTGGGGCACATGAGTGAGAAGGGAATGAAGATCATGGCAAAGAACGGGCTGCTGCCCGAACTCAAGGCGATTGAGTCTCACGTGTGCGAGAGCTGCATTCTTGGAAAGCAGAAACGAGTGAGTTTTTCCAAAGATGGAAGGGAGCCCAAGGCAGAGAAGCTGGAACTAGTACACACGGATGTTTGGGGTCCAGCTCCCGTCGCCTCACTCGGAGGATCACTCTATTATGTTACCTTCATCGATGACTCCACAAGGAAGGTATGGGTGTACTTCATGAAAAATAAGAGTGACGTGTTCTCTGTTTTCAAGAAATGGAAAGCCGAGGTTGAGAATGAAACAAATCTCAAGGTGAAGTGTTTGAGGTCCGACAACGGAGGTGAGTACGTTGACGCCGACTTCAAACAATTTTGTGTCGAGAGTGGGATCAAGATGATGAAGACTATTCCGGGGACCCCACAACAGAACGGAATAGCGGAGCGAATGAACATGACGCTAAATGAGAAGGCCCGGAGTATGCGGTTACATTCAGGGATGCCTAAAATGTTTTGGGCATATGCCATCGACATGGCGACTCATTTAATCAACAGAGCACCGTCGGTTCCTCTGGAATATCGGATTCCTGAGGAGGTTTGGAGTGGGAAGAAGCTGAATCTGTCCTACTTGAGGGTGTTCGGGTGTCTGGCGTATGTCCATATCGACGAAGCTGCTCGTAGCAAGCTTGATCCTAAATCTAAGAAGTGCTTCTTTCTTGGATATGGCGGCACGGAGTTCGGATACCGATTTTGGGATGCCGAAAATCATAAGGTGATCCGAAGCAGAAAGGTGATCTTCAACGAGGCAGTCTTGTACAAGGGTAAAGACGAGGTTGTTGAAGAAGGCGTTGATCCCGTGGGAGAAACGGAGGAGGTTCCGGTGAAGGTCGTGGAGACCGAGGAGATCGAGGAGGGAAACACGAGCAGCGAGGACGAGCAAGATGAGAATGCTCATCCCAACATCGATCCAGTCACACCGAAGCCATGGAGGTCGACTAGGGTAAGAAGACCTCCTCATAAATTTTCACCTTCCCTTAACTATATCTTGCTGACTGATAGGGGTGAGCCGGAGAGCTACACCGAGGCTATACAAGCGAGGGATTCGATCAAGTGGGAGTCTGCCATGAAAGAAGAGATGAGCTCATTAATGACGAATCAAACTTGGGAACTAGCCGAGCTTCCGAAGGAGAAGAAAGCCTTGCACAATAAATGGGTCTTCCGGGCAAAGGAAGAACACGATGGAAGCGTTCGGTACAAGGCAAGATTAGTGGTGAAAGGATTCCAGCAGAAGGAAGGGATCGACTACACGGAGATATTTGCTCCGGTAGTCAAGATGGTAACCATCCGGGTGGTGCTTAGCTTGGTGGCGAAGGAGAATTTACATCTTCAGCAAATGGATGTAAAGACCGCATTTCTTCACGGGGATCTAGATGAAGAAATCTACATGAAGCAACCGGAGGGTTTCGAAGTCCGAGGAAAGGAGAAGCTGGTGTGTAAGCTTCGAAAGAGCTTGTATGGGTTGAAGCAAGCTCCTAGGCAGTGGTACAAGAAGTTCGACATGTTCATGAAGCGAGTCGAGTTCACGCGGTGCGAGGCGGACCACTGCTGCTATTTCAAGAGCCTTGGAAGAGGTACCTACATAATATTGCTCCTTTATGTAGATGATATGCTGATAGTCGGGGCGAGCTTGGCAGAGATTGACAAGCTCAAGAAGAGTCTATCGAGGGAGTTCTCTATGAAGGATTTGGGTGCTGCCAAACAAATCCTGGGCATGAGAATCACGAGGAGCAAGGATGGTCTTGAGTTGTCTCAAGAGGAGTACTTGAAGAAGGTACTGGCAAGGTTTAACATGGAGGATGCTAAACCCGTGAGCACTCCTTTGGCTAGTCACTTCCGTTTGTCAAAGGAGGACTCGCCGACGAGCGAGAAAGAGATGGAGCATATGGATAAGGTCCCTTACGCCTCTGCGATTGGGAGCCTTATGTATGCTATGGTGTGCACGAGGCCTGACATTGCCCATGCAGTGGGAGTAGTCAGTCGATTTATGAGTAATCCGGGGAAGCAACATTGGGAAGCCGTCAAGTGGATCTTCCGATACTTGAGAGGGACTTCCAATTTTGCTTTGAGGTTCCGAAAATCAGATGTGGGGTTACTTGGGTTCGTGGACGCGGATAACGGGGGTGACGTGGATAGTAGGAAGAGCACTACTGGGTACGTGTACACTTTCGGGGGTACAGCGATTAGCTGGGTGTCGAGGTTGCAGAAGATAGTAGCACTATCGAGTTGTGAGGCGGAGTACGTTGCCGTGACGGAAGCCGCGAAGGAGATGATGTGGCTACAGGCTTTCCTGCTAGAGTTGAGACAAGACCACTCGGGGAGTGTCTTGTATTGCGACAGTCAGAGCGCCATTCACTTGGCGAAGAATCCCGTGTACCATGCTCGAACGAAGCATATCCAGCTGAGATATCACTTCATTCGATCGGCCTTGGAGGAAGGCGTTTTGGTGTTGGAGAAGATTCTTGGGAGTAAGAATCCGGCCGACATGTTAACGAAGGTGGTACCGTGCGAGAAGTTGAGGTTGTGTTAGACCTCGGTTGGTCTTCTGGGATGAGGACCGGGGACGCCGCTGCAATGGGAAGAGACGATAGGGTCGTGAATTAACTTCAAGTGGGAGATTGTTGAGTGTGAAGGGTGAATTCACGCGGAAAATCGACAAAGACAGGCTCAGCACCCGCCAGGGGGTCTGGCGGGTGCCAGACAAGCTCCAGCGGGCGCCAGACCAGTTCAGCGGGCGCCGGCTACTTTCGGCGGGCGCCGAAAGGGTTTCGGCGGGCGCCGAAACCAAGAAAAATGGGCAGATTGTTTTGACGAGTCGGGGACCTATTTTCAGCGGGCGCTGAACCTCTCCAGCGGGCGCTGGACGGGGAAAATTCCAGGATCGGGATTTTGACTTCTCCCCCAAGTTTTCCCTCCCTATATAAACCTTATGCTATTGTAAAATAGGGTTAACACCTCCAGAAAGCCTAGAACCAAATTATACCATTACAAAGCCTTGTAATCAAGTTCTATAATTGTTCTAGTGAATTATTGCAGCGGCAAGAAGTGGACGTAGCCCTCGTTAACGGGTGAACCACTATAAATCTTCGTGTCATTTATTTCGCGTATTTTTCGTTCTTGTGTTGTTCGTGTGCTTTTCAGGAGGGGAATTCGGACGCGAATTTCCCAACACGAACAACCCTATCTCTCATTAGATGAGGGAGCCGAGCAGACAATCGATCCATTTGAAGAAATGGTACGAAGGTCTCTAATTTGTGTCATCCACATGACCAAGTGGCTTTGGCTCCATTCCACTCCCCGGGGTGAGAATGAGTCGACTTGAAGTCAGTTTCAGAAAGACAAATTAGGCATTGTTTGATAAACTTAATTAATGTCTCTTGTAAAAGGAATTACAAGAATTCTCCTCCAATGACTCATCTATGCGAACTTCGAAAGTCCATAAGAGTCACCAAGAGAACAGTAATGGAGACCATGGGAATGTTTCCATTCCCTCTCCCACTTAGCTTTTTATAACAAAGGGATACGCTATCTAGTGCATAAAGTAAACACATATAGCATGCATACAAGTAATAAAGCACATAGTATCACATAGTCAAAATAATGCTAGAAAATTATTTTCCGACTATCATGGCTTTATTCCATCTCCGTACGCATCTTCTAGTCTTCAGTCTTCGTTCTTAAATGCTCCATGTGACGAGAATATTTATTCCAATATTTAAATCTATTTATTTTTAATAAATCCAAAAGATACTTAATTCGAAAATTAAGTCAATCGAATAAATCAAAAATAAAATTAAATATTATTAATATTTTTATTTATTTATTTTCCTTTCTAATTCTATTAAATCTCTAGAATCCTATACAAGTAAGACTTGGAATATTCTAGGAGACTTCTATAATAGAATAAGGAAATAAAATAAATTAGGACTCTTCCACTTTCTAAAATTAATTAATTTCCATGTCAATGAAAATTCCCATAAAATAGGAATAATCATTTAGGAAATAAATTAATTTAATAATTAATTATTTTCCTTTCTAATTCTATTAAATCTCTAGAATCCTATCCAAGTAAGACTTGGAATATTCTAGAAGACTTCCATAATAGAATAAGGAAATAAATTAATTCCAATTAATTTTTTTCCTATTCCATGAGAGTTCCCAAACATAGGAATACTCAAAATAGGAAAAGCGAATCAATTAGGAAAGTAGGATCTTTGTAGGAGTAGCATGGATTGGGAGACCCCACGCCACCCCCACCTTCGACCGCCACCACCACCGGAGGAGGGCACCGCCGCCGCCACCCCAGCCGGCCGGCCACCACCATGCCGGCGGCAGCCCCAGCCGAGGGGCGATCGACCCCTCCCCACGGCTTCGGTCATGGGGTCGATCATGGGGTTGATCGACCCCCGGTTCTTTTGTCCTCTTCGTCTTCTTCGTCACACGTGTTCTCCGGCGGTCATCTCGGCATCGATCCAACGTAAATAAATTACAAAAAATAAATTTACAATTCTGGTATCGATTATATACATGAAATCGACCCTATACAATTTCCGGAAAACATAGAACAATAATAATAAATCTAAATTCGGCCAACCCCCGAATTTTTACTATTACAAGCATTCATCCACACAAAACGAATCTCGACATGTCCGAGAGTTTAATAGTCGGAATCCCTGCAAGGTAGAACGATAATTGAACACATACATGAACACGAAACCAACGCTCTGATACCAATTGTTGGAAATCGATATCCCGGGCTATTAAAAATTGCGGAAAATAATAACGCGACCGAAATCCTCGATCGCCGTAGATCCGATCACGAACCACCGCACGAGCCGGAGCTCAACCGAGCACCACCACGGTTCCGCCCATGGCGCCCAGCCGAGCCCCAGCGCGGGGCTCGCGATCATCTCACGGATGATCGCTGGGGATGCGCGAGGCATCCCCGGGGCTGCTCGTAGCAGCCCCGCAGCGAGTCGCTGACTCGCTGCCCAGCGAGGGCATCGCCCTCGCACGACCGCTGCGGGCGAACCCGTAGCTCATGCGAGGCGGCTACGGGTGACCCCGCAGCACCCCGCGATCGATCCTCGTGATCGATCGCACCCCTCGGCTCCAGCCGAGGGTTCCTCGCCTCGATCCCAGCGGGGATCCCTAGTTCGCCGGCGGTCCGGTGGTCTTCGACTACCACTGCCCGGTCTATCCCCGTCCCCGGTTTCGTTCGTTTTCCGGATCGTGTGTTCATGTATATATCACAATTATATATACACATAAAATCATACAAGGGAGTTTATGATTTTACCTTTGATTCGTTGTGCGGAGAAACGAAATCAAATTGAAGACCTTTGAATCTTCCTACGTATTCCTTGCACCTCGTTCGAACGTCGTGTGGGCGACGATCCTCCGAACTCTATGGATCTACTTCACGAACTCTCTAGAATATCAAGTATGATATTCTTATGGTGTTTTTTAATTGTGAAGACCATGTAGTGCTTTTATAGACTACGTAGAGGATCTAAAGGAGGTGGAATATTGGGCTTCCAATATTAATGATTAAATTGAGCCCAAGCCCAAATCTATTAATCCCATTAATATTAATTAATTTATTTTCCACTATATAAATTAATTGCACTCCCAATATTAAACCATATTATATCAAATAATATTTCTCCGTTAGTATTATTTATTCCGTGTATTTAAAGATTTAAATATCCATGAATAAAATTAATTTATTGCTAATTAATTTATTCATCTCTTGTATCCGAGAATAGTACCATTCAACCTTAATTATTATGCGGAACAAATCCACTCATGAGGTTTACATAATAATTCCTTATGAACTCATCTCGGGGATATTATCAACCCTTACGGGATACACTTTCCCGTCAAGTATTCACGGCATGTCATATATAAAATATAGTGACCCAACTTAACCGGTAATTAACCCAATAATTAAATCGGTTAATTGCTTTGGAAAATCAAAGTCACTTATATTAAATATACACATCCGCAATAGTATCGGGGATTGAGAATAAAATACTCTGAGACTTGAATCAATTATCAAAGGCAATCCTAATTGATAAGTCTCAAGCGATCCGCCCAATACACCAAGTGTACAAGTGTGATAAAATAATTAAGACAAATTATTTTCTCTCTCACACAACGACTATACCGATGGATTGGTCCGTGTCCATCTAGGTCGTGAGCAACTGTTCGATTAAATACGAGTAACCGATAGTATGATCATCTGTGTGGGCCCGCACACCATACTAACTACAACGTATAGAATCCAGGACTATATTTTTCATATATTTAATTATCGAATAATTAAAAGCAAACAATTTTTTATTAATTAAATAGATTAAATGCTATGACCGGGAGTTAGCGTTACTTAAATCTAGACATTAAGTACACAACTCCAATATACAGGACTATATCTATGATTCAACATTGGGAGTAGATATAGTAAATGCAATTAATATAGGTTTCATTAATTAACGAAATAAACCGTTATATAACGGAATACGGTTAACCGCTCGGCCAACCGTTGGCTCGCCGGTCACCTATTCCAACAATCTCCCACTTGACTTAGAGCCAACTATCCATGAATCTTATTCCCATCGACTCTCGATGTTTCTCGCGGACATATTCAGATAAAGGCCTGGTACAGGGATCTACAAAGTTATCTTCCGAAGTGACACTCTCGACTTAGATGTCACCTATGTCATTGATCTCTTAGATCACATGATATTCTCTCAAGTACATGTTTGGACTTCTGATGAGATCTCGGTTCCTTAGCATTTGATACAGGACACCGTATAATCACAGTACAAGTTACTTGATTATTTGCGTCCGGAATTATAACCAACATTTGGATAAAGTTCCGTGTCCAAAACAGTCTCTTTTACAGCTTTAGATGCTGCAACATATTCAGGTTCTCGTGGTAGAATCATTAGTCGTTGCAGGAACCATTCCAGCATACGACACCACCTCTAAGCTCGAATATGAATCCCGATATCGACTTTTAGTCATCCACATCCGTTTGAAAACTAGAGTTCGTAAGTACCTCTAAATTCAACTCGGACCTCCCACAGACTAAGAACAACTCCTTAATGCTTTTGATTGCTAGTGCTCAAGGATTTCGTCCTTCATGACATCAAATAAGCCGGTCTTGGGTTCGACTGATATTCACTTGTGACACTCAAAACATTTATTATATCATGTCTAGTACACAGCATGTCATACATAATGCTCCCTAGTGCGGAGATATATGTATTGCCCATTTCATCTCCTCGAATTCCATCAACATTACAGTCACACGAATTACGAGAGATGAACCCCATGGGACATTGGCAAGAATCTCTTCAGGATTCTTCCATGCTAAACCATTTCAGAAACAGTTTCTATGTACAAGGATTGACAAGATTTTGCATCCTTCTAGATCTATATCTATAGTGACGTATCACAATACGTAGGATGCCTCTGCTCAAATCCTTTATTCGAGAAACGTGTGGATAACCGTGCTTTCGTTGACTGCAACATCACTCAATCATCCCTATGATTAGTATGTCATCAACGTACAACACTTAAATTTCACTACGCTCCCATTAGCCTTCTTGAATAAAAGGTTCCTTCAAGTTTTATACCAAGTCAATGCTTTGACAATTGTATTAAAACACATGTTCCATTTTAGGGATGCTCGTTTCAATCCATAAATGGATCGCTGGAGTATGCAAACATTTTGCTCCTTTCCAGAAAATATGAAGCCTTCCGGCTGCGCTACAACTCTTCCATAATATCACATTCAAGGAAAGTAGACTTCATATATATTTTCCATATCTCATAGTCGTACTATGCAGAAATGGCCAGCAAAATTGTAATGGACTTAAGCACAGCGATTGATGGAAAGATTACATCATAAACAATACATTGTCTTTGAGTAACTTCTTTTGCCATCATCCTTGCTTTAATGGTCACACCTTTCTATATACATATATGTATATCTATATATACTCCAATGTCATAATTAATAGATCAATATGCAGCCTTTGGGAACAATTCCCTTTGGTGGATCTACCAAGGTCACCACCTTGTTGGAGCACACACAGTCCATTATGAATTTCATGGCAATAAGCCAATGTCCCATATTCGTATCCAATACGAATCAGTTTAAGTTTATTGGATCATATCCATCGTCAACTTTATCTTGATCATTATCAAGTTGGAATAGTCTATCAGGTACCTTCCGAACACTTTCGGATTTACGAACTGATAGATGAAGAGGTATATTAGTGGTTTGTTGAATTGGTTCATCTCCAAGTACTTGTGTTTGAACTTCATAGTGTGGTTCATATTCTCGAACTATTTCGAGATTTACTATATTGCCTTTTCTATCGAATAGAAACTTCTTCGCTAAGAAGACAACATTTCTTTAGACAAATATTTTGTTTTAGAAATATAGTAGAACAGGTATCCTTGTGAATGTTCAGGATACCCCACAAAATGGCATAAGCCGGATCTACTATCCAACTTATCTCCCACTAGCCGCTTCACGCAAGCAGGATACGGGAGTGCCCAAGTTCATATGGTGTGGTTTTAACTGCTTTGGTGGTAACACTATTCAGCAAATGGACGACTGTCAAAAGTGCAGGACTTCTACAGTTTCGTCGACAATTTGGTGAACCCCTTTGTGGATCGAACCATGTCCAACAAAGTTTGATTCCAACATTCGGAAACTCAATACAATTAAGGAGTTCCAGACGGAGTCCATTGCCAGAGAATCGTATTCTCCTTTAGATAGTCAATAAGCTTGGTGCTTAAATATTTATTACCACGATCATATCGTAATTAAATACAGCAACCAAGTTGGTTTCCTACTTTGATGACTAAAATTATAGATCATTTCAAAATTAGAGATGTGTACTTCATAAGTACATTAGGTAGTTGAAAACCACCCCCAACACTAACACATTAGTTGATCACACATCTCCGTTTGGATCAAATCCAATAGACCTTCAACACACTCAACTAGCGTGCTAAAGTTGTGCGGGGTTTTGACTTATATCTATTGCTGATATTTGGGTTTAGTTCATTCTTGTTTATTTGTTTAATCGTCTTTAGCAAATCATATTTTCTTCCCTTTGCATAAAGGAAATCGGATTTCAAAAAACAAAATTAAAACCTTTATTGTCTATATCAAATATAGAAGTAAGATCTAATAATAGAACATTTCTATTAATAGCAGGTTTCTAAATTTAGACGAAACAGATAATCAATTGTTCAAAAAAATAGAATAACTAAAATCTAGTATGAACCTTTGTCAGAACGCTTCTGCCCAAAGTATTTTAGCAGTTATGGCACTTAGACCTTTATTCACACAATGATGGCAAGCGTCATCAACTCATTTGTTGACCTTGTTCTTAGTCGCCCTTCTAGTATCACCTTTATTCATCTTTATGCTTAGACCGGAAACCATTTCCGTCATTTTCTTCATGAAGAACACTTCTTTCATGAAGAAGCAATAATGAGAACTAATTTCTCGTATTGATGGTTGACTCTTTGATCAACATCTTGAACAACTTATCCATTGAAGGGTCGAGCTTTGTTCATGTTGTAGTTCATAATGAACGATTCATAAGAACTAGAAATCCACTTCTCATAAGTGGCATTCCTCAACAGTCAAAGGTTGAGTGAGATTATCAAATAATCTATTCTCAAGTACATAGATGCACTCATCATTTTAAATCACAAGATTGAGATTCCAATTCAAATAGTTTGGGCCAGTGAGTTTTGATTTGGATTGGTCGAGTATCGATGTTACGGGATATCTTAGAGAATATTACTGAGAAATATTAAGAAGATTAACATTGAGATAAATCGTTATTAATGATTACAATTAAATGTTTGGTCTTTATCATTTAATTGCCTCCCACTAAATTTTTCGAATTCCGATATCCTCTAGCGAGACAGACGGGAAAACTTATTTTTCCTTAGTTGGGCTTTAGGTCCAATAGCGTGAATATAACCCGTAGTTAATCTAGCCCGATTACATTCACCTAAAGGTAGAAACATTTTCAATCACATCTCTATGTGACCCTAAAGATTACTTTTCCTCACCATGACAATGAACTACGTTAATCGTACCCTTCAAAGTCAACCATGTGTCAAGACCGACCTACCGATGTGAGAAGTGAAAGTTGGACTCCAGTAAACATGTGTAAGCCCATAGTTAATCTATCCGACCAAACATATTTAAAATAATCGTAGCTAACACCTCTCCATCTTATGTCAATAAATTACAGCTTAACTCACAAGCAGTATTCCCCGCTAACACGGCATACCATACTACTTGTAAGTGGCTTTCACATAATTTATTGTCGGTAGAAGGAAAGGAGAAAGAACGACACATCGGTTCTCCTTTAAGGCTTGATATACATTCTCGGGAGAGAATGGAGGAGTATAGGATTGATTATCTCATCAGAATAATCGTTATACATTCTCAGGAGAGAATGAAGTGAGTGATCGATTGTTGATTCTTAACAACTATGTCCTCTATAGGTCATCCTAACGAGCACATACGATCATAACATATATCACAATATATATATCTCACATAATTCACATAGCATTTAATCACAATTAAAACGAGGTATGCAAATTAAATGGTGCTCTATTAATTAACTCGATTTAACAATTAAATCAATTAATTAATCTATCACATTGTCGATCGAATATTTAAATCAATTATTTAATTTGTCAATAAATAATATCACTCAATTAAATATTGATACTTCCTTTCTATTTCAATTTATTAATATCTTAATAATCAAAACGTGATGTCTCGTAAGTGAAACTCGCGGTTTCTAACCAGCGATTCATCATGCAAGCGACCTTATCTCCCATAAATGGGGGAGTCAAGCAGACCATCGAATCATGCCATCATATGGCTATGTCTCTAATTTGTTTTAACAAAAACAAGTCTAGATGAATCACTCCCCGAGGTGCATTCATGTTCGACATTGAATTGTTACTTGATAACAAATTAGACATTGTTTCGATCTATTAAATAAAAATAAATATCTTAACAGAAACAACTAAGTCTGAATTAAACAACATTAAATCAATCAATTCAAGAAACAGCATGCTTTAGGTGATTATATTCATAGACAATTAATCAATTTCAGAACCTACGCTCTGATACCACTGTTGGTGATCGTGCATGTATACGCAGCGGAAAACAAAAATTTTATGAAAAACCGTTTTTCATTAATGTAAACATTTTACATTATATTTATTTTATTTTATTGAAAATCCTATTTTCAATATTACATGCATTAATTGATTTAATTTAAATCTATCAGAATAAATAACTCACCATTTAATTTAATTATCAAATAATTAAATATTTAATTCATGTATCCCATACTACACAAATTAAATCTGGCGCAATTAAATTTATCAAATAAATTAATTACTTCTAGCGCAATTAAATTAATCACATTAATTAATTACACTTATACAATTAATTATGAAAACATGCGCACATAATTAATTTGCGTCAAATTGACAATTAACATAATCTTATTATTTAATTCTAATCAACATGAGTTTATGTAAACATCACATAATTAATTTGCGTCAAATTGAGAATTAACATAATCATATTATTTAATTCTAATTAACTTGAATTGTGCAATTAAATTAATCAAATTAATTAATTACACATATATAATTAATTACATAAACATGTGCATATAATCAGTTTGCGTAAAATTGACAATTAAGATAATCATATTATTTAATTCGAATCAATTTTAATTTAATTGACATTTAAATTAATCACAATCAATTTTTCTTTATCAATTAAAAATCTCATTACATAGCGCAAACATTAATAGTACATAGCGCAAACATTTAACGTAAACAATTAAATCTGAATTTAATCGTAAGTACCTCAGGGATTCATCGGACGAAACTAGGTTTGTCGGAAGTCGCGCGGATGCGACGCGGGGACGGCACGGGTCGTGTGCGGGAAGAGCCGAGCGAGTGGCGGGGCTCTCGGCTGGACTCGTGTGTCACGGCTAGAGCGCACGGGCGCGGCTCGGGCTGTGCTCGGGCGTTCCTTCGACGTCTTTCGTCTAATCAGGTTTCACCTCGTATAGGTAATCCAACTTACGTATTGCACTAGAAATACGTAAGGGAGAATACGACGGGAAAGACGGGCCGGAAAAACAATGCCGGAATCGGATTCCGGCGAGGGGAGGTGGCTGCCCGGCGGCGGCACTAGGCGGGGGCGGGCGGCGGCTCCGGTGGACAGCGGTCCTCCGAGGGAGGGGCCGAGGGGGCGGACGAGAGGGAGAGAGGAGAGAAAGTGAGGCTAGGGTTTTGAGCTCTTCACTTTGGTGTGTCTTTCCTCAAGCACATGATGCTCCTTTTATAGGTTAGGAAAAGACCTTGTTGGGCTCAAACCCTAATGGATCGGATCCATTAACCCTAGCCGGCCCAATACATTAGCCGTCATTACGTTTCTCCAAAATTGACAATCAATTTCAACTCCGAAAAATATAACGATTATATTTTCTTTCTCGTTTTAGTTTTCTCATCAATATGAGATAATAATAAAAATTTCCAATTTCACAAAATCGGAAAGCCCATTTCAGGAGTACTGCTAAATCGGGAAATTTCCCAAAATAGAAAGTGTACACCATCGTGTCCGTTTTCTTTAGCTCAGTATTATTTCCAACTCATAATCACAATTATGAATCTCGGATTCAATCATATTGACCTCCGACTATATGTACTTAATTAACAGTTAATTAATACATGGTCGTATTCAAGGATCGGTTTACACGAGAATGTGACCCTCAATGGTTCAGGTGTATAACTAGCCGTGGGCTCACAACATATTGTGATTCGAACAACATATTGTTCTCATTTCAGCTACTCCCAAGAGTTTTAGATTAATAATCATATTATTTAATCTCCGAACAAGTCGGTGCCCAACGAATCAGTGACGAGCGTCTAGCAGCCACGCTTCACTAATTCCCTAGATACAAATGAAGTGCCTGCAAGAACCTTGTAATATAGTTAGCGTACAGTACGATCCCTCCGATACATATGTCCCGATCAAACTAGAGATATTGGTTAATCGAGATCTCTTGTTGAGTTTGATAACTGTGCGTACGTTCTAGGTTTCGTAAAATCCAGTCGTGATTGATTCAGAGAAACACATTTCTCTAATAACCTCACTATTCAACTCTGGCCAGAGATTCCGAGACTACGAACCATCAGAACACACAGGACATCCATGATCTATATCAAGGGATCAGATTCCCTACTACCATGAACAGACTTCACATCAAATTTCGAACTGCACGAACATTGTCTCCTTTTTCGACTTACTCCCTTTCCAGGGAATCAGAGACATGTTACGATACATCTAGTCCTCTGATGAAGTCACAGTGATGTCTGGGTCTTAAGGATTAATTGTGTACAACTATATTATGGAATTCTCTACTCGATCAGTGATAACCACTTAGAGATTCCAGGGAGAGGGGGTTCAGTGAACTCATCAACAGTGAGCACGCACTCAAGTATGTCGATGTCCCAAGAGTATATGATGCAAGCATATAAGGAGAACACTATACCTGTTCCTTCAGAAGATCAATGGACGGAGATTCCCGAATATGTCAAAAGCATGATAGTGTTGCCACCACCGGTGAAACGAACTCCAGGGCGACCGAGAATGGACCGCTTCACGAGTCGAATTGAGAGGTTTCCGAAGAAAAAATATCGTTGTGGCAAATGTCAAGGAGAGGGTCACAATGCTTAGACTTGTCCGATTCCACCAGAGTAAACATTGTTTAACTTTTATGTAGTTATGTGTGTTTTCATATATTTTTATGTAATTTGACTTGTGAAACATTTACTACGCAGGTTGTGATGCCAAGAGGAGGAAGTTGTAAATGTCCGGGTGTACTGAAGAAGAGGGCATGAATTGAACTCTTTTTTTTAAAGTTTAATATTGTGTTTTCAGACGATTGTGTACGAGACTTCGATTTTGAGACTTTGTATTTGTGTGGTATTGATTTTTTTCATGTTAAAAGTGCTTAAATGTGTTGTAGATGTGTTCTGGACAGGTTGGCAATACAAAAAACGGGGAAATCATGTCCAGTTCTGTACTGTTATTGACGTAGGGCGCAGACAGTGGCCTGCGCCCTGCGTCAAGGCAGACCCGGTATCACAACGTTTTCGCAATTTCTCGACTTATTCGTGGATAATAAAGTTAATTTGAACCGTTGTATGATCTTAAAATGTAGTTTTACGTGTCCCGTCAAATTTTCGTGAAAAAATAATGTCAGGAAGTGATCGATCCGATAATGTCGAGAATTTGTCGATTTTTCCGTCATTAGTGGATCGAGCACTTCCGGACATAATATTTTCACGAAAATTGGACGGGACACGTAAAAATACATTTTAAGATCATCCAACGGTTCAAATTAACTAAATTAAGCAAGGGTTGAATTATTTATTGTTTTGGTCACTTGTTACTTATAAGTTTTAAGTTTAAATGTTATAGTTTGAGTTGAACTTTAGGATATTCAAGGTATGACCAAACATTAAAATGTAATTTAGTTAATCTGAACCGTTGGATGATCTTAAAATGTTGTTTTAAGTGCCCCGTCCAATTTTCGTGAAATAATTATGTCCGGAAGTACTCGATCCTCCAATGACGGAAAAATCGACAAGTTCTCGACATTATTGAATCGAGCACTTCCCGACAGAATTTTATCACGAAAATTGGACGGGACAATTAAAAATACATTTTAAGATCATCCAACGGTTGAAATCACCTTAATTATCCACGAATAAGTCGAGAAATTGCGAAAACAGTGTGAAACCGGGTCTGTGATTGACACAGGGCGCAGACATTGGCTTGCGCCCTGCGTCAATCATGGTCATTCAACACTGACCGTTAGGATTTATGCAGGGCGCAAGCCACTGTCTGCGCCGTATGTCAATCACAGACCCGGTTATTGAAAATGTTGTGATTGACGCAGGGCGCAACCCACTGTCTGCGCCCTGTGTGAATCACAGTACAGAACTGAACATGATTTCCCCATTTTTTGTATTTCCAACCTGTCCAGAACACATCTACAACACATTTAAGCACTTCTAGGTCCAAAATATCAGTAAAACACAAATACAAAGTCTAAAAGCCTCAAATACAAAGTCTAATAATCGCCTAAAACCGGGCAAATCTCCACTTCATGACCCTCTTTGTTACAGATATCGCATTTGGGAGGCGAACCTTCGTAAATAGCACTCAAGTCATAAACCTGTGCTGCACATCTCCATCTGAACTCATCTACGGTCTCCTTTTTCTTCCACTCGTCCGTGTGTTGGGGGATAAAAAACCGATTTGAACACGTGTAAAAAGGGCCCGCCCACCGCACTCAAGACCAACGTAGCGAGACGGCGTCAGTCCCCGGGTCCAAATCCATGCAAATCATGCAGTGAGTGGTCCCGGAATACCAAAGAAGAGAGAGGGGGCCGCGCCGATGCCCACAGCCTCGTCCCGAGGAAAAGACATCCCGGGTCCGAGTTCAGCGCAAACTTCACGGGGAATCCCTACCGGACCCCGGACCCAGGTGCACGTAGCGCGTCCGAGGAGCCACCCCGGGCCAAGCAGGAGGAGAGCAGAACCCCATAATAAGCATAGAAGACAAGCAGGAAAACACCCCCGCAAGAAGATCCCGTAGCGAGAGCCGCGCGGACACCTCAAAGGCCAGACCCCGGGCCTCGCTTAAACCCAATTCAGAATCGTGCCTCGGCATTAAATGATCCTAGATTAGATCTCAGACGTGTCGTGATGTCGTGGCTCTGCATGAGCATGTGCCTTCGCCTATAAAAACCGGCCCCCTCGTCTCATTGTAAGGGCGGCGAAAATTACCGAATAAAAGACATATAAAAATAAAGACATTATCTCCTTCAGCTTGGAATTCTTATCCTTTTCCTCACCGGGTCTAGAAATTTGAACCCTTTCTACATAAAAATTCACATGATTTGGTAGTCGTTGCGAAACCCTCATATCCACCCCGTATCTCACCATTTCCAACAAAAACGACCCAAAACAGTTGGCGCTAGAAGGAGGGGGTTGTATTTCTAGGCCCAGGAAAAGAGCTATAGAAGAAGCTATGTCCAGCCAGGAGCAAGACGGAGCCACGGCGTCAGACTCTTGGAGATCCGCCACTCGGAGAAGGTCAGAGCGAGGAAAGATGCCCGTGGAAGACGAACCCGCGCTCCCTGCACCGACTACGCACGGTTGCTACCCCGCCTCGGAGGCCGAGATCCACCAAAAGGACCCGGGACCACACCGATCCGCTCGTCGACAGGTGCGGAGCAGTACCGAAGCAAGGCGTCTGAGACGCCACCTACTAACCGAGCGGCACAACCGACGCGCGCACCCCGGCCCACGTCGCGATCCACCGTTTCCCGCCACCCCGACGCTATTCACGAGCCACATGCTCGACACGCCCGAAAAAATCGATGAGATCATGGCCAGCCTAACTCAGCGTAAGCACGCTCGTACCACCCCCATCTCTTTTCCCTCGCATAAACAGGTCAAGGCCAGCGCTTTCGACCGACTGGGGCCAGGACAAGCAAGCCGTGACCAGCGCGTCGCCCTGGCTAGGAGGCTGATGTTCGATTTGAACGACCCGGCCAAGTACCTGTCCGCGTCGTCAGCGCACGGGGCCCCGGACCGCGGGGCAGATTTGCGAGAGACGTTGGGGAGGCGTGATCCTCACCCCGTCGCCCCAGTCCCGATCGCGCTGGGACCCGAGGCAGGCCTCCGGGACCTGTACGAGAAAGTGAGCGAGGTAGAGAGAAGGCTCGCCGAGGCTCAGGTCAAGCCCGAACGGATGGACTTCTTCAAGGAGCTTTTGGCCCTGGAGGTCGAGCACGCCACCATGCAGTACGAGATCCAGCCTCTACAGACCGCTCTTTACGATGGGAAGACGGACCCCGAGGTCCACCTCAGCCGCTTCCGCACCTACATGTCGGGACGGGGCGCCAGTGATGCCACCAGGTGCAGGTTGTTCCCCCTCACCCTCGGGGACACGGCCCACAAGTGGTTCGCGGGGCTACCCTCCCGATCCATCGACTGTTTTGACGACTTGGTCCAACGCTTCGTCACCCACTTCGCCTCGAAGGTCAATCGGCTCGAGCAAAGCCAGAGGTTGATCGGTGTTAGGCAGGCGGCGGACGAAAGAGACGAGTCCTATGTGGACCGAGTGGGGGATATCCTGATCGGCGGCGAAGAAGTCGGTGACGATTTAAAATTGCACACGGCCATGAGTGGGCTCCGGAAGAACTCGGAGCTGTTTAAACATCTGATGCTTTGCTACCCCCGAAGTTACGAAGACTTCCGCATCAAAGCCGGGGCCCAGTGTTGGTTCCAGCGACTTATGCGGGGAAACGAAAGTGCCCCGGAGCGAAAGGGGCAGGACCCGGAGCCCGTGGACCGGAGGACCACCCACTCCCCACGGAAGGCCCCTTACAAGCCTTACGAGCAGGGCCGCCCGCTCCCCAGCTATAAAGAGATGGAGGTGAAGCTCGTAGAGCAGACCGGTCAGGACGCCCTAACCATGATGGAAATTTTGCTAGCCGTGGGAGGAGAAATTTTGGTGAAACCGGGGCCCATGCGAGCCCCCGAGGTAAAGTTAGACAGGAGGCTGTGGTGCTCCTTCCATGACCAGCATGGGCACGCAACGGGCCAGTGCAGGCAGCTGCTCAGACAACTTTGGAAGCTGTTTGAGGACGGAAAGCTTTGGGACTTGCTCTCGCGCCCCGGTCCCCGGGGCGACGGGACAGTAGCTCGAGGCAACCCCGGACAGGCAGGAGCGGGTCGCGACCAGCAAACTCACGACCGGCACCGGGCTCAGGGAGGCCAAATTCTCATGATCGGCGGGCTACGCCCGATATCCAGCGATAGCAAATGCAAGAGAAGGCGTGAACTCGAGGTGTGGCAGGTTTATCACGCGACGCGACCGGCCCCGCCCCCCGGGATCACGGAGAAGGCGGAGATCTCGTTCTCTCCCGCGGACAAGGACGGCGTGACCTTTCCTAAGAGGGACGCCCTGGTAATCAAAGCCCCCATCTTGGGGATGGAGGTCTCGAGGCTGCTAATCGATAGCGGGGCCCATTGCAATATCCTTTACAAGCAAGCCCTGGATCAGATGGACCAGCTCGCCCAGTATATCCTCCCGTGCGACCTTAGGCTCAAGGGTTTCGGCAGCGACGTGGTGACCCCCTTTGGTACGATCACGTTGCCTCTCGAGCTGGAAGACTCCGTCAAACCCGAAGTCAAGGTGTTGAGAAACCTCGAGTTCGTAATAATAGATAGGGCTAGCGGGTACAACGCGCTTCTGGGGAGGCCCTTCTTAGAAGCTTTCGAAGCGGTGGCCTCCACCTACTATTACTGTATTAAGTTCCCCGTCCCCTCCGGAGCTATTGGCACCGTGAGAGGGGACCAACTAATGGCAAAAAAGTGTTTGCTCTATTCAACTTCTTATGAACTAACGGACCCAACGGCGGAAGCCGCGACGGATACCTCCCGGGTCAATCAACTGTTAGCTAGGCTCAGTACCCCAGGAGCCCAAACAAGCGTGTTCGACCTAGACCTTCCGACCTCCCGGGGGTTCGGGGAGAGGACGTCCAACACGGTTGTCTCGGTCCCCGTCCTCGAGGCCAGCGCCGCGCCTGAGTCAGGTCACGAGGGCGCCATGAATGCCCCGAGCTCCAGCGCGGGCGAGCGAGTCGTCGGCTTCGGGACGGGGGAGGACCTCGAATCCCCAAGCGTCAGTGAGTCAAGTCTCGACCCTTTCCCCGAGACCCGTCTCCGGAACGACCGTGGAGTCGAAACTCTCAAGGCACCCGTGCAATGCGAGGTCGGGACCCCGGAGCTCCCCCGGCAGGTGCTGCTCGACTCCCTCATGGATCCCGAGACCCGGACAGACCTCGAGTCATTCATGAAGGCCAATTTGGCCACATTCGCCTGGAGCAGCGGAGAGCTCGGGAGAGTCAACCCAGAGAACGCCAGTCACCGCCTCCGCTTGGATCCCAAGCGCCGCCCGGTGGCCCAGAGACGGAGGAAGATGGGGCCCGAAAAGGGAGAAGCACTGACCGCGGAGGCCCACAAGCTCTTGAAGGACGGGCTAATACGCCTCGCCCCGCACGATGCGACATGGGTGTCAAACGCGGTGATGGTGCGGATAACTGGGGGCAAGTGGAGACTCTGTATCGATTACTCCGACCTCAATGAGGCGTGCCCCAAAGACCATTTTCCGATGCCCCACATCGACCAATTGGTCGACAGCACCGCGGGCTACGCGATGTTCTCCATTATGGATGCGAGCTCTGGATACCACCAGATTCCAATGGATCCCGAGGACACCCGCCACACCGCCTTCTACACTGGGAGCAACGTGTACTGTTGGGAGCGGATGCCGTTCGGCCTAAAGAACGCCGGGGCCACTTACCAAAGGTTGGTCAACACCATGTTCGCCAGAGAGATCGGCAAAACGGTAGAAGTATACATTGACGACATCATTGTGAAAAGTACGAGCGAGACAGACCACGTCACGGACCTCGCTCGAGTCTTCGAGATCCTCGGGGCTTACAACATGAGGTTGAGTCCCAAGAAATGTCATTTCGGGATCAAGAAAGGGATGTTCCTGGGACACGTGTTTGGGGAATATGGGCTCGAGCCCAACCCAGCAAAAATCAAGGCCGTGCTCGACATGGCCGAGCCGCGGGATGTGAAAGGAGTCCAACGGCTCACTGGTTGCCTCGCAGCGCTCAGCCGGTACGTATCGCGACTCGGGGACAAAACCCGCCTGTTCTTCGGATCAATCAAAAACCAAGAGTTCCACTGGAAGAAGGACAGCCAAGACGCCTTCAGATGAATCAAGGAGTATCTCGCAGGGCCCCATATCCTGACGGTCCCCAAAGCAGGGGAGAAACTATTTCTTTACCTCGCCGCGTCAGAATGCGCGTTGAATGCGGTGCTCGTCCGTGCCGAGGGGACCCTCCACCTACCCATCTATTTCGTAAGCCATGTCCTCCACGAGGCGGAGACTCGGTACACGCCGCTCGAGAAATTGGCGTACGCTCTGATAATGTCGGTCCGCAAACTCAGGGCATATTTGTTTGAGCACCCTGTGGAAGTGCTCACCACAATGCCCTTACGACAAGTCATGCATCGCTCCGATGTAACGGGTAGACTGCTCCGATGGAGCCTGAGCTGAGTCAGTACGATCTCACCTTCGCTCCCCGCACCGCAATAAAGGCACAGGCGCTCGCGGATTTTATCGTCGAGCTGACTTTTCCCCAGCGGAGCACGGGTCAAGCACGCCCCTGGAGACTTTACGTGGACGGATCGTCTACCAGTACGTGCTCGGGGGCCGGAGTAGTGCTCCTTGGGCCAGACGGTGACTCGTTTGCCCACGCGCTAAAATTCGAATTTTCCGCGACAAATAATGAAGCAGAGTACGAAGCACTCGTGGCGGGCCTCGAGATGTCCATCGCAGTGGACGTCCCGCAACTCCACGTGTTCATGGATTCGCAGCTAGTAGTGAACCAAGTCACGGGTGACTACGAAGCCAAAGGTGAACAAATGATCAAGTACCTCGAGCTGGTGTGGAAGTTGTGCGGCAAGATCCCCGACGTCCGTATCGAGCAGATCCCCAGGGAGAAGAATTCGCAAGCCGATGCGCTATCCAAACTGGCCTCGTCCGAAGGATCCGCGGATCTATCCCGAATCGTGCTGACGCAGTTGAAGACTCCTTCGGTCGACGCCCGAGAAGAAATTCTCCCCGTAGTCCCGGAGCCCGGGGCCGACTGGCGGGACGCGATCAAAGGGTTCATCGAGTCTGGGGCCCTGCCCCCGGACAAGGTCGAGGCGAAACAGCTCCGCATACGGGCTTCAAGGTACTCTCTTCTGGGTTCCCAACTTTATCGCAGGAGCTTTTCTATGCCTTTGTTAAAATGTATATCCAGGGACGAGGGAGCCAAAGTCATGTCCGAGATCCACGAAGGCATATGTGGCAACCACGCCAGTGGTCGATCGCTAGCCCACAAGACCATGGGCCAAGGCTTCTATTGGCCGAGTCTACGCCGCGATGCGGCCGAGTTCGCGAAGAGATGCGTCCAGTGCCAGCTCATGGGCCCAAACATCCTCACCGCGCCCGGGACCCTTAAGGCGCTGTACTCCCCATGGTCGTTTGCCCGGTGGGGCATAGACATCATCGGCCCGCTTTCCACCGCCCCGGGCGGGATCAAATTCGCGTTTGTCGCGGTCGATTACTTCACCAAATGGGCCGAGGCGCAAGCAGTTCAGAAGATCGATCAACCGCAAGTGATCAAGTTCATCTGGAAGAACATCATATGCCGGTTCGGGTTGCCCGAGTCCATCATCTCGGACAACGGCAAGCAGTTCGATGGCGAGCGAGTCGCGGAATTTTGTGAGCTATGGGGTATAAGGAGGGCGTTTTGGACCCCGTACCACTCGCAGTCCAACGGTCAGGTCGAGGCAGTGAACAAAATCTTGAAACACACCATCAAGACGAAATTGGAGTTACGAAAAGGAAAGTGGGCCGAGGAGCTTCCGGAGGTACTGTGGTCGTACCGTACCACGGTGAAAAACGCAACCGGAGAGACACCATACGCTGTAACGACCCGTATTTTTATAAAACAGCGGAAGATATAAATTTTGAAAATAACATTTAAAAGTGCGTGTGTCACAAAATTTTATTTGATAAAATCATTTTCGAAATGTCAACAAAATAAACATACTTACTTTAACATGTAAATTTGCTACTCATATATATATATAATAAGTTCTATTTTATATTATATGAACATAGTATGACCGGGGTACTTATACATGCACACTATACTATAGGTACGTACTCTTTCTTTAGTTTTATAATAATCAACAAGCTAATCATATCATATCTCACCACAAGTACTAATCGATTCTACAGTACACAACTAACCAATTTGATGCAATTATAAAAGAAATAAAATAAAGTCAATAGATGACATTTTAAGGTTTTGAAACAATAGATGTAGATGATGTCATAAAATAAATGTCTAATAACAAATAAAGCATAAAGAAACATTTATTAAGTTTAATTTATCCTCCATCCTTGATCAATCTCCTCGCTCGACATCCTCGTGTGTACCTAAAAATAGTTGTTGTCGAAAGGGTGAGCTCAACGCTCAATAGGGTCATTACCTCATCTAATACCGGAATCAAATACATGTATAACCAATGAACATAACATCAAAATATTGTAATTTTAATAAATCATGATATCCATTTAATAATCTGGATATTACGATAATAAAACATGAGATCCATTTAATAATCTGGACAACATGAAAATATTGTAATTTTAGTAAACATGATATCCATTTAATAATCTGGATATTGCGAGTTGTGCCAACTATTGCGTTGGTCCCCTTCGACCCTTTTCCCCGGTCTCCGGTTACAACGGAAAATATATTTTTAATAAATTCACATAAATGCACACATAGAGACACACATAATGAAGCAAGTAGAAAACAAGGTAAATCGACAACATAACTGTTGGAAATCGATATCCCGGAATTAATAAATTAATTAAAATTAATTATCTAATTAATTCCGACCGAAATCCTTTGGAGATCGAATATCCGGATTTTATAAAAATGCGGAACCGACAACCCAATTGAAATCCCTTCGCCGGAAACCACCGCGAAACCACCACACGAACCGGGCTCGACCAAGAACACCACACGGGGATAACCCCACGCGTGCCCTAGCCGAGCCCCGCGAGGGGCTCGCGATTGCACACGGCAATCGCTGGGGATGCATCGAGCATCCCCCGGGGCTGCTCGTAGCAACCCCCCGGCGGTGAGTCCGGCGACTCACCGCCGCCGTCGATCGGAGGAGGGGGCGCCTGCCGCGGCTGCCCCCAGCGATCGACCGAAGTCGATCGCTCGCCCCGGCGTCCAGCCGGGGCCCTTCGACATGCACCGGCGGTCGAAGCCCTAGGGCTCGACCGCCACCCTCGGCGACCAGCCGAGGGTTCTCTTTGCGTGCGATCCTCGCCTGGGATCTCTCGGCCTCCGCGGTCCGGTGATCTTCGATCACCACCGCGAGGTCGATCCTCGTCCACGGGGTTCGTCCCTCGGATCTTGGTTCATGGTATTTTCACGATAATTAAACGATAAAATCATAAAGAGGGTTTTACGATTTACCTCGTTCTCGTTGTTCGGAAAAACGAAGAACTCAATTTGACGACCTTGAGATCTTCCGACGTATTCCTTGCACTAGCTCGGACGTCGTGTGGGCGACGATCTACCGAACTCCATGGATCCTCCTCTCTACTTTCTCTCTCTAGAATTGTGATCTTCAAGTTATGAACTTATATTTTAATAGAGAAGACCATGTAGTGCTTTTATAGGCTACGTAGGGGATCTTAAGGAGGTGGAATATTGGGCTTCCAATATTAATGATTAAATTGAGCCCAAGCCCAAATCTATTAATCCATTAATATTAATTAATTCTATTTTCCACTATATAAAATTAATTGCACTCCCAATATTAAACCATATTATATCAAATAATATTTCTCCGGTAGTATTATTTATTCCGTGTATTTAAGATATAAATATCCATGAATAAAATTAATTTATTGCTAATTAATTTATTCATCTCTTGTAACCGAGACTAGTACCATTCATCCTTAATTATTATGCGGAACAAATCCACCTGCAGGGTTTACATAATAATTCCTTATGAACTCATCTCGGGGATATTATCAACCCTTACGGGATACACTTTCCCGTCAAGTATTCACGGCATGCCATATATAAAATATAGTGACCCAACTTAACCGGTAATTAACCCAATAATTAAATCGGTTAATTCCTTTGGAAAATCAAAGTCACTTATATTAAATATACACACCCGCAATAGTATCGGGGATTAAGAATAAAATACTCAGAGATTTAAATCGATTATCGCCGGCAATCCTAACCGATAAATCTCAAGCAGATCCGCTCAATACACTAAGTGTACAAGTGTGATAAAATAATCAAGACAGATTATTTTCTCTCTCACACAACGACTATACCGATGGATTGGTCCGTGTCCATCTAGGTCGTGAGCAACTGTTCGATTAAATACGAGTAACCGATAGTATGATCTTCTGTGTGACGTCGCACACCATACTAACTACAACGTATATAATCCAGGACTATAATTTGCATATATTTAATTTATAAATAATTAAACGCAAATAATTGTTTATTTAATTAAATAGATTAGTGGCAATGGATCGTGAGTTTCCGTTACTTAAATCTAGACATTAAGTACACAACTCCAACAATCTCCCACTTGTACTAAGGTCTAGTCATTTCCTCCAAACTCCCGACTCCCATACTCATCACGTGCTTAAGTTGTACTTCCAAGAAGTACTATGTGAATGAGCACTCTAGGTTGCCGCTCTGAATTTATCTTGGTGACTACAGCGTCGTCTCCCTCGACGATGACTCGTATCAGGTGGTACTTGCACTATGTGTTATCTTACACTTATGGACTTGTGATTTCTTACCATTTGCCATCGCACCGCTATACACATAGCCTTTTGGCAAATTAAGAATCACCTCTAAGTCCCAGAGATTATCCCGGAGTTATACCAAAACTTCCGCTGCCTCTGAGGCCGCTATTTGGTTACCCATGGCAGAGTCCGAAAAGCATCGTGCTTATCACTCTTCCATGTTAAAACTCCTTCTCCTTCAATAGTGAAACACATAGCCTGATATCGACTTACACCGGTCCTCATTCGATTAGAAATCTAAGAGAATGTAATCCAAAGGAAAAGCTTGTTTGCTCCGTAATCCAGAACATAGTTTCTAGTACTTCGAAAGTACTTAAAATGTTCAATACAGCAGTCAAGTATTCCTTTCCAGGATTACCTTGATATCCTCCCACTATGCTAACCGCATAGCCGATATCAGGTTCTTGTTTTCAACATCGCATTTATCAAGCTTTCCACACTCGAAGTGTAGGAAACTGCTTTCATTGCTTCTATCTCCTTTTGTGTTTTAAAACACATATCCTTAGATAGATGCATTCCGTCTCTGAAAGGTAACGAACCTTTCTCGGAATCTTGCATGTTAAAACGAACCATAATCATATATATGTAAGATGTCCAGGAGAAGTACAATGTTCTTTCCCAGAGATCCAAGATCTCAAGAACATGTCCAACTTCTTCCTATATCTTTCATATTGATTTATCTAGACAACCTCATTTTATGTCCTGACAACATCTTTACATTGTTACCAATGATAAGAATGTTCTCTACATAAAACCCGAGAAACACCACCTTGTTCCATCACGTTTCCAATACACATGATTCGTCTATGCTTTGATGAATCCATAAAATGGACTATCTCATCAATTTGCAAGTACTACGAACTCAATGCTTTGTTCCAATCCATAAATGGATTAACTAAGCTTGTACTCTAAATGATCTTGCCTCTTAGCAATAATCCTTATTGCTTTCCAAGAAGGCACATTTAGATCTAGTACTGCCTTCATGTAGTTCTAGGGATCGATTTCATGTATACTAGGTCCAGAGTTCGAAGACTCTCCTAGTCTTATGAATATCTCCGGTTGTCCCACAACCTCCCACTACAATGGCATTCCGGTGTATAAATAGTGATAACAGTAGGTGCAGTCAGTGGTGTACCGCTACTCGGTTCGGCTGGTTCTAAGTCTTAATCTTTCTCTCTCATTTCAAAGTATTACGTCACCTTGGGCTTGTGGTTCATCATATAGTCTTTCTCTAAGAACCGGGCGTTAGAACTTATAACGTCCTTCTGGTTCATAGTACTATTGAACACACATCTTTTGTTCTTCTAGGATATTCTACAACCGCATTTGAATGCGCCGTTGTTTCCAGACATATCCACAGAACATAGGTAGTTCCGTATAACTCATGCTTTTACTATTTCTATAAGAGTTCCATTTCTTGTTTACGACACACCATTTCTACACGACAGTGTATGGTGTAGTCATTTGGGATCAAATCCCAATCTCTGATTAGTATGCCATGCATTCCTCAGACAAATACTTGCCTCCGCGATCAAATCGCAGGCTACAAATGGATATACCTTGATGGTTCTCCACAATTGCTTAGTGTCCATTGATTTATCAAAACACTTGCTTTTGTGGCACATCAGGTATTCTAATCCATTTCTCGAGTAATCATCAAATGAAGTACTCGTACCTCATTGTCTGAGCAAACATAGGTCTGCATACATCAGAGTCAATCAATTCTTATACTTGTCCGGATCTTACATCTTATATCCATAAAGGATTGCTTAGTCATGTTAACTTCCAAATTAGATTCTTAGGTCGGAAGGTCCACTCCTTCAACTTAATTGACCAAATATCAATTTTCGACCTTTGAACTTCTTATTTGAATAAACATGACTTAGCATAAGAATCCACAAGTATAATTGATAAAGAAATCTCTTATTAATAAGACGAGTTTCATACAACGGTTCGTTACATCGTGGTGGACTTAGGATTCATCATTTATATATTGCTAGCTAATGTACCAAAATAGATACTATCTTTATTTCTTCTTATAACCATCAAATGATTAAAAGAAATAAAATATCTATTCATTAGAAATCCAGAACAAAGTTCTTTCTAATATGAAAGGTACATAAAACAATAACCCAAAATGAAATCCTATAAAATGTCCTCCACTGCAACAGCTGCCTCCTCTACAGCATTGCCCATGTAGACTACGATATTTTCTTTTCCAAGTCGTTAGGTTTCCTGGAACCTCTTGCATTTAAAATGCACATACCGTCAGTGGTTCCATATCTACACACCAGGTTCCGGTAGATAATACCACTGACTATGTTTTACGACTAAAGAAAATTTCGTACTTTCTTTGAGAGGATAATCAGACTTCCAGTACCCAGACTGTTTGAATCGAGAACACTTGCCTATTGGCTTTCTCGTCCCATCTCGTGGTCCAAAGAGAACCACTGGGTTTCTTTGCTTTCTTGTCCTTTCCCCCGATTCATGCCTTTAGGTTCGAAACCTTTGGCATTGGCTACAAGAGCTTGCGATTTCCGTCTCAACTCGTCTAAAAGGTCAATCATCTCAAAAACGTTTTTAAGCGTTTCCTCGAAGTGACTGGCCTTTATGAGTATCCTCATCGCTTCTTGTCTAGCCGCCTACGTCAATAGGCTCGGGAGGACAAAGCTCATTGAGTACAACCTTGTACTCTTCAACAGTTTGGGTAATGTCTAGATCTCTATTCCAATCATTACATTTAGGGACCAGTGAGTTTAAAATCCTTACGTATCACAGAAAGTGGGTTCAAAGCCATTTCCTAATCTATGAGCACGTATAACAACAAACAATCGATTTAATCTCCGATATTATCTCCCTCAAATAATATCATTAAACCACTAATCACATCTAAAATCCCATCAGATATGGCAAGCCACGATAGTGTGGACGTTTACCTATCCAAATGATTTAGCAATTAGATTTGCTTCGGTCGTACATCATCATTAGCGTTACTTCGATGGGAAGAATACTAAGAAGCGTACCTAAGTGTAAACCATTGCTCAGTATCTAAGAAGATTGTTTGGGACACGCATATTCACCGCAAGCCACGATAGTGTGGACGTTTACGTTAACATACGCTCCTTTACTCCCTTCTATAACTGTCTACATCAATCGTTCCAAAATCCCATTCAATGTAGCAAGCCACGATAGTGTGGACGTTTACTACACCAAAAGACTTTTACAATTGACATCCAACTACTTGAATCATTTAATCTTGTAAATCAGGACGCGGAGAATCATAAGTGAAACTCGAAGTTTCTAACCAGTGATTCACCATGCGAACGACCCTATCTCTCATAAATGAGGGAGCCGAGCAGACAATCGATCTAGTCATCAAATGACACGAAAGTCTCTAATTTGTGTCCTCGACATGACCAAGTGGCTTTGGCTCCATTCCACTCCCCGGGGTGAGAATGAGTCGACTTGAAATCAGTTTTGGAAAGACAAATTAGGCATTGTTTGATAAACTTAATCAATGTTTCTCGTAAAAGGAATTACAAGAATTCTCCTCCAATGACTTGTCTATACGAACTTCAAAAGTCCATAAAAGTCACCAAGAGAACAGCAATGGAGACCATGGATATGTTTCCATACCCTCTCCCACTTAGCTTTTTACAATAAAGGGATACGCTATCTAATGCATAATTAAATACACATAAGCATGCATACATGAAATAAAGCACATAGAATATTATCACATAATAAAATTAATAATACTAGAATATTATTTTCCGACTATTATGGCTTTATCGCATCCCCGTACGCATCTTCTAGTCTTCAGTCTTCGTTCTTGAATGCTCCATGTGACGGGAATATTAATTCCAATATTTAAATCTATTTATTTTAATAAATCCAAAAGATACTTAATTCGAAAATTAAGTCAATCGAATAAATCAAAAATAAAATTAAATATTGTTAATATTTTTATTTATTTTATTTTCCCTTTCTACTTCATTAAATCTCTAGAATAATCTATTCAAGACCCACTTGGAATATTCTAGAAGACTTCCATAATGAAATAAGGAAATAAAATAATTTATTTTATTTTCCCTTTCTACTTCATTAAATCTCTAGAATAATCTATCTAAGACCCACTTGGAATATTCTAGATGATTTCCATAATAAAATAAGGAAATAAAATAATTTAGGACTCCTAGTCCTTCCAAATTAATTCCTTTCCTAATCCATTAAAAATTCCATAAAGGAATAATTAAATAAGGAAAAATTAATTTAGGACTCCTAAACTTTCCAAATTAATTATTTTCCTAATCCATTAAAAATTCCATAAAGGAATAATTAAATAGGAAAAATAAATTAATTTATAAATTTATTCCTTTTCCTAATCTATGAAAATTCCCAGAATAGAAATAATCAATAAGGAAAAATAAATTTATTCTAAATTTATTCTTTTCCTATTCCATGAGAATTCCCAAAAATAGGAATACTCAAAATAGGAAAACCGAATAATTTAAGAAAGTTGGATCTTGCTGGGAGAGCACGAGATCACGAGGACCCCGCGCCCCACCACCATCGCCGGCCGAGAGGAGAGCCACCGCCACCGCCTAGCCGATCAGCCGCCGTCGCCGGCGACATCACGGCCGAGAAGGCCGCGGGCAGCCCCCTCCCCCTTCGATCGATCCTTCCTTCGGGGATGATCATGGGGATGATCGATCCCCGGAATCCTCCCTCTCTATCGTCTCCTCCGTCACACTTTTCCGGTCGTCATTTCGGAATCGATCCAACGTAAATAAATTACAAATTTATTACTACGCTATCCGGTATCGATTCTCATATGAAATCGACCTCACAATTTCCGGAAAAATAAGAACAAGCATTCACCACACAAGAACGAATATTGACATCACCGAGAGTTCAATAATCAAGAGAAATATTATGACATTAATTAACAATAATTAAATCTAGCCATAATAATCGGAAACCCTGCAAGGTAGAACAATTTATCGAAAAACACCATGAACTAAAACCAACGCTCTGATACCAATTGTTGGAAATCGATATCCCGGAATTAATAAATTAATTAAAATTAATTATCTAATTAATTCCGACCGAAATCCTTTGGAGATCGAATATCCGGATTGTCTAAAAATGCGGAACCGACAACCCAATCGAAATCCCTTCGCCGGAAACCACCGCGAAACCACCACACGAACCGGGCTCGACCAAGAACACCACGCGGGGATAACCCCACGCGTGCCCTAGCCGAGCCCCGCGAGGGGCTCGCGATTGCACACGGCAATCGCTGGGGATGCATCGAGCATCCCCCGGGGCTGCTCGTAGCAGCCCCCCGGCGGTGAGTCCGGCGACTCACCGCCGCCGTCGATCGGAGGAGGGGGCGCCTGCCGCGGCTCCAGCCCGCGGCTGCCCCCAGCGATCGACCGAAGTCGATCGCTCGCCCCAGCGTCCAGCCGGGGCCCTTCGACATGCACCGGCGGTCGAAGCCCTAGGGCTCGACCGCCACCCTCGGCGACCAGCCGAGGGTTCTCTTTGCGTGCGATCCTCGCCGGGGATCTCTCGGCCTCCGCGGTCCGGTGATCTTCGATCACCACCGCGAGGTCGATCCTCGTCCACGGGGTTCGTCCCTCGGATCTTGGTTCATGGTATTTTCACGATAATTAAACGATAAAATCATAAAGAGGGTTTTACGATTTACCTCGTTCTCGTTCTTCGGAAAAACGAAGAACTCAATTTGACGACCTTGAGATCTTCCGACGTATTCCTTGCACTAGCTCGGACGTCGTGTGGGCGACGATCTACCGAACTCCATGGATCCTCCTTTCTACTTTCTCTCTCTAGAATTGTGATCTTCAAGTTATGAACTTATATTTTAATAGAGAAGACCATGTAGTGCTTTTATAGGCTACGTAGGGGATCTTAAGGAGGTGGAATATTGGGCTTCCAATATTAATGATTAAATTGAGCCCAAGCCCAAATCTATTAATCCATTAATATTAATTAATTCTATTTTCCACTATATAAAATTAATTGCACTCCCAATATTAAACCATATTATATCAAATAATATTTCTCCAGTAGTATTTATTTATTCCGTGTATTTAAGATATAAATATCCATGAATAAAATTAATTTATTGCTAATTAATTTATTCATCTCTTGTAACCGAGACTAGTACCATTCATCCTTAATTATTATGCGGAACAAATCCACCTGCAGGGTTTACATAATAATTCCTTATGAACTCATCTCGGGGATATTATCAACCCTTACGGGATACACTTTCCCGTCAAGTATTCACGGCATGCCATATATAAAATATAGTGACCCAACTTAACCGGTAATTAAACCAATAATTAAATCGGTTAATTCCTTTGGAAAATCAAAGTCACTTATATTAAATATACACACCCGCAATAGTATCGGGGATTAAGAATAAAATACTCAGAGATTTAAATCGATTATCGCCGGCAATCCTAACCGATAAATCTCAAGCAGATCCGCTCAATACACTAAGTGTACAAGTGTGATAAAATAATCAAGACAGATTATTTTCTCTCTCACACAACGACTATACCGATGGATTGGTCCGTGTCCATCTAGGTCGTGAGCAACTGTTCGATTAAATACGAGTAACCGATAGTATGATCTTCTGTGTGACGTCGCACACCATACTAACTACAACGTATATAATCCAGGACTATAATTTGCATATATTTAATTTATAAATAATTAAACGCAAATAATTTTTTATTTAATTAAATAGATTAGTGGCAATGGATCGTGAGTTTCCGTTACTTAAATCTAGACATTAAGTACACAACTCCAACAATCTCCCACTTGTACTAGGTCTAGTCATTTCCTCCAAACTCCCGACTCCCATACTCATCACGTGCTTAAGTTGTACTTCCAAGAAGTACTATGTGAATGAGCACTCTAGGTTGCCGCTCTGAATTTATCTTGGTGACTACAGCGTCGTCTCCCTCGACGATGACTCGTATCAGGTGGTACTTGCACTATGTGTTATCTTACACTTATGGACTTGTGATTTCTTACCATTTGCCATCGCACCGCTATACACATAGCCTTTTGGCAAATTAAGAATCACCTCTAAGTCCCAGAGATTATCCCGGAGTTATACCAAAACTTCCGCTGCCTCTGAGGCCGCTATTTGGTTACCCATGGCAGAGTCCGAAAAGCATCGTGCTTATCACTCTTCCATGTTAAAACTCCTTCTCCTTCAATAGTGAAACACATAGCCTGATATCGACTTACACCGGTCCTCATTCGATTAGAAATCTAAGAGAATGTAATCCAAAGGAAAAGCTTGTTTGCTCCGTAATCCAGAACATAGTTTCTAGTACTTCGAAAGTACTTAAAATGTTCAATACAGCAGTCAAGTATTCCTTTCCAGGATTACCTTGATATCCTCCCACTATGCTAACCGCATAGCCGATATCAGGTTCTTGTTTTCAACATCGCATTTATCAAGCTTTCCACACTCGAAGTGTAGGAAACTGCTTTCATTGCTTCTATCTCCTTTTGTGTTTTAAAACACATATCCTTAGATAGATGCATTCCGTCTCTGAAAGGTAACGAACCTTTCTCGGAATCTTGCATGTTAAAACGAACCATAATCATATATATGTAAGATGTCCAGGAGAAGTACAATGTTCTTTCCCAGAGATCCAAGATCTCAAGAACATGTCCAACTTCTTCCTATATCTTTCATATTGATTTATCTAGACAACCTCATTTTATGTCTTGACAACATCTTTACATTGTTACCAATGATAAGAATGTTCTCTACATAAAACCCGAGAAACACCACCTTGTTCCATCACGTTTCCAATACACATGATTCGTCTATGCTTTGATGAATCCATAAAATGGACTATCTCATCAATTTGCAAGTACTACGAACTCAATGCTTTGTTCCAATCCATAAATGGATTAACTAAGCTTGTACTCTAAATGATCTTGCCTCTTAGCAATAATCCTTATTGCTTTCCAAGAAGGCACATTTAGATCTAGTACTGCCTTCATGTAGTTCTAGGGATCGATTTCATGTATACTAGGTCCAGAGTTCGAAGACTCTCCTAGTCTTATGAATATCTCCGGTTGTCCCACAACCTCCCACTACAATGGCATTCCGGTGTATAAATAGTGATAACAGTAGGTGCAGTCAGTGGTGTACCGCTACTCGGTTCGGCTGGTTCTAAGTCTTAATCTTTCTCTCTCATTTCAAAGTATTACGTCACCTTGGGCTTGTGGTTCATCATATAGTCTTTCTCTAAGAACCGGGCGTTAGACTTATAACGTCCTTCTGGTTCATAGTACTATTGAACACACATCTTTTGTTCTTCTAGGATATTCTACAACCGCATTTGAATGCGCCGTTGTTTCCAGACATATCCACAGAACATAGGTAGTTCCGTATAACTCATGCTTTTACTATTTCTATAAGAGTTCCATTTCTTGTTTACAACACACCATTTCTACACGACAGTGTATGGTGTAGTCATTTGGGATCAAATCCCAATCTCTGATTAGTATGCCATGCATTCCTCAGACAAATACTTGCCTCCGCGATCAAATCGCAGGCTACAAATGGATATACCTTGATGGTTCTCCACAATTGCTTAGTGTCCATTGATTTATCAAAACACTTGCTTTTGTGGCACATCAGGTATTCTAATCCATTTCTCGAGTAATCATCAAATGAAGTACTCGTACCTCATTGTCTGAGCAAACATAGGTCTGCATACATCAGAGTCAATCAATTCTTATACTTTTCCGGATCTTACATCTTATATCCATAAAGGATTGCTTAGTCATGTTAACTTCCAAATTAGATTCTTAGGTCGGAAGGTCCACTCCTTCAACTTAATTGACCAAATATCAATTTTCGACCTTTGAACTTCTTATTTGAATAAACATGACTTAGCATAAGAATCCACAAGTATAATTGATAAAGAAATCTCTTATTAATAAGACGAGTTTCATACAACGGTTCGTTACATCGTGGTGGACTTAGGATTCATCATTTATATATTGCTAGCTAATGTACCAGAATAGATACTATCTTTATTTCTTCTTATAACCATCAAATGATTAAAAGAAATAAAATATCTATTCATTAGAAATCCAGAACAAAGTTCTTTCTAATATGAAAGGTACATAAAACAATAACCCAAAATGAAATCCTATAAAATGTCCTCCACTGCAACAGCTGCCTCCTCTACAGCATTGCCCATGTAGACTACGATATTTTCTTTTCCAAGTCGTTAGGTTTCCTGGAACCTATTGCATTTAAAATGCACATACCGTCAGTGGTTCCATATCTACACACCAGGTTCCGGTAGATAATACCACTGACTATATTTTACGACTAAAGAAAATTTCGTACTTTCTTTGAGAGGATAATCAGACTTCCAGTACCCAGACTGTTTGCATCGAGAACACTTGCCTATTGGCTTTCTCGTCCCATCTCGTGGTCCAAAGAGAACCACTGGGTTTCTTTGCTTTCTTGTCCTTTCCCCCGATTCATGCCTTTAGGTTCGAAACCTTTGGCATTGGCTACAAGAGCTTGCGATTTCCGTCTCAACTCGTCTAAAAGGTCAATCATCTCAAAAACGTTTTTAAGCGTTTCCTCGAAGTGACTGGCCTTTATGAGTATCCTCATCGCTTCTTGTCTAGCCACCTACGTCAATAGGCTCGGGAGGACAAAGCTCATTGAGTACAACCTTGTACTCTTCAACAGTTTGGGTAATGTCTAGATCTCTATTCCAATCATTACATTTAGGGACCAGTGAGTTTAAAATCCTTACGTATCACAGAAAGTGGGTTCAAAGCCATTTCCTAATCTATGAGCACGTATAACAACAAACAATCGATTTAATCTCCGATATTATCTCCCTCAAATAATATCATTAAACCACTAATCACATCTAAAATCCCATCAGATATGGCAAGCCACGATAGTGTGGACGTTTACCTATCCAAATGATTTAGCAATTAGATTTGCTTCGGTCGTACATCATCATTAGCGTTACTTCGATGGGAAGAATACTAAGAAGCGTACCTAAGTGTAAACCATTACTCAGTATCTAAGAAGATTGTTTGGGACACGCATATTCACCGCAAGCCACGATAGTGTGGACGTTTACGTTAACATACGCTCCTTTACTCCCTTCTATAACTGTCTACATCAATCGTTCCAAAATCCCATTCAATGTAGCAAGCCACGATAGTGTGGACGTTTACTACACCAAAAGACTTTTACTATTGACATCCAACTACTTGAATCATTTAATCTTGTAAATCAGGACGCGGAGAATCATAAGTGAAACTCGAAGTTTCTAACCAGTGATTCACCATGCGAACGACCCTATCTCTCATAAATGAGGGAGCCGAGCAGACAATCGATCTAGTCATCAAATGACACGAAAGTCTCTAATTTGTGTCCTCGACATGACCAAGTGGCTTTGGCTCCATTCCACTCCCCGGGGTGAGAATGAGTCGACTTGAAATCAGTTTTGGAAAGACAAATTAGGCATTGTTTGATAAACTTAATCAATGTTTCTCGTAAAAGGAATTACAAGAATTCTCCTCCAATGACTTGTCTATACGAACTTCAAAAGTCCATAAAAGTCACCAAGAGAACAGCAATGGAGACCATGGATATGTTTCCATACCCTCTCCCACTTAGCTTTTTACAATAAAGGGATACGCTATCTAATGCATAATTAAATACACATAAGCATGCATACATGAAATAAAGCACATAGAATGTTATCACATAATAAAATTAATAATACTAGAATATTATTTTCCGACTATTATGGCTTTATCGCATCCCCGTACGCATCTTCTAGTCTTCAGTCTTCGTTCTTGAATGCTCCATGTGACGGGAATATTAATTCCAATATTTAAATCTATTTATTTTTAATAAATCCAAAAGATACTTAATTCGAAAATTAAGTCAATCGAATAAATCAAAAATAAAATTAAATATTGTTAATATTTTTATTTATTTTATTTTCCCTTTCTACTTCATTAAATCTCTAGAATAATCTATTCAAGACCCACTTGGAATATTCTAGAAGACTTCCATAATGAAATAAGGAAATAAAATAATTTATTTTATTTTCCCTTTCTACTTCATTAAATCTCTAGAATAATCTATCTAAGACCCACTTGGAATATTCTAGATGATTTCCATAATGAAATAAGGAAATAAAATAATTTAGGACTCCTAGTCCTTCCAAATTAATTCCTTTCCTAATCCATTAAAAATTCCATAAAGGAATAATTAAATAAGGAAAAATTAATTTAGGACTCCTAAACTTTCCAAATTAATTATTTTCCTAATCCATTAAAAATTCCATAAAGGAATAATTAAATAGGAAAAATAAATTAATTTATAAATTTATTCCTTTTCCTAATCTATGAAAATTCCCAGAATAGAAATAATCAATAAGGAAAAATAAATTTATTCTAAATTTATTCTTTTCCTATTCCATGAGAATTCCCAAAAATAGGAATACTCAAAATAGGAAAACCGAATAATTTAAGAAAGTTGGATCTTGCTGGGAGAGCACGAGATCACGAGGACCCCGCGCCCCACCACCATCGCCGGCCGAGAGGAGAGCCACCGCCACCGCCTAGCCGATCAGCCGCCGTCGCCGGCGACATCACGGCCGAGAAGGCCGCGGGCAGCCCCCTCCCCCTTCGATCGATCCTTCCTTCGGGGATGATCATGGGGATGATCGATCCCCGGAATCCTCCCTCTCTATCGTCTCCTCCGTCACACTTTTCCGGTCATCGTTTCAGAATCGATCCAACGTAAATAAATTACAAATTTATTACTACGCTATCCGGTATCGATTCTCATATGAAATCGACCTCACAATTTCCGGAAAAATAAGAACAAGCATTCACCACACAAGAACGAATATTGACATCACCGAGAGTTCAATAATCAAGAGAAATATTATGACATTAATTAACAATAATTAAATCTAGCCATAATAATCGGAAACCCTGCAAGGTAGAACAATTTATCGAAAAACACCATGAACTAAAACCAACGCTCTGATACCAATTGTTGGAAATCGATATCCCGGAATTAATAAATTAATTAAAATTAATTATCTAATTAATTCCGACCGAAATCCTTTGGAGATCGAATATCCGGATTGTCTAAAAATGCGGAACCGACAACCCAATCGAAATCCCTTCGCCGGAAACCACCGCGAAACCACCACACGAACCGGGCTCGACCAAGAACACCACGCGGGGATAACCCCACGCGTGCCCTAGCCGAGCCCCGCGAGGGGCTCGCGATTGCACACGGCAATCGCTGGGGATGCATCGAGCATCCCCCGGGGCTGCTCGTAGCAGCCCCCCGGCGGTGAGTCCGGCGACTCACCGCCGCCGTCGATCGGAGGAGGGGGCGCCTGCCGCGGCTCCAGCCCGCGGCTGCCCCCAGCGATCGACCGAAGTCGATCGCTCGCCCCGGCGTCCAGCCGGGGCCCTTCGACATGCACCGGCGGTCGAAGCCCTAGGGCTCGACCGCCACCCTCGGCGACCAGCCGAGGGTTCTCTTTGCGTGCGATCCTCGCCGGGGATCTCTCGGCCTCCGCGGTCCGGTGATCTTCGATCACCACCGCGAGGTCGATCCTCGTCCACGGGGTTCGTCCCTCGGATCTTGGTTCATGGTATTTTTCACGATAATTAAACGATAAAATCATAAAGAGGGTTTTACGATTTACCTCGTTCTCGTTGTTCGGAAAAACGAAGAACTCAATTTGACGACCTTGAGATCTTCCGACGTATTCCTTGCACTAGCTCGGACGTCGTGTGGGCGACGATCTACCGAACTCCATGGATCCTCCTCTCTACTTTCTCTCTCTAGAATTGTGATCTTCAAGTTATGAACTTATATTTTAATAGAGAAGACCATGTAGTGCTTTTATAGGCTACGTAGGGGATCTTAAGGAGGTGGAATATTGGGCTTCCAATATTAATGATTAAATTGAGCCCAAGCCCAAATCTATTAATCCATTAATATTAATTAATTCTATTTTCCACTATATAAAATTAATTGCACTCCCAATATTAAACCATATTATATCAAATAATATTTCTCCGGTAGTATTATTTATTCCGTGTACTTAAGATATAAATATCCATGAATAAAATTAATTTATTGCTAATTAATTTATTCATCTCTTGTAACCGAGACTAGTACCATTCATCCTTAATTATTATGCGGAACAAATCCACCTGCAGGGTTTACATAATAATTCCTTGTTCCATCACGTTTCCAATACACATGATTCGTCTATGCTTTGATGAATCCATAAAATGGACTATCTCATCAATTTGCAAGTACTACGAACTCAATGCTTTGTTCCAATCCATAAATGGATTAACTAAGCTTGTACTCTAAATGATCTTGCCTCTTAGCAATAATCCTTATTGCTTTCCAAGAAGGCACATTTAGATCTAGTACTACCTTCATGTAGTTCTAGGGATCGATTTCATGTATACTAGGTCCAGAGTTCGAAGACTCTCCTAGTCTTATGAATATCTCCGGTTGTCCCACAACCTCCCACTACAATGGCATTCCGGTGTATAAATAGTGATAACAGTAGGTGCAGTCAGTGGTGTACCGCTACTCGGTTCGGCTGGTTCTAAGTCTTAATCTTTCTCTCTCATTTCAAAGTATTACGTCACCTTGGGCTTGTGGTTCATCATATAGTCTTTCTCTAAGAACCGGGCGTTAGAACTTATAACGTCCTTCTGGTTCATAGTACTATTGAACACACATCTTTTGTTCTTCTAGGATATTCTACAACCGCATTTGAATTGTTGGAGTTGTGTACTTAATGTCTAGATTTAAGTAACGGTAAACTCCCGATCATAGCATTTAATCTATTTAATTAATAAACAATTATTTGCATTTAATTATATGCAAATCATGGTTCTGGATTTTATACGTTGTAGTTAGTATGGTGCTGCATGGGCGCACAGAAGATCATACTATCGGTTACTCGTATTTAATCGAACAGTTGCTCACGACCTAGATGGACACGAACTAATCCATCGGTATAGTCGTTGTGTGAGAGAGAAAATAATTTATCTTAATTATTTTATCACACTTGTACACTTGGTGTATTGGGCGGATCAATTGAGACTCATCAATTAGGATTGCTCGGCGATAATTGATTTGAGACTCGGAGTATTTTATTCTTAATCCCTGAAACAATTGCGGGTGTGTATATTTAATATAAGTGACTTTGATTTACCAAAGGAATTAACCGATTTAATTATTGGGTTAATTACCGGTTAAGTTGGGTCACTATATTTTATATATGGCATGCCGTGAATTCTTGAAGGGGCAATGTATCCCGTAAGGGTTGATAATATCCCCGAGATGAGTTCATAAGGAATTATTGTGTAAACCTCATGAGTGGATTCGTTCCGCACAATAATTAAGGTTGTAACGCCCCGGCCCGTTGCGGGGTCGAAGCCCGACCCTAATGGGCCGGCTCGGTTACCAATGACTGCTTGCGGGAGTGATATCCTGGCCCCACTGTACCAACACTTGTCTTTTCCAGCGCACTTTGTCCTCACTCGTGCGCACCCGGGACTTCCCAGGGGGTCACCCATCCTAGAATTACCCCAGAGTCAGCACGCTTAACTTTGGAGTTCTTATAGGAGGATGCCCAGAAAAGAAGATGTATCTGTTGGTATGAGTAGCATATTCAATCCTTTTAAGCCTTTGAATTTCTGGGGCGTTACAATCACCCCACCTTTTATGCGCAACGTCCTCGTTGTGCGCCTTTCCTTTCCCAGGACCTACCATCCGTGCAGGATTCTAGAGGTGGCCCCTACGGGTACTCTCACCAACTTCTGGGTGGAGCACTTAGTCCCGCATGGCACTTAGTTCCCGCAATTCCGGTCGGCACCTGCTCTGATACCATTTGTAACGCCCCGGCCCGTTGAGGGGTCGAAGCCCGACCCTAATGGGCCGGCTCGGTTACCAATGACTGCTTGCGGGAGTGATATCCTGGCCCCACTGTACCAACACTTGTCTTTTCCAGCGCACTTTGTCCTCACTCGTGCGCACCCGGGACTTCCCAGGGGGTCACCCATCCTAGAATTACCCCAGAGTCAGCACGCTTAACTTTGGAGTTCTTATAGGAGGATGCCCAGAAAAGAAGATGCATCTGTTGGTATGAGTAGCATATTCAATCCTTTTAAGCCTTTATATAAACATATATATATACACATCCAATATATATATATATATATATATATATATATATATATATATATATATATATATATATATATATATATATATATATATATATATATATATATATATATATATAAGGTTCAACGATTACTTACTTTTGGTGATCGTTGACTTTGGTTAATGTCGTTGAGGTGGTGTTGAGTCGATTGAACCACCTCAAATGGATCAGCCTCTCGAAGCTCTCCTTGTGAATGACCTCGTCACTCCTTTAGATCGTCCGGATGTGGAAGCCGCACAAATGGCCCGGCCTCTACGTGTTGCACACGAACCCGGATAATGAACACCTTTGATTGCTTGAGAATGGATCTCCAAGATCACCTCTTTTCTCTCTATTTGTGTGGATTTTCGTGGCTGATGCTTGTGTGTGATGAAAATCAGATTTTCATCTATATAAACACACCATTATTCACACCATTACACCTCTTTGTAACCTCCATCTTAATGTGCATAAAGATGCACCATTAACATGCAAAAGAGGTTACAAAGGAGGTGAAAGGTCATGCCACATACACATGCCACTATGCATTGTATGTGGTCCCACTTGCTTGTGTGGCATGCCATGTCACACTATGTGACATGCATCCATGCAATCCATGCATCACATGCATGGGAATTAAATCCACGTAAATATTGATTCTAAATCAATATATATATCAATCATCGTACATTATCTTCGAGTCCGTGTGTGACCCTGTAGGTATGATTTAATTGATCAATATTATATTGTTCCCAACAATTAATATTATCAAATAATCATTTAACATCCATAGACGACCTTATGACTTTATCGATTGCACACGTAGGATCGAAGGACATATCCCAACAATCTCCCACTTGGCCTTCAGAGCCAGTGTGCTGCCAACTTCCTGTTGTCACTTTATGTCTAAGTTTGAACTTGAGGCAAGACTCGAGTCATCCTCAATCGGTTCAAACCTTTCTTGGACTTTGAGACAGACTGTAAAACCAGATTTATCACTATGATACGAATCTGGACGTGGCCACGTATTTTCCACAGTCTCGACTCTCCAAGTGGCCGGTAAGACATGTATCCCATTATAAAATGGAGGACAATCCCATCTTGTCAATCCAAGCTCTCCCACTTGCTTCCTGATATACCCAATGACAAGTTTTATAACCTCCTTTTACGAAAGGCGTTTACTTGTATCAAAGTATACCATTTCACAATGGAATTACTCTGGACTACTCAGGTCAGAGGAAATTGCTCGACAGTCAATGAAATAGTATTATGACTCGAAATCTTAAATACTATTCCAGTCGGGTCTGTTCGATCATTAGCTCCCAGCTAATATCTATGTAATTGTACTTGATGTCCCACATCACTAGCCCATGAAGCGGCGCTATAGTACACATTACAATCTAGTTCTTTGTATTATCGGTTTGTCCGTACTCGATTATACGAACCAGGAACAGCTATATGATTCAAGTATATCAGTTCAACCATTGGGACTTCATTATGCGGTAAGTCGACCTCATAACCCAATTGATATAACTTAATCATTTGGACAATTCATATAAATTAAACCATATTTATATGAAGAATTATGTATTATACATATGAGTGAATGTTTACCAAATCTCCAAAAGTATCTAATACAGTAATAGAAATAACAACCCATCTCTAAGATGTCTGATATCTATTGCAGTCGTGAAAGCCTCAAGCTTAAACTGCTGGAGAGGTTTAGAAAGCGGGTTTGCAACCTTACCAAAAGTTGCAACTTTATTATCTCGATGTCTCCACAAAACTATCTCCCAAATAATGTGGAACTTCCTGAGCACCAATTTTAGACTTGTGGTGCTTCCTAGCTCATAGGCTTGCGCGATAACTCTACTATAAATAGAGAACTATCGGATGGGCTGAGCTAGTTACGCCACCTAGTTCATTCAAGAACTTTCAAATCCTAACTGCCAACATTACTGCATCCAATGCAATACTGTGCTCAGCTTCTGTAGTTTAATCAGCTATATTGCATTGCATGGAACTATTCCAGCAAATATCACCTCTAACCAGACAAAAGATATAACCAGATTAAAATCGGAAATTATCTTAGTCTGTTTTGAAGTTAGCATTCAAACAACTTGTTAATATCAACTCTTTTTGTCTTCCAAAGACAACAAAATATTCTTTTGTCAATCTAAGGTACATAAGAATATTCTTGGTCGCAGTCTAACGCGCCTCACCTGGATTTCCTTGAAACTGACTCGTCATGCTCAAAGCATACGATACGTCCGGTCGTGTACATATCATGGCGTACATTATAGACCCTATTGCCGAAGCATAAGGAATATTTTCCATCCTCTTTTGCTCATCAAGTCCCGTAGGGCCTTGCATCTTGCTAAGAGATGTGCCATGACTCATTGGAATGAGACCCTTTTTGGCGTCTTTCATTCTGAACTTATCAAGTACCTTATCAATATAGGTCACTTGACTAAGTCCAAACATCATTTTCGATCTGTTCCGACTGATCTTGATGCCCAATATGTACTGTGCTTCTCCAAGATCCTTCATTGAAAACCAATTTCCAAGCCATTCTTTAATAGAATTAAGCATAGAAACATTGTTTCCAATAAGGAGTATGTCACCGACATACAACACAATTAATACAACGTAACTCCCACTGATCTTCTTGTAAAACAAGACTCTTCCGAGTTCCTCTGAAATCCAAATCCCAGTATGGATTCATTGAACTGAAGATTGCTACTCCTATATGCATTCTTTATTCCATAAATAGAACTATAAGTTTGCATAATTTCTCAGCCTTATTAAGATCGATAAAACTCTTTGGCTGTGTTAAAACACATCCTCTTCTAGAATCCAATTCAAGAAGTTAGTTTTAACATCCAATATTACCATAACTCATTATCAAGATGAGTAGTAATGGCTAAGATAATCTGAATGATTTAATCAAAGCAATTGGTGAAAGTTTTTCCATAATCCACCTCGTGAATAAAACTTTTACCATCAACCTTGCTTTGAAAACCCTAGGTTTTCCATATGTCTGTTTAGATCTTAAAGATCTATTAGCATTCATTGGGTCTAACCCTGTGATGCAAATATATCAAGATCTAAACAGATATTGATATCATCTCAGATTTCATGGCACCATGCCAATTTTCAGTAGCTGGACTCGTCATAGCTTGGAATTAGGTCGAAGGTTCACCGCTTTCCAAAAGCATGAATTCATATCTCTCATTGGTCACAATATCTAAGTATTTGAATAATAGAGATATATTTATTCCTTTCGGACCTACGAGGGCTGGTATGGCTTCCAAAACCATAAGAATACTCTCAACCTAGTCTTGAGTATGCATCATTGGTTGTTTCACTTGAACCTCGTTCAAGACAACCGATCTCCCACTGAATTTCTAGGAAAGATAACTCTTTTCAAGAAAATCACTATCTCGAGCAACAAAATATTGTTCTCAGATAGATCGTAGAAGTTGTACCCTCGAGTTTCTTATGGATACCATAAAAAACTTTTATCCCATTTGAGTTCAAGCTCTATAGAGATAAATCTCGTCAGAGAAGCTTTTAGAACCTCAAATTTTGATGAAAACAATTTAGGGACCCTCCCTTTCCATACCTAGTATGATGTCTTATCAACAGCTTTTGACAGCGTCCTATTCAGTGTATAAGTTGAAGTCAAGAATTGTGTGTTCCCAAAAGAGACCAGTAGTTCATTTAGACCTATCATCGAATGGTCGAACTATAAATAATATAGTTTGTTTTCTCTTTTCCGAAACATAACCTTCATGTGCTTGTGAACTGATAGGTTCCACATACATCAGTATGGATCATCCCTAATTAATCACTCACATGTTCTCCTTTCTCCAAGAAAGATGACATTGTTATCTTTGTCCATCAAACATCATTCACATGTATCAAATGACTCCAAGTCAAATGATTCTAGAATGCCTTCTAAAAGAAGATTCGTTACATGTTTAGATTTTGATCTAATCAACAATGTTACAGTTATGTCTCATTGAGACTTATTCGATTTGGACTTTTGTGTTAATGTTATATATGATTTGTTGAGTTTAAAGTATACATAAATAATGTAATAATCGTACCAAAACAAAGAATAGTTCACAATTAAAATAGTTATCAAACTATTTAATTAGTGAAAAACTAATCCATCAGTATCCAATACTGAACCAATATTCATTGTTTATTGAAGGTACGAAATTACATAGTAATAATACTAAAACAAGGCCCCAAGGCAAAACAACATCATATGATCATACGGCTAATGCAGCGACCTTCGCTCCATTTCTCGCCCGTAAATCGACATCTCTACTCACCAAACTTATACTTCTATGTAGTTCCTCCACATAAAAATGTGAGAACTACGTTTGGCATCCAATACCCAAGAAGTAGAATTTGTGAAGTTTAATGTCTATAACATTAATACCTGAAGATGAAGAAACCTCGCTCTTCACATCTTCTTTGAACTTTGGGCAAGTTCAATTATTCTCAATAATTGACTCTTATTCGAATTTCCCATTCAAAATTATCTCAATGTCAAAACGTGATAAATCGTAAGTGAAAAATCGAAGTTTTCTAACCAGCGATATTATCATGCAATTGAAGCCCTATCTCTCATAAAATATGAGGGAGCCAACCAGACAATCGATTCACGCCATCCAATGGCTCGAAAGTCTCTAATTTGTGTCATTGATGAACTTAAGTGTTTTGGATTAAATCACTCCCCGAGGTGTAAATAATCATAACCTTATAATCCATCAAATGAAAGACAAATTAGGCATTTGTTTTGAAATTGAATAAAATATGAACTTTTATATGTTTGCAAGTAGTGTCCAACACTTTTGCAGTAGACGCATTGAGATTCCCTAGGAACCCTAGTAGCCTTCTTGCCCATGCTCTTTTGAATACCCTATCCTATATCATAAGAATTTCCCTCTTAGGGTCCTTCTCTATCGCCGACTCAGCAGCCTTGAGCATCCCGTGGAGCTCACAAAGCGATTTCTTCAAACCATTCATATGGAAAATTTAGCCTAAAGGCATTATAACCATCATGAGATTGAAGTATGAAATCGGTTGCCAAATAATCATCATAGGAAAAATCTAGGTGGTCACTTGAAACAAATAATCCAATCATTTGTTGCACATGTGATCCCATAGATTTCCATTTTTCCAGCCTAGCTGAAGTGATGACACTGGTCACACCGAACCGCTCAATCATTGCATATTCTCCGAACATGATATTGAGTTGTTCAATGATATCTTAGGATGTGGTTATCTAACACATTTTCCTTGTCTTCGTATTTGAGGACCATCCTCAAATTACGTTGTGAATCAAGAAAATTTATGTTGTTCAATTTTTCATAATCAAGAATTGAACCAAACTTGAATCGAGTTGAAATTAACATGATAAACTACAAAAGAAAGATAAATAAAGTATGTAAACATTCACAAAGCGGTAAACAAATAAGGTTGTCTAACAATTGTACTTATTTATTTCATTTTGTTCAATTGATATCCAATATCATTGTCCCTTAGAACAAAACGATTCCGAGATCCTCATCTTGCAAATCTTTAAGCCGACTGAGTCCGCACTTAAGTATTTCAAGATAGGTAGACACACCCATGTCAATGATATCTAATATCACTCTCGGTCGATGAGAATCCCATTCTCATCTCATGTCTCGATAGCCACGCCTGCAGTGGATCTATCGATGAGAAAACCAAAGTCACGTGTAAGGGTCTAACCCTTACTCCCACTTATCCCAAGATAACAAGTAGTACCCCGCTGAGGCGGACCTACCAACTTATGATCGAGGGCTTCATGAGTGTGATGTTTTTGGACAAGACATTATACTCATTATTATGGGAACTTGCATGCATAGGTGTTTATATGTAAGTTAAACATTTATAACATAAAACATCCTATAACTAGCAAAGCAATTAAATACGTAATCGAAAGGCCCCTAGAACCTCACAACTCTCAAACGAAAAGATTAAAATAACAACAAAAGTCTTGAACATCTTCTGGACTGGTCCTCGCCCTCCGTTTTAGTTCCGTACCCGCCGATTTAGGTCAACCTTAGTCCATACCCCCAAAACCACGAACGGCGCCCGTCGTTTAACAATCAGCGGTCGCCGAACACCACCGGCGGTCGCCGTTTCCAAAACGGCGCCCGCCAAAAGGGTACAAAACAGGCTGACCAAAAAACAGCCTTTCGGCGGTCGCCGTTTCCAAAACGGCGCCCGCCGAATCCATTCGGCGCCCGTCGGAGCACAAACGGCGCCCGCCGTTTTGCTCCAGCAGCCCGGTTTTTGCCCGTTTCGCTTCATTTTGCTTCGTTTCTTCTCGTTTTCGCCGGAGAGCCGAGATCCACCATCGAACCATGGACCAAGTCCATCGCTTACAAGTTTGAACAATACATATTGAAATAGAAAACCTATCTATTACAAATGATTCCAAGGGACGCAGCCCTCCAAAACTATGGCCAATCGTACGTAAAAAACGACAATTTCATTCACCCGACCACTAACGGTGGCCGGCCTTACATCTAATCACATAATCACAATTAAACATATAATCCAATTATGTTGATTTAACCTTCGTGTCCAACACAAAAGTGTGCACGAGCCCTAGGCTCTGATACCAATTGAAGGTGCCGGTATACCGATCCAATCGATATACCGTGTGTGCGGAAGCGTGTAAAGCGATAGATTTACTATGCCATGATCTTAGTGCACTCTTAATGTGTATAAGAACACATATAAACATATATATATACACATCCAATATATATATATATATATATATATATATATATATATATATATATATATATATATATATATATATATATATATATATATATATATATATATATATAAGGTTCAACGATTACTTACTTTTGGTGATCGTTGACTTTGGTTAATGTCGTTGAGGTGGTGTTGAGTCGATTGAACCACCTCAAATGGATCAGCCTCTCGAAGCTCTCCTTGTGAATGACCTCGTCACTCCTTTAGATCGTCCGGATGTGGAAGCCGCACAAATGGCCCGGCCTCTACGTGTTGCACACGAACCCGGATAATGAACACCTTTGATTGCTTGAGAATGGATCTCCAAGATCACCTCTTTTCTCTCTATTTGTGTGGATTTTCGTGGCTGATGCTTGTGTGTGATGAAAATCAGATTTTCATCTATATAAACACACCATTATTCACACCATTACACCTCTTTGTAACCTCCATCTTAATGTGCATAAAGATGCACCATTAACATGCAAAAGAGGTTACAAAGGAGGTGAAAGGTCATGCCACATACACATGCCACTATGCATTGTATGTGGTCCCACTTGCTTGTGTGGCATGCCATGTCACACTATGTGACATGCATCCATGCAATCCATGCATCACATGCATGGGAATTAAATCCACGTAAATATTGATTCTAAATCAATATATATATCAATCATCGTACATTATCTTCGAGTCCGTGTGTGACCCTGTAGGTATGATTTAATTGATCAATATTATATTGTTCCCAACAATTAATATTATCAAATAATCATTTAACATCCATAGACGACCTTATGACTTTATCGATTGCACACGTAGGATCGAAGGACATATCCCAACAAAAGTTCTGAGAGTGAGGAAGATCCATAGGAATCCGATAGATCGTCGCCCACACGACGTTCGGACGAAGTGCAAGGAATACGCGGGAAGGTCACAAGGTCGTCAACCGAATTCGTTTCTCCGTACAACGATTCGAGGTAATAATCGAGAACTCCCTTCTATGATTATTTGTGCGTATTAATCGTGATATATACATGAATACGCGATCCGGGAAAGCGTCGAAACCGGGATACGGGGATCACGCGATCCCCGTCGGGATCGAGAGGGGCGGCCGAACCCTAGGGTTCGACCGCCGGTATCGCACGCCGAAAGGGGAGCCCCGGCTGGACGCCGGGGCACGCGATCGACTTCGGTCGATCGCTGGGGTGCCACGGGCTGGTGCCGTGGCGGACCCCAGCCGCCCCTTCGACGGCGGCGCGTGCAACGGAGGGGCTGCCGCGGCTGGAGCGATCGAGCCCTAGCTCGATCGCGGGGCTGTCGAGGGCTGGTGCCTCGACTAGGCGCCCCTCCTCCCGTCGGATGGCGGCGGTGAGTCGCCGGACTCACCGCCAGGGGGCTGTTCCGAACAGCCCCACGGGGATGCCGCGCATCCCCGGCGATCGCCATGCACGGCGATCGCGAACCCCGCGGATGGGGTTCAGCTAGGGTTTAGCCGCGGGTTTATCCCGCGGCGACACTCTTGTCCAGCCCGGTTCTTCGCGCGTGGTTCGCGTTCGTGATTTCCGACTCGTGGGAGAAAATCGACTGGGGGCGGGCTGCGTATCTTCGGATGCGTAGTCTCCAAAGGTCGGACTCCTGCGGATGAGTTGGTGTTCGTGTAATCTCCGGCGACGGGTTTTCGGTCGGGTTATCGTTTCCGCAATTTTGATAGCCCGGGACACCGAATCCCAGCAAATGGTATCAGAGCGTTTGGTTTCGTGTTCATGTATATGTTCGATTATTGTTCTACCTTGCAGGATTTCCGGCTATCATGGTTGGATTTAATTAATTGTTTTTAATTAATTATCATGATTATTAAACTCTCGGACATGTCGAGATTCGTTTTTGTGTGGTTGAATGTTTGTAATAGTAAAAATTCGGGGGTTGACCGAATTTAGGATTTATTATTACGTACTTTATTTTCCGGAAAATGTATAGGGTCGATTTCATGTATAGAATCGATACCGGAATTGTAATTTAAATTTTGTAATTTTTATTACGTTGGTTCGATGTTGAGACGATCGCCGGAAGACGAAGAAGTGACGAAGAGACAAGGGCTTGGGATCGATCACATGATGGTGATCGACCCATGGCTTAGCCGGCGTGGCTAGGCGGCGGCGGCGCTCCTCCCCGAGTGGCCGGCCGATCCATCTAGGTGGGGATGGCGTGGGATCTCCTAATCCCATGCTATTCCTACAAAAATCTACTTTCCCAATTAATTCGGATTTTTCCTATTTGAGTATTTTCCTTTTGGAAACTCTCATGGATTAGGAAAAGAATTAAATTTAAATTAATTTTATTTTCTATTGATTTATTTCCTTCATGGAAATATTTATAGATTAGAAATTTAATTAATTTAGTACTAAATTTATTTTTCCTATTTGATTATTCCTACTCATGGGAATATTCATGGATTAGGAATAAAAATAAATTTGAAAAGTAGTAGTCCTAATTTATTTATTTTATTTCCTTGTTCTATTATAGATATCTTCTAGAATATTCCAAGTTTTACTTGGATAGATTATTCTAAAGATTTAATAAGAACTAGATAGGAAAATAAATAAATAAAAATATTAATGATATTTAATTTTATTTTTGATATATTCGATTGACTTAATTTTCGAATTAAGTAACTTTTGGATTAATTGAAAATAAATAGATTTAAATATTAGAGATTAATATTCTCGTCACATGGAGCATTCAAGAAACGAAGACTGAAGACTAGAGGATGCATATGAAGATAAAGCCATGATAGTCGGGGAAAAATAATTTCTCTAGCATTATTTTTGACTATGTGCTATGTGCTTTATTGCTTTCATGCATGCTTATGTGTTTAATTATGCATTAGATAGCGTATCCCTTTATTATAAAAAGCTAAGTGGGAGAGGGGATGGAAACATTCCCATGGTCTCCATTACTGTTCTCTTGGTGACTCTTATGGACTTTTGAAGTTCGTATAGATGTGTCATTGGAGGAGAATTCTTGTAATTCCTCTTACAAGAAACATTGATCAAGTTTATCAAACAATGCCTAATTTGTCTTTCTGAAACTGACTTCAAGTCGACTCATTCTCACCCCGGGGAGTGGAATGGAGCCAGAGCCACTTGGTCATGTAGAGGACACAAATTAGAGACTTTCGTGCCATTCTTTTATAGGTGGGTCGTTTGTCTGCTCGGCTCCCTCATTCGTGAGAGATAGGGTCGCTCGCATGGTGAATCACTGGTTAGAAACTTCGAGTTTCACTTATGATTCTCCGCGTCTTGATTTACGAAAATCGAATGGATCTGGTAATTGGGAGTCAATTATAAAAGTCTCTTAGTGAAGTAAACGTCCACACCACGTGGCTTGCTGCACTGACGGATTTTGGATTAATTGATGTAGACAGTTGTAAGGAATTGTGAAGAGTTGTAAAGTTGTCGTAAACGTCCACACCACGTGGCTTGCGGTAATATAGCAATTCCAAGCGATTCACTTTGGTGCTGAGTAATGGTTTACACTTAGATACGCCTTGTAGTATTCCTCCCCACGAGGTTCCGCTATAAGCGATGTATGACCAAAGAAAAACTAATTGCTAAATCATTTGGGTGGGTAAACGTCCACACCACGTGGCTTGCCTTACCTGATGGGATTTTAGATGTGATTAGTAATTTAATGATATTATTTAAGGGAGATAATATCGGATATTAAATTAATTGTTTGTTTAAATGTGCTTATAGGTTTAGAGAATAGCTATGAACCCACTTTCTATGATACTCAAGGAGCATAAGCTCACTGGCACCAACTATATTGATTGGAAGAGAAATTTAGACATTGTCCTAACTTCGGAAGAGTACAAGTTTGTGCTCCATGAAGTGTGCCCTGCCGAGCCCACGGCTGCCTCAACTGATGAGGAGAAACTGGCATATCGGAAGTGGAAAAAGGCTGATGAGATGGCTAGGTGTTATATTTTGGCTTCCATGTCAAATGTACTCCAAACCCAGCATGAGCCAATGGACACTGCCTATGATATGATGTTTAACCTCAAGGAGATGTTTGGGGAGCAAGATCGTGCGGCAAGGCAAGAAGCCATGAGAGTCCTTATGTCGACTACTCAATCTGAAGGAACGCCCGTTGGGGAGCACGTTCTTAAGATGATGAGTTTGTTGAATGAACTTGAGGTCCTAGGAGCTTCTATTGATGCTGAGACGCAAGTCGACATCATACTCCAGTCTCTGGCCCCTAGTTTTGAGCAGTTTCGTATGAGCTATAATATGGGTAAACTATCTTATACTCTTGCGCAACTCCTGACTGAACTAAAGGCGGCAGAGGGGATCTACAAGAAGGGCAAGTCTCAAGCGCTTGTAGCTACCAAGTCCAAAGGCTTTAAACCTGATGGAGGTAGGGGCAAGAAAAGGAAGCAAGCCTGGAAACCCAGTGGTGTCAAGAGGACTGCACCACGAGTGGGGGCTGCAAAGCCAAAGGGTAAGTGCTTCCGATGCAACAAGATGGGACACTGGAAGTCTGAATGTCCTCTCAGAGGTACGAATTTTTTCTTTAGTCGTAAAAAAATAGTCAGCAGTATTATCTACCAGAATTCTGGTGTGTAGATATGGAACCACTGACGGTATGTGCATTTCTTTAAATGCAGGGGTTCCAGAAAACCCGGCGACTTAGAGAAGAAGAATTCAAGTCTACATGGGCGAAGCTGTTGGGGTAACAGCGGTTGCAGTGGAAGACATTTATCTGTTTTAAGTTTTCATTTCAGTTATTGCTTATGTACCCCTTTTATTTTTGAAAAAGAACTTCGTTCTGTTTTTCTTTATTAATGGATATTTTATTTCTTTAATCATTGGATGGTTTGGATAAGAAATAATGGTGATATTCATTATGGTACATTAGATAGCAATATGTGAATGATGAATCCTTAGTCTACCACGATGCAACAAACCGTTATATATAACTTGTTTTACTTATTAGATATTTCTTTATCATTATACTTATGAAATCTTATACTTAGTAGTATTTTCAAATAAAATTCATATGGTCGAAATTGATTTAATCAATTATAGTTGAAGGAATGGACCTTCCGGCCTAAGGATTGAATTTGGAGGATAATACGTCTAAGCAAACCTTTCTGGAAAAAGGATAGAGTTCAGACAAGTATTGGAAATGATTAGATATGCAGACATATGTGTATATTAGAGAGGTATAAGTAATTCTTTCAAAGAATACTCAGTGATGGATTAGAATGCTTGATGTGCCATAAAAGCAAAGTGTTTTGACTTGTCAATGGACACAAAGCTATTATGGGGAACCATCAAAGTATATCCATTAGAAGCTGTGACTCGGTCGCGGAGGCCATCATCTATCTAGATAACACATAGCATAATCAAAGATTGGGATTAATTCCCAAAGAGACGAGCCGTGCACTTACGTGTAGAGATGGTGCGTTGTAAAGAAATAGAAATCTAATAGTAAGAGAACAAGTTGTTCGGAATTACCTATGTTCTATGGATATTCCTGGAGACAACAACATATTCAATATGGTTGTAGGATATCCTAGATGAACGAAGTATTGTGTGTTCTATAGTACTATGAACCAGAGGGACGTCTCGTCCGGTTCATAGAGGAAAAACTATTAGATGAACTACAATGCCCTAATTGACAAAAATACTTTAAAATGAGGAAAGGGAAAGACTGAGAACCAGCCTGACCGAGTAGTAGTACACCACTAACTGCACCTAATGTTGTTACTGTTATACACCGGGACGCGATTGCAGTGGGAGGTTGTTAACCAACTAGAGATGTTCATAAGACTGGAGGAGTTTTGAACTCTGGATCCAGTATACATGAAATCGATCCCTAGGTCTGCATAGGAATTAGCGAAGAAGGTGTGTTAGAGACGTAATGGAAACAAAGGTGGTGTTTCTCGGAGATTTTACGTAGATAACATTTCATCATTGGCAACAATGTAAAAGTGTTGTCAGACATAAAATAGAGGTTGTCTAAATAAATCGAGATATAAGATTGAGAAGAAGTTAGAGCATGTTCTTAAGATCTTATGATCTAGAGATAAGAACATTGTACTTCTCCTAGACATCTTATATGATTAAGGTTTGTTTTAAACATGCATACTTCTGAGAAAGGTTATTGCCTTTCAGAGACAGAACATACATCTATCTAAAGGGTATGTGTTTGAACACATGAAGGAGATAGATATAGACAAAGCAGTTCCCTACACTTCGAGTGTAGAGGGCTTTGTAAATGCAGTGTTATAAAACAAGAACCTGATATCAACTATGCGGTTTGCGTAGTGGGAGGATATCAAAGTAATCTGAATAAGGGATGTTCGAATGCTGCAAGAGTACTTTCATAGTACTGGCTTGAGCAAGACGAAATCTTCTTAGATTACAAATTCTCAGATCCAAAAAAATCAGAGAAGGACCAGTGAAAGTCGATATCAGGCTATGTGTTCACTTTTAGAAAGAGGTGGAACCATGAAGTAAAAGAGTGATAAGCGAGATGCTTCTCAGAGACTCTTATAACCGAATAGCAGCCTCAGAGGCAGCGGAAGTTTTGGTTAGGTTCCGGGATAACCTCTTGACTTGGATATGACTCTTAGTTTACCAAAGGCTATTAGATAGCGGTGCACGGTGAACTGGAAGAGGTCATAAGTCAAAAGTGATGTTAACACATAGAGCAAGTACCACCTGATACGAGTCATCGTCAGGGAGACGACGTAGTAGTCACCAAGATAACTTCAGAGCGGCAACCTAGATTGCTCACTCACATAGTACTTCTTGGAAGTATACTTTAAAGCACGTGATGAGTATGGGAACCGGGAGTTTGGAGGAAATGACTAGACCTTAGTACAAGTGGGAGATTGTTGGAGTTGTGTACTTAATGTCTAGATTTAAGTAACGGTAAACTCCCGATCATAGCATTTAATCTATTTAATTAATAAACAATTATTTGCATTTAATTATATGCAAATCATGGTTCTGGATTTTATACGTTGTAGTTAGTATGGTGTTGCATGGGCGCACAGAAGATCATACTATCGGTTACTCGTATTTAATCGAACAGTTGCTCACGACCTAGATGGACACGAACTAATCCATCGGTATAGTCGTTGTGTGAGAGAGAAAATAATTTATCTTAATTATTTTATCACACTTGTACACTTGGTGTATTGGGCGGATCAATTGAGACTCATCAATTAGGATTGCTCGGCGATAATTGATTTGAGACTCGGAGTATTTTATTCTTAATCCCTGAAACAATTGCGGGTGTGTATATTTAATATAAGTGACTTTGATTTACCAAAGGAATTAACCGATTTAATTATTGGGTTAATTACCGGTTAAGTTGGGTCACTATATTTTATATATGGCATGCCGTGAATTCTTGAAGGGGCAGTGTATCCCGTAAGGGTTGATAATATCCCCGAGATGAGTTCATAAGGAATTATTGTGTAAACCTCATGAGTGGATTCGTTCCGCACAATAATTAAGGTTGAATGGTACTAGTCTCGGATTCAAGAGATGAATATAATTTATTAAGCAATAAATAAATTTATTCATGGATATTTAAATCTTAAATACACGGAATAAATAATACTAAGATGGAGAAATATTATTTGATATAATATGGAATAATATTGGGAGTGCAATTTTATTTATATAGTGGAAAATAAATAAAATTAATATTGATAAGAATTAATAGATTTGGGTTGGACCCAATTTAATTTTCAATATTGAAGCCCAATATTTATTCTCCTTATGATCCCCTACGTAGCCTATATATGCACTACATGGTCTTCACTTTTCATTAACCTAAGTTACGCCAATCATAAAGTTCTGAGAGTGAGGAAGATCCATAGGAATCCGATAGATCGTCGCCCACACGACGTTCGGACGAAGTGCAAGGAATACGCGGGAAGGTCACAAGGTCGTCAACCGAATTCGTTTCTCCGTACAACGATTCGAGGTAATAATCGAGAACTCCCTTCTATGATTATTTGTGCGTATTAATCGTGATATATACATGAATACGCGATCCGGGAAAGCGTCGAAACCGGGATACGGGGATCACGCGATCCCCGTCGGGATCGAGAGGGGCGGCCGAACCCTAGGGTTCGACCGCCGGTATCGCACGCCGAAAGGGGAGCCCCGGCTGGACGCCGGGGCACGCGATCGACTTCGGTCGATCGCTGGGGTGCCACGGGCTGGTGCCGTGGCGGACCCCAGCCGCCCCTTCGACGGCGGCGCGTGCAACGGGGGGGCTGCCGCGGCTGGAGCGATCGAGCCCTAGCTCGATCGCGGGGCTGTCGAGGGCTGGTGCCTCGACTAGGCGCCCCTCCTCCCGTCGGATGGCGGCGGTGAGTCGCCGGACTCACCGCCAGGGGGCTGTTCCGAACAGCCCCACGGGGATGCCGCGCATCCCCGGCGATCGCCATGCACGGCGATCGCGAACCCCGCGGATGGGGTTCGGCTAGGGTTTAGCCGCGGGTTTATCCCGCGGCGACACTCTTGTCGAGCCCGGTTCTTCGCGCGTGGTTCGCGTTCGTGATTTCCGACTCGTGGGAGAAAATCGACTGGGGGCGGGCTGCGTATCTTTGGATGCGTAGTCTCCAAAGGTCGGACTCCTGCGGATGAGTTGGTGTTCGTGTAATCTCCGGCGACGGGTTTTCGGTCGGGTTATCGTTTCCGCAATTTTGATAGCCCGGGACACCGAATCCCAGCATGAATGCGCCGTTGTTTCCAGACATATCCATAGAACATAGGTAGTTCCGTATAACTCATGCTTTTACTATTTCTATAAGAGTTCCATTTCTTGTTTACGACACACCATTTCTACACGACAGTGTATGGTGTAGTCATTTGGGATCAAATCCCAATCTCTGATTAGTATGCCATGCATTCCTCAGACAAATACTTGCCCCCGCGATCAAATCGCAGGCTACAAATGGATATACCTTGATGGTTCTCCACAATTGCTTAGTGTCCATTGATTTATCAAAACACTTGCTTTTGTGGCACATCAGGTATTCTAATCCATTTCTCGAGTAATCATCAAATGAAGTACTCGTACCTCATTGTCTGAGCAAACATAGGTCTGCATACATCAGAGTCAATCAATTCTTATACTTGTCCGGATCTTACATCTTATATCCATAAAGGATTGCTTAGTCATGTTAACTTCCAAATTAGATTCTTAGGTCGGAAGGTCCACTCCTTCAACTTAATTGACCAAATATCAATTTTCGACCTTTGAACTTCTTATTTGAATAAACATGACTTAGCATAAGAATCCACAAGTATAATTGATAAAGAAATCTCTTATTAATAAGACGAGTTTCATACAACGGTTCGTTACATCGTGGTGGACTTAGGATTCATCATTTATATATTGCTAGCTAATGTACCAGAATAGATACTATCTTTATTTCTTCTTATAACCATCAAATGATTAAAAGAAATAAAATATCTATTCATTAGAAATCCAGAACAAAGTTCTTTCTAATATGAAAGGTACATAAAACAATAACCCAAAATGAAATCCTATAAAATGTCCTCCACTGCAACAGCTGCCTCCTCTACAGCATTGCCCATGTAGACTACGATATTTTCTTTTCCAAGTCGTTAGGTTTCCTGGAACCTCTTGCATTTAAAATGCACATACCGTCAGTGGTTCCATATCTACACACCAGGTTCCGGTAGATAATACCACTGACTATGTTTTACGACTAAAGAAAATTTCGTACTTTCTTTGAGAGGATAATCAGACTTCCAGTACCCAGACTGTTTGCATCGAGAACACTTGCCTATTGGCTTTCTCGTCCCATCTCGTGGTCCAAAGAGAACCACTGGGTTTCTTTGCTTTCTTGTCCTTTCCCCCGATTCATGCCTTTAGGTTCGAAACCTTTGGCATTGGCTACAAGAGCTTGCGATTTCCGTCTCAACTCGTCTAAAAGGTCAATCATCTCAAAAACGTTTTTAAGCGTTTCCTCGAAGTGACTGGCCTTTATGAGTATCCTCATCGCTTCTTGTCTAGCCACCTACGTCAATAGGCTCGGGAGGACAAAGCTCATTGAGTACAACCTTGTACTGAAATTACGTCTTCGACGTAAGATACCAACTTTTCGCGAAGTCGGTCTTAAACACTTAACACTTCAGCAGCTTCGTTCGCACACACTCAGCAAATGTAAGGTAAAGTTGTGAAGACAAAGTTATGTAATATTTTTCATTTCATTGATCACAAAACGAAAGCTATTACACGTGGAGAGAAAGGTAGACGGAATGATCAAAGGTCGTATCCCAAGTGACGCAGCACTCCAACGAACCAGAGACCTAGTACTACTACACCTAGAGCTAAATCACATAACCCTACTAGTGGTGCACAGCACAAAACAACTACCAAAACTCTAAAAGCTATAAGCCGTAAACAACGATGGATGATACTAGATATCGGATTTCGTTCTCTCAAAATCGTCAAGTGAAGTCTTCAGCTTCCATGGGTTTATATAGGAGTGCCGCACATGTGGAGCGCTGATGTGGAGCAATCTCACTGGTCACATGCTTGGCTGACATCACGGATCCATGGATGACATCACTTTTTGTACTTGGATTCTAGAATCTTGGAATCTTGAATCTTTGATTCTTGAATCTTCGAATCTTGAATCTTTAATTTCTTCAAGTTCAAACTTCAACTCTATCTTGACTCCATCGATCTCAATACTTCGTCTTCAACTTCATTGTGATAAACACTTGTCGTTGAGGCTTCAGCATTTCATCGTCTTCATGGTCGTCGATAATATTGAAGTAGTAAAAATGCAATCCAAGCTGCAAATACGGAGAGGGCAAGAATTGCGACTCCGTTCGCAAATGAAGAGGATGCAAGAAATGCGACTCAAGTCGCAAATGTTGAAGTAGCAAGGATTTGCGACTCAAGTCGCAAAAGTAGTAATCGCCAGGATTTGCGACTCAAGTCGCAAATGTAGAGGGAGCCAGGATTTGCGACTCAAGTCGCAAATGTAGAGGGAGCCAGGATTTGCGACTCAAGTCGCAAATGTAGATGAGGGCCAGGAATTGCGACTCAAGTCGCAAATGTTGAGATGAGCCAGAATTGCGACTCAAGTCGCAAATGAAGATGGGCCAAGTTTTGCGACTCAAGTCGCAAATGATGAGGGAGCCAGGTTTTGCGACTCAAGTCGCAAAAGGAGAGGAGAGGCAGCAATTGCGACTCCAGTCGCAAGAGATGTGTGATTTGCGACTCCAGTCGCATATGTTGTGTGAATTGCGACTCCAGTCGCATAATATGTTTTTCACTTGTATACATTTCGTCCTTCACCTGTAATTCAAACAAATAATGAAAATCATATGTTGTTGTCAAAACCAACATTTACAATCTCCCCCTTTTTGGCACAACCCATATGAATTAGAGTTAGACATTAGAAGCACACAATCTCCCCCTCAAACCAAGCATATTAAAAAAAAAGTAGACTAAGTAAACATGGAAAAAACATTCATTCAACCACCATCAGAGATAAGAAATGAAAAACCAAAAACTTAGTCAAACGATTAAACATTCAAAACTTCAAGAACTGAGTTCAACAAACGAGATATGAAAAACATGCATGATGGAAAATTATCAAGTCTTATGCATGCATGAAAGAAAAACAAGAAAAACAAGATAGTCCAAAATTCAACAACAGAAGATCATAAGCATCAGCATCACTGAGATGCAAACTCAGAGTCCCTGGGAGAGCCAGTTGGAGAGGGTGAGCGCACAGGAGTAGTTGCTGGTGAAGCACCATCAGACTTGGCATCATCATCTTCATCATCGACCTCAGCAGCATCATCATCAGTGTCTGAGTCATGGTCTTGATGGCCATAAATTTCGTACTCCCCAAACTCATCTTCACCCACCTTGATTCTCTCATCATCATCTTCATCATCCAACTCTTCAACATCAATTTCTTCATCAACGTCTTTCAAACCGTCAGACGGCATCGCGGGCGATACCTCTGGATGTGTAGAACTCTCAACTTTCTTCTTCTTTTCAATCTTCTCTTCTTCAACAATTTTTCCTTTCCCTTTTCTCAACAATTCAAACACTTCCCCAGCCATCATCTCTCGAACACCCTCATCATCAGTGTCCACAGCCTTAGACTTGGCCAACTCAGCAACAGCTTCCTTGATCCCATCCTTGATAAGCTCAAACATAAAGGTGTTGCTTAGACTCTTTACAGATGAGCCAGCACTAGACCCACTAGTCCCACCTAAACCTCCCCCTTGATGGGTTATCTGGTGAAGAGCATCGAGGGCCTCCTTCTGCTCGATCTGAGCATCAACCATCTCATTGTAAGCAATGGCGTGAGCAGCCTGCTTACGTTCTAAGTTCTTGGTTGTTGTGAAACAACGATGAACAATCGCCGAGGGAACAACAGTCTTGAAGTTGTGCATTGGATGAAAAGGGTTCTTATGTGGAGGCAAGCCAGACTTGGGACCGAACTTTTGAGGAACAACTCTTGGGATAGCAGTAGATGTAGTCTTTGTGCGTTTGACATCAGAGTGTTCGAGCTTTAGAGTTGGCGTTCGTTTCTTCGAGGACTTAGGAGAGAGTGGTGGAGTGATAGGATCAGGAACATCCTCACGCTTGACGTATTTAGTCCAAGGAAGATCATTCACTCGATTCTTCAGGAATGTGGGAGTGATGTTGATGTGAGAATTTTTCTTAACTTTCTTCTCGGTCTCGGTCATCGGAAGAAACTTCTGATCAATCAGCATCCCATATATCAAGCATGGGTGAGTGAGATGAATTCTCCTAACTTCCTCGAGGTCAGGCTGCTGACGGAGAACATCATTTGACGCTTTAGCCACCCTGCAGATATCAGAAAAGATGATCTCACCAAGATCAACTTGTTCACCACAGCCAAGACGAAATAGAATGTGCATAAGTTTCGGAGAGAGATAGTTCTCATCAGGGTGTGCTGCCCAGTTTGTCATGCCGAGCCTATGCAACGCACCATAGAAGGCTGAAAGTTTGTTCGGAGTGGGTAGAGGTGTTCGAGCCTTGCCTTTTGTCAAAAAGGACCCAATCTTCAGAGCGTTCATTCTATCATCATCCGAGGGAAACTTCCAAGATCCCTCAATCTCTAATCTTTTCAAAAAATTGTTTATGTTCAGAGGACGGAAGGTGTAGAGCTTTTCACGAAAAACAAAACGTCCACACATCTTGTGTGACGGATCAGCAAACTCAGGTGTCAAGTTAGCGTAGAACTTTTGAACAATGGGCAGAGAGAATCTGTAAGTTTGAGTCACAGACTCCAGGATGTGCATATCAGTGAAGAACTTAGAGAGTCCATACTTCTCATAATCAGCAACTCGGACCTGACGATCCTCAAGTATGGGCAAGTTCTCAATCAAAGTGAGACGGTGTTCCGCCATCTCAGTGAAGAAATCAGGTTTGTAATGAGGACCACAATCCTCAACTCTCATCACATAAGACAGATCAGCAGTAGCTCCTGTCGAGCCAGAAGAGTGTGGCACGATAGGAGGAATGTAAGAGCCAGGGACAACAGACTTCCCTTTATCAGCAGGGCCAGAAGCTCGTTGTCTGGACTTAGACGAGTCAGTGGAGACAGAGGGTTTAGACCTCTTAGGTTCAACAACGTCAGATGACGTTGATTTCTTGGGTATGTTTGCTGACCCAGAAACAGATGGTTTAACCACTTCAGCAGTGGAGGGAACTTTGACAATCTTCTTGCCGTCTTCAGTCATGATCCCATCATCCACTAACTTCCGATATTCAGCAGGGGATACGGTGCCTTTGAAACAACGCAGGAAGGTAAGAGGGGTCTTAGGTCCCTGACCAATCTTAGATTCTTTTCCGGACTTCTGCGAGACAGAGCTAGCAGGTTTCAGTTTCTTGGTTAAGTCAACAGTTGGAGTATCAGAGATGGACTTGCCAGAACGACGATCCATCTTGTCCATATGTTTTTGTAAGGCGTGGAGAGCCTTCTTCTGTGAGTCAGGTGACGGTGCATTCTTCCATGCGTCGCGAAGAGATTCCAAAACTTCCTTGTCAAGTTCATCAAACAGGTTTCCAGTGGATGACGACATTACAAGAGTAGGAGCGAGATAGATAGGAATTCTAGAAATCCTAAGTAACACAACCACAGCACCTGATGTGCGAAGCTAGAGTAGCAGAGATCTAACACTTAGAGAATCGAGACTAACAACGTCGAACGCCGGTTGCGTGAACGAAGAACCTCAAACACAGAGACTTCGATCTCAAACTTCAATCTCAAGGTTGCACGAGTGTAAGAGTTAGAGATTTTTAGAATGCAAGTAACCCTAATCCAAGTTTTCAAGCCCTTTATATAGAAAAAGTTTGGCCTGCTCGTCTTGGATCAAAAAGACCTGCGAAAAAGCCCATTAAACAGTACAAAATTGGCCCATCAGTACAAAAATGAATAAAATAATAATAAAAAATAATAATAGTAAATAAAAAAAATAAAAACGAAAATCTTGAAAAATTTTCTAAGTAAAAAAAATTTCAAAAAAGTTTTCGAAATTTTTCAAGTATTTTCGGCGAGGAGCAAGGATCACAAGGTTGGTTATCGTCGCAAGGCAGGGTTGACGAAGATGAAGTGTGTTGTCACATTTGTGTTGAACAGCAGAGGTGAGGCGAGATGTAGAGCAGAGGTGTTCGAACATGCTACAAGTGATATGTGCGACTGGAGTCGCACGTCGTTGCAGGAGGTGCGACTGGATTCGCAATTCCTGGCTTGCGACTTGGTTCGCAAGCGCTGGTGTGCGAATGAGATCATCATGCATGAGGAGTTATGCACTGGAAGCCGCTACACTCAAGATTCGCCGTAAGGATTTGAACTCCACGAGATGCTGAACATGAACTAGGAATACCAAACAAAATAGCACATCCCGAGTTAGTATTCAAGCGTTCAACACACTGCACACATTCAAAAACATTTTAGTGGAGATTTAAGCGGTGATACGAGGCAGTGAAGAGCAAATATTTTCCCAGAAAAGAATCCACATTTTCATCATTTTCCGAAGAACCAAAAATTTTTCACACGAGGTGATAGCAACTTTGAGGTATAAGAAAAATCTCTCATAATAAAAACCGGTGGAATGTACCGAAGTATGTGATAGATATTGAACTTGTCCTTCGTCACAATCACAAGAATACATGCCGTGTTTCGTCGGAACATATCGGATGAGTTTGCACCGCACAAGAGATTTTAATTCATGAGCACAAGGTGAACTTTTAAGGCACTCCACTTGGGACAAGCTTTTTACTTCAATCAGAGGGGAGCAAGTGTAACGCCCCAGAAAATTCAAAGGCTTAAAAGGATTGAATATGCTACTCATACCAACAGATGCATCTACTTTTCTGGGCATCCTCCTATAAGAACTCCAAAGTTAAGCGTGCTGACTTTGGAGTAGTTCTAGGATGGGTGACCCCCTGGGAAGTCTCCCGGGTGCGCACGAGTGAGGACAAAGTGCGCTGGAAAAGACAAGTGTTGGTACAGTGGGGCCAGGATATCACTCCCGACGGCAGTCATTGGTAACCGAGCCGGCCCATTAGGGTCGGGCTTCGACCCCTCAACGGGCCGGGGCGTTACAAATGGTATCAGAGCAGGTGCCGACCGGAATTGCGGGAACTAAGTGTCTTGCGGGGCCAAGTGCTCCACCCAGAAGTTGGTGAGAGTACCCGTAAGGGGCATTCCTGCACGGATGGTAGGTCCTGGGCAAGTAAGGCAAGTAAGGCACGCAACGGGGACGTTGCGCAGAAAAAGGTGGGGTGATTGTAACGCCCCAGAAAATTCAAAGGCTTAAAAGGATTGAATATGCTACTCATACCAACAGATGCATCTACTTTTCTGGGCATCCTCCTATAAGAACTCCAAAGTTAAGCGTGCTGACTTTGGAGTAGTTCTAGGATGGGTGACCCCCTGGGAAGTCTCCCGGGTGCGCACGAGTGAGGACAAAGTGCGCTGGAAAAGACAAGTGTTGGTACAGTGGGGCCAGGATATCACTCCCGACGGCAGTCATTGGTAACCGAGCCGGCCCATTAGGGTCGGGCTTCGACCCCTCAACGGGCCGGGGCGTTACAGCAAGGTTCGACCTGCGTCCTCCAGACGAGTTTTTAGCTTTTAGATGAAATGCAACAGATGCTCATTACAGCAGTCAGAGGGGAGCGAGGATCATCCCGCATCTCCGAAGTGTGATTGAAGAGCATCTTAAATAATGGCGTCCATGTGCTACCTTTCGAAGAGGGGAGCCGGGGTGACCGGCGTCCTCCGTTACTTGGTATTATGGATCTATGCAAATGAAACTTATTGGAGTTATATGCCAAGTTCACATGTTCGTACTCAGAGGAATAAATGCACTTGGGTCCGAAGACTAAAGCGGCCTCGAATCCATGTTCAACTTTATTAGACTAATCCACGACGATTCGGCGTGCATATTCAGAAGTCAAGAAAATAATCTTTCAGACTTCAAAATTTTCGTGAACTCATTAGAGAGAACACATGCAAAGAGAATTTCTTAGAGTTTGAAATCTCTCAAAGTCAAGAGGTTTGGTAAAGATGTCAGCGAGTTGTTTTTCTGTTGAAATATGCTGTAGACTAACTATATCACGATCAACCAAATCTCTAATGAAATGATGTCGAATGTCGATGTGTTTAGTGCGAGAATGCTGGACAGGATTTTCGCTGATTTTGATAGCACTTTGGTTATCACAGTACAGCACCAAGGGAGCACTCTTGATAAGATAATCATCCAACATCTGCTTTAGCCAAAGCAATTGAGTGCAGCAACTCCCGGCTGCAACATACTCAGACTCAGCAGTCGATAGAGCGATGCAATTTTGCTTCCGACTATGCCATGACACTATATTGTTGCCAAGGAAGCAGCAGCATCCAGATGTGCTCTTTCGTTCATCAGTGTCGCTTGCCCAATCCGCATCGGAGTAACCGACGAGATTTGATGAAGTGTCACATGCATACCAAAGACCTAAATCAGAAGTCCCTGAGACATAACGGAGAATCCGTTTGACAGCTCGTAGATGATCTTCTTTCGGATCCGCCTGGTACCTAGCACACATGCAAACACTAAACATGATGTCAGGGCGAGTAGCAGTTAGATAAAGTAAACTACCAATCATGGAACGATAAAGAGTTTGATCAACACTTCGACTTTTAGTCGATTTAGATAGCCGTTCAGTCGTTGCCATGGGAGTTTTGGCAGGCTTAGCATGGTGCATCTCAAATCTTTCGACCATATTTTTCGCATATTTGCTTTGAGATACGAAGATTCCATCCGGTCGTTGAGATATCTGAAGTCCTAAGAATTGATGTAGCTCTCCTTCTAGACTCATCTGGAATGTTGAAGACATAGATTCCGTGAATGCTTTCACGAGTTTAGAGCTGGTAGCACCAAAAACAATGTCATCAACGTAAATCTGGGCAACCATCATATGTTTCCCATCACGTTTCAAGAAGAGAGTCTTGTCGACTGAGCCACGTACAAACCCAAACTTCAGTAAGTAGTCCGTTAGACATCCATACCACGCTCTCGGAGCTTGCTTCAACCCATATAAAGCTTTGTGAAGCTTGTAAACATGATTTGGATTCTTGGGATCCTCGAAGCCTTTCGGTTGTGCTACATACACCTCTTCTTCTAGTACTCCATTTAGGAATGCAGCTTTGACATCCATTTGTCTAAGTTTAATGCCGAGATGGCATGCAATAGCAATCAGAAGACGAATAGACTCAATGCGAGCAACTGGAGCAAAGGTTTCATCAAAGTCTATCCCTTCCACTTGGGCATAGCCTTGTGCAACGAGACGAGCTTTGTTTCGCACAACTTGGTTATGCTCATCTGTTTTGTTCTTAAAAATCCATTTGGTTCCAACAACATTAATATTCGACGTACGGGGAACCAAGGACCACACATTATTTCTCGTGAACTCATTCAGTTCTTCTTGCATAGCCATTATCCAGAATTCATCTTTCAAGGCTTCCTTGTAATTTTTCGGTTCCGTCTCAGATAAGAAGCAAGAAACTCCGATTTCATGGCAGATAGCAGAAGTGCATATGTTATAGAGTTCATCTTGAGAGGGAATCTGTTTCTTTGAGCGTGTAGTTCGCTCATTTAAGTTTCCAATCATCTGTGTCGGTGGATGTTTCTTTTGAATAAGGCGAGGTGCCTCTCTGGGAGCATTAGCTGGGTTGTCGACATCTTCACTTTCTTCACCATCAGACAATGAAGTATCATTGTTACGTTGGCTACACTCTCCAACTTCAGGTGAAGTGTTTGGAGTGGGAGTGTCTGGAACTTCAGTAGTGGGTATAGATGGAAAAGTACGATGCTCCAGAACTCCTTCTTTCACCCAGTCTTCATCTGTATCTTTTCCAAGAAAGTCTTGCTCATCAAAGTTGATGTTTACAGTTTCCATGACCTTTCTGGTTCTGGGATTGTAAGCACGATAGGCATGACTATTCTGACTATAGCCAACAAAAATACCACGATCGGCTTTGGCTTCAAATTTCTTCAGAGGATCCCGATCCCTCAAGATATAGCACGTGCAGCCAAAGACACGAAGGTGAGCGACAGATGGCTTCTTGCCATTTACAAGTTCGTATGCAGTTGCCGTTGTGCCAGAACGAATACTTATGCGATTTAGAATATATCCAGCAGTTGAGACGGCTTCAGCCCAGAAATTTCGAGCAAGATTTTTTGAGATCAACATCACGCGAGCCATCTCTTGCAGAGTTCGATTCTTACGTTCAGCAATCCCATTTTGTTGGGGCGTCTTTGGGGCCGAATATTCATGATGAATTCCCTTTAGCATACAAAATTCATTGAAGCTAGCATTTTCAAATTCAGTCCCGTGATCACTTCTGATCCTCTTCACCTTTGCTTCATGATTTGTTCTTATCCATTTTACAATACCTTTGAAGGCATCAAAAGTCTCATCTTTTGTAGCAATAAATCTCGTCCAAGTGTAACGAGAGAAATCATCAACCACAACCAGCACATACTCTTTCTTAGCAATACTTTTCACTTCCATTGGACCCATGAGATCCATATGAAGTAGTTCAAACGGAGCCGTAGTGCTCATTAGTGTTGGTAGTGCAGGATGAGAAGACCTTGTCAGCTTTCCTTTCTGGCAGTCTCCACACACTCTTTTCTCGATTTTGGGGAGTTGAGAGATTCCTCGAACTATCTCCCCCTTAACAAGTTTACTCAGATTTCGAGAACTAGTGTGTCCAAGACGTTGATGCCATAAATCAACTTCATCAGCCACGGTCACAGAGAAACAACTATACTCAGTAGTATAGCAGTTGTTTTTAGCACGTGGACCTTCCATGATGCACTTCCCTTCTACATCAAAAACCTTGCAAGAATCTTTATCAAAACTAACATTCAGCCCTTCATCACACAGCTGGCTGATGCTAATAAGATTTGCCACAAGACCCTTCACATGAACAACATTGCGAATTGGTGGCAATCCTTTAATGTGCAAAGTTCCCTTTCCCATGACGATGCCTTTAGCTCCCCCTCCAAACACCACGGGGGAGCCAGTCATAGGCTCATATTCTTTCAGAAATTTCTTGGTTCCGGTCATGTGACGGGAGCAACCACTATCAAAATACCATATGCCTTTGTTTCCAGAGTCGGAGGCATTTAGTGCAACATTGCAGAAAATCAGTTCTCTTGGCTTCCAGTCAGTTAGGATGGTGGAGTTAAGTTTAACTTCACTCTTTCGGGACTTAGGCATCCACTTCTTCTTCCCAGTCACAGCGCTCAGAGTTTGCTTAATTTTCGGATTTGGAGACACAGATTTCTTCATTTTCTTAGTCATTTCAGACTTCTTCTTCAAGATCAAGAGTTCTCTGTTCATGTCCTCTTTCATCCTATAGCAGAAAGGTCGAATGTGTCCAGGTTGATCACAATAATGACAAACATACATTCGCCTTTGTCGAGTTTCAACCTTCGGAGATGTTTTGATTAAAACTGTTTTAGTGCGAGAGGATCGTTCATTTTTCTTCACGTTCTGAGATTTGTCTAACTTTTTCAGCAACGTCTTCTCATATGGTAAAATACCACGAGGATGTTTGACAATATTCTTCGGGAATTGATATGTCTCAGATTCAGATTTAGAAGTCGAGATCAAATTTTTAGATTTAAGTTCTGGAGACTTAGCAATCTTCTTCCCTTCAGCAATCTCCTTTCGTTTGGATGATTCGGCGTCATCCTTACTTTTATCCTCTGGCTGATCGTTGGATGCTTTGACAAAAATCACATCTTTCTTCTTTTCTGGTGTTGAGTAAATAGATTCAAAAACTTTTTGAAACCCAAGACCATATCGATTTGGATTCATGTATGAAGCTGCATTGTCAAATACAGAAGAGTTTGTGTTCATTTTCCTCAATAGCTCATCAGTCATATGGAGTTTTTCTTTCAAAGCATATCGTTCCTTGTCAGTCATGGCAAGGTCAGTTTGAGCTTTCACCAGTGATGACTTCAGTTCATCATTCTCAGCATCTGAGTTCTTAAACAGAGTCTGCAGTTTCTTAGTTTCAGTAGACTCCTTTTTCAGTGAAATCTTTAGTTTTGAGTTTTCAGAACTCAACCTCTCACACACTTCTCTCAGTTCGACTACCTCTTTGTAGTATTTATGCTTTTCTTCGAAAAGGTCATCAAATTTGTTTTTAAGTATTGTTAGAGAGTTGTTCAACCTCTTTTTCTCGTCCGTCTTTTTCTCAACCGAATTTTTCAACTCAACAGCGTTATCACACATCTTCCGGTTAGCAATCGAGAGTTCGTTACAAGATTCTGTAAGAACTTTCAAAGACACTTCAAGAGTGCTATTTTCAGTGATGGCTGAGTCATAGAGTTTTGAAAGCTCAGAGTAACTCTCGTTCAGTGCACGTAGTTCAGCACTCACACACTCAATTTGAGATACATTTGGGTTCATCTCATTTATAACAGACTCAGTCATGGATTCATCATCCGAACAGATTTCATCATCACAAAACGGTCGATCTTCAGAGGCCAAACAGAAAATATTGTCAGTCGTTGCTACATCCTTCATAAAGGTATCAAGTTCAAAGTTTTCAACTTCGAAGTTTGCAATATCAAAATTTTCGTCAAACGTGACAACAAGAGCGTTGTCCTCATCTTCATCAGCACTTTCATCCTCAGACTCATCATTCTCAGAAATTACTTCCTCATCGTTTATCACAACATAGCTAACTGGCAGCTTCTTCTTACGGTGTAAGTTTGGACATTCATTTTTAACGTGTCCATATCCTTTGCACTCATAGCATTGCATCTTGGAGACATCCTTGCTAGTAGACGAGTATGGGGATAGTTTTGTCCCCTTAAACTTCTTGTCGGAGAAAGACGATTGATTTCGGTTATCTGGGTTGTTCTGGAAAGAGTTAGAATTCTTCTGAAATTTTCGAAAATTTCGAGCACGGTTCTTCCTCTTAAAATCTTGCTTCACAAGATACGTGACTATATCAGTCAATACAGCAAGCTTGTCTGGGTTGTTAGAATTCATTAGCCTTTCAATATCCTCAGCTTCATCATCATCAGATTCATTTACATCAGCTGAGAAACTAGATTCAGATTTCTCATTTCTCGAAGGAGTTTTCTGAGGCTTCGGACTTCTTGAACTCTTACCCTTCTCAGAAATTTTTAGAGCAGTCATTGGCTCATAAACAAGAGACATATCAGGATTGCTACGTACTTTTAGAGTCAAGTCGTAGTTTCTTAAATCAGCCATCAAGTCAGCATAATCCCAGCTTTGATTTTCGTCATTTCGTGCTTCAATAGTTAGCACCTTGCTTTCGAACCTAGTGCTTACACTGGACAGAACTTTCTCATACACCATGGGAGCAGGAAAGACTTCTCCTAGTTCACATGCCTCATTCACATATCTCATGATCTTATCCAAGTAGTCATTTATATCTTCATCTTCTCTCATACGGAGTTGATGGAATTGGGCAGTGATAGTTCGGATTTTCGACCTTTTAACCGCATGACTTCCCTCACACGTTCTCTGTAAAGTTTCCCATGCATCTCTGGCAGATGTGCAATTTTTGACCAACTGATACATACTGAGGTCCAGCCATTCACAGATAAGAAGTAGAGCTTTGCTGTTAGCCGTAGACAAGTCATGCTCCTCTCTTGTCCAACTACGTTCCGGCTTCGGAATTCTCACACCATCAGCATCTTCAGTATACGGACGTTCCCATCCTTCTAACACTGCCATCCAAGATCTAGAGTCAAAACCTTTAATTCTAGCAGAAACTTTGGCCTTCCAGTTTGAGTAGTTCTGATGAGTAAGCATAATCGGTTTCTGGACAAACATAGACGACTCCATTGTAGCGGAAATATGAAGTCAAGTAACGGATCACGTCTTATACGTATGACGTCCCGCTCTGATACCAAATGAAATTACGTCTTCGACGTAAGATACCAACTTTTCGCGAAGTCGGTCTTAAACACTTAACACTTCAGCAGCTTCGTTCGCACACACTCAGCAAATGTAAGGTAAAGTTGTGAAGACAAAGTTATGTAATATTTTTCATTTCATTGATCACAAAACGAAAGCTATTACACGTGGAGAGAAAGGTAGACGGAATGATCAAAGGTCGTATCCCAAGTGACGCAGCACTCCAACGAACCAGAGACCTAGTACTACTACACCTAGAGCTAAATCACATAACCCTACTAGTGGTGCACAGCACAAAACAACTACCAAAACTCTAAAAGCTATAAGCCGTAAACAACGATGGATGATACTAGATATCGGATTTCGTTCTCTCAAAATCGTCAAGTGAAGTCTTCAGCTTCCATGGGTTTATATAGGAGTGCCGCACATGTGGAGCGCTGATGTGGAGCAATCTCACTGGTCACATGCTTGGCTGACATCACGGATCCATGGATGACATCACTTTTTGTACTTGGATTCTAGAATCTTGGAATCTTGAATCTTTGATTCTTGAATCTTCGAATCTTGAATCTTTAATTTCTTCAAGTTCAAACTTCAACTCTATCTTGACTCCATCGATCTCAATACTTCGTCTTCAACTTCATTGTGATAAACACTTGTCGTTGAGGCTTCAGCATTTCATCGTCTTCATGGTCGTCGATAATATTGAAGTAGTAAAAATGCAATCCAAGCTGCAAATACGGAGAGGGCAAGAATTGCGACTCCGTTCGCAAATGAAGAGGATGCAAGAAATGCGACTCAAGTCGCAAATGTTGAAGTAGCAAGGATTTGCGACTCAAGTCGCAAAAGTAGTAATCGCCAGGATTTGCGACTCAAGTCGCAAATGTAGAGGGAGCCAGGATTTGCGACTCAAGTCGCAAATGTAGAGGGAGCCAGGATTTGCGACTCAAGTCGCAAATGTAGATGAGGGCCAGGAATTGCGACTCAAGTCGCAAATGTTGAGATGAGCCAGAATTGCGACTCAAGTCGCAAATGAAGATGGGCCAAGTTTTGCGACTCAAGTCGCAAATGATGAGGGAGCCAGGTTTTGCGACTCAAGTCGCAAAAGGAGAGGAGAGGCAGCAATTGCGACTCCAGTCGCAAGAGATGTGTGATTTGCGACTCCAGTCGCATATGTTGTGTGAATTGCGACTCCAGTCGCATAAGATGTTTTTCACTTGTATACATTTCGTCCTTCACCTGTAATTCAAACAAATAATGAAAATCATATGTTGTTGTCAAAACCAACATTTACATGTACTCTTCAACAGTTTGGGTAATGTCTAGATCTCTATTCCAATCATTACATTTAGGGACCAGTGAGTTTAAAATCCTTACGTATCACAGAAAGTGGGTTCAAAGCCATTTCCTAATCTATGAGCACGTATAACAACAAACAATCGATTTAATCTCCGATATTATCTCCCTCAAATAATATCATTAAACCACTAATCACATCTAAAATCCCATCAGATATGGCAAGCCACGATAGTGTGGACGTTTACCTATCCAAATGATTTAGCAATTAGATTTGCTTCGGTCGTACATCATCATTAGCGTTACTTCGATGGGAAGAATACTAAGAAGCGTACCTAAGTGTAAACCATTGCTCAGTATCTTAGAAGATTGTTTGGGACACGCATATTCACCGCAAGCCACGATAGTGTGGACGTTTACGTTAACATACGCTCCTTTACTCCCTTCTATAACTGTCTACATCAATCGTTCCAAAATCCCATTCAATGTAGCAAGCCACGATAGTGTGGACGTTTACTACACCAAAAGACTTTTACAATTGACATCCAACTACTTGAATCATTTAATCTTGTAAATCAGGACGCGGAGAATCATAAGTGAAACTCGAAGTTTCTAACCAGTGATTCACCATGCGAACGACCCTATCTCTCATAAATGAGGGAGCCGAGCAGACAATCGATCTAGTCATCAAATGACACGAAAGTCTCTAATTTGTGTCCTCGACATGACCAAGTGGCTTTGGCTCCATTCCACTCCCCGGGGTGAGAATGAGTCGACTTGAAATCAGTTTTGGAAAGACAAATTAGGCATTGTTTGATAAACTTAATCAATGTTTCTCGTAAAAGGAATTACAAGAATTCTCCTCCAATGACTTGTCTATACGAACTTCAAAAGTCCATAAAAGTCACCAAGAGAACAGCAATGGAGACCATGGATATGTTTCCATACCCTCTCCCACTTAGCTTTTTACAATAAAGGGATACGCTATCTAATGCATAATTAAATACACATAAGCATGCATACATGAAATAAAGCACATAGAATATTATCACATAATAAAATTAATAATACTAGAATATTATTTTCCGACTATTATGGCTTTATCGCATCCCCGTACGCATCTTCTAGTCTTCAGTCTTCGTTCTTGAATGCTCCATGTGACGGGAATATTAATTCCAATATTTAAATCTATTTATTTTTAATAAATCCAAAAGATACTTAATTCGAAAATTAAGTCAATCGAATAAATCAAAAATAAAATTAAATATTGTTAATATTTTTATTTATTTTATTTTCCCTTTCTACTTCATTAAATCTCTAGAATAATCTATCCAAGACCCACTTGGAATATTCTAGAAGACTTCCATAATGAAATAAGGAAATAAAATAATTTATTTTATTTTCCCTTTCTACTTCATTAAATCTCTAGAATAATCTATCTAAGACCCACTTGGAATATTCTAGATGATTTCCATAATGAAATAAGGAAATAAAATAATTTAGGACTCCTAGTCCTTCCAAATTAATTCCTTTCCTAATCCATTAAAAATTCCATAAAGGAATAATTAAATAAGGAAAAATTAATTTAGGACTCCTAAACTTTCCAAATTAATTATTTTCCTAATCCATTAAAAATTCCATAAAGGAATAATTAAATAGGAAAAATAAATTAATTTATAAATTTATTCCTTTTCCTAATCTATGAAAATTCCCAGAATAGAAATAATCAATAAGGAAAAATAAATTTATTCTAAATTTATTCTTTTCCTATTCCATGAGAATTCCCAAAAATAGGAATACTCAAAATAGGAAAACCGAATAATTTAAGAAAGTTGGATCTTGCTGGGAGAGCACGAGATCACGAGGACCCCGCGCCCCACCACCATCGCCGGCCGAGAGGAGAGCCACCGCCACCGCCTAGCCGATCATCCGCCGTCGCCGGCGACATCACGGCTGAGAAGGCCGCGGGCAGCCCCCTCCCCCTTCGATCGATCCTTCCTTCGGGGATGATCATGGGGATGATCGATCCCCGGAATCCTCCCTCTCTATCGTCTCCTCCGTCACACTTTTCCGGTCGTCGTTTCGGAATCGATCCAACGTAAATAAATTACAAATTTATTATTACGCTATCCGGTATCGATTCTCATATGAAATCGACCTCACAATTTCCGGAAAAATAAGAACAAGCATTCACCACACAAGAACGAATATTGACATCACCGAGAGTTCAATAATCAAGAGAAATATTATGACATTAATTAACAATAATTAAATCTAGCCATAATAATCGGAAACCCTGCAAGGTAGAACAATTTATCGAAAAACACCATGAACTAAAACCAACGCTCTGATACCAATTGTTGGAAATCGATATCCCGGAATTAATAAATTAATTAAAATTAATTATCTAATTAATTCCGACCGAAATCCTTTGGAGATCGAATATCCGGATTGTCTAAAAATGCGGAACCGACAACCCAATCGAAATCCCTTCGCCGGAAACCACCGCGAAACCACCACACGAACCGGGCTCGACCAAGAACACCACGCGGGGATAACCCCACGCGTGCCCTAGCCGAGCCCCGCGAGGGGCTCGCGATTGCACACGGCAATCGCTGGGGATGCATCGAGCATCCCCCGAGGCTGTTCGTAGCAGCCCCCCGGCGGTGAGTCCGGCGACTCACCGCCGCCGTCGATCGGAGGAGGGGGCGCCTGCCGCGGCTCCAGCCCGCGGCTGCCCCCAGCGATCGACCGAAGTCGATCGCTCGCCCCGGCGTCTAGCCGGGGCCCTTCGAAATGCACCGGCGGTCGAAGCCCTAGGGCTCGACCGCCACCCTCGGCGACCAGCCGAGGGTTCTCTTTGCGTGCGATCCCCGCCGGGGATCTCTCGGCCTCCGCGGTCCGGTGATCTTCGATCACCACCGCGAGGTCGATCCTCGTCCACGGGGTTCGTCCCTCGGATCTTGGTTCATGGTATTTTCACGATAATTAAACGATAAAATCATAAAGAGGGTTTTACGATTTACCTCGTTCTCGTTGTTCGGAAAAACGAAGAACTCAATTTGACGACCTTGAGATCTTCCGACGTATTCCTTGCACTAGCTCGGACGTCGTGTGGGCGACGATCTACCGAACTCCATGGATCCTCCTCTCTACTTTCTCTCTCTAGAATTGTGATCTTCAAGTTATGAACTTATATTTTAATAGAGAAGACCATGTAGTGCTTTTATAGGCTACGTAGGGGATCTTAAGGAGGTGGAATATTGGGCTTCCAATATTAATGATTAAATTGAGCCCAAGCCCAAATCTATTAATCCATTAATATTAATTAATTCTATTTTCCACTATATAAAATTAATTGCACTCCCAATATTAAACCATATTATATCAAATAATATTTCTCCGGTAGTATTATTTATTCCGTGTATTTAAGATATAAATATCCATGAATAAAATTAATTTATTGCTAATTAATTTATTCATCTCTTGTAACCGAGACTAGTACCATTCAGCCTTAATTATTATGCGGAACAAATCCACCTGCAGGGTTTACATAATAATTCCTTATGAACTCATCTCGGGGATATTATCAACCCTTGCGGGATACACTTTCCCGTCAAGTATTCACGGCATGCCATATATAAAATATAGTGACCCAACTTAACCGGTAATTAACCCAATAATTAAATCGGTTAATTCCTTTGGAAAATCAAAGTCACTTATATTAAATATACACACCCGCAATAGTATCGGGGATTAAGAATAAAATACTCAGAGATTTAAATCGATTATCGCCGGCAATCCTAATCGATAAATCTCAAGCAGACCCGCTCAATACACTAAGTGTACAAGTGTGATAAAATAATCAAGACAGATTATTTTCTCTCTCACACAACGACTATACCGATGGATTGGTCCTTGTCCATCTAGGTCGTGAGCAACTGTTCGATTAAATACGAGTAACCGATAGTATGATCTTCTGTGTGACGTCGCACACCATACTAACTACAATGTATATAATCCAGGACTATAATTTGCATATATTTAATTTATAAATAATTAAACGCAAATAATTGTTTATTTAATTAAATAGATTAGTGGCAATGGATCGTGAGTTTCCGTTACTTAAATCTAGACATTAAGTACACAACTCCAACAATAACACCTACCTCGATGAGCTGGGACGTGAACGTGAAAATCCAAAGTGCGTCTAGGACCTTAGAGGATTGAACTAGCAACTTCCAAATCTTGAGGGGCTGAATATATAATTTTTGAGACTTAGTATGGATTGATTAAAATTATTTATATTTAATTGGGTAGTGGCCCATAGTATATTAATTCTTCAAGGGCCTATTTGCAAATTAGACTTATTTAATATAAGGATATTTAAATGGGATTAAGAATTAAGTTGACCTTTTCCTATACGCAGAGAGCGAGAGTTAAATTGGGTACCAAGCTTTGAAGCATGTGAACTCCCATAGTCTTCGACAGTGGTCTTGGGGATCCATCTTATCCAGTTTCCTTGAAGATAGGTATTCGAGTTGTTCGCGGGCAGCTGCCACTTCGACGACCGAGCAGAGACATCATGGCAGTGAGATGATGACCGTTGGTGTTGATCGACTAGGCGTCACCCGAAGGAGGGCAGCGGCAGCGCACTTGAATCTCAGAGAGGCAGGCGGTAATAAGGGAATAACAGTAGTGATACCTCTCTTAGGACATCGGTAGAGACGGATCTGCCGTGGCTATTCTCGATCGGACAAGTCAGTTGTGGTTTAAGGAGGTATTCTGGTGGGTTTTCGGGTATGGGTACTGGCCATGGGAAGAATCGTACTAAGAGCTTGTTTATGATGTAAACACATGTATATTATATATATGGTGGCCTATGTAGATATGGGTGTGTATTATAGCCAAAGACCTCCTCTGCCGTGAGTTTATGTGGTGTAAGGGATGAAGAGGGGAAGAAGGTTACACGGTACTCTTTTTTGTTTTTGGAGGTTTGTGTGTAGGCAAGAGGAGAGAAGATATATATATTTATAGGGTTGATTAGGGTTTAATTGTCTTATAGATTTAATTTGGTATTGATAAGTTTTAAATATTACGTCTTGCTTGGTAAGATACTTTTTAATAATTATATTAATTAGGTTAAATCAAAATATTAATTATATATTTAATATTATATTATTTATCAAATTTAATGTTTAATCAAAATATTTTCTATTTTGTAGTTTTAATTTATTAAATTAGTTTATAAATTTATAAATTTAGTTAGGTGAATATAAAAATTAGTAAATAAAAATTTGGGTTGTTACATACGCCTTTGCGTTTGGTACAGAGGTCGTTGTCCCGGCCGAGGTGGTAGTGCGCTCGCACCGCACCGCCCAGGACGTCACCTCGGAGAACGAGGCAGTACTGCGCCTCGAGTTGGACCTCCTTGAGGAGCGGAGGATGAGTTCTGACTCCCTCAACGCAATGAACAAACAACGGATTGCGAAGCTGTACAATACGAAGGTTAAAGCCCGAGAGTTCAGCCCCGGAGAGCTGGTGTTGAAAAAATTACTAGGCACCCACTCCGGGGCCCTCGGGCCGACATGGGAAGGACCCTTCCGAGTAACGACTTGCTTGGAGAACGGGGCCTACGCACTGGAATTGATGGACGGGACCCCAGACCAATATCGATGGAATGCATTGCACCTGAAGAAGTTTTACCCGTAAAGGAGCAGGACCGGAGCAGGCCCGAGCCCCGACGAAGCCGATGAAGGAAGTTATATGTATATGCTCTAAGACAGCAAAAATAAAACGAGCACCCGCGAGTGTCGGAGAATTTGAAACAATTCCCTATGATTTGCGTATTGTCGTTTAGTCAAGAAAAAGACCCAACCTGCTTAAGACCCGGGAACCGGAGGTTGAAATAACACAATCCCGGGGCACGGGCAGCGGGGACAATACAAAAATAATTTGTGGACTCATCCGCAAAAGCCCAAAAGGCCACGAACCCATTCAGTCTTCAACTTCGGCGACTCTAGAGTAAGAAAGTTATTTACCATGTCCCAAGTTGCGAGCACGTGGGGAAGAAAATAAAAGCTATCAAAAGCCACGAAAAACCCGCTTTAAACCAATAAATCCCCAAACCCGAAAAAGGCTCCACAAAGCCTAGGGTCGAGGAGGTCCGGGTACTAAGAAAACCAACATTTAAACTAGGGTTTAACTTGACCCCAAAACATCTAAATTGTCAAAATAAATCAAACGTGCAAAATTGATAAACAAATATCAAAAGCATCAACTCTAATACCCGGGGTCCGGAGTAACCCTATCCCCGGAGCCCGCAACTCGGGGAGTCACTATGGAAACCCCGCGAGTCCGGGGCAGAAACAAGGTTCAAAAGCACCATGCCCCTCTCAGACATAGAATCACATTTCTAAAACAAAGATCATGTAAAAAGAACTAAACATAAATAAATCCAGGTATCATCCCAAAACAAACATAAGGAACAAGGCTACTGCCCCACACCAAATCCAAACTGAATCCCAGAACAAAAAACGAGAAATTGTCTTGAGGCCGTAGCCTTTACTGAAACAAACAAGAGTATACAAATAAAGTTCATAAGAAATAAGCAGGGAGAACTTCAAAACCACCTCAGCCTACGACCCTAGAGACTTTGGCATCGACACCGGGTCAACCACAGGGGGTTCCTCCATCATGACATCGGCATCAGCTCCGACCCCCTCCTCAGCGGGCTGCGCGCTCGGGTCAGCCTCGAAGCCTTCGTAGAAAGCGTCAATGCTCTGCTCAGGAAAGCCAGCGACGACACCCTCCAGAACAGCCACCTGGCGGGGGGAAAGCCCATCCTCGGCTCCCGGAGAGCCGCGAGTCGTACTAATGGCGGAGGAAGCCTCGCCCGCCTCGGGCCCGGCCTCCGTCGGTTTCTCCTGAATCGGAGTAGGCAGCATAATCAACGGTTGCTTGGGATGGACCAGGCGGTCGTAGCTCGGCCACCACTTTATGTCGATGTGGAAGTCCTCCTCGAGGTCTAGGTACTCCTGGTGAAGCCGAGGATCGAGGACCCGGGTGCTCATATACTTTTTCCAGTACTCCAGCACGCGATCCCGAGCCGCCACATCATTTTTCGTGTGAGCATACCGGACGGCGTCGGCCAGACCACTCGAGTAGAAATGATCGTTGAGCACGCGGTGGTCGGTCCACGGGCTAGCTAACTCGTCTTCGAGGACGGCGATCCGAGCCCGAGCTTCCTCCAATTGCTCCCGGAGGGCCGCGGCCTCCGCAGTCCGGGCCTCAAGGGACTCGGTGAGTTTCGCCACCTCCCCATTCACATCAATGATTTGCTGCGACAAAACCGTGGCTCGAGACTTAAGTGTCGTGGCCTCCACGCCCGCTATCTCCAACTTGTCATTCCGGTACTCGGCCAGCTCGCGCCACATATCCCGATCCTTCGAGGCCGCCGCAAGGGCGGTGGTGTACTCCTTAACCTCTGACATGAGGTGGTCACTCTGGGCGATCACCTCCTCATTCAGCCGAGCCATCTCCCCAACCTGCTTATCCTTCGCTAGAGCGGACGCCTTCCACTGCTCCACCGACGCGGTGAGCTGCTCGATCTGACGGGCCTGGTTCTCCGACCACTCAAACCCCGCGGCGCTGACAACGGCGGCTTGACTAATCAGCATCGTGCCCAACATGAAGGTGTGGTCCCGGCGGCCAACCATGCCCTGCAGCTCGTGGGTCCATGACCGGCCGATAGCGCTGAGGGCCGCGCCAACCGGGGTCCCGGGGGTGACCACCGGGAGCGCGGGGCCGTAGCCGGCCAGGTAGTCCCGAATCACAGGAGGCATGTCCGGAGTGGCGTCCAAGATCCTGCCTAAAAAGAAAAGGCGTGGTCGCGTTTAGACGAGTAAAAAGATACCCGAAGCCCCGAAAGATACCCCCGAGACATGATCAAGAAATCAGAATTACGACATCACCCAAAAGGAGACACAGTTTCGATCTCACCGTTGCTGGCGACTCGGGTCAAAGCCGTAGTACGGCGAGCACCCTATCACGGTCGGCGAAAGCCCATAGCTTTCAGGCACAAACATCTGCCGGCGGCCGGGGTCTAAGTCCGGGGCCTCGGGGTCCTCGATGGCTTTGCGCTTCCGCGAATCAACGGCAACCGAGCCCTCGACCATGTCGATGGGGGCGGCCTGGACCGGGGCGAACAAGGGAGGGCAATCCACGGCCTCCATCCTCGCCCGCGGAGGGGAGGAGACCGGGGGAGCCGCCAATTGCTCTGAGACCCGGGGCCCGGAGTCCGAGGTCAGGTCGATCACGTCCTTCTCGCCGATGCGGGGCAGCTCGGGGCCACTCTCCGCCGCCCGCTCGGGCGCGGTGGACTCGACCACCCCGGCGGAGGCAGTCGGAGAGGAGAGGCGCATCCCGACCGGGGTGACCTCGGGGCGCGAAGGGACTGCGGAGGTCGAAGGGCCTGCTGAGCCAACCGATCGACTCCGTGAGGCCAGGATCGGGTAGTCCGACCCCTTGCGGTCCGTAATCCCGGGGAATCCAGACATTCTCAGCCGAGGGCGATCTTCAAAAATGAAGGTACGAGGAGCTGCATCCGGGGCACAGTTAGAAATATGAGATTAAGAAGACATTAAGGAGTTTAGCAAACAACGGCTCCGTCGCTTACCCAGGTACGGGTTGTAGAGATGTCGCGGCGGGCAAACGAGGCGTGCGTTCAGGAGGAGATCCTCACGACAGAGGACGGTGGCCTGGCGCTCGGTCGAGGTGTAAGCTTCGGCGATCTTTAAGGCGACCTGATAATCCCAATTCAGGGGCCCCTCCCTCCGAGTATTGACACCGGACCAAGGGGTAAAAAGAAGTTAAGAATCAGCAAAAGACGAATTCGGGCTGAAAACGACACGACTCACTCAAAATTTTCTCAGAATATCTGGTGGGAATATCAATCTCTTCCTTCGGCGTCAGGGTACGCCAGGCCCCGGAAACATAGAGCCACCTCGGCCAGGGATTGTCGACCTTCGATGACTTCACCCCGACGGTGGGAATGCCATCGCGGCCCTTCACGGTGAATCGCCCTTTCAGCCCGCCGGTACTCGAGATCCCAAACGAGCGACGGATCTCGGCGTCAGTCAACACCCGGATCAGACCCGAGCTGCCCAAAAGGGACAGGAAGGCCATGATTTGGGCCCATCCGTTGGGGTGGATCTGGTGCGGGGCCACCCGCCAAAATCGCAGCGCCGCCGTCACCGAGGGGTGCAGCGGGAAGCGCAGCCCAAGATCCAGGGCGTCCGTCCCCACGGTCACCATCCCGGGCGGCGGACAACACGGGAATTCCCCGGGAGCCGGAGCGTGGAGGTGCACGTCCACTGGCACCCGCCACGGAATTCGCCTCCGCTCGATCATCTCTGCGGTGATCATGCTGGGCTTCCATGGTCGCCCCACTTAGGGGTATGGAACTCGGCGGGCGGGGCGTACGGGCCACGAGCGGCGGCCACGTAAGGATTGGTCCGATAGTAAGTCGGGTAGTCGATAGCAGCGAGCGGGGGAAACTTCTCATCCATCAAGCTAAGAAACTGGGCGTGAAGGGAGTGGATATCGGTCTCCTCGCCGGAGCTAGACGAGGGATCGCTCGAGGCGACAACGCCACCCGAACTCGCGACGGATCCTTCCGCCTCGGCCATGACTTCGTCGTACGGGCTCGACATCGTCTCAAATCAAGGGGAAAGTGTTGGAGTTGTGTACTTAATGTCTAGATTTAAGTAACGGTAAACTCCCGGTCATAGCATTTAATCTATTAAATTAATAAACAATTGTTTGCTTTTAATTATTATTAATTAAATATATGCAAATCATAGTCCTAGATTTTATACGTTGTAGTTAGTACGGTGTGTCGGGCCCACACAGAAGATCATACTATCGGTTACTCGTATTTAATCAAACAGTGGCTCACGACCTAGATGGACCCGGACCAATCCATCGGTATAGTCGTTGTGTGAAAGAGAAAATAATTTGTCTTAATTATTTTATCACACTTGTACACTTGGTGTATTGAGCGGATCGTTGAGATTCATCGATTAGGATTGCCGGCGATAATCGATTCGAGTCTCAGTGTATTTTATTCTTAATCCCCGATATTATTGCGGGTGTGTATATTTAATATAAGTGACTTTGATTTACCAAAGGAATTAACCGTTTTAATTATTGGGTTAATTACCGGTTAATTTGGGTCACTATATTTCATATATGACATGCCGTGAATGATTGACCGGACAGTGTATCCTGGAGGGTGGATAATATCCCCGAGATGAGTTCATAAGGAATTATTGTGTAAACCTCATGAGTGGATTCGTTCCGCACAATAATTAAGGTTGAATGGTACTAGTCTCGGATTAAAGAGATGAATAAATTAATTAGCAATAAATTAATTTTATTCATGGATATTTAAATCTTAAATACACGGAATAAATAATACTACCGGAGAAATATTATTTGATATAATATGGTTTAATATTGGGAGTGCAATTAATTTATATAGTGGAAAATAAATTAATTAATATTGATAAGGATTAATGGACTTGAGCAGTGGGCTCAATTTAATCTTCAATATTTGAAGCCCAATATTCCACCTCCTTTAGATCCCCTACGTAGCCTATAAAAGCACTACATGGCCTTCATAAATAATAAGACAAGATTATCATACTTGATATTCTAGAGAGTTGAAGGAGATCCATAGGAGTTCGATAGATCGTCGCCCACCCGACGTTCGAACGGAGTGCAAGGAATACGTGGGAAGATTCAAAGGTCTTCAATTGATTTCGTTTCTCCGCACAACGAATCAAAGGTATGATCATAAAACTCCTTGTGTGATTTTATGTTCAATTAAATTGTGATACATGCATGAACACACGATCCGGGTAAACGACGAACTCCGGGGACGAGGATTCGAGATTCTCGGCGGAGCTCGAGAGGAACCCTCGGCTGGGAGCCGAGGGAGCGATCGAACCTAGGGTTCGATCGCGTGCACACGCGAGGAACCCAGGCTGGGAGCCGGGGTGGGCGATCGACCGCGGTGGTCGATCGCCGGGCAGCCGCGGCTGGAGCCGCGGCGGGTTCGCCGCTGGGCGAACCGCCCTCCTCGGGCGGTGGCGGTGAGTCGCCGGACTCACCGCCCGGGGCTGCCGGAGCAGCCCCAGCGATCGCCTCGTGCGCGATCGCGAACCCCGCGATGGGGTTCGGCTAGGGTTTAGCCGCGGGTTCATCCCACGGCGATACTCTTGTCGAGCCCGGTTCTTCGTGTCGTTCGTGATCGGTTTCCGGCGATGGGATTTCGGTCGGGGTTATCGATTCCGCAATTTTTTGATACCCCGGGATATCGATTTCCAGCAATTGGTATCAGAGCGTTTGGTTTCGTGTTCATGTATGTGTTCAATTGTGTTCTACCTTGCAGGGATTCCGACTATCATGGTTTAAATTAATTGTTAATTATTCGTTTAATTAATTGCTATTTAATTTTGCCATGATTATTCGTTATTAAACTCTCGGACATGTCGAGATTCGTTTTGTGTGGATGAATGCTTGTAATAGTAAAAATTCGGGGGTTGACCGAATTTAGATTTATTATTATTGTTCTATGTTTTCCGGAAAGTGTATAGGGTCGATTTCATGTATAGAATCGATACCGGAATTGTAAATTTATTTCTTGTAATTTATTTACGTTGGATCGATGCCGAGACGACCGCCGGAGAACTCGTGTGACGAAGAAGACGAAGAGGACGAAACAAGCCATGATAGTCGAAAAAATAATTTTTCTAGCATTATTTTGACTATGTGCTATGTGCTTTATTGCTTGTATGCATGCTTATGTGTTTAATTATGCATTAGATAGCGTATCCCTTTGTTATAAAAAGCTAAGTGGGAGCGGGGATGGAAACATTCCCATGGTCTCCATTACTGTTCTCTTGGTGACATTTATGAGCTTTCGAAGTTCATATAGATATGTCATTGGAGGAGAATTCTTGTAATTCCTTTTACAAGAAACATTGATTAAGTTTATCAAACAATGCCTAATTTGTCTTTCTGAAACTGACTTCAAGTCGACTCATTCTCACCCCGGGGAGTGGAATGGAGCCAAAGCCACTTGGTCATGTGGATGACACAAATTAGAGACATTCGTACCATTCTTTTGAAGATGGATCGTTTGTCTGCTCGGCTCCCTCATCTAATGAGAGATAGGGTTGTTCGCATGGTGAATCACTGGTTAGAAACTTCGAGTTTCACTTATGATTCTCCGCGTCTTGATTTACAAAATCGAATGCTTCAAGTAACTGGATGTCAATTGTAAAAGTCTTTTGGTGTAGTAAACGTCCACACTATCGTGGCTTGCTGCATTGAATGGGATTTTGGAACGATTGATGTAGACAGTTATAGAAGGGAGTGAAGTAAACGCACGTTAACGTAAACGTCCACACTATCGTGGCTTGCGGTGATATACGAGTCCCAAACAATCTTCTTAGATACTGAGTAATGCTTTACACTTAGGTACGCTCTATTGTATTCTTCCCATCGAAGTAACGCTATAGTGATGTACGACCGAAGCAAATCTAATTGCTAAATCATTTGGATGGGTAAACGTCCACACTATCGTGGATTGCCTTATCTGATGGGATTTTAGATGTGATTAGTGATTTAATGATATTATTTGAGGGAGATAATATCGGATATTAAATTGATTGTTTGTTTAAATGTGCTTATAGGTTTAGAGAATAGCTATGAACCCACTTTCTATGATACTCAAGGAATACAACGCACTGGTTCCATACTGTGTTGGATGGAATAACGAGCTAGACATTTCCCAGACTATTGCTGAGTACAAGATAGTACTCAGTGAACTTTGTCCTCCTGAACCAACACGTGTCTCAACTGTTGAGGAAACAGCTGATTTTGAGAAATGGAACAGTGCTTTTGCATTAACCACCAATCATGACATCATGGTGAAACTCAAGCTTATGTTTAGAGACAACGAGAAGGTTAGAAAAGAGGCGATGAGGATACTCATAAAGGTTAGTCGCTTCGAGGAAACGCTTGCACACGTTTTCGAGATGCTGGACCTTTTGGATGAGTTGAGACAATCGCAAGCTCTTATGGCCAAAGCCAAAGGTTTCGAACCTAAGGGCATAGACCAAGGAATGGAGAAGCAGTTAAAGAAGCCCTGTAGTCCTGCACTTGGACCACGAAATAGGGTGAGAAAGCCTTCGGGCAGTCATTCTCAAAGAAAGCTATCTGGGGACTGGAAGTCTTTATTTTCTCCTGGAGAAGGTATGAGATTCTCTCCTTAGTCTTTAAAACATAGTCAGCTGTGTTATCTACCAGAAACCTGGTTGGTAGATATGGATCCACTGACGGTATGTATGCATTTAAAATGCAGGGACGCCAGGAAACCCAAAGACTTGGAAATGGAGGAATAGTCAAGGCAAAGCTGTGGAGGAGGCAGCTGTTGCGGTGGAAGACATTTATCTGCTTTAGTAGTTAAATAGGATTTCATTTCAAGATTATTGCGTTATGTACCCTTTTTTTTTTAGAAAGAACGTTTAGTTCTGGATTTCTATTAATGGATATTTTATTTCTTTAATCATTTGATGATTTTGATAAGAAATAATGGCATTATCTATTATGGTACATTAGATAGCAATATATGAATGATAGATCCTAAGTCTGCCACGATGCAACAAACCGTTCTATAACTTGTTTTACTTGATTAGATATTTCTTCATTGAATCATTATACTTGTGAATTCTTATACTTAGTAGTATTTTCAAATAAGATTCAAATGGTCGAAATTGATTTGATCAATTATAGTTGAAGGAATGGACCTTCCGACCTAAGGATTGAATTTGGAGGATAATACATCTAAACAAACCTTTTGGTAAAGGATAGAATTCGGACAAGTATTAAGAATGATCAATGATATGTGTAAGGTGCGAGTAGTTTTTTTTTTTTAAGAATACTCGAAGATGGATTAGAATGTTTGATGTGCCATAAAAGCGAAGTGTTATAGTCACAAAGCAATTATGGGGAACCTTCAAAGTATATCCATTGGAAGCCTGCGACTTAGTTGCGGAGGCTACCACGTAACACAATCAAAGATTGAGATTAAGTCTCAAATTACTACACCATACACTTACGTGTAGAGATGGTGAGTCAATAAGAAATAGAATTCTAATAGTAAAAGGACAAGTTGTTCGGAACTACCTATGTTCTATGGATATTCCTAGAGACAACGGCATATTCAATATGGTTGTAGGATATCCTAGATGAACAAAGTGATGTGTGTTCTATAGTACTATGAACCAGAAGGACGTGTAACGCCCGGTTCTTAGAGAAAGACTATTAGAAGAACCACAAAGCCCGAACTGACGCAGTACCTTGGAATGAGAAAAAGGACAAAGACTAGGAACCAGCCAAACCGAGTAGAGGTACACCACATACTGCACCTACTGTTATTACTGTTATACACCGGGACGCCATTGCAGTGGGAGGTTGTTCATAAGACTAGAAGAGTTTTAACTCTGGATCTGGTAATGATGAAATTGATCCCTAGCTCTGCACAAAGGCAGTACTAGATCTAAATGTGCCTGCTTAGGAAACAATAAAGATTATTGTTAAGAGGCAAGATCATTTAGAATACAAGCTTAGAAAATCCATTATGGATTGAAACAAAGCTATGAGTCGTGGAACTTGCGAATTGATGGGATAATCCATTGATGGATTCATCAAAAGGCATAGACGAAAGGTGTATTGAAGACGTAATGGAAACAAGGTGGTGTTTCTCGGAGATTTTATGTAGATAACATTTTATCATTGGCAACAATGTAAAAAATGTTGTCAGACATAAAATAATGGTTGTCTAAATAAATCGAGATATAAGATTGAGTAGAAGTTAGAGCATGTTCTTAAGATCGTTCGTTCTAACGATAAGAACATTGTACTTCTCCTAGATACCTTATACGATTATGGTTTGTTTTAAACATGCATACTTCTGAGAAAGGTTATTGCCTTTCAGAGACAGAATATACATCTATCTAAAGGATATGTGTTTCGAACACATGAAGGAGATAGATGAAGACAAAGCAGTTTCCTACACTTTATGTGTGGAAATCCTTATAGATGCAATGTTGTAAAAAGACAACCTGATATCAACTATGCCGTTTGCGTAGTGGGAGGATATCAAAGTAATCTGGATAAGGGATGTTCGAATGCTGTAAGAGTACTTTCATAGTACTGGCTTACGGAGCAAGACGAAATCTTCTTAGATTACAGTTTCTCAGATCCAAAAATCAAAGAAGGACCAGTGTAAGTCGATATCAGACTATGTGTTCACTTTTAGAAAGAGGTGGAACCATGAAATGAAAGAATGATAAGCAGACGCTTCTCAGACTCTCTCATAACCGAATAGCAGCCTCAGAGGCAGCGGAAGTTTTGGTTAGGTTCCGGGATAACCTCTTGACTTGGATATGACTCTTAGTTTACCAAAGGCTATTGGATAGCGGTGCACGGTGAACTGGAAGAGGTCATAAGTCAAAAGTGATGATAACACATAGAGCAAGTACCACCTGATACGAGTCATCGTCGAGGGAGACGACGTAGTAGTCACCAAGATAACTTCAGAGCGGCAACCTAGATTGCTCACTCACATAGTACTTCTCGGAAGTACACTTTAAAGCACGTGATGAGTATGGGAACCGGGAGTTTGGAGGAAATGACTAGACTTTAGTACAAGTGGGAGATTGTTGGAGTTGTGTACTTAATGTCTAGATTTAAGTAACGGTAAACTCCCGGTCATAGCATTTAATCTATTAAATTAATAAACAATTGTTTGCTTTTAATTATTATTAATTAAATATATGCAAATCATAGTCCTAGATTTTATACGTTGTAGTTAGTATGGTGTGTCGGGCCCACACAGAAGATCATACTATCGGTTACTCGTATTTAATCAAACAGTGGCTCACGACCTAGATGGACCCGGACCAATCCATCGGTATAGTCGTTGTGTGAAAGAGAAAATAATTTGTCTTAATTATTTTATCACACTTGTACACTTGGTGTATTGAGCGGATCGTTGAGATTCATCGATTAGGATTGCCGGCGATAATCGATTCGAGTCTCAGTGTATTTTATTCTTAATCCCCGATATTATTGCGGGTGTGTATATTTAATATAAGTGACTTTGATTTACCAAAGGAATTAACCGATTTAATTATTGGGTTAATTACCGGTTAAGTTGGGTCACTATATTTCATATATGACATGCCGTGAATGATTGACCGGACAGTGTATCCCGGAAGGGTTGATAATATCCCCGAGATGAGTTCATAAGGAATTATTGTGTAAACCTCATGAGTGGATTCGTTCCGCACAATAATTAAGGTTGAATGGTACTAGTCTCGGATTAAAGAGATGAATAAATTAATTAGCAATAAATTAATTTTATTCATGGAATAAATAATACTACCGGAGAAATATTATTTGATATAATATGGTTTAATATTGGGAGTGCAATTAATTTATATAGTGGAAAATAAATTAATTAATATTGATAAGGATTAATGGACTTGAGCAGTGGGCTCAATTTAATCTTCAATATTGGAAGCCCAATATTCCACCTCCTTTAGATCCCCTACGTAGCCTATAAAAGCACTACATGACCTTCATAAATAATAAGACAAGATTATCATACTTGATATTCTAGAGAGTTGAAGGAGATCCATAGAAGTTCGATAGATCGTCGCCCACCCGACGTTCGAACGGAGTGCAAGGAATACGTGGGAAGATTCAAAGGTCTTCAATTGATTTCGTTTCTCCGCACAACGAATCAAAGGTATGATCATAAAACTCCTTGTGTGATTTTATGTTCAATTAAATTGTGATACATGCATGAACACACGATCCGGGTAAACGACGAACTCCGGGGACGAGGATTCGAGATTCTCGGCGGAGCTCGAGAGGAACCCTCGGCTGGGAGCCGAGGGGGATCGATCGAACCTAGGGTTCGATCGCGTGCACACGCGAGGAACCCAGGCTGGGAGCCGGGGTGGGCGATCGACCGCGGTGGTCGATCGCCGGGCAGCCGCGGCTGGAGCCGCGGCGGGTTCGCCGCTGGGCGAACCGCCCTCCTCGGGCGGTGGCGGTGAGTCGCCGGACTCACCGCCCGGGGCTGCCGGAGCAGCCCCAGCGATCGCCTCGTGCGCGATCGCGAACCCCGCGATGGGGTTCGGCTAGGGTTTAGCCGCGGGTTCATCCCGCGGCAATACTCTTGTCAAGCCCGGTTCTTCGTGTCGTTCGTGATCGGTTTCCGGCGATGGGATTTCGGTCGGGGTTATCGGTTCCGCAATTTTTTGATACCCCGGGATATCGATTTCCAGCAGAAAGGAGAGTTGGATAAGAAAAAAAAAAAACGAAAGGGAACGATTACCTTGGCTTCGGTGGGGTTAGGGTTTGTGAATTGCCGGAGCACGTAAGGAAGTGGGCGACAATCACGGCAGATATTTTGGAAGAGATATGCACGCAAGACGTGAAGGGGCGGGAGCGGTTACCCGTAAACGCAATCAAGATTTCCCACTTTTCCAAGCAGCCCAACGAGGCCCATTGGGCACGAGTAGGCCCAACAGGATCCCAATGATTGCCCCTAGATCGCTCGCCTCTGCAACCCTATTGAGTAGGCCCGAGGCCCGGACTCAAAACGTTAGGTAGCCCGGGGCCCAACGGTCGGCGCCCCCCGGGTCAGAAACCTGAAGGCACGAAGCGCGAACCCCGAGGCGCGCTCACCCGAACCACGGCGGTCGAAGTGAGGGTCTCCTCCTCCCAGGAAGTTTGCCGCGGGAAATCAGGTTTGGTTTCCACAAAAACGAGAGAAACAGAGAATACGGAGTTAATCAAAGCAGGAAGAGTTACAGATTTCTCAAAATATTCAAATTTCATTTAGACTTTTTACAAAAGAGGAAGGAATCCCCGCGGGGATGACTCTGCGTCACCAAGGAAAATACAAGGAAACCCTAAAAAGAAAGAAGAAAACCCTAGCTAGCCTGACCCCCGCCGGGACTTCTATCTAAGCCTAGACCGGGCCGAGCCCTCGCCATCGATCACGAAGACTCTCGGCGTCTCGTCCCTGTCCCATCGAATTCGCACGCGCCATTCTTGGTCGATGCCCACGTGGCGACAAAAGGTCCTCCATCCTTTTCCAGAGAGGCGGAGGCGATCCCCGCGACGCACCAGGTGCATAGGCCAGTCCTGGCCCAGCTCGTCCCGGAGAACTAAGCTCCGTTTCTCCAACCCCCGAAAACGGACGGTCAGAGGCGGCGGCAATCTCGTCCCCGGACGGCGCCGGAACTCCGACAGGGTCCGGGAGTGCCAGTAGCGGGCAACTTCGAGCGAAGGGGGGACGGACAAGTGGCTGTCCCCTACGTCGGGGTCCGAGTCGAAGGAGACGTCGAAAATCTCCGGGGCTTCAGGATTCGGCTCTCTTTCCGCCACGGGCTCCTCATCGGAGGAAATATAGACTATCTCCGGCGGGTTGTAGCCGTTGCTTCCCATAGAAGAGCTCACCATTCTCTCGTCGTGTGTTTTGGATATGATGATTTTTTCTCGCCGGAGAAGTGATGGAGTTATGTACTTAATGTCTAGATTTAAGTAACGGAAACTCCCGATCCATTGCCATTAATCTATTTAATGGAATAAACAATTATTTGCGTTTAATTATTTATAATTAAATATATGCAAATTATATTCCTAGATTATATACGTTGTAGTTAGTATGGTGTGCGGGCCCACACAGAAGATCATACTATCGGTTACTCGTATTTAATCAAACAATTGCTCACGACCTAGATGGACACGGACCAATCCATCGGTATAGTCGTTGTGTGAGAGAGAAAATAATCTGTCTTGATTATTTTATCACACTTGTACACTTGGTGTATTGGGCGGATCGTTTGAGATTTATCGATTAGGATTGCCTTGGATATTCGATTTAAATCTCAGTGTATTTTATTCTTAATCCCCGATACTATTGCGGGTGTGTATATTTAATATAAGTGACTTTGATTTTCCAAAGGAATTGACCGGTTTAATTATTGGGTCAATTACCGGTTAAGTTGGGTCGCTATATTTTATATATGACATGCCGTGAATACTTGAAGGGAAAGTGTATCCCGTAAGGGTTGATAATATCCCCGAGATGAGTTCATAAGGAATTATTATGTAAACCCTGCAGGTGGATTTGTTCCGCATAATAATTAAGGATGAATGGTACTAGTCTCGGTTACAAGAGATGAATAAATTAATTAGCATAAAAATTAATTTTATTCATGGATATTTATATCTTAAATATACGGAATAAATAATACTACCGGAGAAATATTATTTGATATAATATGGTTTAATATTGGGAGTGCAATTAATTTATATAGTGGAAAATAAATTAATTAATATTAATGGGATTAATAGATTTGGGCTTGGGCTCAATTTAATCATTAATATTGGAAGCCCAATATTCCACCTCCTTAAGATCCCCTACGTAGCCTATAAAAGCACTACATGGTCTTCTCTATTCTCATAACTTGAAGATCACAATTCTAGAGAGAGAAAGTAGAGAGGGAGATCCATGGAGTTCGGTAGATCGTCGCCCACACGACGTCCGAGCTAGTGCAAGGAATACGTGGGAAGATCTCAAGGTCTTCAAATTGAGTTCTTCGTTTTTCCGAACAACGAGAACGAGGTAAATCGTAAAACCCTATTTATGATTTTATTGTTTAATTATCGTAAAAATATCTTGAACCAAGATCCAAGAACGTAACCCAAGACGAGGTCGAACCGGGCGGTGGTGGAGGACAACCGGACCGCCGACGGCTCGACAACTCGGCTGGACGGGACGGGAGAGGCGTGAGCCTCGGCTGGACGCCCGAGGGCTCGATCGCACGGGTTCGGCCGCGAGCTACTGTTTTTCCGTAGCGGATTCGCGGGCTGTCCGAGCCCTCCCCGTGCACGATCAGCGGGGTGCTGCGAGCAGCCCCGCACGCACGCATGGGACTCCATCGGGCTGCTGGAGCAGCCCCGATCGCGCGGCTGGACCGCCGCTCGCGCGGCGGCGGCTGGCGGTGATCGCTAGCCACGGTTCGCCGTGGCTGGGCGTGCGATCACCGTGGGGCAGCTGGGGCGTGCCAAGGGGGCTGCCAAGGGCAGCCCTAGGCGGCTGCCAAGGACAGCCGCGAACCTTCGCGAGGGCTCGACCGAACAGCTCGGGCTATCCCCATGGTTAGGGTTTGGTTGAGTCCGGCTTCGTGTGGTCGTTCGTGGCGGGTTTCCGGCAACCGGGATTTCAATTGGAGTTGTTATTCCGCAATTTTACAACTCCGGGTATTCGATCTCCGAAGGATTTCGGTCGGAATTAATTAGATAATTTATTTATTTAAATTTATTAATTCCGGGATATCGATTTCCAACAATTGGTATCAGAGCGTTGGTTTTCGTTCACAGTATTTTTCGATAAATTGTTCTACCTTGCAGGGTTTCCGATTATTGTGGCTAGATTTAATTTTAATTAATTAATTTCATGATATTATTCTCTTGATTATTAAACTCTCGGTGTTGTCGAGATTCGTTCTTGTGTGGTGAATGCTTGTTCTTATTTTTCCGGAAATTGTTTGAGGTCGTTTTCATGTAGAGAATCGATGCCGGATAGCGTAGTAATAAATTTGTAATTTATTTTACGATGGATCGAGGACGAAACGACGACCGGAAAAGTGTGACGGAGGAGACGAAGAGAGGGAGGATTCCGGGGATCGATCAACCCCATGATCGACCCAAAGGATGGATCGATCGACCACAAAGGGGCTGCCCGTAGCCCTCTCGGCCATGGAGTCGCCGGCGACGGTGGCTGGCCGGCTGGGGGCGGCGGCGGCGGTGCTCCTTGGGGTGTTCGATGGTGGTGGTGGGGCGCGAGGATCCCCAACTCGTGCTCTCCCGCCAAGATCCAACTTTCCTAAATTATTCGGTTTTCCTATTTTGAGTATTCCTATTTTTGGGAATTCTCATGGAATAGGAAAAGAATAAATTTAGAATAAAATTATTTTTTCTTATTGATTATTCCTATTCTTGGGAATTTTCATGGAATAGGAAAAGGAATAAATTTATAATTAATTTATTTTTCCTATTTAATTATTCCTTTATGGGATTTTTAATGGATTAGGAAAATAATTAATTTGGAAAGTTTTAAGAGTCCTAAATTAATTTTTCCTTATTTAATTATTCCTTTAGGAATTTTTAATGGATTAGGAAATGAATTAATTTGGAAGGACAAGGAGTCCTAAATTATTTTATTTCCTTATTTAATTATGGAAATCTTCTAGAATATTCCAAGTGGGTCTTGGATAGAATTTTAGAGATTTAATGGAATTAGAAAAGGAAAATAAAAATAATAAAAATATTAATAATATTTAATTTTATTTTTGATTTATTCGATTGACTTAATTTTCGAATTAAGTAACTTTTGGATTTATTAAAAATAAATAGATTAAAATATTAGAATTAATATTCCCGTCACATGGAGCATTCAAGAACGAAGACTGAAGACTAGAAGACGCATACGGGGATGCGATAAAGCCATAATAGTCGGAAAATAATATTCTAGTATTATTTTGATTATGTGATAATATTCTATGTGCTTTATTTCATGTATGCATGCTTATGTGTATTTAATTATGCATTAGATAGCGTATCCCTTTGTTATAAAAAGCTAAGTGGGAGAGGGATTGGAAACAATGCCATGGTCTCCATTGCTGTTCTCTTGGTGACTTTTATGAACTTTCGAAGTTCATATAGATAAGCCATTGGAGGAGAATTCTTTTAATTCCTCTTACAAGAAACATTGATTAAGTTTATCAAACAATGCCTAATTTGTCTTTCCAAAACTGATTTCAAGTCGACTCATTCTCACCCCGGGGAGTGGAATGGAGCCAAAGCCACTTGGTCATGTCGAGGACACAAATTAAAGACTTTAGTGTCATTTGATGACTAGATCGATTGTCTGCTCGGCTCCCTCATTCTATGAGAGATAGGGTTGTTCGCATGGTGAATCACTGGTAAGAAACTTCGAGTTTCACTTATGATTCTCCGCGTATTGATTTACAAGATTGAATGAATCAAGTAATTGGGAGTCAATTATAAAATTCTCTTGGTGTAGTAAACGTCCACACCACGTGGCTTGCTATACTAACAAATTTTGGATTAATTGATGTAGACAGTTATAAGGAATTGTGAAGAATTGTGAAATCATCGTAAACGTCCACACCACGTGGCTTGCGGTGATGTAGCGGTTCCAAACGTTTGCTTTAGTGCTGAGTAATGGTTTACACTTAGATACGCATTATAGTATTCTTCCCCACGAAGTTACGCTATAAGTGATGTATGACCGAAGCAAATCTAATTACTAAATCATTTGGGTAAGGTAAACGTCCACACCACGTGGCTTGCCATATCTGATGGGATTTTGGATGTGATTAGTGATTTAATGATATTATTTGAGGGAGATAATATCGGAGATTAAATCAATTGTTTGTTGTTACATGTGCTCATAGATTAGGAAATGGCTTTGAACCCACTTTATGTGATACGTAAGGATTTTAAACTCACTGGTCCCTGAATGTAATGATTGGAATAGAAGTCTGGACATTACCCAAACTGTTAAAGAGTACAAGTTTGTACTCAGTGAGCTTTGTCCTCCCGAACCTACTAATGTCTCAACTGAGGAAAGAACTGATTTTAAGAAGTGGGAAAATGCTTATGCAATAACCACTGATTATGATATCATGTTCAAACTCAAGGAGATGTTTAGACATGATGTAGAGGCTAGACAAGAGGCGATGAGGATACTCATAAAGGCCAGTCGATTCGAGAAAACGCTTAAACACGTTTTTGAGATGATTGACTTTTTGGACGAGTTGAGACGGAAATCGCAAGCTCTTGTAGCCAATGCCAAAGGTTTTGAACCTAAGGGCAAAATAGGGGGAAAGGAAAAGCAAGCAAAGAAACCCAGTGGTCATAAGTTACATGTGTTGGAGTTGTGTACTTAATGTCTAGATTTAAGTAACGGTAAACTCCCGATCATAGCATTTAATCTATTAAATAAACAATTGTTTGCTTTTAATTATTATTAATTAAATATATGCAAATCATAGTCCTGGATTTTATACGTTGTAGTTAGTATGGTGTGTCGGGCCCCACACAGAAGATCATACTATCGGTTACTCGTATTTAATCAAACAGTGGCTCACGACCTAGATGGACCCGGACCAATCCATCGGTATAGTCGTTGTGTGAGAGAGAAAATAATTTGTCTTAATTATTTTATCACACTTGTACACTTGGTGTATTGAGCGGATCGTTGAGATTCATCGATTAGGATTGTCGGCGATAATCGATTCGAGCCTCAGTGTATTATATTCTTAATCCTTTATATTGTTGCGGGTGTGTATATTTAATATAAGTGACTTTGATTTACCAAAGGAATTAACCGATTTAATTATTGGGTTAATTACCGATTAAGTTGGGTCACTATATTTTATATATGGCATGCCGTGAATGATTGACAGGACAGTGTATCCCGGAAGGGTTGATAATATCCCCGAGATGAGTTCAAAAGGAATTATTGTGTAAACCTCATGAGTGGATTCGTTCCGCACAATAATTAAGGTTGAATGGTACTAGTCTCGGATTCAAGAGATGAATAAATTAATTAGCAATAAATTAATTTTATTCATGGATATTTAAATCTTAAATACACGGAATAAATAATACTACCGGAGAAATATTATTTGATATAATATGGTTTAATATTGGGAGTGCAATTAATTTATATAGTGGAAAATAAATTAATTAATATTAATGGGAGATTAATAGATTTGGGCTTGGGCTCAATTTAATCATTAATATTGGAAGCCCAATATTCCACCTCCTTTAGATCCCCTACGTAGCCTATAAAAGCACTACATGGTCTTCACTTTCTTCATAACAATAAGACAAGATTATCATACTTGATATTTTAGAGAGTTGAAGAGGATCCATAAGCTTGGAGGATCGTCGCCCACCCGACGTTCAAGCTAGTGCAAGGAATACGTGGGAAGATTCAAAGGTCTTCAACTTAGATTCGTTTCTCCGCACAACGAATTAAAAGGTAAAATCACATACTCTCTTCTATGAATTTATGTGGATTAATTGTGATGCATACATGAACGGACGATCCGGGTAAACGTCGAATTTCGGGGACGGGGATTCGAGATCCCCGGCGAAGTTCGAAGGAGCCCTCGGCTGGGAGCCGAGGGGGTGGCGGTCGGCCTAGGGCTCGACCGCCGGCAGCGGCCACGCGAGGGGAGCCCCGGCTGGACGCCGGGGCGAGCGATCGACCAAGGGTCGATCGCTGGGGGCTGCCGCGGCTTCGCGCCGCGGCTGGGCGCTCCCTCCCCGGCCGGTGGTGGCGGTGAGTCGCCGGACTCACCGCCGGGGGCTGCTAGGCAGCCCCACGCGATCGACGGCGATCGCGAGCCCCACGGTGGGGCTCGGCTAGGGTTTAGCCGCGGGTTCATCCCGCGGCGATGCTCTTGTCGAGCCCGGTTCTTCGTGGTGTTCGTGATCGGTTTCCGGCGAGAGGATCTCGGTCGGGTTATTATGTTCCGCAATTTTTTTTAATGGCCCGGGATACCGAATTCCAACAACTGGTATCAGAGCGTTTGGTTTCGTGTTCATGTATGTGTTCAATTGTGTTCTACCTTGCAGGGATTCCGACTATCATGGTTTAATTAATTGTTAATTATTCGTTTAATTAATTGCTATTTAATTTACCATGATTGTTCGTTTATTAAACTCTCGGACATGTCGAGATTCGTTTTGTGTGGATGAATGCTTGTAATAGTAAAAATTCGGGGGTTGACCGAATTTAGGATTTATTATTACGTTCTATGTTTTCCGGAAAATGTATAGGGTCGATTTCATGTATAGAATCGATACCGGAATTGTAAATTTATTTCTTGTAATTTATTTACGTTGGATCGATGCCGAGACGACCGCCGGAGAACTCGTGTGACGAAGAAGACGAAGAGGACGAAGGACCGAAGGGGTCGATCACCCCATGATCGACCCATGATCGACCAAAAGGGGAGAGGGGCGTCGCCCCCTTCGGCCGTGGGCTGTCGCCGGCGACGGTGGCGGCTGGCCGGCTGGAGCGGCGGCGGCGGGCGCTCCCTCCCGGTGGTCGATCGGTGGTGGTGGTGGTGGTACGGGGATCCCCAACCCGTGCTACTCCTAATCCTACCAAGATACTACTTACCTAATTGATTCAAGTTTTCCTATTTTGAGTATTCCTAAGTATGGGAACTCTCATGGAGATAGGAAAAGAATTAATTAATATTATTTATTTCCTTATTCTATTATGGAAGTCTTCTAGAATATTTCAAGTTCTACTTGGAATAGGAATCTAGAGATTTAATAGAATTAGATAGGAGAATAATTAATTGAAATTAATTTTATTCCTTATTCTATTATGGAAGTCTTCTAGAGTATTCCGAGTTCTACTTGGAATAGGATCCTAGAGATTTAATAGAATTGGAAAGAAATAAGAGTTAATTTAGGATTGATTTATTTCCTAATTGATTATTCCTATTTTATGGGAATTTTCATAGAAATGGAAATTAATTAATCTTGGAAAGTAGAAGAGTCCTAATTTATTTTATTTCCTTATTCTATTATAGAAGTCTTCTAGAATATTCCAAGTTTGACTTGGATAGATTATTCTAAAGATTTAATAAGAATTAGAAAGGAAAAATAAATAAATAGAAATATTAATAATATTTAATTTTATTTTTGATTTATTCGATTGACTTAATTTTCGAATTAAGTATCTTTTGGATTTATTAAAAATAAATAGACTTAAATATTGGGATTAATATTCTCGTCACATGGAGCATTCAAGAACGAAGACTGAAGACTAGAAGACGCATACGGAGATGGAATAAAGCCATGATAGTCGGAAAATAATTTTCTAGCTTATTTTGACTATGTGATATGTGCTTTATTACTTGTATGCATGCTTATGTGTTTAATTATGCATTAGATAGCGTATCCCTTTGTTATAAAAAGCTAAGTGGGAGCGGGGATGGAAACATTCCAATGGTCTCCATTACTGTTCTCTTGGTGACTCTTATGGACTTTTGAAGTTCGTATAGATGTGTCATTGGAGGAGAATTCTTGTAATTCCTTTTACAAGAGACATTGATTAAGTTTATCAAACAATGCCTAATTTGTCTTTCTGAAACTGACTTCAAGTCGACTCATTCTCACCCCGGGGAGTGGAATGGAGCCAAAGCCACTTGGTCATGTGGATGACACAAATTAGAGGCAGTCGTACCATTCTTTGATAGATGGATCGATTGTCTGCTCGGCTCCCTCATCTAATGAGAGATAGGGTCGTTCGCATGGTGAGTCACTGGTTAGAAACTTCGAGTTTCACTTATGATTCTCCGCGTCTTGATTTATGAAATCGAATGTCTCAAGTGATTGGATTTCAATTGTAAAAATCTTTTGGTGTAGTAAACGTCCACACTATCGTGGCTTGCTGCATTGAATGGGATTTTGGATCGATTGATGTAGACAGTTATAGGAGAAAGTGAAGGTTCATGTATTAACGTAAACGTCCACACTATCGTGGCTTGCGGTAATATACGAGTCCCAAACAATCTTCTTAGATACTGAGTAATGGTTTACACTTAGGTACGCTCTATAGTATCCTTCCCATCGAAGTAACGCTATAGTGATGTACGACCAAAGTAAATCTAATTGCTAAATCATTTGGATGGGTAAACGTCCACACTATCGTGGCTTGCCTTATCTGATGGGATTTTAGATGTGATTAGTGATTTAATGATATTATTTGAGGGAGATAATATCGGATATTAAATTAATTGTTTGTTTAAATGTGCTTATAGGTTTAGAGAATAGCTATGAACCCACTTTCTATGATACTCAAGGAGCATAAGCTCACTGGCCCCAACTATATTGATTGGAAGAGAAATTTAGACATTGTCCTAACTTCGGAAGAGTACAAGTATGTACTCCATGAAGTGTGCCCTGCTGAGCCCACGGCTGCCTCGACTGATGAGGAAAAACTGAACATATCGGAAGTGGAAAAAGGCTGATGAAATGGCTAGGTGCTATATTTTGGCTTCCATGTCAAATGTACTCCAAACCCAACATGAGTCGATGGACACTGCCTATGATATGATGTTTAACCTCAAGGAGATGTTTGGGGAGCAAGATCGTGCGGCAAGGCAAGAAGCCATGAGAGTCCTTATGTCGACTACTCAGTCTGAAGGAACGCCCGTTGGGGAGCACGTTCTTAAGATGATGAGTTTGTTGAATGAACTTGAGGTCCTAGGAGCTTCTATTGATGGTGAGACGCAAGTCGACATCATACTCCAGTCTCTGGCCCCTAGTTTTGAGCAGTTTCGTATGAGCTATAATATGGGTAAACTATCTTATACTCTTGCGCAACTCCTGACTGAACTAAAGGCGGCAGAGGGGATCTACAAGAAGGGCAAGTCTCAAGCGCTTGTAGCTACCAAGTCCAAAGGCTTTAAACCTGGTGGAGGTAGGGGCAAGAAAAGGAAGCAAGCCTGGAAACCCAGTGGTGTCAAGAGGACTGTACCACGAGTGGGGGCTGCAAAGCCAAAAGGCAAGTGCTTCAGATGCAACAAGATGGGACACTGGAAGTCTGAATGTCCTCTCAAAGGTACGAATTTTTCTTTAGTCGTAAAAACATAGTCAGCGGTATTATCTACCAGAATTCTGGTGTGTAGATATGGAACCACTGACGGTATGTGCATTTTGAATGCAGGGGTTCCAGAAAACCCGGCGACTTAGAGAGGAAGAGTTCGAGTCTACACGGGCAAAGCTGTAGAGGAGGCAGCGGTTGCGGTGGAAGACATTTATCTGCTTTAGTAGTTAAAAATAGGATTTCATTTCAAAGTTATTGCTTTATGTACCCCTTTATTTTAGAAAGAACGTCTTGTTCTGGATTTCTATTATTAATGAATGGATATTTTATTTCTTTAATCATTGGATGATTTTGATAAGAAATAATGGCATTATCTATTCTGGTACATTAGATAGCAATATATGAATGATAGATCCTAAGTCTACCCCAATGCAACAAACCGTTCTATAACTTGTTTTACTTGTTAGATATTTCTTTATTAATCATTATACTTGTGAATTCTTGTACTTAGAAGTATTTTCAAATGAGATTCAAATGGTCGAAATTGATGTAATCAATTATAGTTGAAGGAATGGACCTTCCGACCTAAGGATTGAATTTGAAGGATAATACATCTAAGCAAACCTTTCTGGATAAAGGATAGAATTCAGACAAGTATTGGAAATGATTAGATATGCAGACATATGTGTAAATTAGAAAGGTACGAGTAATTCTCAAGAATACTCGGTAATGGATTAGAATGCTTGATGTGCCATAAAAGCAAAGTGTTTTGACTAGTCAATGGACACAAAGCGATTATGGGGAACCATCAAAGTATATCCATTAGGAGCCTGCAACTCGGTCGCGGAGGCCATCACCTATCTGAATAACACATAGCATAATCAAAGATTGGGATTCAATCCCAAAGGACCGCGCCATACACTTGCGTGTAGAGATGGTGCGCTATAAAGAAATGGAAAATCTAATAGTAAAAGAACAAGTTGTTCGGAACTACCTATGTTCTATGGATATTCCTAGATGCAACGGCATATTGATTATGGTTGTAGGATATCCTAGATGAACGAAGTATTGTGTGTTCTATAGTACTATGAACCAGAGGGACGTCCTGTCCGGTTCATAGAGGAAGACTATTAGATGGACCACAAAGCCTAAATTGACGTAATACCTTGAAATGAGAGAAAGGACAAAAGACTAAGAACCAGCCAAACCGAGTAGAAGTGCACCACATACTGCACCTATTGATATTACTGTCATACACCGGGACGCCATTGCAGTGGGAGGTTGTTGGACAACCAGAGATATTCATAAGACTAGAGGAGTTCGGACTCTGGATCTAGTAGAGATGAAATCGACCCCTAGCTCTGCATAAGGGCGGTACTAGATCTAAATGTGCCTGCTTGGAACAATAAGGATTATTGTTAAGAGGCTAGATCATTTAGAGTACAAGCTTAGTAAATCCATTTGTGGATTGAAATAAAGCTATGAATCGTGGAACTTGCGAGTTGATGGGATAATCCATTTGATGGATTCATCAAAAGGCATAGATGAGAGTTGTATTAAAGACGTAATCGAAACAAGGTGGTGTTTCTCGGATATTTTATGTAGATAACATTTTATCATTGGCAACAATGTAAAAGTGTCATCAAACATAAAATAGTGGTTGTCTAAATAAATCGAGATATAAGATTGAGAAGAAGTTAGAGCTTGTTCTTAAGATCTTATGATCTAGAGATAAGAACATTGTACTTCTCCTAGATATCTTATACGATTAAGGTCTGTTTTAAACGTGCATACTTCTAAGAAAGGTTATTGCCTTTCAGAGACAGAATATACATCTATCTAAAGGGTGTGTGTTCGAACACATAAAGGAGATAGATGAGGACAAAGCAGTTTCCTATACTTCAAGTATGGAAAGCTTTATAGATGCAATGTTGTAAAACAAGAACCTGATATCAACTATGCGGTTTGCGTAGTGGGAGGATATCAAGGTAATCTAGGCAAGAGATTTTCGGATGCTGTAATAGTACTTGCAAAGTACTGGATTATTAAGCAAGACGAAATCTTCTTTGATTACAAATTCTCAGATCCAAAGATCAAAGAAAGGACCAGTGAAAGTCGATATCAGGCTATGTGTTCACTTTTAGAAAGAGGTGGAACCATGAAATGAAAGAGTGATAAGCAGGAAGCTTTTCAGACTCACTCATAACCGAATAGCAGCCTCAGAGGCAGCGGAAGTTTTGGTTAGGTTCCGGGATAACCTCTTGACTTGGATATGACTCTTAGTTTACCAAAGGCTATTGGATAGCGGTGCATGGTGAACTAGAAGAAGTCATAAGTCAAAAGTGATGTTAACACATAGAGCAAGTACCACCTGATACGAGTCATCGTCAGGGGAGACGACGTAGTAGTCACCAAGATAACTTCAGAGCGGCAACCTAGATTGCTCACTCACATAGTACTTCTCGGAAGTACACTTTAAAGCACGTGATGAGTATGGGAACCGGGAGTTTGGAGGAAATGACTAGACCTTAGTACAAGTGGGAGATTGTTGGAGTTGTGTACTTAATGTCTAGATTTAAGTAACGGTAAACTCCCGATCATAGCATTTAATCTATTAAATAAACAATTGTTTGCTTTTAATTATTATTAATTAAATATATGCAAATCATAGTCCTGGATTTTATACGTTGTAGTTAGTATGGTGTGTCGGGCCCCACACAGAAGATCATACTATCGGTTACTCGTATTTAATCAAACAGTGGCTCACGACCTAGATGGACCCGGACCAATCCATCGGTATAGTCGTTGTGTGAGAGAGAAAATAATTTGTCTTAATTATTTTATCACACTTGTACACTTGGTGTATTGAGCGGATCGTTGAGATTCATCGATTAGGATTGCCGGCGATAATCGATTCGAGCCTCAGTGTATTATATTCTTAATCCTTGATATTGTTGCGGGTGTGTATATTTAATATAAGTGACTTTGATTTACCAAAGGAATTAACCGATTTAATTATTGGGTTAATTACCGGTTAAGTTGGGTCACTATATTTTATATATGGCATGCCGTGAATGATTGACAAGACAGTGTATCCCGGAAGGGTTGATAATATCCCCGAGATGAGTTCAAAAGGAATTATTGTGTAAACCTCATGAGTTGAAGAGATGAATAAATTAATTAGCAATAAATTAATTTTATTCATGGATATTTAAATCTTAAATACACGGAATAAATAATACTACCTGAGAAATATTATTTGATATAATATGGTTTAATATTGGGAGTGCAATTAATTTATATAGTGGAAAATAAATTAATTAATATTAATGGGAGATTAATAGATTTGGGCTTGGGCTCAATTTAATCATTAATATTGGAAGCCCAATATTCCACCTCCTTTAGATCCCCTACGTAGCCTATAAAAGCACTACATGGTCTTCACTTTCTTCATAACAATAAGACAAGATTATCATACTTGATATTCTAGAGAGTTGAAGAGGATCCATAAGCTTGGAGGATCGTCGCCCACCCGACGTTCAAGCTAGTGCAAGGAATACGTGGGAAGATTCAAAGGTCTTCAACTTAGATTCGTTTCTCCGCACAACGAATTAAAAGGTAAAATCACATACTCTCTTCTATGAATTTATGTGGATTAATTGTGATGCATACATGAACGGACGATCCGGGTAAACGTCGAATTTCGGGGACGGGGATTCGAGATCCCCGGCGAAGTTCGAAGGAGCCCTCGGCTGGGAGCCGAGGGGGTGGCGGTCGGCCTAGGGCTCGACCGCCGGCAGCGGCCACGCGAGGGGAGCCCCGGCTGGACGCCGGGGCGAGCGATCGACCAAGGGTCGATCGCTGGGGGCTGTCGCGGCTTCGCGCCGCGGCTGGGCGCTCCCTCCCCGGCCGGTGGTGGCGGTGAGTCGCCGGACTCACCGCCGGGGGCTGCTAGGCAGCCCCACGCGATCGACGGCGATCGTGAGCCCCACGGTGGGGCTCGGCTAGGGTTTAGCCGCGGGTTCATCCCGCGGCGATGCTCTTGTCGAGCCCGGTTCTTCGTGGTGTTCGTGATCGATTTCCGGCGAGAGGATCTCGGTCGGGTTATTATGTTCCGCAATTTTTTTTAATGGCCCGGGATACCGAATTCCAACAACATGGACCACGAGATGGGACGAGAAAGCCATGAGGCAAGTATTCTCGATACAAACAGTCTGGGTACTGGAAGTCTAATTATCCTCTCAAAGAAAGTACGAAATTTTCTTTAGTCGTAAAACATAGTCAGTGGTATTATCTGCCGGAACCTGGTGTGTAGATATGGAACCACTGACGGTATGTGCATTCTAAATGCAAGGGTTCCAGGAAACCCGACGACTTAGAAAAGAAGAAATCGTAGTCTACATGGGCAATGCTGTAGAGGAGGCAGCAGTTGCAGTGGAGGACATTTTATAGGATTTCATTTTGGGTTATTGCTTTTATGTACCTTTCATATTAGAAAGAACTTTGTTCTGGATTTCTAATGAATGGATATTTTATTTCTTTTAATCATTTGATGGTTATAAGAAGAAATAAAGATATTATCTATTCTGGTACATTAGCTAGCAATATATAAATGATGAATCCTGAGTCCACCACGATGCAACGAACCGTAGTATGAAACTCGTTTTACTAATAAGAGATTTCTTTATCAATTATACTTGTGGATTCTTATACTGAGTCATGTTTATTCAAATAAGAAGTTCAAAGGTCGAAAATTGATATTTTGATCAATTAAGTTGAAGGAGTGGACCTTCCGACCTAAGAATCTAATTTGGAAGATAACATGACTAAGCAATCCTTTATGGATATAAGATATAAGATCCGGACAAGTATAAGAATTGATTGACTCTGATGTATGCAGACCTATGTCTACTCAGACAATAAGGTACGAGTACTTCATTTTATGATTACTCGAAAAATGGATTAGAATACCTGATGTGCCACAAAAGCATGTGTTTTGACAAGTCAATGGACACAAAGCTATTGTGGAGAACCATCAAGGTATATCCGTTTGTAGCCTGCGATTTGATCGCGGAGGCAAGTACCTGTCTGAGGAATGCATGGCATACTGATCAGAGATTGGGATTTGATCCCAAATGACTACACCATACACTGTTGTGTAGAAATGGTGTGTGGTAAACAAGAAATGGAAATCTTATAGAAATAGTAAAAGCACGAGTTATACGGAACTACCTGTGTTCTATGGATATGTCTGAAAACAACGGCGCATTCAAATGCGGTTGTAGAATATCCTAGAAGAACAAAAGATGTGTGTTCAATAGTACTATGAACCAGAAGGACGTTATAAGTTCTAACGCCCGGTTCTTAGAGAAAAACTATTAGACGAACCACGAGCCCAAAGTGACGTGATACTTTTGAAATGAGAGAAAACGATAAGGACTGAGAACCAGCCGAACCGAGTAGCGGTACACCACTAACTGCACCTACTCTTATTCCATTTTATACACCGGAATGCCGTTGTAGTGGGAGGTTGTGAGTCAACCAGAGATATTCATAAGACTAGGTGAGTCTTCGTACTCTGGACCTAGTACACATGAAATCGATCCCTGGATCTACATAGAGGCAGTACTAGATCTAAATGTGCTCTCTTGGAAAGCAATAAGGATTATTGCTAAGAGGCAAGATCATTTAGAGTACAAGCTTAGTTGATCCATTTATGGATTGGAACAAAGCATTGAGTTCGTGGTACTTGCAAATTGATGAGATAGTCCATTTTATGGATTCATCAAAGCATAGACGAATCGTGTGTATTAGAAACGTGATGGAACAAGGTGGTGTCTCTCGGGTTTTATGTAGAGAACATTCTTATCATTGGTAACAATGTAAAGATGTTGTCAAGACATAAAATGAGGTTGTCTAGATAAATCAATATGAAAGATATAGGAAGAAGTTGGACATGTTCTTGAGATCTTGGATCTCTAGGAAAGAACATTGTACTTCTCCTGGACATATTACATATATATGATTATGGTTCATTTTAACATGCAAGATTCCGAGAAAGGTTCGTTATCTTTCAGATACGGAATGCATCTATCTAAGGATATGTGTTTAGAAACACAAAAGGAGATAGAAGCAATAAAAGCAGTTTCCTACACTTTAAGTGTGGAAAGCTTAATTGATGCGATGTTGAAAACAAGAACCTGATATCGGCTATGCGGTTAGCATAGTGGGAGGATATCAAGGTAATCCTGGAAAGGAATATTCGACTGCTATAAAAGTACTTTCGAAGTACTGTTCTAGACTACGAAGCAGACGAGCATTTCCTTTGGATTACATTCTCTTAGATTTCTAATCGAATGAGGACCGATGAAAGTCGATATCAGGCTATGTGTTTCACTATTAAAGGAGAAGGAGGTTTAACATGGAAGAGTGATAAGCACGATGCTTTTCGGACTCTGCCATGGGTAACCAAATAGCGGCCTCAGAGGCAGCGGAAGTTTTGGTATAGCTCTGGGATAATCTCTGGGACTTAGATGTGATTCTTAATTTGCCAAAGGCTATGTAAATAGCGGTGCGATGGCAAATGGTAAGAAATCACAAGTCCATAAGTGTAAGATAACACATAGAGCAAGTACCACCTGATACGAGTCATCGTCAGGGAAGACGACGCTGTAGTCACCAAGATAACTTCAGAGCGGCAACCTAGATTGCTCATTCACATGGTACTTCTTGGAAGTACAGTTTAAGCACGTGATGAGTATGGGAGTCGGGAGTTTGGAGGAAATGACTAGACCTTAGTACAAGTGGGAGATTGATGGAGTTATGTACTTAATGTCAAGATTTAAGTAACGGAAACTCCCGATCCATTGCCATTAATCAATTTAATGGAATAAACAATTATTTGCGTTTAATTATTTATAATTAAATATATGCAAATTATAGTCCTAGATTATATACGTTGTAGTTAGTATGGTGTGCGGGCCCACACAGAAGATCATACTATCGGTTACTCGTATTTAATCAAACAGTTGCTCACGACCTAGATGGACACGGACCAATCCATCGCTATAGTCGTTGTGTGAGAGAGAAAATAATCTGTCTTGATTATTTTATCACACTTGTACACTTGGTGTATTGGGCGGATCGTTTGAGATTTATCGATTAGGATTGCCTTGGATAATCGATTTAAATCTCAGTGTATTTTATTCTTAATCCCCGATACTATTGCGGGTGTGTATATTTAATATAAGTGACTTTGATTTTCCAAAGGAATTTACCGGTTTAATTATTGGGTCAATTACCGGTTAAGTTGGGTCGCTATATTTTATATATCACATGCCGTGAATACTTAACGGGAAAGTGTATCCCGTAAGGGTTGATAATATCCCCGAGATGAGTTCATAAGGAATTATTATGTAAACCCTGCAGGTGGATTTGTTCCGCATAATAATTAAGGATGAATGGTACTAGTCTCGGTTACAAGAGATGAATAAATTAATTAGCAATAAATTAATTTTATTCATGGTTATTTATATCTTAAATATACGGAATAAATAATACTACCGGAGAAATATTATTTGATATAATATGGTTTAATATTGGGAGTGGAATTAATTTATATAGTGGAAAATAAATTAATTAATATTAATGGGATTAATAGATTTGGGCTTGGGCTCAATTTAATCATTAATATTGGAAGCCCAATATTCCACCTCCTTAAGATCCCCTTCGTAGCGTATAAAAGCACTACATGGTCTTCTCTATTCTCATAACTTGAAGATCACAATTCTAGAGAGAGAAAGTAGAGAGGGAGATCCATGGAGTTCGGTAGATCGTCGCCCACACGACGTCCGAGCTAGTGCAAGGAATACGTGGGAAGATCTCAAGGTCTTCAAATTGAGTTCTTCGTTTTTCCGAACAACGAGAACGAGGTAAATCGTAAAACCCTCTTTATGATTTTATCGTTTAATTATCGTAAAAATATCTTGAACCAAGATCCAAAAACGTAACCCAAGATGAGGTCGAACCGGGCGGTGGTGGAGGACCACCGGACCGCCGGCGGCTCGACGACTCGGCTGGACAAGACGGGAGAGGCGTGAGCCTCGGCTGGACGCCCGAGGGCTCGATCGCACGGGCTCGGCCGCGAGCTACGGTTTTTCCGTAGCGGATTCGCGGGCTGTCCGAGCCCTCCCCGTGCACGATCAGCAGGGTGCTGCGAGCAGCCCCGCACGCACGCATGGGACTCCATCGGGCTGCTGGAGCAGCCCCGCTCGCGCGGCGGCGGCTGGCGGTGATCGCTAGCCACGGTTCGCCGTGGCTGGGCGTGCGATCACCGTGGGGCAGCTGGGGCGTGCCAAGGGGGCTGCCAAGGGCAGCCCTAGGCGGCTGCCAAGGACAACCGCGAACCCTCGCGAGGGCTCAACCGAACAGCCCGGGCTATCCCAATGGTTAGGGTTTGGTTGAGTCCGGCTTCGTGTGGTCGTTCGTGGCGGGTTTCCGGCAACCGGGATTTCGATTGGAGTTGTTATTCCGCAATTTTACAACTCCGGGTATTCGATCTCCGAAGGATTTCGGTCGGAATTAATTAGATAATTTATTTATTTAAATTTATTAATTCCGGGATATCGATTTCCAACAAGAAGATGACCGGAGGAAGGTATGAAAGGGCTCGGGATCGGACGAAAGATCTGATTAAGATCGGATTTTAAAAAGTTGCCCAGAAGACGTGACACACCGAAAAGGCGTCATCATTAGCCTAGGGAACCGCTGCGACCGTCCGAATCCCAAGGAGCCGAACGGAGCCGGGCCGTAGCCCGTGGCGCGCGTGGCCCGGACTCCGAACCACAAAAAGGAAATTTTCCTCTTTTTTAAATTTTAATTCATTCATTATTTCAGAAAAATCCCACCGGGATACGGCCTCTGGGTCCCGAGGCCCGAGTTACAGCTAAAAACATAGGACTTAAAAAACACACAAAGAACCTAGGCGCGACACGGAGACGACGAACGGCCCCACCGCCCGCTCAGAACGAGACCGGCGGAACAGGAACCAGGGACCCATCACCATGAGTAACGGCAATATTGATGTCCTCTATTTCCTACCAACGAAGCTCGACCTGCCAATCATCTTGTAGCTGCATGTGCTTGACGTACACCGCCCAACCGATGCCACCGATCCTCAAGCGATTGCCACCAGGAACCAAGTCAAAAACCCAGAGACAACCGGACGAGTCGCTGACGGCAAGCATGGCGGGCCACACGTGCCGGTACATCTGTGCGAAGGGAGACGACATCAGGAGGACCTCGCAGTGGTAGCGGGAGTTGAACTTACGGGACACGACGTAGCGCTGGATGTCGGAGCCCGCCGTCTCCACCCACGACTCGTCACCGGGTTCCCGATCTCGAAGTTGAACAATGGGGCCCACCGCGGAACCAGCGGTTCGCTGAGGCTGAGAAGACATGAGAGGAGCGAGATGAAACGAGCAGCTACCTCAGCCTCGTTTTATAGCCCCAATGACCTGACGGTGGATCACGCATCTCAACACCACCTCACAAGGCCACCACTACGCGAGCGCAACATTTATAGAGGAGTTTCAGCTTTTCTGAAGCTCCACAGATCTAAGCTCACCCAGTTCGAGACGAGCCCCACGAGGGAAAGCGGTGAGGCAAGGAGATCGGTCAACGTCCAACCACCTCATTAAGAGAAAAGACTGAAAACATAGGGAAGTCAACCGAGTCAGCCGAAGAAAACGAGCGACGTCGGCCCAACGAACGGAAACCTCCCCGAACCTCTTATGTTCCGACGATGTTTCCGGGGGCCAATGTTAGGGGATAAAAAACCTATTTGAACACGTGTAAAAAGGGCCCGCCCACCGCACTCAAGACCAACGTAGCGAGACGACGTCAGTCCCCGGGTCCAAATCCATGCAAATCATGCAGTAAGTGGTCCCGGAATACCAAAGAAGAGAGAGGGGGCCGCGCCGATGCCCACAGCCTCGTCCCGAGGAAAAGACAACCCGGGTCCGAGTTCAGCGCAAACTTCACGGGGAATCCCAACCGGACCCCGGACCCAGGTGCACGTAGCGCGTCCGAGGAGCCACCCCTGGTCAAGCAGGAGGAGAGCAGAACCCCATAATAAGCATAGAAGACAAGCAGGAAAACACCCCCGCAAGAATATCCCGTGGCGAGAGCCGCGCGGACACCTCAAAGGCCAGACCCCGGGCCTCGCTTAAACCCAATTCAAAATCGTGCCTCGACATTTAATGATGCTAGATTAGATCTCAGACGTGTCGTGATGTCGTGGCTCTGCATGAGCATGTGCCTTCGCCTATAAAAACCGTCCCCCTCGTCTCATTGTAAGGGCGGCGAAAATTACCGAATAAAAGACATATAAAAATAAAGACATTATCTCCTTCAGCTCGGAATTCTTATCCTTTTCCTCCCCGGGTCTAGAAATTTGAACCCTTTCTACATAAAAATTCACATGATTTGGTAGTCGTTGCGAAACCCTCATATCCACCCCGTATCTCACCATTTCCAACAAAAACGACCCAAAACACCGTGTAAATTCTTTCAGTGATAATGGATAGCATCTGCATCAGAGCGTAATTACCGGATCGACGTGTAAAATCTTGGCGATAACGATCACTCGGCCTCGAAAATGCAATATCCCACTCTTTTTTCTTGGTCGGTAGTCCAGCTTGTACGCACATTTCATGCATCCAATACTTTAGTGGAAGTAAAGCAACGATTCTCTGATTGCGCACAACGTCTGTGTGAGAATGTATAGCCGTGTCATACACCTTAATAATTTCCCTCTCAAGGTTCAATGTGCATGTCAACCACTGCGCTCCAACATTCGCAATGAAGAGAACCTGAAAACAAATAATAGGTCATACTTATTCAAGTTCAAAGTTAAGAGTTGAAAAGACGACTAAATGAACTTACATATGTGAGGCCAGCCCACGACTTCGGTTTCCATCCATGCGCACCGTTGGCCATGCATTCAATGCATAGTTGCAATCCTTCAAGCGGAACAGGTTCGACATACTGAGGATTAAATTGCCCATCATCCCACAAATATTGCATTCTTTGCTGTAAATTAAGGTTCAAAATTAATACATGTTGAAACGACTTTTTGGAATTACACTAGTATTTTTCACTACTTACAAAGAATGTGCAAGGCACGATAGTGTACTTGTTCTTCATTCGCGCACTTATTAGGGATATCCCGGATCTCCGATGTCGAGACAACGCGATACTCCTCCTGAAAAACACAGAACAAGAACAAAAATAAAAAAAAAACAAAAAGATGACTTCTAAAATGCTTTTGTTCTTCTGAAATGGTCCAAATGGAATCACTGTAATATGAAAGAATGACACTAACATTGGTACTAAACTTTTGGAGTTTGAAACACAGAACAAGAACAAAAACGCAAAAAAAAAAAAAAAAATTTGGACTGACTTTGACGCAGGGCGCAAGCTGAAGGCTGCGCCCTGTGTCAACATTTGACGCAGGGCGCAAGCTGAAGGCTGCACCCTGCGTCAATCACTGCCTATTAGACCTCAACATACACCATTTGACGCAGGGCGCAAGCTGAAGGCTGCACCCTACGTCAATCACAGACCTGCAAACTCAATTTTCACAGAAACGAACACTACGCCATTCGAAACCCAGATGCACTACACCCTACCCGAATTGAAACGAGGCAATGGAATGAGAGGGTGTGTACCTGATAAACATTGTGAGCTTCGGATTCAGTCAAGCCACCGCCCGGAGCAAGGTCGTGTATCGCCTTCGATCGTGGTTCAGCGCGGCCGCTGCCGGAGTGGGCCGGGGACTAGGACGGCCGACGAGGCCTTTTGGAGTGCCTTCCAGTGGATGAGGAGGCGGCGTGAGACATCGTCAGTGGAGGAGGCAATGAAGCTCGCTGGAATCGAACTGCATTTCGATTTTTTTTTTAAACCTAGAAATCGAACTGAGAGAGAGAGGGGCGGGGCGGGGCGGGATGAGAGGGAGGAGTACTTACCTGAATTGAGTAGAGGGGCGTGATGCCGGAGTTCTTTTGTTCGCCGGAGTTTCGTTCGTCTTTGCGTTTCTGTGAAAGAGAGAAAAGAGGGCAGCGGGGGAGAGAATTGGGGTTGGGGTAGGGTTTGTTTTTAATTTTTGAAGGACTAATGTGCAATATTGGGAAGATGTTAAGTTAATTGGTAATTTTTAAAACCTATTTTTGATTTTTGATTTAATTTTATTATGTTTTAATTAAAAAAAAAAGGAAAACAAAGGGGAGGGGTATTTTTCTGAAATGCAGTTTTAGAGGGTCACCCCTCCCAATTCTCTCTACAGCCGCCTCCTACACTCACAACCTCCTACACTCCCATTATTCCACGATTTCACTTCCACTTCCAGCACTAAAATTCTAGATAAATTACTTTACATACTCCGTTCATCGCTATTCATCAAGGTTAGTCGATCTCTGCCAAAGCCTCGGCGACGCCTCTTTTTTGCACTGCGACTTCACGGTTGAGGGCGACGTCAAGGACACTCGATCGATTCGGCGCCGTGGTGAACAACGGCGGGCTCTCCGGCCCGCTCTGCCCGGACATCGAGCTTTCGGTTTCGAAAGAACGTTCGACGTGAACGTGAAGGGGGTCTTCGTCGGGATGAAGCACGCTGCCGGAACTTGATCCCGGCGAGGAGGGGATCGATCGTGTCCCTGTGCAGCGTGGCCAGCGCCATTGGCGGGCTGGGCCCGTACGCATACACGGGCTCCGAGCACGCGGTGTTGGGCATCACCAAGAGCGTCGCGGCAAAGCTCGAGAAGCACGCAATTCACATATTTTATATATATAGATTCAATTCATCTATCAATTTGTTTATGCTCAACTCACATGCTACAGGTCTCCTCATTCACAGGAGAGAAGAAAGCCATTTCTAACTACAATTTGTTTATCCTCAATTAGTTTATTTGTTTATTTTTTTTATTAATTTGTTTATCCTCAATTTGTTTATTTGTCATGTTCTGCAGTTATGCTCAGATAACTACAATTTGTTTATCCTCAATTAGTTTATTTGTTTATTTTTTTATCAATTTGTTTATCCTCAATTTGTTTATTTGTCATGTTCTGCAGTTATGCTCGGATGTGAACTTCTAAAGAATTATACTATGAAAGAATAGACAATAAAGAAAAGTTGCAAGAGTTTTGAATCTGAGGCTCAAAAACTCAAAACCCAAGTCATTATTTCGAATGCAAATATGAGGGTGAAGGTGCAAGCTTCCAGAAATTTGTAATTTTTTGAGTGATAAAGAGATATATGATGTAATTATAATTTTTTTGCTTCATTGGTTTCATGACTTGTTAAAAAAAATCAATTTTGTTTTTACTTTTATATTGTATGGAAAAAATTATTTTGTCATAATTTTTTTAATAAAAAATAAAATACTGTCATTTTCTATAAATATGGAGTATATTGTAATGACTAAATTATTTGTAAAAAATTTTGCATTATTTTGTCACAAGAAAACATGTTTATTGCGATGTAACATATGACAAAATAATAATTTTATTGCCACAAAAAAAAAAAAATCGTCATAACAATTTCTTAAGTTTGGCAATTGATAAAGTTTTGTCACAAAAAAAAAAGTTTTAATGACGATAAATTAATATGTCATGAAAAGAGTAACATTTAATGACGAAATATCATATTAAGTGACGAAAATAGGTTGTTATACATGACGATTTTTACGTCGCTATAGATGATAAGGAAGAGTGACGATGTCTTCATTTGTCATCATATGAAGACTTTTGATGACGAAACGAATAATCGTCATATTTACCTATTGTGACGCACATTTGGTGACGATGCATGCGGCGAAGAAAAAATGTCGCCAAAAAGATTTCGTGATGAAAAATAGGCTTTTTATGACAAATTTGTTCGGACCCTTTTTCTCTAAATCACACTATTACTGGAACGGGGGGTATATAAAGAAGGGCACCAACAGAATATTTATTTGATATAGGACAGATTATAGATAGAAGTTTGTATGCCGGAAATCTGGAAATAACACATGGTGTTCTTGAGCTTAAAGCTCTTTCTTTTCCTTTACTTTATTGTATTTGGAAAAGTAGAAAAAATGTGAAGTCCTTTCCTCCTCTCTCTTCTATCTTTTATACTAGTAGTTTGCATGAGCTGATGGAGTTGTATACTTAATGTCTAGATTTAAGTAACATCTGAAATCCGTCTAAAGCATTTATCCTATTTAATAATAAACAATCATTTGCATTTATATGCAAACCATGGTTCTGGATTTTATACGTTGTATTTAGTATGGTGTGCATCGTCACACGGAAGATCATACTATCAGTCACTCGTATATAATCGAACAGTTGCTCACGACCTAGATGGACAAGGACCAATCCATCGGTATAGTCGTTGTATGAGTGAGAAAATAATTAGTCTTGATTATTTTATCATACTTGTACACTTGGTGTATTGAGCGGATCTGCTTGAGATTTATCGATTAGGATTGCCGTTGATAATCGATTTAAATCTCTGAGTATTCTATTCTTAATCCCTGATATTATTGCGGGTGTGTGCATATAATATTAGTGACTTTGATTTTCCAAAGGAATTGATTGATTAGAATAACCAGTCAATTACCAGGAAAGTTGGGTCACTGTATTTTATGTATGACATGCTGTGAATTCTTGACGGGAAAGCATGTCCTCGAAAGGGTTGATTGCTGGAAATCGATATCCCGGGTTATCAAAAAAATTACGGAAACCGACAACCCGAACAAAATCCCGTCGCCGGAGATGAAACCGCGAACCACCGTACGAGCCGGAGCTCGACCGAGCACCGCACGGGCGAACCCGCGCGCCCAGCCGAGCCCCCGCACGGGGCTCGCGATCGCTAGCCCTAGCGATCGCCGGGGATGCACGCACATCCCCGTGGGGCTGTTCCGAACAGCCCCCGGCGGTGAGTCCGGCGACTCACCGCCACCGCCGAGGAGGGTGGTGCGCCCAGCGCACCCGCCGCGGCCCCGCCGCGGCTGCCCCCGCGATCGACCGTGAGGTCGATCGCATGCCCCGGCGTCCAGCCGGGGCGTCCTCGTGTGGGCCCCGCGATCGACGCCCTAGGGCTCGATCGCACCCCTCGGCTCCCAGCCGAGGGTCCTTCGAACCTTCGCCGGGGACCTCGAATCCCCATCCCCGAAGTTCGTCGTTTTTCCCGGATCGTGCGTTCATGTATGTATCACAATCAATTCACATAAAATCATAGAAGGGAGTATATGATTTTACCTTTTAATTCGTTGTGCGGAGAAACGAACTTAAGTTGATGACCTTACGATCTTCCCACGTATTCCTTGCACTAGCTTGAACGTCGGGTGGGCGACGATCCTCCAAGCTTATGGATCCTCTTCAACTCTCTAGAATATCAAGTATGATAATCTTCTCTTATGAAAAAGTGAAGACCATGTAGTGCTTTTATTGAAGGTACCGGTATACCGATCCGATCGATATACCGTGTGTGCGGAAGCGTGTAAAGCAATAGATCTAATATGCTATGATCTTAGTGCACACAAATATGTATAGACACACATATATTTATATATATATACATCCAATATATATATATATAGAGAGAGAGATATCAACGAAATCTTACTTTTGGTGACGAAGTGATTCGTTGATGTCGTTGAGGTGGTGTTGAGTCGATTGAACCACCTCAAATGGATCAGTCTCTCGAAGCTCTTCTTGTGAATGACCTCGTCACTCTTTTAGATCGTCCGGATGTTGAAGCCGCACAAATGGCCCGGCCTCTACGTGTTGCACACGAACCCGGAATTGAACTTGCTTGCTTGTACTTGAGTGATTCTCTCACTCTTTTCTCTCTTCTTGTGTGGAATTTCGTGGCTGATCAAAAGTTATGTGAAAACACATGTTTTCATCACTATATTGATCACCATTAACCTCCCTTGTAACCCCCACCTTAATGTGCATCATAATGCACAAGTAATGGTGGATAATGGGGAGGTGAAGGGTCATTTCCACATTACCATGCCAAATGGCATTAGATGTGGTCCCCTTGCTTGTTTGGCATGACATGTCACACCATGTGACATGCATCCATGCAAGCCATGCATCTCATGCATGCCATGCATCCTATGCATGTGAAAATCCATACGTATTGATTCTAAATCAATATAACAAGCAACTTAATTCCGACTCGTGTGTGACCCTGTAGGTATGATTTATCGATCAATATTATATTGTTCCCAACAATTAATATTATCGAATAATCATTTAACATCCATAGACGACCTTATGACTTTATCGATTGCACACGTAGGATCGAAGGACATATCCCAACAATCTCCCACTTGGCCTTCAGAGCCAGTGTGCTGCCAACTTCCTGTTGTCACTTTATGTCTAAGTTTGAACTTGAGGCAAGACTCGAGTCATCCTCAATCGGTTCAAACCTTTCTTGGACTTTGAGAAAGACTGTAAAACCAGATTTATCACTATGATACGTATCTGGACGTGGCCACGTATTTTCCACAGTCTCGACTCTCCAAGTGGCCGGTAAGACATTTATCCCATTATAAAATGGAGGACAATCCCATCTTGTCAATCCAAGCTCTCCCACTTGCTTCCTGATATACCCAATAACAAGTTTTATAACCTCCTTTTACGAAAGGCATTTACTTGTATCAAAGTACACCATTTCACAATGGAATTACTCTGGACTACTCAGGTCAGAGGAAATTGCTCGACAGTCAATGAAATAGTATTATGACTCGAAATCTTAAATACTATTCCAGTCGGGTCTGTTCGATCATTAGCTCCCAGCTAATATCTATGTAATTGTACTTGATGTCCCACATCACTAGCCCATGAAGCGGCGCTATAGTACACATTACAAACTAGTTCATTGTATTATCGGTTTGTCCGTACTCGATTATACGAACCAGGAACAACTATATGATTTAAGTATATCAGTTCAACCATTGGGACTTCATTATGCGGTAAGTCGACCTCATAACCCAATTGATATCACTTAATCATTTGGACAATTCATATAAATTAAACCATATTTATATGAAGAAACATGTATTATACATATGAGTGAATGTTTACCAAATCTCCAAAAGTATCTAATACAGTAATAGAAATCACAACCCATCTCTAAGATGTTTGATCTCTATTGCAGTTGTGAAAGCCTCAAGCTTAAACTGCTGGAGAGGTTTAGAAAACGGGTTTGCAACCTTACCAAAAGTTGCAACTTTATTATCTCGATGTCTCCACAAAACTATCTCCCAGATAATGTGGAACTTCCTGAGCACCAGTTTTAGACTTGTGGTGCTTCCTAGCTCATTGGCTTGCGCGATAACTCTACTATAAATAGAGAATTATCGGATGGGCTAAGCTAGTTACGACACCTAGTTCATTCAAGAACTTTCAAATCTTAACTGCCAACATTACTGCATCCAATGCAATACTGTGCTCAACTTCTGTAGTTTAATCAGCTATATTGCATTGCATGGAACTATTCCAGCAAATTTCACCTCTAACCAGACAAAAGATATAACCAGATTAAAATCGGAAATTATCTTAGTCTGTTTTGAAGTTAGCAGTCAAACTGCTTGTTAATATCAACTCTTTTTGTCTTCCAAAGACAACAAAATATTCTTTAGTCCATCTAAGGTACATAAGAATACTCTTGGCCGCAGTCTAATGCGTCTCACCTCGGTTTCCTTGAAACCGAATCGTCATGCTCAAAGCATACAATACGTCCAGTCGTGTACATATCATGGCGTACATTATAGACCCTATTGCCGAAGCATAAGGAATGTTTTACATCCTCTTTTGCTCATCAAGTACCGTAAGGCCTTGCATCTTGCTAAGTGATGTGCCATGACTCATTGGAATGAGACCCGTTCTGGCGTCTTTCATTCTGAACTTATCAAGCACCTTATCAATATAGGTCGCTTTACTAAGTCCAAACATCCTTTTCGATCTGTTCCGAAAGATCTTGATGCCCAATATGTACTGTGCTTCTCCAAGATCCTTTATTGAAAAACAATTTCCAAGCCATTCTTTAATAGAATTAAGCATAGAAACATTGTTTCCAATAAGGAGTATGTCATCGACATACAACACAATGTATACAACGTAACTCCCACTGTTCTTCTTGTAAAACAAGACTCTTCCGAGTTCCTCTGAAATCCAAAACCCCGTATGGATTCATTGAACTGAAGATTGCTACTCCGATATGCTTTGCTTTATTCCATAAATGGAATTATAAGATTGCATAATTTCTCAGCCTTATTAGGATCGATAAAACTCTTTGGCTGTGTCAAAACACATTCTCTTCTAGAATCCAATTCAAGAAGTTAGTTTTAACATCCAATATTACCATAACTCATTATCAAGATGAGTAGCAATGACTAAGATAATCTGAATGATTTAATCAAAGCAACTAGTGAAAGTTTTTCCACAATCCACCTCGTGAATAAAACTTTTACCATCAAACTTGCTTTGAAAACCCTAGGTTTTCCATCTGTCTGTTTAGATCTTTAAGATCTATTAGCATTCATTGGGTCTAACCCCGTGATCAAGTTCCAAACTTGATTATCAGATATTGATATCATCTCAGATTTCATGGCACCATGCCAATTTTCAGTAGCTGGACTCGTCATAGCTTGGAATTAGGTCGAAGGTTCACCGCTTTCCAAAAGCATGAATTCATATCTCTCATTGGTCACAATATCTAAGTATTTGAATAATAGAGATAGATTTATTCCTTTCGGACCTACGAGGGCTGGTATGGCTTCCAAAACTATAAGAATACTCTCAACCTAGTCTTGAGTATTCATCATTGGTTGTTTCACTTGAACCTCGTTCAAGACAACCGAGCTCCCACTGAATTTCTAGGAAAGATAACTCTTTTCAAGAAAATCACTATCTCGAGCAACAAAATATTGTTCTCAGATAGATCGTAGAAGTTGTACCCTCGAGTTTCTTATGAATACCATAAAGAAACTTTTATCCCATTTGAGTTCAAGCTCTATAGAGATAAATCTCGTCAGAGAAGCTTTAAGAACCTCAAATTTTGATGAAAACAATTTAGGGACCCTCCCTTTCCATACCTAGTATGGTGTCTTATCAACAACTTTAGACAGCGTCCTATTCAGTGTATAAGTTGAAGTCAAGAATTGTGTGTTCCCAAAAGAGACCAGTAGTTCATTTAGACCTCTAATCGAATGGTCGAACTATATCTAATATAGTTTGTTTTCTCTTTTCCGAAACATAACCTTCATGTGTTTGTGAACTGATAGGTTCCACATACATCAGTATGGATCATCCCTAATTAATCACTCACATGTTCTCCTTTCTCCAAGAAAGATGACATTGTTATCATGTCCATCACATATCATATACATGTATCAAATGACTCCAAGTCAAATGATTCTAGAATGCCTTCTAAAAGAAGATTCGTTACATGTTTAGATTTTGATCTAATCAACAATGTTACAGTTATGTCTCAATGAGACTTATTCGATTTGGACTTTTGTGTCAATGTTATATATGATTTGTTGAGTTTAAAGTATACATAAATAATGTAATAATCGTACCAAAACAAATATTAGTTCACAATTAAAATAGTTATCAAACTATTTAATTAGTGAAAAACTAATCCATCAGTATCCAATACTGAACCAATATTCATTGTTTATTGAAGGTACGAAATTATATAGTTATAATACTAAAACAAGGCCCTAAGGCAAAACAACATCATATGATCATACGGCTAATGCAGCGACCTTCGCTCCATTTCTCGCCCGTAGAACGACATCTCTACTCACCAAACTTATACTTCTATGTAGTTCCTCCACATACAAATGTGAGAACTACGTTTGGAATCCAATACCCAAGAAGTAGAATTTGTGAAGTTTAATGTCTATAACATTAATACCTGAAGATGAAGCAACCCCGCTCTTCATATCTTCTTTGAACTTTGGGCAAGTTCAATTATTCTCAATAATTGACTCTTATTCGAATTTCTCATTCAAAATTATCTCAATGTCAAAACGTGATAAATCGTAAGTGAAAAATTGAAGTTTTCTAACCAGCGATATTATCATGCAATTGAAGCCCTATCTCTCATAAAATATGAGGGAGCCAACCAGACAATCGATTCACGCCATCCAATGGCTCGAAAGTCTCTAATTTGTGTCATTGATGAACTTAAGTGTTTTGGATTAAATCACTCCCCGAGGTGTAAATAATCATAACCTTATAATCCATCAAATGAAAGACAAATTAGGCATTTGTTTTGAAATTGAATAAATATGAACTTCTACATATTTGCAAGTAGTGTCCAACACCTTTGCAGTAGACGCATTCAGATTCCCTAGGAACCCTAGTAGCCTTCTTGCCCATGCTCTTTTGATTACCTCATCCTTTATCACAAGAATATCCCTCTTAGGGTCCATTTTTAATTGACGACTCATCATCTTAGAAAAATTTAGGAGATCACTTAAAGCAAATAATCCAATCATTTGCTGTACATGTGGTCCTTATAGATTTTTCTTATTCAGCCTAGCTGAAGCGATGACCCTGGTCATTCAGAACTGCTCAATCTTGGCATATTCCCCGAACATGCTATTGAGTTTTTCAATGATATCTTAGGATGTGGTTATCTAACACATTTTCCTTGTCTTCGTGTTTGAGGACCATCCTCAAATTACGTTGTGAATCAAGAAAATTTGTTCAATTTTTCATAATCAAGAATTGAACCAAACTTGAATTGAGTTGATATTTGACATGATAAACTATAAAAGTAAAATAACTAAAGTATGTAAACATCCACAAAACGGTAAATAAATAAGGTTGTCTAACAATTGAACTTATTTATTTCATTTTGTTCAATTGATATCCAATATCATTGTCCCTTAGAACAAAACGATCCCGAGATCCTCATCTTGCAAATCTTTAAGCCGACTGAGTCCGCACTTAAGTATTTCAAGATAGGTAGACATACCCATGTCAATGATATCTAATATCACTCTCGGTCGATGAGAATCCCATTCTCATCTCATGTCTCGATAGCCACGCCTGCAGTGGATCTATCGATGAGAAAACCAAACTCACGTGTAAAAGTCTAACCTTTACTCCCACTTATCCCAAGATAATAAGTAGTACCCCGCTGAGGCGGACCTACCAACTTATGATCGAGGGCTTCATGAGTGTGATGTTTTGGACAAGACATTATACTCATTATTTTCGGGACATGCATGTTAAGGTTTGTATGTACGTTGGTTGAACATTTATAACATAATCAACCTATAACTATCAAAGCATGTAAATACGTATTCGAAAGGCCCCTATAACCTCACAACTCTCAAATGAAAAGATTAAAAGCAACAAAATAGGCCTTGAACATCTTCTGGACTGGTCCTCGCCCGCCGTTTCAGTTCCGTGCCCTCCGATTTTGGTCAAATCTATTCCGTACCCAAAAAACCACGAACGGCGCCCGCCGTTTCACAATCAGCGGTCGCCGAACACCACCGGCGGTCGCCGTTTCCAAAACGGCGCCCGCCGAAAGGGTTTGGAAAAATCTGACCCAAAATCAGCATTTCGACGGTCGTCGTTTCCAAAACGACGGTCGTCAAATCAAAACGACGGTCGTCGTTTCCAAAACGACGGTCGTCGTTTTTCTCTGACAGCCCCGGTTTCGCCCTTTTTGCTTCGTTTTGCTTCGTTTCTTCTCGTTTTCGCCGGAGAGCCGAGATCCTCCATCGAACCATGGACCAAGTCCATCGCTTACAAGTAGTACAATACAAATATAATAGAAAAACCTATCTATTACAAATGATTCCAAGGGACGCAGCCCTCAAATACTACGGCCAATCGAAACATAAAAAACGACGAAATCATTCACCCGACCACTAACGGTGGCCGGCCTTACATCTAATCACATAATCACAATTAAACAAAAAATCCAATTATGTTGATTTAACCTTCGTGTCCAACACAAAAGTGTGCACGAGCCCTAGGCTCTGATACCAATTGAAGGTACCGGTATACCGACCCGATCGATATACCGTGTGTGCGGAAGCGTGTAAAGCAATAGATCTAATATGCTATGATCTTAGTGCACACAAATATGTATAGACACACATATATTTATATATATATACATCCAATATATATATATATATAGAGAGAGATATCAACGAAATCTTACTTTTGGTGACGAAGTGATTCGTTGATGTCGTTGAGGTGGTGTTGAGTCGATTGAACCACCTCAAATGGATCAGTCTCTCGAAGCTCTTCTTGTGAATGACCTCGTCACTCTTTTAGATCGTCCGGATGTTGAAGCCGCACAAATGGCCCGGCCTCTACGTGTTGCACACGAACCCGGAATTGAACTTGCTTGCTTGTACTTGAGTGATTCTCTCACTCTTTTCTCTCTTCTTGTGTGGAATTTCGTGGCTGATCAAAAGTTATGTGAAAACACATGTTTTCATCACTATATTGATCACCATTAACCTCCCTTGTAACCCCCACCTTAATGTGCATCATAATGCACAAGTAATGGTGGATAATGGGGAGGTGAAGGGTCATTTCCACATCACCATGCCAAATGGCATTAGATGTGGTCCCCTTGCTTGTTTGGCATGACATGTCACACCATGTGACATGCATCCATGCAAGCCATGCATCTCATGCATGCCATGCATCCTATGCATGTGAAAATCCATACGTATTGATTCTAAATCAATATAACAAGCAACTTAATTCCGACTCGTGTGTGACCCTGTAGGTATGATTAATCGATCAATATTATATTGTTCCCAACAATTAATATTATCGAATAATCATTTAACATCCATAGACGACCTTATGACTTTATCGATTGCACACGTAGGATCGAAGGACATATCCCAACATTTATAGGCTACGAAGGGGATCTAAAGGAGGTGGAATATTGGGCTTCCAATATTAATGATTAAATTGAGCCCAAGCCCAAATCTATTAATCTCCCATTAATATTAATTAATTTATTTTCCACTATATAAATTAATTACACTCCCAATATTAAACCATATTATATCAAATAATATTTCTCCGGTAGTATTATTTATTTCGTGTATTTAATATTTAAATATCCATGAATAAAATTAATTTATTGCTAATTAATTTATTCATCTCTTGAATCCGAGACTAGTACCATTCATCCTTAATTATTGTGCGGAACGAATCCACTCATGAAGTTTACACAATAATTCCTTATGAACTCATCTCGAGGATATTATCAACCCTTCCGGGATACACTTTCCCGTCAAGTATTCACGGCATGCCATATATAAAATATAGTGACCCAACTTAACCGGTAATTAACCCAATAATTAAATCGGTTAATTCCTTTGGAAAATCAAAGTCACATATATTAAATATACACACCCGCAATAGTATCGGGGATTAAGAATAAAATACTCTGAGACTTAAATCGATTATCGCCGGCAATCCTAATCGATAAATCTCAAGCGATCCGCCCAATACACCAAGTGTACAAGTGTGATAAAATAATTAAGACAAATTATTTTCTCTCTCACACAACGACTATACCGATGGATTGGTCCGTGTCCATCTAGGTCGTGAGCAACCGTTTGATTAAATACGAGTAACCGATAGTATGATCTTCTGTGTGACGTCGCACACCATACTAACTACAACGTATATAATCCAGGACTATATTTTGCATATATTTAATTATCAATAATTAAATGCAAACAATTGTTTATTAATTTAATAGATGCTATGACCGGGAGTTTACCGTTACTTAAATCTAGACATTAAGTACACAACTCCAACAATCTCCCACTTGTACTAAGGTCTAGTCATTTACTCCAAACTCCCGACTCCCATACTCATCACGTGCTTAGGGTTGTACTTCCAAGAAGTACTATGTGAATGAGCATTCTAGGTTGCCGCTCTGAAGTTATCTTGGTGACTACTGCGTCGTCTCCTTGACGATGACTCGTATCAGGTGGTACTTGCTCTATGTGTTAACATCACTTTTGACTTATGACTTCTTCCAGTTTACCGTGCACCGCTATCCAATAGCCTTTGGTAAACTAAGAGTCATATCCAAGCCAAGAGGTTATCCCGGAACCTAACCAAAACTTCCGCTGCCTCTGAGGCTGCTTATTCGGTTATGAGAGAGTCTGAGAAGCGTCGTGCTTATCACTCTTTCATTTCATGGTTCCACCTCTTTCTAAAAGTGGACACATAGCCTGATATCGACTTACACTGGTCCTCCTCTGATTTAGGATCTGAGAACTTGTAATCAAAGAAGATTTCGTCTTGCTTAATAATCCAGTACTTCGTAAGTACTATTATAGTGTCCGAAAATCTCTTGTCTAGATTACCTTGATATCCTCCCACTACGCAAACCGCATAGTTGATATCAGGTTCTTGTTTTACAACATTTCATCTATAAAGCTTTCCATACTTAAAATATAGGAAACTGCTTTGTCCTCATCTATCTCCTTCATGTGTTCGAAACACATACCCTTTAGATAGATATATATTCTGTCTCTGAAAGGCAATAACGTTTCTCAGAAGTATGCATGTTTAAAACAAACCATAATCGTATAAGATATCTAGGAGAAGTACAATGTTCTTATCCTTAGATCGAAAGATCTCAAGAACATGCTCTAACTTCTACTCAATCTTATATCTCGATTCATTTAGACAACCATTATCTTATGTCTGACAGCATTTTCTACATTGTTGCCAATGATGAAATTGTTATCTACATAAAATCTCCGAGAAACACCACCTTGTTTCTATTACATCTCCAATACACCTTTCGTCTATGCCTTTTGATGAATCCATCAAATGGACTATCCCATCAATTCGCAAGTTCCACGATTTATAGCTTTGTTTCAATCCATAAATGGATTTACTAAGCTTGTACTCTAAATGATCTTGCCTCTTAACAATAATCCTTATTGTTTTCCAAGTAGGCACATTTAGATCTAGTACCGCCCTCGAGCAGAGCTAGGGATCGATTTCATCTTTACTAGATCCAGAGTCCGAAACTCTTCTAGTCTTATGAACATCTCTGGTTGTTCAACAACCTCCCACTGCAACGGCGTCCCGGTGTACAACAGTAATAACAGTAGGTGCAGTGTGTGGTGTACTTCTACTCGGTTTGGCTGGTTCCTAGTCTTTGTCCTTTTTCTCATTCCAAGGTACTGCATCAGTTCGGGCTTTGTGGTTCTTCTAATAGTCTTTCTCTAAGAACCGGGCGTTACACGTCCTTCTGATTCATAGTACTATTTAACACACAATACTTTGTTCATCTAGGATATCCCACAACCATATTGAATATGCCGTTGTTTCCAGGAATATTCATAGAACATAGGTAGTTCCGTACAACTTGTTCTTTTCACTATTAGAATTCTATTTCTTACTGACTTACCATCTCTACACATAAGTGTATGGTGTAGTCATTTGAGACTTAATCTCAATCTTTTGATTATGCTATGTGTTTATGTGGTAGCCTCCGCGACTAAGTCGCAGGCTTCCAATGGATATACTTTGAAGGTTCCCCATAATTGCTTTGTGACTAAAACACTTTGCTTTTATGGCACATCAAGCATTCTAATCCATTTTCGAGTATTCTTAAAAGAACTACTCGCACCTTACACATATCATTGATCATTCTCAATACTTGTCCGAATTCTATCTTTTACCAAAAAGGTATGCTTAGTTGCATTATCTTCCAAACTTGATTCTTAGGTCGGAAGGTCCATTCCTTCAACTATAATTGATCAAATCAATTTCGACCTTTTGAATCTCATTTGAATAAATACTACTAAGTGTAAGAATTCACAAGTATAATGATCTAACAAGAAATATATCTAAACATTAAAACAAGTTATAGAATGGTTCGTTGCATCGTGGTAGACTAAGGATTCATCATTCATAAATTGCTATCTAATGTACCAGAACAGATAATACCCATTATTTCTTATCAAAATCATCACCATGATTAAAGAAATAAAACATCCATTCATAAATAATAGAAATCCAGAACAAAAGTTCTTTCTAAAATAAAGGGTACATAATGCAATAAACTTGAAATGAAATCATATTTAACTACTAAAGCAGATAAATGTCTTCCACTGCAACAACTGCCTCCTCTACAGCTTTTGCCCGTGTAGACTCGAACTCTTCTTCTCTAAGTCGCCGGGTTTTCTGGAACCCCTGCATTTAAAATGCACATACCGTCAGTGGTTCCATATCTACACACCAGATTTATGGTAGATAATACCGCTGACTATGTTTTTACGACTAAAGAAAAATTCGTACCTTTGAGAGGACATTCAGACTTCCAGTGTCCAGTCTTATTGCATCGGAAGCACTTGCCTCTTGGCTTTGCAGCCCCCACTCGTGGTCCACTCCTCTTGGCACCACTGGGTTTCCAGGCTTGCTTCCTTTTCTTGCCCCTACCTCCAACAGGCTTCGAGCCTTGGACTTGGTAGCTACAAGCGCTTGAGACTTGCCCTTCTTGTAGATCCCCTCTGCCGCCTTTAGTTCAGTCAGGAGTTGCGCAAGAGTATAAGATAGTTTACCCATATTATAGCTCATACGAAACTGCTCAAAACTAGGGGCCAGAGACTGGAGTATGATGTCGACTTGCGTCTCAGCATCAATAGAAGCTCCTAGGACCTCAAGTTCATTCAACAAACTCATCATCTTAAGAACGTGCTCCCCAACGGGCGTTCCTTCAGACTGAGTAGTCGACATGAGGACTCTCATGGCTTCTTGCCTAGCCGCACGATCTTGCTCCCCAAACATCTCCTTGAGGTTAAACATCATATCATAGGCAGTGTCCATCGGTTGATGTTGGGTTTGGAGTACATTTGACATGGAAGCCAAAATATAACACCTAGCCATTTCATCAGCCTTTTTCGACTTCCGATATGTCAGTTTTTCCTCATCAGTTGAGGCAGCCGTGGGCTCGGCAGGGCACACTTCATGGAGTACAAACTTGTACTCCTCAGAAGTCAGGACAATGTCTAAATTTCTCTTCCAATCAATGTAATTGGGACCAGTGAGCTTATGCTCCTTGAGTATCACAGAAAGTGGGTTCATAGCTATTCTCTAAACCTATAAGCACATTTAAACAAACAATCAATTTAATATCCGATATTATCTCCCTCAAATAATATCATTAAATTACTAATTACATCTAAAATCCCATCAGATATGGCAAGCCACGATAGTGTGGACGTTTACCTATCCAAATGATTTCGTAATTAGATTTGCTTCGGTTGTACATCACTATAGCGTTACTTCGATGGGAAGAATACTATAGAGCGTACCTAAGTGTAAACCATTACTCAGTACTAAGAAGTTTGTTTAAGATTCGCATGTTACCGCAAGCCACGATAGTGTGGAAGTTTACGTTAACCTACATTTCCTTCACTCCCTTCTATAACTGTCTACATCAATCGTTCCAAAATCCCATTCAATGCAGCAAGCCACGATAGTGTGGACGTTTACTACACCAAAAGACTTTTACAATTGACATCCAATTACTTGAAGCATTCGATTTTGTAAATCAAGACGCGGAGAATCATAAGTGAAACTCGAAGTTTCTAACCAGTGATTCACCATGCGAACAACCCTATCTCTCATTAGATGAGGGAGCCGAGCAGACAAACGATCCATCTTCAAAAGAATGGTACGAATGTCTCTAATTTGTGTCATCCACATGACCAAGTGGCTTTGGCTCCATTCCACTCCCCGGGGTGAGAATGATTCGACTTGAAGTCAGTTTCAGAAAGACAAATTAGGCATTGTTTGATAAACTTAATCAATGTTTCTTGTAAAAGGAATTACAAGAATTCTCCTCCAATGACATATCTATATGAACTTCGAAAGCTCATAAATGTCACCAAGAGAACAGTAATGGAGACCATGGGAATGTTTCCATCCCCGCTCCCACTTAGCTTTTTATAACAAAGGGATACGCTATCTAATGCATAATTAAACACATAAGCATGCATACAAGTAATAAAGCACATATCACACAGTCAAAATAATGCTAGAAAATTATTTTCCGACTATCATGGCTTTATTCCATCTCCGTATGCGTCTTCTAGTCTTCAGTCTTCGTTCTTGAATGCTCCATGTGACGAGAATATTAATCCCAATATTTAAATCTATTTATTTTTAATAAATCCAAAAGATACATAATTCGAAAATTAAGTCAATCGAATAAATCAAAAATAAAATTAAATATTATTAATATTTTTTATTTATTTATTTTTCCATCTAATTCTATTAAATCTCTAGAATAATCTATCCAAGTGAAACTTGGAATATTCTAGAAGACTTCTATAATAGAATAAGAAAATAAAATAAATTAGGACTCTTCTACTTTCCAAGATTAATTAATTTCCATGTCCATGAAAATTCCCATAAAATAGGAATAATCAAATAGAAATAAATTAATTCATTAATTAATTATTTTCCTATCTAATTCTATTAAATCTCTAGATTCCTATTCCAAGTAGAACTTGGAATATTCTAGAAGACTTCTATAATAGAATAAGGAAATAAATAATATTAGGACTCTTCTACTTTCCAAGATTAATTAATTTCCATGTCCATGAAAATTCCCATAAAATAGGAATAATCAAATAGAAATAAATTAATTCACTAATTAATTATTTTCCTATCTAATTCTATTAAATCTCTAGATTCCTATTCCAAGTAGAACTTGGAATATTCTAGAAGACTTCTATAATAGAATAAGGAAATAAATAATATTAATTAATTCTTTTCCTATCTCCATGAGAGTTCCCAAACTTAGGATTACTCAAAATAGGAAAACTTGAATCAATTAGGAAAGTGAATCTAGGTAGGAGTAGCATGGGTTGGGGATCCCCACACCACCCCCACCGTCGACCACCACCATCGCCGGGCACCACCGCCGCCGCCCCCTAGCCACGCGCCACCACCACCGGTGGCCGGCGTGGCCGGAAACCCTAGCGGGCAGCCCCTAGGCGTGGGGTCGATCGATCCTCATGGGGATCGATCATGGGGATGATCGACCCCCCCGGTTTTTCGTCCTCTTCGTCTTCTTCGTCACACGAGTTCTCCGGCGGTCGTCTCGGCATCGATCCAACGTAAATAAATTACAAGAAATAAATTTACAATTCCGGTATCGATTCTATACATGAAATCGACCCTATACACTTTCCGGAAAACATAGAACAATAATAATAAATCTAAATTCGGTCAACCCCCGAATTTTTACTATTACAAGCATTCATCCACACAAAACGAATCTCGACATGTCCGAGAGTTTAATAACGAATAATCATGGTAAAATTAAATAGCAATTAATTAAACGAATAATTAACAATTAATTTCAACCATGATAGTCGGAATCCCTGCAAGGTAGAACACAATTGAACACATACATGAACACGAAACCAAACGCTCTGATACCAATTGCTGGAAATCGATATCCCGGGTTATCAAAAAAATTGTGGAAACCGACAACCCGACCGAAATCCCGTCGCCGGAGATGAAACCGCGAACCACCGTACGAGCCGGAGCTCGACCGAGCACCGCACGGGCGAACCCGCGCGCCCAGCCGAGCCCCCGCACGGGGCTCGCGATCGCTAGCCCTAGCGATCGTCGGGGATGCACGCGCATCCCCGTGGGGCTGTTCCGAACAGCCCCCGGCGGTGAGTCCGGCGACTCACCGCCACCGCCGAGGAGGGCGGTGCGCCCAGCGCACCCGCCGCGGCCCCGCCGCGGCTGCCCCCGCGATCGACCGTGAGGTCGATCGCATGCCCCGGCGTCCAGCCGGGGCGTCCTCGTGTGGGCCCCGCGATCGACGCCCTAGGGCTCGATCGCACCCCTCGGCTCCCAGCCGAGGGTCCTTCGAACCTTCGCCGGGGATCTCGAATCCCCATCCCCGAAGTTCGTCATTTTTCCCGGATCGTGCGTTCATGTATGTATCACAATCAATTCACATAAAATCATAGAAGGGAGTATATGATTTTACCTTTTAATTCGTTGTGCGGAGAAACGAACTTAAGTTGATGACCTTACGATATTCCCACGTATTCCATGCACTAGCTTGAACGTCGGGTGGGCGACGATCCTCCAAGCTTATGGATCCTCTTCAACTCTAAAGGAGGTGGAATATTGGGCTTCCAATATTAATGATTAAATTGAGCCCAAGCCCAAATCTATTAATCTCCCATTAATATTAATTAATTTATTTTCCACTATATAAATTAATTGCACTCCCAATATTAAACCATATTATATCAAATAATATTTCTCCGGTAGTATTATTTATTCCGTGTATTTAAGATTTAAATATCCATGAATAAAATTAATTTATTGCTAATTAATTTATTCATCTCTTGAATCCGAGACTAGTACCATTCATCCTTAATTATTGTGTGGAACGAATCCACTCATGAGGTTTACACAATAATTCCTTATGAACTCATCTCGGGGATATTATCAACCCTTCCGGGATACACTTTCCCGTCAAGTATTCACGGCATGCCATATATAAAATATAGTGACCCAACTTAACCGGTAATTAACCCAATAATTAAATCGGTTAATTCCTTATAAAATAAAGTCACATATATTAAATATACACACCCGCAATAGTATCGGGGATTAAGAATAAAATACTCTGAGACTTGAATCGATTATCGCCGGCAATCCTAATCGATAAATCTCAAGCGATCCGCCCAATACACCAAGTGTACAAGTGTGATAAAATAATTAAGACAAATTATTTTCTCTCTCACACAACGACTATACCGATGGATTGGTCCGTGTCCATCTAGGTCGTGAGCAACCGTTTGATTAAATACGAGTAACCGATAGTATGATCTTCTGTGTGACGTCGCACACCATACTAACTACAACGTATATAATCCAGGACTATATTTTGCATATATTTAATTATCAATAATTAAATGCAAACAATTGTTTATTAATTTAATAGATTAAATGCTATGACCGGGAGTTTATCGTTACTTAAATCTAGACATTAAGTACACAACTCCAACATTGATAATGTCCCCAAGATGAGCTCATAAGGATTATCATGTAAACCTTGCAAGTGAAGGTACCGGTATACCGATCCGATCGATATACCGTGTGTGCGGAATCGTGTAAAGCATATAAATCTATCATGCTTGGATCTTAGTGCACACAAATATGTATAGACACACATATATTTATATATATATATATATATATATATATATATATATACATCCAATATATATATATATAGAGAGATCAACGAGTTCTTACATGTGATGATGAAATGATTCGTTATTGTCGATGAGGTGGTGTTGAGTCGATTGAACCACCTCAATCGATCACCTTGAAATATTCACCTTGGAATGAACTCGTCACTCCTTTGGATCGCCCGGATGTTGAAGCCGCACAAATGGCCCGGCCTCTACGTGTTGCACACGAACCCGGAAATTGAACTTGCTTGATTGATTGAAATGGTTCTCCAAGAACTCTTTTCTCTCTTTCTCTTTTTTGTATTTCGAAATTGTGTTTCAAAGTGTAAGAATGAGGCTTGAAAATATGATTTTCATCCTCATTATATCCACTTCAATTCACCTTGTAACCCCCCATATCAATGTGTGTCATAACCACACATAATGGGTGTTTATGGTGAATTTGAATGGATTTCATAACCCCCATGCCACATGGCATGTGTTATGACTCCCAATCACCAGCTTGTGTGGCATGCCATGTCACACCATGTGACATGCATCCCATGCAAGCCATGCAACCCATGCATGCGAAATTCCACGTAAATATTGATTCTAAATCAATATATTTATCAAGCAATGTATATCAATATTGAGCTCGTGTGTGACCCTGTATGTATGATATTATCGATCAATATTATATTGTTCCCAACAATAAATATTATCGAATAATCATTTAACATCCATAGACGACCTTATGACTTTATCGATTGCACACGTAGGATCGAAGGACATATTCCAACAATCTCCCACTTGGCCTTCAGAGCCAGTGTGTTGCCAACTTCCTGTTGTCACATTATGTCTAAGTTTGAACTTGAGGCAAGACTCGAGTCATCCTCAATCGGTTCAAACCTTTCTTGGACTTTGAGACAGACTGTAAAACCAGATTTATCACTATGATAAGAATCTGGACGTGGCCACGTATTTTCCACAGTCTCGACTCTCCAAGTGGCCGGTAAGACATTTATCCCATTATAAAATGGAGGACAATCTCATCTTGTCAATCCAAGCTCTCCCACTTGCTTCCTGATATACCCAATAACAAGTTTTATAACCTCCTTTTACGAAAGGCGTTTACTTGTATCAAAGTACACCATTTCACAATGGAATCACTCTGGACTACTCAGGTCAGAGGAAATTGCTCGACAGTCAATGAAATAGTATTATGACTCGAAATCTTAAATACTATTCCAGTCGGGTCTGTTCGATCATTAGCTCCCAGCTAATATCTATGTAATTGTACTTGATGTCCCACATCACTAGCCCATGAAGCGGCGCTATAGTACACATTACAATCTAGTTCATTGTATTATCAGTTTGTCCGTACTTGATAATACGAACTAGGAACAATTCTATGATTTAATTATATTAGTTCAACAATTGGGACTTCATTTATGTGGTAAATCGACCTCATAACCCAATTAATATAATTTAATCATTTGGACAATTCATACAATTTAAACCACAATTATATGAAGAAATTTATTGAATATCATAAAAGATACGTGAATGTTTACATAAACTCCAAAAGTAGACAATACAGTAATAGGAATCACAATCCATCTCTAAGATATCGTATCCCTATTGCAGTCGTATGAGCATCATGCTTTGACTGCTGGAGTGGTTTAGTTAACGGGTCTGCAACATTATCATCAGTTGCAACTTTATTTATCTCGATGTCTCCACGACTAACTATCTCCCTGAGAATGTGGAACTTCCTGAGCACATGTTTGGATTTGTGGTGCTCCCTAGGCTCCTTGGCTTGCGCGATAGCTCCACTATTATCACAATAGAGAGATATCGGATGGGCCAAACTAGGTACGACACCGAGCTCATCTAAGAACTTTCTCATCCAAACGGCCTCCTTTGCTGCTTCTGATGCAGCAATGTACTCAGCCTCTGTAGTAGAATCAGCTACGGTGGGTTGCTTGGAACTCTTCCAGCTCCCCGCACCTCCATTCAAACAAAAGACAAATCCGGACTGAGACCGGAAATCATCTTTGTCTGTTTGGAAGCTTGCATCCGTATATCCTGTCACAACCAACTCTTTTTGTCCTCCAAAGACAAGAAAATACTCTTTAGTCCTTCTAAGGTACTTAAGAATATTCTTGGCCGCAGTCCAATGCGCCTCACCTGGGTTTCCTTGAAACCGACTCGTCATGCTCAAATCATACGATACATCCGGTCGTGTACATATCATGGCGTACATAATAGACCCTATTGCCGAAGCATAAGGAATATTTGCAATCCTTATTTGCTCATCAGGTCCCGAAGGGCACTGACTCTTGCTTAAAGATGTACCATGAGTCATTGGAATGAGACCCTTCTTGGCGTCTTTCATTCTGAACCTGTCAAGCACCTTATCAATATAGGTTGCTTGACTATGTCCAAGCATCCTTTGCGATCTGTTCCGACAGATCTTGATGCCCAATATGTACTGTGCTTCTCCAAGATCCTTCATTGAAAACCATCTTCCAAGCCATTCTTTAACAGAATTAAGCATAGGAATATTGTTTCCAATAAGGAGTATGTCATCGACATACAACACAATGAATACAACGTAACTCCCACTGACCTTCTTGTAAACACAAGAGTCTTCCATGTTCTTTTGAAATCTAAACTCTTGTATGGATTCATCGAACCGAAGATTCCAGCTCCGAGATGCTTGCTTTAATCCATAGATGGATCTATTAAGCTTGCATACTCTCTCAGCCTGATTAGGATCGATAAAACCCTCTGGTTGTGTCATAAACACTTCCTCTACTAGAATCCCATTCAAGAAGGCGGTTTTAACGTCCATTTGCCATATCTCATAATCATAATGAGCAGCAATGGCTAAGAGAATCCGAATGGATTTAATCATAGCAACTGGTGAAAAGGTTTCATCATAATCCATCCCGTGAATTTGTTTATATCCTTTTGCCACCAACCTTGCTTTGAAAACACTAGGTTTTCCATTCATGTCTGTTTTTATTTTGTAAATCCATTTGCATCCAATGGGCCTAGCCCCTTTAGGCAAATCGACCAAGTTCCAAACTTGATTTTCAGACATTGATTCCATTTCGGATTTCATGGCACCCTGCCATTTCTCGGAATCTGGACTCGTCATAGCTTGGATATAGGTCGAAGGTTCATTGCTTTCTAAAAGCATGACCTTATAGTTCTCATTTGTCAGAATACCTAAGTATCTGTCAGGTTGAGATCTAATCCTTCCGGACCTTCGAGGGTTAGGTGTGGTTTCTAAAACCACGGGAGTACTCTCGACCAAGTCTTGAGTCTCCATCTCAGTTTGTTCTTCTTGAACCTCGTTCAAGTCTTCTTGAACTTCGTTCAATTCAACTGAGCTCCCACTTACTTTCTTGGAAAGATATTCCTTTTCAAGAAATACACCATCTCGAGCAACAAAGACTTTGTTCTCAGATTGGTTGTAAAAGTGGTACCCTCGTGTTTCTTTTGGATAACCAACAAAGAAACATTTATCCGATTTGGGTTCAAGTTTTGTAGAGATATTTCTCTTCACATAAGCTTCACATCCCCAAACCTTGATATAAGACAAGTTAGGGACCTTCCCTTTCCATATCTCGTATGGTGTCTTATCAACAGCTTTTGACGGTGTCCTATTCAATGTATAGGCCGCTGTTAAAAGTGCGTGTCCCCAAAAAGATTTTGGTAGTTCACTAAGGCTCATCATCGATCGAACCATATCCAATAAGGTTCTATTCCTCCTTTCGGAAACACCATTCATCTGGGGTGTTCCAGGAGGAGTGAGTTGATATAGAATACCACAACTCATAAGATGATCATCGAATTCTTGGCTAAGATATTCACCACCTCGATCCGATCGAATGGCTTTTATCTTCTTACCAAGTTGATTCTCAACTTCATTTTGGAATTCTTTGAACTTTTCAAAGGCTTCCGACTTATGCCTCATTAAATAGATATAACCATATCTACTTAAGTCATCGGTAAAAGTTATGAAGTAGAAATAACCTCCACGTGCTTGTGAGCTCATTGGACCACATACATCAGTATGGATTAAACCCAATAGATCACTTGCACGTTCTCCTTTTCTTAGAAAAGGTGACTTTGTCATTTTGCCCATCAAACATCCTTCACATGTATCGAATGACTCCAAGTCAAAAGATTTGAGAATACCTTCTTTAAGAAGTTTCTCTACACGTTTAACGTTGACGTGGCCTAATCGACAATGCCAAAGGTATGTTTCATTGAATTCATTCGATTTGGCCTTTTTGGTATCAATGTTATATATATGATTGTCAAGTTGAAGTATATATAAACCATGTTCTAATCGTGCCGAACCATAGAACACTCCACTTTTTGAAATAGTAAATAAACCATTTATTATAGTGAAGGAAAATCCTTCAGTATCCAATACTGAAATAGAAATGATGTTCTTGGTAATACTTGGAACGAAATAAACATTATTCAATACTAAAACAAGGCCCGAAGGCAAACACAAATCATAAGATCCTACGGCTAATGCAGCGACCCTCGCTCCATTTCCAACCCGCAGATCGACATCTCCCTTTACCAAAGTTCTACTTCTTTGCAGTCCCTGCACATGTGAAACAATGTGAGCACCGCATCCGGTATCCAATACCCAAGAAGAAGAATTTGTAAAGTTTATGTCTATGACATAAATACCTGAAGATGAAGGAACGACACCGTTCTTCACATCCTCCTTGAACTTGGGGCAATCTCGCTTGTAGTGTCCAACACTCTTGCAGTAGAAACACTCAGATTCCCCAGGAACCTTAGAAGCTTTCAAGAACCTTTTGGAAGGAGTTGCCACAACTTTCCCTTTCCCTTTGCCTTTCACTTCTGGTTTCTTAATCCCCTTGAACTTTTTGGTACCTCCTTCCCGAATCATAAGAACTTCCCTCCTAGGGTCCTTCTTAATCGTCGGCTCAGCAGCCTTAAGCATCCCATGGAGCTCATGAAGCGATTTCTTCAGTCCATTCATGTGGAAATTCAGCCTAAAGGCGTCATAACCATCATGAAGAGAATGGAGAATGAAATCGGTAGCCAACTCGTCATCATATGCAAAACCGAGGCGAGCACTTGAAGCAAATAATCCAATCATTTGCTGTACATGTGGTCCCACGGGTTTACCCTTTTCCAGCCTAGCTGTTGCTATAGCCCAGGTGACACCGAAGCGCTCAATCCTAGCCTGTTCCCCGAACATGCTTTTGAGCTCTTCTATGATGTCATAGGCTTCCATGAACTCGAATTGTTTTTGCAACTCGGGTACCATGGATGCCAACATTTAACATGTCACCTCATTCGAGGCTTTCTTAGCAAGGGCATATGATGCCTTTTGGGCATCCGTGCCCCCATCTGCGGGAAGCACGGGAAGGGGTTTGTCCAACACACTTTCCTTTTCCTCGTATTTGAGGACTATCCTCAAGTTACGTTGCCAATCAAGGAAATTGGTGTTGTTCAACTTTTCTCTATCCAAGATAGAGCTGAACTTGAATTGAGTTGAGACAGACATATTATACTACAGAAGAAAGATAAATAACGTAAGTAAACATTCACAAAGCGGTAAACAAATAAGGTTGTCTATCAAAACTACTTTATTTGTTCCATTTTGTTCATTCGATATCTAATATCGTCATTCCCAATTATTTCAATGACAAAAAACGTGATAAATCGTAAGTGAAAACTCGAGGTTTTCTAACCAGCGATCTTATCATGCAATTGAAGCCCTATCTCTCATTAAAATGAGGGAGCCAACCAGACAATCGATTCATGCCATCAAATGGCTCGAAAGTCTCTAATTTGTGTCATTGATAAACTTAAGTGTTTTGGATTAAATCACTCCCCGAGGTGTAAATAATCCTAACCTTATAATTCATCGAATGAAAGACAAATTAGGCATTTGTTTTTGAAATTTTAATAAATTAGAACAAAATGATCCCAAGACCCTCATCTTGCGAATCCTTAAGCCGACTGAGTCCGCACTTAAGAACTCCAAGATAGGTAGACATCCCATGTCAATGACATCTAATGTCACTCTCGGTCGATGAGAGTCCCATTCTCATCTCATGTCTCGATAGCCACGCCTGCAGTGGATCTATCGATGAGAAAACCAAACTCACGTGTAAGGGTCTAACCCTTACTCCCACTTATCCCAAGATAACAAGTAGTACCCCCGCTGAGGCGGACCTACCAACTTATGATCGAGGGCTTTATGGGTGTGATGTTTTTGACAAGACATTATACTCATTATTTTGGAAATTTGCATGCATAGGTTTGTTTATATGTAAGTTGAACATTTATAACATAAAACAACCTATAACTAGCAAAGCATATAAATACGAAATCGAAAGGCCCCTAGAACCTCACAACTCTCAAACGAAAAGAATTAAAGTATTAACAAAAGCCTTGAACATCTTCTGGACTGGTCCTCGCCCTCCGTTTTAGTTCCGTGCCCTCCGATTTTGGTCAAAACAAGTAATTACCTCAAAAACCATGAACAGCGCCCGCCGTTTCACAACCAGCGGTCGCTGAACACCACCGGCGGTCGCCGTTTCCAAAACGGCGCCCGCCGAAAAGGCAAAAACCCATCTGCCCCAAAAAAAAGCCTTTCGGCGGTCGCCGTTTCCAAAACGGCGCCCGCCGAATCAAAACGGCGCCCGCCGGAGCTCAAACGGCGATCGCCGTTTGGCTCCAGCAGCCCGGTTTGCTTCGTTTTGCTTCGTTTGGCTTCGTTTGGCTTCGTTTCTTCTCGTTTTCGCCGGAGAGCCGAGATCCTCCATCGAACCATGGACCAAGTCCATCGCTTACAAGTTTGAACAATACAAATTGAAATAGAAAACCTATCTATTACAAATGATTCCAAGGGACGCAGCCCTCCAAAACTATGGCCAATCGAAACGTACAAAACGACAATTTCATTCACCCGACCACTAACGGTGGCCGGCCTTACATCTAATCACATAATCACAATTAAACAAATAAGTCAATTATGTAGATTAAACTTTTTGTGTCCAACACAAAAGTGTGCACGAGCCCTAGGCTCTGATACCAATTGAAGGTACCGGTATACCGATCCGATCGATATACCGTGTGTGCGGAATCGTGTAAAGCATATAAATCTATCATGCTTGGATCTTAGTGCACAAAAATATGTATAGACACACATATATTTATATATATATATATATATATATATATATATATACATCCAATATATATATATATAGAGAGAGATCAACGAGTTCTTCATGTGATGATGAAATGATTCGTTGTTGTCGATGAGGTGGTGTTGAGTCGATTGAACCACCTCAATGGATCACCTCGAAATATTCACCTTGGAATGAACTCGTCACTCCTTTGGATCGCCCGTTGAAGCCGCACAAATGGCCCGGCCTCTACGTGTTGCACACGAACCCGGAAATTGAACTTGCTTGATTGATTGAAATGGTTCTCCAAGAACTCTTTTCTCTCTTTCTCTTTTGTGTATTTCGAAATTGTGTTTCAAAGTGTAAGAATGAGGCTTGAAAATCTGATTTTCATCCTCATTATATCCACTTCAATTCACCTTGTAACCCCCCATATCAATGTGTGTCATAACCACACATAATGGGTGTTTATGGTGAATTTGAATGGATTTCATAACCTCCATGCCACATGGCATGTGTTATGACTCCCAATCACCAGCTTGTGTGGCATGCCATGTCACACCATGTGACATGCATCCCATGCAAGCCATGCATCCCATGCATGCGAAATTCCACGTAAATATTGATTCTAAATCAATATATTTATCAAGCAATGTATATCAATATTGAGCTCGTGTGTGACCCTGTAAGTATGATTTTATCGATCAATATTATATTGTTCCCAACAATAAATATTATCGAATAATCATTTAACATCCATAGAGGACCTTATGACTTTATCGATTGCACACGTAGGATCGAAGGACATATTCCAACAGCAAGTGGATTTGATCCGCATGATAATAAAGTTGAGTGGTACTATTCTCGGAATTATAAGAGATGAATAAATAATATTAGCAGTAAATATAATTTATTCATGGACATTTATATCTTAAACATGCGGAATAAATAATACTACCGGAGAATATTATTTTGATATAATATGGTATAATATTGGGAGTGCAATTATATTTATATAGTGGAGTTAATCATATAATTAATATTAATGGATTAATAGATTTGGGCTTGGGCTCTATTTAATCATTAATATTGGAAGCCCAATATTCCACCTCCTTAAGGTCCCCTACGTAGCCTATAAAAGCACTCCTATGGTCTTCTCTTCTTTCATAAGTCTCAAGACACAATTCTAGAGAGAGAAGGTGATCCATGGAAGCTTGATAGATCGTCGCCCACACGACGTTCAAGCTAGTGCAAGGAATACGTGGGAAGACTTCAAGTTCATCAAAAGTTCTACGTTTTTCCGAACAACGAGAACGAGGTATAAATCGTAAAACCCTCTTTATGATTTAATCGTTTATTTATCGTGATTATACCGTGAACCAAGATCCGAGATGCGAAACCATGAACAAGGATCAACCGGCAACGGTGGTCGAACACCACAGCATCGCGGCGGTCGACCCTTAGGGTTTTGGCGTGCATGGGGAGCCCTCGGCTTCCAGCCGAGGGGGCGATCGACGCCTAGGGCGCGATCGCGGGGCGGGCGGCTGGTGCGCCCGCAGCGGCTCGTCGGATCGAGCCGCCCCTCCACGGCGAGCAGCAAGTCGCCGGACTTGCTGCTGGGGGCTGCCGGAGCAGCCCCGACCGATCGCCCATGCGATCGATGTGATCGATCGCGAGCCCCGCGTGCGGGGGCTCGGGCTGGGCGTGCGCGTGGCTTCGGCCACGTCGTGCGTTCGGTTCGGGCTCCGGCTCGTACGCGGTGTTCGCATGATTTCCGGCGATAGGATTTCGATTGGGTTGTCGGTTCCGCAATTTTTGACAATCCGGATATTCGATCTCCAAAGGATTTCGGTCGGAATTAATTAGATAATTTATTTATTTAAATTTATTAATTCCGGGACATCGATTTCCAACAATTGGTATCAGAGCGTTGGTTTTAGTTCATGGTATTTTTCGATAAATTGTTCTACCTTGCAGGGTTTCCGATTATTATGGCTAGATTTAATTTTTATTAATTAATGTCCATGATATTGCTCTTGATTATTAAACTCTCGGTGATGTCGAGATTCATTTTTTTGTGTGGTGAATGCTTGTTTTAATTTTTCCGGAAATTGTATGAGGTCGATTTCATGTAGAGAATCGATACTGGATAGCGTATTAATAAATTTGTAATTTATTTTACGTTGGATCGAGGACGAAACGACGACCGGAAAAGTGTGACGGAGGAGACGATGAGAGGGAGAACTCCGGGATCGACCAATCCCCATGGCCGATCCCCATGGGATCGATCGACCCCATGAGGGTGCTCACCTTCGATGGTGGGCGGCTCCCTCTAGGGTTTGGGTCGATGGGATGGGCACGGGGATCCCAAACCCGTGCTCGTCCCGACAAAGATCCACTTTCCTATTTTTCGATTCGGTTTTCCTAATTTGATTATTCCTATTTTTGGGAATTTTCGTGGATTAGGAAAAGAATTGATTAGGAATTAATTCAGTTTTCCTAAATCGATTATTCCTATTTTTGGGAATTTTCATGGATTAGGAAAGGAATTAATTTGGAATTAATTTATTTTCCTTATTTAATTATTCCTTTATGGAATTTTTAATGGATTAGGAAAATAGTTAATTTGGAAAGTTTAGGAGTCCTAAATTAAATCTTCCTTATTTAATTATTCCTTTATGAAATTTTTAATGGATTAGGAAAAGAATTAATTTGGAAGGACTAGGAGTCCTAAATTATTTTATTTCCTTATTTCATTATGGAAATCATCTAGAATATTCCAAGTGGGTCTTGGATAAGATTCTAGAGATTTAATGGAATTAGAAAAGGAAAATAAAAAATAATAAAAATATTAATTAATATTTAATTTTATTTTTGATTTATTCGATTGACTTAATTTTCGAATTAAATAACTTTTGGATTTATTAAAAATAAATGGATTTAAATATTAGAATTAATATTCCCGTCACATGGAGCATTCAAGAACGAAGACTGAAGACTAGAAGAAGCATACGGGGATGCGATAAAGCCATAATAGTCGGAAAATAATATTCTAGTATTATTTTGATTATGTGATAATAATATGTGTTTTATTTCATGTATGCATGCTTATGTGTATTTATTTATGCATTAGATAGCGTATCCCTTTGTTATAAAAAGCTAAGTGGGAGAGGGAATGGAAACATTGCCATGGTCTCCATTGCTGTTCTCTTGGTAACTTTTATAAACTTTCGAAGTTTATATAGATAAGTTATTGGAGGAGAATTCTTGTAATTCCTTTTACGAGAAACATTGATTAAGTCTATCAAACAATGCCTAATTTGTCTTTCCAAAACTGATTTCAAGTCGACTCATTCTCACCCCGGGGAGTGGAATGGAGCCAAAGCCACTTGGTCATGTCGAGGACACAAATTAGAGACTTTCGTACCATTCTTTTGAAGGTGGATCGATTGTCTGCTCGGCTCCCTCATTTATGAGAGATATGGTCGTTCGCATGGTGAATCACTGGTAAGAAACTTCGAGTTTCACTTATGATTCTCCGCGTCTTGATTTACAAGATTGAATGAATCAAGTAATTGGGAGTCAATTATAAAAGTCTCTTGGTGTAGTAAACGTCCACACCACGTGGCTTGCTATACTAACGGATTTTGTATTAATTGATGTAGACAGTTATAAGGAATTGTGAAGAGTTGTGAAGTTATCGTAAACGTCCACACAACGTGGCTTGCGGTGATGTAGCAATTCCAAACGATTTACTTTAGTACTGAGTAATGGTTTACACTTAGATACGCTTTATAGTATTCCTCCCCACGAGGTTACGCTATAAGTGATGTATGACCGAAGCAAATATAATTGCTAAATCATTTGGGAAGGTAAACGTCCACACACGTGGCTTGCAGTATCTGATGGGATTTTAGATGTGATTAGTGATTTAATGATATTATTTAAGGGAGATAATATCGGAGATTAAATCGATTGTTTGTATTATGTGCTTATAGGTTAGAAATGACTTTGCCCCACTATGTGATATACGATAAGGCATTTATACTCAACGACCCTTAGAATGTTGATTGGAATCGAAATCTGGAAAATGTCCTAACTGCTGAGAAGTACAAGTATGTACTTCGTGTTCTTTGTCCTCCCGTGTCAAGAAATGGTTTTGAACCTATGAACGGGTAGATGGAAAAGAAGAAGCATGATACGGAAACCCAGTGGTCGATTTTGGACCACGAGAATGGGGTAAAGTATGCCGCAAGGCAAAACTTCCGTTGCAAGCAGTCTGGGCACTGGAAGTCCGATTGTCTTCTCATAAAAACAAGGAGTGAATTTTCCTTAGTCGATGATACATTTTCAGTGGTGATATCTACCAGCACCTGGTGTGTAGATACGGAGGCCACTGATCATGTTTTGCATTTAAATGCAAGGGTTCCAGGAAACCCAACGACTTAGAAAGGAAAAGATCACCATCTGCATGGGCAATGCTGCGAAGGTGGCGGCTGTTGCAGTGGGAGAGATTCATTACTTTTGAAGTAATGAAAGGATTTTATACATTGTCTTTATGTGCCTGGATTTAGAAAGAATTTGATTTCAATTTCTAAACAAATGGATATTCTATTTCTTCTGATCATTCGATGATTTTAAGAAGAATAGATGATAATATCTGTTCTAGCACATTGGTTGACAATTTGTATATGTTAAATCCTGAGTCTACCACGATGCAACGAACCGAAACTAATAACACATTATCTAACACCAATAAGAGAAAGGAACTTTCTAGGATGAATCAATTATACTTGTGGTATCTTAAGCTAGGTCATATTAATCCAAATGGGATTCAAAGGTTGAACAACTGATGGTTTAATCAGTGGTGTTGAAGGAGAGGACCTTCCTACCTATGAATCGATTTTGGATGGTAATAAATGACCAAGTAACCTTTTAAGGTTAAGAGCTATAGATCCGGACAAGTATTGGATTTGATTCACTCTGAAGTATGCGGACCTATGTCTTCTCAGACAAGAGGAAGGTACGAGTACTTCATCTTTCGATGATTACTAGAGACATGGATTTAGATACCTGATGCGCCGCGAAAGCAAGTACTTTGACTAGTTCAAGGGGTACAAAGCTCTAGTTGAGAACCTTCATGGTAAATCCAATAAATGCCTACGATCTGATCGTGGAGGCATATACCTGTCTGGAGAATTCAAGGCATACTGATCAGAGAATGGGATTGACTCCCAACTGACTGTACCATTTACTCCTCCAAGGAATGGTGTGTCAGAAAGAAGGAAAAGGACTCTTATGGGAATGGTGAATGTTGGAGTTGTGTACTTAATGTCTAGATTTAAGTAACGGAAACTCACGATCCATTGCCATTAATCTATTTAATTAAATAAACAATTATTTGCGTTTAATTATTTATAATTAAATATATGCAAATTATAGTCCTGGATTTTATACGTTGTAGTTAGTATGGTGTTGCATGGGCGCACAGAAGATCATACTATCGGTTACTCGTATTTAATCGAAAAGTTGCTCACGACCTAGATGGACACGGACCAATCCATCGGTATAGTCGTTGTGTGAGAGAGAAAATAATCTATCTTGATTATTTTATCACACTTGTACACTTGGTGTATTGAGCGGATCTGCTTGAGATTTATCGATTAGGATTGCCGGCGATAATCGATTTATGTCTCAGTGTATTTTATTCTTAATCCCTGATATTATTGCGGGTGTGTATATTTAATATAAGTGACTTTGATTTACCAAAGGAATTGACCGATTTAATTATTGGGTTAATTACCGGTTAAGTTGGGTCACTATATTTTATATATGACATGCCGTGAATACTTGACGGGAAAGTGTATCCCGTAAGGGTTGATAATATCCCCGAGATGAGTTCATAAGGAATTATTATGTAAACCCTGCAGGTGGATTCGTTCCGCATATTAATTAAGGTTGAATGGTACTAGTCTCGGATAAAAGAGATGAATAAATTAATTAGCAATAAATTAACTTTATTCATGGATATTTATATCTTAAATACACGGAATAAATAATACTACCGGAGAAATATTATTTGATATAATATGGTTTAATATTGGGAGTGCAATTAATTTTATATAGTGGAAAATAGAATTAATTAATATTGATAAGGATTAATGGACTTGAGCATTGGGCTCAATTTAATCTTCAATATTGGAAGCCCAATATTCCACCTCCTTAAGATCCCCTACGTAGCCTATAAAAGCACTACATGGTCTTCTCTATTCTCATACTTGAAGATCACAATTCTAGAGAGAGAGAGAAAGTAGAGAGGAAGATCCATGGAGTTCGGTAGATCGTCGCCCACACGACGTCCGAGCTAGTGCAAGGAATACGTCGGAAGATCTCAAAGGTCATCAAATTGAGTTCTACGTTTTTCCGAACAACGAGAACGAGGTAAATCGTACAACCCTCTTTATGATTTTATCGTTTATTTATCGTGAGAATATCATGAACCAAGATCCAAGGGACGTACGAACCCGGGGACGAGGATCGACCTCGCGGTGGTGATCCAGGATCACCGGACCGCGGGAGGTCGAGAGATCCTCGCCGGGATCGAGAGGACGAACCCTCGGCTGGACGCCGAGGGTGGCGGTCGAGCCCTAGGGCTTCGACCGCCGGCGACGCACGAAGGACCCTGGCTGGACGTCGGGGATGCGATCGAGCGCGTGCTCGATCGCGTGGGCAGCGGGATGGTGCCGCTGCTGCTCGCACGGCGAGCAGCCCCTCCTCCGCGGACGGCGAGTCGCCGGACTCGCCGTAGGGTTGCCGTGCGCAACCCGGCGATCGTGTTCGATCGCGAGCCCCTCGCGGGGCTCGGCTAGACATGCCGCGGGTTTATCCCGCGGCGGTGGTTGTTCGGTCGGGCCCGGTTCGCATAGTGGTTCGTGGTTGTTTTCCGGCGAAAGGATTTTTCGATTGGGTTGTCGGTTCCGCAATTTAGACAATCCGGATATTCGAAGGATTTCGGTCGGAATTAATTAGATAATTAATTTTAATTAATTTATTAATTCCGGGATATCGATTTCCAATAATTGGTATCAGAGCGTTGGTTTTAGTTCATGGTATTTTTCGATAAATTGTTCTACCTTGCAGGGTTTCCGATTATTATGGCTAGATTTAATTATTGTTAATTAATGTCATAATAATGTTCTTGATTATTAAACTCTCGGTGATGTCAATATTTGTTCTTGTGTGGTGAATGCTTGTTCTTATTTTTCCGGAAATTGTATGAGGTCGTTTTCATGTAGAGAATCGATACCGGATAGCGTAGTAATAAATTTGTAATTTATTTTACGTTGGATCGAGGACGAAACGACGGCCGGAAAAGTGTGACGGAGGAGACGAAGAGAGGGAGGACCGGGGATCGATCACGAGGATCGATCCCATGAGGATCGATCGCCCGGGCTGCCCTAGGGCTCTCGGCCACGCCGGCCACCAAGGGTGGTGGCGCGTGAGCCTTGGCCGGCGGTGGTAGTGGCGGTCGATGGTGGGGATGGCGTGGGGATCCCCAACCCATGCTATTCCTACCAAGATCCAACTTTCCTAATTGATTCGGTTTTCCTATTTTGAGTATTCCTAGTTTTGGGAATTCTCATGGAAATAGGAAAAGAATTAATTGGAATTAATTTATTTCCTTATTCTATTATGGAAGTCTTCTAGAATATTCTAAGTTCTACTTGGAATAGGATTCTAGAGATTTAATAGAATTGGAAAGGAAAATAATTAATTATTAAATTAATTTATTTCCTAATTGATTATTCCTATTTTTTGGGAATTTTCATGGACATGGAAATTAATTAATTTTGGAAAGTAGAAGAGTCCTTAATTAATTTTTCCTATTTAATTATGTTGGAGTTGTGTACTTAATGTCTAGATTTAAGTAACGGTAAACTCTCGATCATAGCATTTAATCTATTAAATTAATAAACAATTATTTGCATTTAATTATTATTAATTAATTATGCAAAATATAGTCCTGGATTTTATACGTTGTAGTTAGTATGGTGTTGCATGGGCACACAGAAGATCATACTATCGGTTACTCGTATTTAATCAAACAGTTGCTCACGACCTAGATGGACATGGACCAATCCATCGGTATAGTCGTTGTGTGAGAGAGAAAATAATTTATCTTAATTATTTTATCACACTTGTACACTTAGGTGTATTGGGCGGATCGCTTGAGATTTATTGATTAGGATTGCCTTGGATAATCAATTTAAATCTCAGAGTATTTTATTCTTAATCCCCGATACTATTGCGGGTGTATATATTTAATATTAGAGACTTTGATTTTCCAAAGGAATTAACCGATTTAATTATTGGGTTAATTACCGGTTAAGTTGGGTCGCTATATTTTATATATGACATGCCGTGAATACTTGACAGGAAAGTGTATCCCGGAAGGGTTGATAATATCCCCGAGATGAGTTCATAAGGAATTATTGTGTAAACCTCATGAGTGGATTTGTTCCGCACAATAATTAAGGTTGAATGGTACTAGTCTCGGATATAAGAGATGAATATAATTTATTAAGCAATAAATAAATTTATTCATGGATATTTAAATCTTAAATACACGGAATAAATAATACTACCGGAGAAATATTATTTGATATAATATGGTTTAATATTGGGAGTGCAATTAATTTATATAGTGGAAAATAAATTAATTAATATTGATAAGGATTAATGGACTTGAGCATTGGGCTCAATTTAATCTTCAATATTAGAAGCTCAATATTCCACCTCCTTATGATCCCCTACGTAGCCTATAAAAGCACTACATGGCCTTCATAATTAATATACAACAAGAGAAGAATATCATACTTGATATTCTAGAGAGTTGAAGGAGATCCATAGGAGTTCGATAGATCGTCGCCCACACGACGTTCGAACGAGGTGCAAGGAATACGTAGGAAGATTGCAAGGTCATCAACGTGTTAATTCGTTTCTCCGAACAACGAATCGAGGTAATATAATCTAGAACCCCCTCTATGATTATTTGTTCATAATAATTGTGATATATACATGAACAAGACGATCCGGGAAAAACATCGAGACCTAGATACGGGGATCGTTGGATCCCCGTGGGGATCGAAGGAGGGGCGGTCGAACCCTAGGGTTTCGACCGCCGGGGCATGCGATCGACCTAGGGTCGATCGCCGGGGATGCCACGGGCTGGTGCCGTGGCGGATCCCCGCCGCCTCCACGGCGGCGTGCGCGAGAAGGCGCCTCGGCTGGGCCGAGGCGGGCGATCGATCAAGCGATCGATCGCCGGGGGTAAACCGCGGCTGTTGCCGCGGTGGTCAGCTGGAGGCTGACCGCCCCTCCTGGCGGTGGCGGTGAGTCGCCGGACTCACCGCCGGTGGCTGCCCCATGCAGCTCCAGCGATCGCCATGCACGGCGATCGCGAACCCCAGCCGCGATGGGGTTCGGCTAGGGTTTAGCCGCGGGTTCATCCCGCGGCGATGCTCTTGTCGAGCCCGGCTTCGCGTGTGGTTCGCGTTCGTGTTTTCCGGCGACGGGGTTTCGGTCGGGTTATCGGTTCTGCATTTTTTTTGATAGCCCGGGATATCGAATCCCAGCAATTGGTATCAGAGCGTTTTGGTTTCGTGTTCATGTATATGTTCGATTATTGTTCTACCTTGCAGGGATTTCCGGCTATCATGGTTGAATTTAATTATTGATTTAATTAATTATCATGATTATTCGTTTATTAAACTCTCGGACATGTCGAGATTCGTTTTGTGTGGTTGAATGTTTGTAATAGTAAAAATTCGGGGGTTGACCGAATTTAGGATTTATTATTACGTTCTATGTTTTCCGGAAAATGTATAGGGTCGATTTCATGTATAGAATCGATACCGGATAGTGTAATTTAAATTCTTTTAATTTATTTACGTTGGTTCGATGCCGAGACGACCGCCGGAGAACTCGTGTGACGAAGAAGACGAAGAGGACGAAAAACCGGGGGTCGATCATCCCCATGATCGATCCCCATGAGGATCGATCGACCCCACGCCAAGGGGCTGCCCGCTAGGGTTTCCGGCCACGCCGGCCACCGGTGGTGGTGGCGCGTGGCTAGGGGCGGCGGCGGTGGTGCCCGGCGATGGTGGTGGTCGACGGTGGGGGTGGTGCGGGGATCCCCAACCCGTGCTACTCCTACTCCTACCAAGATTCACTTTCCTAAATTAATTCGGTTTTCCTATTTGAGTGTTCTTCCTTTTTGGAAACTCTCATGGATTAGGAAAAGAATTAATTGGAATTAATTTTATTTCCTTATTCTATTATGGAAGTCTTCTAGAGTATTCCGAGTTCTACTTGGAATAGGATCCTAGAGATTTAATAGAATTGGAAAGGAATAAAATTTAATTTAGGATTGATTTATTTCCTAATTGATTATTCCTATTTTATGGGAATTTTCATAGTAATGGAAATTAATTAATCTTGGAAAGTAGAAGAGTCCTAATTTATTTTATTTCCTTATTCTATTATAGAAGTCTTCTAGAATATTCCAAGTTTTACTTGGATAGATTATTCTAGAGATTTAATAGAATTAGATAGGAAAATAAATAAATAAAAATATTAATAATATTTAATTTTATTTTTGATTTATTCGATTGACTTAATTTTCGAATTAAGTATCTTTTGGATTCATTAAAAATAAATAGATTTAAATATTGGGATTAATATTCTCGTCACATGGAGCATTCAAGAACGAAGACTGAAGACTAGAAGATGCATATAAAGAAGGAGTAAAGCCATGATAGTCGGGAAAATAATTTCTAGCATTATTTGACTATGTGATATGTGCTTTATTACTTGCATGCATGCTTATGTGTTTAATTATGCATTAGATAGCGTATCCCTTTGTTATAAAAAGCTAAGTGGGAGAGGGGATGGAAACATTCCCATGGTCTCCATTACTGTTCTCTTGGTGACATTTATGAGCTTTTGAAGTTCATATAGACATGTCATTGGAGGAGAATTCTTGTAATTCCTTTTTCAAGAAACATTGATCAAGTTTATCAAACAATGCCTAATTTGTCTTTCTGAAACTGACTTCAAGTCGACTCATTCTCACCCCGGGGAGTGGAATGGAGCCAAAGCCACTTGGTCATGTGGATGACACAAATTAGAGACCTTCGTACCATTCTTTGATAGATGGATCGATTGTCTGCTCGGCTCCCTCATTTATGAGAGATAGGGTCGTTCGCATGGTGAATCACTGGTTAGAAACTTCGAGTTTCACTTATGATTCTCCGCGTCTTGATCTATGAGAATCGAATGGATCTTGTAACTGGGAGTCAATTATAAAAGTCTCTTAGTGTAGTAAATGTCCACACCACGTGGCTTGCTATACTGATGGATTTTGGATTAATTGATGTAGACAGTTGTAAGTAATTGTGAAGAGTTGTGAAGTTATCGTAAACGTCCACCCAACGTGGCTTGCGGTGATGTAGCAATTCCAAACGATGTACTTTGGTGCTGAGTAATGGTTTACACTTAGATGCGCGTTATAGTATTCTTCCCCACGAAGTCACGCTATAATTGATGTATGGCCAAAGAAAATCTAATTGCTAAATCATTTGGGTGGGTAAACGTCCACACCACGTGGCTTGCCTTACCTGATGGGATTTTAGATGTAATTAGTAATTTAATGATATTATTTGAGGGAGATAATATCGGACATTAAATTAATTGTTTGTTTAAATGTGCTTATAGGTTTAGAGAATAGCTATGAACCCACTTTCTGTGATACTCAAGGAGCATAAGCTCACTGGTCCCAATTACATTGATTGGAAGAGAAATTTAGACATTGTCCTGACTTCTGAGGAGTACAAGTATGTACTCCATGAAGTGTGCCCTGCCGAGCCCACGGCTGCCTCAAATGATGAGGAAAAACTGGCATATCGGAAGTGGAAAAAGGCTGATGAAATGGCTAGGTGTTATATTTTGGCTTCCATGTCAAATGTACTCCAAACCCAACATGAGCCAATGGACACTGCCTATGATATGATGTTTAACCTCAAGGAGATGTTTGGGGAGCAAGATCGTGCGGCTAGGCAAGAAGCCATGACAGTCCTCATGTCAACTACTCAATCTGAAGGAACGCCCGTTGGGGAGCACGTTCTTAAGATGATGAGTTTGTTGAATGAACTTGAGGTCCTAGGAGCTTCTATTGATGCTGAGACGCAAGTCGACATCATACTCCAGTCTCTGACCCCTAGTTTTGAGCAGTTTCGTATGAGCTATAATATGGGTAAACTATCTTATACTCTTGCGCAACTCCTGACTGAACTAAAGGCGGCAGAGGGGATCTACAAGAAGGGCAAGTCTCAAGCGCTTGTAGCTACCAAGTCCAAGGGCTCGAAGCCTGTTGGAGGTAGGGGCAAGAAAAGGAAGCAAGCCTGGAAACCCAGTGGTGCCAAGAGGAATGGACCACGAGTGGGGGCTGCAAAGCCAAGAGGCAAGTGCTTCCGATGCAACAAGTCTGGACACTGGAAGTCTGAATGTCCTCTCAAAGGTACGAATTTTTCTTTAGTCGTAAAAACATAGTCAGCGGTATTATCTACCAGAATTCTGGTGTGTAGATATGGAACCACTGACGGTATGTGCATTCTTGAATGCAGGGGTTCCAGAAAACCCGGCGACTTAGAGAAGAAGAGTTCGAGTCTACATGGGCGAAGCTGTTGGGGTAGCAGCGGTTGCAGTGGAAGACATTTATCTGCTTTCAGTAGTTTTAGGATTTCATTTCAAGCTATTGCTTTATGTACCCCTTATTTTGAAAAGAACTTTTGTTCTGGATTTTCCTTATGAATGGATATTTTATTTCTTTAATCATGGTGATGATTTAGATAAGAAATAAAGGGTATTATCTATTCCGGTACATTATATAGCAATATATGAATGATGAATCCTTAGTCTACCACGATGCAACAATCCGTTATATGCATAACTTGTTTTACTTGTTAGATGTATTTCATTATTAATCATTATACTTGTGAATTCTTATACTTAGTAGTATTTTTTCAAATAAGATTCAAAAGGTCGAAATTGATTCAATCAATTATAGTTGAAGGAATGGACCTTCCGACCTAAGGGTTGAATTTGGAGGATAATACGTCTAAGCAAACCTTTCTGGATAAAGGATAGAAATCAGACAAGTATTCGAAATGATTAGATATGCAGACATATGTGTAAATTAGAAAGGTACGAGTAATTCTTTCAAGAATACTCGGTGATGGATTAGAATACTTAATGTGCCATAAAAGCAAAGTGTTTTGACTAGTCAATGGACACAAAGCTATTATGGGGAACCATCAAAGTATATCCTGCTGGAATTCGATATCCCGGGGTATCAAAAATTGCGGAACCGATAACCCCGACCGAAAATCCCGTCGCCGGAAACCGATCACGAACACCACGAAGAACCGGGCTCGACAAGAGCATCGCCGCGGGATAAACCCGCAGCTAAACCCTAGCCGAACCCCACCGTGGGGTTCGCGATCGCACGGATGCGATCGCTGGGGCTGCTCCGGCAGCCCCGGGCGGTGAGTCCGGCGACTCACCGCCACCGCCCGAGGAGGGCGGTCCGCCCAGCGGCGAACCCGCCGCGGCTGCCCGGCGATCGACCACACGGTCGATCGCCCACCCCGGCTCCCAGCCGGGGTTCCTCGCGTGCACACGATCGAACCCTCGGGTTCGATCGACTCCCTCGGCTCCCAGTCGAGGGTTCGTCTTGATCTTCGCCGGAGATCTCGAATCCCCGTCCCCGAAGTTCATACGTATTCCCGGATCGTGCGTTCATGTATGTATCACAATCAACTCACATAAAATCATAGAAGAGAGTATATGATTTTACCTTTCGATTCGTTGTGCGGAGAAACGGAATCAAGATGATGACCTTACGATCTTCCCACGTATTCCTTGCACTAGCTTGAACGTCGGGTGGGCGACGATCCTCCAAGCTTATGGATCCTCTTCTCTCTCTCTCTACTTTCTCTCTCTAGAAGAATTATGATCTTCAAGTTATGATGTGTTGTATAGAAAAGAGAAGACCATGTAGTGCTTTTATAGGCTACGTAGGGGATCTAAAGGAGGTGGAATATTGGGCTTCCAATATTAATGATTAAATTGAGCCCAAGCCCAAATCTATTAATCTCCCATTAATATTAATTAATTTATTTTCCACTATATAAATTAATTGCACTCCCAATATTAAACCATATTATATCAAATAATATTTCTCCGGTAGTATTATTTATTCCGTGTATTTAAGATTTAAATATCCATGAATAAAATTAATTTATTGCTAATTAATTTTATTCATCTCTTGAATCCGAGACTAGTACCATTCAACATTAATTATTGTGCGGAACGAATCCACTCATGAGGTTTACACAATAATTCCTTATGAACTCATCTCGGGGATATTATCAACCCTTCCGGGATACACTGTCCGGTCAATCATTCACGGCATGCCATATATAAAATATAGTGACCCAACTTAACCGGTAATTAACCCAATAATTAAATCGGTTAATTCCTTTGGTAAATCAAAGTCACTTATATTGAATATACACACCCGCAACAATATCGGGGATTAAGAATAAAATACACTGAGACTCGAATCGATTATCGCCGGCAATCCTAATCGATGAATCTCAACGATCCGCTCAATACACCAAGTGTACAAGTGTGATAAAATAATTAAGATAAATTATTTTCTCTCTCACACAACGACTATACCGATGGATTGGTCCGGGTCCATCTAGATCGTGAGCCACTGTTTGATTTAATACGAGTAACCGATAGTATGATCTTCTGTGTGCCCATGCAACACCATACTAACTACAACGTATAAAATCTAGGACTATGATTTGCATATATTTAATTAATAATAATTAAAAGCAAACAATTGTTTATTAATTAAATAGATTAAATGCTATGATCGGGAGTTTTACCGTTACTTAAATCTAGACATTAAGTACACAACTCCAACAATCTCCCACTTGTACTAAGGTCTAGTCATTTCCTCCAAACTCCCGGTTCCCATACTCATCACGCGCTTAAGGTGTACTTCCAAGAAGTACTATGTGAGTGAGCAATCTAGGTTGCCGCTCTGAAGTTATCTTGGTGACTACTACGTCGTCTCCCTCGACGATGACTCGTATCAGGTGGTACTTGCTCTATGTGTTATCATCACTTTTGACTTATGACCTCTTCCAGTTTACTGTGCACCGCTATCTAATAGCCTTTAGTAAACTAGGAGTCATATCTGTTGAAGTTGTGTACTTAATGTCTAGATTTAAGTAAAGGAAACTCACGATCCATTGCCATTAATCTATTTAATTAAATGAACAATTATTTGCATTTAATTATTTATAATTAAATATATGCAAATCATAGTCCTGGATTTTATACGTTGTAGTTAGTATGGTGTTGCATGGGCGCACAGAAGATCATACTATCGGTTACTCGTATTTAATCAAACAGTTGCTCACGACCTAGATGGACACGGACCAATCCATCGGTATAGTCGTTGTGTGAGAGAGAAAATAATTTATCTTAATTATTTTATCACACTTGTACACTTGGTGTATTGAGCGGATCGTTGAGATTCATCGATTAGGATTGCCGGCGATAATCGATTCGAGTCTCAGTGTATTTTATTCTTAATCCCCGAAACTATTGCGGGTGTGTATATTTAATATAAGTGACTTTGATTTACCAAAGGAATTAACCGATTTAATTATTGGGTTAATTACCGGTTAAGTTGGGTCACTATATTTTATATATGGCATGCCGTGAATACTTGACGGGAAAGTGTATCCCGGAAGGGTTGATAATATCCCCGAGATGAGTTCATAAGGAATTATTATGTAAACCCTGCAGGTGGATTCGTTCCGCATAATAATTAAGGTTGAATGGTACTAGTCTCGGATATAAGAGATGAATAAATTAATTAGCAATAAATTAATTTTATTCATGGATATTTATATCTTAAATACACGGAATAAATAATACTACCGGAGAAATATTATTTGATATAATATGGTTTAATATTGGGAGTGCAATTAATTTTATATAGTGGAAAATAGAATTAATTAATAATAGTAAGGATTAATAGATTTGGGCTTGGGCTCAATTTAATCACTATTATTGGAAGCCCAATATTCCACCTCCTTAAGATCCCCTACGTAGCCTATAAAAGCACTACATGGTCTTCTCTATTCTCATAACTTGAAGATCACAATTCTAGAGAGAGAAAGTAGAGAGGGAGATCCATGGAGTTCGGTAGATCGTCGCCCACACGACGTCCGAGCTAGTGCAAGGAATACGTGGGAAGATCTCAAGGTCGTCAAATTGAGTTCTTCGTTTTTCCGAACAACGAGAACGAGGTAAATCGTAAAACCCTCTTTATGATTTTATCGTTTAATTATCGTAGAAATATCATGAACCAAGATCCGATGGTGAGACCCATGTCGAGATTGAACCGGGCGGTGGTGATCGAAGATCACCGGACCGCCGGCGGCTCAACGGCTCGAAGGGATGGGTCGAGGGGGCGTGAGCCTCGGCTGGACGCCGAGGGCTCGAACGCACGGACTCGGCCGCGAGCTACGGGTTTTCCCGTAGCGGATTCGCGGGCTGTCCGAGCCCTCCCCGTGCATGTCCAGCGGGCTGCTGCGAGCAGCCCCGTACGCATCGCACGAGGCTCCAGCGGGCTGCTGGAGCAGCCCCGCTCGCGCGGCACGAGGTCCGCTCAGGCGGAGCGACGCCGCTCGCGCGGTTGGACCGCCGCTCGCGCGGCGGTGGTGCTGGCGGTAATCGCTAGCCACGGCGACCGTGGCTGGTCGGCGATCACCACGGCGATGGTTGGGCGTGCATAGGGGGCTGCCAAGGGCAGCCCTAGGCGGCTGCCAAGGACAGCCGCGAGCCCCACACGAGGGCTCGACCGAACAGCCCGGGCTATCCCCGTGGTTAGGGTTTGGTTGAGTCCGGCTTCGCGTGGTGGTTCGTGGCGGATTTCCGGCAACCGGGATTTCAATTGGAGTTGTCGTTCCGCACTTTGACAACCCCGGATATTCGATCTCCAAAGGATTTCGGTCGGAATTAATTAGATAATTAATTTTAATTAATTTATTAATTCCGGGATATCGATTTCCAACAATATCCAAGTCAAGAGGTTACCCCGGAACCTGACCAAAACTTCCGCTGCCTCTGAGACTGCTATTCGGTTATGAGAGAGTCTGAAAAACGTCCTGCTTTTCACTCTTTTATGGTTCCACTTCTTTCTAAAAGTGAACACATAGCCTGATATCGACTTTCACTGGTCCTTTCTTTTGATTTTTAGGATCTGAGAATTTGTAATCAAAGAAGATTCCGTCTTGCTTAATAATTCAGTACTTTTGCAAGTACTATTACAGCATCCGAAAAACTCTTGTCTAGATTACCTTGATATCCTCGCACTACGCAAACCGCATAGTTGATATCGGGTTCTTGTTTTTCAACATTGCATCTATAAAGCTTTCCATACTTGAAGTATAGGAAACTGCTTTGTCTATCCCCTTCATGTGTATAAACACAAACCCTTTAGATAGATGTTTATTCTGTCTCTGAAAGGCAATAACCTTTCTCAGAAGTATGCATGTTAAAAACAAACCTTAATCGTATAAGATGTCTAGGAGAAGTACAATGTTCTTATCTTTAGATCATAAGATCTTAAGAACATGCTCTAACTTCTTCTCAATCTTATATCTCGATTTATTTAGACAACCATTATTTTATGTCTGACAACATTTTTACATTGTTGCCAATGATGAAATGTTATCTTCATAAAATCTCCGAGAAACACCACCTTGTTTCCATTACTTCTTTAATACACCTTTCGTCTATGCCTTATGATGAATCCATCAAATGGATTATCCCATCAACTCGCAAGTTCCACGATTCATAGCTTTATTTCAATCCATAAATGGATTTATTAAGCTTGTACTCTAAATGATCTAGCCTCTTAACAATAAACCTTATTGTTCCAACCAGGCACATTTAGATCTAGTACTGCCTTTATGCAGATCTAGGGGTCGATTTCATCTTTACTAGATCCAGAGTCCGAACTCCTCTAGTCTTATGAATATCCCTGGTTGTCCAACAACCTCCCACTGCAATGGCGTCCCGGTGTATAACAGTTATAACAATAGGTGCAGTATGTGGTGTACTTCTACTCGGTTTGGCTGGTTCCTAGTCTTTTGTCCTTTTTCTCATTTCAAGGTTTTACGTCAATTTTAGGCTTTTGTGGTTCATCTAATAGTCTTTCTCCATGAACCGGACAGGACGTCCCTTTGGTTCATAGTACTATAGAACACACAATACTTCGTTCATCTAGGATATCCCACAACCATATTCAATATGCCGTTGTACCTAGGAATATCCATAGAACATAGGTAGTTCCGAACAACTTGCTCTATTTACTATTAGATTTCCATTTCTTATTTACAGCGCACCATCTCTACACGTAAGTGTATGGCGCGTCCCTTTGGGATTGAATCCCAATCTTCGATTATGCTATGTGTTATCTAGATAGGTGATGGCCTCCGCGACCGAGTCGCAGGCTTCCAATGGATATACTTTGATGATTCCCCATAATCGCTTTGTGTCCATTGACTAGTCAAAACACTTTGATTTTATGGCACATCAAGCATTCTAATCCATCACTTGAGTATTCTTGAAAGAATTACTCGTACCTTTCTAATATACACATATGTCTGCATATCTAATCATTTCCAATACTTGTTTGAATTCTATCCTTTTTCAAGAAAGGTTTGCTTAGACGTATTATCCTCCAAATTCAATCCTTAGGTCGGAAGGTCCATTCCTTCAACTATAATTGATCAAATCAATTTCGACCATTTGAATCTCATTTGAAAATACTACTAAGTATAAGATTTCACAAGTATAATGATGAAGAAATATCTAATAAGTAAGACAAGTTATAGAACGGTTTGTTGCATCGTGGTAGACTAAGGATTCATCATTCACATATTGCTATCTAATGTACCAGAATAGATAATACCCATTATTTCAAAATCATCACCATGATTAAAGAAATAAAATATCCATTCATAAAATAATAGAAATCCAGAACAAAACGTTCTTTCTAAGATTAAAGGGGTACATAAAGCAATAACTTTGAAATGAAATCCTATTTAACTACTAAAGCAGATAAAAGTCTTTCACCGCAACCGCTGCCTCCTCCACAGCTTTGCCTTGACTATTCCTCCATTTCCAAGTCTTTGGATTTCCTGGTGTCCCTGCATTTTAAATGCATACATACCGTCAGTGGATCCATATCTACCAACCAGGTTTCTGGTAGATAACACAGCTGACTATGTTTTAAAGACTAAGGAGAAAATCTCATACCTTCTCTAGGAGAAAATAAAGACTTCCAGTCCCCAGAAAGCTTTCTTTGAGAATAACTGCTCGAAGGCTTTCTCACCCTATTCCGTGGTCCAAGTGAAGGACTACAGGGCTTCTTTGTCTGCTTCTCCATTCCTTGGTCTATGCCCTTAGGTTCAAAACCTTTGGCTTTAGCCATAAGAGCTTGCGATTGTCTCAACTCATCCAAAAGGTCCAACATCTCGAAAACGTGTTCAAGCGTTTCCTCGAAGCGACTGACCTTTATGAGTACCCTCATCGCCTCTTTTCTAACCTTCTCGTTGTCTCTAAACATAAGCTTGAGTTTTAGCATGATATCATGATTGGTGGTTAATGAGAAAGCACTGTTCCACTTCTCAAAATCATCTTTTTCCTAAATAGTTGAGACCCGAGTTGGTTCAGGAGGACAAAGTTTACTGAGTACAAACTTGTACTCAGCAACAGTCTGGGAAATGTCTAACTCATTATTCCATCCAACACAGTATGGAACCAGTGCGTTGAATTCCTTGAGTATCATAGAAAGTGGGTTCATAGCTATTCTCTAAACCTATAAGCACATTTAAACAAACAATTAATTTAATATCCGATATTATCTCCCTCTAATAATATCATTAAATTACTAATCACATCTAAAATCCCATCAGGTAAGGCAAGCCACGTTGTGTGGACGTTTACCCACCCAAATGATTTAGCAATTAGATTTTCTTCGGTCATACATCGCTTATAGCGGAACCTCGGTGGGAGGAATACTACAAGGCGTATCTAAGTGTAAACCATTACTCAGCACCAAAGCAAATCGTTTGGAATTGCTACATCACCGCAAGCCACGTTGTGTGGACGTTTACGACAACTTCACAACTCTTCACAATTTCTTACAACTGTCTACATCAATTAATCCAAAATCCGTCAGTGAAGCAAGCCACGTTGTGTGGACGTTTACTACACTAAGAGACTTTTATAATTGACTCCCAGTTACAAGATCCATTTGATTTCGTAAATCAGGACGCGGAGAATCATAAGTGAAACTCGAAGTTTCTAACCAGTGATTCACCATGCGAACAACCCTATCTCTCATTAGATGAGGGAGCCGAGCAGACAATCGATCCATCTATCAAAGAATGGTACGACTGCCTCTAATTTGTGTCCTCGACATGACCAAGTGGCTTTGGCTCCATTCCACTCCCCGGGGTGAGAATGAGTCGACTTGAAGTCAGTTTTAGAAAGACAAATTAGTCATTGTTTGATAAACTTAATCAATGTCACTTGTAAAAGGAATTACAAGAATTCTCCTCCAATGACACATCTATATGAACTTCAAAAGTCCATAAGAGTCACCAAGAGAACAGTAATGGAGACCATGGGAATGTTTCCATCCCCGCTCCCACTTAGCTTTTTATAACAAAGGGATACGCTATCTAATGCATAATTAAACACATAAGCATGCATACAAGTAATAAAGCACATAGCACATAGTCAAAATAATGCTAGAAAAATTATTTTCCGACTATCATGGCTTTATACCATCTCCGTATGCGTCTTCTAGTCTTCAGTCTTCGTTCTTGAATGCTCCATGTGACGAGAATATTAATCCCAATATTTAAATCTATTTATTTTCAATAAATCCAAAAGATACTCAATTCGAAAATTAAGTCAATCGAATAAATCAAAAATAAAATTAAATATTATTAATATTTTTATTTATTTATTTTCTTATCTAATTCTATTAAATCTCTAGAATAATCTATCCAAGTCAAACTTGGAATATTCTAGAAGACTTCTATAATAGAATAAGGAAATAAAATAAATTAGGACTCTTCTACTTTCCAAGATTAATTAATTTCCATTACTATGAAAATTCCCATAAAATAGGAATAATCAATTAGGAAATAAATCAATCCTAAATTAACTTTTATTCCTTTCCAATTCTACTAAATCTCTAGGATCCTATTCCAAGTAGAACTCGGAATACTCTAGAAGACTTCCATAATAGAATAAGGAATAAAATTAATTCCAATTAATTCTTTTCCTATTTCCATGAGAGTTCCCAAACTTAGGAATACTCAAAATAGGAAAACTTGAATCAATTAGGTAAGTAGTATCTTGGTAGGATTAGGAGTAGCACGGGTTGGGGATCCCCGCACCACCACCACCACCGATCGACCACCGGGAGGGAGCACCCGCCGCCGCCGCTCCAGCCGGCCAGCCGCCACCGTCGCCGGCGACAGCCCACGGCCGAAGGGGTGCGACGCCCCCTTCCCCTTTTGGTCGATCATGGGTCGATCATGGGGTGATCGACCCCTTCGGTCCTTCGTCCTCTTCGTCTTCTTCGTCACACGAGTTCTCCGGCGGTCGTCTCGGCATCGATCCAACGTAAATAAATTACAAGATAAATTTACAATTCCGGTATCGATTCTATACATGAAATCGACCCTATACACTTTCCGGAAAACATAGAACGTAATAATAAATCTAAATTCGGTCAACCCCCGAATTTTTACTATTACAAGCATTCATCCACACAAAACGAATCTCGACATGTCCGAGAGTTTAATAAACGAACAATCATGGTAAATTAAATAGCAATTAATTAAACGAATAATTAACAATTAATTAAACCATGATAGTCGGAATCCCTGCAAGGTAGAACACAATTGAACACATACATGAACACGAAACCAAACGCTCTGATACCAATTGCTGGAATTCGATATCCCGGGGTATCTAAAATTGCGGAACCGATAACCCCGACCGAAAATCCCGTCGCCGGAAACCGATCACGAACACCACGAAGAACCGGGCTCGACAAGAGCATCGCCGCGGGATAAACCCGCGGCTAAATCCTAGCCGAACCCCACCGTGGGGTTCGCGATCGCACGGATGCGATCGCTGGGGCTGCTCCGGCAGCCCCGGGCGGTGAGTCCGACGACTCACCGCCACCGCCCGAGGAGGGCGGTCCGCCCAGCGGCGAACCCGCCGCGGCTCCAGCCGCGGCTGCCCGGCGATCGACCACACGGTCGATCGCCCACCCCGGCTCCCAGCCGGGGTTCCTCGCGTGCACACGATCGAACCTTCGGGTTCGATCGACTCCCTCGGCTCCCAGCCGAGGGTTCGTCTTGATCTTCGCCGGAGATCTCGAATCCCCGTCCCCGAAGTTCATACGTATTCCCGGATCGTGCGTTCATGTATGTATCACAATCAACTCACATAAAATCATAGAAGAGAGTATATGATTTTACCTTTCGATTCGTTGTGCGGAGAAACGGAATCAAGATGATGACCTTACGATCTTCCCACGTATTCCTTGCACTAGCTTGAACGTCGGGTGGGCGACGATCCTCCAAGCTTATGGATCCTCTTCTCTCTCTCTCTACTTTCTCTCTCTAGAAGAATTATGATCTTCAAGTTATGATGTGTTGTATAGAAAAGAGAAGACCATGTAGTGCTTTTATAGGCTACGTAGGGGATCTAAAGGAGGTGGAATATTGGGCTTCCAATATTAATGATTAAATTGAGCCCAAGCCCAAATCTATTAATCTCCCATTAATATTAATTAATTTATTTTCCACTATATAAATTAATTGCACTCCCAATATTAAACCATATTATATCAAATAATATTTCTCCGGTTGTATTATTTATTCCGTGTATTTAAGATTTAAATATCCATGAATAAAATTAATTTATTGCTAATTAATTTTATTCATCTCTTGAATCCGAGACTAGTACCATTCAACCTTAATTATTGTGCGGAACGAATCCACTCATGAGGTTTACACAATAATTCCTTATGAACTCATCTCGGGGATATTATCAACCCTTCCGGGATACACTGTCCGGTCAATCATTCACGGCATGCCATATATAAAATATAGTGACCCAACTTAACCGGTAATTAACCCAATAATTAAATCGGTTAATTCCTTTGGTAAATCAAAGTCACTTATATTGAATATACACACCCGCAACAATATCGGGGATTAAGAATAAAATACACTGAGACTCGAATCGATTATCGCCGGCAATCCTAATCGATGAATCTCAACGATCCGCTCAATACACCAAGTGTACAAGTGTGATAAAATAATTAAGATAAATTATTTTCTCTCTCACACAACGACTATACTGATGGATTGGTCCGGGTCCATCTAGGTCGTGAGCCACTGTTTGATTTAATACGAGTAACCGATAGTATGATCTTCTGTGTGCCCATGCAACACCATACTAACTACAACGTATAAAATCTAGGACTATGATTTGCATATATTTAATTAATAATAATTAAAAGCAAACAATTGTTTATTAATTAAATAGATTAAATACTATGATCGGGAGTTTTACCGTTACTTAAATCTAGACATTAAGTACACAACTCCAACATATCCATTAGAAGCTGCGACTCGGTCGCGGAGGCCATCACCTATCTGAATAACACATAGCATAATCAAAGATTGGGATTCAATCCCAAAGGGCCGCCCCATACACTCACGTGTAGAGATGGAGCGTTGAAAATAAGAAATGGAAATCTAATAGTAAGAGAGCAAGTTATTCGGAACTACCTATGTTCTATGGATATTCCTGGAGACAACGGCAAATATGGTTGTAGGATATCCTAGATGAACAAAGTGTTGTGTGTTCTATAGTGCTATGAACCAGAAGGACGTGTAACGCCCGGTTCTTAGAGAAAGACTATTAGAAGAACCACAAAGCCCGAACTGACGCAATACTTTGGAATGAGAGAAGGGACAAAGACTAGGAACCAGCCAAACCGAGTAGAGGTACACCACATACTGCACCTACTGTTATTACTGTTATACTGCACCTACTGTTATTACTGTTATACACCGGAGATGTTCATAAGACTAGAAGAGTTTTAACTCTGGATCTGGTAAAGATGAAATCGATCCCTAGCTCTGCATAAGGGCAGTACTAGATCTAAATGTGCCTGCTTAGAAAACAATTATTGTTAAGAGGCAAGATCATTTAGAGTACAAGCTTAGTAAATCCATCATGGATTGAAACAAAGCTATAAATCGTGGAACTTGCGAATTGATGGGATAGTCCATTTGATGGATTCATCAAGAGGCATGGACGATAGGTGTATTGGAGACGTAATGGAAACAAAGTGGTGTTTCTCGGAGATCTTATGTAGATGACAATTTCATCATTGGCAACAATGTAGAAAAAGTTGTCAGACATAAGATAATGGTTGTCTAAATGAATCGAGATATAAGATTGAGTAGAAGTTGGAGCATGTTCTTAAGATCTTTCGATCTAAAGATAAGAACATTGTACTTCTCCTAGATATCTTATACGATTATGGTTTGTTTTAAACATGCATACTTCTGAGAAAGGTTATTGCCTTTCAGAGACAGAACATACATCTATCTAAAGGTTATGTGTTTGAACACATGAAGGAGATAGATGAGAACAAAGCAATTTCCCATACTTCCAGTATGGAAAGCTTTATAAATGCAATGTTATAAAAACAAGAACCTGATATCAACTATGCGGTTTGCGTAGTGGGAGGATATCAAGGTAGTCTAGAAAAGAGATTTTCGGATGCTGTAATAGTACTTGCGAAGTACTGGATAATTAAGCAAGACGAAATCTCCTTTGATTACAGATTCTCAGATTTTGAATTAAAGAAAGGATCAGTGTAAGTCGATATCAGGCTATGTGTTCACTTTTGGAAAGAGGTGGAGCCATGAAATGAAAGAGTGATAAGCAGGACGCTTCTCAGACTCTCTCATAACCGAATAGCAGCCTCAGAGGCAGCGGAAGTTTTGGTTAGGCTCCGGGATAACCCCTTTGACTTGGATATGACTCTTAGTTTACCAAAGGCTATTGGATAGCGGTGCACGGTAAACTGGAAGAAGTCATAAGTCAAAAATTGATGTTAACACATAGAGCGAGTACCACCTGATACGAATCATCGTCGAGGGAGACGATGAAGTAGTCACCAAGATAACTTCAGAGCGGCAACCTAGATTGCTCACTCACATAGTACTTCTCGGAAGTACACTTTAAAGCACGTGATGAGTATGGGAACCGGGAGTTTGGAGGAAATGACTAGACCTTAGTACAAGTGGGAGATTGTTGGAGTTGTGTACTTAATGTCTAGATTTAAGTAACGGTAAACTCCCGATCATAGCATTTAATCTATTAAATTAATAAACAATTATTTGCATTTAATTATTATTAATTAATTATGCAAAATATAGTCCTGGATTTTATACGTTGTAGTTAGTATGGTGTTGCATGGGCACACAGAAGATCATACTATCGGTTACTCGTATTTAATCAAACAGTTGCTCACGACCTAGATGGACATGGACCAATCCATCGGTATAGTCGTTGTGTGAGAGAGAAAATAATTTATCTTAATTATTTTATCACACTTGTACACTTAGGTGTATTGGGCGGATCGCTTGAGATTTATTGATTAGGATTGCCTTGGATAATCAATTTAAATCTCAGAGTATTTTATTCTTAATCCCCCGATACTATTGCGGGTGTATATATTTAATATTAGAGACTTTGATTTTCCAAAGGAATTAACCGATTTAATTATTGGGTTAATTACCGGTTAAGTTGGGTCGCTATATTTTATATATGACATGCCGTGAATACTTGACGGGAAAGTGTATCCCGGAAGGGTTGATAATATCCCCGAGATGAGTTCATAAGGAATTATTGTGTAAACCTCATGAGTGGATTTGTTCCGCACAATAATTAAGGTTGAATGGTACTAGTCTCGGATATAAGAGATGAATATAATTTATTGAGCAATAAATAAATTTATTCATGGATATTTAAATCTTAAATACACGGAATAAATAATACTACCGGAGAAATATTATTTGATATAATATGGTTTAATATTGGGAGTGCAATTAATTTATATAGTGGAAAATAAATTAATTAATATTGATAAGGATTAATGGACTTGAGCATTGGGCTCAATTTAATCTTCAATATTAGAAGCCCAATATTCCACCTCCTTATGATCCCCTACGTAGCCTATAAAAGCACTACATGGCCTTCATAATTAATATACAACAAGAGAAGAATATCATACTTGATATTCTAGAGAGTTGAAGGAGATCCATAGGAGTTCGATAGATCGTCGCCCACACGACGTTCGAACGAGGTGCAAGGAATACGTAAGAAGATTGCAAGGTCATCAACGTGTTAATTCGTTTCTCCGAACAACGAATCGAGGTAATATAATCTAGAACCCCCTCTATGATTATTTGTTCATAATAATTGTGATATATACATGAACAAGACGATCCGGGAAAAACATCGAGACCTAGATACGGGGATCGTTGGATCCCCGTGGGGATCGAAAGAGGGGCGGTCGAACCCTAGGGTTTCGACCGCCGGTGTGCCGCGCAAACAAGCCCCGGCTGGACGCCGGGGCATGCGATCGACCTAGGGTCGATCGCCGGGGATGCCACGGGCTGGTGCCGTGGCGGATCCCCGCCGCCTCCACGGCGGCGTGCGCGAGAAGGCGCCTCGGCTGGGCCGAGGCGGGCGATCGATCAAGCGATCGATCGCCGGGGGTAAACCGCGGTTGTTGCCGCGGTGGTCAGCTGGAGGCTGACCGCCCCTCCTGGCGGTGGCGGTGAGTCGCCGGACTCACCGCCGGGGGCTGCCCCATGCAGCCCCAGCGATCGCCATGCACGGCGATCGCGAACCCCAGCCGCGATGGGGTTCGGCTAGGGTTTAGCCGCGGGTTCATCCCGCGGCGATGCTCTTGTCGAGCCCGGCTTCGCGTGTGGTTCGCGTTCGTGTTTTCCGGCGACGGGGTTTCGGTCGGGTTACCGGTTCCGCATTTTTTTTGATAGCCCGGGATATCGAATCCCAGCAAATTATTCCTTTATGGAATTTTTAATGGATTAGGAAAGGAATTAATTTGGAAGGATTAAGAGTCCTAAATTATTTTATTTCCTTATTTCATTTTCCCAGCAAATTATTCCTTTAGTGGGTCTTGGATAGATTATTCTAGAGATTTAATGAAGTAGAAAGGGAAAATAAAATAAATTATTTTATTTCCTTATTTCATTATGGAAGTCTTCTAGAATATTCCAAGTGGGTCTTGGATAGATTATTCTAGAGATTTAATGAAGTAGAAAAGGAAAATAAAAATAATAAAAATATTAATAATATTTAATTTTATTTTTGATTTATTCAATTGACTTAATTTCGAATTAAGTATCTTTTGGATTTATTAAAAATAAATAGATTTAAGTATTGGAATTAATATTCCCGTCACATGGAGCATTCAAGAACGAAGACTAAAGACTAGAAGACGCATACGGGGATGCGATAAAGCCATAATAGTCGGAAAATAATATTCTAGTATTTTTTTGATTATGTGATTATATTCTATGTGCTTTATTTCATGTATGCATGCTTATGTGTATTAAATTATGCATTAGATAGCGTATCCCTTTATTATAAAAAGCTAAGTGGGAGAGGGTATGGAAACATATCCATGGTCTCCATTGCTGTTCTCTTGGTGACTTTTATGAACTTTCGAAGTTCATATAGATAAGCCATTGGAGGAGAATTCTTGTAATTCCTCTTACGAGAAACATTGATTAAGTTTATCAAACAATGCCTAATTTGTCTTTCCAAAACTGATTTCAAGTCGACTCATTCTCACCCCGGGGAGTGGAATGGAGCCAAAGCCACTTGGTCATGTCGAGGACACAAATTAGAGATTTTCGTGTCATTTGATGACTAGATCGATTGTCTGCTCGGCTCCCTCATTTATGAGAGATAGGGTCGTTCGCATGGTGAATCACTGGTAAGAAACTTCGAGTTTCACTTATGATTCTCTGCGTCTTGATTTACAAGATTGAATGGATCAAGTAATTGGGAGTCAATTATAAAAGTCTCTTGGTGTAGTAAACGTCCACACCACGTGGCTTGCTATGCTGACGGATTTTGGATTAATTGATGTAGACAGTTGTAAGAAAATTGTGAAGAGTTTTGAAGTTGTCGTAAACGTCCACACCACGTGGCTTGCGGTGATGTAACAATTCCAAACGATTTACTTTGGTACTGAGTAATGGTTTACACTTAGATACGCATTATAGTATTCCTCCCCACGAGGTTCCGCTATAAGTGATGTATGACCGAAGCAAATCTAATTGCTAAATCATTTGGATTGGTAAACGTCCACACCACGTGGCTTGCCATATCTGATGGGATTTTAGATGTGATTAGTGGTTTAATGATATTATTTAAGGGAGATAATATCGGAGATTAAATCGAATGTTTGTTGTTATATGTGCTCATAGATTAGGAAATGGCTTTGAACCCACTTTCTGTGATACGTAAGGTTTTTAAACTCACTGGTCCCTAAATATAATGATTGGAATAGAGATCTAGACATTACCCAAACTGTTGAAGAGTACAAGGTTGTACTCAATGAGCTTTATCCTTCCGAGCCTATTGACATAGGCGGCTAGACAAGAAGCGATGAGGATACTCATAAAGGCCAGTCACTTCGAGGAAACGCTTAAAAACGTTTTTGAGATGATTGACCTTTTAGACGAGTTGAGACGGAAATCGCAAGCTCTTGTAGCCAATGCCAAAGGTTTCGAACCTAAAGGCATGAATCGGGGGAAAGGACAAGAAAGCAAAGGAACCCAGTGGTTCTAAGTTACATGAACCACGAGATGGGACGAGAAAGCCAATAGGCAAGTATTCTCGATACAAACAGTCTGAGTACTGGAAGTCTGATTATCCTCTCAAAGAAAGTACGAAATTTTCTTTAGTCGTAAAACATAGTCAGTGGTATTATCTACCGGAACCTGGTGTGTAGATATGGAACCACTGACGGTATGGGCATTTTAAATGCAAGGGTTCCAGGAAACCCGACGACTTGGAAAAGAAGAAATCGTAGTCTACATGGGCAATGCTGTGTAGGAGGCAGCAGTTGCAGTGGAGGACATTTTATAGGATTTCATTTTGAGTTATTGCTTTTATGTACCTTTAATTTTAGAAAGAACTTTGTTCTGGATTTCTAATAAATGGATATTTTATTTCTTTTAATCACTTGATGGTTATAAGAAGAAATAATGATATTATCTATTTTGGTACATTGGCTAGCAATATATAAATGATGAATCCTGAGTCCACCACGATGCAACGAACCGTAGTATGAAACTCGTTTTACTAATAAGAGATTTCTTTATCAATTATACTTGTGGATTCTTATGCTGAGTCATGTTTATTCAAATAAGAAGTTCAAAGGTCGAAAATTGATATTTGATCAATTAAGTTGAAGGAGTGGACCTTCCGACCTAAGAATCTGATTTGAAAGATAACATAACTAAGAAATCCTTTATGGATATAAGATGTAAGATCCGGACAAGTATAAGAATTGATTGACTCTGATGTATGCAGACCTATGTTTACTCAGACAATAAGGTACGAGTACTTCATTTGATTATTACTCGAGAAATGGATTAGAATACCTGATGTGCCACAAAAGCAAGTGTTTTGACAAGTCTATAGACACTAAGCAATTGTGGAGAACCATCAAGGTATATCCATTTGTAGCCTGCGATTTGATCGCGGAGGCAAGTACCTGTCTGAGGAATGCATGGCATACTGATCAAAGGTTGGGATTTGATCCCAAATAACTACACCATACACTTTAGTGTAGAAATGGTGTGTCGTAAACAAGAAATGGAACTCTTATAGAAATAGTAAAAACATGAGTTATACGGAACTACCTATGTTCTATGGATATGTCTGGAAACAACGGCGCATTCAAATGCGGTTGTAGAATATCCTAGAAGAACAAAAGATGTGTGTTCAATAGTACTGTGAACCAGAAGGACGTTATAAGTTCTAACGCCCGGTTCTTAGAGAAAGACTATATAATAAACCACAAGCCCAAGGTGACGTAATACTTTTAAATGAGAGAGAAAGATTAAGACTTAGAACCAGCCGAACCGAGTAGCGGTACACCACTGACTGCACCTACTGTTATCACTGTTTATACACCGGAATGCCATTGTAGTGGGAGGTTGTGGGACAACCGGAGATATTCATAAGACTAGGAGAGTCTTCGGACTCTGGACCTAGTATACATGAAATCGATTCCTAGATCTACATGAAGGCCGTACTAGATCTAAATGTGCCTTCTTGCAGAGCAATAAGGATTATTGCTAAGAGGCGAGATCATTTAGAGTACAAGCTTAGTTGATCCATTTATGGATTGAAACAAAGCATTGAGTTCGTGGTACTTGCAAATTGATGAGATAGTCCATTTTATGGATTCATCAAAAGCATAGACGAATTGTGTGTATGGGAAACGTGATGGAAACAAGGTGGTGTTTCTCGGAGGTTTTATGTAGATGACACTCTTATCATTGGCAACAATGTAAAGATGTTATCAGACATAAAATGATGGTTGTCTAGATGAATCATTATGAAAGATAAAGGAAGAAGTTGGACATGTTCTTGAGATCTTGGATCCCTAGAAAGAACATTGTACTTCTCCTGGACATCTTACATAAATGATTATGGTTCAGTTTTAAACATGCAAGATTCCGAGAAAGGTTCGTTACCTTTCAGAGACGGAATGCATCTATCTAAGGATATGTGTTTTGGAACACAAAAGGAGATAGAAGAAATGAAAGCAGTTTCCTACACTTTGAGTGTGGAAAGCTTAATAAATGCATTGTTGAAAACAAGAACCTGATATCGGCTATGCGGTTAGCATAGTGGGAGGATATCAAGGTAATCCTGGAAAGGAATACTTGACTGCTGTAATGAACATTTTAAGTACTTTCGAAGTACTGGAAACTATGTTCTGGATTACGGAGCAAACAAGCTTTTCCTTTAGATTACATTCTCTTAGATTTCTAATCAAATGAGGACCGATGTAAGTCAATATCAGGCTATGTGTTTCACTATTAAAGGAGAAGGGGTTTTAACATGGAAGAGTGATAAGCACGATGCTTTTCGGACTCTGCCATAGGTAACCAAATAGCGGCCTCAGAGGCAGCGGAAGTTTTGGTATAACTCCGGGATAATCTCTAAAACTTAGATGTGATTCTTAATTTGGCAAAGGCTATGTAAATAGCGGTGCAATGGCAAATGGTAAGAAATCACTAGTCCATAAGTGTAAGATAACACATAGTGCAAGTACCACCTGATACGAGTCATCGTCGAGGGAGACGACGCTGTAGTCACCAAGATAACTTCAGAGCGGCAACCTAGAGTGCTCATTCACATAGTACTTCTTGGAAGTACAACTTAAGCACGTGATGAGTATGGGAGTCGGGAGTTTGGAGGAAATGACTAGACCTTAGTACAAGTGGGAGATTGTTGGAGTTGTGTACTTAATGTCTAGATTTAAGTAACGGAAACTCACGATCCATTGCCATTAATCTATTTAATTAAATAAACAATTATTTGCGTTTAATTATTTATAATTAAATATATGCAAATTATAGTCCTGGATTTTATACGTTGTAGTTAGTATGGTGTTGCATGGGCGCACAGAAGATCATACTATCGGTTACTCGTATTTAATCGAACAGTTGCTCACGACCTAGATGGACACGGACCAATCCATCGGTATAGTCGTTGTGTGAGAGAGAAAATAATCTATCTTGATTATTTTATCACACTTGTACACTTGGTGTATTGAGCGGATCTGCTTGAGATTTATCGATTAGGATTGCCGGCGATAATCGATTTAAGTCTCAGTGTATTTTATTTTTAATCCCTGATATTATTGCGGGTGTGTATATTTAATATAAGTGACTTTGATTTACCAAAGGAATTGACCGATTTAATTATTGGGTTAATTACCGGTTAAGTTGGGTCACTATATTTTATATATGACATGCCGTGAATACTTGACGGGAAAGTGTATCCCGTAAGGGTTGATAATATCCCCGAGATGAGTTCATAAGGAATTATTATGTAAACCCTGCAGGTGGATTCGTTCCGCATAATAATTAAGGTTGAATGGTACTAGTCTCGGATAAAAGAGATGAATAAATTAATTAGCAATAAATTAATTTTATTCATGGATATTTATATCTTTAATACACGGAATAAATAACACTACCGGAGAAATATTATTTGATATAATATGGTTTAATATTGGGAGTGCAATTAATTTTATATAGTGGAAAATAGAATTAATTAATATTGATAAGGATTAATGGACTTGAGCATTGGGCTCAATTTAATCTTCAATATTGGAAGCCCAATATTCCACCTCCTTAAGATCCCCTACGTAGCCTATAAAAGCACTACATGGTCTTCTCTATTCTCATACTTGAAGATCACAATTCTAGAGAGAGAGAGAAAGTAGAGAGGAAGATCCATGGAGTTCGGTAGATCGTCGCCCACACGACGTCCGAGCTAGTGCAAGGAATACGTCGGAAGATCTCAAAGGTCATCAAATTGAGTTCTACGTTTTTCCGAACAACGAGAACGAGGTAAATCGTAAAACCCTCTTTATGATTTTATCGTTTATTTATCGTGAGAATATCATGAACCAAGATCCAAGGGACGTACGAACCCGGGGACGAGGATCGACCTCGCGGTGGTGATCGAGGATCACCGGACCGCGGGAGGCCGAGAGATCCTCGCCGAGATCGAGAGGACGAACCCTCGGCTGGACGCCGAGGGTGGCGGTCGAGCCCTAGGGCTTCGACCGCCGGCGACGCACGAAGGACCCCGGCTGGACGCCGGGGATGCGATCGAGCGCGTGCTCGATCGCGTGGGCAGCGGGCTGGTGCCGCTGCTGCTCGCACGGCGAGCAGCCCCTCCTCCGCGGACGGCGAGTCGCCGGACTCGCCGTAGGGTTGCCGTGCGCAACCCGGCGATCGTGTTCGATTGCGAGCCCCTCGCGGGGCTCGGCTAGACATGCCGCGGGTTTATCCCGCGGCGGTGGTTGTTCGGTCGGGCCCGGTTCGCATAGTGGTTCGTGGTTGTTTTCCGGCGAAAGGATTTTTCGATTGGGTTGTCGGTTCCGCAATTTAGACAATCCGGATATTCGAAGGATTTCGGTCGGAATTAATTAGATAATTAATTTTAATTAATTTATTAATTCCGGGATATCGATTTCCAACAGTGAAAACGATAATGAGTTATTCGGACTTACATTTATGTTCTAGGGATATGCCTTGGAAACATTGGCGCACATCCTAAACTTGGTTCTTAGAACCTCGTACGGAAATGCGGTTGTTTATAGGATATCCTAGAAGAACTAAAGTTGTGTGTTCAATAGTCTTAAGAACCAGATGGTCGTTATAAGTTCTAACGCCCGGTTCTTAGAGAAAGGCTATGTGATGAACCACAAGCCCAAAAGTGATGTGATACTTGATGAGAATGAGAGAGAATGATCGAGACTTAGAACCAGCCGAACCGAGTAGTAAACCACTAGAACCTGCACCCTGTTTTCACGGTTAATACACCGGAATGCCGTCGTAGTGGGAGGGTTGTGTGACAACCGAAAAGATTCGTCAGACTGGGTGAGTCTTTGGACTCGGCACCTGGAGTACATGAAATCGATCCCTGGACCTATGATGAGGCAGTAGAAGATCTAAATGCGCCTTCTTGGGTAAGGCGATGAAATCCGAAATAGAATCTGAGGAATCTAATAAAGTCTGGGTTCTTGTAGAACCATCGAAAGGCGTGACGCCAATCGTGTGAATGGGTCTACAAGACAAAGAGAGGATATGACGGGAAGGTCGAAACCTTCAAAGCAAAGCTTGTTGTGAAATAATGACATTTCACCGGTAGCAATGCTAAAGTCAATCCGGATTCTCTTAGCATCTCATATGGATTATGAGGTGTGGTAAAATGGTTGTCGAGACAGCTTTCCTTAAATGGATGTCTTGACGGAACCATTTATGAAATAACCAGAAGGATTCATTGCTAAGGGGCGAGAGCATTTAGTGTGCAAGCTCGGTCGATCCATTTATGGATTGAAACAAGCTGCAAGATCGTGGAACATGCGATTTGATCATCCGTTGTGGATTTATTCAAAGTATGGACGAATCGTGTGTGTATTGGAAACGTGATGGAAACAAAGTGGTTTCTCGTACTTTATGTGGACGATATTTTCTAATTGGCAACAATGTGAAAATGTTATCGGGCATAAAGGGATGGTTGTTCTAGACAATTCGATATGAAGGACTTAGGAAAGGTTGGACATGTTCTTGTGATCAAAGTTGTGATGGATCACAAGAGAAGAACATTGTACCTATCCCAAGCTTCATACATAGACACGATTCTGACTCGTGTAACATACAATGATTCCTAGAAAGGTTTTACCTTTTAGACATGGAATCTATCTATCTAAGGATGTGTGTCAAACACAAAAGGAGATAGAAGAAATGAAAGCAGTTCCCTACGCTTCGGCTATGGAAGCTTAATGTATGTTATGTACGAGACCTAAAATCTGCTATGCTGGAGCATAGTGGCGAGATATTAGAGTAACCCTGGAAAGGAACTTTGGACTGCTGTGATAAGTCGAGCAATTTCCTGTGGGTTACACAGATTCGGATTTCTAATCGCAAAGGGAAAGTTGAAAGTCGAAGTCAGGCTATGTGTTCACACTAAAAAATGGAGATCTCGAATAGAAGAGTGTAATGCAGTGCATTACGGACTCTACCACGGAAACCGAATAGCTAGCGGCCTTTGAGGCAGCTAAAGGATCGGTATGACGCCGGAGATTCCTCCAGGACTTAGATGTGGTACCTTGTTTGCCCAATGCTATTGTGACAATAGCGGTGCAGTGACAAACAAAGGAACCACGAGTCCATAGTGTGAAGATAACACATAGAGCAAGTACCACCTGATTCGAGGTATCGTCAGCGAGGCGATATAGTCGTTACCTAGATAGCATCGGGGGACACCCTAGAGTACTCGTTCACTAAGGCCCTGCGAGCGTAAGCGTTCAGTAGGCACGTGGATGGTATGGGAGTCAGATGTTAGGGAGAGAGCGACTAGACCTTAGTATAAGTGGGAGATTGATGGAGTTGTATACTTAATGTCTAGATTTAAGTAACATATGAACTCCGTCTAAAGCATTTATCCTATTTAATAATAATCAATCATTTGCATTTATATGCAAACCATGGTTCTGGATTATATACGTTGTATTTAGTATGGTGTGCATCGTCACACGGAAGATCATACTATCAGTCACTCTTATATAATCGAACAGTTGCTCACGACCTAGATGGACAAGGACCAATCCATCGCTATAGTCGTTGTATGAGTGAGAAAATAATTGGTCTTGATTATTTTATCATACTTGTACACTTGGTGTATTGAGCGGATCTGCTTGAGATTTATCGATTAGGATTGCCGTTTATAATCGATTTAAATCTCTGAGTATTCTATTCTTAATCCCTGATATTATTGCGGGTGTGTGCATATAATATTAGTGACTTTGATTTTCCAAAGGAATTGATTAGAATAACCAGTCAATTACCGGTAAAGTTGGGTCACTGTATTTTATGTATGACATGCTGTGAATTCTTGACGGGAAAGCATGTCCTCGAAAGGGTTGATAATGTCCCCGAGATGAGCTCATAAGGATTATCATGTAAACCTTGCAAGTGGATTTGATCCGCATGATAATAAAGTTGAGTGGTACTATTCTCGGAATTATAAGAGATGAATAAATAATATTAGCAATAAATATAATTTATTCATGGACATTTATATTTTAAACATGCAGAATAAATAATACTACCGGAGAATATTATTTTGATATAATATGGTATAATATTGGGAATGAAATTATATTTATATAGTGGAGTTAATCATATAATTAATATTAATGGATTAACAGATTTGGGCTTGGGTTCAATTTAATCGTTAATATTGGAAGCCCAATATTCCACCTCCTTAAGGTCCCCTACGTAGCCTATAAAAGCACTCCTATGGTCTTCTCTTCTTTCATAAGTCTCAAGACACAATTCTAGAGAGAGAAAGTAGAGAGAGAAGGTGATCCATGGAAGCTTGATAGATCGTCGCCCACACGACGTTTAAGCTAGTGCAAGGAATACGTGGGAAGACTTCAAGGTCATCAAAAGTTCTACGTTTTTCCGAACAACGAGAACGAGGTATAAATCGTAAAACCCTCTTTATGATTTAATCGTTTATTTATCGTGATTATACCGTGAACCAAGATCCGAGATGCGAAACCATGAACAAGGATCAACCGGCGATGGTGGTCGAACACCACGGCATCGCGGCGGTCGACCCTTAGGGTTTCGGCGTGCATGGGGAGCCCTCGGCTTCCAGCCGAGGGGGCGATCGACGCCTAGGGCGCGATCGCCGGACGGGCGGCTGGTGCGCCCGCAGCGGCTCGTCGGATCGAGCCGCCCCTCCACGGCGAGCAGCAAGTCGCCGGACTTGCTGCTGGGGGCTGCCGGAGCAGCCCTGACCGATCGCCCATGTGATCGATGTGATCGATCGCGAGCCCCGCGTGCGGGGGCTCGGGCTGGGCGTGCGCGTGGCTTCGGCCACGTCGTGCGTTCGGTTCGGGATCCGGCTCGTACGCGGTGTTCGCATGATTTCCGGCGATGGGATTTCGATTGGGTTGTCGGTTCCGCAATTTTTGACAATCCGGATATTCGATCTCCAAAGGATTTCGGTCGGAATTAATTAGATAATTTATTTATTTAAATTTATTAATTCCGGGACATCGATTTCCAACATGAGCATGCAAGCTCTCCTAATGCCACCTATTAGCCTCCTATCACATCTAACCCCACTAATGAAGACTTTTAAGTCATTACATTAAATACCCACTAATTTTGTCTTCCACTTGCTGCATGTCACCAGAGGCGCACCGCCTCTTGCCTGGAGCCTTATCTGACTGATCCCCTAATCTGGCACGGGGCTGTCTTCCTGGGGCTACTGTTAAGCTCGCCTGGTACCTTCTTCATACATGACTTCAATTCTGACTTTGGTCCGCCGTTTGACCACTTCTTCGATGACGTGGCTCCGGTCGTCTGGACACGTGTCGGTGTTGGATTTTTATGGTGTAACATTTGCCCCCAGGAAAATTGATGGATTATAACATCTTTTTTCCTGAAGTTTGGTCTTGAATCTCCTGGTAATCGACTCTTGATACTCTTCGGAGTTGGTATTTGGCTTGTGGATCTTGTAGGCAGTGGTTCTTGGCGTGGGATCTTCTTGGGATGTATTTGATTTTAGGTGGCTCTAGTGTGGTCTTGAAAGATATTTCTGAGAGAGACGGAGAGGAGGTTGCGATTCTTATCGTTCTGGACTTTTGTACCTGCATTGATCAAAAATTTCTTTCGGGATCTTTCCCGATTAGTATTTTTGTAATGGACACATATAGTCCTTGGATAAGAAAATCAAGTATTTTCCGCACGGGATTGTGTCTTAAGACTCCCCTGTAAAAACAATAAGTATGGCACTGGAACCATGTATTTTCTTTCCCTGAGTAGATGGGAAGACTTTTTGCATGCCGACTTAATTTCGGTCTTTAATTACCTTCAAATGAAAAGAAATGGAAAAGATTTGAAAAGATCTGAATCTTCAAAAGTTACCTTTTTGCAGGTTTTTTTTTGCCACGTGGCCTGGCGGTTACTGGTCACATTAATTAGGGTTCAGAGTTAGTGGGGCAGTACTTGAGCACTTTTCTCGGTAACCGCCCCTTTTCTCTCCCTATACGCAACTGTAGTGCCTTATCGACTTCTACATCATAATTTTGGATTTCAAGTTTTTGAAATCACTTTTCACAATTCAGAATTCATATTTTCGGGTAAGAAAAATTCTCTTTCGATTTCTCTTTTTTTCCCTTACGAAATCTTTGTTTGTGTTTTTATTTTCCTCGATCTGTAAATCGAATCATGCCGCGACTACGACGAGGCCCTCGAGGGAGCCATCAACCACCCGAAGCTCCTCATGTCGTCTTCGGCAGAGAGTATAAATCGTTCATGGAGGGCGTCGTGCCTAATCTTCCGTCGCCGGAGGCGCCAGATCCGGTTACCGAAGGGCCTTACCAACCGGTTACGAGAAAATCGATTTCGGTGAGGCCCGATCCGAATCACCAAGATTGGGGCGCTCACGGCCGGAAAAGTACAGTAGACCCTTCAACACTACTAGAAAAGCGGAAAAAATGGAGGATTCCAAACAACGTTCACCTGTATGTGCCGTTACCTGGAGAATCAGCGTGCTGCCCTCCGGCGGGGATGGTGGCCGTCGGAGAGGACGCGCTGAACGTGGGGTTGCGGTTTCCGCTGCACCCCTCCATCTCTGGACTCCCCTCACCTCCGACACTGTGATGTCTGAAGCTGCCCCGAGCGCTGGATTGCCACCTTCTGGAGCCACGTCATTGCTCAAAGTCAAACAGGAAGAAGGGAAAAAACGCAAAAGGGCCCAGGGGCCTATAATCGATGTGGCAGACTCTCCACCACGTTCCTCAAACACTAGCGAAAGCGCTATGTTCGGGCTTCATGATGAGTTGTTCACCAAGTAAGTTTCCTTACTTTGTTTTGTTTATACTCTAAGAATAAAGATATTTTACTCTGAGTCTTCTTCTTCTACACTCATTCTTTTACTGCAACCATCTTTAGGCTGTCTATGTCCGATCCTCCAATTCCTCTAGTGCTCGTGTCATTCTATTCCAGTCAGAGACCCATTCCCCCAGTGACTACTCAGGAGTGTCCTGTTGGTGAAGCTATGAATGCAGTTGGCCGGTGCTGGACTACTGAGTTCAATGACTTGATGGCCCACGACAACCATGCGCTTTCCCTGGCGCTCAAGCTAACCAGTCAAGCTACAGTGGCCGTCGCCGGAGCACATACCCGTACAGAGAGAATGCTCGAAGCAATCATAGCACATCAGACCAACGCAAAAAAGCAAGATCAACACATCAAGGAGCTCACCGAGGCATACAAATCTGCAGCTGGGGACAGGGACACTTGCCGGAAAGTGATTGACACCGAGCGCTCTGAAAAGGCAAAACTGAAGTCGGAATTGGAGGAGGCCCTGAAGACTGTCAAAGAGGGAGAAAATATGATGGAGCAGGCACTGGACGAGACGTCCCGTGAGATCAAAGAGCTGAAAGCCAAGCTGGCCCAAACTGAGGAAGATCTAAAGGAGACTACGGATAACTTCGACATTGCTTGCGAGATGCTAGAGTCTCCAGCGCATAACCCTCGAATCTTATCTAATCTTCTTTATGTGACTGCTTATGTTGGAATGGTCAGGTCAGCGGCAAAGGAGCAGAATGACATCGTCAAAGACTTTGCCCTCAAGACGCTCAAAGATTACATGAAGGCGGACACACTCGATGACCGGGTGCTGCAGCCATTCAAGGATCTTGAGGTCGAGTTCGGCATAGACATGAAGTGGTGGCCCACTTATGACAAGCTCTGCATGCCTGGTGAACTGCCCAATGCTACAACAAAAGAAGCTGACAAAGAAGATGAAGAGATGAAGGATGGGGAGGCACAGGATCTGGTTGGTGACGGGCCCGGGGGCATGCCAAAAGATTCTACCGTGACTCCTCCCCGTGATGGTAATTCCACCTCTTGAGTGTCAAAACTCAAGAGTCTGCAAAGTTTATGAAGCCTTCCCTGGGTGTGAAAAACCCAGGGTTTTAACCATTTCAGTATTTATAAGTATTATCTTTTGGCCTTCGGCCCCAGACAATTCCTTATTACTATTCTGGTTTGTAATAGCTTAAAACTTTAAGTTTCTGCTAGTTTTTTGTTAGGATCCTCTCTTGGGGACCTCTGAACAATTTGGATGCGTTTGCAACTCTTTTTATTTGCTAGTTTATGTTAGGATCCTCTTATAGGGATCTCTGAACAAATTGGATGCGTTGCACCTCTTTATTACCCGGCATGGCTCTTTTCATAATATGTCAGCCTTTCAAGTCCGAATAATGTGGCTCTACCCTTCGTTCTAGGTACTTTGAGCTCTTAACTTCATAGGTCGATTAAAGGTAAATGTTCTCTTCCTTATGGTACTCGCTTTCGGCCCTAGTCCCATTTGTTTACCTCAATCGATTTCCTACAAAGTTTAAGTTTGGCACCAGTGGACTTTTTCTAAGCCTCTTGGATTTACCAAACAACTTCGTAATTCTCTTTCCCGAAGGACTCTGTGTCTTCAGAGTTCTAATCCCCGAGAAGAGAATTCATCGGCTCCGGGTCTTCAAGACTCCTTTTGGGGATTCCGGATTTAAATTTCCTTTACAGGAATCTTCCCTTGTAAGGGGTTCTTCCGGGAGAAGCTTAACAGCTCTCACCGGGATAGTATATTCATTATATCATCCTCCTTCATGAAGGGGTCACCTGGGTAAAATTCTTTGTTTTTCCCGGCAAAGATATAATTATTACCTGGGTACAGCTTTAAGCCTCTTCCCGGTACAAGATATACTTCATAGTTTTTATAATTATCCCATATAGAGGGTTCGCCTTGGTGAAGTTCTAACTTCCCTTCGGCTTGTTATTTTTATCACATGGGTTCGACTTTGAGCCTTTTCCCGGAGTGATTATATTTATTATTGAAATAAAAAGGATGAAGGTAAGAAGAAATTGATAGTGGTACATTACCTCAAATTTAGACTTCAAAACCTTCTTTACTGATAGAGATTGCCAGCAAGCATTACATTATGTTTTCGCCAAAAGGCTTTACAACATTTTTAGCTCCCAGGCTAATGATAGAACTTTTTCAAGTGTAACGCATACCAGCGATACTGATCTTTTGTGTCGTCGAGTAGCTCTAGTTCATACACTCCGTTCTGGAGGCACTGGCTTACTCTAAACGGTCCTTCCCAGGATTGACCCAGGGCCCCGGGATGTGCTCCCAGGATCTTTTTCAACACCAGGTCTCCCACTTGGAAGTCTCTAGCCCTGACTTTGGAGTTAAACCACTTTGCAATTCTTTGCTTGTTCATTTCATTCAACGAGTCAAAAGCTAACCTTTTTTCTTCCAAAAGGTCTAGCTCTCTTCGGAGCGCTTCCTCGTTTTCACCGCCGGCTCCCTGGGCGGTTCGATGTGATAACACCGTAATCTCCGCCGGGATCACGGCTTCGGTGCCGAATGATAATGAATATGGGGTTTCTCCCGTAGCCGGTCTGGCTTTTGTCCTGTAGGACCATAGAACTTCTGGGAGTTCATCTGCCCATTTGCCTTTTCGCTCTTCGAGCTTGGCTTTAATGGTGTGTTTCAAAATCTTGTTGACAACTTCAACCTGTCCGTTTGTTTGGGGGTGGTACGGAGTGGAGAATAATCTTCTGATCTTCCATCTCTCACAAAACTCCGCCACTTCTGCCCCGTCAAACTGTTTTCCGTTATCGGAAATTATCGTCTCCAGTAAACCGAAGCGACATATAATATTTTTCCATAGGAATTTGATGACCTGTGCTTGGTCGATCTTATTCAGTGATTCTGCTTCCACCCACTTGGTGAAGTAATCAACTGCTACTATGGCAAATTTTACCCCGCCCCGGGCCGTCGCCAGTGGTCCGATCAGGTCGATCCCCCAACGAGTAAATGGCTAGGGACTGTATAGGGATCTCAGCATCTCCGGGGAAGTCCTAATGGTAGGTCCTATTACTTGGCACTTTACGCACTTACGGGCATAGCCAATGGCATCCTTCCGAAGGCTTGGCCAGTAATAGCCTTGACCCATTGTCTTATGTGCCAGGGATCTTCCCCCGGCATGGTTCCCACAGACGCCGTCATGGATCTCTTCCAGGATTCTCAGTCCTTCCTCCTTCGACACGCATTTCAGCAGTGGAAAGGAATAACTCTTCCGGTAGAGATCCGAATTTAGGATTGTGTATTTTGCTGCCCGGAGTCGCAATTGCTTTCCTTCGGTTTTGTCTGGCGGCAATTCCCCAGTATCAATGTACTTTAGGATTGGTGCTCGCCAGTCATCTCCGGTTCCGGGCAGAATTGGCAGTTGTTCTGCTCTTTGACCCACTGAGGGAATTAATAACTTAGTCAAAGTGATTTTTGATAAATCTGCTGAACCTTCTGATGAGGCCAGCTTTGACAAGGCGTCTGCCTGTGAGTTATGTTCCCTCGGGATCTGCTCAATTGTTATCTCTGGGATCTGTTTACAAAGTGATCCTACCAACTCCAGGTATTTTATCATTTGTTCTCCCTTGGCTTCATACTCACCAGGCACATGGTTTACAACCAGTTGGGAGTCCATGAATATAATTAATTTTTTTCACACCAACGGCTATGGCTAATTCTAGTCCCGCGACGAGAGCTTCATATTCAGCCTCATTATTCGACGCAGGGAACTCGAATATAACCGCCTGGGTGATAGAATCTCCCTCGGGTCCAAGTAGTACTATACCGGCCCCCGAGCACGCTGTGGTTGCTGAACCGTCCACGTACAGTTTCCACGCGCGTGATTGATTATTGGACTTTTCCGGGAACGTCAGTTCCACTATGAAATCAGCCAACACTTGGGCCTTGATTGATGTCCTGGGGCTGAAGGTTATGTCATGTTGACTTATCTCCAGAGCCCACTTCAGGAGTCTCCCGGTGACATCGGACCGGTAGCGGCATGGTTGTTAAAACCTCTACGGGGTGCTCAAAAAGATACGCCCGGAGTTTTCTAACAGACACAATGAGGGCATAGGTCAGTTTTTCTAACGGCGTGTACCGTACTTCTGCTTCGTGCAGGACTTGGCTCACAAAGTACACGGGGAGATGTGTTATTCCCTCTGCCCTCGTCAGGACTGCACTGATGGCATGTTCTGACGCGGCTAGATACAGATAAAGTTTCTCCCCGGGCTTCGGAGCCACAACCACTTTGGGACTGGATAAATACTCTTTGATTTGCTTGAAAGCTTCTTGAGCATCTTTTTTCCAGTGGAATTTATTTCCTTTGATGGATGCAAAGAAAGGACGGGTTTTGTCCCCCAAACGGGAGACATACCGGCTCAGGGCGGCTAAGCAACCTGTTAGGCGCTGCACACCCTTGATATCCCGGGGCTCCCGCATGTCCAGTATGGCTCTGATCTTGGCCGGGTTGGGTTCAATCCCATGTTCCCCGACTACATGCCCTAGGATCATACCTTTCTTGATACCGAAATTGCATTTTTTGGGATTCAGTTTCATGTTATAGTGCCCCAGAATCTTAAAGACTTTTGCAAGGTCTTTTATGTGATCTGCTTCATTTTTGCTTTTCACAATGATATCATCGATATATACTTCAACAGTTTTACCGATTAAATCTGTAAACATCATGTTTACTAACCTTTGATATGTGGCTCCGGCGTTCTTCAGACCGAAGGGCATTCTTTCCCAGCAAAACACTCCTTTTTCCGTGTAGATAGCCGTGTGCTCTATATCATCTGGGTGCATCGGGATCTGATGATATCCTGCTTTAGAATCAATGGTCGAAAATATCGCATGACCTGTCAGATTATCAACAAGGTGATCTATGTGTGGCATCAGAAAGTGGTCCTTGGGACATGCATTATTCAGATCTGTAAAATCTATGCACAGTCTCCAGGCACCCGCTGTCTTTGAAAACATCAAAGCATTGGATAACCAGGTGGCATCGCTCGAGGCTTGCCTCACCAGTTTATTCTCAATCAATTTGTTTACTTCCCCGGCCAGTGCTTCGCACTTCTCGGGCCCCATTTTCCTTCGCCTCTGGGCTATAGGTTTTTTCTTGGGGTCGATTTTTAACCGATGGCATGCATGTTTGGGATCTATCTTTCCCAAATCTGCACTTGACCAGGAGAAGGTACTCTGATTTTCCCTAAGGAAATTTATCAGTCCACTTCGAGTGTGCTCTAACATATGTGTACCCACGAGTACTTTCTTATGAGCTCGCTCGGGATCCAACACTATGGAGTCCAAGTTTTCGACCACCTCCACGGCGGTTCCTTTTCGGTACCTGGTTCCCATCCTGGGATCACAATCCTCGTGCTCTGGCCCCATGCGATCCTGAGTATGGCTGGTGGAAGCTGTTTCCGCACAGGGATCTTTCCCTGGGGAATTTGCTTCCTTTCCCGAGAACAACTCTTGGATCGCTCCGGGCCCCACGGTATTTATGACCTCAGGTGCCTGGGTCTCCAATCCCGTACTAGTAACTTCAGCCACTCGGGACTTTTTGTTTTGCTCATCCTGTGAGTCTTTAGTGTTTTCCACCAGACTTTCCTGGGGATTTTCACTTGTAATTACGACAATTTTATCAAGATGACAGAAATACAAAAGACACTTCTTGGCCATTACTAGGTCACCTCTAATGGTGCCAACAACACCGGAGGGAGTAGGGAATTTTACACAATAGTAGTAGGTTGAGGCTACCGCTTCGAAAGCGTCCAAAAAGGGCCTACCTAAGAGTGCGTTATAGCCGCTAGCTCTATCTACTATTACAGATCGTTGCGCTCTGTGTGGGCGCAGAAGCCACCAGAACTTCCACATTGCCAAGTCTCTCTCGCGCTTCCGTTTGCTATATTCAGTTAAGGGCCTGACACCACCAATCATCATAACTTCCTGGGGACCATGAGGTCCCGGAACATTTTGATTTTGGCCCGGTGCAGCTGGTGGAGGGCCCTGGGGATTCTGTCCCAGTGGCTCATTCCCTACAGCCCCGGGACGGGGGAGGTACTGCCACAGTTTTCCCTCATTGAACAGCCTCCACAATTGCCTCAGTAACTGACGACACTGGTTTGTTGAATGGCTGTGTTTCTCATGGAAATCACACCATAAATTGGGGTTCAACTTCTCTTGGGGAGTGTTAATAGGCGGGGGCTTGGTTAACACATCTACCCTCTGAGTCAGGAACACTTGCAAAATGGCCTCTGGGGCCTTACCAGTTTCAGGCCGAATATTGGCTTCCAGTTCCCTTATTTCATCCACTCTGGGATTAGTACCGGTTTTTACACCGGATTTCTTACCAATATAGTTTGGCCTTTTTTCTGAAGAGAATGGGGCCTTCTTTTTGGTTTCGCCCGAGCCCCGCGGGGTCCCGGTCAACCTCTGATATGCTACCTCAGTGGCAACTTTCACCCTGAATTCCTCATAGGATTTTGGGTAATTTTTCATCATGCATTTGAACAACTTCGAGTTCCTTCTCAAACCAGTCATGGCGGTATGGAGTTTTAAATTCTCATTTATATCCTCTCCGCCAGCCAGGAGAATTTCCTCTACTCGATCCACATACCTTTCATCCGACTCCTCATCATCCTGTTTCACCCCGAGTAGGCGTTGGCTCTGTTCCAGTCTCACAGCCTTAGAGGCAAAATGCATCACGAACCTTTGCACAAGATCATCGAAACATTTAATCGAGTGTGCAGGGAGGCCCGCGTACCATTTGTGGGGAACATCACCCAACGTAAGGGGAAAGAGTCTACAGCGCGTCGCATCAGTTGCGCCGCGGCCGGACATGTAAGATCTGAACCTACTCAAATGAGTCTCTGGGTCAGTTTTACGGTCATAGACTAAGGACTGTATGGGAAGGATTTCAGTTTGCATGGATGCATGTTCAATTTTTTGGGGCCAGGGGTTCATTTCTGTAACCTGACGGCACATGCACACCCCGGCCTTCATTCATTCGTCTCTCCAACTCAGCATATTTCTGCTTCAGATCTGCGATCTCCGGGTTCTCTGTCGTAGCCCTTCGTGTTGGAGTTGTATACTTAATGTCTATATTTAAGTGATATGAACTCCCGATCCATTGCCATTAATCTATTTAATGGAATAAACAATTATTTGCGTTTAATTATTTATAATAATATATGCAAATTATAGTCCTAGATTATATACGTTGTAGTTAGTATGGTGTGCGACGTCACACGGAAGATCATACTATCGGTTACTCGTATATAATCGAACAGTTGCTCACGACCTAGATGGACACGGACCAATCCATCGGTATAGTCGTTGTGTGAGAGAGAAAATAATCTGTCTTGATTATTTTATCACACTTGTACACTTGGTGTATTGGGAGGATCGTTTGAGATTTATCGATTAGGATTGCCGGCGATAATCGATTTAAGTCTCAGTGTATTTTATTCTTAATCCCCGATACTATTGCGGGTGTGTATATTTAATATAAGTGACTTTGATTTTCCAAAGGAATTTACCGGTTTAATTATTGGGTCAATTATCGGTTAAGTTGGGTCGCTATATTTTATATATGACATGTCGTGAATACTTGACGGGAAAGTGTATCCCGTAAGGGTTGATAATATCCCCGAGATGAGTTCATAAGGAATTATTATGTAAACCCTGCAGGTGGATTCGTTCCGCATAATAATTAAGGTTGAATGGTACTAGTCTCGGTTACAAGAGATGAATAAATTAATTAGCAATAAATTAATTTTATTCATGGATATTTATATCTTAAATACACGGAATAAATAATACTACCGGAGAAATATTATTTGATATAATATGGTTTAATATTGGGAGTGCAATTAATTTATATAGTTAAAATAAATTAATTAATATTAATGGGATTAATAGATTTGGGCTTGGGCTCAATTTAATCATTAATATTGGAAACTCAATATTCCACCTCCTTAAGATCCCCTACGTAGCCTATAAAAGCACTACATGGTCTTCTCTATTCTCATAACTTGAAGATCACAATTCAAGAGAGAGAAAGGAGAGAAGGAGATCCATAGAGTTCGGAAGATCGTCGCCCACCCGACGTTCGAGCTAGTGCAAGGAATACTGGGAAGATCTCAAGGTCATCATAAGATCTCGTTTCTCCGCACAACGAATCGAAAGGTGAATTAAATATTTCCGCTATTTAATTCATGTATATTGAAATCAATTATCGAAAAACAAGATCCGATAATCGAGGATCCAAACCGGGACGAGTCGGGAGGTGGCGGTCTTGGACCGCCGGACCACCGGCAACTCGAGGACCCGGCGGGATGGATCGCCGGCGTGGAGCCCTCGTCTGGGCAGCCCACAGCCCGCCATGGCGGCGGGCGATCGCACCGCGGGGAGCGTCGAGCGGTCGCGGCTTTGCCGCGGCTAGGGCTCGATCAAGCGCTCCTCGGGCGGTGGCTCCGGGCTGTAGAGTCGTGGTTTCCGAGATGTCGATCGGAGTCGTTTCTACAACGATTCCGGGTGATCGATTTCCAACAATTGGTATCAGAGCGTACGGTTACGTTTTTCGTTAATTGTTTCGATAATCGATTCTCGTTGTTTATAGCCATAGATTAATTTAATTTATTAAATTATTGTGCTATATATATTGTTCTACGTCTATGATTTTCTCTCTAGTATGAATTGTCTTTGTCGGAAAAATTAAATATTAAAATCGGAGAGGGTTTTCGGAATAATCGAACCGGAGGAGATCGACCGTGGGCTCGGATAGGGCTGCGTGTGTTGCTGGACATGAGCAGGGGCATGGCTGGGCGTGCCGGCGTGTGCCACCAGCGGCGGTGGTTCGCCGGCAGCCGGCGGTCGTGCTCGGAAGTCGTGTTGGCAGCAACAGCGGCGTGTATGAGCGAGGCAGGCAGCGAGGCGGACGATCGGGATGGCGCAAGCGCACATGGTGTGCTGCTGCACGTCCATGGTTGGATTCATGCGGGCTGCTGCTGGAGTCGACGGCATGAGTTGCCAGTGGTGGTAAACGTGCCGGAAGTCGATAGATCCGGCAAAGGCTCGCGGATGGATCGGGCGATATTGCACCGCTGCTGGACGTTCAATCGCGCTGCTGTACGTTCAATCGAACTTGCTGTAAGTTTTTTTTTCTTTTCCATAATCAATTGAATTGAATTATGCATGTGTGAATTAATTCTTGGATGCATGGTCAACTGGGTCCTACATGCACGTTGGTGTGCATGTTTTTACATGCATAGTACCAACTAATGCATGTTTGGTTCGATTGGGATTTTGGGATGACCGGAATCTCGTTGTTTCGGTTCGTCCCGGTAAATCCGATCTTTCCGGAAATAATTTAATCTTTCTAATATTATTTAATTTAATTTAGGAATTAATTCAAATTCTATTTGGATTAGATTTCTTAATTATGGAATTAAATAATGGAATTAGATTGAGAGTTAAATTAGGAAAGAAAATCCTAGTTTCTCTAGATATCCTATACCTACTTGGATTAGAAGTCTTAAGAAGAATCAAAATTCGATTTTGATTAGGATTCTTGAGATCTAATCTAAATAGGATTGAGAAATTATTAAAATATTGATTTTATTTAATTTAAGTATTTTATTTAAAATCATTAGATTAATTTAAAATTTATTTTGAATTGGAAAATCTTGGATTTTATTTAGAATATAATTAAATATGGAAATCAATGGATTTTAATAAAATTGATTTTATTTAATTTAAGTATTTTATTTAAAATCATTAGATTAATTCAAAATTTATTTTGAATTGGAAAATCTTGGATTTTATTTATAATAGAATTAAATATGGAAATCAATGGATTTTAATAAAATTGATTTTATTTAATTTAAGTATTTTATTTAAAATCATTAGATTAATTCAAAATTTATTTTGAATTGAAAAATCTTGGATTTTATTTAAAATAGAATTAAATATGGAAATCAATGGAATTGATTTTATTTAATTGGAGTATTTTATTTAAAATCATTAGATTGATTCAATTTTTTTTGAATTGGAATCTTGGATTTTATTTAAAATAAAATTAAATATGAAAATCAAAGAATTTTTCCGTCGCTCGGCAAAGTATTCAAGACGTAGAATGAAGACTCAAGACAAGCATGCAGGAATTCATCAAGGTACGAATAGTCGAGAAATAATTTTACTTGAGTAATTATTTGATTATTTGTGTACGTACTTGCATGAAATGTATGTTTGTTATTATGCTTATGTGTATTTAATTATGCATTAGATAGCGTATCCCTTTGTTATAAAAAGCTAAGTGGGAGAGGGATTGGAAACAATGCCATGGTCTCCATTGCTGTTCTCTTGGTGACTTTTATGAACTTTTGAAGTTCATATAGATAAGCCATTGGAGGAGAATTCTTGTAATTCCTTTTACAAATAAACATTGATTAAGTTTATCAAACAATGCCTAACTTGTCTTTCTGAAACTGATTTCAAGTCGACTCATTCTCACCCCGGGGAGTGGAATGGAGCCAAAGCCACTTGTTCATGTCGAGGACACAAATTAGAGACTTTCGTGTCATTTGATGACTAGATCGATTGTCTGTTCGGCTCCCTCATTCTATGAGAGATAGGGTTGTTCGCATGGTGAATCACTGGTAAGAAACTTCGAGTTTCACTTATGATTCTCCGCGTCTTGATTTACAAGATCGAATGGATCAAGTAATTGGATTTCAATTATATAAATCTTTTGGTGTAGTAAACGTCCACATGAACGTGGCTTGCTATACTGAATGGGATTTTGGAATAATTGATGTAGACAGTTATAGGGAATTGTGAAGGATTGCGAGTTATCGTAAACGTCCACACGAACGTGGCTTGCGGTGACATAACAATTCTAAACGATTCACCTTAGTACTGAGTAATAGTTTACACTTAGGTACGCTTTATAGTATTCTTCCCAACGAAGTAACGCTATAATGATGTACGACCGAAGCAAATCTAATTGCTAAATCATTTGGGTGAGTAAACATCCACATGAACGTGGCTTGCTTTACCTGATGGGATTTTAGATGTGATTAGTGATTTAATGATATTATTTGAGGGAGATAATATCGGAGATTAAATCGATTGTTTGTTGTTATATGTGCTCATAGATTAGGAAATGGCTTTGAACCCACTTTATGTGATACTTAAGGATTTTAAACTCACTGGTCCCTGAATGAAATGATTGGAATAGAAATCTGGACATTGCCCAAACTGTTGAAGAGTACAAGTTTGTACTCAGTGAGCTTTGTCCTCCCGAGCCTACCAATGTCTCAACTGGCGAGAAATGGACTGATTTTAAGAAGTGGAAAAATGCTTATGCAATGACCACTGATTGATATCATGTTCAAACTCAAGTTGGTGTTTAGACATGACATAGACGGCTAGACAAGAAGCGATGTGGATACTCATAAAGGCCAGTCATTCGAGGAAACGCTTAAACACGTTTTTGAGATGATTGACCTTTTGGACGAGTTGAGACGGAAATCGCAAGCTCTTGTAGCCAATGCCAAAGGTTTCGAACCTAAGGGCAAGATCGGGGAAAAAGGAAAAGCAAGCAAAGAAACCCAGTGGTCCTAAGCTACTTGGACCACGAGATAGGACGAGAAAGCCATGAGGCAAGTGTTCTCGATGCAAACAGTCTGGGTACTGGAAGTCTGACTATCCTCTCAAAGAAAGTACGAAATTTTCTTTAGTCGTGAAACATAGTCAGTGGTATTATCTACCGGAACCTGGTGTGTAGATATGGAACCACTGACGGTATGTGCATTTTAAAGGCAAGGGTTCCAGGAAACCGGACGACTTAGAAAAGAAGAAATCGTAGTCTACATGGGCAATGCTGTGGAGGAGGCAGCAGTTGCAGTGGAGGACATTTTATAGGATTTCATTTTGAGTTATTGCTTTTATGTACCTTTCATATTAGAAAGAACTTTGTTCTGGATTTCTAATGAATGGATATTTTATTTCTTTTAATCATTTGATGGTTATAAGAAGAAATAATGATATTATCTATTTTGGTACATTAGCTAGCAATATATAAATGATGAATCCTGAGTCCACCACGATGCAACGAACCGTTTTATATAACTCGTTTTACTAATAAGAGATTTCTTTATTAAATGATTTATACTTGTGGATTCTTATGCTAAGTTATATTTATTCAAATAAGAAGTTCAAAGGTCGAAAATTGATTGTAAGATCAATTAAGTTGAAGGAGTGGACCTTCTTTCCTAAGAATCTAATTTCGAAGATGATACGACTAAGCAATCCTTTATGGATATAAGATATAAGATCCGGACAAGTATAAGAATTGATTGACTCTGATATATGCAGACCTATGTCTACTCAGACAATAAGGTACGAGTACTTCATTTGATGATTACTCGAGAAATGGATTAGAATACCTGATGTGCCACAAAAGCAAGTGTTTTGACAAGTCAATGGACACTAAGCAATTGTGGAGAATCATCAAGGTATATCCATTTGTAGCCTGCGATTTGATCGCAGATGCAAGTACCTATCTGAGGAATGCATGGCATACTAATCAGAGATTGAGATTTGATCCCAAATGACTACACCATACACTGTTGTGTAGAAATGGTGTGTCTTAAACAAGAAATGGAACTCTTATAAAAATAGTAAAGCATGAGTTATACGGAACTACCTATGTTCTATGGATATGTCTTGGAAACAACAGCGCATTCAAATGTGGTTGTAGAATATCCTGGAAGAACAAAAGATGTGTGTTCAATAGTACTATGAACCAGAAGGACGTTATAAGTTCTAACGCCCGGTTCTTAGAGGAAGACTATTAGATGAACCACAAGCCCAAAATGACGTGATACTTTTGGAATGAGAGAAAACGATAAAAAGGACTAAGAACCAGCCGAACCGAGTAGCGGTACACCACTAACTGCACCTACTGTTATTACTGTTTATACACCGGAATGCCGTTGTAGTGGGAGGTTGTGTGACAACCAGAGATATTCACAAGACTAGGTGAGTCTTCGGACTCTGGACCTAGTATACATGAAATCGATTCCTTGATCTACATGAAGGCAGTACTAGATCTAAATGTGCCTTCTTAGAGAACAATAAGGATTATTGTTAAGAGGCGAGATCATTTAGAGTACAAGCTTAGTTGATCCATTTATGGATTGTAACAAAGCTAGAGTTCGTGGAACTTGCGCATTGATGAGATAGTCCATTTGATGGATTCATCAAAAGGCATTGACGAATCGTGTGTATGGGAAACGTGATGGAAACAAGGTGGTGTTTCTCGGAGGTTTTATGTAGATAACATTTTATCATTGGTAACAATGTAAAGATGTTGTCAGACATAAAATGATGGTTGTCTAGAAAAATCGATATATGAGATAAAGAAGAAGTTAGAGCATGTTCTTAAGATCTAGGATCTCAAGAAAAGAACATTGTACTTCTCTAGATATCTTATACGATTATGGTTCATTTTTAACATGCATAGTTCCGAGAAAGATTCGCTACCTTTCAAACACGGAATGCATCTATCTAAGGTATGTGTTTTGGAACACATAAAGGTGATAGAAGCAGTGAAAGCAGTTTCCTACACTTTGAGTGTAGAAAGCTTAATAAAATGCGATGTTGAAAAACGAGAACCTGATATCGGCTATGCGGTAAGCATAGTGGGAGGATATCAAGGTAATCCTGGAAATGAATATTCAACTGCTGTAAAGTACTTTCGAAGTACTGTTCTAGACTACGAAGCAGACGAGTTTTTCCTTTGGATTACATTTTCTTAGATTTCTAATCGGATGAGGATCGGTGTAAGTCGATATCAGGCTATGTGTTTCACTATTGAAGGAGATGGAGTTTTAACATGGAAGAGTGATAAGCACGATGCTTTTCGGACTCTGCCATGAGTAACCAAATAGCGGCCTCAGAGGCAGCGGAAGTTTTGGTATAACTCCGGGATAATCTCTGGGACTTAGATGTGATTCTTAATTTGCCAAAGGATATGTAGATAGCGGTGCGATGGCAAATGGTAAGAAATCACAAGTCCATAAGTGTAAGATAACACATAGTGCAAGTACCACCTGATACGAGTCATCGTCGAGGGAGACGACGCTGTAGTCACCAAGATAACTTCAGAACGACAATCTAGATTGCTCTGTCACAAGGCACTTCTTGGAAGTGCATATTAAGCACGTGAAGAGTATGGGAGTCGGGAGTTTGGAGGAAATGACTAGACCTTAGTATAAGTGGGAGATTGTTGGAGTTGTATGCTTAATGTCTAGATTTAAGTGATATGAACTCCCGATCCATTGCCATTAATCTATTTAATGGAATAAACAATTATTTGCGTTTAATTATTTATAATTAAATATATGCAAATTATAGTCCTAGATTATATACGTTGTAGTTAGTATGGTGTGCGACGTCACACGGAAGATCATACTATCGGTTACTCGTATATAATCGAACAGTTGCTCACGACCTAGATGGACACGGACCAATCCATCGGTATAGTCGTTGTGTGAGAGAGAAAATAATTTGTCTTGATTATTTTATCACACTTGTACACTTGGTGTATTGGGCGGATCGTTTGAGATTTATCTATTAGGATTGCCGGCGATAATCGATTTAAGTCTCAGTGTATTTTATTCTTAATCCCCGATACTATTGCGGGTGTGTATATTTAATATAAGTGACTTTGATTTTCCAAAGGAATTGACCGGTTTAATTATTGGGTCAATTACCGGTTAAGTTGGGTCGCTATATTTTATATATGACATGCCGTGAATACTTGACGGGAAAGTGTATCCCGTAAGGGTTGATAATATCCCCGAGATGAGTTCATAAGGAATTATAATGTAAACCCTGCAGGTGGATTCGTTCCGCATAATAATTAAGGTTGAATGGTACTAGTCTCGGTTACAAGAGATGAATAAATTAATTAGCAATAAATTAATTTTATTCATGGATATTTATATCTTAAATACACTGAATAAATAATACTACCGGAGAAATATTATTTGATATAATATGGTTTAATATTGGGAGTGCAATTAATTTATATAGTGGAAAATAAATTAATTAATATTAATGGGATTAATAGATTTGGGCTTGGGCTCAATTTAATCATTAATATTGGAAGCCCAATATTCCACCTCCTTAAGATCCCCTATGTAGCCTATAAAAGCACTACATGGTCTTCTCTATTCTCATAACTTGAAGATCACAATTCAAGAGAGAGAAAGGAGAGAAGGAGATCCATAGAGTTCGGAAGATCGTCGCCCACCCGACGTTCGAGCTAGTGCAAGGAATACGTGGGAATATCTCAAGGTCATCATAAGATCTCGTTTCTCCGCACAACGAATCGAAAGGTGAATTAAATATTTCCGCAATTTAATTCATGTATATTGAAATCAATTATCGAAAAACAAGATCCGATAATCGGGGATCCAAACCGGGACGAGTCGGGAGGTGGCGGTCTTTGACCGCCGGACCACCGGCAACTCGAGGACCCGGCGGGATGGATCGCCGGCGTGGAGCCCTCGGCTGGGCAGCCCACAGCCCGCCATGGCGGCGGGCGATCGCACCGCGGGGAGCGTCGAGCGGTCGCGGCTTTGCCGCGGCTAGGGCTCGATCAAGCGCTCCTCGGGCGGTGGCTCCGGGCTGTAGAGTCGTGGTTTCCGGGATGTCGATCGGAGTCGGTTCTACGACGATTCCGGGTGATCGATTTCCAACACCTCGGGCCCCAAGCACAGAAGAACCCTCACGATACCGATGCATGTCACTCTGGCTGCCTTTCCTTCGACGATCCGTCGAAGTGGCCACAGATTCAGCATTTCGGTTTAGATCTATCACCGGGTGCTTTCTACGCTCTCTCCCGTGGGGGCGATTAACCTTTCCTGGTACTACATTCGAAAATGGACCAGGTGGCAAGAAAGCACCGGTTGCATGTTTCAATGGAGCTGTCAAAACGTATTTTCTGTGCATAAGAGCATGCACGGCTTCATCAATTTTTTCTGGAGTATCCAGATTTCCGAATTTGATTGGGGGCGGAGCCACAACGGGCGTCGACGGCCCTCCCAAATCATACGGGTGCAAACGACGAGCACGGCGGCGAGAATGATGACGGCGATGAGGAGATCTTACCTGAGAATCGGTTTGCAGATCGGTCTCTGCATGGCCGTCGGCGGGGCTGTCCTCATCGACAATCTAGATCGGCGGCGGTGGCGCGTCACGGTTGACGGGTTCTGGGTCTGCATCAGCCGCCGGAGCGTTGGGATCCTCGATAGCCGCCTTGCCTTTGACGTCGCGCCGCCTGCCGGAATCAACAGAGTCGTCGGATGCCGTCGCGCCTTCCTTCTCATCTGCCATTTTGTCGCCGGTTGAACCTCTAACTCCGATGCGTAAAACCTGATCTCCTTCTAGCGCCACTGTTCGGACCCTTTTTCTCTAAATCACACTATTACTGGAACGGGGGGGTATATAAAGAAGGGCACCAACAGAATATTTATTTGATATAGGACAGATTATAGATCGAAGTTTGTATGCCGGAAATCTGGAAATAACACATGGTGTTCTTGAGCTTAAAGCTCTTTCTTTTCCTTTACTTTATTGTATTTGGAAAAGTAGAAAAAATGTGAAGTCCTTTCCTCCTCTCTCTTCTCTCTCTTTTATACTAGTAGTTTGCATGAGCATGCAAGCTCTCCTAATGCCACCTATTAGCCTCCTATCACATCTAATCCCACTAATGAAGACTTTTAAGTCATTACATTAAATACCCACTAATTTTTTCTTCCACTTGCTGCATGTCACCAGAGGCGCACCGCCTCTTGCCTGGAGACTTATCTGACTGATCCCCTAATCTGGCACGGGGCTGTCTTCCTGGGGCTAGTGTTAAGCTCGCCTGGTACCTTCTTCATACATGACTTCAATTCTGACTTTGGTCCGCCGTTTGACCACCTCTTCGATGACGTGGCTCCGGTCGTCTGGACACGTGTCGGTGTTGGATTTTTATGGTGTAACAAAATTATTTCGTCACGAATTCTTAAATTTCTTGTAGTGCTAAATGTACACTTTTTATTTTTTTAAGCTTATATTATTAATTTTCAAATCTTACAGAGTTGTGCAGCAGATTTGTAATGTCTTCCCTTTTAGAACTCATACTTACATAATTCTCAGTTGTTGTATCCAGTGTTTCAATGGTTTCTCAATATGAATAGGTATAAAGAAGAAAAGTAAGAATTGCTTCTAACCAATCCAAGCATTTACTGAAAAAATAGCCCTCATTCAGTGAAAAGTTTATTAATCTTGAAACAGTTTAATTTCCCTGAGTCATTCATTTTAGTTATTTCCCAACTTTCATTTAAGTTCTAATTTTACTAGTGTTATTCTTCTTCCATACATAAAATATTTAGACAGAGTTATTCCTCTTTCATTTTCATCTAATCATCTTTTCCAAAGATAATATTTTTGTTTTTTCTTAATATAAATCTACATAGAAACTAATGGAAATATATTAACATTTAATTTATAGACCATTTGATATGGTCAAAAGTTATATTTGGATACTCTCAATTAGCTTTAATGAACATCATTTATTTTTGATATTCACAAATTTCAAAATTTCATTTGTTAAATTGTTCATCCTTTGTTATTTTATCTTTTTTTGAATTCTGAATCTTATTTGGAAATTTGCATCAAAATTTTTATTTCTCAATTTGAATTCCTGATGGCTCCTAGAAGAAAGTTGAATACAGGTTCCAGTTATGATTTGCAGTTCCTATAATTTGTTTGTTTTTCAGATTCTAAATTTTTAAATCTATTCGTTTTGATGTTTCAGGGAAGGAAAACATTGTGGAAAGTTCTCAAAATCCTATACGTAGCCCTGGTAACTTTAACCTTCGGATTAGAATTGGGATAAAAGATTTCATTTCGATTATTTATTTGCTTCAATCTTATTGTAAGTCTCATTTTGTTATAGTTTTAATAAGTTGTGTCTCCATGATTTTGGTTTTTGAATGATCAGTTACCAGCAGTTGTCCAAAGTCAACTGTTGTGAATAAAAAATCCATAAATTCAAGCTCTTCCATTTATCCCCAAGTTACACCTCAAGGTATTGGATTGTCGATATAAATTTTTATCTTTGTCTTCTTGATTGTTAGATGTTATACTGATTTTTCCACCTTCAAATTTAACAATATACAGGTCACTTCTTAGGGGAGAATCTAAATATTCAATCTCCTATTGTTCCGACATATGTTCCTTATGAACACTTGCTTGGTTCATCTTCTCAACTATCTGGAGTTACTCAAAAATCCAGTAAGAAGTTGAAATCAATTTCGCCAAGAGTTCCGACTGATAAAGATTGTTTAATTAATATCCCTATATTGGAATGTTCCAATACGATTGATCCTAATGTCCATAGTTTGCCTAATATTCAATCTAATATAAATCTCTTAGCCAGTTCAAGAAACTTTTCCCTTAGCAATTTTCGTAATGACATGGAAGCTATGTCCACCCCAGGTATTTACTTTTGTTATATGTGAAATGGTGTTTCAGTTTATGTAAGTCTAATTGATTAACCTATGTCATGATTTGACTTTTAATAACATTATTGATATAATCTTATTAAATACCTTTGCAAATTCTCTATTCATGTAGCAGGAAATTTTAACAACCTTCAATCTTCTATTCCCCCGAGTTATAATCTTTTACACTTCTCCAATGGAAATCTTCCACAGTCCCAGGCTATTAGTCAATCTGACAGAAAAGGAAAAAGGGTTATGCCCCAGTTACATTCACATTCAAATGGGAACAGGAGAATTGCTCTCGGGGACATAACAAACAGTAAGATTACTCTATTCTATCCCAAATTTCCCTAAAAAAAAGGCACTTATGAAGAAATGATTGTCTACCAGATTTTTTATTATTTACATTTTCTTGATATTGAATGTTCGTATTAATGCAGATGTAGTTAGCTTTCCTATATTAGAATCTTCGTTTCTGAACCCGGCTGATATTGAAAGTAATAGTAATTTACAATCGAATAATCCAACGCAATCAACCATTAATGTGCAACCTATTCGAAATTTGGAAGTTGAATTTGATGCTGTCCTTCAGGAAGGTACTAATTCAATCTTTTATATGCGATTAAAACATGGAAAATAATATTTTTGTGCTGTTGATTGTGAACTTTCAAATGATCTGTGTATTTTATATTTTCTCATGATTTCTTAATTTCAGAAGCAGTTTCAACAAATACAATCAGTCCAAGCTCAAATCTTGGGCAATCATCAAGAACAACAACAATGAAGAAAACAGATATCAATATCCCAGTATATTCATTCATTTATTAATCTTCCACTCTTTATTTAACATTCCTCTAATCTTTTCTGTCATTTTTTGTTTTTTAACTTTACATATCTGAAATTCTTTATGTATAAAGGTTATCACGACATTGGGGACTCTACTTTTAAGTGTGAGCATTGTGATGCTATGTTCTGGTACGACGAAAGAATTGAAAAGAACAACAAGTACAAAAAGTCTCCGCCATTGTTCAATTTATGTTGCGCTCACGGTTAGTCAAAGTTCATCTTCATAGTTAACATTATACTCCATGCTTCCTGTTATTTAAAACAAAGTTTGTTTCTTTAAAGAATTCTTAATATGAATTAGGCTAAGAAAGTATAATGTTACAGGTAAAATTAAATTGCCTCCATCCAGAGAACCTCCTCAAGAGTTCAAAGATTTTTTGTATGGAACTGAACGACTCTTGAAAAAATTTCAGTCCAAAATAAGGACGTTCAACATGATTTTTGCTTTTACATCTATGGGAGGGAAGATCGATAATTCATTCAACACCGGCAATTCTGCTCCGATTTTTAGAATAAATGGGGCTGTTTCGCACATTATAGGCAGTTTACTACCAGATGAGGAATTGAATAATAAAGCGTGATTTGCACAGCTATATATTCATGACACTCAGAATGAAACATATAACAGAATAAACTCTGTCAGGTATGTCCTCTCATTCAAATTGAATCTTTCTTTTTTTACTCTAAAATTTTTATATTTGTCCTTTTCTTCATATGAATTCGTTATTTTCAGATCCTCTGTTCAATTTCCAGAAAATGAACCAGAATACGATAATGATGAAGTTGAAATTGTAGAGAGTTTGAAAGACCTGCTTGATCAGCATAACGAATTAGTGAAGTGCTTCCGCACTGCTCGAGATAGGTTCAAACTTGAGCCCACAGCTGACATTAAAATAAGGTTAATTTCAAGTCGTACTTCCGACGGGAGAATTCACAATTTGCCCCAAGCTGATGAAATAGCAGCTTTGATTGAAGGGGACATTGAAAATCTAGAAAATCCCAGGGATATCATTGTTGAACGTTCCTCAGGTCGATTGCAGCGGATAAATGAGTTGCACCCTAGCTACTTGCCCCTTCAGTATCCGTTATTATATTTTTACGGTAAAGATGGATTTAGAGATGACATAAAACATCAACAAACCGCCAGGACAACAGAAACAAGAGAGCGAAAGGTTACTATGAGGGAGTTCTTGACATACACGGTTCAACACAGAATGAACAGTTCTCTACATATTTTGTATGGCAGACGTTTGTTTCAACAGTTTTGTGTTGATGCTTATGCAATGGTTGAGTCCTTTAGGCTGACTTACATGAGGCATCATCAAAAAGAATTCAGATGCGGATCTTATTCTGCTTTGGGAGATGCATTAGTACAAGGTGAAAATTACTTGGCAAATACTAGAAAGCGTATTATTTTACCATCCTCTTTTGTCGGTGGAGCACGATACATGATCCAAAACTACCACGATGCAATGGAAGTTTACCGATGGCTGGGTTACCCAAATTTGTTTGTTACTTTTACATGGAATCCTAAGTGGCCAGAAATTGTTGATTACCTCAAGGAAGTTGGCCTGACTGCTCCCGATAGACCATATATTATTGCAAGAGTTTTTCATACGAAATTGGATAATCTTATAACTGACATTAGAAAAGGAAAGCTTTTGGGAGAAACTTCAGCAGGTAAGTCTTTATTTCTTTTTTTTTTTAATCTGTATTATTTATATCTAACTTAATAAACCTCTTAGCCGGTTATCAATATCACTTTTTTAACTTTCTCTTCTTCTGTCATATGTAGTTATACACACTATTGAATTTCAAAAGCGTGGACTACCACATGCCCACATACTGTTGTGGATTAAAGATTTTCCCAATTCTTCATCTGCGGACGTTGTTGATAAGTACATTTCGGCTGAGATTCCTGACCCCTTGCAAGATAAAGAGTACTATGGAGCTGTCAAGTAGTTCATGATGCACTTTCCATGTGGTCTTGCAAATCCTAAATCGCAATGTATGAATGGAACTTCGTGTACGAAATACTATCCCAAGAATTTTGTGGATCACACTTCAGTTGATGATGATGGATTTGTCATTTACCGATGAAGGAATAATGGTATTTCAGTCCCAAAAGGAGGAATTGATCTAGACAACAGGTTTGCTCTTTGTTATATTTTTCATCTTTTTGGCTTGAATTATGTCTAAAATGTTATTATAATTGAGTTTTGATTCCAATTTTGCACATTTATTTGAACAGGCATGTCATCCCCAACAATAGAGCTCTTTTGGTAAAGTATCGAGCACATATAAACGTAGAGTGGTCCAATAGGGCCCATTCTATTAAATATTTTTCAAATACGTACACAAAGGAAATGACAGAGCTACTGCTGTTTTTTATAAGTCTAATGGCCAAGGAAATGGACATAACGTCATAGATGAAATTCAAAATTATTTAGATTGTAGGTATATTTCAGCTTCTGAGGTCATATGGAGATTATTTGCTTATGAAATTCATTTCAAGGAACCAACAGTTGTGAGGTTGAAATTTCACCTTGAGGGTGAACAATTTATTGTGTATCAAGACAATGATACGACAGAGGATGTCATGGAAAAGTCTGCATCTAAGGAATCCATGTTTACCGTCTGGATGATAGCAAACCAAAACTATGAAGAAGCTAAGCAACTGACGTGTGCAGAGTTCCCTTCAAAGTTTGTATGGCATGATGACACAAGATCTTGGCAGCCTAAGAAAAAGGGTAAAGCACTGGGAAGAGTGGCTTATGTTCACCCAGCACTTGGAGAAATATATTACATGAGAATGCTGTGGAATTTTTTGCGAGGCTGTGTATGTTACGAAGATATTAAACTGTACAATGGAGAACAGTTCTGTACATTTCAAGAAGCATGCTACGCTCGAGGATTAATAGGAGACGATCAGGAATATATAGATGCAATAAAAGAAGCTGCAGTTTGGGGCTTAGGTCCAACGCTGAGATCCTTATTCGTCAATCTTATGTGTTCGTGCTCTATTATTAGTCCTTTTAATGTTTGAGATGATTGTCAGGCACTGTTGAAGGAAGACTTGCTAAGCAAGTACAGGACAGAATTAAGAAGGACAGGTACGTATTTGTACTTTAACATGTACAAATTTATTTTTCAAATTATAAATTTCAAAGTCAGGGTAATATATTTTTGTCCTTATTGTGCAGCCCTCATTTTATCAGATGATCAGCTCAAAAATCTATGCTTGAAAGAGATTGAATCCCTGTTGCAGTCCAAGGGCAAAACTTTAAAAGATTATCCTTCAATGCCGTATCCTGAAGATACTGATATATCTTTCCTTGGAAATGCCCTCTTAGCGAATGAGCTTAATTACAATCGGCCAGCCCTTGCAGAATTTCACAGGAATTCTTACTCGATGTTGAATGATCAGCAACTTATTGCATACAATTCAATAATGAATTTTGTAAGGGATCGTACAGGTCAGGTTTTCTTTCTCTATGGCTATGGAGGAACAGGAAAAAATTTTGTGTGGAAAACAATCTCTGCTGCCATTCGTTCAGAAGGGGAAATAGTGCTTAATGTTGCCTCCAGTGGAATTGCTTCTTTGCTCTTACCTGGAGGGAGGACTGCTCATTCAAAATTTCATATTCCTATAGTATTGACTGAAAATGCCACATGTAACATAGAAATGGATAGTGATAATGCAGAAATGATTTCTAGAGCGGTTCTTATTATTTGGGATGAAGCTCCAATGATGCATCGGTACGCAATTTCGAACCATTGATGTTGTGTTCCATTTTTTAGTACTTTTGATGATTTAAATAACAACAATCTGATTTTTAACCTCCTTAAGCCTTTTATCCAGAATGTCGCGTACTCTACAATTTGTTCAAATATACCATTTTTGTTATTTCATTTGCTGATGTTCTGCTCAATTTTTTTAGTAATGATGAATATTTACAAAAACACTACATCATGAATTTTAACTAATTAATGTCACCTGCCAGCCTAAAACAGTTTCTTACAACAACTTTTTCCACTCTCCCCCTTTGAATTTTACAGGAACTGTTTTGAAGCTCTGGATAAAACTATTAGAGATATTATGAAACGAAATAATCCTTCATCTGCCCATGTTCCTTTCGGTGGAAAGGTTGTAGTTTTTGGAGGCGATTTTTGGCAAATTCTTCTTGTAATCCAACAAGGGTCACGTCAAGAAATTGTCCATGCAACTATCAATTCATCTCAAATTTGGAATGACTGCAAAGTCTTGAGATTAACCAAAAACATGAGATTGGAGAATGTGGATGAAAGAACTGATGTATCTGCGTTAAGACAATTTGCTGATTGGATGACAAGCATTGGCGATGGGACTTTGGGACAGGAAAACGATGGCGAGGCCACTATTGAAATTCCCAGGGACCTAATCATTTCAAACTCTACAGATTTCATCGGTTTGATTGTTGACGCCATTTTTCCTAATTTTCACCAGCATATTGGAGACCTTGACTTCTTGAAAGGCCGCTCTATTTTAGCTCCTACGTTGGAAGAAGTCGAAGCCGTTAATGAGTACATGGTTTCAATGCATTCAACCGAAGAGAAGGTTTATCTTAGTGCGGATTCTATTGATTTGGCAGATAAAGGAACCTCGATGTTCGATCATATGCATACCCCCGAATATTTAAACACTATCAAATGTTCCGGTATTCCTAATCATGTTTTGAAGTTAAAGGTTAGTCTTAATACTCTCTGCCCTCTTTATTATTTTTTAAATTTTGTTTTTCCTTTATAAAAATTGGGGTCTTTTATGGTCCGCTATTAATATACAACGTTTGTTAATAGCCAAATCGATCACAGGTCCCATATAAATAAATCATATTCCAAATGAAAATAGATGATATAGTTTTCATTTGATTAATTTTCAATTTCAATCGCTTATTATTACAATGTTATTTTATGTTTAAATTATTAATCGCCAAATTTTCTTTGTAGGTTGGGGTTCCAATTATGTTGTTAAGAAATATCGATCACACAGCTGGATTATGTAACGGCACTCGATTGGTAATAACAAAATTGGGAACTTACGTTGTTGAGGCGAAGGTCTTAGGAGGAGAAAAGCGAGATGAAATTGTCTACATTCCGAGGTTGTCACTTACGCCTACAACAACAAAATTGCCCTTTCGCTTTCAACGTCGTCAATTCCCAATTATGATATCTTATGCTATGACTATTAACAAAAGTCAGGGGCAATCTTTGTCAAAGGTTGGCATTCTGTTGAGAAGGCCGGTGTTCACCCACAGACAATTGTATGTTGCAGTTTCTAGAGTGACTAACCGAGCAGGGTTGAAATTCTTAATATGTGATGAGAACGGTAACCTAACGAATAAGACTACAAATGTTGTGTACAAGGAGGTTTTCAGAAATTTGGATTGAACATAAATAAAAAGAAAATATTTTTATTTAGGTTTGTTAGTTATATTGTGTCTATAACATTGTTAATTTTTGAACTATCCAAAATCATTAAATTATTGTCTAATCATCTAAATTGTTTTTTTCAAACAATATTATCAATTTTTGATATAAACATAAATCTTTATACAATAAAAATCATATAAAAATCATATATTGAAAACAATTTTATTAATTAAATAATAAATTCACTATTGTATATAAAAATTCACATTTATATTTTAAGAGATCAATAAAAATATTGAGAAATTGAGTAGACAGATAATAGAAACACAATCAAAATAATTATTCAAAATTTTGGATTGAACATAAATAAATAAAAATTATTTTTATCTAGGTTTATTAGTTATGTTGTGTTTATAACTTTGTTAATTTTTTAACAATCCTAAATCAATAAATCATTGTGAAAACATCTAAATTGTTTTTTTGAAACTTATGAATATAAACATAAATTTTTATAGAATTTTTTTAACATATACAATAAAATCAAGATCAAAATAAATCCGGGCGAGCTTTGAGTGGTACTCCCAGTGTATCGCACGGGCAGAAAGATCTAGTTTTTATTGAATTTTTTGAACTTCAAAGTTGATATTCAATTCGAATTTTTAAAAATTTATTAAAATATTGTTGTCTTTAATGAGGATTTTAAGAAATTTTAAAAAATATAGATACTCAAAAGTTAATAATTTTATAAATGTATAAATTTTTATTTATTTAATTTCATCTTCAGAATATATAAGCATTTTATTTTCTGAAAATTTTCTTATACTAGTGCATTGCACTGGGACCTTCGAAGGTATTGTTTTTTACGGTGTGATTGTCATATTGATTACATAACTTATTTTTCATGTAATTCATATTAATATATAAGATAAATTTGATTAACACAAAACTAAATAGATAAATTAATTAATAGTATTTTGATATTATAAGTAAATAATTATAATTAATCAACATCATCACTTGTTTTGTATGGCAATGAACTTACAAATTTTGTAAGACCTCCTTTTATACTACATTTGTGGTTTTGTTCGTGAGATTAGCGTTCTCGTCGCAGAGAAGAAGCTTCAAATCTTCCCTATTGGTTACTCTAGAAAACGCAATGTACAACTGACCATGCGTAAATACCGGTTTCCTAAAAAATACACCAACGTTTCTCAATGAATGACCTTGACTTTTATTAATCGTCATGGCATACGATATCATAATCGGAAATTGTCTTCGTTGAAACGCAAATGACAATTTTGTGTCAGAAGGCGTTATTGGAATTCTAGGAATTAAAACATGATCCCTAGAATTATTTCCTCATAATACTTTTGCCTCGATGACATGATTACCAAACTGTGTTATAACCAAGCGAGTACCATTGCACAATCCGTTAGTGGCGTCAATATTTCGCAATAGCATTATCGGGACACCGATCTGATAAATACAAAATATACTAATATTGATTTATTTAAAATTGTTAAATTAAATATATAATACGTATGTATATTGAAATTTTTTAAAAAAAATACCAACCTTCAATTTCAATTCATGATTTGGCAATCCCGAACACTTGATGGAATTTAAGAACTCAACGGAATGCATCTGCTCAAACATGCTCACGCCACGGTCGGACTGGGCAATACTATCCGAACTCAAGTAAATCTTTTCATCCGTATGATGCATGGATACCATGTACTCGTTTATTCTATCAACATCTTCCAATGTCGGAGCCAATATCGATCGTCCTTCAAGGAAATTTATATCTCCGATGTGTTCATGAAAAGATGGAAAGGTCGCCTGAACAATGGATTCTATGTGGTTATCGGAATGAGTTGTCAAAACCTCTTCCGGTATCTCTATATCTGCCTCTCCATCGTTGTTAGCTCCCAAAGTACCATCTCCTATGCAGGATAACCAATCCGAAAATTCGCGCAACATACGCGAGGCATTTCCATCTACGGAATTTTTTAGTCTCGTGTTCTTCGTCAATCGTAATACTTTGCAATCTCTCCATATTGGTGAAGAATTAATAGTGGCACTAACGATATCTTCTCTCCTACCTTTAGGTATAACCGGCAAAATTTGACGAAAATCTCCTCTGAATACAATGAACTTTCCTCCAAACGGCATATGGGCAGCTTCAGGTTGGTGTGCTCTCATTATATCACGTACCGCGCGATCGAGAGCTTCAAAACAATTCCTATAAAAAAAAATTATATTAAAACTTATGACATTGTTTAATCTCTATAATATATAAAAATTTGATAATTGCACCAAAACAAACAAAATGGAAAATAAATGTCAATTGTTAATACCTATGCATCATAGGCGCCTCGTCCCATATAATCAGTTCGGTCTTTAAAGATAAGTTTGGCTAGATCGCTTTGCAGTGTGATGTTGCACGTAGATGCTTCATGCAAAGTTATGGGGATAGAAAACTTCGAATGCACTGTTCTACCTCCAGGCAAAAGAAGAGATGCTATACCGCTCGAAGCGACATTAAAGACAATATGGCCTATCAATCGAACAGCTGCTGAAAGCGTTTTCCAAACAAATGTCTTACCCGTACCACCATAACCGTACAAAAAATTAACCTGGCCTTCGGACGAGGAGAAACTATATGCTAATTACCTCCTCGTGGGATCGACCCTATGCTTGCTACTAGTACTCACTAGTGAATAGTTTAGGAGATATAAATATTATTTTGCGCTACTCCACGACGGTAGCGTCACTTACATTGACAGATCGGGGAAAAAATACACTAAAAAAAAACTGTAAGCACAAATCTAGTCATATCAATAGATGAAGAGGAGAGATGAGTTCAGATATTCAGGTACGACACAGACCATCTGAAAAAGGAAATCAAACAAAAATAATTAGATTGATATATGCGAACAAACGTAAACATCTCTCATTTCAATTAAACTGTTCAGAGCACAAAACAAAAAAAAAATTGAAAACCAAGATTGTAAAGAGGATACTAACATGCCTGTAGATACTACCCTGTTGAATCGGGAATAAAACTAAGTTAGTTGCTATAATCAATAAGTCTCACAGTATTTTAGACAGCAGTCATACCAAGTTCAGACGTTGCTTAGGCGTAGTTTACTAGCTACTCATGAACAAACGTAAAATAAATAAAATAAAATAAAAAGAAAAACATGCTGGAATTAAACTAAGAAATTAAAGTAACAATTGTCTTGAATTAAAATAAATTAAAAGAAGAAAATAAAAGCATAAAACAAAACGGAATTGCCCAGCTATGCCCGAAGGCGATAGCCGGCGAGAACTCGTCTTCTTCTTCCTCCGATCTTCTTTGGTGGGATGAATATTTTCGTATGTGAGTTCGTGTCCTCTATTAGCCACTCTTAGCCTCGTGATTTCTAGGGTATGATATGTATTTATAGGTGCTGGAAGTCTTGGGCTCCAAGTAAAATCGCTGCCTTGATTAGTTTAATTGAGATAAGGAAATAAAAGATTCTTTCCTTATCCTTTCCTTAAAAATAGGGATCCTGCCGCGTCCTTGACCAATTCCGTGTATAATATAGGACTCTGATTGATGTAGAGACGTGTTGGACAATGACTCTAAGGTTGGATGAGAGTCCATCTTTGATACTTATCTGAATCTGGTCGCCTTTGAAGACTCCATTGTTCACAGGACCCTTCGTACACTGCTTGCTCAATCGTTCGTCTCTGTCAACTCCGATCTTTGTCCAACTTCATTACTTCGTGCGGTACTTGGTCAAACTTCGGTCTTGGTCACTTCCTGACTTTGGCCAATATGACATGGGTGTTCGTGTCAGGCTAACTTGCTCAACTAGCATACTTACTCAATGCGGCGATTTCTTTCCAAATCCTCGTCTTTTCATGTTTCACCTACATAACTTGACCATAGACTCCAAATGTGCCCTCCCAGACACAAACAAAGTGAAAACAACTGAAAAGACTAGATTAACTTGACTCAAAAGAGCTAAAAATGAGCTAAAAAATATGGCTCATCACTTACGCTACATAAGTTGGTATCATAGGAAAAAAAGATGCCTTCTCGTTACCAGTATGCTCATGATCCCGCCGTTGAGGCCGCAGCCCGTCACGACGCCGACATTGCCGCCTTAATCCGCCAGCTCGCAGCCCTTGCCGTCGAATTGGAGGAACTGCACCTTGCTATCACCAACAAAATACCGGCGTCCCCACTGCACTCGCAAACTTCTTACGATGACTCTCCTCGTTTTGATTACGAAGACCCTCCTTGTTTTGATGAATTTGATCCATTGGCCATGCCCGAAGAGCACATGGTCGGAGACGTGGGTGGCCTGTTACGCCATCTCCGTGACAATATACCTCTTTTGTCCCCGTTGCACGTCTCGGAGATCTCCACGTATGATGGTCCGCCTAAGTTCGACGAGGAGTCCACTTCCGCACCCACCATTGTCGTTTGATGGAGCATGATGAATAACCCGAGGAGACCACACTTTGTGGTTTCCTAGGAGTTAGTTATAAAGTCGAAGTTGAAGCCAAACAGGATGACCCACTGGTGCAAATTGAGTCTGCTGACAGTGGAGTTAATTTTTGGGGATGGGTTGGAGGATCACATGCGGTTGTTGATGTTTTCCCCTTGCAATGGAACTTGGTTTATGCAGCATGGTACCGACACTCAGATTTGTTACCCCAGCCACTCTGCGCTGAAACGCGGGATGTCATGACAAATGTCGCTCCCTGTGGTAACCACCGTGCTCTACGTCTCCCGCTGGTCGCCTCCTCCGATGCATCCATGTCCATTGATATTCACCGTCGTCAGCAATTCATGTTTGATCCCGACGGCTTCATTTGGACCGTATTACGTCGTGATCATTCTATTCACTCACATGCTTCAAGTATTTTTTTTTTCTAGATCCGCCCTTGTCTTCACATGCTTCAAGTTCACGGTCGAACTTTCTTCTGGAGGGAGAGAATGGTGTAGATATCAATGAGATAGAGGCCCAAGTTATAAATTTTAATTATTTATGTAATAAAGCTCAAGTAAATTATGGTTTTAGGGTTATTTATATTTTGTTCTTGTCATTGAAGTATTCAGTCATTTTTGATGAAATAATAGAGGTCTTATACTTTCGTAGACATCAGTTATAAAACATGTGTGATTCCAAAATGAGTCAGTGACCAAATTAAGGATTATCGGAGAGAATCTGCCGCGCTTTATGTGTGCACCACATGTTTCAAGTAATTTTTTTGCTTTCGTTATGCTTTCCCTCCATGAATATGATTTATGTGTTACATGTTTGGTTTATTAACATTAGATTTGATATATATCTCTAATCGATCGTTAAGCTCATTAATTCATCACACTTTTTTAAGTACAATGGAGGATGTCTACGAAAGAATATGTAACGAGAGAAAAAAATAAATTTTACAAAAATTATTATGTTTTTTTGTGAAAATAAATTTGCTGCAATTTTCGGTTTTCTGAAATAAACTAATACTACTTCTGTTCGAGAGAACCAAAACTTCTTCTTTCACAAGATACAAATAAGTGAGTAATATTCTCCGAAATTGAGAGAGTATTTTTTATTTTATTATTACAAAATAAATTCTATACTCATTATTTCTCATAAAAGAAAGATGATCACATTTTTTTCATTTTTTAGACAAACAGAGTACATTACTTATTTCAAAGTTAAACTCGTGAATTTAGTTCTAATTAAAAAAAAGCAAGTAAGTTCAACTTTATAATCTTAATTTTAGAATTTTTTGAGGGAATATTTAAAATTTAAGGTCGAAATTACCCGCCATTTGATCCCAAATATTTTGCCCTAAAATTTGTTCAAAAACCCCCCCGACTCTTTACATTTTCGTTTACACCGACCCAATAAACTTTCGCAACATAATTGTTAGGGTTTTTCAAGCATACGGTCTCTTCCGCGCACCAGATCAGGCTCGAGGGTTTTTAATGTCTTCGGATATGGAAACCATGGATGCAGGCAAGAAGCCAGAGGAGGTTCCGTCTGAAGTGGACGAGAAAGCTGATGATATTGGTGAAGTAGATTTGGAAAAAGCGGAAGATCACGAAGAGATAGAAGAACCAGCTGATGAAGGAAAGGTCGAGGACGACGAGGAAGAAAATATTGAAAATAAGGGTTCGAAAATTGAGAGTGGTGAGTTGAAATCACCGACTAGCGAGCGACCAACAAGGGAGAGGAAAACAGTGGACAGGTTTATAGGTTACGATACTCCGAGAAGCTCTGCCAGTAAGACTTTGACCATTGAAAAGGTAAGATAAGCTGATTTTGTACTAAGGATACAAAACTGATTTAGAATGTAGTATATATTTTGTTGTACAAAATTAATGATACATTGTTGGTCAAATAATTATTTTAATTTTACCTCGACAGGGTCGAGGTACACAGCTTAAGGACATCCCAAACGGTATGTTTTTTATTTTTATTTTTTCATTTGCTTGGCGATTCAAATGTAATAGTGAGGGAAACCTTGTATCACCGTAGTTTTGGATTGATATGTGTGATTGATTGGTTTTGTTGTTGCTTTTACGAGTTTCATCGATTAATTCATGTCATCGTATTTACATATCTTAATAGAAGCTGCAAAGCCAGCATTTGTTTTATACTTTGTTAAGCATTTGCTGCTTGATGTCCAGAAAATGTTTATTCTTGTTTATTATTATTGATGGTATTGACCTATATCATATTATGATACTTTGTAAAGTAATTGTTTTTCAAGAGTTTTTAGATGATGACTTTCTTGACTGTGATTGTATAAAATTTTCAGTGGCTTTCAAGTTGTCCAAGAGAAAAGCTGATGAAAACCTGCAGCTACTTCACTCTATTCTATTTGGAAAGAAATCAAAGGTGACATCCATATACATATATATATATCAAAACTTCACTTTTAATTGTTGATCTTAAACATTTTGTTGATATATATCATGACATAATTTCTTCAGGTGCATACTTTGAAGAAAAACATAGGACTATTTTCTGGTTTTGTATGGGCTGAGAATGAGGTATTCCTTCATTCCTTTTTGTCCTTTTGGGATTTTTGTTAGTCACAAGTCATAGACTTTGTGGATCTTGTTTGAATTCTTTACATGTTCAACTACTTCTTAATGAAATTAAATGAAAAAGCATAACAGGCCAGATATTCTCTTGTCTTCATTCAAGCTTTCTCAATTAATTTTAAAATCATTACAAATGAAAATGCTAGTAATTTAATCCTTGAAGCATTGCTGTCTTACCAAGACACCAAAAACAAAATTTTACACTAAGAAGTGAACTAGTTACACATACTTATCTAAGAAGAAGTGTGTCATCATTCATACTTTGGTGCAATCATGTTCAGAAAATGCTGTATTATCTTATTGTTCCAGCAACGGAATGCAATGTATAATACTTGTGTAATAAAATTGAAAACAAGAGACCCCTACTTTTTATTCATCAATCCCAGTCCACATCAAGCAATGTGGCCTGAATTATTTCTATATGGTTTGATTTTATTTTTTGTCCGTTTGCATCGAAGCAGGAAAAGCTTAAGGTGAAAGTGAAGGAGAAATTTGAAAAATGTGTTAAAGACAAATTGCTGGACTTTTGTGATATCATGAATATTTCAGTTAATAAAGCTAGTACAAAGAAGGTAATGTCTAAAAAGAAAAAAAATACGTTAAATTTATATAGGGTTTATTAAACTAATTGGTGGCCAAATAACATTATCCAGGAAGAGCTTGTTGCAAAGTTAGTGGCTTTCTTGGAATCTCCTCATGCCACAACAGGTGCCTTGCTTGCTGACAAAGAGAAGGTAAGAATATATTTGTGTTGTAATTGTTTGTTGTTGCTTCTTACACTTGATAAATTCTACATGTTGAATCAATTGGCCTTTAACCGATGATATTCCACATGTGAAGGGTAAAAAGAGAAAGAGTAAGGGCTCAGCCGGCAAAAGCCCAAGTTCTAATGTGGCTGCTGGAAAATCTACAAAGGTTAGTATTTCTCTTCAGGGCTATCTCAAATAATAGTCTTGATTTTCAATTGATAGACTTAGTTATTAAGTATGGTTCTGTTTAATCTTTTGCATAGACATTGCACAATTTGATTGTATATGGATATCATCCACAAATATTTTCCCTTGATGTTCATTTATATCATCCAAAAATGAAGCAGAATGTATTCTTATGTTGGATTTGGCTTTTATTTGAATGTTATTTCCTTTACCTTTACTATACATACATATATATATATATATATATATATATATATATATATATATATATATTTGTTATTTCCGATACATTATGAAACTATTAAGTTCACGTTAACCAATAACACCTCTCTGAAGTAGTAATCCATAAACTAAACAACACTTAGTTTACATCAATATTTTTTTATACAAACAACTCATGGTCAACTCATCAACTGAATTTAACCTAGTATTCATTGTTGTTTTACTCGGTTGATTTGATATTTTAGCTGAAGAAAATAGCAAACGATGTGATATTTGTCTTTAAGAAAAAAATTATGTTTTCTAAGTTCAACTTATTTTTTTGTAATAACTTTTCTAAAATACCAGCAGCTCTCCTGAAACCTAGTGAATACTGGGTACTCTATTTTGTATATGTTTTCACCCATTTATTCCTCACGATTTCTACATTCTTCACTGCGATATGTGAATAAAAAAATTTGAAGAAACATTGATTGGACTTGAATTATATTGAATGAATTGTTCATATAATCGAAGAAAATCAAGAAACTCTAAGGAAGTTAAAGCTGGTAATAAAATATATTTCAACCAACACAGATTCAACAAGAAAGTAGACTGGGCCAACATGCCTGATGAGTTAATACTTGTCAAAATTATCTGTTGTATTACATCAGATAAATGTAGTGAAAAATTATCCAACTTCTTAATCAGTAATGTGTAATATGTAGCTGGATGAGATGTTTATATGCGTATAGAAAATTTGGATTGGCTTTTCCTTATTTTAGACGTAGAATTGTAAATATATTTGCTTTATTCTGCCCCCATTGTACATTTTATTATAAAATGTAAATATGATAAATGCTAGTGCTAAGTTTATACTTTCCATTTTATCCACTCGTATCTACTTGATTTTTGTTTTGTAAATTTTCTTATTTACCACATAGAAACAAAAATTCGATTCCCAACCTGGTAAGAAGCAAAAGAGTTTTACTGAAGAAGAAGATGACGATAAGAGTCAACATTCACTTAGTGACGATGATGATGATATAATCCCTGAAGCAGAAACTGAACATGAAGATAATGACATAGAAGACGAGATAGATGAAGGTGAAGATGAACACCAAAAGCAGAAGTTGATCGAGAACGTCCCATCTATGAACACAAGTACTGATAATAAAGATGTTGAGTCTAAGTCTGTTGAAAGAGGAAGCCCCACTAAGGCTTCAAAATCTGCCGGTAAACATAGTCCCAAATCCTCCAGTCCTGTTCCAAAGAAAGGTGCGGAAGCTAAGTCAGAGCGTAAAGTGAAGGAGCCATTGACTAAGAAACAAGTAAATGACAAGGAAAGTGAGAAGGTTACCAAGAGTACAACTTCAATAAAAAAGAAGTCAAAGTCTTCAGCAAAAGCTTCTGAAAAGGATGAAGGTATTGCGTTTTGGATTTTTCTTTTGATGAAATACCTTAATAGACAACTCTTTCATTTTTATAGTAACAAAAAAATCTATGTTTGCTTTTAAAAATCCAAATGAAGTCATAAATTGGCCAATTTTTTGCTCAATCCCAAATGATAAGAATGAAATTAAATTATTTTTCACAATGGTACTGACATTCTATTCTGCTCGTATGTGGTTTCGACTTTAAGACCACACAATCATTTCACCATTCTAATTCCTCGTTCCCATAATATGCTCGTGTCTTTGGGCACAGAGATTAAGAAATTGTTGTTCTTTGACTTTTTTACTAATAAATAAGGGTTAAAGATGTCTTTTTAAGTTAGCAAAGTGAGTTAAAATGTTAAGGTAACTATTTCTTTTTTTTAACGGTGTGAAAGGCGTTTTAAGTGCAAATAGAGTTTTTTCATCCTGATTTAATAGATTATTTTTAGATTTAGAATTGAGTTCTTAGAATAGATCTGATTGTCTTCTGTCAACTTTGGCTCCTTTTTATTTTAGTTGGGTGTTAAGTGAACTGAACCCTTTTTTTTATTATAATTTTAGCTACTAATGATAGATTCTAATCTCGAGTGCGTAGAATCTAATTTTTGCTGGTGTAGATGTTCATTAACCTTTTATAAATTGTTATGGAATCAATAGATAGTGAAAGTGACAATAATGATGCAAAAGAGCCCACCAAAGAAGAAATGCATGCCGCACTAGTATATTTACTGAAGGACGTAGATTTTAACACAGTAAGTGTGTACTAGTTTGTCATTAGTGTATTTACTCTTATAATTGGTACTTACGGTTTTCATTGAATTCTCAAAATACAGACAACATTATCTGACATTCTCAAACAGATAGGTATGTTATCCGTACTTGATAAACTGGATTTACGTTTTACTCTTTGATTTTGAATTCTCTTATGATTCTTTTTTAATGTGGGTGGCAATTAGGAAATCACTTTGGGTTAGATCTGATCCATAGAAAATCAGAGGTTAAAGATATAATTTCTGAAGTAATACAAGCCATGTCTGATGATGAAGACGACGACTCTGGAAACAATGAAGATGATGAAGCTTAGAGTCGACTTAGCAAATGAGTGCATTTAAAACAGATCATTGGACCTTGAATGTTTTCCAAACAGTCTTATTACAATCATTTTCGTCTTGTAGGTAACAATGAGCTTTGCTCTTCTGTAGTTGTACTTATATTTATTTTTTCTATAAAATTGTATGAGAATTCTTGAGGGTGTGGATATGCAGTAAACTATGAAAGTAGTATATGTTATTAGACCTTACCCTTTATTTATATTTTTCTAGATTTGTTTTTATGAACATTCACATGTTTTTAGAGTAAAAACAAGCTTCACTGAAGTTTTTTTGAGCTTCAATTTACAGTGGCCTTATTTGTATGCAAAATATCATTATTTACATAGGTTACAATGATGAAACTTAATATGAAGCAAGGACAAATGCTCAATTTATGGTGAAGATTACTGGATTACGTATGTGTCGTGTTATTGTCCATTTGTATCAAAGGCCATTATGCGAACAAACCGGCCTTCAACTTAATATAAATGAATTCTAGCCCACTTAAATTTCGATGTATTTACAGTAAGATATAACAAAAGTTACACGTATAACACATGTATTATCATTCACCATGATTATCAGTATAATAAAGTTGGATATATTAGAAATAATAAAACTAACTTCCCGCCAAATAAAATTTGGTTTAAAATTTGAATCATTAGTCAATTACTCAGTAATTAAGCAATCCGAAAATACAATACAAGGATTAATAATATTCTGAAGAGCGCCCAAAGCTCAAAAGTATAAAATACTATACCATATGGCATGGATAATTGTATAAAACTCCCCTGATGATATGCAATTAATTACAAGAAAAACTTATTTTGTTTTGGAATCGATCAAACAAACCTTTTGAAATTAAAGGTATTGTGATTTTGAAAGATCGATATATAACGCTTTTATTCTTGTTTTTGTATTTCTATTTGCGAGAGAAAGTCATCGTCATACGAGCTTCAGGTTCTGGCTATGAAGTGGCTTGAGCCACTTGCCCGTGGATCGACCTGAGCTACACCGTCCATTTCAGCCATCACTTTGTAGAACATCTGAACGTCGCACGGAATGAGTAAAGACCCTCCACATTCGAACCCGTACTCTAACTCAGCATCCTCAAGCAACATCCTGAAGAGAGGGTGATTAGCAACCTTAGTTTTGATCACAAACCTTTGTTTCTCCGGGCCCACGTACACCGAGAAACATCCATTCTGGTTGGCTTTTCCGCTCGATGTGATACTCCACAATTGCATAGATTTGCTTTTGGTAAGCATCTTCTTTTGCGTTTTTGTCGATGGTTTTGCTTCCTTTTCCGTCAATGATAAATATCTCTCCAGCTTCTTCATAATGGAATTGGATTTCTTGTCCGATCCCTTTTCGATCGCCATGTAATATTTCAATTTCGTGTTTCGATCAATTGTACCTGTGTGTATAATATAGACAAAGATTTGGATATGTTGTGTGTTAGGGGACCCGATCAACCCGATCGTCCAAGTCCCGAATACAACGAGGATACAAAAACAAAATACTACGACAAGCAAACGGAGAAAATCGATACTACTACTTCGAGCACAAGATATACGAGACGAGCAACGAAAACGAAAATGCGAGAAAAGAAACGAACACCCGATATATAGTGGTTCACCCCTAAATGGGCTACGTCCACTTCTTGCCGCCACGAACTTTCCACTAGAAACGAGAACCAAATTCAAGATTACAAAGATTTTCCCTCAATCTCTCAATCTCTCAATTTCTCTCTTTATCTCCTTTTCTAGATCTAGATCTAAAATCTAATCTCTCAAAGTGTGGTAAGTTAGGTAGAAGGAAAGAGGATGAGAGGCTTATATAGGTGAGCCCAAAAACACCTCAAAAAACCCTAAAAGAGGCCCAAAAACGAGTTGGCCCAAAAGAATCCAGGAAGTGGCACGAACGTGCCACTGCCTCTGAAGTTTTGGAAGAATGGCACATTCTGGCACGAACTTGCCAGTTCCTGAGTTTTGAGAAACTCTCCATACGCGCTGGTTTTCGTCGTGGCTTCGTCGGTTTGGCTAGGTTTGGCTCCACCTCCAACAATCTCCCACTTGGAGACACAACCAACATCACCTCAACTCCTCCTCGTCCGTGGCGGCAAACACACTCCTCAACCGAGGAGCCCAATCGAGGTTCCACACAACCTCATCTTGTCATACGGCACAACTTTGGTAAACATATCCGCCGGATTCTCACTCCCGAGAATCTTCTCAAGCACCAACTCTCCTTCCTCCAAGGCCGATCGAATGAAATGGTACCGGAGTTGAATGTGCTTCGCCCGCGCATGGTATGTCGGGTTCTTCGCCAAATGAATAGCACTTTGGCTATCACAATACAACACGTTCCCCTTTCCTCCGTGTTGCAACTCCTCTAGAAAGGATTGCAACCAAATCATCTCCTTGGCGGCTTCGTCACGGCTACATACTCCGCCTCACAACTCGAGAGTGCTACAATCTTTTGTAGCTTCGAAGCCCAAGAAATGGCCGTCTCTCCGAATGTGTAGAAATAGCCCGTCGTGCTCTTACGGCTCTTGACATCTCCACCATTATCCGCATCCACGTACTCTAGCAACCCCTTCTCCGATTTTCGAAAACACAAGACATAGTTCGAGGTCCTCCTCAAATACCGGAAGATCCACTTCACGGCTTCCCAATGCCTTCTCCCCGGGTTACTCATGAACCGACTCACAACTCCCACCGAGTGTGCTAAGTCCGGTCTCGTACAAACCATGGCATACATAAGAGTCCCTATCGCCGACGCGTACGGGACCTTATCCAGATGCCTCATCTCCTTCTCCGTGGCGGGCGAATCCTCATTCGACAACCGAAAGTGCCCGTCCAACGGAGTGCTAACCGGTTTAGCATTCTCCATACCAAACCTTGTCAAGACTTTCTTGACATAATCCTCTTGTGAGAGCTTTAGGCCTTCCTTGCTCCTCACAATCTTCATGCATAGGATTTGCTTAGCATCGCCCAAATCCTTCATGGCAAACTCCGACGATAGTTTCTTCTTAAGCTTATCGACCTCCCGTCTACTAGCTCCCACGATCAACATATCGTCAACGTACAATAGCAAGATCAAGTAAGAGCCCTCAAGACTCTTGAAATAGCAACAATGGTCCGCCTCACATCTTAAGAAGCCGGTCTTCTTCATGAAACCGTCGAACTTCTTGTACCATTGTCTCGGCGCTTGCTTCAACCCGTAGAGGCTTTTCTTGAGCTTACACACAAGAGAGTAGTGACGTACTTTTGATTTGGTCTCCTCTCTCTAGTCGACCGACGCACAACCAAAGGTGGTGTTTGTGGGGTCGCCTCCGGCTCGGCATCAACTCCCACTTCATCATTAACCTCCACCTCATCACCCGAGTCCACCTCATCCTCGGTGCCCGGTTGGCCTTCCTCATGCGCCTTCTCGTCTCTCCGGACGGGAAAATCAAGATCGTCCCACACTTAACTGTCCGGTTGATCAACCTCCGAGGTCTCAACCTTCCTATCCTTGTACAACACCGCCTCATTGAATACCACGTCTCTACTTCGGATTATCTTACGATTTTCTTCATCCCAAAACCGGTACCCGAACTCCGCATCTCCATAGCCGATGAAGTAACACTTCTACGATTTCGGGTCAAGCTTGCTGCTGTTGTTCCGGGCTAGTTTCCGGTCCGTTTTTCCTCATTCGGCCACCGTTCCAGAGGTCCTTGACCCCCCAGTAGTCGAGGAACACGTACCACGACTCCCGGAACCCGATCGTTTGTCCGATGTATTTTTAACGAAATAAGAGATCGAATAATTGCGGAAATAGGGTTCGATCTCATACCTTTGTCGCGTGATTCGGAGAAGCCAAATTGTTGATGTTGGAAATCGATATCCCGGAATTAATAAATTTAAATAAAATAAATTATCTAATTAATTCCGACCGAAATCCTTTGGAGATCGAATATCCGGATTTGTCAAAGTTGCGGAACAACAACTCCAATCGACTCCCGGTTGCCGGAACATCTCGCCACGAACCACCGCGTATATCCGGACTCAACCAAAACCCTAACCGCGGGGATAGCCCGGGCTGTTCGGTCGAGCCCCCGCGTGGGGCTCGCGGCTGTCCTTGGCAGCCGCCTAGGGCTGCCCTTGGCAGCCCCCTTGGCACACCCAGCCATCGCCATGGTGATCGCCCACCAGCCACGGTCGTCGTGGCTAGCGATCACCGCCAGCACCACCGCCGCGCGATCGGCGTAGCTCCGCCTGAGCGGAGCTCGTGCCGCGCGAGCGGGGCTGCTCCAGCAGCCCGCTGGGTGTGCACGGGCGATCGAGCTCGTGCTCGATCGAGTCTCGGCGTCCAGCCGAGGCTCACGCCCCTCGACCCCTCCTAGGGGAGCCGTTGAGCCGCCGGCGGTCCGGTGATCTTCGATCACCACCGCCCGGTTCAACCTCGTCATGGGTCGCGTTCTCGGATCTTGGTTCAAGATATTTTTATGATAATTAAACGATAAAATCATAAAGAGGGTTTTACGATTTACCTCGTTCTCGTTGTTCGGAAAAACGAAGAACTCAATTTGAAGACCTTGAGATCTTCCCACGTATTCCTTGCACTAGTTCGAACGTCGGGTGGGCGACGATCTTCCGAACTCCATGGATCTCCCTCTCTACTTTCTCTCTCTAGAATTGTGTTCTTCAAGTTATGAGAATAGAGAAGACCATGTAGTGCTTTTATAGGCTACGTAGGGGATCTTAAGGAGGTGGAATATTGGGCTTCCAATATTAATGATTAAATTGATCCCAAGCCCAAATCTATTAATCTCACTAATATTAATTAATTTTATTTTCCACTATATAAAATTAATTGCACTCCCAATATTAAACCATATTATATCAAATAATATTTCTCCGGTAGTATTATTTATTCCGTGTATTTAAGATAAAAATATCCATGAATAAAATTAATTTATTGCTAATTAATTTATTCATCTCTTATATCCGAGAATAGTACCATTCAACCTTAATTATTATGCGGAACAAATCCACCTGCAGGGTTTACATAATAATTCCTTATGAACTCATCTCGGGGATATTATCAACCCTTACGGGATACACTATCCCGTCAAGTATTCACGGCATGTCATATATAAAATATAGCGACCCAACTTACCCGGTAATTGACTCAATAATTAAACCGGTCAATTCCTTTGGAAAATCAAAGTGACTTATATTAAATATACACACCCGCAATAGTATCGGGGATTAAGAATAAAATACACTGAGATTTAAATCGATTATCCAAGGCAATCCTAATCGATAAATCTCAAACGATCCGCCCAATACACCAAGTGTACAAGTATGATAAAATAATCAAGACAAATTATTTTCTCTCTCATACTACGACTATACCGATGGATTGGTCCGTGTCCATCTAGGTCGTGAGCAACTGTTCGATTATATACGAGTAACCGATAGTATGATCTTCCGTGTGACGTCGCACACCATACTAACTACAACGTATATAATCTAAGACTATAATTTGCATATATTTAATTATAAATAATTAAACGCAAATAATTGTTTATTTAATTAAATAGATTAATGGCAATGGATCGGGAGTTCATATCAGTTAAATCTAGACATTAAGTATACAACTCCAACAATCTCCCACTTATACTAAGGTCTAGTCATTTCCTCCAAACTCCCGACTCCCATACTCTTCACGTGCTTAATATGCACTTCCAAGAAGTGCCTTGTGAAAGAGCAATCTAGATTGTCGTTCTGAAGTTATCTTGGTGACTACAGCGTCGTCTCTCCTGACGATGACTCGTATCAGGTGGTACTTGCTCTATGTGTTATCTTACACTTATGGACTTGTGATTTCTTACTATTTGCCATCGCACCGCTATTTACATAGCCTTTGGCAAATTAAGCATCGTGCTTATCACTCTTCCATGTTAAAACTCCTTCTCCTTCAATAGTGAAACACATAGCCTGATATCGACTTACACCGGTCCTTATTCGATTAGAAATCCAAGAGAATGTAATCCAAAGGAAATGCTTGTCTGCTCCGTAATCCAGAACATAGTTTCTAGTACTTCGAAAGTACTTTAAATGTTCCTTACAGCAGTCGAATATTCATTTCCAGGACTACCTTGATATCCTCCCACTATACTAGCCGCATAGCAGATATCGGGTTCCCATTTTTCAACATTGCATCAATTAAGCTTTCCACACTAAAAGTGTAGGAAACCGCTTTCATTGCTTCTATCTCCTTTTGTGTTTCAAAACACTTATCCTTAAATAGATGCATTCCGTATCTGAAAGGTAACGAACCTTTCTCGGAATCTTGCATGTTAAAACGAACCATAATCATATATATGTAAGATGTCCAGGAGAAGTACAATGTTCTTTCCTAGAGATCCAAGATCTCAAGAACATGTCCAACTTCTTCCTTTATCTTTCATATTGATTTATCTAGACATCCATCATTTTATGTCTGACAACATCTTTACATTGTTACCAATGATAAGAATGTTCTCTACATAAAACCCGAGAAACACCACCTTGTTCCATCATGTTTCCAATACACACGATTCGTCTATGCTTTGATGAATCCATAAAATGGACTATCTCATCAATTTGCAAGTACCACGAACTCAATGCTTTGTTTCAATCCATAAATGGATCAACTAAGCTTGTACTCTAAATGATCTCCCCTCTTAGCAATAATCCTTATTGCTTTCCAAGAAGGCACATTTAGATCTTGTACTTCCTTCATGTAGATCCAGGGATCGATTTCATGTATACTAGGTCCAGAGTCCGAAGATTCATCTAGTCTTATGAATATCTCTGGTTGACCCACAACCTCCCACTACAATGGCATTCCGGTGTATTAACAGTAATAACAGTAGGTGCAGTTAGTGGTGTACCGCTACTCGGTTCGGCTGGTTCTCAGTCTTCTTCGTTGTCTCTCATTTCAAAGTATCACGTCACTTTGGGCTTGTGGTTCATCATATAGTCTTTCTCTAAGAACCGGGCGTTAGAACTTATAACGTCCTTCTGGTTCATAGTACTATTGAACACACATCTTTTGTTCTTCTAGGATATTCTACAACCGCATTTGAATGCGCCGTTGTTTCCAGACATATCCATAGAACATAGGTAGTTCCGTATAACTCATCTTTTACTATTTCTATAAGAGTTCCATTTCTTGTTTACGACACACCATTTCTACACAATAGTGTATGGTGTAGTCATTTGGAATCAAATCTCAATCTCTGATCAGTATGTCATGCATTCCTCAGACAGGTACTTGCCACCGCGATCAAATCGCAGGCTACAAATGGATATACCTTGATGGTTCTCCAAAATTGCTTAGTGTCCATTGACTTGTCAAAACACTTGCTTTTGTGGCACATCAGGTACTAATCCATTTATAGAGTAATCATCAAATGAAATACTCGTACCTTACTGTCTGAGTAGACATAGGTCTGCATACATCAGAGTCAATCAATTCTTATACTTGTCCGGATCTTATATCTTATATCCATAAAGGATTGCTTAGTCATTTTATCTTCCAAATTAGATTCATAGGTCGGAAGGTCCATTCCTTCAACTTAATTGATCAAACTATCAATTTTCGACCTTTGAACTTCTTATTTGAATATGACTTAGCATAAGAATCCACAAGTATAAATGATTTAATAAAGAAATCTCTTATTAGTAAATCGAGTTATGTACTACGGTTCGTTGCATCGCGGTGGACTCAGGATTCATCATTTATATATTGCTAGCTAATGTACTAGAATAGATAATATCATTATTTCTTCTTATAACCATCAAATGATTAAAAGAAATAAAATATCCATTCATTAGAAATCCAGAACAAAGTACTTTCTAAAATGAAAGGTACATAAAATCAATAACTCAAAATGAAATCCTATAAAATGTCCTCCATTGCAACAGCTGCCTCCTCTACAGCATTGCCCATGTAGACTACGATTTTCTTCCTTTCCAAGTCGTCGGGTTTCCTGGAACCCTTGCATTTAAAATGCACATACCGTCAGTGGTTCCATATCTACACACACCAGGTTCCCGTAGATAATACCACTGACTATGTTTTACGACTAAAGAAAATTTCGTACTTTCTTTGAGAGGATAATCAGACTTCCAGTACCCAGACTGTTTGTATCGAGAATACTTGCCTCTTGGCTTTCTCGTCCCATCTCGTGGTCTAAGTAATCTTAGAACCACTGGGTTTGTTTTCTTGCTTTTCCTTTCCCCCGTTCTTGCCATTAGGTTCGAAACCTTTGGCATTGGCTACAAGAGCTTGCGATTTCCGTCTCAACTCGTCTAAAAGGTCAATCATCTTAAAAATGTTTTCAAGAGTTTCCTCGAATGACTGGCCTTTATGAGTATCCTTATCGCTTCTTGTCTAGCCGCCTATGTCATATCTAAACACCAACTTGAGTTTGAACATGATATCATAATCAGTCGTCATTGCATAAGCATTTTCCCACTTTTTAAAATCAGTCCTTTCCTCATTAGTTGAGACATTAATAGGCTCGAGAGGACAAAGCTCACTGAGTACAAACTTGTACTCTTTAACAGTTTGGGCAATGTCTAGATCTCTATTCCAATCAATACATTCAGGGACCAGTGAGTTAATTTCCTTAAGTATCACAGAAAGTTGGTTCAAAGCCATTTCCTAATCTATGAGCACATATAACAACAAACAATCGATTTAATCTTCGATATTATCTCCCTCAAATAATATCATTAAACCACCAATCACATCTAAAATCTCATCAGATATGGTAAGCCACGATAGTGTGGACGTTTACCTACCCAAATGATTTAGCAATTAGATTTGCTTCGGTCGTACATCATCATTAGCGTTACTTCGATGGGAAGAATACTAAGAAGCGTACCTAAGTGTAAACCATTACTCAGTATCTAAGAAGATTGTTTGGGATACGCATATTCACCGCAAGCCACGATAGTGTGGACGTTTACGTTAACATACGCTCCATTACTCCCTTCTATAACTGTCTACATCAATCGTTCCAAAATCCCATTCAATGTAGCAAGCCACGATAGTGTGGACGTTTACTACACCAAAAGATTTTTACAATTGACTCCCAATTACTTGATCCATTCGATCTTGTAAATCAAGATGCGGAGAATCATAAGTGAAACTCGAAGTTTCTAACCAGTGATTCACCATGCGAACAACCCTATCTCTCATAAATGAGGGAGCCGAGCAGACAATCGATCTAGTCATAAAATGACACGAAAGTCTCTAATTTGTGTCCTCGACATGACCAACTGGCTTTGGCTCCATTCCACTCCCCGGGGTGAGAATGAGTCGACTTGAAATCAGTTTTGGAAAGACAAATTAGGCATAGTTTGATAAAACTTAATCAATGTTTCTCGTAAGAGGAATTACAAGAATTCTCCTCCAATGGCTTATCTATACGAACTTCTAAAGTCCATAAAAGTCACCAAGAGAACAGCAATGGAGACCATGGCATTGTTTCCACTCCCTCTCCCACTTAGCTTTTTATAACAAAGGGATACGCTATCTAATGCATAATTAAATACACATAAGCATGCATACATGAAATAAAGCACATAGAATATCACATAATCAAAATAATACTAGAATATTATTTTCCGACTATTATGGATTTATTGCATCCTCGTATGCGTCTTCTAGTCTTCAGTCTTCGTTCTTAAATGCTCCATGTGACGAAAATATTAATTCCAATATTTAAATGTATTTATTTTTAATAAATCCAAAAGATACTTAATTCGAAAATTAAGTCAATCGAATAAATCAAAAATAAAATTAAATATTATTAATATTTTTATTTATTTTTATTTTCCTTTCTAATTCCATTAAATCTTTAGAATCCCATCCAAGTCAAACTTGGAATATTGTAGAAGACTTCTATAATAGAATAAGGAAAGAAAATAAATTAGGACTCCTAATCCTTCCAAATTAATTCTTTTCCTTTTCTATTAAAAATTCCATAAAGCAATAATTAAATAAGTAAAAATTAATTAAGGACTCTTAAAACATTCCAAATTAATTATTTTCCTAATCCATTAGAAATTCCATAAAAGAATAATTAAATAGGAAAAATAAATTTATTATAAATTTATTCATTTTCCTATTCCATGAAAATTTCTAAGAATAGGAATAATCAATAAGGAAAAAATAAATTTATTCTAAATTTATTCTTTTCCTATTCCATGAGAATTCCCAAAAATAGGAATACTCAAAATAGGAAAACCGAATAATTTAGGAAAGTTGGATCTTGGCGGGAGAGCACGAGATCACGAGGACCCCGCACCCCCACCACCATCGCCGGCCAAGAGGAGAGCCACCGCCGCCCCCAGCCTACGCGCCACCACCACCGGTGGCCGGCGTGGCCGAGCGGTTCGAGGGCAGCCCCCTCTCCCTCGATCGATTTATCCCTTGGGGTCGATCATGGGGTTGATCGATCCCCGGAATCCTCCCTCTCATCGTCTCCTCCGTCACACTTTTCCGGTTTTCGTTTCGTCCTCGATCCAACGTAAAATAAATCACAAATTTATTACTACGCTATCCGGTATCGATTCTCTTCATGAAAACGACCTCAAACAATTTTTCCGGAAAAAATAAGAACAAGCATTCACCACACAAGAACGAATATCGACATCACCGAGAGATTAATAATCAAGAGCAATATTATGGACATTAATTAACATAATTAAATCTAGCCATAATAATCGGAAACCCTGCAAGGTAGAACATTTTATCGAAAAATACCATGAACTAAAACCAACGCTCTAATACCAATTGTTGGAAATCGATATACCGGAATTAATAAATTTAAATAAAATAAATTATCTAATTAATTCCGACCGAAATCCTTTGGAGATCGAATATCCGGAGTTGTCAAAGTTGCGGAACAACAACTCCAATCGACTCCCGGTTGCCGGAACATCCCGCCAGGAACCACCGCGTATATTCGGACTCAACCAAAACCCGAACCGCGGGGATAGCCCGGGCTGTTCGGTCAAGCCCCCGCGTGGGGCTCGCGGCTGTCCTTGGCAGCCGCCTAGGGCTGCCCTTGGCAGCCCCCTTGGCACGCCCAGCCATCGCCATGGTGATCGCCCACCAGCCACGGTCGCCGTGGCTAGCGATCACCGCCAGCACCACCGCCGCGCGAGCGGCGTCGCTCCGCCTTAGCGGAGCTCGTGCCGCGCGAGCGGGGCTGCTCCAACAGCCCGCTTGATGTGCACGGGCGATCGAGCTCGTGCTCGATCGAGTCTCGGCGTCCAGCCGAGGCTCACGCCCCTCGACCCCTCCTAGGCGAGCCGTTAAGCCGTCGGCGGTCCGGTGATCTTCGATCACCACCGCCCGGTTCAACCTCGTCATGGGTCGCGTTCTCGGATCTTGGTTCAAGATATTTTTACGATAATTAAACGATAAAATCATAAAGAGGGTTTTACGATTTACCTCGTTCTCGTTGTTCGGAAAAACGAAGAACTCAATTTGAAGACCTTGAGATCTTCCCACGTATTCCCTGCACTAGTTCGAACGTCGGGTGGGCGACGATCTTCCGAACTCCATGGATCTCTTTCTCTACTTTCTCTCTCTAGAATTGTGTTCTTCAAGTTATGAGAATAGAGAAGACCATGTAGTGCTTTTATAGGCTACGTAGGGGAACTTAAGGAGGTGGAATATTGGGCTTCCAATATTAATGAATAAATTGAGCCCAAGCCCAAATCTATTAATCCCATTAATATTAATTAATTTTATTTTCCACTATATAAAATTAATTGCACTCCCAATATTAAACCATATTATATCAAATAATATTTCTCCGGTAGTATTATTTATTCCGTGTATTTAAGATAAAAATATCCATGAATAAAATTAATTTATTCATCTCTTATATCCGAGAATAGTACCATTCAACCTTAATTATTATGCGGAACAAATCCACCTGCAGGGTTTACATAATAATTCCTTATGAACTCATCTCAGGGATATTATCAACCCTTACGGGATACACTTTCCCGTCAAGTATTCACGGCATGTCATATATAAAATATAGCGACCCAACTTAACCGGTAATTGACTCAATAATTAAACCGGTCAATTCCTTTGGAAAATCAAAGTCACTTATATTAAATATACACACCCGCAATAGTATCGGGGATTAAGAATAAAATACACTGAGATTTAAATCGATTATCCAAGGCAATCCTAATCGATAAATCTCAAACGATCCGCCCAATACACCAAGTGTACAAATATGATAAAATAATCAAGACAAATTATTTTCTCTCTCATACTACGACTATACCGATGGATTGGTCCGTGTCCATCTAGGTCGTGAGCAACTGTTCGATTATATACGAGTAACCGATAGTATGATCTTCCGTGTGACGTCGCACACCATACTAACTACAACGTATATAATCTAAGACTATAATTTGCATATATTTAATTATAAATAATTAAACGCAAATAATTGTTTATTTAATTAAATAGATTAATGGCAATGGATCGGGAGTTCATATCACTTAAATCTAGACATTAAGTATACAACTCCAACAGTTGAGACCACGAAGCCTTCTGGTGTATGTCTCTATCCCCGACGTTCAGCCGTTGAGTGGGCAACGATCCGCTGAACCTTCCTCTTCTCCTTTCTCTCTTGAACCCAGCGTAAGAATTTATTTCTTCTGTCTCAGAAATATATTTGCTCTAGCAAATTTATTTTTACAGAAAAAAAACTGCGCTAATCTAAATTAATTAAGCAGAGAAAAATAATTGCGCTAGCTTTTATTTTATCTCCAGAATTAATTATAGCGGCGTTTCTTAGGTTTAGTTATTTTCTCTCCAGAATTAATTATAGCGGCGTTTCTTAGGTTTAGAGAAAGAGAGGGTGGGGTATTTATAAAGCTACACCAGGGACCTAATGGAAATGAATTATTAGGCTAAATTGCAATTTAATTAACTCGGCGTCCCTGAAGAAAAACCTTAATTAAATTCCACAATTTTAATTATAATTAATTCCACTATAAAATTATAATTGAATTTCAAATAATTAATTTATATTATTTCAACAATAATAATTTCGCCGAATTACATATACGACTTTCCCCGTGTTTAAGATATCGTATGTCCACGAATTAACTTTAATTACTAATAATTAAATTAATTCATTTCTTATTATCCGAGATTAGTACCACTCATCCTTATTATCATGTGGAACGAATCCACCTGCAGGGTTTAAATGATAAACTTTATGAGCTCATCTCGGGGACATCATCAACCCAATAAATGGGACACGATTTCCTGTCTATAATCTATAGCATGCCGTGTGTACAATTCCAATTCCCAATTTACCGAGAATATTGACTAATCAATTAGTCTCACTCACTAGTAAGTCAAAGAACCGAGAATTGGACACACTCACCTATAATTATATAGGGATTAGGAATTCGTATATCCGTAATATCTGAGGTCTAGTTCGATTACTGCGATTAGTATAAATCGAACGCCCTCCCGTGGTCCTGCTCAATACACCAAGTGTACGAGAGTAACATGATAGTCAAGACCGACTATCTACCAGTCACACTACGACGTACCGATGGATTGTCTCTGTCCATCTAAGTCGTGAGCTACTGTTCGATAGTATATGAGTAACCGATACTATGATCTTGCGCGTGTCTCCTCACGCCATACTATCTACAACGTATACATCAAGGACTATTGCAATAAATGCAATCATGCTTGAATCATATATAGAATTAAGGTATATATAAGGAGTTTCGTATTTGCACTAAACTAGACATTTAGAATACAACTCCATCAATCTCCCACTTATACTAAAAGTCTAGTCGCCATCTCCCAAACATCAGATTCCCATAACCTCATCACGCCTACCCAACGCTTTCGCTGAAAGAGCCTCTGTGAACGGGTTTTACCAGGCAATCCTCTCGATGCTATCTAGGTGACAACTGCATCGTCTTACTAGACGATCTCTCGAATCAGGTGGTACTTGCGCTCTACGTGTTATCTCCCACTATGGACTCGTGGCATTTCAAGTTTGCCAATATACCGCTATTCAAAATAGCTTTGGGCAAGCTAGAAACCACATCTAAGTCTCTCAGGAAGTTCTGGAGCCACGCTGACCTTTTAACTGCCTCAGAGGCCGTTATCCTTTCAGCTTCCATGGTAGAGTCCGTAATGCATCGCTGCATTACATTCTTCCATGTGACTGCTCCACTTCACAGTGAGATCACATAGCCTGACTTCGACTTTCGACTGTCCCTGTTTGATTGGAAATCCAATTCTATGTAATCCAAAGGAAACAACTTGACTGCTTTGTAACTCAGAACATATTTCCTGGTCCTCTGCAGGCGCCTAAACATGTTCTTTACGTCAGTCGAGTGATTCTTTCCAGGATTACTATGATATCTCACCACCATGCCCACGGCATAGTAGGTATCAGTCTCGTGTACAACATTGCATATATTAAGCTTCCCACCGTCAAGGTGTAGGGAACTGCTTACTTTTCATTTATCTCCTTATTGTGTCAGACACAAAACTTTAGATAAATAATTCCACATCTAAAAGGTAAAAACCTTTCTTGGAATTCTGCATGCTGCAACGAGCAAGAATTGTATTTATGTATGATGCTCGAGATAAGTTCTATGTTCTTTTCTGGAGATCCTTTATACCTTTGATCCCAAGAACATTCCCGACTTCTCTTAAGTCCCTCATATTGAATTGCTCGGACAACCATCCTTTTATGTCCGATAACATCTTCATATTGTTGCCAATTAGAAGGATGTCGTCTACATAAAGAATGAGAAAACACCTCTTTTCCGTCACTTCTTTGTTACACACAGGACCCAAACATGCCTTGAATGAATCCATAAAATGGATTTTATAATAGATCCGCATGTGTCCAAGATCTTGAAGCTTCCTTCAATCCAAAGATCAATTAAGCTTACTTACCAAATGCTCTTGGCTCTTTTCGATGAATCCCTCTGGCTGTTCCACACAGATGGTCCCGTCAAGACTTTGATTAAGGAAATTCGTCTTGACTTCCATCTTCCATGTGAAGACAAAAGAATCCGAATCGACTTTAGCATAGCTACCGGCGAAAAAAGTTTACTCATAATCGATCCCTTTCTTTCTGAGTGCACCCTTTCGTAACAAGCCTAGCCTTGAAGGTTTACACCTTCCCGTCAGACCCTCTTTTTTTTCCTTGTACACCCACTTGCAACCAATGGCTTTTACACCTTTGGGCGGTGCTACAAGATCCCAGACATGATTTGAATCCAAAGATTCAGTCTCAGATTTCATCGCCTTTTGCCAAGACTGAGCATCTTGATCTTTCAGCGTCTCGTCATAGGTCCAGGGGTCGGCTTCATGTTCTCCAGGTAACAAATCCGAAGACTCTCCTATAAACATGAACCTGTCAGGTTGTCGAACAACCCTCCCACTACGAAGACGATTCGGTGTATCTTTAGTGACTAAAGTTTATAGTAGTGAACTACTCAGTTTGGCTGGTTCTAAGTTTTGATCAGTCTCTCTAAGCTCATTAAGTATTACTCTACTCTTGGGCTTGTGATCTTGCATATATAGTCCATGTCTAAGAACCGAACGTTGTTGCAATGAACAAACATCTGGTCCTTTGGACTATATTACATATCTCAATTCATTTTCTTAGGGTATCCTATAAACATCCGAATATCTGTACGAGTTTCCAATGGAATCAAGTTCAGGATAAACGCCGCTGTTTCCAAGGCATATCCCAAAACCGAATTAGGTAACTTCGTATAACTCATTGTCTACTTTCCCATATCTATAAGAGTCCTATTCCTTCTTACTAAGACATCATTTTTGCCGAGGCAGGAATGGTGTAGTCAATTGGGAGTTAATCCCATCTTTCTCATAAGTATGCCTTACTCCTCAAAGAGGTCTGCAAACATCAGAGCGAATCAACTCTAGTACTTTCTTGGATCTTTGCTCTTTAACCGTAAGGGGTTGCTTGGTCATTTAAACTTCCAAGTATGATTCGAAAGTTGGAAGGTCCTTTCCTTCAACCTAGCTAAGTAGTCCATCAGCTTTCACCCTTTGAATCGTACTCAAGTTAAAATGATCTAGCCTAAGACACCATAAGTACATTTGATTCATCTAGAAGGATCTTTACTCTTATTGGGGTTCGACAGTGTGTTATTAACTCCGGTCTGTTGCATCGTGGAAGAATATGGATTTAGTATTAAATTTTCTATCAATGTACCAAAATAGATAATATCCCCGTTTCCTACTCTGATAAGTATGACACTATCCAAAGAAACGGAATATCCATTCTAAGCCAATTTAGAAATCCTAAATGAAATTTCTTTCTAAATGCCGGCACATAAAGACAATTTATTGGAACTAAAATCCTACCGTTAAAACATTTAACATCTCCCACTGCAACGACTGTTACCTTAACAGTATAGCCCATGTAGGTTATAATTTCTTCCTTTCTAAGTCTCCGGGTTTCCTGGAACCCCCACATTTAAGTGCAGACATGATTAGTGGTTCCCGTATCCACACACCAGGTAATGGTAGATAACACCACTAAACATGTTTCGGTGACTAAGGAAGAGTCAACTTCTTGTTACTTGAGAGGACAATTAAAACTCCCAGTATCCAGACTGCTTACAACGGATGTACTTGCCCTTTGGTCTTGCTTGTCCCATTCTGTGGTCCAGATATATTAAGCCCACTGGGTTTCCGTCTTTGCTTCTTCCTTTTGCCGCCCGAAGGCCTAGAAAGAGCCGACTTCTCAGCCACAAGTGCTTGAGAGCCCTTAAAGATTCCCTCAGCCGCTTGAAGTTCAATCAGGAGCTCCGTCAATGAATAAGACCTCTTATTCATGTTATTTCAGGCGGAACTGCTCAAAACTTCTCGACAGAGAGTGGAGCACTATATCGACCGGGGTAACCCCATTGATAACTGCTCCTAGAATCTCTATCTCATTAAGATAGCCCATCATTCTAAGAACGTGATCCCTTACGGGAGTTCTTTCCGACATGATGGCCGTCATGAGTTGCCTCATTGCATTTTGTCCGGTTGCCCTGTCCTGATAACCAAAAAGCTCCTTGAGGTTAAGCATCATATCATAGGTAATGGTCATGGCTTGATCCCGATGTCGCAGCACATTTGGCATGAAAACCATAATGTAGCTCCGCGTTATCTCATCAGCCTTGATCCATTTCCAATGAGCTTCCTTTCCTCAGTAGTGGAAGCATCATTTGGATCAGCAGGTAAACAGACTTGGAGTACATATTTGTACTCCTCTGCAGTTAGGACAATGTCCAAGTTTCTTCTCTAATCCATACAAACAGGGTCAGTGAGTTTGTTGACTTTTAATGGGAATAATACCATATAAAACAAACAATGAGTTTAATTCGATATCATTTCCCTCAAATAATATCATTAAACTACCAATCATTTCCAAAATCCCATCAGACTAGCATGCCACGTTCATGTGGACGTATACTAATCCAAACAATTTTATAATTGGATTTTTACTTCGGTCGTACATCATTATAGCAGTGACTCCGATGGGGAGGATACTATAAAGCGTTCCTAAGTGTATACCATTTCTCAGTACTAAGTCAACCGCTCGGGAACTACATATCCACCGCAAGCCACGTTCATGTGGACGTTTACGTTGACATGCGGTCCTCCACGACTTTCTATAACTGTCGAGCCTCAATTAATCCTAAAGTTCCGTTTCCATCTAGCAAGCCACGTTAGTTTGGACGTTTACTAAAACAAACAACTTTATTAATTGAATCCAACTTATTTAAATGTTATAGAGTCTCAATTAACCCAAAGTATCGTTTCCATTTAGCAAGCCACGATAGTGTGGACGTTTACTAAAACAAACAGCTTTGTTAATTGACTCTTATATTTATTAAATTTCACAATTTTATTAATCAACGCTTGATATCTCGTAAGTGAAACTCGAAGTTTCTAACCAGCGATCAATCATGCAATTGAGCCCTATCTCTCACAAGGTGAGGGAGCCAATCAGACAATCGATCTAGTCATCGAATGACTCGAAAGTCACTAATCTGTGTCATCGACATAACCAAGCGCTTTGGCTCCATTCCACTCCCCGGGGTGAGAATGAGTCGAGTTGAAATTAGTCTTTGAAAGACAGATTAGGCATTGCTTTTGAGAAATATAATTGTTCAATTTTATAAGTGGATTTGAATTCGATTTTTGATCCAGTGATATCCGTGTATCGACTTTATCCGATAGGGAGGATGACACTAAAGCCAACTCGTAAGTCAATACACATCACCATCAAAACAGAGAATGGAGACCGCGGGATTGTTTCCAATCCCTCTCCCACTTAGTATTTTACGATTGAGGGATAACATGCATAAAATAATTAAGCATAATAATAAACACGTAAACACACAAAAAGCATTTAACGTGGCCCCGATTATTATGGCCTTAAGTATTTTTTTAATGCACGTCTCTTGGAACTTCATCTCGTTGCTCGTCTCGGTCTCGGACCACCACCGACTCGCTCGAGGGTCAAGAGACGAACTCTTCCCACTGGAGCCTCGTCTCGAGCCTCGTTGAGTCATCCGTGGGGTCGAACAAACCCCAGCCTCGCTGCTGCCCATCACGAACACGGGGTGTGTTCGATGGCTGCCCGTTGCCGGTTCATTCTCCTCGACCCTCGTTTCTCCGGGTTTCGGTCTCGTCTCGATCCACCAAAAATAGCAAGAAAAATTACAAGAATAAACTTACTAAATCCGGCATCGATCCTATACAAGGTGATCGACCCTATACATGTCGCGGATACAACGAAAAATAAATAAACCTAACGACTCAACCCGTCGTTTTTATCTATTACAAACAAGCAACGTTTCAAAAACAAAAACAATCTCGACAAGCCCGAGAGTTTAATCAAACCACAAATTAAAGCACAACATACAATCACAACGTTGGCCATATTAACCGGGTTCAACCTGATGGAGTTATATTCTAAATGTCTAGTTTAGTGACAATATGGAACTCCTTATCTGTGTTTTACATTACCTATTAATCAAACTGTCGGCATTTTATCTATCATGTACTTGAATGCAATAGTCCTAGATATATACGTTGTAGACAGTATGGCGTGAGGAGACACGCGGAAGATCATACTGTCGGTTACTCGTATACTATCGAACAGAAGCTCACGACTTAGATGGACAGGGACAATCCATCGGTACGTCGTAGTGTGACTGGGTAATAGTTGGTCTTGACTATTATGTTACACTCGTACACTTGGTGTATTGAGCAGGACCACGGGAGGGCGTTCGATTTATACTAATCGACGTAATCGAACTAGACCTCAGAGATTACGGATATACGAATTCCTAATCCCTATATAATTATAGGTGCGTATGTCCAATTCTCGGTTCTTTAACTTGCCAATGAGTGAGACTAATTGATTAGTCGAGATACTCGGTAAATTGGGAATCGGAATTGTACACACGGCATGCTATAGATTATAGACAGGAAACCGTGTCCCGTTTATCGGGTTGATGACGTCCCCGAGATGAGCTCATAAAGTTTATCATGTAAACCCTGCAGGTGGATTTGTTCCACATGATAATAAGGATGAGTGGTACTAGTCTCGGATAATAAGAAACGAGTTAATTTAATTATTAGTAATTAAATAAATTCGTGGACGTTCGATATCTTAAACACGGGGAAAGTCGTGTATGTAATTTCGGCGGAAAATATTATTGGTAAAATAATATGAATTAATTAATTGGGAATTCAATTATAATTTTATAGTGGAATTAATTATAATTAAAATTGGATTTAATTAAAGGTTTTCTTTTAAGGACACCGGTTTAATTAAATTGCAATTTAGCCTAATTAATTAATTAATTAACCTAAGGTCCCTAGTGTGGCCTATTTAAACCCCTCCCCCTCTCTTCTCTAGACCTAACTTACGCAGCTTTATTTTTTCTTCACTTGAGAAAATAAAACGTGAGAGAGAGTTTAAGAGAGAAGAAGAAGAGGAGACTTCCGGTGGATCGTTGCCCACACAATGTCTGGAGTCGAGGGCTAGGATACACACTAGAAGATCAGAGGTGTTCGCCTATTCGGCTTCTCCGAATCACGCATCAAAGGTAAAGAATCGAAAACCCTATTCCGCATCTTTTTCGATTCTTATTGTACGTAATAATCCAACGAACCTACGATCGGGTTCCGAACATCGTGGATCGCATTCCTCGACTATTGGGGGTCCTAGGACCTTCGGATCGGTAGTCGGAAGAGGAAAAACGACCCGGAAACGAGCCCGGAACAGCAGATCGCGCTGCTGTCCGCGCTGCTGAAGGACAAACGGCGACCGCCGTTTTGCCCTTTTTCTGGCAGCCCGCTCCGGCTCGCGCGGTTGTCCTTCGGGGCAATGGCTGGGCGTGAATCGGGGTACGGGCTGGGAAAGCGGATGGAGTAGCGGATCTGGAGGTCGACTGGGATCGTTCGGATGTTCGAGTGATCGAACGAACGTATCCCGGGTAGTCGATTTCCAACAAATGGTATCAGAGCCGGTTATTGGTTTGTTGTATTGTTCGTACGTTTTTGATGCAGGATGAACCCGATTATTATGGCCAACATTGTGTGTTGTTGTATGATAATTTTTTTGTGGTTTGTTAAACTCTCGGGGTTGTCGAGATTTTTGTTTTGAATCGTTGCTTGCTTGTAATAGTTAAAACGACGGGTTGAGTCGTTTAGGTTTTCTTTTTCGGTTTTTCGTTTTTCGTTTATCCGGATGTATAGGATCGATCAATATGTATAGGATCGATACCGGAAGTAGCTAGGTTACTTATGTAATGTTGCTGCTACTTGGTGGATCGAGAAGAGATCGAAGGACGGACGAACGAGGGTCGAGAAGTCGAACCCGCGGCTGCTGAAGGGCAAACGGCGGTCGCCGTTTCTTAAACGGCGGTCGCCGTTTCAGTGTTTTCTTGGCAGCAGCTTGCGGGGGTTCGACGGACATCACGGATCGCTTGTCGAGGGCCCGGGATGATACTCCAGTGGGAGGGGTTCGTCTCTTGGTCCTTAGACGAGTCGGTGATGGACCGAGACCGAGGCGAGCAACGAGACGAAGATCCGAGAAGACGTGCATCGAAGATTTGAAGGCCATAATAATCGGGCCACGTTAAATGCTTTTTGTGTGTTTACGTGCGTGTTTTATTATGCTTTAAATTCATATGCATGCTTGTTAATCCCTTTCGTAAAAACTAAGTGGGAGAGGGATTGGAAACAATCCCGCGGTCTCCATTCTCTGTTTTGATAGTGATGTGTGTCGCTTACGAGTTGGCTTTAGTGTCATCCTCCCTATCGGATAAAGTTGACACACGGATATCACTGGATCAAAATTCGAATTCAATTCCATTTATAGAATTGAACACTTAAGTTTTTCAAAGCAATGCCTAATCTCTCTTTCAAAGACTAATTTCAACTCGACTCATTCTCACCCCGGGGAGTGGAATGGAGCCAAAGCGCTTGGTTATGTCGATGACACAGATTAGAGACATTCGAGTCATTTGATGACTAGATCGAATGTCTGGTTGGCTCCCTCACTTAGTGAGAGATAGGGCTCAATTGCATGATTGATCGCTGGTTAGAAACTTTGAGTTTCACTTACGAGATATCAAGCTTTGATTAACGAAATTGTGAAATTTATTAAATGGAATTCAATTAACAAAGTTGTTTGTTTAGTAAACGTCCACACTATCGTGGCTTACTAGACGAAAACGGAACTTTGGGTTAATTGAGACTCGACAGTTATAGGAAATCGTAAAGGGACCGCATGTCAACGTAAACGTCCACACTAACGTGGCTTGCGGTGGGCGTGTAGTTTCCGAGCGGTTAACTTAGTACTGAGAAATGGTATACACTTAGGTACGCTTTACAGTATCCTCCCCATCGGAGTCACTGCTGTAATGATGTACGACCAAAGTAAAAGTCCAGTTATAAAATCGTTTGGACTAGTATACGTCCACATGAACGTGGCATGCTAGTCTGATGGGATTTTAGGATTGATTGGTAAATTTAATGATATTAATTAAGGGAGTTGATATCGAATTAAATTTGACGGTTTGATTTGTCTCTTTTATAGATATGGCACTCAACCCACTGTCTGTGATACTAAAAGAGAACAAACTCACTGGTCCGAACTATATTGACTGGAAACGAAACTTGGACATTGTCCTGACTGCTGAGGAGTACAAATATGTACTCCATGAGTATTGTCCTAGTGAACCTACTGATACCTCTACCCCTGAGGAAAAGGAAGCTCATCGGAAGTGGGTCAAGGCTAATCAGATGGCGCGGTGCTACATTTTGGCTTCTATGTCAAATGTGCTGCAACATCAGCATGAAGCCATGGACACTGCCTATGATATGATGCTTAACCTCAAGGATATGTTTGGTAGTCAGGATAGGGCAGCCAGGCAAGATGCCATGAAGCAACTCATGACGGCCACTATGTCCGAAGGAACGCCCGTGAGGGATCACGTTCTTAGGATGATGGGCCATCTGAATGAGATAGAGATTATGGGAGGATCTATCGATGGGGAAACCCAGATCGATATAGTGCTCCAATCTCTGCCTAAGAGTTTTGAGCAGTTCCGCCTGAACTATAACATGAACAAGAGGTTATATACGTTGGCGGAACTCCTGACTGAACTCCAGGCGGCAGAGGGAATCTTTAAGAAGTCTCAGGCACTTGTGGCTGTGAAACTTCCTGGCCCTCCGGGGACTAAGAGGAAGAAAAAGCAAGGGCGGAATCCCAGTGGACCCAGAAATGGTGCACCACGGAATGGAGTGAACAAGCCCAAGGGCAAGTGTTTCCGTTGCAAGCAGTCTGGACATTGGAAGTCTAATTGTCCTCTCAGACAAGGAGGTATGAACTTTTCCTTAGTCACTGAAACATGTTTAGCGGTGTTATCCACCGGTACCTGGTGTGTGGATACGGGAGCCACTGATCATGTCTGCAATTCTTTGCAGTGGTTCCAGGAAACCCGGCGGCTTAGAGAGGGAGAGATCACTATCTACATGGGCAACGCTACGAAAGTGGCGGCGGTTGCAGTGGGAGATGTTCTTTTATCTTTTAATAATAAAGTTTTAGTATTGAATAATTGTCTTTATGTACCGAACTTTAGAAAGAACCTTGTTTCGGTTTCTAAGTTGGTTTTGAATGGATATTCTGTTTCTTTTGATAGTTCTGTTATTGTAAAAAAGAATGGTGATTATATCTGCTCTGGTACATTGATAGGCAACTTATATATACTGAATCCTGATTATTCCACGATGCAACGAGTAGAGTCTTTTAACACATCTAGTACTAATAAGAGAAAGGAGCCTTCTAGGATGAATCAAAAGTACATATGGCATCTTAGGCTAGGTCATATTAACTTGGGTAGGATTCAAAGGTTGATAACTGATGGAATACTCAGTGGTGTGAAAGATGAGGACTTTCCAACCTGCGAATCATGCTTGGAAGGAAAAATGACCAAGCGACCCTTTAGTGATAAGGGGTATAGATCCAAGGAAGTACTGGAATTGATTCACTCTGATTTGTGCGGGCCTTTATCTGTCCAAGCGAGAGGAGGTTATGAATATTTCGTAACCTTCACTGATGATTACTCAAGGTATGGTTTTATATACCTGATGCGCCGCAAGAGCGAGTGCTTTGACAAGTTCAAGGAGTACAAAGCTCTTGTGGAGAACCTTCATGGTAAAACCATAAAGACTCTACGATCTGATCGTGGAGGAGAGTACCTCTCGGGAGAGTTTAAGGCGTACTTATTAGAATGGGATTGACTCCCAGATGACTGCACCATACACGCCCCAGCAGAATGGTGTAGCAGAAAGAAGGAATAGGACTCTTATGGAGATGGTAAGATCTATGATGAGTTACTCAGACCTACCAGTTTAGTTCTGGGGATATGCCTTGGAAACAGCGGCGTATATCTTGAACTTAGTTCCTTCTAAATCAGTCCCTAAGACGCCCTCGGAATTGTGGACCGGGCGAAAGCCAAATTTGAAACACATTCGGGTCTGGGGTTGTCCAGCACATGTGCTGAAGCATGGGGCTGATAAGTTGGAATCTCGTTCAGATATTCGGTTGTTTATAGGATATCCTAGAGGAACGAAAGGTGGTTTATTTTATAGTCCTAAGGACCAGAAGATCGTTGTTAGCACCAACGCTCGGTTCTTGGAAGAGGATTATATAATGGACCACAAGCCCAAGAGTGAGATAATACTAAACGAACTGAGAGGGGACGATCAAGGCTTAGATCCAACCGAACCGGGTGATACGCCACCACAGTCTGCACCTGTAGTTACTGAGGTTACACTGGAGCCTCGTCGTAGTGGGAGGGTTGTTCGACAACCCGATAGGTTCATGTTTATAGGTGAGTCTTCGGACTTGGTACCTGGAGAACATGAAGCCGATCCCTGGACCTATGGCGAGGCGCTTAAAGATCAAGATGCTCAGTCTTGGCAAAAGGCGATGAAATCTGAGATTGAATCAATGGATTCAAATCAGGTCTGGAATCTTGTAGCACCGCCCAAAGGTGTAAAAGCCATTGGTTGCAAGTGGGTGTACAAGAGGAAAAGAGGGTCTGACGGGAAGGTTGAAACCTTCAAGGCTAGGCTTGTTGCGAAAGGGTATACTCAGAAAGAAGGGATCGATTATGAGGAAACTTTTTCGCCGGTAGCTATGCTAAAGTCGATCCGGATTCTTTTGTCTATAGCATCTCATATGGATTATGAGGTGTGGCAAATGGACGTCAAGACAGCATTCTTGAATGGGAATCTTGACGAGACCATTTACATGAGACAGCCAGAAGGTTTCATCAAGAAAGGCCAAGAGCATCTAGTATGTAAGCTAAACCGATCCATTTATGGATTGAAGCAAGCTTCTAGATCTTGGAACATGCGGTTTGATGAGGTTATCCAGTCTTATGGATTCATTCAAAGCATGGACGAGTCGTGTGTATACCGGAGAAGTGACGGAAACAGTGTGGCGTTTCTCGTGCTTTATGTAGACGACATCCTTCTAATTGGCAACAATGTGAAGATGTTGTCGGACATAAAGGGATGGTTGTCCAAGCAATTCGATATGAAAGACTTAGGACAAGTTGGGCATGTTCTTGGGATCAAGGTTATAAGGGATCGCCGGAAAAGAACATTAAGCTTGTCCCAGGCTTCATATATTGATACGATTCTGGCTCGTTTCAACATGCAGAATTCCAAGAGAGGTGCTCAACCTTTCTGCCATGGAATTCATCTATCTAAAGACATGTGTCCCAAAACACAAAAGGAGATAGATTACATGAAGAAGGTTCCTTATGCTTCGGCAGTAGGAAGTCTAATGTATGCCATGTTGTGCACGAGACCTGATATCTGCTATGCCGTGGGCATGGTAGCTAGATATCAGAGTAACCCTGGACAGGGTCACTGGACTGCTGTAAAGAACATACTTAAGTACCTGCGAAGGACTAGGAATTATGTTCTGAGTTACAAAGCGTCCGAGTTGATTCCTATTGGTTACACAGACTCGGATTTCCAATCTGATAAGGATCAGCGAAAGTCTACATCAGGCTATGTGTTCACATTGGGAGGTGGAGAAATTTCATGGAAGAGTGTTAAGCAGAAATGCATTTCGGACTCTACCATGGAAGCCGAATATGTAGCAGCCTCTGAGGCAGCTAAAGAATCGGTGTGGCTCCGGAACTTCCTTATGGACTTGGATGTGGTTCCTAAGATGCCTAGAGCTATCACAATTTATTGTGACAATAGCGGTGCAGTGGCAAATGCAAAGGAACCACGAGCCCACAATGCGAGTAAACACATAGATCGCAAGTACCACCTGATTAGAGACATCGTCAGGAGAGGCGATGCGGTTGTCACCAAGATTGCATCAGCGGATAACCTGGCTGACCCCTTTACGAAGGCACTTCCAGCGGAAGCGTTCAAGAGACACGTGAAGGGGATGGGTATCGGATGTATGGTAGAGGGCAACTAGAGATTTAGTATAAGTGGGAGATTGATGGAGTTATATTCTAAATGTCTAGTTTAGTGACAATATGGAACTCCTTATCTGTGTTTTACATTATCTATTAATCAAACTGTCGGCATTTTATCTATCATGTACTTGAATGCAATAGTCCTAGATATATACGTTGTAGACAGTATGGCGTGAGGAGACACGCGGAAGATCATACTGTCGGTTACTCGTATACTATCGAACAGAAGCTCACGACTTAGATGGACAAGGACAATCCATCGGTACGTCGTAGTGTGACTGGGTAATAGTTGGTCTTGACTATTATGTTACACTCGTACACTTGGTGTATTGAGCAGGACCACGGGAGGGCGTTCGATTTATACTAATCGACGTAATCGAACTAGACCTCAGAGATTACGGATATACGAATTCCTAATCCCTATATAATTATAGGTGCGTATGTCCAATTCTCGGTTCTTTAACTTTCCAATGAGTGAGACTAATTGATTAGTCGAGATACTCGGTAAATTGGGAATCGGAATTGTACACACGGCATGCTATAGATTATAGACAGGAAACCGTGTCCCGTTTATCGGGTTGATGACGTCCCCGAGATGAGCTCATAAAGTTTATCATGTAAACCCTGCAGGTGGATTTGTTCCACATGATAATAAGGATGAGTGGTACTAGTCTCGGATAATAAGAAACGAGTTAATTTAATTATTAGTAATTAAATAAATTCGTGGACGTTCGATATCTTAAACACGGGGAAAGTCGTGTATGTAATTTCGGCGGAAAATATTATTGGTAAAATAATATGAATTAATTAATTGGGAATTCAATTATAATTTTATAGTGGAATTAATTATAATTAAAATTGGATTTAATTAAAGGTTTTCTTTTAAGGACACCGGTTTAATTAAATTGCAATTTAGCCTAATTAATTAATTAACCTAAGGTCCCTAGTGTGGCCTATTTAAACCCCTCCCCCTCTCTTCTCTAGACCTAACTTACGCAGCTTTATTTTTTCTTCACTTGAGAAAATAAAACGTGAGAGAGAGTTTAAGAGAGAAGAAGAAGAGGAGACTTCCGGTGGATCGTTGCCCACACAACGTCTGGAGTCGAGGGCTAGGATACACACTAGAAGATCAGAGGTGTTCGCCTATTCGGCTTCTCCGAATCACGCATCAAAGGTAAAGAATCGAAAACCCTATTCCGCATCTTTTTCGATTCTTATTGTACGTAATAATCCAACGAACCTACGATCGGGTTCCGGACATCGTGGATCGCATTCCTCGACTACTGGGGGTCCTAGGACCTTCGGATCGGTAGTCGGAAGAGGAAAAACGACCCGGAAACGAGCCCGGAACAGCAGATCGCGCTGCTGTCCGCGCTGCTGAAGGACAAACGGCGACCGCCGTTTTGCCCTTTTTCTGGCAGCCCGCTCCGGCTCGCGCGGTTGTCCTTCAGGGCAATGGCTGGGCGTGAATCGGGGTACGGGCTGGGAAAGCGGATGGAGTAGCGGATCTGGAGGTCGACTGGGATCGTTCGGATGTTCGAGTGATCGAACGAACGTATCCCGGTTAGTCGATTTCCAACACAACCTGTAAGACAAATCGTACGAACAATACAACAAACCGATAAACCGGCTCTGATACCAATTGTTGGAAATCGACTACCCGGGACGAGTCCGTCCGACCATTCGAACATCCGAACACGCCCAGTCGACCTCCAGCGTGCCTACTGTGCTCCCGACGAAGCCCTAGACCCGGTTCACGCCCAGCCATCATGCCCGAGGCACAACCGCGCAAAACCAAGGGTTCTGCCTTGTCTGTCGGCCGACGGCATGTAGCTGTCGCCCGACAGGGCATTGTCGCCCGACGGCATAAAGCTGTCGTACGACATCTCACTGTCGCCCGACAACATGTAGCTGTCGGCCGACATCGTCGCGAACAGCAGCGCGACGCTGCTGTTCCAGCCTCGTTTCTGGTGCGTTTTTCCATTTCCGACCACCGTTCTGGCTACCAGAAGTCGCCCAGTGATCACGGAACACATACCACGGTTCTCGGAACTCGATCGGAGGTTCGTTGTATGATTACGTACGAGATTGAATCGAAACGATGCAGAAATAGGGTTTCGATTCCATACCTTTGTCGCGTGATTCGGAGAAGCCGAATTGTTGAGACCACGAAGCCTTCTGGTGTATGTCTCTATCCCCGACGTCCAGCCGTTGAGTGGGCAACGTTCCGCTGAACCTTCCTCTTCTTCTTTCTCTCTTGAACCCAGCGTAAGAATTTTATTCTCTGTCTCAGAAATATAATTGCGCTAGCAATTAATTTCTACAGAAAAATAACAGCGCTAATCTTTTTATTTCTACAGAAAAATAATTGCGCAAACAATTTATTTTTCTCCGCAAAAATAAAATAGCGGCGTTTCTTAGGTTTAGAGAAAGAGAGGGTGGGGGATTTATAATGCTACACCAGGGACCTAATGGAAATTAATTATTAGGCTAAATTGCAATTTAATTAAATCGGCGTCCCAAAAGGAAAACCTTAATAAAATTCCACAATTTTAATTATAATTAATTCCATTATAAAATTATAATTGAATTTCCAATAATTAATTTATATTATTTCAACAATAATAATTCCGTCGAATTACATATACGACTTTCCCCGTGTTTAAGATATCGTATGTCCACGAATTAACTTTAATTACTAATAATTAAATTAATTCATTTCTTATTATCCGAGACTAGTACCACTCATCCTTATTATCATGTGGAACGAATCCACCTGCAGGGTTAATGTTGGAAATCGATATCCCGGGGTATCAAAAATTGCGGAACCGATAACCCCGACCGAAATCCTATCGCCGAAAACCGATCACGAACACCAACGAACCAGAGCACGACCAAGGCGTCACCGCGGGCAAGCCCGCGGCTAAACCCTAGCCACGCCCCCGCCGGGGCTCGCGATCGCCGTGCGTGGCGATCGCATGGGGCTGCTCCGGCAGCCCCGGGCGGCGGTGAGTCCGGCGACTTCACCGCCGTCGCCGCCGGGAGGAGGGGCGCCAGCCGAGGCACCAGCCCTCGGCAGCCCCGCGATCGACCTCACGGTCGATCGCTTGCCCCGGCTCCAGCCGGGGCCTCCCTTTGCGCACGCCGCGATCGAACCCTAGGTTCGATCGCACCCCTCGGCTCCCAGCCGAGGGTCCTTTCGATCCTTCGCCGGGGATCTCGAATCCCCGTCCCCGAAGATAGTCGTTTTCCCGGATCGTGCGTTCATGTATATATTACAATTAAATATCACATAAAATCACACAAGGGTTTTATGATATTACCTTCGATTCGTTGTGCGGAGAAACGAAATCAAGTTTACCTTACGACCTTCCCACGTATTAATGATCCTCCAAGCTTATGGATCTCCTTCTCTCTACTTTCTCTCTCTAGAAGAATTATGATCTTCAAGTTATATTGTTATGAGAATAGAGAAGACCATGTAGTGCTTTTATAGGCTACGTAGGGGATCTTAAGTAGGTGGAATATTGTGCTTCCAATATTAATGATTAAATTGAGCCCAAGCCCAAATCTATTAATCCCATTAATATTAATTAATTTATTTTCCACTATATAAATTAATTGCACTCCTAATATTAAACCATATTATATCAAATAATATTTCTCCGGTTATTCACGGCATGTCGTATATAAAATATAGTGACCCAACTTAACCGGTAATTAACCCAATAATTAAATCGGTTAATTCCTTTGGTAAATCAAAGTTACTTATATTAAATATACACACCCGCAATAGTTTCAGGGATTAAGAATAAAATACTCTGAGACTTGAATCAATTATCAACGGCAATCCTAATTGATATGTCTCAAGCGATCCGCTCAATACACCAAGTGTACAAGTGTGATAAAATAATTAAGACAAATTATTTTCTCTCTCACACAACGACTATACCGATGGATTGGTCCGTGTCCATCTAGGTCGTGAGCAACTGTTTGATTAAATACGAGTAACCGATAGTATGATCTTCTGTGTGACGTCGCACACCATACTAACTACAACGTATAGAATCCAGGACTATATTTTGCATATATTTAATTATCAATAATTAAATGCAAATGATTGTTTATTAATTAAATAGATTAAATGCTATGATCGGGAGTTACCGTTACTTAAATCTAGACATTAAGTACACAACTCCAACAATCTCCCACTTGTACTAAGGTCTAGTCATTTCCTCCAAACTCCCGACTCCCATACTCATCACGTGCTTAAGTTGTACTTTCAAGAAGTACCATGTGAATGAGCATTCTAGGTTGCCGCTCTGAAGTTATCTTGGTGACTACAGCATCGTCTCCCTCGACGATGACTCGTATCAGGTGGTACTTGCTCTATGTGTTATCATCACTTTTGACTTATGACTTCTTCCAGTTTACCGTGCACCGCTATCCAATAGCCTTTGGTAAACTAAGAGTCATATCCAAGTCAAGAGGTTATCCCGGAACCTAACCAAAACTTCCGCTGCCTCTGAGGCTGCTATTCGGTTATGAGAGAGTCTGAGAAGCGTCTTGCTTATCACTCTTTCATTTCAAGGTTCCACCTTTTTCCAAAAGTGAACACATAGCCTGATATCGACTTACACTGGTCCTTCTCTGATTTGAGATCTGAGAATATGTAATCCAAGAAGATTTCGTCTTGCTTAGTAATTTAGTACTTCCAAGTACTTTTACAGCATTCGAATATCTCTTGTCCAGATTACTTTGATATCCTCCCACTACGCTAACCGCATAGTTGATATCAGGTTCTCGTTTTACAACATTGCATCTATAAAGCTTTCCACACTCGAAGTTTAGGGAAATGCTTTGTCTGTATCTATCTCCTTCATGTGTTCGAAACACATACCCTTAGATAGATGTATGTTCTGTATCTGAAAGGCAATAACCTTTCTCAGAATTATGCATGTTTAAAACAAACCATAATCGTATAAGATATCTAGGAGAAGTACAATGTTCTTATCCTTAGATCGAAAGATCTCAAGAACATGTTTCAACTTCTACTCAATCTTGTATCCCGATTCATTTAGGCAACCATCATTTTATGTCTGATGACATTCTTTCATTGTTGCCAATGATAAAATGCTATCTACATAAAATTCCGAGAAACACCACCTTGTTTCCATTACGTCTCCAATACACCTTTCTTCAATGCCTTTTGATGAATCCATCAGATGGAATATCTCATCAATTCGCAAGTTCCACGATTTACAGCCTTATATCAATTCCATAAATGGATTGACTTGTACTCTAAATGATCTTGCCTCTTAACAATAAACCTTTATTGCTTCTTAAGCAAGCACATTTAGATCTAGTACTTTTCTTGTGCAGAGCTAGGGATCGATTTCATCTTTACTAGATCCAGAGTTGGAAACTCTTCTAGTCTTTATGAACATCTCTGGTCGTCAAACAACCTCCCACTGCAATGGCATTCCGGTGTATAAACAGTAATAACAGTAGGTGCAGTTAGTGGTGTACTCCTACTCGGTTTGGCTGGTTCTAAGTCTTTGTCCTTTTCTCATTCCAAGGTATTACGTCAGTTAGAGCTTTGTAGTTCATCTAATAGTCTTCCTCTAAGAACCGGGCGTTAGAGCTTATAACGTCCTTCTGGTTCATAGTACTATAGAACACAATATTTTGTTCATCTAGGATATCTTACAACCACATTGAATGTGCCGTTGTCTCCAGAAATATCCATAGAACATAGGTAGTTCCGAACAACTTGTTATTTTACTATTAGAATCCCATTTCTTATTACTGACACACCATTTCTACACGTGAGTGTATGGTGTAGTCATTTGAGACTTAATCCCAATCTTTGATTATTCTATGTGTTATTTAGATAGGTGGTAGTCTCCGCGACTAAGTCGCAGGCTTCCAATGGATATACTTTGAAGGTTCCCCATAATTGCTTTGTGACTAAAACACTTTGCTTTTATGGCATATCAAGTATTCTAATCCATATTCGAGTATTCTTAAAAGAACTACTCGCACCTTACACATATGACTGCATATATATCATTGATCATTCTAAATACTTGTCCGAACTCTACCCTTTACCGAAAGGTATGCTTAGTTGTATTATCTTCCAAATTCAATTATAGGTCGGAAGGTCCATTCCTTCAACTATAATTGATCAAATCAATTTTGACCTTTTGAATCTTATTTGAATAAATACTACTAAGTCTAAGAATTCACAAGTATAATGATTTAACAAGAAATATATCTAATAAGTAAAACAAGTTATAGAACGGTTTGTTGCATTGTGGTAGACTAAGGATTCATTATTATTGCTATCTAATGTACCAGAATAGATAATACCATTATTTCTTATCAAAATCATCAACATGATTAAAGAAATAAAATATCCATTCATAAATAATAGAAATCCAAAACAAAAGTTCTTTCTAAAATTAAAAGGGTACATAAAGCAAGCCCGCGGCTAAACCCTAGCCACGCCCCCGCCGGGGCTCGCGATCGCCGTGCATGGCGATCGCATGGGGCTGCTCCGGCAGCCCCGGGCGGCGGTGAGTCCGGCGACTTCACAACCGTCGCCGCCGGGAGGAGGGGCGCCAGCCGAGGCACAAGCCCTCGGCAGCCCCGCGATCGACCTCACGGTCGATCGGTTGCCCCGGCTCCAGCCGGGGCCTCCCTTTGCGCACGCCGCGATCGAACCCTAGGTTCGATCGCACCCCTCGGCTCCCAGCCAAGGGTCCTTTCGATCCTTCGCCGGGGATCTCGAATCCCCGTCCCCGAAGATCGTCGTTTTCCCGGATCGTGCGTTCATGTATATATTACAATTAAATATCACATAAAATCACACAAGGGTTTTATGATATTACCTTCGATTCGTTGTGCGGAGAAACGAGATCTTATTGAAGACCTTGAGACCTTCCTACATATTCCTTGCTGTAACGCCCCGGCCCGTTGAGGGGTCGAAACCCGACCCTAATGGGCCGGCTCGGTTACCAATGACTGCTTGCGGGAGTGATATCCTGGCCCCACTGTACCAACACTTGTCTTTTCCAGCGCACTTTGTCCTCACTCGTGCGCACCCGGGAGACTTCCCAGGGGGTCACCCATCCTAGAATTACCCCAGAGCCAGCACGCTTAACTTTGGAGTTCTTATAGGAGGATGCCCAGAAAAGAAGATGCATCTGTTGGTATGAGTAGCATATTCAATCCTTTTAAGCCTTTGAATTTTCTGGGGCGTTACAATCACCCCACCTTTTTTTTCTGCGCAACGTCCTCGTTGCGTGCCCTACTTGTCTTACTTGCCCAGGACCAACCATCCGTGCAGGAATGCCCCTTACGGGTACTCTCACCAACTTCTGGGTGGAGCACTTGGCCCCGCAAGACACTTAGTTCCCACAATTCCGGTCGGCACCTGCTCTGATACCATTTGTAACGCCCCGGCCCGTTGAGGGGTCGAAACTCGACCCTAATGGGCCGGCTCGGTTACCAATGACTGCTTGCGGGAGTGATATCCTGGCCCCACTGTACCAACACTTGTCTTTTCCAGCGCACTTTGTCCTCACTCGTGCGCACCCGGGAGACTTCCCAGGGGGTCACCCATCCTAGAATTACCCCAGAGCCAGCACGCTTAACTTTGGAGTTCTTATAGGAGGATGCCCAGAAAAGAAGATGCATCTGTTGGTATGAGTAGCATATTCAATCCTTTTAAGCCTTTGAATTTTCTGGGGCGTTACACTTGCACTCGTTCGAACGTCGGGTGGGCGACGATCCTCCGAACTCTATGGATCTCCTTCTCTCCTTTCTCTCTCTTGAATTGTGATCTTCAAGTTATATTGTTATGAGAATAGAGAAGACCATGTAGTGCTTTTATAGACTACATAGGGGATCTTAAGGAGGTGGAATATTGTGCTTCCAATATTAATGATTAAATTGAGCCCAAGCCCAAATCTATTAATCCCATTAATATTAATTAATTTATTTTCCACTATATAAATTAATTGCACTCCCAATATTAAACCATATTATATCAAATAATATTTCTCCGGTAGTATTATTTATTTCGTCTATTTAAGATATAAATATCCATGAATAAAATTAATTTATTGCTAATTAATTTATTCATCTCTTATATCCGAGAATAGTACCATTCAACCTTAATTATTATGCAGAACAAATCCACCTGCAGTGTTTACATAATAATTCCTTATGAACTCATCTCGGGGATATTATCAACCCTTAGGGGATACACTTTCCCGTCAAGTATTCACGGCATGTCATATATAAAATATAGCGACCCAACTTAACCGGTAATTGACCCAATAATTAAACCGGTCAATTCCTTTGGAAAATCAAAGTCACTTATATTAAATATACACACCCGCAATAGTATCGGGTATTAAGAATAAAATACACTGAGATTTAAATCGATTATCCAAGGCAATCCTAATCGATAAATCTCAAGCGATCCGCCCAATACACCAAGTGTACAAGTGTGATAAAATAATCAAGACAGATTATTTTTTCTCTCACACAACGACTATACCGTTGGATTGGTCCGTGTCCATCTAGGTCGTGAGCAACTGTATGATTAAATACGAGTAACCGATAGTATGATCTTCTGTGTGGGCCCGCACACCATAGTAACTACAACGTATATAATCTAGGACTATAATTTGCATATATTTAATTATTAAATAATTAAACGCAAATAATTGTTTATTTAATTAAATAGATTAATGGCAATGGATCGGGAGTTAATATCACTTAAATCTTGACATTAAGTATACAACTCCAACAATCTCCCACTTATACTAAGGTCTAGTCATTTCCTCCAAACTCCCGACTCCCATACTCTTCACGTGCTTAATATGCACTTCCAAAAAGTGCCTTGTGAAAGAGCAATCTAGATTGTCGTTCTGAAGTTATCTTGGTGACTACAACGTCGTCTTCCCTGACGATGATTCGTATCAGGTGGTACTTGATCTATGTGTTATCTTACACTTATGGACTTGTGATTTATTACCATTTGCCATCGCACCGCTATTTACATAGCCTTTGGCAAACTAAGAATCACATCTAAGTCCCAGAGGTTGTCCCGGAGTCATACCAAAACTTCTGCTGCCTCTGATGCCGCTATTTGGTTACCCATGGTAGAGTCCGAAAAGCATCGTGCTTATCACTCTTCCACGTTAAAACTCCTCATCCTTTAATAGTGAAAGACATAGCCTGATATCGACTTACACCGGTCCTCATTTGATTAGAAATCTAAGAGAATGTAATCCTAAGGAAATGCTCGTCTGCTATGTAATCCAGAACATAGTTTCTAGTACTTCGAAAGTACTTTAAATGTTCCTTACAGCAGTCGAATATTCCTTTCCAGGACTACGTTGATATCCTCCCACTATACTAGCCGCATAGTGTTGGAAATCGATATCCCGGGGTATCAGAGATTGCGGAACCGATAACCCCGATCGAAATCCCATCGCCGGAAATCCAATCGCGAACACCACGAAGAACCGGGCCCGACGAGAGCATCGCCGCGGGATGAACCCGCGGCTAAACCATAGCCGAGCCCCACCGCGGGGCTCGCGATCGCGTTCGATCGCGTGGGGCTGCCTAGCAGCCCCCGGCGGTGAGTCCGGCGACTCACCGCCACCACCGACCGGGGAGGGAGCCGCCAGCCGCGGCGCAAGGTCGCGACGGCCCCCTGCGATCGAGCCTAGCTCGATCGCTCGCCCCGGCGTCCAGCCGGGGCTCCCCTCGCGTGACCCCTCCCGGCGGTCGAAGCCCTAGGGCTCGACCGCCACCCCCTCGGCTGTCCTTTCGATCCTTCGCCGAGGATCTCGAATCCCCGTCCCCGAAGATCGTCGTTTTCCCGGATCGTGCGTTCATGTATATATAACAATTAAATATCACATAAAATCACACAAGGGTTTTATGATATTACCTTCGATTCATTGTACGGAGAAACGAAATCAATTGAAGACCTTTGAATCTTCCTACGTATTCCTTGCACCTCGTTCGAACGTCGTGTGGGCGACGATCCTCCGAACTCTATGGATCTACTTCACGAAATCTCTAGAATATCAAGTATGATAATCTTATTGTATTATGAATTGTGTACCATGTAGTGCTTTTATAGGCTACGTAGGGGATCTAAAGGAGGTGGAATATTGGGCTTCCAATATTGATGATTAAATTGAGCACAAGCCCAAATCTATTAATCCCATCAATATTAATTAATATATTTTCCACTATATAAATTAATTGCACTCCCAATATTAAACCATATTATATCAAATAATATTTCTCCGGTAGTATTATTTATTCCGTGTATTTAAGATTTAAATATCCATGAATTAAATTAATTTATTGCTAATTAATTTATTCATCTCTTATATCCGAGACTAGTACCATTCAACCTTAATTATTATGCGGAACAAATCCACTCATGAGGTTTACACAATAATTCCTTATGAACTCATCTCGGGGATATTATCAACCCTTCCGTGATACACTTTCCCGTCAAGTATTCACGGCATGTCGTATATAAAATATAGTGACCCAACTTAGCCGGTAATTAACCCAATAATTAAATCGGTTAATTCCTTTGGTAAATCAAAGTCACTTATATTAAATATACACACCCGCAATAGTATCGGGGATTAAGAATAAAATACTCTGAGACTTGAATCAATTATCAACGGCAATCCTAATTGATAAGTCTCAAGCGATCCGCCCAATACACCAATTGTACAAGTGTGACAAAATAATTAAGACAAATTATTTTCTCTCTCACACAACGACTATACCGATGGATTGGTCCGTGTCCATCTAGGTCGTGAGCAACTGTTTGATTAAATACGAGTAACCGATAGTATGATCTTCTGTGTGCCCATGCAACACCATACTAACTACAACGTATAAAATCCAGGACTATATTTTGCATAATTAATTAATAATAATTAAATGCAAATAATTGTTTATTAATTTAATAGATTAAATGCTATGATCGGGAGTTTACCGTTACTTAAATCTAGACATTAAGTACACAACTCCAACAGGAGGGAGCCGCCAGCCGCGGCGCAAGGTCGCGACGGCCCCCAGCGATCGAGCCTAGCTCGATCGCTCGCCCCGGCGTCCAGCCGGGGCTCCCCTCGCGTGACCGCTCCCGGCGGTCGAAGCCCTAGGGCTCGACCGCCACCCCCTCGGCTCCCAGCCGAGGGTCCTTTCGATCCTTCACCGGGGATCTCGAATCCTCGTCCCTGAAGATCGTCGTTTTCCCGGATCGTGCGTTCATGTATATATTACAATTAAATATCACATAAAATCACACAAGGGTTTTATGATATTACCTTCGATTCGTTGTACGGAGAAACGGAATCAATTGAAGACCTTTGAATCTTCCTACGTATTCCTTGCACCTCGTTCGAACGTCGTGTGGGCGACGATCCTCCGAACTCTATGGATCTACTTCACGAACTCTCTAGAATATCAAGTATGATAATCTTATTGTATTATGAATTGTGAAGACCATGTAGTGCTTTTATAGGCTACGTAGGGGATCTAAAGGAGGTGGAATATTGGACTTCCAATATTGATGATTAAATTGAGCCCAAGCCCAAATCTATTAATCCCATCAATATTAATTAATTTATTTTCCACTATATAAATTAATTGCACTCCCAATATTAAACCATATTATATCAAATAATATTTCTCCGGTAGTATTATTTATTCCGTGTATTTAAGATTTAAATATCCATGAATAAAATTAATTTATTGCTAATTAATTTATTCATCTCTTATATCCGAGACTAGTACCATTCAACCTTAATTATTATGCGGAACAAATCCACTCATGAGGTTTACATATTAATTCCTTATGAACTCATCTCGGGGATATTATCAACCCTTCCGGGATACACTTTCCCGTCAAGTATTCACGGCATGTCGTATATAAAATATAGTGACCCAACTTAGCCGGTAATTAACCCAATAATTAAATCGGTTAATTCCTTTGGTAAATCAAAGTCACTTATATTAAATATACACACTCGCAATAGTATCGGGGATTAAGAATAAAATACTCTGAGACTTGAATCAATTATCAACGGCAATCCTAATTGATAAGTCTCAAGCGATCCGCCCAATACACCAAGTGTACAAGTGTGACAAAATAATTAAGACAAATTATTTTCTCTCTCACACAACGACTATACCGATGGATTGGTCAGTGTCCATCTAGGTCGTGAGCAACTGTTTGATTAAATACGAGTAATCGATAGTTTGATCTTCTGTGTGACGTCGCACACCATACTAACTACAACGTATAGAATCCAGGACTATATTTTGCATATATTTAATTATCAATAATTAAATGCAAATGATTGTTTATTAATTAAATAGATTAAATGCTATGACCGGGATTTACCGTTACTTAAATCTAGACATTAAGTACACAACTCCAACACATAGCAGATATCGGGTTCCCATTTTTCAACATCGCATCAATCAAGCTTTCCACACTTAAAGTGTAGGAAACCGCTTTCATTGCTTCTATCTACTTTTGTGTTTCAATACACATTTCCTTAGATATATGCATTCCGTATCTGAAAGGTAACGAACCTTTCTCGGAATCTTGCATGTTAAAACGAACCATAATCATATATATGTAAGATGTCCAGGAGAAGTACAATGTTCTTTCCTAGAGATCCAAGATCTCAAGAACATGTCCAACTTCTTCCTATATCTTTCATAATGATTTATCTAGACAATCATCATTTTATGTCTGACAACACCTTTACATTGTTTCCAATGATAAGATGTTATCTACATAAAACCCGAGAAACACCACCTTGTTTCCATCACGTTTCCAATACACATGATTCGTCTATGCTTTGATGAATCCATAAAATGGACTATCTCATCAATTTGCAAGTACCACGAACTGAATGCTTTGTTTCAATCCATAAATGGATCAACTAAGCTTGTACTCTAAATGACCTCGCCTCTTAGCAATAATCCTTATTGCTCTCCAAGAAGGCACATTTAGATCTAGTACTGCCTTCATGTAGATCTAGGGATCGATTTCATGTATACTAGGTCCAGAGTCCGAAGACTCTCCTAGTCTTATGAATATCTCTGGTTGTCACACAACCTCCCACTACAACGGCATTCCGGTGTATTAACAGTAATAACAGTAGGTGCAGTTAGTGGTGTACCGCTACTCGGTTCGGCTGGTTCTAAGTCTTTATCGTTTTCTCTCTTTTCAGAAGTATCACGTCATTTTGGAGTTGTGGTTCATCTAATAGTCTTTCTCTAAGAACCTGGCGTTAGAACTTATAACGTCCTTCTGGTTCATAGTACTATTGAACACACATCTTTTGTTCTTCCAGGATATTCTACAATTGCATTTGAATGCGCTGTTGTTTCCAAGACATATCCATAGAACATAGGTAGTTCCGTTTAACTCATGCTTTTACTACTTCTATAAGACTTCCATTTCTTGTTTCCGACACACCATTTCTACAGAGAACTGTATGGTGTAGTCTCTTGGGATCCAATCCCAAGCTCTGATCAAACATCAGAGTTAATCAATTCTAATACTTGTCCGGATCTTATATCTTATATCCATAAAGGATTGCTTAGTCGTATTATCCTCCAAATTAGATTCTTAGGTCGGAAGGTCCACTCCTTCAACTTAATTGATCTTACTATCAATATTCGACCTTCGAACTTCTTATTTGAATAAATATGACTTAGCATAAGACTCCACAAGTATAAATGATTTAATAAAGAAATCTCTTATTAGTAAAACGAGTTATATAAAACGGTTCGTTGCATCGTGGTGGACTCAGGATTCATCATTTATATATTGCTAGCTAATGTACCAAAATAGATAATATCATTATTTCTTCTTATAACCATCAAATGATTAAAAGAAATAAAATATCCATTCATTAAAATTTAGAAATCCAGAAAAAAGTTCTTTCTAAAATAATAGAGTACATAAAGCAATATTTTAAAATGAAATCATATATATGTCCTCCATTGCAACAACTGCTTCCTTCACAGCATTGCCCACATAGACTACGATCTTTTCATTTCCAAGTCGTCGGGTTTCCTGGAACCCTTGCATTTAGAATGCACATACCGTCAGTGGTTCCATATCTACACACCAAGTTCTGGTAGATAATACCACTAACTATGTTTTTACGACTAAAGAAAATTTTGTACCTTTCTTTGAGAGAATAATCAGACTTCCAGTACCCAGACTGTTTGCATCGAGAACACTTGCCTCATGGCTTTCTCGTCCCATCTCGTGGTTCATGTAACTTAGGACCACTGGGTTTCTTTGCTTGCTTTTCCTTTCCCCTGATTTTACCATTTGGTTCAAAACCTTTGGTATTGGCTACAAGAGCTTGCAATTTCCGTCTCAACTCGTCCAAAAGGTCAATCATCTCAAAAACGTGTTTAAGCGTTTCCTCGAAGCGACTGGCCTTTATGAGTATCCTCATCGCTTCTTGTCTAGCCGCCTATGTCATGTCTAAATACTAACTTGAGTTTGAACATGATATCATAATCAGTGGACATTGCATAAGCATTTTCCCACTTCTTAAAATCAGTCTTTTCCTCATTAGTTGAGACATTAATAGGCTCGGGAGGACAAAGCTCACTGAGTACAAACTTGTACTCTTCAACAGTTTGGGCAATGTCCAAATTTCTATTCCAATCATTACATTTAGGGACCAGTGAGTTTAAAATCCTTAAGTATCACAGAAAGTGGGTTCAAAGCCATTTCCTAATCTATGAGCACATATAACAATAAACAATTGATTTAATCTCCGATATTATCTCCCTCAAATAATATCATTAAATCACTAATCACATCTAAAATCCCATCAGATATGGCAAGCCACGTGGTGTGGACGTTTACCTACCCAAATGATTTAGCAATTAGATTTGCTTTGGTCATACATCACTTATAGCGTAACTTCGTGGGGAAGAATACTATAATGCGTATCTAAGTGTAAACCATTACTCAGTACTAAAGTAAATTGTTTGGAACCGCTACATCACCGCAAGCCACGTGGTGTGGACGTTTACGATGATTTCACAATTCTTCACAATTCCTTATAATTGTCTACATCAATTAATCCAAAATCTGTTAGTATAGCAAGCCACGTGGTGTGGACGTTTACTATACCAAGAGACTTTTATAATTGACTTCCAATTACTTGATCCATTCGATCTTTGTAAATCAAGACGCGGAGAATCATAAGTGAAACTCGAAGTTTCTAACCAGTGATTCACCATGCGAACAACCCTATCTCTCATAAAATGAGGGAGTCGAGCAGACAATCGATCTAGTCATAAAATGACACGAAAGTCTCTAATTTGTGTCCTCCACATGACCAAGTGGCTTTGGCTCCATTCCACTCCCCGGGGTGAGAATGAGTCGACTTGAAATCAGTTTCAGAAAGACAAATTAGGCATTGTTTGATAAACTTAATCAATGTTTCTCGTAAAAGGAATTACAAGAATTCTCCTCCAATGGCTTATCTATATGAACTTCAAAAGTCCATAAAAGTCACCAAGAGAACAACAATGGAGACCATGTCATTGTTTCCAACCCCTCTCCCACTTAGCTTTTTATAACAAAGGGATATGCTATCTAATGCATAATTAAATACACATAAGCATAATTACAAACATACATTTCATGCAAGTACGTACACAAATAATCAAATAATTGCTCAAGTAAAATTATTTCTCGACTATTCGTACCTTGATGAATTCCTGCATGCTTGTCTTGAGTCTTCATTCTACGTCTTGAATACTTTGCCGAGTGACGGAAAAATTCTTTGATTTTCATATTTAATTTAATTTTAAATAAAATCCAAGATTCCAATTCAAAATAAATTTGAATCAATCTAATGATTTTAAATAAAATTTTCCAATTAAATAAAATCAATTCCATTGATTTCCATATTTAATTCTATTTTAAATAAAATCCAAGATTTCCAATTCAAAATAAATTTGAATTAATCTATTGATTTTAAATAAAATACTTAAATTAAATAAAATCAATTTTATTAAAAATCCATTGATTTCCATATTTAATTTTATTCTAAATAAAATTCAAGATTTCCAATTCAAAATAAAATTTCAATTAATCTAATGATTTTAAATAAAATACTTAAATTAAATAAAATCAATTTTATTAAAAATCCATTGATTTCCATATTTAATTTTATTCTAAATAAAATCCAAGATTTCCAATTCAAAATAATTTTTGAATTAATCTAATGATTTTAAATAAAATACTTAAATTATATAAAATCAATATTTTAATAATTTCTCAATCCTATTCAAATTAGATCTCAAGAATCCTAATAAAAAACGAATTTTGATTCTTCTTAAGACTTCTAATCCAAGTAGGTATAGAATATCTAGAGAAACTAGGATTTTCTTTCCTAATTTCAATCTCCATCTAATTCCATTATTTAATTCCATAATTAAGAAATCTAATCCAAATAGAATTTGAATTAATTCCAAAATTAAATTAAATAAAATTAGAAAGATTAAATTATTTCCGGAAGGATGGAATTTACCGGGACGAACCGAAAAACGAGACCCCCTCGAATCAAAGATTCGTGCCTCATCGAACCATGCACATGTACATGCATATCGATCCATTAATTTATCAGCTCATGTATATCCAGCATGCATAGACCATGCATTACATGGCTCAAATTAATTCATGCAGTTCACGCACATGCATGCCCACCAAATTCACATGGTGTCGTCCGACAACAAAAACATGTCGGCCGACACCCTTTGCAAATTACAGCAGCAGCGCGCAAAAAGAAATCGATCGTCTTCTTCGGTGAGTCTGTGCACGAGCCCGGTCGATTTACGGCATGGCGTCTCCTCCGACGAAACACGCCATCAACCTCGTCACAACCCTCGCACGAGCAGGCCGGGATCAAGTCGAGCGAAACGCCGTTCGATCGATCGCGCCGGCGCTGGCCTGGACCTTCGCCAGATCGAGCAGCCGCAACACGCCGGACTTCCGTCGACTTCCGGCGAACCATCCCACGATGGTGAACGCCAAGTCGACGAGCCCATGTGCCCAGCCGCTGCCTCCCAGCAACCCGCGCCTCCAGCCCGTCAAAATGCGAAGCCGTCCGCGATGCCACCAACACAACCGCCGGCTGCCGGTGAACCACCACCACTGGTGGCACACGACGGCATGCCCAGCAGCCCGCACAGCCCCTTCGAGCCCAGGTACGCCGCGATCAATTTATCCGGTCCGATTATTCCGAAAACCCTCGATTTTTAATATTTAATTTTTCCGAAAAACACAATTCATACGAGAGAGAAAAACAAAGACGTAGAACAATATATATAGCACAATAATTTAATAAATTAAATTAATCTATGGCCATATACATAGAGAATCGATTATCGAAACAATTTACGAAAAACGTAATCGTACGCTCTGATACCAATTGTTGGAAATCGATCACCCGGAGTCGTCATAAAACCGACTCCGATCGACGTCCCGGAAACCACGACCGAACAGCCCGGAGCATCACGGAGGAGCAGCCCGATCGAGCCCTAGCCACGGCCGAAACCGCGACCGCTCGATCGCTCCAACCGCGAGCGATCTCCCGCCGCCTAGACGGGCTGTGGGCTGCCCAGCCGAGGGTTCCCACGGGCTGATCCATCCAGCCGGGTCTCGAGTCGCCGGCGGTCCGGCTGTCTAAGACCGCCACCTCCCGACTCGTCCCGGTTTGGATCCCCGTTTATCGGATCTTGTTTTTCGATAATATTTCAATAAATATGAATTAAATAGCGAAATATTTAATTCACCTTTCGATTCGTTGTGCGGAGAAACGAGATCTTATTGAAGACCTTGAGACCTTCCCACGTATTCCTTGCACTCGTTCGAACGTCGGGTGGGCGACGATCCTCCGAACTCTATGGATCTCCTTCTCTCCTTTCTCTCTCTTGAATTGTGATCTTCAAGTTATGAGAATAGAGAAGACCATGTAGTGCTTTTATAGGCTACGTAGGGGATCTTAAGGAGGTGGAATATTGAGCTTCCAATATTAATGATTAAATTGAGCCCAAGCCCAAATCTATTAATCTCATTAATATTAATTAATTTATTTTCCACTATATAAATTAATTACACTCCCAATATTAAACCATATTATATCAAATAATATTTCTCCGGTAGTATTATTTATTCCGTGTATTTCAGATATAAATATCCATGAATAAAATTAATTTATTGCTAATTAATTTATTCATCTCTTATATCCGAGAATAGTACCATTCAACCTTAATTATTATGCGGAACAAATCCACCTGCAGGGTTTACATAATAATTCCTTATGAACTCATCTCGGGGATATTATCAACCCTTACGGGATACACTTTCCCGTCAAGTATTCACGGCATGTCATATATAAAATATAGCGACCCAACTTAACCGGTAATTGACCCAATAATTAAACCGGTCAATTCCTTTGGAAAATCAAAGTCACTTATATTAAATATACACACACGCAATAGTATCGGGGATTAAGAATAAAATACACTGAGATTTAAATCGATTATCCAAGGCAATCCTAATCGATAAATCTCAAGCGATCCGCCCAATACACCAAGTGTACAAGTGTGATAAAATAATCAAGACAAATTATTTTCTCTCTCACACAACGACTATACCGATGGATTGGTCCGTGTCCATCTAGGTCGTGAGCAACTGTTTGATTAAATACGAGTAACCGATAGTATGATCTTCTGTGTGGGCCCACACACCATACTAACTACAACGTATATAATCTAGGACTATAATTTGCATATATTTAATTATTAAATAATTAAACGCAAATAATTGTTTATTTAATTAAATAGATTAATGGCAATGGATCGGGATTTAATATCACTTAAATCTAGACATTAAGTATACAACTCCAACATAACATACCCTTCTTGGAATGATGCATGATAAAACGAACCTTAATCGTATAAGATTTCTAAGAGAAGTACAATGTTCTTTTCTCAAGATCCTAGATCTTAAGAACATGATCTAAGTTCTTCTTTATCTTATATATCGATTCTATCTTAGACAACCATTATTTTATGTCTGACAACACTTTTACATTGTTCCAAATGATAGAATGTTATCTACATAAAATCTCCGAGAAACACCACCTTGTTTCCATTATGTTTCCAATAAACATTATTCGTCCATGCCTTTTGATAAATCCATCAAATGGATTATCTCATCAATTCGCAAGTACCACGAATTATAGCGTTGTTACAATCTATAAATGGATCAACTAAGCTTGTACTCTAAATGATCTTGTCTCTCAGCAATAATCCTTATTGCTCTCTAAGAAGACATATTTAGATTTAGTACTGCCCTTCATGTAGATCTTGTTGGGATATGTCCTTCGATCCTACGTGTGCAATCGATAAAGTCATAAGGTCGTCTATGGATGTTAAATGATTATTTGATAATATTAATTGTTGGGAACAATATAATATTGATCAATTAAATCATACCTACAGGGTCACACACGAGCTCGATATTGATATACATTGCTTGATAAATATATTGATTTAGAATCAATATTTACGTGGATTTAATACACATGCATGGGATGCATGGCTTGCATGGATGCATGTCTGATGGAGTTATATTCTAAATGTCTAGTTTAGTGACAATATGGAACTCCTTATCTGTGTTTTACATTATCTATTAATCAAACTGTCGGCATTTTGTCTATCTTGTACAATAGTCCTAGATATATACGTTGTAGACAGTATGGCGTGAGGAGACACGCAGAAGATCATACTGTCGGTTACTCGTATATTATCGAACAGAAGCTCACGACTTAGATGGACAGGGGCAATCCATCGGTACGTCGTAGTGTGACTGGGTAATAGTTGGTCTTGACTATTATGTTACACTTGTACACTTGGTGTATTGAGCAGGACCACGGGAGGGCGTTCGATTTATACTAATCGACGTAATCGAACTAGACCTCAGAATTACGGATATACGAATTCTTAATCCCTATATAATTATAGGTGCGTGTGTCCAATTCTCGGTTCTTTAACTTGCCAATGAGTGAGACTATTTGATTAGTCGAGATACTCGGTAAATTGGGAATCGGAATTGTACACACGGCATGCTATAGATTATAGACAGGAAACCGTGTCCCGTTTATCGGGTTGATAACGTCCCCGAGATGAGCTCATAAAGTTTATCATGTAAACCCTGCAGGTGGATTTGTTCCACATGATAATAAGGATGAGTGGTACTAGTCTCGGATAATAAGAAACGAATTAATTTAATTATTAGTAATTAAATAAATTCGTGGACGTTCGATATCTTAAACACGGGGAAGGTCGTATATGTAATTTCGGCGGATTTATTATTGTTGAAATAATATTAAAATTAATTTCGGGAATTCAATTATTATTTTATAGTGGAGTTAATAATAATTAAAATTGAAATCGATTAATTAAGGAATTGCGTTTACGTATTCTAAGTTAATTAATATTTCAATTTAGCCCTTAATTAATTTGTCCTAAGGTCCCTAACGTAACTCTATATAATCCCCTCCCGTACTCTCCTAAAACCTATCTTTCGCCGCTATTTCATTTTACTGAGAAAAACAATTGCGTTAACGCAATTATAATTTTTCTCTGTAAAATTAAATTAGTTTGCGCTAATATTTTTCTCTCAGAGAGAAAAAGATATATTAACGCTGTTGATAGAGAAAGTACAGAAGGGAGAACTCCAGCGGATCGTTGCCCACACAACGGCTGGAGAAAGGATCTGAGGCATACGTTAGAAGCATCTAAGGTCTCAACAATCGACCGAGAGGTATGAGATCGAATTCTCTATTCCGCTATTTATTCGATCTAATTTCTCGTTGAACGTATATGAACGTAGATCGGGTTCCGGGGTCGTGGATCGTGTTCCTCGACTACTGGGGGGTCTAGGACCTCCGGAACGGTAGTCGGATGAGGAAAAACGACCCGGAAACGAGCCCGGAACAGCAACGTCGCGTTGCTGTTCGCGGACAAACGGCGGTCGCCAAAGGGCAAACGGCGGTCGCCGTTTGCAGTCCTTTTCAGCGACCGCTGGACTGCATACAGCGGGCGCTGTTTTTGTGCAGTCCAGCCCCGTTTCGCGCGGTTGTCCTCCGGGGCGATGGCTGGGCGTGATTCGGGATAGGGGCTGTTAAGCGAACGAAGTAGCGACTTCGGAGGTCGACTGGGATGGTTCGGAAGTTCGAGCGATCGAACGAACGCATCCCGGAGAGTCGAAATCCAACAATTGGTATCAGAGCCGGTTATGCGTTCTTGTATTGTTTGCGAGTTTGTTTTGCAGGTAACCCGATTATTATGGTCATATGTTTATGTACTGTATGTTGTGGTTTGTTAAACTCTCGGGGTTGTCGAGATCTTTTGGTTTTAACGTTGCTTGTTTGTAATAGTTTAAAACGACGGGTTGAGTCGTTTAGGATTTTTTCGTTTTTTCGTTTATCCGGGTGTATAGGATCGATCATTCCTGTATAGGATCGATGCCGGAAGTAGTTAGTATTACTCTTGTAATGTTGCTGCTGCTTGGTGGATCGAGAGAAGATCGAAGGACGGACGAACGAGGGTCGAGAAGTCGAACCCGCGGCTACTGTGCAAAAACGGCGCCCGCTGGAGGGCAAACGGCGGTCGCCGTTTGCAGCTCCTCCAGCGACCGCTGTTCCTCAAACGGCGGGCGCTGTTTTGAGTTTTGGCAGCAGCGACGCGGGGGTTCGACGGACATCACGGATCGCTTGTCGAGGGCCCGGGATGATACTCCAGTGGGAGGAGTTCGTCTCTTGGTCCTTAGACGAGTCGGTGATGGACCGAGACCGAGACGAGCAACGAGATGAAGATCCGAGAAGACGTGCATCGAAGTTTTTAAAGGCCATAATAATCGGGCCACGTTAATTGCTTTTTGTGTGTTTAACGTGTTTTTATTATGCTTTAAATTTCATGCATGCTTGTTAATCCCTTTCGTAAAAACTAAGTGGGAGAGGGATTGGAAACAATCCCGCGGTCTCCATTCTCTGTTTTGATGGTGATGTGTGTCGCTTACGAGTTGGCTTTAGTGTCATCCTCCCTATCGGATAAAGTTGACACACGGATATCACTGGATCAAAATTCGAATTCAATTCCATTTATAGAATTGAACACTTAAGTTTTTCAAAGCAATGCCTAATCTGTCTTTCAAAGACTAATTTAAACTCGACTCATTCTCACCCCGGGGAGTGGAATGGAGCCAAAGCGCTTGGTTATGTCGATGACACAGATTAGAGACATTCGAGTCATTTGATGACTAGATCGATTGTCTGGTTGGCTCCCTCACTTTGTGAGAGATAGGGCTCAATTGCATGATTGATCGCTGGTTAGAAACTTCGAGTTTCACTTACGAGATATCAAGCTTTGATTAACGAAATTGTGAAATTTATTAAATGGAATTCAATTAACAAAGTTGTTTGTTTAGTAAACGTCCACACTATCGTGGCTTACTAGACGGAAACGGAACTTTGGGTTAATTGAGGCTCGACAGTTATAGGAAATCGTAAAGGGACCGCATGTCGACGTAAACGTCCACACTAACGTGGCTTGCGGTGGGCGTGTAGTTTCCGAGCGGTTAACTTAGTACTGAGAAATGGTATACACTTAGGTACGCTTTACAGTATCCTCCCCATCGGAGTCACTGCTGTAATGATGTACGACCAAAGTAAAAGTCCAGTTATAAAATCGTTTGGACTAGTATACGTCCACATGAACGTGGCATGCTAGTCTGATGGGATTTTAGGATTGATTGGTAAATTTAATGATATTAATTAAGGGAGTTAATATCGAATTAAATTTGACAGTTTGATTTGTCTCTTTTATAGATATGGCACTCAACCCGCTGTCCATTATACTAAAAGAAAACAAACTCACTGGTCCGAACTATGTTGATTGGAAACGAAACTTGGACATTGTCCTAACTGCTGAGGAGTACAAATATGTACTCCATGAGGTTTGTCCTGATGAACCTATTGACACCTCCACTCCTGAGGAAAAGGAAGCTCATCGGAAGTGGGTCAAGGCTGATCAGATGGCGCGGTGCTACATTTTGGCTTCTATGTCAAATGTGCTGCAACATCAGCATGAGGCCATGACCACTGCCTATGATATGATGCTTAACCTCAAGGAGATGTTTGGTAGTCAGGATAGGGCAGCCAGGCAAGATGCCATGAGAAAACTCATGACGGCCACTATGTCCGAAGGAACGCCCGTGAGGGATCACGTTCTTAGGATGATAGGCTATCTGAATGAGATAGAGATTATGGGAGGAGCTATCGATGGGGAAACCCAGATCGATATAGTGCTCCAGTCTCTGCCTAGGAGTTTTGAGCAGTTCCGCCTGAACTATAACATGAACAAGAGGTTATATTCGTTGGCGGAGCTCCTGACTGAACTCCAGGCGGCAGAGGGAATCTTTAAGAAATCTCATGCACTTGTGGCTGTGAAACTTCCTGGCCCTCCGGGGACTAAGAGGAAGAAGAAGCAAGGACGGAAACCCAGTGGACCCAGCAATGGTGGACCACGGAATGGAGTGAACAAGCCCAAGGGCAAGTGTTTCCGTTGCAAGCAGTCTGGACATTGGAAGTCTAATTGTCCTCTCAGACAAGGAGGTATGAACTTTTCCTTAGTCACTGAAACATGTTTAGCGGTGTTATCCACCGGTACCTGGTGTGTGGATACGGGAGCCACTGATCATGTCTGCAATTCTTTGCAGGGGTTCCAGGAAACCCGGCGGCTTAGAGAGGGAGAGATCACTATCTACATGGGCAACGCTACGAAAGTGGCGGCAGTTGCAGTGGGAGATATTCATTTGTCTTTTAATAATAAAGTTTTAGTATTGAATAATTGTCTTTATGTACCGAATTTTAGAAAGAACCTTGTTTCGGTTTCTAAGTTGGTTTTGAATGGATATTCTGTTTCTTTTGATAATTCTGTTATCATCAAGAAGAATGGTGATTATATCTGTTCTGGTACATTGATAGACAACTTATATATACTGAATCCCACGATGCAAAGTGTAGAGTCATATAACACATCTAGTACCAATAAGAGAAAGGAGCCTTCTAGGATGAATCAAAAGTACTTATGGCATCTTAGGCTAGGTCATATTAACTTGGGTAGGATTCAAAGGTTGATAACTGATGGAATACTCAGTGGTGTGAAAGATGAGGACTTTCCAACCTGCGAATCATGCCTGGAAGGAAAAATGACCAAGCGACCCTTTAGTGATAAGGGGTATAGATCCAAGGAAGTACTGGAATTGATTCACTCTGATTTGTGCGGGCCTTTATCTGTCCAAGCGAGAGGAGGTTATGAATATTTTGTAACCTTCACTGATGATTACTCAAGGTATGGTTTTATATACCTGATGCGCCGCAAGAGCGAGTGCTTTGACAAGTTCAAGGAGTACAAAGCTCTTGTGGAGAACCTTCATGGTAAAACCATAAAGACTCTACGATCTGATCGTGGAGGAGAGTACCTCTCGGGAGAGTTTAAGGCGTACTTATTAGAGAATGGGATTGACTCCCAGATGACTGCACCATACACGCCCCAGCAGAATGGTGTAGCAGAAAGAAGGAATAGGACTCTAATGGAAATGGTAAGATCTATGATGAGTTATTCAGAACTACCAGTTTCGTTCTGGGGATATGCCTTGGAAACAGCGGCGTATATCCTGAACTTAGTTCCTTCTAAATCAGTCCCTAAGACGCCCTCAGAATTGTGGACCGGGCGAAAGCCAAATTTGAAACACATTCGGTTCTGGGGTTGTCCAGCACATGTGCTGAAGCATGGGGCTGATAAGTTGGAATCTCGTTCAGATATTCGGTTGTTTATAGGATATCCTAGAGGAACGAAAGGTGGTCTATTTTATAGTCCTAAGGACCAGAAGATCGTTGTTAGCACCAACGCCCGGTTCTTGGAAGAGGATTATATAATGGACCACAAGCCCAAGAGTGAGATAATACTTAACGAACTGAGAGGGGACGATCAAGGTTTAGATCCAACCGAACCGGGTAATACGCCACCACAGTCTGCACCTGTAGTTACTGAGGTTACACCGGAGCCTCGTCGTAGTGGGAGGGTTGTTCGACAACCCGATAGGTTCATGTTTATAGGTGAGTCTTCGGACTTGTTACCTGGAGAACATGAAGCCGATCCCTGGACCTATGGCGAGGCGCTTAAAGATCAAGATGCTCAGTCTTGGCAAAAGGCGATGAAATCTGAGATTGAATCAATGGATTCAAATCAGGTCTGGAATCTTGTAGCACCGCCCAAAGGTGTAAAAGCCATTGGTTGCAAGTGGGTGTACAAGAGAAAAAGAGGGTCTGACGGGAAGGTGGAAACCTTCAAGGCTAGGCTTGTTGCGAAAGGGTATACTCAGAAAGAAGGGATCGATTATGAGGAAACCTTTTCGCCGGTAGCTATGCTAAAGTCGATCCGGATTCTTTTGTCTATAGCAGCTCATATGGATTATGAGGTGTGGCAAATGGACGTCAAGACAGCATTCTTGAATGGGAATCTTGACGAGACCATTTACATGAGACAGCCAGAAGGTTTCATCAAGAAAGGCCAAGAGCATCTAGTGTGTAAGCTAAACCGATCCATTTATGGATTGAAGCAAGCTTCTAGATCTTGGAACATGCGGTTTGATGAGGTTATCCAATCTTATGGATTCATTCAAAGCATGGACGAGTCGTGTGTATACCGGAGAAGTGACGGAAACAGTGTGGCGTTTCTCGTGCTTTATGTAGACGACATCCTTCTAATTGGCAACAATGTGAAGATGTTGTCGGACATAAAGGGATGGTTGTCCAAGCAATTCGATATGAAAGACTTAGGACAAGTTGGGCATGTTCTTGGGATCAAAGTTATAAGGGATCGCCGAAAAAGAACATTAAGCTTGTCCCAGGCTTCATATATTGATACGATTCTGGCTCGTTTCAACATGCAGAATTCCAAGAGAGGTGCTCAACCTTTCTGCCATGGAATTCATCTATCTAAAGACATGTGTCCCAAAACACAAAAGGAGATAGATTACATGAAGAAGGTTCCTTATGCTTCGGCAGTAGGAAGTCTAATGTATGCCATGTTGTGCACGAGACCTGATATCTGCTATGCCGTGGGCATGGTAGCTAGATATCAGAGTAACCCTGGACAGGGTCACTGGACTGCTGTAAAGAACATACTTAAGTACCTGCGAAGGACTAGGAATTATGTTCTGAGTTACAAAGCGTCCGAGTTGATTCCTATTGGTTAAACAGACTCGGATTTCCAATCTGATAAGGATCAGCGAAAGTCTACATCAGGCTATGTGTTCACATTGGGAGGTGGAGCAATTTCATGGAAGAGTGTTAAGCAGAAATGCATTTCAGACTCTACCATGGAAGCCGAATATGTAGCAGCCTCTGAGGCAGCTAAAGAATCGGTGTGGCTCCGGAACTTCCTTATGGACTTGGATGTGGTTCCTAAGATGCCTAGAGCTATCACAATTTATTGTGACAATAGCGGTGCAGTGGCTAATGCAAAGGAACCACGAGCCCACAATGCGAGTAAACACATAGATCGCAAGTACCACCTGATTAGAGACATCGTCAGGAGAGGCGATGCGGTTGTCACCAAGATTGCATCAGCGGATAACCTGGCTAACCCCTTTACGAAGGCACTTCCAGCGGAAGCGTTCAAGAGACACGTGAAGGGGATGGGTATCGGATGTATGGTAGAGGGCAACTAGAGATTTAGTATAAGTGGGAGATTGATGGAGTTATATTCTAAATGTCTAGTTTAGTGACAATATGGAACTCCTTATCTGTGTTTTACATTATCTATTAATCAAACTGTCGGCATTTTGTCTATCTTGTACTTGAATGCAATAGTCCTAGATATATACGTTGTAGACAGTATGGCGTGAGGAGACACGCAGAAGATCATATTGTCGGTTACTCGTATATTATCGAACAGAAGCTCACGACTTAGATGGACAGGGGCAATCCATCGGTACGTCGTAGTGTGACTGGGTAATAGTTGGTCTTGACTATTATGTTACACTTGTACACTTGGTGTATTGAGCAGGACCACGGGAGGGCGTTCGATTTATACTAATCGACGTAATCGAACTAGACCTCAGAATTACGGATATACGAATTCTTAATCCCTATATAATTATAGGTGCGTGTGTCCAATTCTCGGTTCTTTAACTTGCCAATGAGTGAGACTATTTGATTAGTCGAGATACTCGGTAAATTGGGAATCGGAATTGTACACACGGCATGCTATAGATTATAGACAGGAAACCGTGTCCCGTTTATCGGGTTGATAACGTCCCCGAGATGAGCTCATAAAGTTTATCATGTAAACCCTGCAGGTGGATTTGTTCCACATGATAATAAGGATGAGTGGTACTAGTCTCGGATAATAAGAAACGAATTAATTTAATTATTAGTAATTAAATAAATTCGTGGACGTTCGATATCTTAAACACGGGGAAGGTCGTATATGTAATTTCGGCGGATTTATTATTGTTGAAATAATATTAAAATTAATTTCGGGAATTCAATTATTATTTTATAGTGGAGTTAATAATAATTAAAATTGAAATCGATTAATTAAGGAATTGCGTTTACGTATTCTAAGTTAATTAATATTTCAATTTAGCCCTTAATTAATTTGTCCTAAGGTCCCTAACGTAACTCTATATAATCCCCTCCCGTACTCTCCTAAAACCTATCTTTCGCCGCTATTTCATTTTACTGAGAAAAACAATTGCGTTAACGCAATTATAATTTTTCTCTGTAAAATTAAATTAGTTTGCGCTAATATTTTTCTCTCAGAGAGAAAAAGATATATTAACGCTGTTGATAGAGAAAGTACAGAAGGGAGAACTCCAGCGGATCGTTGCCCACACAACGGCTGGAGAAAGGATCTGAGGCATACGTTAGAAGCATCTAAGGTCTCAACAATCGACCGAGAGGTATGAGATCGAATTCTCTATTCCGCTATTTATTCGATCTAATTTCTCGTTGAACGTATATGAACGTAGATCGGGTTCCGGGGTCGTGGATCGTGTTCCTCGACTACTGGGGGGTCTAGAACCTCCGGAACGGTAGTCGGATGAGGAAAAACGACCCGGAAACGAGCCCGGAACAGCAACGTCGCGTTGCTGTTCGCGGACAAACGGCGGTCGCCAAAGGGCAAACGGCGGTCGCCGTTTGCAGTCCTTTTCAGCGACCGCTGGACTGCATACAGCGGGCGCTGTTTTTGTGCAGTCCAGCCCCGTTTCGCGCGGTTGTCCTCCGGGGCGATGGCTGGGCGTGATTCGGGATAGGGGCTGTTAAGCGAACGAAGTAGCGACTTCGGAGGTCGACTGGGATGGTTCGGAAGTTCGAGCGATCGAACGAACGCATCCCGGAGAGTCGAAATCCAACAATGTCACATAGTGTGACATGGCATGCCACACAAGCAAGTGGGACCACATACAATGCATAGTGGCATGTGTATGTGGCATGACCTTTCACCTCCTTTGTAACCCCTTTTGCATGTTAATGGTGCATTATGATGCCCATTATGTTGTAGGTTACAAAGGGGAGTAATGTGGTGAATAATGAGGTTATAATATATGGATGAAAATCAGATTTTCATCACACATTACCTTAACCCACGAAATTCACACCAAAGAGAGAGAGGAGAAAGTGTTCTTGGAGAACCGACTCGATCAAGCAAAGTGTTCGTCATCCGGGTTCGTGTGCAACACGTAGAGGCCGGGCCATTTGTGCAGCTTCAACATCCGGGCGATCCAAAGGCGTGACGGGGTCATTCCAAAGGTGTACAATTCGTGGCTGATCCATTAAGGTGGTTCAATCGACTCAACACCACCTTAACCAATTTCAACGATCACCAAAAGTAAGTAATCGTTGAACCTTATATATATATATATATTGGATGTGTATATATATATAAATATATGTGTGTCTATACATATTTGTGTGCACTAAGATCATGGCATAGTAGATCTATCGCTTTACACGCTTCCGCACACACGGTATATCGATCGGATCGGTATACCGGTACCTTCAATTGGTATCAGAGCCTAGGGCTCGTGCACACTTTTGTGTTGGACACAATATGTTTAAAATCAACATAATTGGCTTAATTGTTTTAAGTGATCTCCTAAATTTTTCTAAGATGATGAGTCGTCAATTAAAAAGGACCCTGAGAGAGATATTCTTATGATAAGGGATGAGGTATTCAAAAGAGCATGGGCAAAAAATGCTACTAGGGTTCCTAGGGAATCTGAATGCGTCTACTGCAAAAGTGTAGGACACTAATTGCAAACAAGTAAAAGTTCATATTTTATTCAATTTCAAAACAAATGCCTAATTTGTCTTTCATTTGATGGATTATAAGGTTAGGATTATTTACACCTCGGGGAGTGATTTAATCCAAAACCACTTAAGTTCATCAATGACACAAATTAGAGACTTTCGAGCCATTGGATGGCGTGAATCGATTGTCTGGTTGGCTCCCTCATATTTTATGAGAGATAGGGCTTCAATTGCATGATAATATCGCTGGTTAGAAAACTTCGATTTTTCACTTACGATTTATCACGTTTTGACATTGAGATAATTTTGAATGGGAAATTTGAATGAGACTCAATTATTGGGAATAATTGAATTTGCCCAAAGTTCAAAGAAGATTTGAAGAACGGGGTTGCTTCATCTTCAAGTACTAATGATATAGACATTAAACTTCACAAATTCTACTTCTTGGGTATTGGATGCCAAATGTGGTTCTCACAATTTTATGTGGAGGAACTACATAGATGTATAAGTTTGGTGAATAGAGATGTCGATCTACGGGCAAGAAATGGAGCGAAGGTCGCTGCATTAGCCGTATAATCATATGATGTTGTTTTGCCTTAGGGCCTTGTTTTAGTATTATAACTATGTAATTTCGTACCTTCAATAAACAATGAATATTGGTTCAGTATTAGATACTGATGGATTAGTTTTTTTCACTATGAAATAGTTTGGTAACTATTTTAATTGTGAATTATTCTTTGTTTTGGTACGATTATTATATTGTTTATGTATACTTTAAACTTGACAAATCATATATATCATTAAGACCAAAGGCCAAATCGAATAAGTATCGATGAGACATAACTGAAACATTGTTGATAAGATCAAATCAAAATCTAAACATGTAACGAAGCTTCTTTTAGAAGGAATTTTAGAATCATTTGACTTGGAGTCATTTGATACATGTGAATGATGTGTGATTGAAAAGATAACAATGTCATCTTTCTTGGAGAAAGGAGAACATGTGAGTAATTAGGGATGATCCATACGGATGTATGTGGAACCTATTAGTTCACAAGCACATGAAGGTTATGTTTCGGAAAAGAGAAAACAAACTATATTAGATATAGTTCGACCATTCGATGAGAGGTCTAAATGAACTACTGGTCTCTTTTGGGAACACACAATTCTAGACTTCAACTTATACACTGAATAGGACGCTGTCAAAAGCTGTTGATAAGACACCATACTAGGTATGGAAAGGGAGGGTCCCTAAATTGTTTTCATCAAGATTTGAGGTTCTAAAAGCTTCTTTGACGAGATTTATCTTTATAGAGCTTGAACTCAAATGGGATAAAAGTTTCCTTATGGTATGTCCATATGAAACTCGAGGGTACAAATTCTACGATCTATCTGAGAACAATTTTTGTTGCTCGAGATGGTGATTTTCTTGAAAAGAGATATCTTTCCTAGAAAGTCAGTGGGAGCTCGGTTATCTTGAACGAGGTTCAAGTGGAACAACCAATGATGAATATTCAAGACTGGGTTGAGAGTATTCCTATGGTTTTGGAAACCATACCAGCTCTTGTAGGTCCAGAAGGCATATATCTCTTTTAGTCAGATACTTAGGTATTGTGATCTATGAGAGATATGAAGTCATGCTTTTGGAAAGCGATGAACCTTCGAACTATATCCAAGCTATGACGAGTGCAGCTACTAAAATTGGCATGATGCCATGAAATCTGAGATGATATCAATATCTGATAATCAAGTTTGGAACTTGATATATTTGCATCACGGGGTTAGACCCAATGAATGCTAATAGATCTTTAAGATCTAAACAGACAGATGGAAAACCTAGGGTTTTCAAAGCAAGGTTGATGGTAAAAGTTTTATTCACGAGGTGGATTATGGAAAAACTTTCAACAGTTGCTTTGATTAAATCATTCAGATTATCTTAGCCATTGCTACTCATCTTGATAATGAGTTATGGTAATATTGGATGTTAAAACTAACTTCTTGAATTGGATTCTAGAAGAGAATGTGTTTTGACACAACCAAAGAGTTTTATCGATCCTAATAAGGCTGAGAAATTATGCAATCTTATAATTCCATTTATGGAATAAAGCAAAGCATATCAGAGTAGCAATCTTCAGTTCAATGAATCCATACTGGGTTTTGGATTTCAGAGGAACTCGGAAGAGTCTTGTTTTACAAGAAGATCAGTGGGAGTTACGTTGTATTAATTGTGTTGTATGTCGGTGACATACTCCTTATTGGAAACAATGTTTCTATGCTTAATTCTATTAAAGAATGGCTTGGAAATTGTTTTTCAATAAAGGATCTTGGAGAAGCACAGTACATATTGGGCATCAAGATCTGTCGGAACAGATCGAAAATGATGTTTGGACTTAGTAAAGCGACCTATATTGATATGGTGCTTGATAAGTTCAGAATGAAAGACGCCAGAAAGGGTCTCATTCCAATGAGTCATGGCACATCACTTAGCAAGATGCAAGGCCCTACGGGACTTGATGAGCAAAAGAGGATGGAAAACATTCCTTATGCTTCGGCAATAGGGTCTATAATGTATGCCATGATATGTACACGACCGGACGTATCGTATGCTTTGAGCATGACGAGTCAGTTTCAAGGAAATCCAGGTGAGGCGCATTAGACTGCGGCCAAGAATATTCTTATGTACCTTAGATGGACTTAAGAATATTTTTTTGTCTTTGGAAGACAAAAAGAGTTGATATTAACAAGCTGTTTGAATGCTAACTTCAAAACAAACTAAGATAATTTCCGATTTTAATCTTGTTATATCTTTTGTCTGGTTAGAGGTGATATTTGCTGGAATAGTTCCATGCAATGCAATATAGCTAATTAAACTACATAAGGTGAGTACAATACTGCATTGGATGCAGTGACGTTGGTAGTTCAGATTTGAAAGTTCTTCAATGAACTAGGTGGCGTAACTAGCTCGGCCCATCTGATAGTTCTCTATTTATAGTAGATCTATCGCGCAAGCCAATGAGCTTAGGGAGCACTACAAATCTAAAGCTGGTGCTCAGGAAGTTTCACATTATCTGGGAGATAGTTTTGTGGAGACATCGAGATAATAAAGTTGCAACTTTTGGTAAGGTTGCAAACCCGCTTTCTAAACCTCTCCAGCAGTTTAAGCTTGAGGCTTTCACGACTGCAATAGAGATCAGACATCTTAGAGATGGGTTGTGATTTCTATTACTGTATTAGATACTTTTGGAGATTTGGTATACATTCACTCATATGTATAATACATATTTCTTCATATAAATATGGTTTAATTTATATGAATTGTCCAAATGATTAAGTAATATCGATTGGGTTATGAGGTCGAATTACCGCATAATGAAGTCCCAATGGTTGAACTGATATACTTGAATCATATGCTTGTTCCTAGTTCGTATAATCGAGTACGGACAAACCGATAATACAAAGAACTAGATTGTAATGTGTACTATAGCGCCGCTTCATGGGCTAGTGATGTGGGACATCGAGTACAATTACATAGATATTAGCTGGGAGCTAATGATCGAACATACCCGACTGGAATAGTATTTAAGATTTCGAGTCATAATACTATTTCATTGACTGTCGAGCAATTTCCTCTGACCTGAGTAGTCCAGAGTGATTCCATTGTGAAATGATGTACTTTGATACAAGTAAACGCCTTTCGTAAAAGGAGGTTATAAAACTTGTTATTGGGTATATCAGGAAGCAAGTGGGAGAGCTTGGATTGACAAGATGGGATTGTCCTCCATTTTATAATGGGATACATGTCTTACCGGCCACTTGGAGAGTCGAGACTGTGGAAAATACGTGGCCACGTCCAGATAATTATCATAGTGATAAATCTGGTTTTACAGTCTGTCTCATAGTCCAAGAAAGGTTTGAACCGATTGAGGATGACTCGAGTCTTGCCTCAAGTTCAAACTTAGACATAAAGTGACAACAGGAAGTTGGCAGCACACTGGCTCTGAAGGCCAAGTGGGAGATTGTTGGGATATGTCCTTCGATCCTACGTGTGCAATCGATAAAGTCATAAGGTCGTCTATGGATGTTAAATGATTATTTGATAATATTAATTGTTGGGAACAATATAATATTGATCAATTAAATCATACCTACAGGGTCACACACGAGCTCGATATTGATATACATTGCTTGATAAATATATTGATTTAGAATCAATATTTACGTGGATTTAATACACATGCATGGGATGCATGGCTTGCATGGATGCATGTCACATAGTGTGACATGGCATGCCACACAAGCAAGTGGGACCACATACAATGCATAGTGGCATGTGTATGTGGCATGACCTTTCACCTCCTTTGTAACCCCTTTTGCATGTTAATGGTGCATTATGATGCCCATTATGTTGTAGGTTACAAAGGGGAGTAATGTGGTGAATAATGAGGTTATAATATATGGATGAAAATCAGATTTTCATCACACATTACCTTAACCCACGAAATTCACACCAAAGAGAGAGAGGAGAAAGTGTTCTTGGAGAACCGACTCGATCAAGCAAAGTGTTCGTCATCCGGGTTCGTGTGCAACACGTAGAGGCCGGGCCATTTGTGCGGCTTCAACATCCGGGCGATCCAAAGGCGTGACGGGGTCATTCCAAAGGTGTACAATTCGTGGCTGATCCATTAAGGTGGTTCAATCGACTCAACACCACCTTAACCAATTTCAACGATCACCAAAAGTAAGTAATCGTTGAACCTTATATATATATATATATATATTGGATGTGTATATATATATATAAATATATGTGTGTCTATACATATTTGTGTGCACTAAGATCATGGCATAGTAGATCTATCGCTTTACACGCTTCCGCACACACGGTATATCGATCGGATCGGTATACCGGTACCTTCAGATCTAGGGAACGATTTCATGTATACTAGATCCAGAGTTCGAAAACTCTTCTAGTATTATGATCATCTCTGGTTGATCAGAAACCTCCCACTACAATGGCGTTCCGGTGTATAAACAGTAATAACAGTAGGTGCAATTAGTGGTGTATCGCTACTCGGTTTGGCTGGTTTCCACTCTTTGTCCTTTTCTCTCGCTCTAAGGTATCTCGTCATTTTGGGCTATGTATTTCATCTAATAGTATTTCTCTAAGAACCGGACGTTAGAACTTATAACGTCCTTCTGGTTCAAAGTACTATTAAACACATGACTTCTGTTCTTCTAGGATATTTTACAACCACATCCAAATGTGCCGTTGTCTTTCATAAATATTCATAGAACATAGGTAGTACCGATTAACTCTTTCTTTTACCATTTCTTTAGAGATCTATTTCTTATTTATACACCATGTCTACACTTGAAGTGTATGGTGTAGTCATTTGTAATCTAATTCCAATTACTGATTATGCTATGTCTTCAGACAGGTACTAGCCTCCGCGATTAGATCACAGGCTACTTATGAATATACTTTGATAGTTCTTCCACAATAGCTTGTGTCCATTGACTTGTCAAAACACTTACTCTTGTGGTGTATCAAGTATTCTAATCCATACTTAGAGTATTCATCAAATGAAGTACTCGTACCTTTCTTGTCTTGATTAGACATAGGTCTGCATATATCAGTGTTAATCAATTTCAATACTTGTCCGGATTCTACATTCTTTATCCAGAAAGGTTTGCTTAGTTGTATTATCTTTCGAATTCAATTCTTAAGTCGGAAGGTCCATTCCTTCAACTATAATTGATCAAATCAATTTCGACCTTTGAATCTCATTTGAATAAATACTACTGAGCATAAGAATTCACAAGTATAATGACTTAGTAAAGAAATATCTCTAAGTAAAGCAAATTATATACTACGGTTTGTTGCATCGTGGAGACTTAGGATTCATCATTCACATATTGCTAACTAATGTACCAGAATAGATAATATCATAATTTCTTCTCAATAATCATCAAATGATTTAAAGAAATAAATATCCATTCATTAATAATAGAAAACCAGAACATAGTTCTTTCTAAAATAAAAACGGGTACATAAAAGCAATAATCTTGAAATGAAATCCTATAACTACTCATAGATAAATCCCCTATTGCAACAGCTGCCTCCTTCACAGCATTTCCCTTGACCATTCTTTCCTTTCCAAGTCTCTGGGCTTCCTGGTGCCCCTGCATTTAAAATGCATACATACCATCAGTGGTTCCATATCTACCAACCAGATTTCTGGTAGATAATACCGCTGACTATATTTTAATGACTAAAGAAAGAATCTCATACCTTCTTGGGGAGAAAATATAGACTTCCAGTACCCAGTCTGTTTTCTTTCAGAATGATTGCCTAAAGGCTTTTTCATCCCACCTTGTGGTCCAAGTACTTTAGGACTACAGGGCTTCTTTGCTTGCTTCTCCATTCCCCGGTCTATGCCCTTAGGTTCGAAACCTTTGGCCTTGGCTATAAGAGCTTGCGATTGTCTCAACTCATCTAAAAGGTCCAACATCTCGAAAACGTGTTCAAGCGTTTCCTCGAAGCAACTGAGCTTTATGAGTATCCTCATCGCCTCTTTTCTAGCCTTTACGTCGTGTCTAAACATTAGCTTGAGTTTGAGCATAATATCATGATTAGTGGTTAATGCTAAAGCATTGTCCCACTTCTCAAAATCAGCTCTTTCCTCATCAGTTGAGACACTTGTAGGTTCAGGAGGACAAAGCTCACTGAGTACAACCTTGTACTCTTCGACAGTCTGGGTAATGTCTAATTCTCTATTCCATCCAACACAGTATAGAACTAGTGCGTTAAATTCCTTGAGTATCAAGGAAAGTGGATTCATAGCTATTCTCTTAACCTATAAGCACATAAACAAATAATCAATTTAATTTCCGATATTATCTCCCTCAAATAATATCATTAAATTACTAATTACATCTAAAATCCCATCACATATGGCAAGCCACGTTGTGTGGACGTTTACCTATCCAAACGATTTTGCAATTAGATTTGCTTTGGTCGTACATCAATTATAGCGTTACTTCGTTGGGAAGAATACTACAAAGCGTACCTAAGTGTAAACCATTACTCAGTACTAAGGTGAATCGTTTGGAATTGCTACATTACCGCAAGCCACGTTGTGTGGACGTTTACGATAACACACAATCCTTCACAATTTCCTATAACTGTCTACATCAATTAATCCAAAATCCCATTCAGTATAGCAAGCCACGTTGTGTGGACGTTTACTACACCAAAAGATTTTTATAATTGACTCCCAATTACTCGAGACATTTAATCTTGTGAATCAAGACGTGGTAAATCATAAGTGAAACTCGAAGTTTCTTAGCAGTGATTCACCATGCGAACGACCCTATCTCTCATAGAATGAGGGAGCCGAGCAGAAAATCGATCCAAAGATACGAAAGTCTCTAATTTGTGTCATCCACATGACCAAGTGGCTTTGTCTCCATTCCACTCCCCGGGGTGAGAATGAGTCGACTTGAAGTCAGTTTCAGAAAGACAAATTAGGCATTGTTTGATAAACTTAATCAATGTCTCTTGTAAAAGGAATTACAAGAATTCTCCTCCAATGACTTGTCTATATGAACTTCAAAAGTTCATAAAAGTCACCAAGAGAACAACAATGGAGACCATGGGTATTGTTTCCAATCCCTCTCCCACTTAGCTTTTTACAATAAAGGGATTCGCTATCTAATGCATAATGAAATATACATAAGCATGCATACATGAAATTAAAGCACATAAATATTATCATATAGTCAAAATAATACTAGAATATTATTTTCCGACTATTATGGCTTTATTCCATCCTTGTACGCATCTTCTAGTCTTCAGTCTTCATTCTTGAATGCTCCATGTGACGAGAATATTAATCCCAATATTTTAATCTATTTATTTTTAATAAATCCAAAAGATACTTAATTCGAAAATTAAGTCAATCGAATAAATCAAAAATAAAATAAAATTTTATTAATATTTTTTTTTACTTATTTATTTTCCTTTCTAATTCTATTAAATCTCTAGAATCCTATCCAAGTCAAACTTGGAACATTCTAGAAGACTTCCATAATAAAATAAGGAATAAAATAAATTAGGACTCTTCTACTTTTCAAATTAATTAATTTCCGTGTTCATGAAAATTCCCATAAAATAAGAATAATCAATTAGGAAATAAATTAATTCCAAATTAATTATTTTCCTTATCCATGAGAGTTCCCATAAATAAGAACACTCAATAAAGAATAAATTAATTCTAATTTAATTATTTTCCTATTCCATGAGAGTTCCTAAAAATAAGAACACTCAAAATAGGAAAACCGAATTAAATTAGGAAAGCGAATCTTGGTAGGAGTAGCACGGGGTGGGGATCCCCGCACCACCCCCACCATCGATCATCACCGCCAGGCACCACCGCCGCCGCCCCCAGCCCACGCGCCACCACCACCCGTGGCCGGAAGCCCTAGCGGGAAGCCTTAGCCGAGGGGCGATCGGCCCATCCCTCTTGATCGATGCATGGGGTCGATCATGGGAATGATCGGCCCCGATCCTTCCCTCTCATCGTCTCCTTCGTCACATCTCGTTCTTCGACGATCGTTTCAACATCGAACCAACGTAAAATTAAATTACAATTTAAATTACAATTCCGGTATCGATTCTATACATGAAATCGACCCTATACACTTTCCGGAAAACATAGAAAAGTAATAATAAATCCTAAATTCGGTCAACCCCCGAATTTTTACTATTACAAGCATTCATCCACACAAAACGAATCTCGACATGTCCGAGAGTTTAAAAAAAATTATGACAATAATTAACAAATAATTAACAAGCCATAATAGTCGGAATCCCTTCAAGGTAGTGTTGGAGTTGTATACTTAATGTCTAGATTTAAGTGATATGAACTCCCGATCCATTGCCATTAATCTATTTAATTAAATAAATAATTATTTGCGTTTAATTATTTATAATTAAATATATGCAAATTATAGTCCTAGATTATATACGTTGTAGTTAGTATGGTGTGCGATGTCACACGGAAGATCATACTATCAGTTACTCTTATATAATCGAACAGTTGCTCACGACCTAGATGGACACGGACTAATCCATCGGTATAGTCGTTGTATGAGAGAAAATAATTTGTCTTAATTATTTTATCATACTTGTACACTTGGTGTATTGGGGGGATCGTTTGAGATTTATCGATTAGGATTGCCTTGGATAATCGATTTAAATCTCAGTGTATTTTATTCTTAATCTCCGATACTATTGCGGGTGTGTATATTTAATATAAGTGACTTTGATTTTCCAAAGGAATTGACCGGTTTAATTATTGGGTCAATTACCGGTTAAGTTGGGTCGCTATATTTTATATATGACATGCCGTGAATACTTGACGGGAAAGTGTGTCCCGATAAGGGTTGATAATATCCCCGAGATGAGTTCATAAATAATTATTATGTAAACCCTGCAGGTGGATTTGTTCCGCATAATAATTAAGGTTAATTGGTACTATTCTCGGATATAAGAGATGTATAAATTAATTAGCAATAAATTAATTTTATTCATGGATATTATATCTTAAATATACGGAATAAATAATAGTACCGGAGAAATATTATTTGATATAATATGGTTTAATATTGGGAGTGTAATTAATTTATATAGTGGAAAATAAATTAATTAATATTAATGGGATTAATAGATTTGGGCTTGGGCTCAATTTAATCATTAATATTGGAAGTCCAATATTCCACCTCCTTAAGATCCCCTACGTAGCCTATAAAAGCACTACATGGTCTTCTCTATTCTCATAACTTGAAGATCACAATTCTAGAGAGAGAAAGTAGAGAGGGAGATCCATGAAGTTCGGAAGATCGTCGCCCACACGACGTTCGAGCTAGTGCAAGGAATACGTGGGAAGATCTCAAAGTCTTCAAATTGAGTTCTTCGTTTTTCCGAACAACGAGAACGAGGTAAATCGTAAAACCCTCTTTATTATTTTATCGTTTAATTATCGTAAAAATATTGTGAACCAAGATCCGAAAGACGCGGCCCATGACGAGGACGAACCGGGCGGTGGTGGTCGAAGACCACCGTACCGCCGGCGTATCGTCGGCTCGGGCTGGAGGGTCGAAGGGCGAGGAGCATGGCTGGACGCCATGCACCGCTCGCACGGCGCTGCCTCCGCCTACGCGGAGGGGCTGCCGCTCGCACGGCTGGACCGCCGCTCGCGCGGCAGTGCCTGGCGGCAGCTGGGGCGATCGCAAGCCACGGGTTCGACCGTGGCTAGAGGGCGATCACCCGGTGCGTGGCTGGGCAGCCCCGCACGGTTGTACGGGCTGAACCCTAGCGCACGTCCAGTGACGTGCGCATGACTCGGTTGAACAGCGGCGGCTCGTGTCGCTGCTAGGGTTCGACGGGGTGCTGTCCGCGAGGGTTCGAGCATGCCCGGAGGGCTGCCAAGGGCAGCCCTAGGCGGCTGCCAAGGACAGCTGCGAGCCCTGTTAGAATTCGATATCCCGGGCTATTTAAAATTGCGGAAACCAATAACCCGATCAAAACCATCCGCCGGAGATCACGCGAACATCAACTCATCCGCCGGAGTCCGACCATCGGAGACCACGCGCCCGAAGACGCGTAGTCCGCCCCCGGCCGAGCCCCCGCGAGCCGTCGCTCACGTGATCGAACATCACGTTCGATGGGGCTGCATCCGGCAGCCCCCGGCAGCAGGTCCGGCGACCTGCTGCTCGCCTTGGAGGAGGCCCCACCGTCGAGGTGGGGAGGTGGCGGCACCAGCCCGCCACCGCCGGCGATCGCACCCAGCGATCGCCTCCCTCGGCTTCGGCCGAGGGGTCCTCTTCGCCGCCGAACCCTAGGCGTGCGATGCCGCGCGGTCCGGTGGCTTCGCCACCACCGCGTGGTCGTTCGTCTAATCCGGGTTCGATCCTTCGGATCTTGCGTTCTACGGTATTCTCGATAAAACCAAAATCGAACAATTATCAAGGGCGTTTAGATATTGTACCTTTCGATTCGTTGTTCGGAGAAACGAATTCAAGACGACCTTTTGAATCTTCCCACGTATTCCTTGCACTAGCTTGAACGTCGGGTGGGCGACGATCCTCCAAGCTCTATGGATCTACTTCTCTCTCTACTTTCTCTCTCTAGAATTGTGATCTTCAAGTTATGATTAGTAGAATAGAGAAGACCATGTAGTGCTTTTATAGGCTACGTAGGGGATCTAAAGGAGGTGGAATATTGGGCTTCCAATATTAATGATTAAATTGAGCCCAAGCCCAAATCTATTAATCTCCCATTAATATTAATTAATTTATTTTCCACTATATAAATTAATTGCACTCCCAATATTAAACCATATTATATCCAAATAATATTTCTCCGGTAGTATTATTTATTCCGTGTATTTAAGATATAAATATCCATGAATAAAATTTATTTATTGCTTAATAAATTTATTCATCTCTTTTATCCGAGACTAGTACCACTCAACCTTATTTATTATGCGGAATCAAATCCACTCGCGAGGTTTACATAATAAATCCTTATGAGCTCATCTCGGGGATATTATCAACCCTTCCGGGATACACTGTCCGGTCAATCATTCACGGCATGCCATATATAAAATATAGTGACCCAACTTAACCGGTAATTAACCCAATAATTAAATCGGTTAATTCCTTTGGTAAATCAAAGTCACTTATATTAAATATACACACCCGCAACAATATCGGTGATTAAGAATAAAATACACTGAGTCTCAAATCAATTATCGCCGAGCAATCCTAATTGATGAGTCTCAATCGATCCGCTCAATACACCAAGTGTACAAGTGTGATAAAATAATTAAGACAAATTATTTTCTCTCTCACACAACGACTATACCGATGGATTGGTCCGTGTCCATCTAGGTCGTGAGCATCTGTTCGATTAAATACGAGTAACCGATAGTATGATCTTCTGTGTGGGCCCGACACACCATACTAACTACAACGTATAAAATCCAGGACTATAATTTGCATAATTTTAATTAACAATAATTAAAAGCAAATGAATGTTCGTATTTAATAGGTAAATGAAAGTGTACAAGGAGTTCACAATACTCAAATCTAGACATTAAGTATACCACTCCAACAATCTCCCACTTATACTAAGGTCTAGTCTTATCCTCCAAACTTCTGACTCCCAAACCCTCCAAGTGCTTGAAATAAACTTCCTTAGGAAGTATCTTGGTGAAAGGGTCCGCTAGGTTGTCCTCCGAAGCTATCTTGGTGACTACGGCATCGCCCCTCTTGACGATGTCTCGAATCAGGTGGTACTTGCGCTCTATGTGTTTCATAGCACTATGGGACCGTGGTTCCTTACTGTTTGCCACTGCACCGCTATTATCACAATAAATTGTCATAGCCTTGGGCAAACTCGGAATCACATCTAAGTCCTGGAGGAAATTAAGGAACCAAACTGACTCTTTCGCTGCCTCTGAGGCTGCAACATATTCAGCTTCCATGGTAGAGTCTGAAATGCACTTTTGCTTAACACTCCTCCATGATACGGCTCCACCTCCCATAGTGTACACATAGCCTGATGTCGACTTTCGCCGGTCCTTATCAGCTTGGAAATCCGAATCCGTATAACCCAAAGGAATCAGATTGTCTGCCCCGTAACTTAGAACATAATCCTTAGTATTTCGCAAATACTTGAAAATGCTCTTTACGGCAGTCCAATGAGCCTTTCCAGGGTTACTCTGATATCTCGCTACTACGCCAACTGCATAGCAGATATCAGGCCTCGTGCATAACATTGCATACATCAAGCTTCCCACAGCCGAAGCGTAGGGAACTGCTTTCATTTCATCTTTCTCCTTTTGTGTCCGAGGACACATTTCCTTAGAAAGATAAGTTCCTTTACTGAAGGGCAGCTCACCCTTCTTGGAATTTTGCATGTTAAAACGAGCCAGAATCGTGTCTATGTAAGATTGCTGGGATAGGTACAATGTTCTATTCCGGCGATCCCTTATAACCTTGATCCCTAGAACATGCCCGACTTCTCCCAAATCTTTCATATCGAATTGTCTAGACAACCATCCCTTTATGTCTGATAACATTTTCACACTGTTGCCAATGAGAAGAATGTCGTCTACATAAAGCACGAGAAACACCACCTTCTTTCCATCACGTTTCCAATACACACACGATTCGTCCATGCTTTGACTAAATCCAAAAGATTGGACTACTTCGTCAAACCGCAGGTTCCACGATCTCGAAGCTTGTTTTAATCCATAAATGGATCGATTAAGCTTGCACACTAGCTGATCTCGCCCCTTAGCAATGAATCCTTCTGGTTGTTTCATATAAATCGTCTCGTCAAGACTTCCATTTAGGAAAGCTGTCTTGACATCCATTTGCCACACCTCATAATCCATATGAGCTGCTATGGATAAGAGAATCCGGATCGACTTTATCTTGGCTACCGGCGAGAAGGTCTCCTCATAATCGATTCCCTCTTTCTGAGTATATCCTTTCGCAACAAGCCGAGCTTTAAAGGTTTCAACCTTTCCGTCAGATCCTCTCTTTCTCTTGTAGACCCATTTACACCCAATTGGCTTTACGCCGCTTGGTGGTTCTACAAGATCCCAGACTTTATTAGAATCCATAGATTCAATTTCGGATTTCATCGCTTTCTTCCAAGAAGGCGCATCTATATCTTGTACCGCCTCATCATAGGTCCAGGGATCGATTTCATGAACTCCAGGTCCAGAGTCCGAAGACTCACCCAGTCCAATCCATCGGTCTGGTTGCTTTACAACCCTCCCACTACGACGGCGTTCCGGTGTATTAACAGTGATAGTGTCAGGTGCAGATTCTAGTGGTGTATCTATACTCGGTTCGGCTGTATCTAAGTCTTCCTTGTTACCTCTTAACTCATCAAGTATTATGTCACTTTTGGGCTTGTGGTCCATGACATAGTCTTCCTCTAAGAACCGAGCGTTAGTACTTATAACGATCTTCTGGTCCGTAGGACTATAGAACATGCCACCCTTTGTTCCTCTAGGATATCCTATAAACAACCGCACTTCAGTACGAGGTTCTAATTTATCGGCACCTACCTTCAACACATGTGCAGGGCACCCCCAGATCCGAACGTGTCTCAAGCTAGGCTTGCGCCCGCTCCATCGTTCCATGGGTGTTGAAGGAACCGTTTTAGATGGAACCAAGTTTAGAATGTGCGCTGCTGTTTCTAAGGCATATCCCCAGAACATTGTAGGTAAGTCCGAGTAACTCATCATTGAACGCACCATCTCCATAAGAGTCCTATTCCTTCTTTCCGACACACCATTCTGCTGGGGAGTATATGGTGATGTCATTTGGGAATCAATCCCATTCTCTGCTAAGTATGCCTTGAATTCTCCAGACAGGTACTCGCCTCCGCGATCAGATCGCAGGCATTTAATGGATTTACCTTGAAGGTTCTCCGCATAAGCCTTGAATTCCTTGAACTTGTCAAAGGATTCGCTCTTGCGGCGCATCAGGTATACAAATCCATACCTTGAGTAATCATCAGTGAAAGTGATGAAATACTCGTACCCTCCCCTTGCCTGAGTAGACATAGGTCCGCATACATCAGAGTGAATCAAATCCAATACTTGTTCAGCCCTTCGTCCTTTACCAGAAAAAGAACGCTTGGTTATCTTTCCCTCTAAACAGGATTCGCAGGTTGGAAGGTCCTCTCCTTCAACACCACTGATGAGACCATCAGATTTCAACCTTTGAATTCTATTTGAGTTAATATGACCCAGCCTTAAGTCCCACAAGTATAATTGATTCATCCTAGAAGGTTCCTTTCTCTTATTGGTGTTCGTAGATGTGTTATTACTCTCGGTTAGTTGCATCGTGTTAGACTCAGAATTTAGCACATACAAATCCTCCACCAATGTACCAGAACAGATAATTTCACTGTTTCTTCTTATGATCACAGAGTGGTCAAAAGAAACAGAATATCCATTCATAATAAGTTTAGAAACTGAAATTAAATTCTTTCTAAAGTTGGGTACATAAAGACAATTTTGTAAAACTAAAACCCTATCACTACTGAAGCGTAAGTGAACGTCTCCCACTGCAACAGCCGCCACCTTCGCGGTATTGCCCATGTAGACCACGATCTCTCCCTCTCTAAGTCTCCGGGTTTCCTGGAACCCCTGCAATGAATTGCAGACATGATCAGTGGCCCCCGTATCTACACACCAGGTGCTGGTAGATAACACCACTGATAATGTTTCAGTGACTAAGGAAAATTTCGTACCTTTGATGAGAGGACAATCAGACCTCCAGTGCCCAGACTGCTTGCATCGAAAGCACTTGCCTCGTGGCTTGCTCTTCCCAATCCGTGGTTCAAAACCACTGGGCTTCTTTGCTTGCACTTCCAACTCGGCCACTAGAGCTTGTGATTCTCTGATCATACTTATCAGTTCAGTTCTTTTGAAATCGTTTTTAAGCGATTCCTCAAGAGGACTAAACTTGATGAGTATGTCAATCAGCTCTAGTCCGGCTTCCTTACTATGTCCTAACATCTCCTTGAGGTCATTTTCAATGTCCTCATCAGTTGGGACAATAGTGGATTCGGAAGGCTCAACAGTCTGAACATTGTCCAGATTTCTTTTCCAATCAGTACTATATGGAACCAGTGAGTTTTCATCTTTAAGTATATTACAAAGTGGGGTCACAGTCATTCTCTAACCTATAAGCACATAAAACAAACAAACAATTTAATATCCGATATTATCTCCCTCAAATAATATCATTAAATCACTAATCACATCTAAAATCCCATCAGGTTAAAGCAAGCCACGATAGTGTGGACGTTTACCCACCCAAATGATTTAGCAATTAGATTTCCTTCGGTCGTACATCATCAATAGCGTTACCTCGATGGGAGGAATACTATGAAGCGTACCTAAGTGTTAACCATCACTCAGTACTAAGAAGTTTGTTTGAGACTCGTATATCACCGCAAGCCACGATAGTGTGGACGTTTACGTTGACACACGGATCCCTTACTCCCTTCTATAACTGTCTACATCAATCGATCTAAAGTCCCATTCGATATAGCAAGCCACGATAGTGTGGACGTTTACTATACCAAAAGACTTATACAATTGAAATCCAATTACTTGAACCATTTAATCTTGTAAATCAAGACGCGGAGAATCATAAGTGAAACTCGAAGTTTCTAACCAGTGATTCACCATGCGAACAACCCTATCTCTCATAAATGAGGGAGCCGAGCAGACAATCGATCCATCTATCAAAGAATGGTACGACTGCCTCTAATTTGTGTCCTCTACATGACCAAGTGGCTTTGGCTCCATTCCACTCCCCGGGGTGAGAATGAGTCGACTTGAAATCAGCTTTGGAAAGACAAATTAGGCATTGTTTGATGAACTTAATCAATGTTTCTCGTAAGAGGAATTACAAGAACTCTCCTCCAATAACTTATCTATATAAACTTCAAAAGTTTATAAAAGTCACCAAGAGAGCAGTAATGGAGACCATGGGTATGTTTCCATACCCTCTCCCACTTAGCTTTTTACAATAAAGGGATACGCTATCTAGTGCATAAAAGTAAACACATATAGCATGCATACATGTAATAAAGCACATAATATTATCACATAGTCAAAATAATTACTAGAATATTATTTTCCGACTATTATGGCTTTACTCCATCTCCGTACGCATCTTCTAGTCTTTAGTCTTCGTTCTTGAATGCTCCATGTGACGAGAATATTAATTTCCAATATTTAAATCTATTTATTTTTAATAAATCCAAAAGATACTTAATTAAAAATTAAGTCAATCGAATAAATCAAAAATAAAATTAAATATTATTAATATTTTATATTTATTTTATTTTCCCTTTCTACTTCATTAAATCTCTAGAATAATCTATCCAAGACCCACTTGGAATATTCTAGATGATTTCCATAATGAAATAAGGAAATAAAATAACTTGGGACTCTTCTACTTTCCAAGATTAATTAATTTCCATTGCTATGAAAATTCCCATAAAATAGGAATAATCAATTAGGAAATAAATCAATCCTAAATTAACTTTTATTCCTTTCCAATTCTATTAAATCTCTAGGATCCTATTCCAAGTAGAACTCGGAATACTCTAGAAGACTTCCATAATAGAATAAGGAAATAAAATTAATTCCAATTAATTCCTTTTCTAATCCATGAGAATTCCCAAAAATAGGAATACTCAAATAGGAAAAATCCGAACTAATTAGGAAAGTAAATTTCCGGACCGGGATAACACGGGGTGGGGATCCCCGCGCCACCCTCGACCCACGCCTAGGAGGTGGCCGGCCACCATCGCCGGCGGCTCCTCCATGTGAGGGTCGATCGATCCTCATGGGATCGACCATGGGGATGGTCGATCCTTGTCCCTTTGCCCTCACGTCGTCTCCTTCGTCACGCGTCTTCTCCGGCGGTCGTTTCGGCATCGATCCAACGCAAAATAAATTACAAAATAAATTTTACACTATCCGGTATCGATTCTATACATGAAATCGACCCTATACATTTTCCGGAAAAAAGTAGAACGTAATAATAAATCCTAAATTCGGTCAACCCCCGAATTTTTACTATTACAAGCATTCACCACCAAAAACGAATCTCGACATGTCCGAGAGTTTAATCAAACCAACATACATGACAAAATAAATTAAACGAATAATAAATTAAGCCATAATAGTCGGAACCCTGCAAGGTAGAACAATTTTATCGAAAATACCGCGAACGTAAACCACGCTCTGATACCAATTGTTGGAATTCGATATCCCGGGCTATTTAAAATTGCGGAAACCAATAACCCGATCAAAACCATCCGCCGGAGATCACGCGAACATCAACTCATCCGCCGGAGTCCGACCATCGGAGACCACGCGCCCGAAGACGCGTAGTCCGCCCCCGGCCGAGCCCCCGCGAGCCGTCGCTCACGGGATCGAACATCACGTTCGATGGGGCTGCATCCGGCAGCCCCCGGCAGCAGGTCCGGCGACCTGCTGCTCGCCTTGGAGGAGGCCCCACCGTCGAGGTGGGGAGGTGGCGGCACCAGCCCGCCACCGCCGGCGATCGCACCCAGCGATCGCCTCCCTCGGCTTCGGCCGAGGGGTCCTCTTCGCCGCCGAACCCTAGGCGTGCGATGCCGCGCGGTCCGGTGGCTTCGCCACCACCGCGTGGTCGTTCGTCTAATCCGGGTTCGATCCTTCGGATCTTGCGTTCTACGGTATTCTCGATAAAACCAAAATCGAACAATTATCAAGGGCGTTTAGATATTGTACCTTTCGATTCGTTGTTCGGAGAAACGAATTCAAGACGACCTTTTGAATCTTCCCACGTATTCCTTGCACTAGCTTGAACGTCGGGTGGGCGACGATCCTCCAAGCTCTATGGATCTACTTCTCTCTCTACTTTCTCTCTCTAGAATTGTGATCTTCAAGTTATGATTAGTAGAATAGAGAAGACCATGTAGTGCTTTTATAGGCTACGTAGGGGATCTAAAGGAGGTGGAATATTGGGCTTCCAATATTAATGATTAAATTGAGCCCAAGCCCAAATCTATTAATCTCCCATTAATATTAATTAATTTATTTTCCACTATATAAATTAATTGCACTCCCAATATTAAACCATATTATATCCAAATAATATTTCTCCGGTAGTATTATTTATTCCGTGTATTTAAGATATAAATATCCATGAATAAAATTTATTTATTGCTTAATAAATTTATTCATCTCTTTTATCCGAGACTAGTACCACTCAACCTTATTTATTATGCGGAATCAAATCCACTCGCGAGGTTTACATAATAAATCCTTATGAGCTCATCTCGGGGATATTATCAACCCTTCCGGGATACACTGTCCGGTCAATCATTCACGGCATGCCATATATAAAATATATTGACCCAACTTAACCGGTAATTAACCCAATAATTAAATCGGTTAATTCCTTTGGTAAATCAAAGTCACTTATATTAAATATACACACCCGCAACAATATCGGGGATTAAGAATAAAATACACTGAGTCTCAAATCAATTATCGCCGAGCAATCCTAATTGATGAGTCTCAATCGATCCGCTCAATACACCAAGTGTACAAGTGTGATAAAATAATTAAGACAAATTATTTTCTCTCTCACACAACGACTATACCGATGGATTGGTCCGTGTCCATCTAGGTCGTGAGCATCTGTTCGATTAAATACGAGTAACCGATAGTATGATCTTCTGTGTGGGCCCGACACACCATACTAACTACAACGTATAAAATCCAGGACTATAATTTGCATAATTTTAATTAACAATAATTAAAAGCAAATGAATGTTCGTATTTAATAGGTAAATGAAAGTGTACAAGGAGTTCACAATACTCAAATCTAGACATTAAGTATACCACTCCAACAAGCCCCACGCGGGGGCTCGACCGAACAGCCCGGGTTCCCCCGCGGTTAGGGTTTGGTTGAGTCCGGCTTCGTGGTGGTTCGTGGCGGGATGTTCCGGCAACCGGGAGTCGATTGGAGTTGTTGTTCCGCAACTTTGACAACTCCGGATATTCGATCTCCAAAGGATTTCGGTCGGAATTAATTAGATAATTTATTTTATTTAAATTTATTAATTCCGGGATATCGATTTCCAACAATTGGTATCAGAGCGTTGGTTTTAGTTCATGGTATTTTTCGATAAATTGTTCTACCTTGCAGGGTTTCCGATTATTATGGCTAGATTTAATTTTGTTAATTAATGTCCATAACATTGCTCTTGATTATTAAACTCTCCGTGATGTCGAGATTCGTTCTTGTATGGTGAATGCATGTTCTTATTTTTCCGGAAATTGTATGAGGTCGATTTCATGTAGAGAATCGATACCGGATAGCGTAGTAATAAATTTGTAATTTATTTTACGTTGGATCGAGGAAGAAACGACGACCGGAAAAGTGTGACGGAGGAGACGAAGAGAGGGAGGATTCCGGGGATCGATCAACCCCATGATCGACCCCAAGGGATGGATCGATCGAGGGAGAGGGGGCTGCCCTCGAACCTCTCGGCCACGCCGGCCACCGGTGGTGGTGGCGCGTAGGGTAGGGGCGGCGGTGGCGTGTCCTCTCGGCCGGCGATGGTGGTGGGGGTGCGGGGTCCTCGTGATCTCGTGCTCTCCCGCCAAGATCCAACTTTCCTAAATTATTCGATTTTCCTATTTTGAGTATTCCTATTTTTTGGGAATTCTCATGGAATAGGAAAAGAATAAATTTAGAATAAATTTATTTTTCCTTATTGATTACATATTCTTGGGAATTTTCATGGAATAGGAAAAGAAATAAATTTATAATTAATTTATTTTTCCTATTTAATTATTCCTTTATGAAATTTTTAATGGATTAGGAAAATAATTAATTTGGAAAGTTTTAAGAGTCCTTAATTAATTTTTCCTTATTTAATTATTCCTTTATGGAATTTTTAATAGAAAAGGAAATGAATTAATTTGGAAGGATTAGGAGTACTAATTTATTTTATTTCCTTATTCTATTATAGAAATCTTCTAGAATATTCAAGGTTTGACTTGGATAGGATTCTAGAGATTTAATAGAATTAGAAAGGAAAATAAAAATAAATAAAAATATTAATAATATTTAATTTTATTTTTGATTTATTCGATTGACTTAATTTTCGAATTAAGTAACTTTTGGATTTATTAAAAATAAATAGATTTAAATATTGGAATTAATATTCCCATCACATGGAGCATTCAAGAACGAAGAGTGAAGACTAGAAGATGCGTACGGGGATGAAATAAAGCCATAATAGTCGGAAAATAATATTCTAGTATTATTTTGATTATGTGATAATATTCTATGTGCTTTATTTCATGTATGCATGCTTATGTGTATTTAATTATGCATTAGATAGCGTATCCCTTTATTATAAAAAGCTAAGTGGGAGAGGGATTGGAAACAATGCCATGGTCTCCATTGCTGTTCTCTTGGTGACTTTTATGAGCTTTCGAAGTTCGTATAGACAAGTCATTGGAGGAGAATTCTTGTAATTCCTTTTACGAGAAACATTGATTAAGTTTATCAAACAATGCCTAATTTGTCTTTCTGAGACTGATTTCAACGAATCTCGACATGTCCGAGAGTTTAAAAAAAATTATGACAATAATTAACAAATAATTAACAAGCCATAATAGTCGGAATCCCTTCAAGGTAGTGTTGGAGTTGTATACTTAATGTCTAGATTTAAGTGATATGAACTCCCGATCCATTGCCATTAATCTATTTAATTAAATAAATAATTATTTGCGTTTAATTATTTATAATTAAATATATGCAAATTATAGTCCTAGATTATATACGTTGTAGTTAGTATGGTGTGCGATGTCACACGGAAGATCATACTATCGGTTACTCTTATATAATCGAACAGTTGCTCACGACCTAGATGGACACGGACTAATCCATCGGTATAGTCGTTGTATGAGAGAGAAAATAATTTGTCTTAATTATTTTATCATACTTGTACACTTGGTGTATTGGGGGGATCGTTTGAGATTTATCGATTAGGATTGCCTTGGATAATCGATTTAAATCTCAGTGTATTTTATTCTTAATCTCCGATACTATTGCGGGTGTGTATATTTAATATAAGTGACTTTGATTTTCCAAAGGAATTGACCGGTTTAATTATTGGGTCAATTACCGGTTAAGTTGGGTCGCTATATTTTATATATGACATGCCGTGAATACTTGACGGGAAAGTGTGTCCCGATAAGGGTTGATAATATCCCCGAGATGAGTTCATAAATAATTATTATGTAAACCCTGCAGGTGGATTTGTTCCGCATAATAATTAAGGTTAATTGGTACTATTCTCGGATATAAGAGATGAATAAATTAATTAGCAATAAATTAATTTTATTCATGGATATTATATCTTAAATATACGGAATAAATAATAGTACCGGAGAAATATTATTTGATATAATATGGTTTAATATTGGGAGTGTAATTAATTTATATAGTGGAAAATAAATTAATTAATATTAATGGGATTAATAGATTTGGGCTTGGGCTCAATTTAATCATTAATATTGGAAGTCCAATATTCCACCTCCTTAAGATCCCCTACGTAGCCTATAAAAGCACTACATGGTCTTCTCTATTCTCATAACTTGAAGATCACAATTCTAGAGAGAGAAAGTAGAGAGGGAGATCCATGAAGTTCGGAAGATCGTCGCCCACACGACGTTCGAGCTAGTGCAAGGAATACGTGGGAAGATCTCAAGGTCTTCAAATTGAGTTCTTCGTTTTTCCGAACAACGAGAACGAGGTAAATCGTAAAACCCTCTTTATTATTTTATCGTTTAATTATCGTAAAAATATTGTGAACCAAGATCCGAAAGACGCGGCCCATGACGAGGACGAACCGGGCGGTGGTGGTCGAAGACCACCGTACCGCCGGCGTATCGTCGGCTCGGGCTGGAGGGTCGAAGGGCGAGGAGCATGGCTGGACGCCATGCACCGCTCGCACGGCGCTGCCTCCGCCTACGCGGAGGGGCTGCCGCTCGCACGGCTGGACCGCCGCTCGCGCGGCGGTGCCTGGCGGCAGCTGGTGCGATCGCAAGCCACGGGTTCGACCGTGGCTGGAGGGCGATCACCCGGTGCGTGGCTGGGCAGCCCCGCACGGTTGTACGGGCTGAACCCTAGCGCACGTCCAGTGACATGCGCATGCCTCGGTTGAACAGCGGCGGCTCGTGTCGCTGCTAGGGTTCGACGGGGTGCTGTCCGCGAGGGTTCGAGCATGCCCGGAGGGCTGCCAAGGGCAGCCCTAGGCGGCTGCCAAGGACAGCCGCGAGCCCCACGCGGGGGCTCGACCGAACAGCCCGGGTTCCCCCGCGGTTAGGGTTTGGTTGAGTCCGGCTTCGTGGTGGTTCGTGGCGGGATGTTCCGGCAACCGGGAGTCGATTGGAGTTGTTGTTCCGCAACTTTGACAACTCCAGATATTCGATCTCCAAAGGATTTCGGTCGGAATTAATTAGATAATTTATTTTATTTAAATTTATTAATTCCGGGATATCGATTTCCAACAATTGGTATCAGAGCGTTGGTTTTAGTTCATGGTATTTTTCGATAAATTGTTCTACCTTGCAGGGTTTCCGATTATTATGGCTAGATTTAATTTTGTTAATTAATGTCCATAACATTGCTCTTGATTATTAAACTCTCGGTGATGTCGAGATTCGTTCTTGTATGGTGAATGCATGTTCTTATTTTTCCGGAAATTGTATGAGGTCGATTTCATGTAGAGAATCTGTTGGAAATCGATATCCCGGAATTAATAAATTAATTAAAATTAATTATCTAATTAATTTCGACCGAAATCCTTTGGAGATCGAATATCCGGATTGTCAAAATTGCGGAACCGACAACCCAATCGACTCCCGGAACATGTACATGACCATACGAAAAAGTTACGCGGGAAAAACACGAGAGAACTCGCGTGAACTCTCGAAACCCGCAGGAGCCACGCGGGGTGACTCGCAGCAGCCCGCAGCAACCCGCAGCGAGTCGCCTGACTCGCTGCTGCTGGGACTTGCTGAGTCGCTGCTGAGTCGCTACGGGTCCGCTGCGGGAAAACCCGCAGCACCCAGCGAATCTCCCGTAGCAGCCCACAGCAACCCGCAGCGAGTCGCCTGACTCGCTGCTGCTGAGCGCTACGAGTCGCTGCGGGAAAACCCGCAGCAGGCAGCTGATCGCTGCGGGAAAACCCGCAGCCGATCCGCGTATCGAGCCCTAGGCTCGATTTTTCCCCGCGCGATCTTCGTCCAGCCGAGCCGTCGAACCGCCGGCGGTCCGGTGGTCCGACCACCACCGCCCGGTTCGACCTCGTCTCGTGGGTCCGTTCCTTGGATCTTGGTTCAAGGTATTTTCACGATAATTAAACAATAAAATCATAAAGAGGGTTTTACGATTTACCTCGTTCTCGTTGTTCGGAAAAACGTAGAACTCAATTTGACGACCTTGAGATCTTCCCACGTATTCCTTGCACTAGCCCGGACGTCGTGTGGGCGACGATCTACCGAACTCCATGGATCCTCCTCTCTACTTTCTCTCTCTAGAATTGTGATCTTCAAGTTATGAGAATAGAGAAGACCATGTAGTGCTTTTATAGGCTACGTAGGGGATCTTAAGGAGGTGGAATATTGGGCTTCCAATAATAGTGATTAAATTGAGCCCAAGCCCAAATCTATTAATCCTTACTATTATTAATTAATTCTATTTTCCACTATATAAAATTAATTGCACTCCCAATATTAAACCATATTATATCAAATAATATTTCTCCGGTAGTATTATTTATTCCGTGTATTTAAGATATAAATATCCATGAATAAAATTAATTTATTGCTAATTAATTTATTCATCTCTTTTATCCGAGACTAGTACCATTCAACCTTAATTATTATGCAGAACGAATCCACCTGCAGGGTTTACATAATAATTCCTTATGAACTCATCTCGGGGATATTATCAACCCTTACGGGATACACTTTCCCGTCAAGTATTCACGGCATGCCATATATAAAATATAGTGACCCAACTTAACCGGTAATTAACCCAATAATTAAATCGGTTAATTCCTTTGGTAAATCAAAGTCACTTATATTAAATATACACACCCGCAATAGTTTCGGGGATTAAGAATAAAATACACTGAGACTCGAATCGATTATCGCCGGCAATCCTAATCGATGAATCTCAACGATCCGCTCAATACACCAAGTGTACAAGTGTGATAAAATAATTAAGACAAATTATTTTCTCTCTCACACAACGACTATACCGATGGATTGGTCCGTGTCCATCTAGGTCGTGAGCAACTGTTCGATTAAATACGAGTAACCGATAGTATGATCTTCTGTGTGGGCCCGACACACCATACTAACTACAACGTATAGAATCCATGACTATAATTTGCATATATTTAATTATAAATAATTAAATGCAAATAATTGTTCATTTAATTAAATAGATTAATGGCAATGGATCGTGAGTTTCCTTTACTTAAATCTAGACATTAAGTACACAACTCCAACAATCTCCCACTTGTACTAAGGTCTAGTCATTTCCTCCAAACTCCCGACTTCCATACTCATCACGTGCTTAAGTTGTACTTCCAAGAAGTACTATGTGAATGAGCACTCTAGGTTGCCGCTCTGAAGTTATCTTGGTGACTACAGCGTCGTCTCCCTTGATGATGACTCGTATCAGGTAGTACTTGCACTATGTGTTATCTTACACTTATGGACTTGTGATTTCTTACCATTTGCCATTGCACCGCTATTTACATAGCCTTTGGCAAATTAAGAATCACATCTAAGTCCCAGAGATTATCCCGGAGTTATACCAAAACTTCCGCTGCCTCTGAGGCCGCTATTTGGTTACCCATGGCAGAGTCCGAAAAGCATCGTGTTTATCACTCTTCCATGTTAAAACTCCTTCTCCTTCAATAGTGAAACACATAGCCTGATATCGACTTACACTGGTCCTCATTCGATTAGAAATCTAAGAGAATGTAATCCAAAGGAAATGTTCGTCTGCTTCGTAGTCTAGAACAGTACTTCGAAAGTACTTTTACAGCAGTCGAATATTCCTTTCCAGGATTACCTTGATATCCTCCCACTATGCTAACCGCATAGCCGATATCAGGTTCTTGTTTTCAACAATGCATTTATTAAGCTTTCCACACTCAGTGTAGGAAACTGCTTTCATTGCTTCTATCTCCTTTTGTGTTCCAAAACACATATCCTTAGATAGATGCATTCCGTCTCTGAAAGGTAACGAACCTTTCTCGGAATCTTGCATGTTAAAACGAACCATAATCATATATATGTAAGATGTCCAGGAGAAGTACAACGTTCTTTTCTTGAGATCCTAGATCTTAAGAACATGTTCTAACTTCTTCTTCATCTCATATATCGATTTTTCTAGACAACAGTCATTTTATGTCTGACAACATCTTTACATTGTTACCAATGATAAAATGTCATCTACATAAAACCTCCGAGAAACACCACCTTGTTTCCATCACGTTTCCCATACACACGATTCGTCTATGCTTTTGATGAATCCATAAAATGGACTATCTCATCAATTTGCAAGTACCACGATCTCAATGCTTTGTTTCAATCCATAAATGGATCAACTAAGCTTGTACTCTAAATGATCTCGCCTCTTAGCAATAATCCTTATTGCTCTCCAAGAAGGCACATTTAGATCTAGTACGGCCTTCATGTAGATCCTGGGATCGATTTCATGTATACTAGGTCCAGAGTCCAAAGACTCTCCTACTCTTATGAATATCTCCGGTTGTCCCACAACCTCCCACTAAAATGGCATTCCGGTGTATAAACAGTGATAACAGTAGGTGCAGTTAGTGGTGTACCGCTACTCGGTTCGGCTGGTTCTAAGTCTTAATCTTTCTCTCTCATTTCAAAGTATTACGTCACCTTGGGCTTTGTGGTTCATCATATAGTCTTTCTCTAAGAACCGGGCGTTAGAACTTATAACGTCCTTCTGGTTCATAGTACTATTGAACACACATCTTTTGTTTTTCTAGGATATTCTACAACCGCATTTGAATGCGCCGTTGTTTCCAGATATATCCATAGAACATAGGTAGTTCCGTATAACTCATGCTTTTACTATTTCTATAAGAGTTCCATTTCTTGTTTACGACACACCATTTCTACACAACAGTGTATGGTGAAGTCATTTAGGATCAAATCCCAATTTCTGATTAGTATGCCATGCATTCCTGAGATAGGTACTTGCCTCCGCGATCAAATCGCAGGCTACAAATGGATATACCTTGATGGCTCTCCACAATTGCTTAGTGTCCATTGACTTGTCAAAACACTTGCTTTTGTGGCACATCAGGTATTCTAATCCATTTTTCGAGTAATCATAAAATGAAGTACTCGTACCTTATTGTCTGAGTAGGCATAGGTCTGCATACATCAGAGTCAATCAATTCTTATACTTGTCTGGATCTTACATCTTATATCCATAAAGGATTGCTTAGTCATATTATCTTCCAAATTAGATTCTTAGGTCGGAAGGTCCACTCCCTCAACTTAATTGATCAAATATCAATTTTCGACCTTTGAACTTCTCATTTGAATAAACATGACTCAGCATAAGAATCCACAAGTATAATTGATAAAGAAATCTCTTATTAGTAAAACGAGTTTCATACTACGGTTCGTTGCATCGTGGTGGACTCAGGATTCATCATTTATATATTGCTAGTCAATGTACCAAAATAGATAATATCATTATTTCTTCTTATAACCATCAAATGATTAAAAGAAATAAAATATCCATTTATTAGAAATCTAGAACAAAGTTCTTTCTAATATGAAAGGTACATAAAAGCAATAACTCAAAATGAAATCCTATAAAATGTCCTCCACTGCAACTGCTGCCTCCTCTACAGCATTGCCCATGTAGACTACGATTTCTTCTTTTCCAAGTCGTTAGGTTTCCTGGAACCTTTGCATTTAAAATGCACATACCGTCAGTGGTTCCATATCTACACACCAGGTTCCGGTAGATAATACCACTGACTATGTTTTACGACTAAAGAAGAATTTCGTACTTTCTTTGAGAGGATAATCAGACTTCCAGTACCCAGACTGTTTGCATCGAGAACTCTTGCCTCATGGCTTTCTCGTCCCATCTCGTGGTCCAAGAAACCTAGGACCACTGGGTTTCTTTGCTTGCTTTTCCTTTCCCCCGATTTTTCCCTTAGGTTCGAAACCTTTGGCATTGGCTACAAGAGCTTGCGATTTCCGTCTCAACTCGTCTAAAAGGTCAATCATCTCAAAAACGTTTTTAAGCGTTTCCTCGAAGCGACTGGCCTTTATGAGTATCCTCATCCCTTCTTGTCTAGCCGCCTATGTCAATAGGCTCGGGAGGACAAAGCTTACTAAGTACTAACCAGTACTCTTCAACAGTCTGGACAATGTCTAGATCTCTATTCCAATCATTACATTTAGGGACCAATGAGTTTAAAATCCTTACGTATCACAGAAAGTGGGTTCAAAGCCATATCCTAATCTATGAGCACATATAACAACAAACAATCGATTTAATCTCCGATATTATCTCCCTCAAATAATATCATTAAACCACTAATCACATCTAAAATCCCATCAGATATGGCAAGCCACGATAGTGTGGACGTTTACCTATCCAAATGATTTAGCAATTAGATTTCCTTCGGTCGTACATCATCATTAGCGTTACTTCGATGGGAAGAATACTAAGAAGCGTACCTAAGTGTAAACCATTACTCAATATCTAAGAAGTTTGTTTGGGATACGCATATTCACCGCAAGCCACGATAGTGTGGACGTTTACGTTAACATACGCTCCTTTACTCCCTTCTATAACTGTCTACATCAATCGTTCCAAAATCCCATTCAATGTAGCAAGCCACGATAGTGTGGACGTTTACTACACCAAAAGACTTTTACAATTGACTCCCAATTACTTGAATCATTTAATCTTGTAAATCAAGACGCGGAGAATCATAAGTGAAACTCAAAGTTTCTAACCAGTGATTCACCATGCGAACAACCCTATCTCTCATAAAATGAGGGAGCCGAGCAGACAATCGATCCACCTTCAAAAGATGGTACGACTGCCTCTAATTTGTGTTCTCGACATGACCAAGTGGCTTTGGCTCCATTCCACTCCCCGGGGTGAGAATGAGTCGACTTGAAATCAGTTTTGGAAAGACAAATTAGGCATTGTTTGATAGACTTAATCAATGTTTCTCGTAAGAGGAATTACAAGAATTCTCCTCCAATGACTTGTCTATACGAACTTCGAAAGTTCATAAAAGTCACCAAGAGAACAGCAATGGAGACCATGGATATGTTTCCATACCCTCTCCCACTTAGCTTTTTATAATAAAGGGATACGCTATCTAATGCATAATTAAATACACATAAGCATGCATACATGAAATAAAGCACATAGAATATTATCACATAATCAAAATAATACTAGAATATTATTTTTCCGACTATTATGGCTTTATCACATCTCCGTACGCATCTTCTAGTCTTTAGTCTTCGTTCTTGAATGCTCCATGTGTCGGGAATATTAATACCAATATTTAAATCTATTTATTTTTAATAAATCCAAAAGTTACTTAATTCGAAAATTAAGTCAATCGAATAAATCAAAAATAAAATTAAATATTATTAATATTTTTATTTATTTTATTTTCCCTTTCTACTTCATTAAATCTCTAGAATAATCTATCCAAGACCCACTTGGAATATTCTAGAAGACTTCTATAATGAAATAAGGAAATAAAATAATTTATTTTATTTTCCCTTTCTACTTCATTAAATCTCTAGAATAATCTATCCAAGACCCACTTGGAATATTCTAGATGATTTCCATAATGAAATAAGGAAATAAAATAATTTAGGACTCCTAGTCCTTCCAAATTAATTCCTTTCCTAATCCATTAAAAATTCCATAAAGGAATAATTAAATAAGGAAAAATTAATTTAAGGACTCTTCTACTTTCCAAAATTAATTAATTTCCATGTCCATGAAAATTCCCATAAATAGGAATAATCAAATAGAAATAAATTAATTTAATAATTAATTATCTTCCTTTCTAATTCTATTAAATCTCTAGAATCCTATTCCAAGTAGAACTTAGAATATTCTAGAAGACTTCCATAATAGAATAAGGAAATAAATTAATTCCAATTAATTCTTTTCCTATTTCCATGAGAATTCCCAAAAAATTAGGAATACTCAAAATAGGAAAACCGAATCAATTAGGAAAGTGAATCTAGGTAGGAGAACACGAGATCACGAGGACCCCGCGTCCCCCACCATTGATCGCCGGCCGGGGAGGAGCGCCGCCGCCACCTCAGCCCACGCGCCACCACCACCGGTGGCCGGCGTGGCCGAGGGTTCCCGCGGGCAGCCCCCACGCCCCCCCTTCGATCGATCCTCATGGGATCGATCATCATGATCGATCCCCGGTCCTCCCTCTCTACGTCTCCTCCGTCACACTTTTCCGGCGGTCGTTTCGGAATCGATCCAACGTAAAATAAATTACAAATTTATTACTACGCTATCCGGTATCGATTCTCTACATGAAATCGACCTCATACAATTTCCGGAAATATAAGAACAAGCATTCACCACACAAGAACAAATATTGACATCACCGAGAGTTTAATAATCAAGAACATTATTATGACATTAATTAACAAAATTAAATCTAGCCATAATAATCGGAAACCCTGCAAGGTAGAACAATTTATCGAAAAATACCATGAACTAAAACCAACGCTCTGATACCAATTGTTGAAAATCGATATCCCGGAATTAATAAATTAATTAAAATTAATTATCTAATTAATTCCGACCGAAATCCTTTGGAGATCGAATATCCGGATTGTCAAAATTGCGGAACCGACAACCCAATCGACTCCCGGAACATGTACATGACCATACGAAAAAGTTACGCGGGAAAAACACGAGAGAACTCGCGTGAACTCGCGAAACCCGCAGGAGCCACGCGGGGTGACTCGCAGCAACCCGCAGCGAGTCGCCTGACTCGCTGCTGCTGGGACTTGCTGAGTCGCTGCTGAGTCGCTACGGGTCCGCTGCGGGAAAACCCGCAGCACCCAGCGAATCTCCCGTAGCAGCCCACAGCAACCCGCAGCGAGTCGCCTGACTCGCTGCTGCTGAGCGCTACGAGTCGCTGCGGGAAAACCCGCAGCAGGCAGCTGATCGCTGCGGGAAAACCCGCAGCCGATCCGCGTATCGAGCCCTAGGCTCGATTTTTCCCCGCGCGATCTTCGTTCAGCCGAGCCGTCGAACCGCCGGCGGTCCGGTGGTCCGACCACCACCGCCCGGTTCGACCTCGTCTCGTGGGTCCGTTCCTTGGATCTTGGTTCAAGGTATTTTCACGATAATTAAACGATAAAATCATAAAGAGGGTTTTACGATTTATCTCGTTCTCGTTGTTCGGAAAAACGTAGAACTCAATTTGACGACCTTGAGATCTTCCCACGTATTCCTTGCACTAGCCCGGACGTCGTGTGGGCGACGATCTACCGAACTCCATGGATCCTCCTCTCTACTTTCTCTCTCTAGAATTGTGATCTTCAAGTTATGAGAATAGAGAAGACCATGTAGTGCTTTTATAGGCTACGTAGGGGATCTTAAGGAGGTGGAATATTGGGCTTCCAATAATAGTGATTAAATTGAGCCCAAGCCCAAATCTATTAATCCTTACTATTATTAATTAATTCTATTTTCCACTATATAAAATTAATTGCACTCCCAATATTAAACCATATTATATCAAATAATATTTCTCCGGTAGTATTATTTATTCCGTGTATTTAAGATATAAATATCCATGAATAAAATTAATTTATTGCTAATTAATTTATTCATCTCTTTTATCCGAGACTAGTACCATTCAACCTTAATAATTATGCGGAACGAATCCACCTGCAGGGTTTACATAATAATTCCTTATGAACTCATCTCGGGGATATTATCAACCCTTACGGGATACACTTTCCCGTCAAGTATTCACGGCATGCCATATATAAAATATAGTGACCCAACTTAACCGGTAATTAACCCAATAATTAAATCGGTTAATTCCTTTGGTAAATCAAAGTCACTTATATTAAATATACACACCCGCAATAGTTTCGGGATTAAGAATAAAATACACTGAGACTCGAATCGATTATCGCCGGCAATCCTAATCGATGAATCTCAACGATCCGCTCAATACACCAAGTGTACAAGTGTGATAAAATAATTAAGACAAATTATTTTCTCTCTCACACAACGACTATACCGATGGATTGGTCCGTGTCCATCTAGGTCGTGAGCAACTGTTCGATTAAATACGAGTAACCGATAGTATGATTTTCTGTGTGGGCCCGACACACCATACTAACTACAACGTATAGAATCCAGGACTATAATTTGCATATATTTAATTATAAATAATTAAATGCAAATAATTGTTCATTTAATTAAATAGATTAATGGCAATGGATCGTGAGTTTCCTTTACTTAAATCTAGACATTAAGTACACAACTCCAACAGAATCGATACCGGATAGCGTAGTAATAAATTTGTAATTTATTTTACGTTGGATCGAGGAAGAAACGACGACCGGAAAAGTGTGACGGAGGAGACGAAGAGAGGGAGGATTCCGGGGATCGATCAACCCCATGATCGACCCCAAGGGATGGATCGATCGAGGGAGAGGGGGCTGCCCTCGAACCTCTCGGCCACGCCGGCCACCGGTGGTGGTGGCGCGTAGGGTAGGGGCGGCGGTGGCGTGTCCTCTCGGCCGGCGATGGTGGTGGGGGTGCGGGGTCCTCGTGATCTCGTGCTCTCCCGCCAAGATCCAACTTTCCTAAATTATTCGATTTTCCTATTTTGAGTATTCCTATTTTTTGGGAATTCTCATGGAATAGGAAAAGAATAAATTTAGAATAAATTTATTTTTCCTTATTGATTACATATTCTTGGGAATTTTCATGGAATAGGAAAATAAATAAATTTATAATTAATTTATTTTTCCTATTTAATTATTCCTTTATGAATTTTTTAATGGATTAGGAAAATAATTAATTTGGAAAGTTTTAAGAGTCCTTAATTAATTTTTCCTTATTTAATTATTCCTTTATGGAATTTTTAATAGAAAAGGAAATAAATTAATTTGGAAGGATTAGGAGTACTAATTTATTTTATTTCCTTATTCTATTATAGAAATCTTCTAGAATATTCAAGGTTTGACTTGGATAGGATTCTAGAGATTTAATAGAATTAGAAAGAAAAATAAAAATAAATAAAAATATTAATAATATTTAATTTTATTTTTGATTTATTCGATTGACTTAATTTTCGAATTAAGTAACTTTTGGATTTATTAAAAATAAATAGATTTAAATATTGGAATTAATATTCCCGTCACATGGAGCATTCAAGAACGAAGAGTGAAGACTAGAAGATGTGTACGGGGATGAAATAAAGTCATAATAGTCGGAAAATAATATTCTAGTATTATTTTGATTATGTGATAATATTCTATGTGCTTTATTTCATGTATGCATGCTTATGTGTATTTAATTATGCATTAGATAGCGTATCCCTTTATTATAAAAAGCTAAGTGGGAGAGGGATTGGAAACAATGCCATGGTCTCCATTGCTGTTCTCTTGGTGACTTTTATGAGCTTTCGAAGTTCGTATAGACAAGTCATTGGAGGAGAATTCTTGTAATTCCTTTTACGAGAAACATTGATTAAGTTTATCAAACAATGCCTAATTTGTCTTTCTGAGACTGATTTCAAGTCGACTCATTCTCACCCCGGGGAGTGGAATGGAGCCAAAGCCACTTGGTCATGTAGATGACACAAATTAGAGACCATCGTACTATTTTTTGAAATGGATCGATTGTCTGCTCGGCTCCCTCATTTTATGAGAGATAGGGTTGTTCGCATGGTGAATCACTGGTTAGAAACTTCGAGTTTCACTTATGATTCTCCGCGTCTTGATTTACAAAAATCGAATGGATCAAGTAATTGGGAGTCAATTATAAAGATCTTTTGGTGTAGTAAACGTCCACACAAACGTGGCTTGCTATACTGAATGGGATCTTGGAATAATTGATGTAGACAGTTATAGGTAGTTGTGAAGGATTGTGAGTTATCGTAAACGTCCACACAAACGTGGCTTGCGGTGACGTAGCGATGCCAAACGATTCACCTTAGTACTGAGTAATGGTTTACACTTAGGTACGCTTTATAGTATTCTTCCCAACGAAGTAACGCTATAATTGATGTACGACCGAAGCAAATCTAATTGCTAAATCATTTGGATAGGTAAATGTCCACACAAACGTGGCTTGCCATATCTGATGGGATTTTAGATGTGATTAGTGGTTTAATGATATTATTTGAGGGAGATAATATCAGAGATTAAATCGATTGTTTGTTGTTATATGTGCTCATAGATTAGGAAATGGCTTTGAACCCACTTTCTGTGATACGTAAGGATTTTAAACTCACTGGTCCCTGAATGTAATGATTGGAATAGAAATCTGGACATTACCCAAACTGTTAAAGAGTACAAGGTTGTACTCAGTGAGCTTTGTCCTCCCAAGCCTATTAATGTCTCAACTAATGAGAAAAGGACTGATTTTGGTATCATGTTCAAACTCAAGTTGATGTTTAGACATGACATAGGCGGCTAGACAAGAAGCGATGAGGATACTCATAAAGGCCAGTCATTCGAGGAAACGCTTGAACACGTTTTTGAGATGATTGACCTTTTGGACGAGTTGAGACGGAAATCGCAAGCTCTTGTAGCCAATGCCAAAAGTTTCGAACCTAAAGGCAAGAACGGGGGAAAGGAAAGCAAGGAAACAAACCCAGTGGTTCTAAGATTACTTGGACCACGAGATGGGACGAGAAAGCCAAGAAGCAAGAGTTCTCGACGCAAACAGTCTGGGTACTGGAAGTCTGATTATCCTCTCAAAGAAAGTACGAAATTTTCTTTAGTCGTAAAACATAGTTAGTGGTATTATCTACCAGAACCTGGTGTGTAGATATGGAACCACTGACGGTATGTGCATTTTAAATGCAAGGGTTCCAGGAAACCCGACGACTTGGAAAAGAAGAAATCGTAGTCTACATAGGCAATGCTGTAGAGGAGGCAGCTGTTGCAATGGAGGACATTTTATAGGATTTCATTTTGAGTTATTGCTTTTATGTACCTTTCATTTTAGAAAGAACTTTGTTCTGGATTTCTAATGAATGGATTTTTTATTTCTTTTAATCATTTGATGGTTATAAGAAGAAATAATGATATTATCTATTCTAGTACATTAGCTAGCAATATATAAATGATGAATCCTAAGTCCACCACGATGCAACGAACCGTAGTACATAACTCTTTTAACTAATAAGAGATTTCTTTATTAAATCATTTATACTTGTGGATTCTTATGCTAAGTCATATTCAAATAAGAAGTTCAAAGGTCGAAAATTGATAGTTTGATCAATTAAGTTGAAGGAGTGGACCTTCCGACCTAAGAATCTAATTTGAAAGATAACATGACTAAGCAATCCTTTATGGATATAAGATACAAGATCCGGACAAGTATAAGAATTGATTGACTCTGATGTATGCAGACCTATGTTTACTCAGACAATAAGGTACGAGCACTTCATTTGATGATTACTCGAGAAATGGATTAGAATACCTGATGTGCCACAAAAGCAAGTGTTTTGACAAGTCAATGGACACTAAGCAATTGTGGAGAACCATCAAGGTATATCCATTTGTAGCCTGCGATCTGATCGCGGAGGCAAGTGCCTGTCTAATTTGAAAGATAACATGACTAAGCAATCCTTTATGGATATAAGATATAAGATCCGGACAAGTATAAGAATTGATTGACTCTGATGTATGCAGACCTATGTTTACTCAGACAATAAGGTACGAGTACTTCATTTGATGATTACTCGAGAAATGGATTAAAATACCTGATGTGCCACAAAAGCAAGTGTTTTGACAAGTCAATGGACACTAAGCAATTGTGGAGAACCATCAAGGTATATCCATTTGTAGCCTGCGATCTGATCGCGGAGGCAAGTGCCTGTCTGAGGAATGCAAGGCATACTAATCAGAGATTGAGATTTGATATCAAAGAGACTACACCATACACTCTTGTGTAGAAATGGTTTGTCGGAAATAAGAAATGGAACTCTTATAGAGGTAGTAAAAGATGAGTTATACGGAACATCCTATGTTCTTTGGATATGTCCTTGAAACAACAGCGCATTCAAATGCAGTTGTAGAATATCCTGGAAGAACAAAAGATGTGTGTTCAATAGTACTATGAACAAGAAGGACGTTATAAGTTCTAACGCCCGGTTCTTAGAGGAAGACTATGTGATGAACCACAAGCCCAAAGTGACGTGATACTTTGAAATGAGAGAGAACGAAGAAGACTGGAAACCAGCAGAACTGAGTAGCGGTACACCACTAACTGCACCTACTGTTATTACTGTTAATACACCGGAATGCCGTTGTAGTGGGAAGTTGTGGGTCAACCAGAGATATTCATAAGGCTGGGAGAGTCTTCGGACTCTGGACCTAGTATACATGAAATCGATCCCTGGATCTACACAGAGGCAGTACTAGATCTAAATGTGCTCTCTTAGAAAGCAATAAGGTTTATTGCTAAGAGGCAAGATCATTTAGAGTACAATCTTAGTTGATCCATTTATGGATTGAAACAAAGCATTGAGTTCGTGGTACTTGCAAATTGATGAGATAGTCCATTTTATGGATTCATCGAAGCATAGACGAATCGTGTGTATTGGAAACGTGATGGAACAAGGTGGTGTTTCTCGGGTTTTATGTAGAGAACATTCTTATCATTGGTAACAATGTAGAGATGTTGTCAAGACATAAAATGATGGTTGTCTAGATAAATCAATATGAAAGATATAGGAAGAAGTTGGACATGTTTTTGAGATCTTGGATCTCTAAGAAAGAACATTGTACTTCTCCTGGACATCTTACATATATATGATTATGGTTCGTTTTAACATGCAAGATTCCGAGAAAGGTTCGTTACCTTTCAGATACGGAATGCATCTATCTAAGGATATGTGTTTTGAAACACAAAAGGAGATAGAAGCAATGAGAGCGGTTTCCTACACTTCGAGTGTGGAAAGCTTGATAAATGCAATGTTGAAAACAAGAACCTGATATCTGCTATGCGGCTAGTATAGTGGGAGGATATCAAGGTAATCCTGGAAAGGAATACTCGACTGCTGTAATGAACATTTTAAGTTCTTTCGAAGTACTGGAAGCTATCATCTGGATTACGGAGCAGACGAGCATTTCCTTTGGATTACATTCTCTTAGATTTCTAATCGAATGAGGACCGGTGTAAGTCGATATCAGTCTATGTGTTTCACTATTGAAGGAGAAGGAGTTTTAACATGGAAGAGTGATAAGCACAATGCTTTTCGGACTCTGCCATGGGTAACCAAATAGCGGCCTCAGAGGCAGCGGATGTTTTGGTATAGCTCCGGGATAATCTCTGGGACTTAGATGTGATTCTTAATTTGCCAAAGGCTATGTAAATAGCGGTACGATGGCAAATGGTAAGAAATCACAATTCCATAAGTGTAAGATAACACATAGAGCAAGTACCACCTGATACGAATCATCGTCAGGGAAGACGACGCTGTAGTCACCAAGATAAATTCAGAACGACAATCTAGATTGCTCTTTCACAAGGCACTTCTTGGAAGTGCATATTAAGCACGTGAAGAGTATGGGAGTCGGGAGTTTGGAGGAAATGACTAGACCTTAGTATAAGTGGGAGATTGTTGGAGTTGTATACTTAATGTCTAGATTTAAGTGATATGAACTCCCGATCCATTGCCATTAATCTATTTAATTAAATAAATAATTATTTGCGTTTAATTATTTATAATTAAATATATGCAAATTATAGTCCTAGATTATATACGTTGTAGTTAGTATGGTGTGCGACGTCACACGGAAGATCATACTATCGGTTACTCGTATATAATCGAATAGTTGCTCACGACCTAGATGGACACAGACCAATCCATCGGTATAGTCGTTGTTTGAGAGAGAAAATAATTTGTCTTAATTATTTTATCATACTTGTACACTTGGTGTATTGGGCGGATCGTTTGAGATTTATCGATTAGGATTGCCTTGGATAATCGATTTAAATCTCAGTGTATTTTATTCTTAATCCCCGATACTATTGCGGGTGTGTATATTTAATATAAGTGACTTTGATTTTCCGAAGGAATTGACCGGTTTAATTATTGGGTCAATTACCGGTTAAGTCGGGTCGCTATATTTTATATATGACATGCCGTGAATACTTGACGGGAAAGTATGCTGGAAATCGATATCCCGGGGTATCAAAAATTGCGGAACCGATAACCTCTACCGAAATCCCATCGCCGGAAACCGATCACGAACGACACGAAGAACCGGGCTCGACAAGAGTATCGCCGCGGGATGAACCCGCGGCTAAACCCTAGCCGAACCCCATCGCGGGGTTCGCGATCGCGCACGAGGCGATCGCTGGGGCTGCTCCGGCAGCCCCGGGCGGTGAGTCCGGCGACTCACCGCCACCGCCCGAGGAGGGCGGTTCGCCCAGCGGCGAACCCGCCGCGGCTCCAGCCGCGGCTGCCCGGCGATCGACAACCGCGGTCGATCGCCCACCCCGGCTCCCAGCCGGGGTTCCTCGCGTGTGCACGCGATCGAATCCTAGGTTCGATCGCTCCCTCGGCTCCCAGCCGAGGGTTCCTCTCGAGCTCTGCCGAGAATCTCGAATCCTCGTCCCCGGAGTTCGTCGTTTACCCGGATCGTGTGTTCATGCATGTATCACAATTTAATTGAACATAAAATCACACAAGGAGTTTTATGATCATACCTTTGATTCGTTGTGCGGAGAAACGAAATCAATTGAAGACCTTTGAATCTTCCCACGTATTCCTTGCACTCCGTTCGAACGTCGGGTGGGCGACGATATATCGAACTCCTATGGATCTCCTTCAACTCTCTAGAATATCAAGTATGATAATCTTGTCTTATTATTTATGAAGGCCATGTAGTGCTTTTATAGGCTACGTAGGGGATCTAAAGGAGGTGGAATATTGGGCTTCCAATATTGAAGATTAAATTGAGCCCACTGCTCAAGTCCATTAATCCTTATCAATATTAATTAATTTATTTTCCACTATATAAATTAATTGCACTCCCAATATTAAACCATATTATATCAATTAATATTTCTCCGGTAGTATTATTTATTCCATGTATTTAAGATTTAAATATCCATGAATAAAATTAATTTATTGCTAATTAATTTATTCATCTCTTTAATCCGAGACTAGTACCATTCAACCTTAATTATTGTGCGGAACGAATCCACTCATGAGGTTTACACAATAATTCCTTATGAACTCATCTCGGGGATATTATCAACCCTTCCGGGATACACTGTCCGGTCAATCATTCACGGCATGCCATATATGAAATATAGTGACCCAACTTAACCGGTAATTAACCCAATAATTAAATCGGTTAATTCCTTTGGTAAATCAAAGTCATTTATATTAAATATACACACCCGCAATAATATCGGGGATTAAGAATAAAATACACTGAGACTCGAATCGATTATCGCCGGCAATCCTAATCGATGAATCTCAACGATCCGCTCAATACACCAAGTGTACAAGTGTGATAAAATAATTAAGACAAATTATTTTCTCTCTCACACAACGACTATACCGATGGATTGGTCCGGGTCCATCTAGGTCGTGAGCCACTGTTTGATTAAATACGAGTAACCGATAGTATGATCTTCTGTGTGGGCCCGACACACCATACTAACTACAACGTATAAAATCTAGGACTATGATTTGCATATATTTAATTAATAATAATTAAAAGCAAACAATTGTTTATTAATTTAATAGATTAAATGCTATGACCGGGAGTTTACCGTTACTTAAATCTAGACATTAAGTACACAACTCCAACAATCTCCCACTTGTACTAAGGTCTAGTCATTTCCTCCAAACTCCCGGTTCCCATACTCATCACGTGCTTTAAAGTGTACTTCCGAGAAGTACTATGTGAGTGAGCAATCTAGGTTGCCGCTCTGAAGTTATCTTGGTGACTACTACGTCGTCTCCCTCGACGATGACTCGTATCAGGTGGTACTTGCTCTATGTGTTATCATCACTTTTGACTTATGACCTCTTCCAGTTCACCGTGCACCGCTATCCAATAGCCTTTGGTAAACTAAGAGTCATATCCAAGTCAAGAGGTTATCCCGGAACCTAACCAAAACTTCCGCTGCCTCTGAGGCTGCTATTCAGTTATGAGAGAGTCTGAGAAGCGTCTGCTTATCATTCTTTCATTTCATGGTTCCACCTCTTTCTAAAAGTGAACACATAGCCTGATATCGACTTACACTGGTCCTTCTTTGATTTTTGGATCTGAGAAACTGTAATCTAAGAAGATTTCGTCTTGCTCCGTAAGCCAGTACTATGAAAGTACTCTTACAGCATTCGAACATCCCTTATCCAGATTACTTTGATATCCTCCCACTACGCAAACGGCATAGTTGATATCAGGTTGTCTTTTTACAACATTGCATCTATAAGGATTTCCACACATAAAGTGTAGGAAACTGCTTTGTCTTCATCTATCTCCTTCATGTGTTCGAAACACATATCCTTTAGATAGATGTATATTCTGTCTCTGAAAGGCAATAACCTTTCTCAGAAGTATGCATGTTTAAAACAAACCATAATCGTATAAGGTATCTAGGAGAAGTACAATGTTCTTATCGTTAGAACGAACGATCTTAAGAACATGCTCTAACTTCTACTCAATCTTATATCTCGATTTATTTAGACAACCATTATTTTATGTCTGACAACATTTTTTACATTGTTGCCAATGATAAAATGTTATCTACATAAAATCTCCGAGAAACACCACCTTGTTTCCATTACGTCTTCAATACACCTTTCGTCTATGCCTTTTGATGAATCCATCAATGGATTATCCCATCAATTCGCAAGTTCCACGACTCATAGCTTTGTTTCAATCCATAATGGATTTACTAAGCTTGTATTCTAAATGATCTTGCCTCTTAACAATAATCTTTATTGTTTCCTAAGCAGGCACATTTAGATCTAGTACTGCCTTTGTGCAGAGCTAGGGATCGATTTCATCATTACCAGATCCAGAGTTAAAACTCTTCTAGTCTTATGAACAACCTCCCACTGCAATGGCGTCCCGGTGTATAATAGTAATAACAGTAGGTGCAGTATGTGGTGTACCTCTACTCGGTTTGGCTGGTTCCTAGTCTTTGTCCTTTTTCTCATTCCAAGGTACTGCGTCAGTTCGGGCTTTGTGGTTCTTCTAATAGTCTTTCTCTAAGAACCGGGCGTTACACGTCCTTCTGGTTCATAGTACTATAGAACACACATCACTTTGTTCATCTAGGATATCCTACAACCATATTGAATATGCCGTTGTCTCTAGGAATATCCATAGAACATAGGTAGTTCCGAACAACTTGTCCTTTTACTATTAGAATTCTATTTCTTATTGACTCACCATCTCTACACGTAAGTGTATGGTGTAGTCATTTGAGACTTAATCTCAATCTTTGATTGTGTTACGTGGTAGCCTCCGCGACTAAGTCGCAGGCTTCCAATGGATATACTTTGAAGGTTCCCCGTAATTGCTTTGTGACTAAAACACTTCGCTTTTATGGCACATCAAGCATTCTAATCCATCTTCGAGCATTCTTAAAAAAACTACTCGCACCTTACACATATCATTGATCATTCTTAATACTTGTCCGAATTCTATCATTTACCAAAAGGTTTGTTTAGATGTATTATCCTCCAAATTCAATCCTTAGGTCGGAAGGTCCATTCCTTCAACTATAATTGATCAAATCAATTTCGACCATTTGAATCTTATTTGAAAATACTACTAAGTATAAGAATTCACAAGTATAATGATTTAATGAAGAAATATCTAATCAAGTAAAACAAGTTATAGAACGGTTTGTTGCATCGTGGCAGACTTAGGATCTATCATTCATATATTGCTATCTAATGTACCATAATAGATAATGCCATTATTTCTTATCAAAATCATCAAATGATTAAAGAAATAAAATATCCATTAATAGAAATCCAGAACTAAACGTTCTTTCTAAAAGGGTACATAACGCAATAATCTTGAAATGAAATCCTATTTAACTACTAAAGCAGATAAATGTCTTCCACCGCAACAGCTGCTTCCTCCACAGCTTTTGCCCGTGTAGACTCGAACTCTCCTTATCTAAGTCGCCGGGTTTTCTGGAACCCCTGCATTCAAAAATGCACATACCGTCAGTGGTTCCATATCTACACACCAGAATTCCGGTAGATAATACCGCTGACTATGTTTTTACGACTAAAGAAAAATTCGTACCTCTGAGAGGACATTCAGACTTCCAGTGTCCAGACTTGTTGCATCGGAAGCACTTGCCCCTTGGCTTTGCAGCCCCCACTCGTGGTACAGTCTTCTTGACACCACTGGGTTTCCAGGCTTGCTTCCTCCTCTTGCCCCTACCTCCGACAGGCTTCAAGCCTTTGGACTTGGTAGCTACAAGCGCTTGAGACTTGCCCTTCTTGTAGATCCCCTCTCCCGCCTTTAGTTCAGTCAGGAGTTGTGCAAGAGAATAAGATAGTTTACCCATATTATAGCTCATGCGAAACTACTCAAAACTAGGGGTCAGAGACTGGAGTATGATGTCGACTTGCGTCTCAGCATCAATTTGAGCTCCTAGGATCTCAAGCTCATTCAACAGACCCATCATCTTAAGAACGTGCTCCCCTACGGGCGTTCCTTCAGACTGAGTAGTTGTCATGAGGACTCTCATGGCTTCTTGCCTTGCCGAACGATCTTGCTCTCCAAACATCTCCTTGAGGTTAAACATCATATCATAGGCAGTGTCCATCGACTCATGTTGGGTTTGGAGTACATTTGACATGGAAGCCAAAATATAACACCTAGCCATTTCATCAGCCTTTTTCCACTTCCGATATGCCAGTTTTTCCTCATCAGTTGAGGCAGCCGTGGGCTCAGCAGGGCACACTTCATGGAGTACAAACTTGTACTCCTCCGAAGTCAGGACAATGTCTAAATTTCTCTTCCAATCAATATAGTTGGGGCCAGTGAGCTTATGCTCCTTGAGTATCATAGAAAGTGGGTTCATAGCTATTCTCTAAACCTATAAGCACATTTAAACAAACAATCAATTTAATATCCGATATTATCTCCCTCAAATAATATCATTAAATCACTAATTACATCTAAAATCCTATCAGATAAGGCAAGCCACGATAGTGTGGACGTTTACCCATCCAAATGATTTAGCAATTAGATTTGCTTCGGTCGTACATCACTATAGCGTTACTTCGATGGGAAGAATACTATAGAGCGTACCTAAGTGTAAACCATTACTCAGTATCTAAGAAGATTGTTTGGGACTCGTATATCACCGCAAGCCACGATAGTGTGGACGTTTACGTTAACGTACGTTTCCTTCACTCCCTTCTATAACTGTCTACATCAATCGTTCAGAAATCCCATTCAATGCAGCAAGCCACGATAGTGTGGACGTTTACTACACCAAAAGACTTTTACAATTGACATCCAGTTACTTGAAGCATTCGATTTTGTAAATCAAGACGCGGAGAATCATAAGTGAAACTCGAAGTTTCTAACCAGTGATTCACCATGCGAACAACCCTATCTCTCATTAGATGAGGGAGCCGAGCAGACAAACGATCCATCTTCAAAAGAATGGTACGAATGTCTCTAATTTGTGTCATCTACATGACCAAGTGGCTTTGGCTCCATTCCACTCCCCGGGGTGAGAATGAGTCGACTTGAAGTCAGTTTCAGAAAGACAAATTAGGCATTGTTTGATAAACTTAATCAATGTTTCTTGTAAAAGGAATTACAAGAATTCTCCTCCAATGACATATCTATATGAACTTCGAAAGCTCATAAATGTCACCAAGAAAACAGTAATGGAGACCATGGGAATGTTTCCATCCCCGCTCCCACTTAGCTTTTTATAACAAAGGGATACGCTATCTAATGCATAATTAAACACATAAGCATGCATACAAGCAATAAAGCACATAGCACATAGTCAAAATAATGCTAGAAAAATTATTTTTCCGACTATCATGGCTTTATTCCATCTCCGTATGCGTCTTCTAGTCTTCAGTCTTCGTTCTTGAATGCTCCATGTGACGAGAATATTAATTCCAATATTTAAATCTATTTATTTTTAATAGATCCAAAAGATACTGAATTCGAAAATTAAGTCAATCGAATAAATCAAAAATAAAATTAAATATTATTAATATTTTTATTTATTTATTTTCCTATCTAATTTTATTAAATCTCTAGAATAATCTATCCAAGTCCAACTTGGAATATTCTAGAAGACTTCTATAATAGAATAAGGAAATAAAATAAATTAGGACTCTTCTACTTTCCAAGATTAATTAATTTCCATTACTATGAAAATTCCCATAAAATAGGAATAATCAATTAGGAAATAAATCAATCCTAAATTAACTTTTATTCCTTTCCGATTCTATTAAATCTCTAGAATCCTATTCCAAGTAGAACTTGGAATACTCTAGAAGACTTCCATAATAGAATAAGGAAATAAAATTAATTCCAATTAATTCTTTTCCTAATCCATGAGAATTCCCAAAAATAGGAAAACTCAATTAGGAAAACCGAATCAATTAGGAAAGTGAATCTTTGGTAGGAGTAGCATGGGTTGAGGATCCCCACACCACCCCCACCGCCGACCACCATCATCGGGAGGGCACCGCCGCCGCCTCCCCAGCCGGCCGGCCACCACCACCGCCGGCGGCAGCCCCAGCCGAGGGGCGATCGACCCCTCCCCATGGCTTCGGTCATGGGGTCGATCATACTATCGGTTACTCGTATATAATCGAATAGTTGCTCACGACCTAGATGGACACGGACCAATCCATCGGTATAGTCGTTGTATGAGAGAGAAAATAATTTGTCTTAATTATTTTATCATACTTGTACACTTGGTGTATTGGGCGGATCGTTTGAGATTTATCGATTAGGATTGCCTTGGATAATCGATTTAAATCTCAGTGTATTTTATTCTTAATACCCGATACTATTGCGGGTGTGTATATTTAATATAAGTGACTTTGATTTTCCAAAGGAATTGACCGGTTTAATTATTGGGTCAATTACCGGTTAAGTCGGGTCGCTATATTTTATATCTGACATGCCGTGAATACTTGACGGGAAAGTGTGCTGGAAATCGATATCCGGGGGTATCAAAAATTGCGGAACCGATACCCCCTACCGAAATCCCATCGCCGGAAACCGATCACGAACGACACGAAGAACCGGGCTCGACAAGAGTATCGCCGCGGGATGAACCCGCGGCTAAACCCTAGCCGAACCCCATCGCGGGGTTCGCGATCGCGCACGAGGCGATCGCTGGGGCTGCTCCGGCAGCCCCGGGCGGTGAGTCCGGCGACTCACCGCCACCGCCCGAGGAGGGCGGTTCGCCCAGCGGCGAACCCGCCGCGGCACCAGCCGCGGCTGCCCGGCGATCGACCACCGCGGTCGATCGCCCACCCCGGCTCCCAGCCGGGGTTCCTCGCGTGTGCACGCGATCGAATCCTAGGTTCGATTGCTCCCTCGGCTCCCAGCCGAGGGTTCCTCTCGAGCTCCGCCGAGAATCTCGAATCCTCGTCCCCGGAGTTCGTCGTTTACCCGGATCGTGTGTTCATGCATGAATCACAATTTAATTGAACATAAAATCACACAAGGAGTTTTATGATCATACCTTTGATTCGTTGTGCGGAGAAACGAAATCAATTGAAGACCTTTGAATCTTCCCACGTATTCCTTGCACTCCGTTCGAACGTCGGGTGGGCGACGATCTATCGAACTCCTATGGATCTCCTTCAACTCTCTAGAATATCAAGTATGATAATCTTGTCCTATTATTTATGAAGGCCATGTAGTGCTTTTATAGGCTACGTAGGGGATCTAAAGGAGGTGGAATATTGGGCTTCCAATATTGAAGATTAAATTGAGCCCACTGCTCAAGTCCATTAATCCTTATCAATATTAATTAATTTATTTTCCACTATATAAATTAATTGCACTCCCAATATTAAACCATATTATATCAAATAATATTTCTCCGGTAGTATTATTTATTCCGTGTATTTAAGATTTAAATATCCATGAATAAAATTAATTTATTGCTAATTAATTTATTCATCTCTTTAATCCGAGACTAGTACCATTCAACCTTAATTATTGTGCGGAACGAATCCACTCATGAGGTTTACACAATAATTCCTTATGAACTCATCTCGGGGATATTATCAACCCTTCCGGGATACACTGTCCGGTCAATCATTCACGGCATGCCATATATGAAATATAGTGACCCAACTTAACCGGTAATTAACTCAATAATTAAATCGGTTAATTCCTTTGGTAAATCAAAGTCACTTATATTAGATATACACACCCGCAATAATATCGGGGATTAAGAATAAAATACACTGAGACTCGAATCGATTATCGCCGGCAATCCTAATCGATGAATCTCAACGATCCGCTCAATACACCAAGTGTACAAGTGTGATAAAATAATTAAGACAAATTATTTTCTCTCTCACACAACGACTATACCGATGGATTGGTCCGGGTCCATCTAGGTCGTGAGCCACTGTTTGATTAAATACGAGTAACCGATAGTATGATCTTCTGTGTGGGCCCGACACACCATACTAACTACAACGTATAAAATCTAGGACTATGATTTGCATATATTTAATTAATAATAATTAAAAGCAAACAATTGTTTATTAATTTAATAGATTAAATGCTATGACCGGGAGTTTACCGTTACTTAAATCTAGACATTAAGTACACAACTCCAACAAAGTGTGTCCCGATAAGGGTTGATAATATCCCCGAGATGAGTTCATAAGGAATTATTATGTAAACCCTGCAGGTGGATTTGTTCCGCATAATAATTAAGGTTGAATGGTACTATTCTCGGATATAAGAGATGAATAAATTAATTAGCAATAAATTAATTTTATTCATGGATATTTATATCTTAAATATATGGAATAAATAATACTACCGGAGAAATATTATTTGATATAATATGGTTTAATATTGGGAGTGCAATTTATTTATATAGTGGAAAATAAATTAATTAATATTAATGGGATTAATAGATTTGGGCTTAGGCTCAATTTAATCATTAATATTGGAAGCCCAATATTCCACCTCCTTAAGATCCCCTATGTAGCCTATAAAAGCACTACATGGTCTTCTCTATTCTCATAACTTGAAGATCACAATTCTAGAGAGAGAAATTAGAGAGGGAGATCCATGAAGTTCGGAAGATCTTCGCCCACACGACGTTCGAGCTAGTGCAAGGAATACGTGGGAAGATCTCAAGGTCTTCAAATTGAGTTCTTCGTTTTTCCGAACAACGAGAACGAGGTAAATCGTAAAACCCTCTTTATGATTTTATCGTTTAATTATCGTAAAAATATCGTGAACCAAGATCCGAAAGACGCGACCCATGATGAGGACCCAAGATCGTCGGCTCGGGCTGGAGGGTCGAAGGGCGAGGAGCATGGCTGGATGCCATGCACCGCTCGCACGGCGCTGTCTCCGCTCACGAGGGGCTGCCGCTCGCACGGCTGGACCGCCGCTCGCGCGGCGGTGGCTGGCGGCAGCTGGGGCGATCGCAAGCCACGGGTTCGACCGTGGCTGGAGGGCGATCTCCCGGTGCGTGGCTGGGCAGCCCCGCACGGCTGTACGGGCTGAACCCTAGCGCACGTCCGGTGACGTGCGCATGCCTCGGTTGAACAGCGGCGGCTCGTGTCGCTGCTAGGGTTCGACGGGGGGCTGTCCGCGAGGGTTCGAGCATGCCCGGCGGGCTGCCAAGGGCAGCCCTAGGCGGCTGCCAAGGACAGCCGCGAGCCCCACGCAGGGGCTCGACCGAACAGCCCGGCTTCGTGGTGGTTCGTGTTGGAAATCGATATCCCGAAATTAATAAATTTAAATAAATAAATTATCTAATTAATTCCGACCGAAATCCTACGGAGATCGAATATCCGGAATTGTCAAAATTGCGGAACCGACAACTCCAATCGACTCCCGGAACATGTACATGACCATACGAAAAAGTTACGCGGGAAAAAACACGAGAGAACTCGCGTGAACTCGCGAAACCCGCAGCAGCCACGCGGGGTTGCTCGCAGCAGCCCGCAGCAACCCGCAGCGAGTCGCCTGACTCGCTGCTGCTGGGACCCTGCTGGATCTCTGCGGGTCAGCTGCGGGAAATCCCACAGCACCCAGCGAAATCCCCGTAGCAGCCCACAGCAACCCGCAGCGAGTCGCCTGACTCGCTGCTGCTGGGCGCTACGAGTCGCTGCGGGAAAACCCGTAGCTGGCAGCAGATCGCTACGGGAAAACCCGCAGCCGATCCGCGTGATCGAGCCCTAGGCTCGATCCACCTCGCGCGATCCCTTTCCAGCCGAGTCGTCGAGCCGCCGGCGGTCCGGTGGTCCGACCACCACCGCCCGGTTCGACCTCGTCTCGTGGGTCCGTTCCTCGGATCTTGGTTCAAGGTATTTTTACGATAATTAAACGATAAAATCATAAAGAGGGTTTTAAGATTTACCTCGTTCTCGTTGTTCGGAAAAACGAAGAACTCAATTTGACGACCTTGAGATCTTCCCACGTATTCCTTGCACTAGCTCGGACGTCGTGTGGGCGACGATCTACCGAACTCCATGGATCTCCCTCTCTACTATCTCTCTCTAGAATTGTGATCTTCAAGTTATATGAGAATAGAGAAGACCATGTAGTGCTTTTATAGGCTACGTAGGGGATCTTAAGGAGGTGGAATATTGGGCTTCCAATAATAGTGATTAAATTGAGCCCAAGCCCAAATCTATTAATCCTTACTATTATTAATTAATTCTATTTTCCACTATATAAAATTAATTGCACTCCCAATATTAAACCATATTATATCAAATAATATTTCTCCGGTAGTATTATTTATTCCGTGTATTTAAGATATAAATATCCATGAATAAAATTAATTTATTGCTAATTAATTTATTCATCTCTTGTATCCGAGACTAGTACCATTCAACCTTAATTATTATGCGGAATGAATCCACCTGCAGGGTTTACATAATAATTCCTTATGAACTCATCTCGGGGATATTATCAACCCTTACGGGATACACTTTCCCGTCAAGTATTCACGGCATGCCATATATAAAATATAGTGACCCAACTTAACCGGTAATTAACCCAATAATTAAATCGGTTAATTCCTTTGGTAAATCAAAGTCACTTATATTAAATATACACACCCGCAATAGTTTCGGGGATTAAGAATAAAATACACTGAGACTCGAATTGATTATCGCCGGCAATCCTAATCAATGAATCTCAACGATCCGCTCAATACACCAAGTGTACAAGTGTGATAAAATAATTAAGACAAATTATTTTCTCTCTCACACAACGACTATACCGATGGATTGGTCCGTGTCCATCTAGGTCGTGAGCAACTGTTCGATTAAATACGAGTAACCGATAGTATGATCTTCTGTGTGGGCCCGACACACCATACTAACTACAACGTATAGAATCCAGGACTATAATTTGCATATATTTAATTATAAATAATTAAATACAAATAATTGTTCATTTAATTAAATAGATTAATGGCAATGGATCGTGAGTTTCCTTTACTTAAATCTAGACATTAAGTACACAACTCCAACAATCTCCCACTTGTACTAAGGTCTAGTCATTTCCTCCAAACTCCCGACTCCCATACTCATCACGTGCTTAAGTTGTACTTCCAAGAAGTACTATGTGAATGAGCACTCTAGGTTGCCGCTCTGAAGTTATCTTGGTGACTACAGCGTCGTCTCCCTCGACGATGACTCGTATCAGGTGGTACTTGCACTATGTGTTATCTTACACTTATGGACTAGTGATTTCTTACCATTTGCCATTGCACCGCTATTTACATAGCCTTTGGCAAATTAAGAATCACATCTAAGTCCCAGAGATTATCCCGGAGTTATACCAAAACTTCCGCTGCCTCTGAGGCCGCTATTTGGTTACCTATGGCAGAGTCCGAAAAGCATCGTGCTTATCACTCTTCCATGTTAAACTCCTTCTCCTTCAATAGTGAAACACATAGCCTGATATCGACTTACACCGGTCCTCATTCGATTAGAAATCTAAGAGAATGTAATCCAAAGGAAAAACTCGTCTGCTTCGTAGTCTAGAACAGTACTTCGAAAGTACTTTTACGGCAGTCGAATATTCCTTTCCAGGATTACCTTGATATCCTCCCACTATGCTAACCGCATAGCCGATATCAGGTTCTCGTTTTCAACATTGCATTTATTAAGCTTTCCACACTCAAAGTGTAGGAAACTGCTTTCATTGCTTCTATCTCCTTTTGTGTTCCAAAACACATATCCTTAGATAGATGCATTCCGTCTCTGAAAGGTAACGAACCTTTCTCGGAATCTTGCATGTTTAAAACGAACCATAATCATTTATGTAAGATGTCCAGGAGAAGTACAATGTTCTTTCTAGAGATCCAAGATCTCAAGAACATGTCCAACTTCTTCTTTTATCTTTCATACTGATTCATCTAGACAACCATCATTTTATGTCTGATAACATCTTTACATTGTTGCCAATGATAAGAGTGTCATCTACATAAAACCTCCGAGAAACACCACCTTGTTTTCCATCACGTTTCCAATACACACAATTCGTCTATGCCTTTGATGAATCCATAAAATGGACTATCTCATCAATTTGCAAGTACCACGAACTCAATGCTTTGTTTCAATCCATAAATGGATCAACTAAGCTTGTACTCTAAATGATCTCGCCTCTTAGCAATAATCCTTATTGCTCTCCAAGAAGGCACATTTAGATCTAGTACGGCCTTCATGTAGATCTAGGGATCGATTTCATGTATACTAGGTCCAGAGTCCGAAGACTCTCCTAGTCTTATGAATATCTCCGGTTGTCCCACAACCTCCCACTACAATGGCATTCCGGTGTATAAACAGTGATAACAGTAGGTGCAGTTAGTGGTGTACCGCTACTCGGTTCGGCTGGTTCTAAGTCTTAATCTTTCTCTCTCATTTCAAAGTATTACGTCACCTTGGGCTTGTGGTTCATTATATAGTCTTTCTCTAAGAACCGGGCGTTAGAACTTATAACGTCCTTCTGGTTCATAGTACTATTGAACACACATCTTTTGTTCTTCTAGGATATTCTACAACCGCATTTGAATGCGCCGTTGTTTCCAGACATATCCATAGAACATAGGTAGTTCCGTATAACTCATCTTTTACTATCTCTATAAGAGTTCCATTTCTTGTTTACGACACACCATTTCTACACAAGAGTGTATGGTGTAGTCATTCGGGATCAAATCCCAATCTCTGATCAGTATGCTATGCATTCCTCAGACAGGTACTTGCCTCCGCGATCAAATCGTAGGCTAGAAATGGATATACCTTGATGGTTCTCCACAATTGCTTAGTGTCCATTGACTTGTCAAAACACTTGCTTTTGTGGCACATCAGGTATTCTAATCCATTTCTCGAGTAATCATCAAATGAAGTACTCGTAACTTATTGTCTGAGTAGACATAGGTCTGCATACATCAGAGTCAATCAATTCTTATACTTGTCCGGATCTTATATCTTATATCCATAAAGGATTGCTTAGTCATGTTATCCTCCAAATTAGATTCATAGGTCGGAAGGTCCACTCCTTCAACTTAATTGATCAAAATATCAATTTTCGACCTTTGAACTTCTTATTTGAATAAACATGACTTAGCATAAGAATCCACTAGTATAATTGATAAAGAAATCTCTTATTTGTAAACGAGTTTCATACTACGGTTCGTTGCATCGTGGTGGACTCAGGATTCATCATTTATATATTGCTAGCTAATGTACCAGAATAGATAATAACTTTATTTCTTCTTATAACCATCAAATGATTAAAAGAAATAAAATATCTATTCATTAGAAATCCAGAACAAAGTTCTTTCTAAATGAAAGGTACATAAAAGCAATAACTCAAAATGAAATTCTATAAAATGTCCTCCACTGCAACTGCTGCCTCCTCTACAGCATTGCCCATGTAGACTACGATTTCTTCTTTTCCAAGTCGTCGGGTTTCCTGGAACCCTTGCATTTAAAATGCACATACCGTCAGTGGTTCCATATCTACACACCAGGTTCCGGTAGATAATACCACTGACTATGTTTTACGACTAAAGAAAATTTTGTACTTTCTTTGAGAGGATAATCAGACTTCCAGTACCCAGACTGTTTGCATCGAGAACACTTGCCTATTGGCTTTCTCGTCCCATCTTGTGGTTCAAGTAACTTATGACCACTGGGTTTCTTTGCTTGCTTTTCCTTTCCCCCGATTTTGCCCTTAGGTTCAAAACCTTTGGCATTGGCTACAAGAGCTTGCGATTTCCGTCTCAACTCGTCTAAAAGGTCAATCATCTCAAAAACGTTTTTAAGCGTTTCCTCGAAGTGACTGGCCTTTATGAGTATCCTCATCGCTTCTTGTCTAGCCGCCTATGTCAATAGGCTCGGGAGGACAAAGCTCATTGAGTACTAACTAGCACTCTTTAACAGTTTGGGTAATGTCTAGATCTCTATTCCAATCATTACATTTAGGGACCAATGAGTTTAAAATCCTTACGTATCACAGAAAGTGGGTTCAAAGCCATATCCTAATCTATGAGCACATATAACAACAAACAATCGATTTAATCTCCGATATTATCTCCCTCAAATAATATCATTAAACCACTAATCACATCTAAAATCCCATCAGGTAAGGCAAGCCACGTTCGTGTGGACGTTTACCCACCCAAATGATTTAGCAATTAGATTTGCTTCGGTCGTACATCATTATAGCGTTACTTCGTTGGGAAGAATACTATAAAGCGTACCTAAGTGTAAACCATTACTCAGTATCTAAGAAGATTGTTTGGGACACGTATATTCACCGCAAGCCACGTTCGTGTGGACGTTTACGTTAATATACGCTCCTTTACTCCCTTCTATAACTGTCTACATCAATCGTTCCAAAATCCCATTCAATGTAGCAAGCCACGTTCGTGTGGACGTTTACTACACCAAAAGACTTTTACAATTGACTCCCAATTACTTGAATCATTTAATCTTGTAAATCAAGACGCGGAGAATCATAAGTGAAACTCAAAGTTTCTAACCAGTGATTCACCATGCGAACAACCCTATCTCTCATAAAATGAGGGAGCCGAGCAGACAATCGATCCACCTTTAAAAGATGGTACGACTGCCTCTAATTTGTGTCCTCGACATGACCAAGTGGCTTTGGCTCCATTCCACTCCCCGGGGTGAGAATGAGTCGACTTGAAATCAGTTTTGGAAAGACAAATTAGGCATTGTTTGATAGACTTAATCAATGTTTCTCGTAAAAGGAATTACAAGAATTCTCCTCCAATGACTTATCTATACGAACTTCAAAAGTCCATAAAAGTCACCAAGAGAACAGCAATGGAGACCATGGATATGTTTCCATACCCTCTCCCACTTAGCTTTTTATAATAAAGGGATACGCTATCTAATGCATAATTAAATACACATAAGCATGCATACATGAAATAAAGCACATAGAATATTATCACATAATCAAAATAATACTAGAATATTATTTTCCGACTATTATGGCTTTATCGCATCCCCGTATGCGTCTTCTAGTCTTTAGTCTTCGTTCTTGAATGCTCCATGTGACGGGAATATTAATTCCAATATTTAAATCTATTTATTTTTAATAAATCCAAAAGTTACTTAATTCGAAAATTAAGTCAATCGAATATATCAAAAATAAAATTAAATATTATTAATATTTTTATTATTTTTATTTTCCTTTTCTACTTCATTAAATCTCTAGAATAATCTATCCAAGACCCACTTGGAATATTCTAGAAGACTTCCATAATGAAATAAGGAAATAAAATAATTTATTTTATTTTCCCTTTCTACTTCATTAAATCTCTAGAATAATCTATCCAAGACCCACTTGGAATATTCTAGATGATTTCCATAATGAAATAAGGAAATAAAATAATTTAGGACTCTTAATCCTTCCAAATTAATTCCTTTCCTAATCCATTAAAAATTCTATAAAGGAATAATTAAATAGGAAAAATTAATTAAGGACTCTTCTACTTTCCAAAATTAATTAATTTCCATGTCCATGAAAATTCCCATAAAATAGGAATAATCAATTAGGAAATAGATTAATTTAATAATTAATTATTTTCCTTTCCAATTCTATTAAATCTCTAGAATCCTATTCCAAGTAGAACTTAGAATATTCTAGAAGACTTCCATAATAGAATAAGGAAATAAATTAATTCCAATTAATTCTTTTCCTATTTCCATGAGAATTCCCAAAACTAGGAATACTCAAAATAGGAAAACCGAATCAATTAGGATCCCCACGCCATCCCCACCATCGACCGCCACTACCACCGCCGGCCAAGGCTCACGCGCCACCACCCTTGGTGGCCGGCGTGGCCGAGAGTCCTAGGGCAGCCCGGGCGATCGATCCTCATGGGATCGATCCTCGTGATCGATCCCCGGTCCTCCCTCTCTTCGTCTCCTCCGTCACACTTTTCCGGCGGTCGTTTCGTCATCGATCCAACGTAAATAAATTACAAATTTATTACTACGTTCTCCGGTATCGATTCTCTACATGAAATCGACCTCATACAATTTCCGAAAAAAAAAAGAACAAGCATTCACCACACAAGAACAAATATTGACATCACCGAGAGTTTAATAATCAAGAACATTATTATGACATTAATTAACAATAATTAAATCTAGCCATAATAATCGGAAACCCTGCAAGGTAGAACAATTTATCGAAAAATACCATGGACTAAAACCAACGCTCTGATACCAATTGTTGGAAATCGATATCCCGGAATTAATAAATTTAAATAAATAAATTATCTAATTAATTCCGACCGAAATCCTACGGAGATCGAATATCCGGAATTGTCAAAATTGCGGAACCGACAACTCCAATCGACTCCCGGAACATGTACATGACCATACGAAAAAGTTACGCGGGAAAAAACACGAGAGAACTCGCGTGAACTCGCGAAACCCGCAGCAGCCACGCGGGGTTGCTCGCAGCAGCCCGCAGCAACCCGCAGCGAGTCGCCTGACTCGCTGCTGCTGGGACCCTGCTGGATCTCTGCGGGTCAGCTGCGGGAAATCCCACAGCACCCAGCGAAATCCCCGTAGCAGCCCACAGCAACCCGCAGCGAGTCGCCTGACTCGCTGCTGCTGGGCGCTACGAGTCGCTGCGGGAAAACCCGTAGCTGGCAGCAGATCGCTACGGGAAAACCCGCAGCCGATCCGCGTGATCGAGCCCTAGGCTCGATCCACCTCGCGCGATCCCTTTCCAGCCGAGTCGTCGAGCCGCCGGCGGTCCGGTGGTCCGACCACCACCGCCCGGTTCGACCTCGTCTCGTGGGTCCGTTCCTCGGATCTTGGTTCAAGGTATTTTTACGATAATTAAACGATAAAATCATAAAGAGGGTTTTACGATTTACCTCGTTCTCGTTGTTCGGAAAAACGAAGAACTCAATTTGACGACCTTGAGATCTTCCCACGTATTCCTTGCACTAGCTCGGACGTCGTGTGGGCGACGATCTACCGAACTCCATGGATCTCCCTCTCTACTATCTCTCTCTAGAATTGTGATCTTCAAGTTATATGAGAATAGAGAAGACCATGTAGTGCTTTTATAGGCTACGTAGGGGATCTTAAGGAGGTGGAATATTGGGCTTCCAATAATAGTGATTAAATTGAGCCCAAGCCCAAATCTATTAATCCTTACTATTATTAATTAATTCTATTTTCCACTATATAAAATTAATTGCACTCCCAATATTAAACCATATTATATCAAATAATATTTCTCCGGTAGTATTATTTATTCCGTGTATTTAAGATATAAATATCCATGAATAAAATTAATTTATTGCTAATTAATTTATTCATCTCTTGTATCCGAGACTAGTACCATTCAACCTTAATTATTATGCGGAATGAATCCACCTGCAGGGTTTACATAATAATTCCTTATGAACTCATCTCGGGGATATTATCAACCCTTACGGGATACACTTTCCCGTCAAGTATTCACGGCATGCCATATATAAAATATAGTGACCCAACTTAACCGGTAATTAACCCAATAATTAAATCGGTTAATTCCTTTGGTAAATCAAAGTCACTTATATTAAATATACACACCCGCAATAGTTTCGGGGATTAAGAATAAAATACACTGAGACTCGAATTGATTATCGTCGGCAATCCTAATCAATGAATCTCAACGATCCGCTCAATACACCAAGTGTACAAGTGTGATAAAATAATTAAGACAAATTATTTTCTCTCTCACACAACGACTATACCGATGGATTGGTCCGTGTCCATCTAGGTCGTGAGCAACTGTTCAATTAAATACGAGTAACCGATAGTATGATCTTCTGTGTGGGCCCGACACACCATACTAACTACAACGTATAGAATCCAGGACTATAATTTGCATATATTTAATTATAAATAATTAAATGCAAATAATTGTTCATTTAATTAAATAGATTAATGGCAATGGATCGTGAGTTTCCTTTACTTAAATCTAGACATTAAGTACACAACTCCAACAGTTCGTGGCGGGATGTTCCGGCAACCGGGAGTCGATTGGAGTTGTTGTTCCGCAACTTTGACAACTCCGGATATTCGATCTCCAAAGGATTTCGGTCGGAATTAATTAGATAATTTATTTTATTTAAATTTATTAATTCCGGGATATCGATTTCCAACAGGTGGAACACAAAATCGAACATATACATGAACTAGAACCAACTCTCTGATACCAATTGTTGGAAATCGATATCCCGGGCTATAAAAAAATGCGGAAACGATAACCCGACCGAAAGCCGTTCGCCGGAAAACACGCGAACCACCGCACGACGCCGGAGCTCGACATAGTATCGCCGCGGGATGAACCCACGGCTAAACCCTAGCTGAGCCCCCGCCGCGAGGGGCTCGCGATCGCACGCGATTGCATGGGGCTGCTCCGGCGGCCCCATGCGGTGAGTCCGACGACTCACCGCCACCGCCTCGAGGAGGGCGGTGCGCCCAGCGCACCAGCCGCGGCCCAGCCGCGGCTGCCCCCACGATCGACCGCATGGTCGATCGCATGCCCCGGCGTCCAGCCGGGGCTTCCTCGTGTGGGCCCGCGATCGATGCCCTAGGGCTCGATCGCACCCCTCGGATCCCAGCCGAGGGTTCCTCTTGACTTTCGCCGGGGATCTCGAATCCCCGTCCGCGAAGTTCATACGTTTTCCCGGATCTTTGTTCATGTATATATCACAATTTTAATTCACATAAAATCATAGAGGGTGTTTAACGATTTTACCTTTGATCTCGTTGTGCGGAGAAACGAGATGATTTGAAGACCTTCAGATCTTCCTACGTATTCCTTGCACTTCGTTCGAACGTCGTGTGGGCGACGATCCTCCGAACTCCTATGGATCTCCTTCTCTCCTTTCTCTCTCTAGAATTGTGATCTTCAAGTTATGAGAATAGAGAAGACCATGTAGTGCTTTTATAGGCTACTTAGGGGATCTAAAGGAGGTGGAATATTGGGCTTCCAATTTTAATGATTAAATTGAGCTCAAGCCCAAATCTATTAATCCATTAATATTAATTATATAATTACTTCCACTATAAAAATATAATTGCACTCCCAATATTCACCATATTATATCAAATAATATTTTTCTCCGGTAGTATTATTTATTCCATGTGTTTAAGATATAAATATCCATGAATAAAATTAATTTATTGCTTAATTAATTTATTCATCTCTTATATCCGAGACTAGTACCATTAAATTTTAATTATTATGCGGAACAAATCCACTCATGAGGTTTACATAATAATTCCTTATGAACTCATCTCGTGGATATTATCAACCCTTTCGAGGACACATCTTCCCGTCAAGAATTCACGGCATGTCATACATAAAATACCGTGACCCAACTTTGCTGGTAATTGATCGGTTATTCTAATCAATCAATTCCTTTGGAAAATCAAAGTCACTAATATTAAATGCACACACCCACAATAATATCAGGGATTAAGAATAAAATACTCAGAGATTTAAATCGATTATCCAAGGCAATCCTAATCGATAAATCTCAAGCGATCCGCTCAATACACCAAGTGTACAAGTATGATAAAATAATCAAGACCAATTATTTTCTCTCTCATACAACGACTATACCGATGGATTAGTTCTTGTCCATCTAGGTCGTGAGCTACTGTTTGATTATATACGAGTGACTGATAGTATGATCTTCCGTGTGACGTCGCACACCATACTAACTACAACGTATATGATCCAGAACTATATTTGCATTTATTTAATTATAAATAATTAAAAGCAAACGATTATTTATTTAAATAGATTAAATGCCATGACCGGGAGTTTACGATACTTAAATCTAGACATTAAGTATACAACTCCATCATAAGGGGTGGGGAATTTGTTGGGCGTGATGCAATAGGACCACTGTTGTCTTTTTAAAGCACCCTATAACTGCTGACAAACCGCTGGTAGAAATCCTTAGTGCCTATGACCGGTAGTTTGCCCTAATGATCCTGAGTGAAGTCATCTGCCCGGATGCTTTGTTTATCATTTGATTTAAGTTTTCTCTTAAGTAATCCGTTAGATCTGAGTGTTTGCTTTGTTTACTTTTTAGATCTATCTTATTTGCATGTTAGTTTTGTTAGACGTAGTTAGATCAAAGTATTTGAAACGATTACAAAACCGCTGTGCCCAAAGCACCCAAACTCAAAATCATTTTGTGACAACCCCTTGGGCAAAGCCGAGATCACCTACGGTAATTGCCTCCTCGTGGGACCGACCCCACGTACTTACCATTATCTACGTTTTGTAGTTTTAGGGTACTTGCTAAATATAAATTTTCATTTTGGCTGCGCGTTTGCTCAAACGACAAGTATTCGCGCTCGTCATCTGCCCATCGTCTAGCCACCTTCTTAGATCTCATAGAAGGCTTAACCGAAATCATGTTTCGTACTTGGAAGAGTTAAAGAAAAGTGGAATCGGGGTTGCTACTGCTGTTCGATGAAGCATTAGTTCGTGTTGGAAATCGACTACCCGGGATGCGTTCGTTCGATTGCTCGAACATCCGAACACTCCCATTCGACCTCCGGATAGTGTTGCTCCGTTCACGTAACAGCCCGTGTGCCAAATCACGCCCAGCCATCGCCCCGAAGGACAACCGCGCGAAACAACCGCTGATCTGCCTCGGGCAGCGGGCGCTACCCGTCAATCAGCGGTCGCTGGAAAGGCTTCTGGCAGCGGTCGCTGCCAGCCCTCCAGCGGGCGCTGTTCGTCCGCGTACAGCAGCGCGACCTGCTGTTCCGGGATCGTTTCCAGTCCGTTTTTCCTCTTCCGACTACCGATCCGAAGGTCCTTGAACCCCCAGTAGTGGAGGAACACGATCCACGACACCCGAAACCTGATCTTAGATTCGATGTAATTTCAACGAAATAGAGATCGAATAAAACGCGAAAAAAGAATTCGATCTCATACCTTATCGGTCGATTGTTGAGACCTTAGAGATTACTAGCGTATGTCTCCGCCCCGACTCTAGCCGTTGTGTGGGCAACGATCCGCTGGGTTCTCCTTCTCTGCTCTCTCTCTTCTCAAACCACCGTAAGATTAATTATTCTCTGTGTGAGAATAATAATTGCGTTAACTCTTTTATTTAAACAGAGAAAAAATAATTGCGCTAAGCTTTTTATTTTCTCTGCTGAAATAATAGTTGCGGTGATTCTTAGGTTTAAGAGAGGGCAAGGGGGGTTTAAATAGAGCTACACTAGGGACCTCTTGGGTAAATTAATTCAAGGCTAAATTGCAATATTAATTAACTTGGAGTCCTTAAAAAGAAATACTTAATTAATTACAATTTTAATTATTATTAATTCCACTAAATAATAATAATTGAATTCTCGAAATTAATTTAATATTATTTCAACAATAATAATTCCGCCGAATTACATATATGACTTTCCCCGTGTTTAAGATATCGAATGTCCATGAATTAACTTTAATTTCTAATAATTAAATTAATCCATTTCTTATTATCCGAGACTAGTACCACTCATCCTTATTATCATGTGGAACAAATCCACCTGCAGGGTTTACATGATAAACTTTATGAGCTCATCTCGGGGACATTATCAACCCAATAAATGGGACACGGTTTCCTGTCTATAATCTATAGCATGCCATGTGTACGATTCCGATTCCCAATTTACCGAGAATATTGACTAATCAAATAGTCTCACTCACTAGTAAGTCAAAGAACCGAGAATTGGACACACGCACCTATAATTATATAGGGATTAGGAATTCATATATCCGTAATATCTGAGGTCTAGTTCGATTACTAGGAATAGTATAAATCGTACGCCCTCCCGTGGTCTGGCTCGATACACCAAGTGTACGAGTGTAACATAATAGTCAAGACCGACTATCTGCCAGTCACACAACGACGTACTGATGGATTGTCCCTGTCCATCTATGTCGTGAGCTACTGTTCGATAGTATACGAGTAACCGACATTATGATCTTCCGCGTGTCTCCTCACGCCATACTGTCTACAATGTATATATCTAGGACTATAGCATAAAGTACATAATAGACAAAATGTAGACTGTTTGATTAATAGATAATTAAACACAGATAAGGAGTTCCATATTGTCACTAAACTAGACATTTAGAATATAACTCCATCAATCTCCCACTTATACTAAAAGTCTAGTTTCCCTCTCCCATACATCCGATACCAATCCCCTTTACGTTTCTCTTGAACGCTTCCGCTGGAAGTGCCTTCGTAAAGGGGTCTGCCAGGTTATCCGCTGATGCAATCTTGGTGAAAACCACATCGCCTCTCTTGACAATGTCTCTAATCAGGTGGTACTTGCGATCTATGTGTTTACTCGCATTGTGGGCTCGTGGTTCCTTCGCATTTGCCACTGCACCGCTATTGTCACAATAAATTGTGATAGCTCTAGGCAAATCAGGAACCACATCTAAAAGTCCATAAGGAAGTTCCGGAACCACACCGATTCTTTAGCTTCCTAAGAGGCTGCTACATATTCGACTTCCATGGTAGAGTCCGAAATGTATTTCTGCTTTACACTCTTCCATGAAACTGCTCCACCTCCCAATGTGAACACATAGCCTGATGTAGACTTTCGCTGATCCTTATTAGATTGGAAATCCGAGTCTGTGTAACCCATAGGAATCAATTCAGACGCTTTGTAACTCAGAGCATAATTCCTAGTCCTTCGCAGGTACTTAAGTATGTTCTTTACAGCAGTCCAGTGACCCTGTCCAGGGTTACTCTGATATCTAGCTACCATGACTACGACATAGCAAATATCAGGTCTCGTACACAAACATATCATACATTAGACTTCCCACTGCTGAAGCATAAGGACCTGTCTTCATATAATCTATCTCCTTTTGTGTCTTGGGACACATGTCTTTAGATAGATGAATTTCATGGCAGAAAGGTTGAGAACCTCTCTTGGAATTCTGCATGTTGAAACGAGCCGTAAGCGTATCAATATATGAAGCCTGGGACAAGCTTAGTGTTCTTTTCTGGCGATCCCTTATAACCTTGATCCCAAGAACATGCTCAACTTGTCCTAAGTCTTTCATATCGAATTGCTCGGACAACCATCACTTTATATCCGATAACATCTTCACATTGTTGCCAATTAGAAGAATGTCATCTACATAAAGCACGAGAAACGCCACATAGTTTCCATCACTTTTCGGGTATACACACGACTCGTCCATGCTTTGAATGAATCCATAAGACTGGTTAACCTAATCAAACCGCATGTTCCAATATCTAGAAGCTTGCTGCAATCCATAAATGGATCGGTTTAGCTTACACACTAGATGCTCTTGGCCTTTCTCGATGAATCCCTCTGCTTGTCTCATATAAATGGTCTCTTCAAGATTCCCATTCAAGAATGCTGTCTTGACGTCCATTTGCCACACCTCATAATCCATAAGAGATGCTATAGACAAAAGAATCCGGATCGACTTTAGCATAACTACCGGCGAAAAAGTTTCCTCATAATCGATCCCTTCTTTTTTAGTACACCCCTTCGCAACAAGCCTAGCCTTTAAGGTTTCCACATTCCCGTCAGACCCTCTTTTTCTCTTGTACACCCATTTGCAACCAATGGCTTTTACACCTTTGGGCGGTGCTACAAGATCTCAGACCTGATTTGAATCCATAGATTCAATCTCAGATTTCATCGCCTTTTGCCAAGACTGAGCATCATAGGTCCAAGGGTCGGCTTCATGTTCTCCAAATAACAAGTCCGAAGACTCACCTATAAACATGAACCTGTCGGGTTGTCGAACAACCTTCCCACTACGACGACGCTCCGACGTATCCTTAGTGACTACAAGTGAAGACTCTGGTGGCGTATCAACCGGTTGGGTTGGATCTAAGCATTGATCGTCCCCTCTAAGTTCATTAAGTATTATCTTACTCTTGGGCTTGTGGTCCATTACATAATCCTCTTCCAAGAACCGAGCGTTGGTCCTAACAACGATCTTGTGGTCCTTAGGACTATAAAATAAACCACCTTTCGTTTCTCTAGGATATCCTATAAACAACCGAATATCTTAACGTGATTCCAACTTATCAGCCCCAAGCTTCAGCACATGTGCTGGACTACCCCAGATCCGAATGTGTTTCAAGTTTGGCTTACGCCCGGTCCACAATTCTGAGGGCGTCTTAGGGACTGATTTAGAAGGAACTAAGTTCAGGATATACGCCGCTGTTTCCAAGGCATATCCCCAGAACGAAACTGGTAGATCTGAGTAACTCATCATAGATCTTACCATTTCCATAAGAGTCCTATTCCTTCTTTCTGCTACACCATTCTGCTGGGGCGTGTATGGTGCAGTCATCTGGGAGTCAATCTCATTCTCTAATAAGTACGCCTTAAACTCTCCCGAGAGGTACTCTCCTCCACGATCAGATCGTAGAGTCTTTATGGTTTTACCATGAAGGTTCTCCACAAGAGCTTTGTACTCCTTGAACTTGTCAAACGGCGCATCAGGTATATAAAACAATACCTTGAGTAATCATCAGTGAAGGTCATGGAATATTCGTAACCTCCTCTCGCTTGGACAAATAAAGGCCCGCACAAATCAGAGTGAATCAAGTCCAGTACTTCCTTCGATCTATACCCCTTATCACTAAAGGGTCGCTTGGTCATTTTTCCTTCCAAGCATGATTCGCAGATTGGAAAGTCCTCATCTTTCACATCACTGAGTATTCCATCAGTTATCAATCTTTGAATCCTGCTCAAGTTAATATGACCTAGCCTAAGATGCCATAAGTACTTTTAATTCATTATAGAAGGCTCCTTTCTCTTATTGGTACTAGATGTATTAAACGACTCAGCTCGTTGCATCGTGGAATAATTAGGATTTAGTATATATAAGTTGCCTATCAATGTACCAGAACAGATATAATCACCATTCTTCTTGACAATAACAGAATTATAAAAAGAAACTGAATATCCATTCAAAACCAACTTAGAAACCGAAACAAGGTTCTTTCTAAAATTTGGTACATAAAGACAATTATTCAATACCAAAACTTTATTATTAAAAGATAAATAAACATCTCCCACTGCAACTGCCGCCACTTTCGTAGCGTTGCCCATGTAGATGGTGATCTCTCCCTCTCTAAGCCGTCGGGTTTCCTGGAACCCCTGCAAAGAATTGCAGACATGATCAGTAGCTCCCGTATCCACACACCAGGTACCGGTGGATAACACCGCTAAACATGTTTCAGTGACTAAGGAAAAGTTCATACCTCCTTGTCTGAGAGGAAAATTAGACTTCCAATGTCCAGACTGCTTGCAACGGAAACACTTGCCCTTGGGCTTGTTCACTCTATTCTGTGGCCTACAATTTTGGGTCCACTGGGTTTCTGTCCTTGCTTCTTCTTTCCTTTTCCGACCGGAGGCCTAGGAAGATTCGATTTCACAGCCACAAGTGCTTGAGAATTCTGAAACATTCCCTCTGCCGCCTGGAGTTCAGTCACGAGCTCCGCCAACATATATAACCTCTTATTCATGTTATAGTTCAGGCGGAACTGCTCAAAACTTCTTGGCAGAGACTGGAGTATAATGTCGATTTGGGTTTCCCCATCAACAGATGCTCCTAGAATCTCTATCTCATTCATATAACCCATCATCCTAAGAACGTGACCCCTCACGGGTGTTCCTTCAGACATTGTGGTCGTCATGAGTTGCCTCATAGCATCTTGCCTGGCTGCCCTGTCCTGATGACCAAACATCTCCTTGAGGTTAAGCATCATATCATAGGCAGTGGCCATGGCTTCATGCTGATGTTGCAGTACATTTGACATAGAAGCCAAAATTTAGCACCGCGCCATCTGATCAGTCTTGATCCACTTCCTAAATGATTCTTTTTCCTCATCAGTGGAGGTATCAGTTGGTTCAGCAGGGCAATCGACTTGGAGTACATACTTGCTCCTCAGTAGTTAGGACAATGTCCAAGTTTCGCTTCCAATCAATATAGTTCAGACCAGTGAGTTTGTTTTCTTTCCGTATCATAGACAGTGGGTTGAGTGCAATATCTATAAAAGAGACAAATCAAACCGTCAAATTTAATTCGATATTAACTCCCTCAATTATTTACCAATCAATCCTAAAATCCCATCAGACTAGCATGCCACGTTCATGTGGACGTATACTAGTCCAAACGATTCTATAACTGGACTTTTACTTCGGTCGTACATCATTATAGCAGTGACTCCGATGTGGAGGATGCTATAAAGCGTACCTAAGTGTATACCATTTCTCAGTACTAAGTCAACCGCTCGGGAACTACATATCCACCGCAAGCCACGTTAGTGTGGACGTTTACGTTGTTGTCCCTTTACGATTTTCTATAACTGTCGAGCCTCAATTAACCCAAAGTTCTCTTTCCATTTAGTAAGCCACGATAGTGTGGCCGTTTACTAAACAAACAACTTTGTTAATTGAATTTCATTTATTAAATTTCACAATTTTATTAATCAAAGCTTGATATCTCGTAAGTGAAACTCGAAGTTTCTAACCAGCGATCAATCATGCAATTGAGCCCTATCTCTCACTAGGTGAGGGAGCCAATCAGAAAATCGATCTAGTCATCGAATGACTTGAAAGTCTCAAATCAGTGTCATCGACATAACCAAGCGCTTTGGCTCCATTCCAATCCCCGGGTTGAGAATAAGTCGAGTTGAAATTAGTCTTTGAAAGACAAATTAGGCATTGCTTTGAAAAATATAATTGTTCAATTCTATAAGTGGAATTGAATTCGAATTTTGATCCAGTGATATCCGTGTATCGAATTTTGATCCAGTGATACCATCAAAACAGAGAATGGAGACCGCGAGATTGTTTCCAATCCCTCTCCCACTTAGTATTTTACAAAGGGATAACATGCATAAAAGTAAGCATAATAAAAGCACGTAAATCACATAATAAAGCAATTAATGTGGCCCCGATTATTATGGCTTTAACAATCTTCGATGCACGTCTTCTCGGAACTTTATCTCGTTGCTCGTCTCGGTCTCGATCCACCATCGACTCGTCTAAGTGCTAAGAGACGAACCCCTCCCACTGGAGTATCGCCCCAAGCCTCGACGAGCGTTCCGTGGTGTCACTCGAACCCCCGCGGCGTTGCTGCCGAGCCTCGAGCAACGGGCGCAGCCCACATATCCAGCGCTCACTAGAGCAGCCCATGGCAGCGGGCGCTGCCCCAGCTCCAGCGGTCGTTGATCGAGCCCAGCCAGCTGCGGGTTCGACTCCTCGACCCTCGTTCATCCGGCCTTCGATCTTCTCTCGATCCTATACACGGTGATCGATCCTATACATTTCCGGATTCAACGAAACAATAAATAAAACCTAAACGACTCAACCCGTCGTTTTTTATCTATTACAAGCAAGAAACGATTTAAAACAAAAGATCTCGACATGCCCGAGAGTTTAACAAAACAACAAACATACATCACAATACAATGGCCATAATAATCGGGTTCAATCCTGCAAAACAAGTCTCGCAAAAATACAATGAATCGAAAAAACCAGCTCTGATACCAATTGTTGAAAATCGACTACCCGGGATGCGTTCGTTCGATTGCTCGAACATCCGAACACTCCCAGTCGACCTCCAGGTAGCGTTGCTCCGTTCACGTAACAGCCCGTGTGCCGAATCAGCCCAGCCATCGCCCCGAAGGACAACCGCGCGAAACGGCCGCTGATCTGCCTCGGGCAGCGGGCGCTGCCCGTCAATCAGCGGTCGCTGGAAAGGCTTTTGGCAGCGGTCGCTGCCAGCCCTCCAGCGGGCGCTGTTCGTCCGCGAACAGCAGCGCGACCTGCTGTTCCGGGCTCGTTTCTGGTCCGTTTTTCCTCTTCCGACTACCGATCCGAAGGTCCTTGAACCCCCAGTAGTGGAGGAACACGATCCACGACACCCGAAACCCGATCATAGATTCGATGTAATTTCAACAAAATAGAGATCGAATAAAACGTGGAAAAAGTATTCGATCTCATAATAATTGCGTTAACTCTTTTATTTAAAAAGAGAAAAAATAATTGCGCTAAACTTTTTATTTTCTCTGCTGAAATAATAGTTGCGGCGATTCTTATGTTTAAGAGAGGGCAAGGGGGGGGGGGGTGGTTTAAATAGAGCTACACTAAGGGCCTCTTAGGTAAATTAATTTAAGGCTAAATTGCAATATTAATTAACTTGGAGTTCTTAAAAATAAATTATTTATTAATTACAATTTTAATTATTATTAATTCCACTAAATAATAATAATTGAATTCCCGAAATTAATTTAATATTATTTCAACAATAATAATTCCGCCGAATTACATATATGACTTTCCCCGTGTTTAAGATATCGAATGTCCATGAATTAACTTTAATTACTAATAATTAAATTAATTCATTTCTTATTATCCGAGACTAGTACCACTCGTCCTTATTATCATGTGGAACAAATCCACCTGCAGGGTTTACATGATAAACTTTATGAGCTCATCTCGGGGACATTATCAACCCAATAAATGGGACACGATTTCCTGTCTATAATCTATAGCATGCCGTGTGTACGATTCCGATTCCCAATTTACCGAGAATATTGACTAATCAAATAGTCTCACTTTCTAGTAAGTCAAAGAATTGAGAATTGGACACACGCACCTATAATTATATAGGGATTAGGAATTCATATATCCGTAATATCTGAGGTCTAGTTCGATTACTAGGAATAGTATAAATCGAACGCCCTCCCGTGGTCCGGCTCAATACACCAAGTGTACGAGTGTAACATAATAGTCAAGATCGACTATCTGCCAGTCACACAACGACGTACCGATGGATTGTCCCTCTCCATCTAAGTCGTGAGCTACTGTTCGATAGTTTACGAGTAACCGACAGTATGATCTTCCGCGTGTCTCCTCACGCCATACTGTCTACAACGTATATATCTAGGACTATAGCATAAAGTACATAATAGACAAAATGCAGATTGTTTGATTAATAGATAATGAAACACAGATAAGGAGTTCCATATTGTCACTAAACTAGTCATTTAGAATATAACTCCATCAGTCTGGTGGATCACCGATGTTAGGGTTTACTCCTAGAGATGCTTATAATGCATTGAAGAACACTAAGACTCTTGATGGGACGGATTCCAACAGGTTAATAGAAAATTTTAAGGAAAGGAAGGCTACTGAAGACGACTTTTTCTTTGATTTTCATATTGATAGTGAGTCCCGGTTGTGTAGTTTCTTTTAGAGGGATAAACGAATGAAGGACGACTACATTCTCTTTAGTGACTTGGTGGTACATGACACCACTTACCGGACAAACAAATTGATGGAGTTGTATACTTAATGTCTAGATTTAAGTAACATCTGAACTCCGTCTAAAGCATTTATCCTATTTAATAATAAACAATCATTTGCATTTATATGCAAACCATAGTCCTAGATTATACACGTTGTAGTTAGTATGGTGTGCGTCGTCACACGGAAGATCATACTATCGGTTACTCGTATATAATCGAACATTTGCTCACGACCTAGATGGACAAGGACCAATCCATCGGTATAGTCGTTGTATGAGTGAGAAAATAATTGGTCTTGATTATTTTATCATACTTGTTTACTTGGTGTATTGGGCGGATCTGCTTGAGATTTATTGATTAGGATTGCCGTTGATAATCGATTTAAATCTCTGAGTATTCTATTCTTAATCCCTGATATTATTACGGGTGTGTGCATATAATATTAGTGACTTTGATTTTCCAAAGGAATTGACTGATTAGAATAACCGGTCAATTACCGGTAAAGTTGGGTCACTGTATTTTATGTATGACATGTTGTGAATTCTTGACGGGAAAGCATGTCCTCGAAAGGGTTGATAATGTCCCCGAGATGAGCTCATAAGGATTATCATGTAAACCTAGCTAGTGGATTTAATCCGCATGATAATAAATTGAGTGGTACTATTCTCAGAATTATAAGAGATGAATAAATAATATTAGCAATGAATATAATTTATTCATGGACATTTATATCTTAAACATGTGAAATAAATAATACTACCGGAGAATATTATTTGATATAATATGGTGAATATTGGGAGTGGAATTATATTTATATAGTGGAAGTAATTATATAATTAATATTAATGGATTAATAGATTTGGGCTTGGGCTCAATTTAATCATTAATATTGGAAGCCCAATATTCCACCTCCTTAAGGTCCCCTACGTAGCCTATAAAAGCACTATATGGTCTTCTCTTTTCTCATAACTTGAAGATCACAATTCTAGGGAGAGAAAGAAAGAGAAGGAGATCCATGGAGTTCGGAGGATCGTCTCCCACACGACGTTCGAGCTAGTGCAAGGAATACGTGGGAAGATCTCAAGGTCTTCAAAAGTTCTTCGTTTTACCGAACAACGAGAACGAGGTATAAATCGTAACACCCTCTTTATGATTTTATCGTTCTATTTATCGTGAAAATACCGTAGAACAAGATCCGAGGGACGAGACTCGACACGAGGTCGAACCGGGCGGTGGTGGGCGCGGACCACCGGACTGCCGGCGGCTCGTTAGCTCATGTCGGATGGGTCGAGGGGCGTGAGCCTCGGCTGGACGCCGAGGACTCAATCGAGCATGGCTCGATCGCCCGCACGGGCTCGGTCGTGAGCTGCGGGGTTTCCCGCAGCGGATTCACGGGCTGGCCGAGCCGCTCCCGTGCACGCCCAGCGGGCTGCTACGAGCAGCCCCGCACGCATCGCATGGACGCGATACGGGCGTGCAAAGCGGGCTGCTACGAGCAGCCCCGGCGGTTGCCGTGAGCAACCGCGATCCCCGCGTGGGGGCTCGGCTGGACGGCCGTGGGTTCGCCCACGGTGGCGCGTTCGGTTGAGCCCGGCTCCTCGTGGCGGCATCGTGGTTTCTCCGGCGATCGGGATTTCGATTGGATTGTCGGTTCCGCAACTTTGACAACTCCGGATATTCGATCTCCAAAGGATTTCGGTCGGAATTAATTAGATAATTTATTTAATTAAATTTATTTAAATTTATTAATTCCGGAATATCGATTTCCAACAATTGGTATCAGAGCGTTGGTTTTAGTTCACGGTATTTTTCGATAAATTGTTCCACCTTGCAGGGTTTCCGATTATTGTGGCTAGATTTAATTTTAATTAATTCATGTCATAATATTATTCTCTTGATTATTAAACTCTCGGTGATGTCGAGATTCGTTCTTGTGTGGTGAATGCTTGTTTTAATTTTTCCGGAGTTTGTATGAGGTCGATTTCATGTAGAGAATCGATATCGGATAGCGTAGTAATAAATTTGTAATTTATTTTACATTGGATCGAGGACGAAACGACGACCGGAAAAGTGTGACGGAGGAGACGAAGAGAGGGAGGGCTCGATCGGCCATCCTCATGGCCGATCTCATGAGGCTCGATCGACCACCATGAGGAGTTCGACTCCTCTAGGTGGGTGGTCGATCATGGTGAGCGCGGGGATCCCCAACCCGCGTTCATCTCGGCCGAGATCCTATTCCTAATTTAATTCGGTTTTCCTAATTTGATTATTCCTATTTTCGGGAATTTTCATGGATTAGGAAAAGAATTAATTTAGAATTAATTTGGTCTTACTAATTGATTAATCCTATTTTTGGGAATTTTCATTGATTAGGAAGAGAATTAATTTGGAAGGATTAGGAGTCCTAAATTAATTTTTCCTTATTTAATTATTCCTTTATGGAATTTTTAATGGATTAGGAAAAGAATTAATTTGGAAGGACTAGGAGTCCTAAATTATTTTATTTCCTTATTTCATTGTGGAAATCTTCTAGAATATTCCAAGTAGGTCTTGGATAGGTATCTAGAGATTTAATGGAATTAGAAAAGGAAAATAAAAAATAATAAAAATATTAATTAATATTTAATTTTATTTTTGATTTATTCGATTGACTTAATTTTCGAATCAATTAACTTTTTGATTTATTAAAAATAAATGGATTTAAATATTTGAATTAATATTCCCGTCACATGGAGCATTCAAGAACGAAGACTAAAGACTAGAAGACGCATACGGGGATGCAATAAAGCAATAATAGTCGGAAAATAATATTCTAGTATTATTTTGATTATGTGATAATACTATGTGCTTTATTTCATGTATGCATGATTATGTGTATTTAATTTATGCATTAGATAGCGTATCCCTTTGTTATAAAAAGCTAAGTGGGAGAGTGATTGGAAACAATGCCATGGTCTCCATTGCTGTTCTCTTGGTAACTTTTATAAACTTTCGAAATTTATATAGATAAGTTATTGGAGGAGAATTCTTGTAATTCCTCTTACGAGAAACATTGATTAACTCTATCAAACAATGCCTAATTTGTCTTTCCAAAACTGATTTCAAGTCGACTCATTCTCACCCCGGGGAGTGTAATGGAGCCAAAGCCACTTGGTCATGTCGAGGACACAAATTAGAGGCTTTCGTACCATTTGTATGAATGGATCGATTGTCTGCTCGGCTCCCTCATTCTATGAGAGATAGGGTCGTTCGCATGGTGAATCACTGGTAAGAAACTTCGAGTTTCACTTATGATTCTCCACGTCTTGATTTACAAGATTGAATGGATCAAGTAATTGGGAGTCAATTATAAAAATATCTTGGTGTAGTAAACGTCCACACAACGTGGCTTGCTATATCGACGGATTTTGGATTAATTTATGTAGACAGTCATAGGGAGTTGTGAAGGACTGTGAGTTATCGTAAACGTCCACACAACGTGGCTTGCGGTGATATTGCGGTTCCAAACGACTCACCTTAGTACTGAGTAATGGTTTACACTTAGGTACGCTTTATAGTATCCTTCCCAACGAAGTTACGCTATAATTGATGTACGACCGAAGCAAATCTAATTGCTAAATTGTTTGGGTAGGTAAACGTCCACACAACGTGGCTTGCCATATCTGATGAGATTTTAGATGTGATTAGTGATTTAATGATATTATTTAAGGGAGATAATATCGGAGATTAAATCGATTGTTTGTATTATGTGCTTATAGGTTAGAAATGACTTTGCCCTACTATGTGATATACGATAAGGCAATTATACTCACTAACCCTTAGAATGTTGATTGGAATCGAAATCTGGACAATGTCCTAACTGCTGAGGAGTACAAGTATGTACTTCGTGTTCTTTTTCCTCCCGTGTCAAGAAATGGTTTTGAACCTATGAACGGGTAGATGGAAAAGAAGAAGCATGATACGGAAACCCAGTGGTCGATTTTGGACCACGAGATGGGGTTAAGTATGCCGCAAGGCAAGTTCTTCCGTTGCAAGCAGTCTGGGCACTGGAAGTCTGATTGTCCTCTCATAAAAACAAGGAGTGAACTTTTCCTTAGTCATTGATACATTTTCAATGGTGATATCTACCAGCACCTGGTGTGTAGATACGGAGGCCATTGATAATGTTTTGCATTTGAATGCACGGGTTCCAGGAAACCCGGAGACATAGAAAGGAAAATATCACCATCTACATGGGCAATGCTGCGAAGGTGGCGGCTGTTGCAGTGGGAGAGATTCATTTACTTTTGAAGTAATGAAAGGATTTTATACATTGTCTTTATGTGCCTGGATTTAGAAAGAATTTGATTTCAGTTTCTAAACAAATGGATATTCTATTTCTTCTGATCATTCGATGATTATAAGAGGAATAGATGATAATATCTGTTCGGGCACATTGGTTGACAAATTATGTTAAATTCTGAGTCTACCACGATGCAACAAACCGAAACTAGTAACACATTATCTAACACCAATAAGAGAAATGAACTTTCTAGGATGAATCAATTATACTTGTGGCATCTTAAGCTAGGTCATATTAATCCAAATGGGATTCAAAGGTTGAACAACTGATGGTTTAATCATTGGTGTTGAAGGAGAGGACCTTCCTACCTATGAATCAATCTTGGATGGTAATAAATGACCAAGTAACCTTTTAAGGTTAAAAGTTATAGATCCGGACAAGTATTGGATTTGTTCACTCTGATGTATGCGGACCTATGTCTTCTCAGACAAGAGGAGGATACGAGTACTTCATCTTTTGATGATTACTCGATACATGGATTTAGGTACCTGATGCGCCGCAAAAGCAAGTACTTTGACTAGTTCAAGGAGTACAAAGCTCTTGTGGAGAACCTTCATGGTAAATCCATTAAATGCCTACGATCTGATCGTGGAGGCATATACCTGTCTGGAGAATTCAAGGCATACTGATCAGAGAATGGGATTAACTCCCAACTGACTGTACCATTTACTCCTCTAAGGAATGGTGTGTCAAAAGGAAGGAAAATGACTCTTATAGGAATGGTGAAAACAATAATGAGTTATTCGGACTTACCTTATGTTCTAGGGATATGCCTAAGAAACATCGGCGCACATCCTAGACTTGGTTCTTTAGTACCTCGTACGGAAATGCGGTTGTTTAAAGGATATCCTAGAAGAACAAAAGTTGTGTGTTCTATAGTCCTAAGGACCAGAAGGTCGTTATAAGTTCTAACGCCCGGTACTTAGAGGAAGACTACATGATCGATCACAAGCCCAAAAGTGATGTGATACTTGATGAGAATGAGAGAGAATGATCGAGACTTAGAACCAGCCGAACCGAGTAGTACACCACTAGAACCTGCACATGTTATCACTGTTAATACACCCGAATGCCGTCGTAGTGGGAGGGTTGTGAGACAACCGGAAGGATTCTTGGTACTGGGTGAGTCTTCGGACTCGGCACCTGGAGTACATGAAATCGATCCCTAGACCTATGATGAGGCTGTATAAGATCTAAATGCGCCTTCTTAGGAATGGCGATGAAATCCGAAATAGAATCTGAGGATTCTAATAAAGTCTGGGTTCTTGTAGAACCATCGAAAGGCGTGACGCCAATCGGGTGAATGGGTCTACAAGACGAAGAGAGGATGTGACGGAAAGGTCGGAACCTTCAAAGCAAAGCTTGTTGTGAAATGATGACATTTCACCGGTAGCAATGCTAAAGTCAATCCAGATACTCTTAGCATCTCATATGGATTATGAGGTTGGTAAAATGGTTGTCAAGACAGCTTTCCTATATGGAAATCTTGACGGAACCATTTATGAATTAACCAGATGGATTCATTGCTAAGGGGCGAGAGCATTTAGTGTGCAAGCTCAGTCGATCCATTTATGGATTGAAACAAGCTGCAAGATCGTGGAACATGCAATTTGATAATCCGTTGTGGATTTATTCAAAGCACGGACGAATCGTGTGTGTATTGGAAACGTGATGAAAACAAAGTGGTTTCTCGTACTTTATGTAGACGATATTTTCTAATTGGCAACAATGTGAAAATGTTATCGGACATAAAGGGATGGTTGTTCTAGACAATTCGATATGAAGGACTTAGGAGAGGTTGGACATGTTTTTGTGATCAAAGTTGTGATGGATCACAAGAGAAGACCATTGTACCTATCCCAAGCTTCATACATAGACACGATTCTGACTCGTGTAACATACAAATGATTCCTAGAAAGTTTTTTACCTTTCAGATATGGAATCTATCTATCTAAAGATATGTGTCTTGAGACACAAAAGGAGATAGAAGAAAGAAAGCAGTTCCCTACGCCTCGGCTATGGAAGCTTAATGTATGTTATGTACGAGACCTGATATCTGCTATGCCGGGAGCATAGTGGTGAGATATTAGAGTAACCCTGGAAAGGAACATTGGACTGCTGTGATCAGTCGAGCAATTTCCTGTGGGTTACACAGATTCGGATTTCTAATCGCAGAGGGAAAGTTGAAAGTCGAAGTCAGGCTATGTGTTCACACTAAGAAATGGAGATCTCGAATGGAAGAGTGTAATGTAGTGCACTACGGACTCTACCACGGAAACCGAATATGTAGCAGCCTTTGAGGCAGCTAAAGGATTGGTGTGACTCCGGAGATTCCTCCAGGACTTAGATGTGGTACCTTATTTTCCCAATGCTATTGTGACAATAACGGTGCAGTGACAAACAAAGGAACCACGAGTCCATAGTGTGAAGATAACACATAGAGCAAGTACCACCTGATTCGAGGTATCGTCAGCGAGGCGATATAGTCGTTACCTAGAGTACTCATTTACTAAGGCCCTGCGAGCGAAAGCGTTCAGTAGGCACGTGGATGGTTTGGGCGTCAGGTGTTTGGGAGAGAGCGACTAGGCCTTAGTATAAGTGGGAGATTGATGGAGTTGTATACTTAATGTCTAGATTTAAGTAACATCTGAACTCCGTCTAAAGCATTTATCCTATTTAATAATAAACAATCATTTGCATTTATATGCAAACCATAGTCCTAGATTATACACGTTGTAGTTAGTATGGTGTGCATCGTCACACGGAAGATCATACTATCGGTTACTCGTATATAATCGAGCAGTTGCTCACGACCTAGATGGACAAGGACCAATCCATCGGTATAGTCGTTGTATGAGTGAGAAAATAATTGGTCTTGATTATTTTATCATACTTGTTTACTTGGTGTATTGGGCGGATCTGCTTGAGATTTATTGATTAGGATTGCCGTTGATAATCGATTTAAATCTCTGAGTATTCTATTCTTAATCCCTGATATTATTACGGGTGTGTGCATATAATATTAGTGACTTTGATTTTCCAAAGGAATTGACTGATTAGAATAACCGGTCAATTACCGGTAAAGTTGGGTCACTGTATTTTATGTATGACATGCTATTGTTGGAAATCGACTACCCGGGATACGTTCGTTCGATCACTCGAACATCCGAACGATCCCAGTCGACCTCCAGATCCGCTACTCCATCCGCTTTCCCAGCCCGTACCCCGATTCACGCCCAGCCATTGCCCCGAAGGACAACCGCGCGAGCCGGAGCGAGCTGCCAGAAAAAGGGCAAAACGGCGGTCGCCGTTTGTCCTTCAGCAGCGCGGACAGCAGCGCGATCTGCTGTTCCGGGCTCGTTTCCGGGTCGTTTTTCCTCTTCCGACTACCGATCCGAAGGTCCTAGGACCCCCAGTAGTCGAGGAATGCGATCCACGATGTCCGGAACCCGATCGTAGGTTCGTTGGATTATTACGTACAATAAGAATCGAAAAAGATGCGGAATAGGGTTTTCGATTCTTTACCTTTGATGCGTGATTCGGAGAAGCCGAATAGGCGAACACCTCTGATCTTCTAGTGTGTATCCTAGCCCTCGACTCCAGACGTTGTGTGGGCAACGATCCACCGGAAGTCTCCTCTTCTTCTTCTCTCTTAAACTCTCTCTCACGTTTTATTTTCTCAAGTGAAGAAAAAATAAAGCTGCGTAAGTTAGGTCTAGAGAAGAGAGGGGGAGGGGTTTAAATAGGCCACACTAGGGACCTTAGGTTAATTAATTAATTAGGCTAAATTGCAATTTAATTAAACCGGTGTCCTTAAAAGAAAACCTTTAATTAAATCCAATTTTAATTATAATTAATTCCACTATAAAATTATAATTGAATTCCCAATTAATTAATTCATATTATTTTACCAATAATATTTTCCGCCGAAATTACATACACGACTTTCCCCGTGTTTAAGATATCGAACGTCCACGAATTTATTTAATTACTAATAATTAAATTAACTCGTTTCTTATTATCCGAGACTAGTACCACTCATCCTTATTATCATGTGGAACAAATCCACCTGCAGGGTTTACATGATAAACTTTATGAGCTCATCTCGGGGACGTCATCAACCCGATAAACGGGACACGGTTTCCTGTCTATAATCTATAGCATGCCGTGTGTACAATTCCGATTCCCAATTTACCGAGTATCTCGACTAATCAATTAGTCTCACTCATTGGCAAGTTAAAGAACCGAGAATTGGACATACGCACCTATAATTATATAGGGATTAGGAATTCGTATATCCGTAATCTCTGAGGTCTAGTTCGATTACGTCGATTAGTATAAATCGAACGCCCTCCCGTGGTCCTGCTCAATACACCAAGTGTACGAGTGTAACATAATAGTCAAGACCAACTATTACCCAGTCACACTACGACGTACCGATGGATTGTCCCTGTCCATCTAAGTCGTGAGCTTCTGTTCGATAGTATACGAGTAACCGACAGTATGATCTTCCGCGTGTCTCCTCACGCCATACTGTCTACAACGTATATATCTAGGACTATTGCATTCAAGTACATGATAGATAAAATGCCGACAGTTTGATTAATAGATAATGTAAAACATAGATAAGGAGTTCCATATTGTCACTAAACTAGACATTTAGAATATAACTCCATCAATCTCCCACTTATACTAAATCTCTAGTTGCCCTCTACCATACATCCGATACCCATCCCCTTCACGTGTCTCTTGAACGCTTCCGCTGGAAGTGCCTTCGTAAAGGGGTCAGCCAGGTTATCCGCTGATGCAATCTTGGTGACAACCGCATCGCCTCTCCTGACGATGTCTCTAATCAGGTGGTACTTGCGATCTATGTGTTTACTCGCATTGTGGGCTCGTGGTTCCTTTGCATTTGCCACTGCACCGCTATTGTCACAATAAATTGTGATAGCTCTAGGCATCTTAGGAACCACATCCAAGTCCATAAGGAAGTTCCGGAGCCACACCGATTCTTTAGCTGCCTCAGAGGCTGCTACATATTCGGCTTCCATGGTAGAGTCCGAAATGCATTTCTGCTTAACACTCTTCCATGAAATTGCTCCACCTCCCAATGTGAACACATAGCCTGATGTAGACTTTCGCTGATCCTTATCAGATTGGAAATCCGAGTCTGTGTAACCAATAGGAATCAACTCGGACGCTTTGTAACTCAGAACATAATTCCTAGTCCTTCGCAGGTACTTAAGTATGTTCTTTACAGCAGTCCAGTGACCCTGTCCAGGGTTACTCTGATATCTAGCTACCATGCCCACGGCATAGCAGATATCAGGTCTCGTGCACAACATGGCATACATTAGACTTCCTACTGCCGAAGCATAAGGAACCTTCTTCATGTAATCTATCTCCTTTTGTGTTTTGGGACACATGTCTTTAGATAGATGAATTTCATGGCAGAAAGGTTGAGCACCTCTCTTGGAATTCTGCATGTTGAAACGAGCCAGAATCGTATCAATATATGAAGCCTGGGACAAGCTTAATGTTCTTTTCCGGCGATCCCTTATAACCTTGATCCCAAGAACATGCCCAACTTGTCCTAAGTCTTTCATATCGAATTGCTTGGACAACTATCCCTTTATGTCCGACAACATCTTCACATTGTTGCCAATTAGAAGGATGTCGTCTACATAAAGCACGAGAAACGCCACACTGTTTCCGTCACTTCTCCGGTATACACACGACTCGTCCATGCTTTGAATGAATCCATAAGACTGGATAACCTCATCAAACCGCATGTTCCAAGATCTAGAAGCTTGCTTCAATCCATAAATGGATCGGTTTAGCTTACATACTAGATGCTCTTGGCCTTTCTTGATGAAACCTTCTGGCTGTCTCATGTAAATGGTCTCGTCAAGATTCCCATTCAAGAATGCTGTCTTGACATCCATTTGCCACACCTCATAATCCATATCAGATGCTATAGACAAAAGAATCCGGATCGACTTTAGCATAGCTACCGGCGAAAAAGTTTCCTCATAATCGATCCCTTCTTTCTGAGTATACCCTTTCGCAACAAGCCTAGCCTTGAAGGTTTCAACCTTCCCGTCAGACCCTCTTTTCCTCTTGTACACCCACTTGCAACCAATGGCTTTTACACCTTTGGGCGGTGCTACAAGATTCCAGACCTGATTTGAATCCATTGATTCAATTTCATATTTCATCGCCTTTTGCCAAGACTGAGCATCTTGATCTTTAAGCGCCTCGCCATAGGTCCAGGGATCGGCTTCATGTTCTCCAGGTACCAAGTCCGAAGACTCACCTATAAACATGAACCTATCGGGTTGTCGAACAACCCTCCCACTACGACGAGGCTCCGGTGTAACCTCAGTAACTACAGGTGCAGACTGTGGTGGAGTATCACCCGGTTCGGTTGGATCTAAGCCTTGATCGTCCCCTCTCAGTTCGTTTAGTATTATCTCACTCTTGGACTTGTGGTCCATTATATAATCCTCTTCCAAGAACCGAGCGTTGGTGCTAACAACGATCTTCTGGTCCTTAGGACTATAAAATAAACCACCTTTCGTTCCTCTAGGATATCCTATAAACAACCGAATATCTGAACGAGATTCCAACTTATCAGCCCCATGCTTCAGCACATGTGCTGGACAACCCCAGACCCGAATGTGTTTCAAATTTGGCTTTCGCCCGGTCCACAATTCCGAGGGCGTCTTAGGGACTGATTTAGAAGGAACTAAGTTCAAGATATACGCCGCTGTTTCCAAGGCATATCCCCAGAACGAAACTGGTAGGTCTGAGTAACTCATCATAGATCTTACCATCTCCATAAGAGTCCTATTCCTTCTTTCTGCTACACCATTCTGCTGGGGCGTGTATGGTGCAGTCATCTGGGAGTCAATCCCATTCTCTAATAAGTACGCCTTAAACTCTCCCGAGAGGTACTCTCCTCCACGATCAGATCGTAGAGTCTTTATGGTTTTACCATGAAGGTTCTCCACAAGAGCTTTGTACTCCTTGAACTTGTCAAAGCACTCGCTCTTGCGGTGCATCAGGTATATAAAACCATACCTTGAGTAATCATCAGTGAAGGTTACGAAATATTCATAACCTCCTCTCGCTTGGACAGATAAAGGCCCGCACAAATCAGAGTGAATCAATTCCAGTACTTCCTTGGATCTATACCCCTTATCACTAAAGGGTCGCTTGGTCATTTTTCCTTCCAGGCATGATTCGCAGGTTGGAAAGTCCTCATCTTTCACACCACTGAGTATTCCATCAGTTATCAACCTTTGAATCCTACCCAAGTTAATATGACCTAGCCTAAGATGCCATAAGTACTTTTGATTCATCCTAGAAGGCTCCTTTCTCTTATTAGTACTAGATGTGTTAAAAGACTCTACTCGTTGCATCGTGGAATAATCAGGATTCAGTATATATAAGTTGCCTATCAATGTACCAGAGCAGATATAATCACCATTCTTTTTGACAATAACAGAACTATCAAAAGAAACAGAATATCCATTCAAAACCAACTTAGAAACCGAAACAAGGTTCTTTCTAAAGTTCGGTACATAAAGACAATTATTCAATACTAAAACTTTATTATTAAAAGATAAAAGAACATCTCCCACTGCAACCGCCGCCACTTTCGTAGCGTTGCCCATGTAGATAGTGATCTCTCCCTCTCTAAGCCGCCGGGTTTCCTGGAACCCCTGCAAAGAATTGCAGACATGATCAGTGGCTCCCGTATCCACACACCAGGTACCGGTGGATAACACCGCTAAACATGTTTCAGTGACTAAGGAAAAGTTCATACCTCCTTGTCTGAGAGGACAATTAGACTTCCAATGTCCAGACTGCTTGCAACGGAAACACTTGCCCTTGGGCTTGTTCACTCCATTCCGTGGTGCACCATTTCTGGGTCCACTGGGATTCCGCCCTTGCTTCTTCTTCCTCTTAGTCCCCGGAGGGCCAGGAAGTTTCACAGCCACAAGTGCCTGAGACTTCTTAAAGATTCCCTCTGCCGCTTGGAGTTCAGTCAGGAGTTCCGCCAACGTATATAACCTCTTGTTCATGTTATAGTTCAGGCGGAACTGCTCAAAACTCTTAGGCAGAGATTGGAGCACTATATCGATCTGGGTTTCCCCATCGATAGATCCTCCCATAATCTCTATCTCATTCAGATGGCCCATCATCCTAAGAACGTGATCCCTCACGGGCGTTCCTTCGGACATAGTGGCCGTCATGAGTTGCCTCATGGCATCTTGCCTGGCTGCCCTATCCTGACTACCAAACATATCCTTGAGGTTAAGCATCATATCATAGGCAGTGTCCATGGCTTCATGCTGATGTTGCAGCACATTTGACATAGAAGCCAAAATGTAGCACCGCGCCATCTGATTAGCCTTGACCCACTTCCGATGAGCTTCCTTTTCCTCAGGAGTAGAGGTATCAGTAGGTTCACTAGGACAATACTCATGGAGTACATATTTGTACTCCTCAGCAGTCAGGACAATGTCCAAGTTTCGTTTCCAGTCAATATAGTTCGGACCAGTGAGTTTGTTCTCTTTTAGTATCACAGACAGTGGGTTGAGTGCCATATCTATAAAAGAGACAAATCAAACCGTCAAATTTAATTCGATATCAACTCCCTTAATTAATATCATTAAATTTACCAATCAATCCTAAAATCCCATCAGACTAGCATGCCACGTTCATGTGGACGTATACTAGTCCAAACGATTTTATAACTGGACTTTTACTTTGGTCGTACATCATTACAGCAGTGACTCCGATGGGGAGGATACTGTAAAGCGTACCTAAGTGTATAACATTTCTCAGTACTAAGTTAACCGCTCGGAAACTACACGCCCACCGCAAGCCACGTTAGTGTGGACGTTTACGTTGACATGCCGTCCCTTTACGATTTCCTATAACTGTCGAGTCTCAATTAACCCAAAGTTCCGTTTCCGTCTAGTAAGCCACGATAGTGTGGACGTTTACTAAACAAACAACTTTGTTAATTGAATTCCATTTAATAAATTTCACAATTTCGTTAATCAAAGCTTGATATCTCGTAAGTGAAACTCAAAGTTTCTAACCAGCGATCAATCATGCAATTGAGCCCTATCTCTCACTAAGTGAGGGAGCCAACCAGACATTCGATCTAGTCATCAAATGACTCGAATGTCTCTAATCTGTGTCATCGACATAACCAAGCGCTTTGGCTCCATTCCACTCCCCGGGGTGAGAATGAGTCGAGTTGAAATTAGTCTTTGAAAGACAGATTAGGCATTGCTTTGAAAAACTTAAGTGTTCAATTCTATAAATGGAATTGAATTCGAATTTTGATCCAGTGATATCCGTGTGTCAACTTTATCCGATAGGGAGGATGACACTAAAGCCAACTCGTAAGCGACACACATCACTATCAAAACAGAGAATGGAGACCGCGGGATTGTTTCCAATCCCTCTCCCACTTAGTTTTTACGAAAGGGATTAACAAGCATGCATATGAATTTAAAGCATAATAAAACACGCACGTAAACACACAAAAAGCATTTAACGTGGCCCGATTATTATGGCCTTCAAATCTTCGATGCATGTCTTCTCGGATCTTCGTCTCGTTGCTCGCCTCGGTCTCGGTCCATCACCGACTCGTCTAAGGACCAAGAGACGAACCCCTCCCACTGGAGTATCATCCCGGGCCCTCGACAAGCGATCCGTGATGTCCGTCGAACCCCCGCAAGCTGCTGCCAAGAAAACACTGAAACGGCGACCGCCGTTTAAGAAACGGCGACCGCCGTTTGCCCTTCAGCAGCCGCGGGTTCGACTTCTCGACCCTCGTTCGTCTGTCCTTCGATCTCTTCTCGATCCACCAAGTAGCAGCAACATTACATAAGTAACCTAGCTACTTCCGGCATCGATCCTATACATATTGATCGATCCTATACATCCGGATAAACGAAAAACGAAAAACCGAAAAAGAAAACCTAAACGACTCAACCCGTCGTTTTAACTATTACAAGCAAGCAACGATTCAAAACAAAGATCTCGACAACCCTGAGAGTTTAACAAACCACAAAAAAATTATCATACAACAACACACAATGTTGGCCATAATAATCGGGTTCATCCTGCATCAAAAACGTACGAACAATACAACAAACCAATAACCGGCTCTGATACCATTTGTTGGAAATCGACTACCCGGGATACGTTCGTTCGATCACTCGAACATCCGAACGATCCCAGTCGACCTCCAGATCCGCTACTCCATCCGCTTTCCCAGCCCGTACCCCGATTCACGCCCAGCCATTGCCCCGAAGGACAACCGCGCGAGCCGGAGCGGGCTGCCAGAAAAAGGGCAAAACGGCGGTCGCCGTTTGTCCTTCAGCAGCGCGGACAGCAGCGCGATCTGCTGTTCCGGGCTCGTTTCCGGGTCGTTTTTCCTCTTCCGACTACCGATCCGAAGGTCCTAGGACCCCCAGTAGTCGAGGAATGGGATCCACGATGTCCGGAACCCGATCGTAGGTTCGTTGGATTATTACGTACAATAAGAATCGAAAAAGATGCGGAATAGGGTTTTCGATTCTTTACCTTTGATGCGTGATTCGGAGAAGCCGAATAGGCAAACACCTCTGATCTTCTAGTGTGTATCCTAGCCCTCGACTCCAGACGTTGTGTGGGCAACGATCCACCGGAAGTCTCCTCTTCTTCTTCTCTCTTAAACTCTCTCTCACGTTTTATTTTCTCAAGTGAAGAAAAAATAAAGCTGCGTAAGTTAGGTCTAGAGAAGAGAGGGGGAGGGGTTTAAATAGGCCACACTAGGGACCTTAGGTTAATTAATTAATTAGGCTAAATTGCAATTTAATTAAACCGGTGTCCTTAAAAGAAAACCTTTAATTAAATCCAATTTTAATTATAATTAATTCCACTATAAAATTATAATTGAATTCCCAATTAATTAATTCATATTATTTTACCAATAATATTTTCCGCCGAAATTACATACACGACTTTCCCCGTGTTTAAGATATCGAACGTCCACGAATTTATTTAATTACTAATAATTAAATTAACTCGTTTCTTATTATCCGAGACTAGTACCACTCATCCTTATTATCATGTGGAACAAATCCACCTGCAGGGTTTACATGATAAACTTTATGAGCTCATCTCGGGGACGTCATCAACCCGATAAACGGGACACGGTTTCCTGTCTATAATCTATAGCATGCCGTGTGTACAATTCCGATTCCCAATTTACCGAGTATCTCGACTAATCAATTAGTCTCACTCATTGGCAAGTTAAAGAACCGAGAATTGGACATACGCACCTATAATTATATAGGGATTAGGAATTCGTATATCCGTAATCTCTGAGGTCTAGTTCGATTACGTCGATTAGTATAAATCGAACGCCCTCCCGTGGTCCTGCTCAATACACCAAGTGTACGAGTGTAACATAATAGTCAAGACCAACTATTACCCAGTCACACTACGACGTACCGATGGATTGTCCCTGTCCATCTAAGTCGTGAGCTTCTGTTCGATAGTATACGAGTAACCGACAGTATGATCTTCCGCGTGTCTCCTCACGCCATACTGTCTACAACGTATATATCTAGGACTATTGCATTCAAGTACATGATAGATAAAATGCCGACAGTTTGATTAATAGATAATGTAAAACACAGATAAGGAGTTCCATATTGTCACTAAACTAGACATTTAGAATATAACTCCATCAATCTCCCACTTATACTAAATCTCTAGTTGCCCTCTACCATACATCCGATACCCATCCCCTTCACGTGTCTCTTGAACGCTTCCGCTGGAAGTGCCTTCGTAAAGGGGTCAGCCAGGTTATCCGCTGATGCAATCTTGGTGACAACCGCATCGCCTCTCCTGACGATGTCTCTAATCAGGTGGTACTTGCGATCTATGTGTTTACTCGCATTGTGGGCTCGTGGTTCCTTTGCATTTGCCACTGCACCGCTATTGTCACAATAAATTGTGATAGCTCTAGGCATCTTAGGAACCACATCCAAGTCCATAAGGAAGTTCCGGAGCCACACTGATTCTTTAGCTGCCTCAGAGGCTGCTACATATTCGGCTTCCATGGTAGAGTCCGAAATGCATTTCTGCTTAACACTCTTCCATGAAATTGCTCCACCTCCCAATGTGAACACATAGCCTGATGTAGACTTTCGCTGATCCTTATCAGATTGGAAATCCGAGTCTGTGTAACCAATAGGAATCAACTCGGACGCTTTGTAACTCAGAACATAATTCCTAGTCCTTCGCAGGTACTTAAGTATGTTCTTTACAGCAGTCCAGTGACCCTGTCCAGGGTTACTCTGATATCTAGCTACCATGCCCACGGCATAGCAGATATCAGGTCTCGTGCACAACATGGCATACATTAGACTTCCTACTGCCGAATCATAAGGAACCTTCTTCATGTAATCTATCTCCTTTTGTGTTTTGGGACACATGTCTTTAGATAGATGAATTCCATGGCAGAAAGGTTGAGCACCTCTCTTGGAATTCTGCATGTTGAAACGAGCCAGAATCGTATCAATATATGAAGCCTGGGACAAGCTTAATGTTCTTTTCCGGCGATCCCTTATAACCTTGATCCCAAGAACATGCCCAACTTGTCCTAAGTCTTTCATATCGAATTGCTTGGACAACCATCCCTTTATGTCCGACAACATCTGCACATTGTTGCCAATTAGAAGGATGTCGTCTACACAAAGCACGAGAAACGCCACACTGTTTCCGTCACTTCTTCGGTATACACACGACTCGTCCATGCTTTGAATGAATCCAAAAGACTGGATAACCTCATCAAACCGCATGTTCCAAGATCTAGAAGCTTGCTTCAATCCATAAATGGATCGGTTTAGCTTACATACTAGATGCTCTTGGCCTTTCTTGATGAAACCTTCTGGCTGTCTCATGTAAATGGTCTCGTCAAGATTCCCATTCAAGAATGCTGTCTTGACGTCCATTTGCCACACCTCATAATCCATATGAGATGCTATAGACAAAAGAATCCGGATCGACTTTAGCATAGCTACCGGCGAAAAAGTTTCCTCATAATCGATCCCTTCTTTCTGAGTATACCCTTTCGCAACAAGCCTAGCCTTGAAGGTTTCAACCTTCCCGTCAGACCCTCTTTTCCTCTTGTACACCCACTTGCAACCAATGGCTTTTACACCTTTGGGCGGTGCTACAAGATTCCAGACCTGATTTGAATCCATTGATTCAATCTCAGATTTCATCGCCTTTTGCCAAGACTGAGCATCTTGATCTTTAAGCGCCTCGCCATAGGTCCAGGGATCGGCTTCATGTTCTCCAGGTACCAAGTCCGAAGACTCACCTATAAACATGAACCTATCGGGTTGTCGAACAACCCTCCCACTACGACGAGGCTCCGGTGTAACCTCAGTAACTACAGGTGCAGACTGTGGTGGCGTATCACCCGGTTCGGTTGGATCTAAGCCTTGATCGTCCCCTCTCAGTTCGTTTAGTATTATCTCACTCTTGGGCTTGTGGTCCATTATATAATCCTCTTCCAAGAACCGAGCGTTGGTGCTAACAACGATCTTCTGGTCCTTAGGACTATAAAATAAACCACCTTTCGTTCCTCTAGGATATCCTATAAACAACCGAATATCTGAACGAGATTCCAACTTATCAGCCCCATGCTTCAGCACATGTGCTGGACAACCCCAGACCCGAATGTGTTTCAAATTTGGCTTTCGCCCGGTCCACAATTCCGAGGGCGTCTTAGGGACTGATTTAGAAGGAACTAAGTTCAAGATATACGCCGCTGTTTCCAAGGCATATCCCCAGAACGAAACTGGTAGGTCTGAGTAACTCATCATAGATCTTACCATCTCCATAAGAGTCCTATTCCTTCTTTCTGCTACACCATTCTGCTGGGGCGTTTATGGTGCAGTCATCTGGGAGTCAATCCCATTCTCTAATAAGTACGCCTTAAACTCTCCCGAGAGGTACTCTCCTCCACGATCAGATCGTAGAGTCTTTATGGTTTTACCATGAAGGTTCTCCACAAGAGCTTTGTACTCCTTGAACTTGTCAAAGCACTCGCTCTTGCGGCGCATCAGGTATATAAAACCATACCTTGAGTAATCATCAGTGAAGGTTACGAAATATTCATAACCTCCTCTCGCTTGGACAGATAAAGGCCCGCACAAATCAGAGTGAATCGATTCCAGTACTTCCTTGGATCTATACCCCTTATCACTAAAGGGTCGCTTGGTCATTTTTCCTTCCAGGCATGATTCGCAGGTTGGAAAGTCCTCATCTTTCACACCACTGAGTATTCCATCAGTTATCAACCTTTGAATCCTACCCAAGTTAATATGACCTAGCCTAAGATGCCATAAGTACTTTTGATTCATCCTAGAAGGCTCCTTTCTCTTATTAGTACTAGATGTGTTAAAAGACTCTACTCGTTGCATCGTGGAATAATCAGGATTCAGTATATATAAGTTGCCTATCAATGTACCAGAGCAGATATAATCACCATTCTTTTTGACAATAACAGAACTATCAAAAGAAACAGAATATCCATTCAAAACCAACTTAGAAACCGAAACAAGGTTCTTTCTAAAGTTCGGTACATAAAGACAATTATTCAATACTAAAACTTTATTATTAAAAGATAAAAGAACATCTCCCACTGCAACCGCCGCCACTTTCGTAGCGTTGCCCATGTAGATAGTGATCTCTCCCTCTCTAAGCCGCCGGGTTTCCTGGAACCCCTGCAAAGAATTGCAGACATGATCAGTGGCTCCCGTATCCACACACCAGGTACCGGTGGATAACACCTCTAAACATGTTTCAGTGACTAAGGAAAAGTTCATACCTCCTTGTCTGAGAGGACAATTAGACTTCCAATGTCCAGACTGCTTGCAACGGAAACACTTGCCCTTGGGCTTGTTCACTCCATTCCGTGGTGCACCATTTCTGGGTCCACTGGGATTCCGCCCTTGCTTCTTCTTCCTCTTAGTCCCCGGAGGGCCAGGAAGTTTCACAGCCACAAGTGCCTGAGACTTCTTAAAGATTCCCTCTGCCGCCTGGAGTTCAGTCAGGAGTTCCGCCAACGTATATAACCTCTTGTTCATGTTATAGTTCAGGCGGAACTGCTCAAAACTCTTAGGCAGAGATTGGAGCACTATATCGATCTGGGTTTCCCCATCGATAGATCCTCCCATAATCTCTATCTCATTCAGATGGCCCATCATCCTAAGAACGTGATCCCTCACGGGCGTTCCTTCGGACATAGTGGCCGTCATGAGTTGCCTCATGGCATCTTGCCTGGCTGCCCTATCCTGACTACCAAACATATCCTTGAGGTTAAGCATCATATCATAGGCAGTGTCCATGGCTTCATGCTGATGTTGCAGCACATTTGACATAGAAGCCAAAATGTAGCACCGCGCCATCTGATTAGCCTTGACCCACTTCCGATGAGCTTCCTTTTCCTCAGGAGTAGAGGTATCAGTAGGTTCACTAGGACAATACTCATGGAGTACATATTTGTACTCCTCAGCAGTCAGGACAATGTCCAAGTTTCGTTTCCAGTCAATATAGTTCGGACCAGTGAGTTTGTTCTCTTTTAGTATCACAGACAGTGGGTTGAGTGCCATATCTATAAAAGAGACAAATCAAACCGTCAAATTTAATTCGATATCAACTCCCTTAATTAATATCATTAAATTTACCAATCAATCCTAAAATCCCATCAGACTAGCATGCCACGTTCATGTGGACGTATACTAGTCCAAACGATTTTATAACTGGACTTTTACTTTGGTCGTACATCATTACAGCAGTGACTCCGATGGGGAGGATACTGTAAAGCGTACCTAAGTGTATACCATTTCTCAGTACTAAGTTAACCGCTCGGAAACTACACGCCCACCGCAAGCCACGTTAGTGTGGACGTTTACGTTGACATGCGGTCCCTTTACGATTTCCTATAACTGTCGAGTCTCAATTAACCCAAAGTTCCGTTTCCGTCTAGTAAGCCACGATAGTGTGGACGTTTACTAAACAAACAACTTTGTTAATTGAATTCCATTTAATAAATTTCACAATTTCGTTAATCAAAGCTTGATATCTCGTAAGTGAAACTCAAAGTTTCTAACCAGCGATCAATCATGCAATTGAGCCCTATCTCTCACTAAGTGAGGGAGCCAACCAGACATTCGATCTAGTCATCAAATGACTCGAATGTCTCTAATCTGTGTCATCGACATAACCAAGCGCTTTGGCTCCATTCCACTCCCCGGGGTGAGAATGAGTCGAGTTGAAATTAGTCTTTGAAAGACAGATTAGGCATTGCTTTGAAAAACTTAAGTGTTCAATTCTATAAATGGAATTGAATTCGAATTTTGATCCAGTGATATCCGTGTGTCAACTTTATCCGATAGGGAGGATGACACTAAAGCCAACTCGTAAGCGACACACATCACTATCAAAACAGAGAATGGAGACCGCGGGATTGTTTCCAATCCCTCTCCCACTTAGTTTTTACGAAAGGGATTAACAAGCATGCATATGAATTTAAAGCATAATAAAACATGCACGTAAACACACAAAAAGCATTTAACGTGGCCCGATTATTATGGCCTTCAAATCTTCGATGCACGTCTTCTCGGATCTTCGTCTCGTTGCTCGCCTCGGTCTCGGTCCATCACCGACTCGTCTAAGGACCAAGAGACGAACCCCTCCCACTGGAGTATCATCCCGGGCCCTCGACAAGCGATCCGTGATGTCCGTCGAACCCCCGCAAGCTGCTGCCAAGAAAACACTGAAACGGCGACCGCCGTTTAAGAAACGGCGACCGCCGTTTGCCCTTCAGCAGCCGCGGGTTCGACTTCTCGACCCTCGTTCGTCCGTCCTTCGATCTCTTCTCGATCCACCAAGTAGCAGCAACATTACATAAGTAACCTAGCTACTTCCGGCATCGATCCTATACATATTGATCGATCCTATACATCCGGATAAACGAAAAACGAAAAACCGAAAAAGAAAACCTAAACGACTCAACCCGTCGTTTTAACTATTACAAGCAAGCAACGATTCAAAACAAAGATCTCGACAACCCCGAGAGTTTAACAAACCACAAAAAAATTATCATACAACAACACACAATGTTGGCCATAATAATCGGGTTCATCCTGCATCAAAAACGTACGAACAATACAACAAACCAATAACCGGCTCTGATACCATTTGTTGGAAATCGACTACCCGGGATACGTTCGTTCGATCACTCGAACATCCGAACGATCCCAGTCGACCTCCAGATCCGCTACTCCATCCGCTTTCCCAGCCCGTACCCCGATTCACGCCCAGCCATTGCCCCGAAGGACAACCGCGCGAGCCGGAGCGGGCTGCCAGAAAAAGGGCAAAACGGCGGTCGCCGTTTAGAAACGGCGGTCGCCGTTTGTCCTTCAGCAGCGCGGACAGCAGCGCGATCTGCTGTTCCGGGCTCGTTTCCGGGTCGTTTTTCCTCTTCCGACTACCGATCCGAAGGTCCTAGGACCCCCAGTAGTCGAGGAATGGGATCCACGATGTCCGGAACCCGATCGTAGGTTCGTTGGATTATTACGTACAATAAGAATCGAAAAAGATGCGGAATAGGGTTTTCGATTCTTTACCTTTGATGCGTGATTCGGAGAAGCCGAATAGGCAAACACCTCTGATCTTCTAGTGTGTATCCTAGCCCTCGACTCCAGACGTTGTGTGGGCAACGATCCACCGGAAGTCTCCTCTTCTTCTTCTCTCTTAAACTCTCTCTCACGTTTTATTTTCTCAAGTGAAGAAAAAATAAAGCTGCGTAAGTTAGGTCTAGAGAAGAGAGGGGGAGGGGTTTAAATAGGCCACACTAGGGACCTTAGGTTAATTAATTAATTAGGCTAAATTGCAATTTAATTAAACCGGTGTCCTTAAAAGAAAACCTTTAATTAAATCCAATTTTAATTATAATTAATTCCACTATAAAATTATAATTGAATTCCCAATTAATTAATTCATATTATTTTACCAATAATATTTTCCGCCGAAATTACATACACGACTTTCCCCGTGTTTAAGATATCGAACGTCCACGAATTTATTTAATTACTAATAATTAAATTAACTCGTTTCTTATTATCCGAGACTAGTACCACTCATCCTTATTATCATGTGGAACAAATCCACCTGCAGGGTTTACATGATAAACTTTATGAGCTCATCTCGGGGACGTCATCAACCCGATAAACGGGACACGGTTTCCTGTCTATAATCTATAGCATGCCGTGTGTACAATTCCGATTCCCAATTTACCGAGTATCTCGACTAATCAATTAGTCTCACTCATTGGCAAGTTAAAGAACCGAGAATTGGACATACGCACCTATAATTATATAGGGATTAGGAATTCGTATATCCGTAATCTCTGAGGTCTAGTTCGATTACGTCGATTAGTATAAATCGAACGCCCTCCCGTGGTCCTGCTCAATACACCAAGTGTACGAGTGTAACATAATAGTCAAGACCAACTATTACCCAGTCACACTACGACGTACCGATGGATTGTCCCTGTCCATCTAAGTCGTGAGCTTCTGTTCGATAGTATACGAGTAACCGACAGTATGATCTTCCGCGTGTCTCCTCACGCCATACTGTCTACAACGTATATATCTAGGACTATTGCATTCAAGTACATGATAGATAAAATGCCGACAGTTTGATTAATAGATAATGTAAAACACAGATAAGGAGTTCCATATTGTCACTAAACTAGACATTTAGAATATAACTCCATCAGCTATGAATTCTTGAAGGGAAAGCATGTCCTCGAAAGGGTTGATAATGTCCCCGAGATGAGATCATAAGGAATATCACGTAAACCTAGCTAGTGGATTTGATCCGCATGATAATAAAGTTGAGTGGTACTATTCTCGGAATTATAAGAGATGAATAAATAATATTAGCAATGAATATAATTTATTCATGGACATTTATATCTTAAACATGTGGAATAAATAATACTACCGGAGAATATTATTTGATATAATATGTTGAATATTGGGAGTGCAATTATATTTATATAGTGGAAGTAATTATATAATTAATATTAATGGATTAATAGATTTGGGCTTGGGCTCAATTTAATCATTAATATTGGAAGCCCAATATTCCACCTCCTTAAGGTCCCCTACGTAGCCTATAAAAGCACTACATGGTCTTCTCTTTTCTCATAACTTGAAGATCACAATTCTAGAGAGAGAAAGAGAAAGAAGGAGATCCATGGAGTTCGGAGGATCGTCGCCCACACGACGTTCGAGCTAGTGCAAGGAATACGTGGGAAGATCTCAAGGTCTTCAAAAGTTCTTCGTTTTACCGAACAACGAGAACGAGGTATAAATCGTAAAACCCTCTTTATGATTTTATCGTTCTATTTATCGTGAAAATACCGTAGAACAAGATCCGAGGGACGAGACTCGACACGAGGTCGAACCGGCCGGTGGTGGGCGCGGACCACCGGACCGCCGGCGGCTCGACAGCTCATGTCGGATGGGTCGAGGGGCGTGAGCCTCGACTGGACGCCGAGGACTCAATCGAGCATGGCTCGATCGCCCGCACGGGCTCGGACGTGAGCTGCGGGGTTTCCCGCAGCGGATTCACGGGCTGGCCGAGCCGCTCCCGTGCACGCCCAGCGGGCTGCTACGAGCAGCCCCGCACGCATCGCATGGACGCGATACGGGCGTGCAAAGCGGGCTGCTACGAGCAGCCCCGGCGGTTGCCGTGAGCAACCGCGATCCCCGCATGGGGGCTCGGCTGGACGGCCGTGGGTTCGCCCACGGTGGCGCGTTCGTTTGAGCCCGGCTCCTCGTGGCGGCGTCGTGGTTTCTCCGGCGATCGGGATTTCGATTGGATTGTCGGTTCCGCAACTTTGACAACTCCGGATATTCGATCTCCAAAGGATTTCGGTCGGAATTAATTAGATAATTTATTTAATTAATTTTATTTAAATTTATTAATTACGGGATATCGATTTCCAACACAAGTATGATATGATTTTTGGTCTGTTTGTCGGTATGAATCACCACAGACAGAATGTGATGTTTGGTTGTGGTTTTTTGATGAATGAGACTACCGTGTCGTTTGAGTGGTTGTTAATTACCTTTTTGAGATCCATGGACAATAAATATCCTGTTACTATCATGATCGATCAAAGTGTTGCTATGGCTGCTGCTATTTCTGAGGTCGTTCCACTTTCTTGTCATCGCCTTTGCATTTGGCATATTGGGGAGAATTCAAAGTGCACTTCGGCGCATGAAAGGATTCATGGACGACTTCAACTACTTGCTGAAGTGCTCTGATACGATTGCCGAGTTTGAAGACAAATGGGTTGAGTAAGTTTTTTTTTTTATTTTCACTATGTAATTTTCCTTTTTATTATTATTATTACACGGAATTCTGTTGTACTGTGACATTCTACTGTGTTTTATATGTCACTCTTCTCTATTTCACTGTCCATTCTTCTGTCTTTTACATGCCATCCTAAACTGTAGTTACAATATTCTATTTGTTTTTTAGGGTGATGTCCAAATATGGTTGTGCAAGAAATAAATGGTTGTTGAGGCTATATGGGCTTAAAGAGAAATGGTGTCCTGCCTTCAATAAGAATTATTTCTCTGGTGGTGCATTGTCTTCCCAAAGAAGTGAAAGCACTAATCAAGCACTCTCTAACAAACTTTCAAAGACTTCTGACCTCTGTGACTTTTATCATTGTTTTTGGGGTGTGGTTGCAGATTGGAGGAATAATGAGAAATCCCAAGATGTGGCTTGCCTTATCGGTAAGAGAACATTGTCTCCAGATGAGGTTCTAATACTTTTGCATGCTAGAGATGTTTATACACTGAAGGCTTACGACATTTTCGAGGATGAATTCAGGAAAGGTTCTTCTTCTTTTCAGAAACTTGTTAGTGCTGATTCTGTCACGGCTACATACCATGTGTGGCGAGCAGGTCGTGAAAAACTGAAGCACACTGTGGCTTATAAGTTTACTCTGATGGAGTTTTATACTTAATGTCTAGATTTAAGTAACATAAACTCCCTATCATAGCATTTCATCTATTTAAATGAATAATCATTTGATTTTAATTATTTATAATTAAATATATGCAAATCATAGTCCTAAATTATACACGTTGTAGTTACTATGGTGTGCGTCGTCAAACGGAAGTGTTGGATATCGATATCCCGGGCTATCAAAAATTGCGGAACCGATAACCCGATCAAAATCCTCGATCACCGGAGAACCAACCGCGAACCCCACGTGAACCGAGGCCCGACCGAGCACCGCCACGGGCGAACCCGCGGCACCCAGCCGAGCCCCCACAAGGGCTCGCGATTGCCTCGCGGCAATCGCTGGGGATGCACGAGGCATCCCCGGGGCTGCTCGTAGCAGCCCCGCAGCGAGTCGATGACTCGCAGCCCAGCAAGGGGTGATCCCGTCGCACGACTGCTGCGGGTAGCCCCGCAGCTCATGCGAGCCCGCTGCGGGTAACCCCGCAGCCCACCCGCGATCGAACCTTAGGGTTCGATCGCCCCCTCGGCTCCAGCCGAGGGCTCTTCGCCTCGATCCCGGCGGGGATCTCTAGACCGCCGGCGGTCCGGTGGTCTTCGACCACCACCGCCCGGTCTATCCCCCTCCCCAGTTTTGTCGTTTCCCGGATCTTCGTTCATGTATGTTCTACAATTATTTCACATAAAATCATACAAGGGAGTTTATGATTTTACCTTCGATCTTGTTGTGCGGAGAAACAAGATGATTTGAAGACCTTTGAATCTTCCTACATATTCCTTGCACCTCGTTCGAACGTCGTGTGGGCGACGATCCTCCGAACTCCTTATGGATCTCCTCCGCTCTACTTTCTCTCTCTTGAATTGTGATCTTCAAGTTATGTTATTAGAATAGAGAAGACCATGTAGTGCTTTTATAGGCTACGTAGGGGATCTAAAGGAGGTGGAATATTAAGCTTCCAATATTAATGATTAAATTGAGCCCAAGCCCAAATCTATTAATCTCATTAATATTAATTAATTTTATTTTCCACTATATAAAATTAATTGCACTCCCAATATTAAACCATATTATATCAAATAATATTCTCTCCGGTAGTATTATTTATTCCGCGTATTTAAGATATAAATATCCATGAATAAAATTAATTTATTGCTAATTAATTTATCCATCTCTTGTATCCGAGAATAGTACCATTCAACCTTAATTATTATGCGGAATAAATCCACTCATGAGGTTTACATAATAATTCCTTATGAACTCATCTCGGGGATATTACCAACCCTTATCGGGATACACTTTCCCGTCAAGAATTCACGGCGTGTCATATATAAAATACCGTGACCCAACTTTACCGGTAATTAACCAGATATTCTAATCGGTCAATTCTTTTGGAAAATCAAAGTCACTAATATTAAATATACACACCCGCAATAATATCGGGGATTAAGAATAAAATACTCTGAGATTTAAATCGATTATCTAAGGCAATCCTAATCGATAAATCTCAAGCGATCCGCCCAATACACCAATTGTACAAGTATGATAAAATAATCAAGACCTATTATTTTCTCCCTCATACAATGACTATACTGATGGCTTGGTCCGTGTCCATCTAGGTCGTGAGCAACTGTTCGATTAATTACGAGTAACCGACAGTATGATCTTCCGTGTGACGACGCACACCATACTAACCACAACGTATAGAATCTAGGACTATATTTTGCATATATTTAATTATCAATAATTAAATGCAAACAATTGTTTATTTAATTAAATAGATTAAATGCTATGACCGGGAGTTTACGTTACTTAAATCTAGACATTAAGTATACAACTCCAACAATCTCCCACTTATACTAAGGTCTAGTCATTTCTTCCAAACTCCCGACTCCCATACCCATCACGTGCTTAAACTGTACTTTCCAAGAATTACCATGTGAATGAGCAATCTAGGTTGCCGTTCTGAAGTTATCTTGGTGACTACAGCGTCGTCTCTCTAGACGATGACTCGTATCAGGTGGTACTTGCTCTATGTGTTATCTTCACTTTGGACTTATGAATTCTTCCAGTTTACCATACATCGCTATACATAGCCTTTGGTGAACTAAGAATCATATCCAAGTCCAAAGGTTATCCTAGAGCCCAACCAAAATTTCCGCTGCCTCTGAGGCTGCTATTCGGTTATGACAGAGTCCGAAAAGCATCATGCTTATCACTCTCACATCTTAAGGTTCCACCTCTTTCAAAAGTGAACACATAGCCTGATATCGACTTACACTGGTCCTCATCTTATTTGAGATCTGAGAAAATGTAATCCAAGAAGAATTCGTGTTGCTCCGTAATCTAGTATTTCGAAAGTACTTTTACAACATCCGAATATCCTTTGACAAGATTACTTTGATATCCTCCCACTACGCAAACCGCATAGTTGATATCAGGTTCTCGTTTTTCAACATTGCATTTATTTAGCTTTCCACACTCAAAGTGTAGGAAATTGCTTTAACTGCGTCTATCCCCTTTAAGTGTTCAAAACAAATATCTTTAGACAGATGCATTCCGTGTCTGAAAGGCGACAACTGCTGGAAACGATATCCCGGGGTATCAAAATTGCGGAACCGATAACCCCGACCGAAATCCCATCGCCGGAACCACGCGAACCACCAAACGGAACCGGGCACGACAAGTGAATCATCGTCGCGGGAAAAACCAGCGGCTAGAAACCCTAGCCGAGCCCCCGCCGGGGCTCGCGATCGCTGCCCTAGCGATCGCCGGGGGTGCACGCGCATCCCCGTGGGGCTGTTCCGAACAGCCCCCGGCGGTGAGTTTGGCGACTCACCGCCACCGCCGAGGAGGGCGGTGCGCCTAGCGCACCTGCCGCAGTCCGGCCGCGGCTGCCCCCCGCGATCGACCCCAAGGTCGATCGCATGCCCCGGCGTCCAGCCGGGGCGTCCTCGTGTGGGCCCGCGATCGACGCCCTAGGGCTCGATCGCACCCCTCGGCTTCCAGCCGAGGGTCCTTCGAACCTTCGACGGGGATCTCGAATCCCCATCCCGGAAGTTCGTCATTTTCCCGGATCGTGTGTTCATGTATATATCACAATTATTTCACATAAAATCATACAAGGGAGTTTATGATTTTACCTTTTGATTCGTTGTGCGCAGAAACGAAATCAATTGATGACCTTACAATCTTCCCACGTATTTCTTGCACTAGCTTGAACGTCGGGTGGGCGACGATCCTCCAAGCTTATGGATCCTCTTCTCTCTCTCTCTACTTTCTCTCTCTAGAAGAATTATGATCTTCAAGTTGTATTGTTATATGTGAGAATAGAGAAGACCATGTAGTGCTTTTATAGGCTACGTAGGGGATCTATAGGAGGTGGAATATTGGGCTTCCAATATTAATGATTAAATTGAGCCCAAGCCCAAATCTATTAATCCCATTAATATTAATTAATTTATTTTCCACTATATAAATTAATTGCACTCCCAATATAAAACCATATTATATCAAATAATATTTCTCCGGTAGTATTATTTATTCCGTGTATTTAAGATTTAAATATCCATGAATAAAATTAATTTATTGCTAATTAATTTATTCATCTCTTGTATCCGAGAATAGTATCATTCATCCTTTATTATTGTGCGGAACTAATCCACTCATGAGGTTTACATAATAATTCCTTATGAACTCATCTCGGGGATATTATCAACCCTTCCGGGATACACTTTCCCGTCAAGTATTCACGGCATGTCATATATAAAATATAGTGACCCAACTTAACCGGTAATTAACCCAATAATTAAATCGGTTAATTCCTTTGGTAAATCAAAGTTACTTATATTTAATATACACACCTGCAATAGTTTCGGGGATTAAGAATAAAATACTCTGAGACTTGAATCGATTATCTAAGGCAATCCTAATCGATAAATCTCAAGCGATCCGCCCAATACACCAAGTGTACAAGTGTGATAAAATAATTAAGATAAATTATTTTCTCTCTCACACAACGACTATACCGATGGATTGGTCCGTGTCCATCTAGGTCGTGAGCAACTGTTCGATTAAATACGAGTAACCGATAGTATGATCTTCTGTGTGGCGTCGCACACCATACTAACTACAACGTATAGAATCCAGGACTATATTTTGCATATATTTAATTATCAAATAATTAAATGCAAATAATTGTTTATTAATTAAATAGATTAAATGCTATGATCGGGAGTTACCGTTATTTAAATCTAGACATTAAGTACACAACTCCAACAATCTCCCACTTGTACTAAGGTCTAGTCATTTCCTCCAAACTCCCGACTCCCATACTCATCACGTGCTTAAAGTGTACTTCCAAGAAGTACTATGTGAATGAGCAATCTAGGTTGTCGCTCTGAAGTTATCTTTGTGACTGCAGCGTCGTCTCCCTCGACGATGATTCGTATCAGGTGGTACTTGCTCTATGTGTTATCATCACTTTTAGACTTATGACTTCTTCCAGTTCACCATGCACCGCTATTAAATAGCCTTTGGTGAACTAAGAATCATATCCAAGTCTTAGAGGATACCCGGAACCTAACCAAAACTTCCGCTGCCTCTGAGGCTGCTATTCGGTTATGAGAGAGTCCGAGAATCTTCATGCTTATCACTCTTTCATTATAAGGTTCCACCTCTCCCAAAAATGAACACAGAGCCTGATATCGACTTACACTGGTCCTTCTCTGATTTGGGATCTGAGAATGTGTAATCCAAGAAGAATTCGTGTTGCTTCGTAATCCAGTACTTCGCAAGTACTATTACAGCATCCGAATATCTCTTGTCTAGATTACTTTGATATCCTCCCACTACGCCAACCGCATAGTTGATATCAGTTTCTCGTTTTTCAACATTTGAATTCATTAAGCTTTCCACACCAAGGTGTAGGAAACTGCTTTGTATCATCTATCTCCTTTATGTGTTCGAAACACATGACCTTAGATAGATATATATTCTGTTTCTGAAAGGCAATAACCTTTCTCAGAATAATGCATGTTTAAAAACAAAAACATAATTGTATAAGATATCTAGGAGAAGTACAATGTTCTTATCCTTAGATCAAAAGATCTTAAGAACACGTTCTAACTTCTACTCAATCTTATATCCCGATTTATTTAGACAACCATCATTTTATGTCTGACAACATCTCTACATTGTTGCCAATGATAAAATGTTATCTACTTAAAATTCTGAGAAACACCACCTTGTTTCCATTACGTTTCCAATACACCTTTCGTCTCTGCCTTTTGATGAATCCATCAGATGGACTATCTCATCGAATAGCAAGTTCCACGATATTCAGCTTTGTAACTATCCACAAATGGATTAACTAAGCTTGTACTCTAAATGATCTTGCCTCTTAACAATAATACTTTATTGCTTTCTAACCAGGCACATTTAGATCCAGTACTGTCCATATGCAGAGCTAGGGATCGATTTCATCTTTACTAGATCCAGAGTCCGAAACTCCTCTAGTCTTATGAACATCTCCGGTTGTCCAACAACCTCCCACTGCAATGACATTCCAGTGTATAAACAGTAATAACAGTAGGTGCAGTGTGTGGTGTACTTCTACTCGGTTTGGCTGGTTCCTAGTCTTTGTCCTTTTTCTCATTCCAAGGTATTACGTCAGTTCGGGCTTTGTGGTTCATCTAATAGTCTTCCTCTAGGAACCGGGCGATTAAACGTCCTTCTGGTTCATAATACTATAGAATACACAATACTTTGTCCACCTAGGATATCCTACAACCACATAAAATGTGCCGTTGTCTCCAGGAATATCCATAGAACATAGGTAGTTCGAACAACTTGTTCTTTTACTATTAGAATTCCATTTCTTATCTATGACGCACCATCTCTACACGTAAGTGCATGGTGCAGTCATTTGGGATTTAATCCCATACTTTGATTATGCTATGTGTTATTTAGATAGGTGGTTGCCTCCGCGATCAAGTCGCAGGCTTTTAATTGATATGCATTGAAGGTTCTCCATAATAGCTTTGTGTCCATTGACTAGTCAAAACACTTTGCTTTTATGGCACATCAAGCATTCTAATCCATCTTCGAGCATTCTTGAAAGAATTACTCGCACCTTTCTAATTACACATACGTCTGCATATATCAGCACTTAATCAATCTCAATACTTGTCCGAATTCTATCCTTTATCTAGAAAGGTATGCTTAGTTGTATTACCTTCCAAATTCAATTCTTAGGTCGGAAGGTCCATTCCTTCAACTTTAATTGATCAAATCAATTTCGACCTTTTGAATTTTATTTGAATAAATACTACTAAGTATAAGAATTCACAAGTATAATGATCCAAGAAATATATCTAACAAGTAAAACAAGTTATAGAACGGTTTGTCGCATCGTGGTAGACTTAGGATATATCATTCATATTATTGCTATCTAATGTACCAGAATAGATAATACCATTATTTCTTATCAAAATCAATAAATGATTAAAGAAATAAAATATCCATTCATAAATAATAGAAATCCAGAACAAAGTTCTTTCTAAAATAAAGGGTACATAAAGCAATAAACTTTAATTGAAATCCTATTTAACTACTTAAGCAGATAAATGTCTTCCACTGTAACAGCTGCCTCCTCTACAGCTTTGCCCATGTAGACTCGAACTCTTCTTCTCTAAGTCGTCGGGTTTTCTGGAACCCCTGCATTCATAATGCACATACCGTCAGTGGTTCCATATCTCCACACGAGAATTCTGGTAGATAATACCGCTGACTATGTTTTTACGACTAAAGTAAGATTCGTACCTTTGAGAGGACATTCAGACTTCCAGTGTCCAGACTTATTGCATCGGAAGCACTTGCCTCTTGGCTTGGCAGCCCCCACTCGTGGTCCATTCCTCTTGGAACCACTGGGTTTATAGGCTTGCTTCCTTTTCTTGCCCCTACCTCCAACAGGCTTTGAGCCCTTGGACTTGGTAGCTACAAGCGCTTGAGACTTGCCCTTCTTGTAAATCCCCTCTGCCGCCTTTAGTTCAGTCAGGAGTTGTGCAAGAGAATAAGATAGTTTACCCATATTATAACTCATGCGAAACTGCTCAAAACTAGGGGTCAGAGACTGGAGTATGATGTCGACTTGCGTCTCAGCATCAATCTGAGCTCCTAGGATCTCAAGCTCATTTAACAAACTCATCATCTTAAGAACGTGCTCCCCAACGGGCGTTCCTTCAGACTGAGTAGTTGTCATAAGGACTCTCATGGCTTCTTGCCTTGCCGCACGATCTTGATGCCCAAACATGTCCTTGAGGTTGTATAGCATATCCTCGGCAGTGGCCATTGACTCATGTTGGGTTTGGAGTACATTTGACATTGAAGCCAAAATATAACACCTAGCCATTTCATCAGCCTTTTTCCACTTCCGATATGCTTCCTTTTCCTCATTAGTTGAGGCATCCGTGGGCTCAGCAGGGCACACATCATAGAGTACAAACTTGTAATCTTCAGCAGTCAGGACAATGTCCAAATTTCTCCTCCAATCAATATAATTGGGGCCAGTGAGTTTATTCTCCTTGAGTATCACAGAAAGTGGGTTCATAGCTATTCTCTAAACCTATAAGCACATTTAAACAAACAATCAATTTAATATCCGATATTATCTCCCTTAAATAATATCAATAAATTACTAATTACATCTAAAATCCTATCAGGTAAGGCAAGCCACGTTCGTGTGGACGTTTACCCACCCAAATGATTTAGCAATTAGATTTGATTCGGTCGTACATCATTATAGCGTTACTTTGTTGGGAAGAATACTATAAAGCGTACCTAAGTGTAAACCATTACTCAGTACTAAGGTGAATCATTTGGAACTGCTACGTCACCGCAAGCCACGTTCGTGTGGACGTTTACGATAACTCACAATCCTTCACAATTCCCTATAACTGTCTACATCAATTATTCAAAAATTTCCATTCAGTATAGCAAGTCACGTTAGTGTGGACGTTTACTACACCAAAAGATTTTATAATTGACTCCCAATTACATGATCCATTTGATTTTCGTAAATCAAGACGCGGAGAATCATAAGTGAAACTCGAAGTTTCTAACCAGTGATTCACCATGCGAACAACCCTATCTCTCATTAGATGAGGGAGCCGAGCAGACAATCGATCCACCTTCAAAAGAATGGTAAGAATGTCTCTAATTTGTGTCATCCACATGACCAAGTGGCTTTGGCTCCATTCCACTCCCCGGGGTGAGAATGAGTCGACTTGAAGTCAGTTTCAGAAAGACAAATTAGGCATTGTTTGATAAACTTAATCAATGTTTCTTGTAAAAGGAATTACAAGAATTCTCCTCTAATGACACCTCTATACGAACTTCAAAAGTTCATAAGAGTCACCAAGAGAACAGTAATGGAGACCATGGGAATGTTTCCATCCCCTCTCCCACATAGCTTTTTATAACAAAGGGATACGCTATCTAGTGCATAAAGTAAACACATATAGCATGCATACAAGTAATAAAGCACATAGTATCACATAGTCAAAATAATGCTAGAAAATTATTTTCCGACTATGATGGCTTTATTCCATCTCCGTACGCATCTTCTAGTCTTCAGTCTTCGTTCTTGAATGCTCCATGTGACGAGAATATTAATCCAATATTTAAATCTATTTATTTTTAATAAATCCAAAAGATAAAGTCAATCGAATAAATCAAAAATAAAATTAAATATTATTAATATTTTTATTTATTTATTTTCCTATCTAATTCTATTAAATCTCTAGAATCCTATCCAAGTAAGACTTGGAATATTCTAGAAGAATTCTATAATAGAATAAGGAAATAAAAATAAATTAGGACTCTTCTACTTTCCAAAATTAATTAATTTCCATATCTATGAAAATTCCCATAAAATAGGAATAATCAATTAGGAAATAAATCAATTCTCAAATTAATTATTTTCCTTTCTAATTTTATTAAATCTCTAGAATCCCATCCAAGTAAGAACTTAGAATATTCTAGAAGACTTCTATAATAAAATAAGGAAATAAATTAATTCCAATTAATTCTTTTCCTATTATATGAGAGTTCCCAAAAATAGGAACACTCAAAATAGGAAAACCGAATCAATTAGGAAAGTGAATCTAGGTAGGAGTAGCACGGGATGGGGATTCCCGCACCACCCCACCATCATCGACCGTCCTCCGGGAGGGAGCACCCGCCGCCGCCACTCCAGCTGGCCAGCCGCCACCGTCGCCGGCGACAGCCCACGGCCGAAGGGGCGCGACGCCCCCTTCTCTTTTGATCGATCATGGGGTCGATCATGATGATCGATCCCGGTCCTCCCTCACGTCTTCTCCTTCGTCACATGAGTTCTCCGGCGGTCGTCTCGGCATCGATCCAACGTAAATAAATTACAAAATAAATTTACAATTCCGGTATCGATTCTATACATGAAATCGATCCTATACAATTTCCGGAAAACATAGAACAATAATAATAAATCTAAATTCGGTCAACCCCCGAATTTTTACTATTACAAGCATTCATCCACACAAAACGAATCTCAACATGTCCGAGAGTTTAATAACGAATAATCATGGTAAAATAATTAACAATTAATTAAACCATGATAGTCGGAATCCCTGCAAGGTAGAACGATAATTGAACACATACATGAACACGAAACCAAACGCTCTGATACCAATTGCTTGAAATCGATATCCCGGGGTATCAAAATTGCGGAACCGATAACCCCGACCGAAATCCCATCGCCGGAAACACGCGAACCACCAAACGGAACCGGACACGACAAGAGAATCATCGTCGCGGGAAAAACCCGCGGCTAGAAACCCTAGCCGAGCCCCCGCCGGGGCTCGCGATCGCTGCCCTAGCGATCGCCGGGGATGCACGCGCATCCCCGTGGGGCTGTTCCGAACAGCCCCCGGCGGTGAGTCCGGCGACTCACCGCCACCGCCGAGGAGGGCGGTGCGCCAAGCGCACCTGCCGCGGTCCGGCTGCGGCTGCCCCCCGCGATCGACCCCAAGGTCGATCTCATGCCCCGGCGTCCAGCCGGGGCATCCTCGTGTGGGCCCGCGATCGACGCCCTAGGGCTCGATCGCACCCCTCGGCTTCCAGCTGAGGGTCCTTCGAACCTTCGTCGGGGATCTCGAATCCCCATCCCCGAAGTTCGTCGTTTTCCCGGATCGTGTGTTCATGTATATATCACAATTATTTCACATAAAATCATACAAGGGAGTTTCTGATTTTACCTTTTGATTCGTTGTGCGGAGAAACGAAATCAATTGATGACCTTACGATCTTCCCACGTATTCCTTGCACTAGCTTGAACGTCGGGTGGGCGACGATCCTCCAAGCTTATGGATCCTCTTCTCTCTCTCTCTACTTTCTCTCTCTAGAAGAATTATGATCTTCAAGTTGTATTGTTATATGTGAGAATAGAGAAGACCATGTAGTGCTTTTATAGGCTACGTAGGGGATCTAAAGGAGGTGGAATATTGGGCTTCCAATATTAATGATTAAATTAAGCCCAAGCCCAAATCTATTAATCTCATTAATATTAATTAATTTTATTTTCCACTATATAAAATTAATTGCACTCCCAATATTAAACCATATTATATCAAATAATATTCTCTCCGGTAGTATTATTTATTCCGCGTATTTAAGATATAAATATCCATGAATAAAATTAATTTATTGCTAATTAATTTATCCATCTCTTGTATCCGAGAATAGTACCATTCAACCTTAATTATTATGCGGAATAAATCCACTCATGAGGTTTACATAATAATTCCTTATGAACTCATCTCGGGGATATTACCAACCCTTATTGAGATACACTTTCCCGTCAAGAATTCACGGCGTGTCATATATAAAATATCGTGACCCAACTTTACCGGTAATTAACCAGATATTCTTATCGGTCAATTTCTTTGGAAAATCAAAGTCACTAATATTAAATATACACACCCGCAATAATATCGGGGATTAAGAATAAAATACTATGAGATTTAAATCGATTATCTAAGGCAATCCTAATCGATAAATCTCAAGCGATCCGCCCAATACACCAATTGTACAAGTATGATAAAATAATCAAGACCGATTATTTTCTCCCTCATACAATGACTATACATATGGCTTGGTCCGTGTCCATCTAGGTCGTGAGCAACTGTTCGATTAATTACGAGTAACCGACAGTATGATCTTCCGTGTGACGACACACACCATACTAACCACAACGTATAGAATCTAGGACTATATTTTGCATATATTTAATTATCAATAATTAAATGCAAACAATTGTTTATTTAATTAAATAGATTAAATGCTATGATCGGGAGTTTACGTTACTTAAATCTAGACATTAAGTATACAACTCCAACAATATCCCACTTATACTAAGGTCTAGTCATTTCTTCCAAACTCCCGACTCCCATACCCATCACGTGCTTAAACTGTACTTTCCAAGAAGTACCATGTGAATGAGCAATCTAGGTTGCCGTTCTGAAGTTATCTTGGTGACTACAGCGTCGTCTCTCTAGACGATGTCTCGTATCAGGTGGTACTTGCTCTATGTGTTATCTTCACTTTGGACTTATGAATTCTTCCAGTTTACCATACATCGCTATACATAGCCTTTGGTGAACTAAGTATCATATCCAAGTCCAAAGGTTATCCTGGAGCCCAACCAAAATTTCCGCTGCCTCTGAGGCTGCTATTGGGTTATGACAGAGTCCGAAAAGCATCATGCTTATCACTCTCTCATCTTAAGGTTCCACCTCTTTCAAAAGTGAAAACATAGCCTGATATCGACTTACACTGGTCCTCATCTGATTTGAGATCTGAGAAAATGTAATCCAAGAAGAATTCGTGTTGCTCCGTAATCCAGTACTTCGAAAGTACTTTTACAGCATCCGAATATCCTTTCACAAGATTACTTTGATATCGTCCCACTACGCAAACCGCATAGTTGATATCAGGTTCTCGTTTTTCAACATTGCATTTATTTAGCTTTCCACACTCAAAGTGTAGGAAATTGCTTTAACTGCGTCTATCCCCTTTAAGTGTTCAAAACATATATCTTTAGACAAATGCATTCCGTGTCTGAAAGGCGACAACTGCTGGAAATCGATATCCCGGGGTATCAAAAGTGCGGAACCGATAACCCCGACCGAAATCCCATCGCCGGAAACACGCGAACCACCAAACGGAACCGGGCACGACAAGAGAATCATCGTCGCGGGAAAAACCAGCGGCTAGAAACCCTAGCCGAGCCCCCGCCGGGGCTCGCGATCGTTGCCCTAGCGATCGCCGGGGATGCACGCGCATCCCCGTGGGGCTGTTCCGAACAGCCCCCGGCGGTGAGTCCGGCAACTCACCGCCACCGCCGAGGAGGGCGGTGCGCCCAGCGCACCTGCCGCGGTCCGGCCGTGGCTGCCCCCCGCGATCGACCCCAAGGTCGATCGCATTCCCCGGCGTCCAGACGGGGCGTCCTCGTGTGGGCCCGCGATCGACGCCCTAGGGCTCGATCGCACCCCTCGGCTTCCAGCCGAGGGTCCTTCGAACCTTCGCCGGGGATCTCGAATCCCCATCCCCGAAGTTCATCGTTTTCCCGGATCGTGTTGCTGGAAATCGATATCCCGGGGTATCAAAAATTGCGGAACCGATAACCCCGACCGAAATCCCATCGCCGGAAACCGATCACGAACGACACGAAGAACCGGGCTCGACAAGAGTATCGCCGCGGGATGAACCTGCGGCTAAACCCTAGCCGAACCCCATCGCGGGGTTCGCGATCGATGATGATCGCGTGGGGCTGCCTAGCAGTCCCCGGCGGTGAGTCCGGCGACTCACCGCCACCACCGACCGGGGAGGGAGCGCCCAGCCGCGGCGCGAAGCCGCGGCAGCCCCCAGCGATCGACCTAGGGTCGATCGCTCGCCCCGGCGTCCATCCGGGGCTCCCCTCGCGTGGTCGCTGCCGGCGGTCGAAGCCCTAGGCTCGACCGCCACCCCCTCGGCTCCCAGCCGAGGGTTGCTCTCGATCCCGGCGGGGATCCCTAGACCGCCGGCGGTCCAGTGGTCTTCGACCATCACCGGTCGGTCTATCCCCGTCCCCGGTTTCGTTGTTTTTCCGGATCGTGTGTTCATGCATGTATCACAATTTAATTGAACATAAAATCACACAAGGAGTTTTATGATCATACCTTTGATTCGTTGTGCGGAGAAACGAAATCAATTGAAGACCTTTGAATCTTCCCACGTATTCCTTGCACTCCGTTCGAACGTCGGGTGGGCGACGATCTATCGAAATCCTATGGATCTCCTTCAACTCTCTAGAATATCAAGTATGATAATCTTGTCTTATTATTTATGAAGGCCATGTAGTGCTTTTATAGGCTACGTAGGGGATCTAAAGGAGGTGGAATATTGGGCTTCCAATATTGAAGATTAAATTGAGCCCACTGCTCAAGTCCATTAATCCTTATCAATATTAATTAATTTATTTTCCACTATACAAATTAATTGCACTCCCAATATTAAACCATATTATATCAAATAATATTTCTCCGGAAGTATTATTTATTCCGTGTATTTAATATTTAAATATCCATGAATAAAATTAATTTATTGCTAAATAATTTATTCATCTCTTTAATCCGAGACTAGTACCATTCAACCTTAATTATTGTGCAGAACGAATCCACTCATGAGGTTTACACAATAATTCCTTATGAACTCATCTCGGGGATATTATCAACCCTTCCGGGATACACTGTCCGGTCAATCATTCACGGCATGCCATATATGAAATATAGTGACCCAACTTAACCGTAATTAACCCAATAATTAAATCGGTTAATTCCTTTGGTAAATCAAAGTCACTTATATTAAATATACACACCCGCAATAATATCGGGGATTAAGAATAAAATACACTGAGACTCGAATCGATTATCGTCGGCAATCCTAATCGATGAATCTCAATGATCCGCTCAATACACCAAGTGTACAAGTGTGATAAAATAAATAAGACAAATTATTTTCTCTCTCACACAACGACTATACCGATGGATTGGTCCGGGTCCATCTAGGTCGTGAGCCACTGTTTGATTAAATACGAGTAACCGATAGTATGATCTTCTGTGTGGGCCCGACACACCATACTAACTACAACGTATAAAATCTAGGACTATGATTTGCATATATTTAATTAATAATAATTAAAAGCAAACAATTATTTATTAATTTAATAGATTAAATGCTATGACCGGGAGTTTACCGTTACTTAAATCTAGACATTAAGTACACAACTCCAACACGTGTGTTCATGTATATATCACAATTATTTCACATAAAATCATACAAGGGAGTTTATGATTTTACCTTTTGATTCGTTGTGCGCAGAAACGAAATCAATTGATGACCTTACGATCTTCCCACGTATTCCTTGCACTAGCTTGAACGTCGGGTGGGCGACGATCCTCCAAGCTTATGGATCCTCTTCTCTCTCTCTCTCTACTTTCTCTCTCTAGAAGAATTATGATCTTCAAGTTGTATTGTTATATGTGAGAATAGAGAAGACCATGTAGTGCTTTTATAGGCTACGTAGGGGATCTAAAGGAGGTGGAATATTGGGCTTCCAATATTAATGATTAAATTGAGCCCAAGCCCAAATCTATTAATCCCATTAATATTAATTAATTTATTTTCCACTATATAAATTAATTGCACTCCCAATATTAAACCATATTATATCAAATAATATTTCTCCGGTAGTATTATTTATTCCGTGTATTTAAGATTTAAATATCCATGAATAAAATTAATTTATTACTAATTAATTTATTCATCTCTTGTATCCGAGAATAGTACCATTCATCCTTTATTATTGTGCGGAACAAATCCACTCATAAGGTTTACACAATAATTCCTTATGAACTCATCTCGGGGATATTATCAACCCTTCCGGGATACACTTTCCCGTCAAGTATTCACGGCATGTCATATATAAAATATAGTGACCCAACTTAACCGGTAATTAACCCAATAATTAAATCGGTTAATTCCTTTGGTAAATCAAAGTTACTTATATTTAATATACACACCCGCAATAGTTTCGGGGATTAAGAATAAAATACTCTGAGACTTGAATCGATTATCTAAGGCAATCCTAATCGATAAATCTCAAGCGATCCGCCAAATACACCAAGTGTACAAGTGTGATAAAATAATTAAGACAAATTATTTTCTCTCTCACACAACGACTATACCGATGGATTGGTCCGTGTCCATCTAGGTCGTGAGCAACTGTTCGATTAAATACGAGTAACCGATAGTATGATCCTCTGTGTGGCGTCGCACACCATACTAACTACAACGTATAGAATCCAGGACTATATTTTGCATATATTTAATTATCAAATAATTAAATGCAAATAATTGTTTATTAATTAAATAGATTAAATGCTATGATCGGGAGTTACCGTTACTTAAATCTAGACATTAAGTACACAACTCCAACAACAACCTTTCTCGGAATTATGCATGTTTAAAACGAACCATAATCGTATAAGATATCTAGGAGAAGTACAATGTTCTTATCTTGAGATCAAAGACCTCAAGAACATGTTCTGACTTCTACATAATCTTATATCTCGATTTATTTTGACAACTATCATTTTATGTCTAACAATATCTTTACATTGTTGCCAATGATAAAATATCATCTACATACAATTCCGAGAAACACCACTTTATTTATGTTTCTAATACCCCTCTCTCGTCTATGCCTTTTGATGAATCCATTAAATGGATTATCTCATCAATTCGCAAGTTCCACGATTCACAGCTTTGTTTCAATCCATAAATGGATTAACTAAGCTTGTACTCTAAATGACCTTGCCTCTTAGGAATAATACTTATTGCTTTCTAAGAAGACACATTTAGAACTAGTACTGCCTCTATGTAGATCTAGGGATCGATTTCATGTTTACCAGATCCAGAGTTTAAAACTCTTCTAGTCTTATGAATATCTTTGGTTGTCAACAACCTCCCACTACAACGGCGTTCCGGTGTACAAACAATAATAACGGTAGGTGCAGTTAGTGATGTATCACTACTCGGTTTAGCTGGTTCCCAGTCTTTGTCCTTTCTCTCATTCCAAAGTATTACGTCAATTCGGGCTTTGTGGTTCATCTAATAGTCTTCCTCTAAGAACCGGGCGATAACTTCCTTCTGGTTCATAGTACTATCGAACACACAATCTTTTGTTCTTCTAGGATATCCTACAACCACATTTGAATGTGTCGTTGTTTCACTAGAAATATCCATAGAACATAGGTAGTTCCGAACAACTTATTCCTTTACTAATAGAATTCCATTTCTTATTTCTGACACATCATTTCTACACGTGAGTGTATGATGTAGTCATTTGGGATCTAATCCAATTCTTTGATTATGCTATGTGTTACTTAGATAGGTACTTGCTTCCGCGATCAAATCGCAAGCTTCTAATGGATATACTTTGAAGGTTCCCCATAATAGCTTTGTGTCCATTGACTCGTCAAAACACTTTGCTTTTATGGACATCAAGTACTCTAATCCATTTTTGAGTATTCATTGAAAGAATCACTCGCACTTTTTCTAAGTACACATATGTCTGCATATATCAGTATCTAATCAATTACAGTACTTGTCCGGATTCTTTCCTTTATCCAGAAAGGTTTGCTTAGTTGTATTATCTTTCAAATCCAATTCCTAGGTCGGAAGGTCCATTCCTTCAACTATAATTGACCAAATCAATTTCGACCTTTGAATCTTATTTGAATAAATACCACTGAGCATAAAAATTCACAAGTATAATGATTTAACAAAGAAATACATTCAACAAGTAAAACAAGTTATAGAACGGTTTGTTGCATCGTGGTAGACCTAGGATTCATCATTCATATATTACTATCTAATGTACCAGAATAAATAATACCATTATTTCTTATCAAAATCATCAAATGATTAAAGAAATAAAATATCCATTCATTAATAATAGAAAACCAGAACAAAGTTCTTTCTAAAATAAGGGGTACATAAAGCAATAATCTTGAAATGAAATCCTTTAACTACTAAAAGCAGATAAATGTCTTCCACTGCAACAGCTGACTCCTCTACAGCTTTTCCCATGTAGACTTGAATTCTTCTTCTCTAAGCCGCCGGGTTTTCTGGAACCCCTGCATTAAAATGCACATACCGTCAGTGGTTCCATATCTACACACCAGAATTCTGGTAGATAAAACCGCTGACTATGTTTTTATGGCTAAAGAAAAATTCATACCTCTGAGAGGACATTCAGACTTCCAGTGTCCAGACTTATTGCATCGGAAGCATTTGCCCTTAGGCTTGCCAGCCCCTACCCGTGGCCCATTCCTCTTGGCACCACTGGGTTTCCAGGCTTGCTTCCTTTTCTTGCCCCTACCTCCAACAGGCTTCGAGCCCTTGGACTTGGTAGTTACAAGCGCTTGAGACTTGCCCTTTTTGTAGATCCCCTCTGCCGCCTTCAGTTCAGTCAGGAGTTGCGCAAGAGTATAAGATAGTTTACCCATATTATAACTCATGCGGAACTGCTCAAAACTAGGGTCAGAGACTGGAGTATGATGTCGACTTGCGTCTCAGCATTAATCGAGGCTCCTAGGATCTCAAGCTCATTCAATAAACTCATCATCTTGAGAACGTGCTCCCCAACGGGCGTTCCTTCAGACTGGGTAGTTGACATGAGGACTCTCATGGCTTCTTGCCTAGCCGCACGATCTCGATCGGCGGTGGCCATCGACTCATGTTAGGTTTGGAGTACATTTGACATTGAATCCAAAATATAGCACCTAGCCATTTCATCAGCCTTTGTCCACCTCCTATATGCCGCCTTTTCCTCATCAGTTGAGACATCCGTGGGTTCAGCAGGGCATGGATCATAGAGTACAAATTTGTACTCTTCAGCAGTCAGGACAATGTCCAAATTTCTCCTCCAATCAATATAATTGGGGCCAGTGAGTTTATTCTCCTTGAGTATCAAAGAAAGTAGATTCATAGCTATTCTCTAAACCTATAAGCACATATAAACAAACAATCAATTTAATACCGATATTATCTCCCTCAAATAATATCATTATATTACTAATTACATCTAAAATTCCATCAGGTAAGGCAAGCCACGTGGTGTGGACGTTTACCCACCCAAACGATTTTGCAATTAGATTTGATTCGGTCATACATCACTTATAGCGTAACTTCGTGGGGAAGAATACTATAATGCGTATCTAAGTGTAAATCATTACTCAGCACTAAAGTGAATCGTTTGGAATTGCTACATCACCGCAAGCCACGTGGTGTGGACGTTTACGACGATTTCACAATTCTTCACAATTCCTTACAACTGTCTACATCAATTAATCTAAAATTTGTTAGTATAGCAAGCCACGTGGTGTGGACGTTTACTACACCAAGAGACTTTTATAATTGACTTCCAATTACTTGATCCATTCGATTTTGTAAATCAAGACGTGGAGAATCGTAAGTGAAACTCGAAGTTTCTAACTAGTGATTTACCATGCGAACAACCCTATCTCCCATAAAATGAGGGAGCAGAGCAGACAATCGATCCATTTCAAGAAATGGTACGAAGGTCTCTAATTTGTGTCATCCACATGACCAAGTGGCTTTGGCTCCATTCCACTCCCCGGGGTGAGAATGAGTCGACTTGAAATCAATTTCAGAAAGACAAATTAGGAATTGTTTGATAAACTTAATCAATGTTTCTCGTAAGAGGAATTACAAGAATTCTCCTCCAATGACTCGTCTATACGAACTTCGAAAGTTCAAAAGAGTCACCAAGAGAACAGCAATGGAGACCATGGGATTTTTTCCAATCCCTCTTCCACTTAGCATTTTACAACAAGGGATACACTATCTAGTGCATAAAGTAAACACATATAGCATGCATACATGTAATAAAGTACATAGTATTATCACATAGTCAAAATAATACTAGAATATTATTTTCCGACTATTATGGCTTTATTCCATCCTTGTACGCATCTTCTAGTCTTCAGTCTTCTTTCTTGAATGCTCCATGTGACGAGAATATTAATTCCAATATTTAAATCTATTTATTTTTAATAAATCTAAAAGATACTAAATTCGAAAATTAAGTCAATTGAATAAATCAAAAATAAATCTCCAGAATCCTATCCAATATTTAAATCTATTTATTTTTATTTATTTATTTTCCTTTCTAATTCTATTAAATCTCCAGAATCCTATCCAAGTCAAACATGGAATATTCTAGAAGACTTCTATAATAGAATAAGAAAATAAAATAAATTAGGACTCTTCTACTTTCCAAATTAATTAATTTCCATGTCCATGAAAATTCTCATAAAATAGGAATAATCAATTAGGAATTAAATTAATTCCAAATTAATTCTTTTCCTTATCCATGAGAGTTCCCATAAATAAGAACACTCAATAAGGAAATAAATCAATTCCAATTTAATTTTTTTCTTATTCCATGAGAATTCCTAAAAATAAGAACACTCAAAATAGGAAAACCGAATCAAATTAGGAAAGCGAATCTAGGTAGGAGTAGCACGGGGTGGGGATCCCCGCACCCCCCACCATCGATCGCCGGTCACCGAACCAACGTAAAATTAATTACAAAAATTAAATTACAATTCCGGTATCGATTCTATACATGAAATCGACCCTATACAATTTTCGGAAAACATAGAACAATAATAATAAATCTAAATTCGGTCAACCCCCGAATTTTTACTATTACAAGCATTCATCCACACAAAACGAATCTCGACATGTCTGAGAGTTTAATAATCATGACAAAATAATTAACAAAAAATTATTAAGCCATAATAGTAGGAATTCCTGCAAGGTAGAACAATAATCGAAAACATACATGAACTAGAACCAACGCTCTGATACCAATTGTTGGAAATCGATTTCCCGGGCTATCAAAAATTGCGGAACCGATAACCCGATCAAAATCCTCGATCACCGGAGAACCAACCGCGAACCCCACGTGAACCGAGGCCCGACCGAGCACCGCCACGGGCGAACCCGCGGCACCCAGCCGAGCCCCCACGAGGGCTCGCGATTGCCTCGCGGCAATCGCTGGGGATGCACGAGGCATCCCCTCGCACGACCGCTGCGGGTAGCCCCGCAGCTCATGTGACCCCGCTGCGGGTAACCCCGCAGCTCACCCGCGATCGAACCCAAGGGTTCGATCGCCCCCTCGGCTCCAGCCGAGGGCTCTTCGCCTCGATCCCGGCGGGGATCTCTAGACCGTCGGCGGTCCGGTGGTCTTCGACCACCACCGGCCGGGCTATCCCCGTCCCCGGTTTCGTCGTTTCCCGGATCTTCGTTCATGTATGTTCTACAATTATTTTACATAAAATCATACAAGGAAGTTTATGATTTTACCTTCGATCTTGTTGTGCGGAGAAACAAGATGATTTGAAGACCTTTGAATCTTCCTACATATTCCTTGCACCTCGTTCGAACGTCGTGTGGGCGACGATCCTCCGAACTCCTTATGGATCTCCTTCTCTCTACTTTCTCTCTCTTGAATTGTGATCTTCAAGTTATGTTATTAGAATAGAGAAGACCATGTAGTGCTTTTATAGGCTACGTAGGGGATCTAAAGGAGGTGGAATATTGGGCTTCCAATATTAATGTTTAAATTGAGCCCAAGCCCAAATCTATTAATCCCATTAATATTAATTAATTTTATTTTCCACTATATAAAATTAATTGCACTCCCAATATTAAACCATATTATATCAAATAATATTCTCTCCGGTAGTATTAATTATTCCGTGTATTTAAGATATAAATATCCATGAATAAAATCAATTTATTGCTAATTAATTTATTCATCTCTTGTATCCGAGAATAGTACCATTCAACCTTAATTATTATGCAGAACAAATCCACTCATGAGGTTTACATAATAATTCCTTATGAACTCATCTCGGGGATATTATCAACCCTTATCGGGATACACCTTCCCGTCAAGAATTCACGTCGTGTCATATATAAAATACCGTGACCCATCTTTACCGGTAATTAACCAGATATTCTAATCGGTCAATTCCTTTGGAAAATCAAAGTCACTAATATTAAATATACACACCCGCAATAATATCGGGGATTAAAAATAAAATACTCTGAGATTTAAATCGATTATCTAAGGCAATCCTAATCGATAAATCTCAAGCGATCCGCCCAATACACCAAGTGTACAAGTATGATAAAATAATCAAGACCGATTATTTTCTCCCTCATACAATGACTATACCGATGGCTTGGTCCGTTTCCATCTAGGTCGTGAGCAACTGTTCGATTAAATACGAGTAACCGATAGTATGACCTAAATGCGGCGAGTTGTAGGTTTAGGAGAGGGCGGGGGGGGGGGGGGGGGGGGGGGGGTCAAATAGAGCTACACTAGGGACCTCTTAGGTAAATAAATCCCGGGCTAAATTGCAATTAATTAACTAGGAGTCCTTAAAAGAAAACCTTTAATTAATTACAATTTTAATTATTATTAATTCCACTAAATAATAATAATTGAATTCCCGAAATTAATTTAATATTATTTCAACAATAATAATTCCGCCGAAATTACATATACGACTTTCCCCGTGTTTAAGATATCGAATGTCCACGAATTAATTTTAATTACTAATAATTAAATTAATTCGTTTTTATTATCCGAGACTAGTACCATTCATCCTTATTATCATGTGGAACGAATCCACCTGCAGGGTTTACATGCTAAACTTTATGAGCTAATCTCGGGGACATCATCAACCCAATAAACGGGACACAGTTTCCTGTCTATAATCTATAGCATGCCGTGTGTACAATTCCGATTCCCAATTTACCGAGAATATCGACTAATCAATTAGTCTCACTCATTGGCAGATTAAAGAACCGAGAATTGGACACACGCACCTATAATTATATAGGGATTCAGAATTCGTATATCCGTAATATCTGAGGTGTAGCTAGTTCGATTAGTGCGACTAGTATAAATCGAACGCCCTCCCGTGGTCCTGCTCAATACACCAAGTGTACGAGTGTAACATAATAGTCAAGACCGACTATTTACCAGTCACACTACGACGTACCGATGGATTGTCCCTGTCCATCTAAGTCGTGAGCTACTGTTCGATAGTATACGAGTAACCGACAGTATGATCTTCAGCGTGTCTCCTCACGCCATACTGTCTACAACGTATATATCTAGGACTATAGCATAAAGTACATAATAGACAAAAATGCAGACAGTTTGATTAATAGATAATAAAACACAGATAAGGAGTTCCATATTGTCACTAAACTAGACATTTAGAATATAACTACATCAATCTCCCACTTATACTAAAAGTCTAGTTGCCCTCTCCCATACATCCGATACCCATCCCCTTCACGTGTCTCTTGAACGCTTCCGCTGGAAGTGCCTTCGTAAAGGGGTCTGCCAGGTTATCCGCTGATGCAATCTTGGTGAAAACCGCATCGCCCCTCTTGAAGATATCTCTAATCAGGTGGTACTTGCGATCTATGTGTTTACTCGCATTGTGGGCTCGTGGTTCCTTCACATTTGCCACTGCACCGCTATTGTCACAATAAATTCTGATAGCTCGTGGTTCCTTCACACGGTTTCCATGGTAGAGTCCGAAATGCATTTCTGCTTAACACTCTTCCATGAAACAGCTCCACCTCCCAATGTGAACACATAGCCTGATGTAGACTTTCGATGATCCTTATCAGATTGGAAATCCGAGTCTGTGTAACCCACAGGAATCAATTCGGATGCTTTGTAGCTCAGAACATAATTCCCAGTCCTTCGCAGGTACTTAAGTATGTTCTTTACAGCAGTCCAGTGACCCTGTCCAGGGTTACTGTGATATCTAGCCACCATGCCTACGGCATAGCAGATATGAGGTCTCGTACACAACATGGCATACATTAGACTTCCCACTGCCGAAGCATAAGGAACTGTCATCATGTAATCTATCTCCTTTTGTGTTTTGGGACACATGTCTTTAGATAGATGAATTCCATGGCAGAAAGGTTGAGCACCTCTCTTGAAATTCTGCATGTTGAAACGAGCTAGAATCGTATCAATATATGAAGCCTGGGACAAGCTCAATGTTCTTTTCTGGCAATCCCGTATAACCTTGATCCCAAGAACATGCCCAACTTGTCCTAAGTCTTTCATATCGAATTACTTGGACAACCATCCCTTTATGTCCGACAACATCTTCACATTGTTGCCAATTAGAAGGATGTCGTCTACATAAAGCACGAGAAACGCCACACTGTTTGCGTCACTTCTCCGGTATACACACGACTCGTCCATGCTTTGAATGAATCCATAAGACTGGATAACCTCATCAAACCGCATGTTCCAAGATCTAGAAGCTTGCTTCAATCCATAAATGGATCGCTTTAGCTTACATACTAGATGCTCTTGGCCCTTCTCGATGAAAACCTCTAGCTGTCTCATATAAATGGTCTCGTCAAGATTCCCATTCAAGAATGCTGTCTTGACGTCCATTTGCCACACCTCAAAAGAATCCGGATCGACTTTAGCATGGCTACCGCGAAAAGGTTTCCTCATAATCGATCCCTTCTTTCTGAGTGTACCCTTTCGCAAGAAGCCTATCTTTGAAGGTTTCCACCTTCCCGTCAGACCCTCTTTCATTGATTTGAATCCCAGACCTGATTTGAATCCATTGATACAATCTCAGATTTCATCGCCTTTTGCCAAGACTGAGCATCTTGATCTTTAAGCGCCTCGTCATAGGTCCAGGGGTCGGCTTCATGTTCTCCAGGTAACAAGTCCGAAGACTCACCTATAAACATGAACCTATCGGGTTGTCGAACAACCCTCCCACTACGACGACGCTCCGGTGTAACCTCAGTGACTACAGGTTCAGACTGTGGTGTCGTATCACCCGGTTGGGTTGGATCTAAGGCAATCCTAATCGATAAATCTCAAGCGATCCGCCCAATACACCAAGTGTACAAGTATGATAAAATAATCAAGACCGATTATTTTCTCCCTCATACAATGACTATACCGATGGCTTGGTCCGTTTCCATCTAGGTCGTGAGCAACTGTTCGATTAAATACGAGTAACCGATAGTATGATCTTCCGTGTGACGACGCACACCATACTAACTACAACGTATAGAATCTAGGACTATATTTTCCATATATTTAATTATCAATAATTAAATGCAAACAATTGTTTATTTAATTAAATAGATTAAATGCTATGACGGGAGTTTACGTTAATTAAATCTAGACATTAAGTATACAACTCCAACAGAATGATCATACTATCGGTCACTCGTATATAATCGAACAGTAGCTCACGACCTAAATGGACAAGGACCAAACCATCGGTATAGTCATTGTATGAGAGAGAAAATATTTGGTCTTGATTATTTTATCATACTTGTACACTTGGTGTATTGAGCGGATCGCTAGAGATTTATCGATTAAGATTGCCTTAGATAATCGATTTAAATCTCTGAGTATTCTATTCTTAATCCCTGTTATTATTGCGGGTGGGTGCATTTAATATTAGTGACTTTGATTTTCCAAAGGAATTGATTGATTAGAATAACCGATCAATTACCGGCAAAGTTGGGTCACGATATTTTATGTATGGCATGCTGTGAATTCTTGACGGGAAAATGTGTCCTCGAAACGGTTGATAATATCCCCGAGATGAGTTCATAGGGAATTATTATGTAAACCTCATGAGTGGATTTGTTCCGCATAATAATTAAAGTTGAATGGTACTATTCTCGGATATAAGAGATGAATAAATTAATTAGCAATAAATTAATTTTATTCATGGATATTTATGTTTTAAACACATGGAATAAATAATACTACCGGATAAAATATTATTTGATATAATATGGTGAATATTGGGAGTGCAATTATATTTATATAGTGGAAATAATTATATAGTTAATATTAATGGATTAATAGATTTGGGCTTGAGCTCAATTTAATCATTAATATTGGGAGCTCAATATTACACCTCCTTTAGATCCCCTACGTAGCCTATAAAACCACTACATGGTCTTCACAATTCAAGACACCATAAGATTATCATACTTGATATTCTAGAGAGTTCGTGAAGGAGATCCATAGAAGTTCGGAGGATCGTTGCCCACACGACGTTCAAACGAAGTGCAAGGACTATGTAGGAAGATCCGAAGGTCTTCAAATCAATCTCGTTTCTCCGCACAACGAGATCGAAGGTAAAATCGTAATATTTAATTCGAAAAGATATTTAAATCCCAATATTTAAATCTATTTATTTTTAATAAATCCAAAAGATACTTAATTCGAAAATTAAGTCAATCAAATAAATCAAAAATAAAATTAAATATTATTAATATTTTTATTTATTTGTTTTTCCTTTCTAATTCTATTAAATCTCTAGAATCCTATCCAAGTAAGACTTGGAACATTCTAGAAGATTTCTATAATAGAATAAGGAAATAAAATAAATTAGGACTCTTTTACTTTCCAAAATTAATTAATTTCCATGTCCATGAAAATTCCCATAAAATAGGATTAATCAATTAGGAAATAAAATTAATTTATTAATTAATTATTTTCCTTTCCAATTCTATTAAATCTCTAGAATCATATTCAAGTAAGACTTGAATATTCTAGAAGACTTCTATAATAGAATAAGGAAATAAATTAATATTAATTAATTCTTTTCCTATTTCCATGAGAGTTCCCAAACTTAGGAATACTCAAAATAGGAAAACCGAATCAATTAGGAAAGTGAATCTTGGTAGGAGTAGCATGGGTTGGGGACCCCACACCACCCCCACCGTCGACCACCACCACCGGAGAAGCGCCGCCGCCCAGCCCAGCCGACCAGCCGCCACCGTGACCGACGGCAGCCCCAGCCGAGGGCGATCGACCCCCTCCTCGTGGTCGATCGCTCGGGATCGATCAAAGGGTTTGATCGATCCCCGGTCCTTCGTCCTCTTCGTCTTCTTCGTCACATGCGTTCTCCGGCGGTCGTCTCGGCATCGATCCAACGTAAATAAATTACAAGAATTAAATTTACAATTCCGGTATCGATTCTATACATGAAATCGACCCTATACAATTTCCGGAAAACATAGAACAATAATAATAAATCTAAATTCGGTCAACCCCCGAATTTTTACTATTACAAGCATTCATCCACACAAAACGAATCTCGACATGTCCGAGAGTTTATAAACGAATAATCATGGTAAAATAATTAACAATTAATTAAACCATGATAGTCGGATCCCTGCAAGGTAGAACGATAATTGAACATATACATGGACACGAAACCAAACGCCCTGATACCAATTGTTGGAAATCGATATCCCGGGGTATCAAAAATTGCGGAACCGATAACCCCGACCGAAATCCCCTCGACGGAAACCGATCGCGAACACCAACGAACCGGAGCACGACCAAGGCGTCACCGCAGGCAAGCCCACGGCAAAACCCTAGCCACGCCCCCGCCGGGGCTCGCTGTAACGCCCCAGAAAATTCAAAGGCTTAAAAGGATTGAATATGCTACTCATACCAACAGATGCATCTTCTTTTCTGGGCATCCTCCTATAAGAACTCCAAAGTTAAGCGTGCTGGCTCTGGGGTAATTCTAGGATGGGTGACCCCCTGGGAAGTTTCTCGGGTGCGCACGAGTGAGGACAAAGTGCGCTGGAAAAGACAAGTGTTGGTACAGTGGGGCCAGAATATCACTCCCGACGGCAGTCATTGGTAACCGAGCCGGCCCATTAGGGTCGGGCTTTGACCCCTCAACGGGCCGGGGCGTTACAAATGGTATCAGAGCAGGTGCCGACCGGAATTGTGGGAACTAAGTGTCTTACGGGGCCAAGTGCTCCACCCAGAAGTTGGTGAGAGTACCCGTAAGGGGCATTCCTGCACGGATGGTTGGTCCTGGGCAAGTAAGGCAAGTAAGGCACGCAACGAGGACGTTGCGCAGAAAAAGGTGGGGTGATTGTAACGCCCCAGAAAATTCAAAGGCTTAAAAGGATTGAATATGCTACTCATACCAACAGATGCATCTTCTTTTCTGGGCATCCTCCTATAAGAACTCCAAAGTTAAGCGTGCTGGCTCTGGGGTAATTCTAGGATGGGTGACCCCCTGGGAAGTTTCTCGGGTGCGCACGAGTGAGGACAAAGTGCGCTGGAAAAGACAAGTGTTGGTACAGTGGGGCCAGAATATCACTCCCGACGGCAGTCATTGGTAACCGAGCCGGCCCATTAGGGTCGGGCTTTGACCCCTCAACGGGCCGGGGCGTTACACTCGCGATCGCCGTGGATGCGCGTGCATCCCCCGGGGCTGTTCGGAACAGCCCCTGGTGGTGAGTCCGGCGACTCACCGCCGCCACCCTCGAGGGAGGGCAGTGCGCCCAGTGCACCCGCCGCGGCAGCCCTAGCGATCGACCTCACGGTCGATCGCATGCCCCGGCGTCCAGCCGGGGCTCCTCCGATTGCACGCCGGCGGTCGTTCCCTAGGCCGACCGCCACCCTCGGCTCACAGCCGAGGGTTTACCTTGAGCTTCGCCGGGGATCTCGAATCCCCGTCCCCGAAGTTCATCGTTTTCCCGGATCGTGCGTTCATGTATATATTACAATTAAATATCACATAAAATCACACAAGGGTTTTATGATATTACCTTCGATTCGTTGTGCGGAGAAACGAAATCAATTGAAGACCTTTGAATCTTCCTACGTATTCCTTGCACTAGCTTGAACGTCGGGTGGGCGGCGATCCTCCAAGCTTATGGATCTCCTTCTCTCTACTTTCTCTCTCTAGAAGAATTATGATCTTCAAGTTATATGAGAATAGAGAAGACCATGTAGTGCTTTTATAGGCTACGTAGGGGATATAAAGGAGGTGGAATATTGGGCTTCCAATATTAATGATTAAATTGAGCCCAAGCCCAAATCTATTAATCCCATCAATATAAATTAATTTATTTTCCACTATATAAATTAATTGCACTCCCAATATTAAACCATATTATATCAAATAATATTTCTCCGGTAGTATTATTTATTCCGTGTATTTAAGATTTAAATATCCATGAATAAAATTAATTTATTGCTAATTAATTTATTCATCTCTTATATCCGAGACTAGTACCATTCAACCTTAATTATTATGCGGAACAAATCCACTCATGAGGTTTACATAATAATTCCTTATGAACTCATCTCGGGGATATTATCAACCCTTCCGGGATACACTTTCCCGTCAAGTATTCACGGCATGTCGTATATAAAATATAGTGACCCAACTTAGCCGGTAATTAACCCAATAATTAAATCGGTTAATTCCTTTGGTAAATCAAAGTCAATTATATTAAATATACACACCCGCAATAGTATCGGGGATTAAGAATAAAATACTCTGAGACTTGAATCAATTATCAACGGCAATCCTAATTGATAAGTCTCAAGCGATCCGCCCAATACACCAAGTGTATAAGTGTCACAAAATAATTAAGACAAATTATTTTCTCTCTCACACAACAACTATACCGATGGATTGGTCCGTGTCCATCTAGGTCGTGAGCAACTGTTTGATTAAATACGAGTAACCGATAGTATGATCTTCTTTGTGACGTCGCACACCATACTAACTACAACGTATAGAATCCAGGACTATATTTTGCATATATTTAATTATCAATAATTAAATGCAAACGATTGTTTATTAATTAAATAGATTAAATGCTATGACCGGGAGTTACCGTTACTTAAATCTAGACATTAAGTACACAACTCCAACATATTCCACCTCCTTTAGATCCCCTACGTAGCCTATAAAAGCACTACATGGTCTTCACTTTTTTAAGACAAGAATATCACACTTGATATTCTAGAGAGTTGAAGAGGATCCATAGAGTTCGGAGGATCGTCGCCCACCCGACGTTCGAACGAGTGCAAGGAATACGTGGAAAGATCCAAAGGTCATCGATTGATCTCGTTTCTCCGAACAACGAATCGAAGGTATAAAATCCTAAACACCCTTGATAATTTTATTCGATTTATTTATTGAAAATACCGTAGAACAAGATCCGAAGTATGAAACCCGGAACGAGGGACGATCGCGTGGTGGTGGTCGAACCACCGGACCACGGGGATCGATCGCCCCTAGGGTTTGTACGCGCAAAGGGGGGCGAACCCCGACTGGGAGCCGGGGACGCAATCGATCACCCCGATCGATCGCGAGCCGAGAGGGCTAGGCCCCGCGGTGGTCCGCTGGTAGGACCGACACCCCAAAGGCGGCGAGTCACCGGACTCGCCGCGGGGGCTGCTGGGCAGCCCCGGTCGATCGCCTTGAGCGAGCGACTCCATCGATCGCGCGAGCCCCGCGTGCGGGGGCTCGAGCTGGGCACGCGCGCGGCTTCGGCCGTGTCGTGCGTTCGGTTCGGGCTCCGGCTCGTATGCGGTGTTCGTGTGTTTTCCGGCGACGGGTTTTTGATCGGGTTATTGGTTCCGCAAATTTTAATAGCCCGGGATATCGAATTCCAACAGTTCCGAAGAGATTTTCTCGATCCGACCACCGCGCCGGAGGTCAGAGACCTCCCAGCAGTCCGAGAACATCACATCCAAGCCTTACAAACCAATCGTTGGTTCGTTGTATGATTAACGCAATAAAGAGATCGAAAAGTGCGGAATTGAGAAATAGATCTCATACCTTCTCGGTCGATTGTTGAGACCTTAGATGTTTCTAGCGTATGTCTCTGCCCCAATTCCAGCCGTTGTGTGGGCAACGATCCGCTGGATTCTCCTTTTCTGCTCTCTCTGATAAACCACCGCAAGAATGTTTACTTTTCTGTGTAAAATATTTGCGCAAGCTTTTATTTATTTTATAGAGAAAAATAATTGCGTAAAGCTTTTAATTTTTTTCAGCAAAATAAATTGCGGCGTGTTGTAGGTTTAAGAGAGGGCAAAGGGGGGGGGGGTTTAAATAGAGCTACACTATGGACCTCTTAGGTAAATAAATCCCGAGCTAAATTGTAAATTAATTAACTAGGAGCCCTTAAAAGAAATCCTTTAATTAATTACAATTTTAATTATTATTAATTCCACTAAATAATAATAATTGAATTCCCAAAATTAATTTAATATTATTTAAACAATAATAATTCCGCCGAATTACATATACGACTTTCCCCGTGTTTAAGATATCGAATGTCCACGAATTAACTTTAATTATTAATAATTAAAATAATTCATTTCTTATTGTCCGAGACTAGTACCACTCATCCTTATTATCATGTGGAACGAATCCACTTGCAGAGTTTACATGATAAACTTTATGAGCTCATCTCGGGGACATTATCAACCCAATAAATGGGACACGGTTTCCTGTCTATAATCTACATCATGCCGTGTGTACAATTTTGATTCCCAATTTACCGAGAATATTGACTAGTCAATTAGTCTCACTCTCTCGCAAGTCAAAGAACCGAGAATTGGACACACGCACCTATAATTATATAGGGATTCAGAATTCGTATATCCGTAATATCTGAGGTGTAGCTAGTTCGATTAGTGCGACTAGTATAAATCGAACGCCCTCCCTTGGTCCTGCTCAATACACCAAGTGTAAGAGTGTAACATGATAGTCAAGACCGACTATCTACTAGTCACACTACTGTTGGAAATCGACTACCCGGGACATGTCCGTCCGACTACTCGAACATCGGGACAAGCCCAGTCGACCCCCGACGTCCCCACTGTACTTAACACGAGGCCCTAGACCCATAACACGCCCAGCCATTGCACCGAAAGTGCAACCGCGCGAAACGGGGCAATCTGCCCTGTCTGTCGGCCGACGCCATAAGGCTGTCGCCCGACAGGGCAATGTCGGCCGACAAGAAATGTTGTCGGCCGACAGCGTCGCGATACAGCAGCGGGTTTCGCCCGTTCTGGCTGTTCCGATGAGATTTTCTCGATCCGACTGCCGCGCCGGAGGTCAGAGACCTCCCAGCAGTCCGAGAACATCAAATCCAAGCCACGTAAACCAATCTTTGGTTCGTTGTATGATTAACGCAATATAGAGATCGAAAAGTGCGGAATTGAGAAATAGATCTCATACCTTCTCGGTCGATTGTTGAGACCTTAGATGTTTCTAGCGTATGTCTCTGCCCCGATTCCAACCGTTGTGTGGGCAACGATCTGTTGGATTCTTCCTTCTCTCTGATCTACCAGCGTAATATTCTTTTTCTCTCTGAGAGAAAAATATTAGCGCAAGCTTTATTAATTTTTACAGAGAAAAATTATTATTGCGCTAAGGCTATTAATTTTCTTCTGCAAAAATAAATGCGGCGAGTTGTAGGTTTAGGAGAGGGCGGGGGGGGGGGGGGGGGGTTAAATAGAGCTACACTAAGGACCTCTTAGGTAAATAAATCCCGGGCTAAATTGCAATTAATTAACTAGGAGTCCTTAAAAGAAAACCTTTAATTAATTACAATTTTAATTATTATTAATTCCACTAAATAATAATAATTGAATTCCCGAAATTAATTTAATATTATTTCAACAATAATAATTCCGCCGAAATTACATATACGACTTTCCCCGTGTTTAAGATATCGAATGTCCACGAATTAATTTTAATTACTAATAATTAAATTAATTCGTTTCTTATTATCCGAGACTAGTACCACTCATCCTTATTATCATGTGGAACGAATCCACCTGCAGGGTTTACATGCTAAACTTTATGAGCTAATCTCGGGGACATCATAAACCCAATAAACGGGACACAGTTTCCTGTCTATAATCTATAGCATGTCGTGTGTACAATTCCGATTCCCAATTTACCGAGAATATCGACTAATCAATTAGTCTCACTCATTGGCAGATTAAAGAACCGAGAATTGGACACACGCACCTATAATTATATAGGGATTCAGAATTCGTATATCCGTAATATCTGAGGTGTAGCTAGTTCGATTAGTGCGACTAGTATAAATCGAACGCCCTCCCGTGGTCCTGCTCAATACACCAAGTGTACGAGTGTAACATAATAGTCAAGACCGACTATTTACCAGTCACACTACGACGTACCGATGGATTGTCCCTGTCCATCTAAGTCGTGAGCTACTGTTTGATAGTATACGAGTAACCGACAGTATGATCTTCAGCGTGTCTCCTCACGCCATACTGTCTACAACGTATATATCTAGGACTATAGCATAAAGTACATAATAGACAAAAATGCAGACAGTTTGATTAATAGATAATAAAACACAGATAAGGAGTTCCATATTGTCACTAAACTAGACATTTAGAATATAACTCCATCAATCTCCCACTTATACTAAAAGTCTAGTTGCCCTCTCCCATACATCCGATACCCATCCCCTTCACGTGTCTCTTGAACGCTTCCGCTGGAAGTGCCTTCGTAAAGGGGTCTGCCAGGTTATCCGCTGATGCAATCTTGGTGACAACCGCATCGCCCCTCTTGACGATATCTCTAATCAGGTGGTACTTGCGATCTATGTGTTTACTCGCATTGTGGGCTCGTGGTTCCTTCACATTTGCCACTGCACCGCTATTGTCACAATAAATTTTGATAGCTCGTGGTTCCTTCACACGGTTTCCATGGTAGAGTCCGAAATGCATTTCTGCTTAACACTCTTCCATGAAACAGCTCCACCTCCCAATGTGAACACATAGCCTGATGTAGACTTTCGCTGATCCTTATCAGATTGGAAATCCGAGTCTGTGTAACCCACAGGAATCAATTCGGATGCTTTGTAGCTCAGAACATAATTCCCAGTCCTTCGCAGGTACTTAAGTATGTTCTTTACAGCAATCCAGTGACCCTGTCCAGGGTTACTGTGATATCTAGCCACCATGCCTACGGCATAGCAGATATGAGGTCTCGTACACAACATGGCATACATTAGACTTCCCACTGCCGAAGCATAAGGAACTGTCTTCATGTAATCTATCTCCTTTTGTGTTTTGGGACACATGTCTTTAGATAGATGAATTCCATGGCAGAAAGGTTGAGCACCTCTCTTGAAATTCTGCATGTTGAAACGAGCTAGAATCGTATCAATATATGAAGCCTGGGACAAGCTCAATGTTCTTTTCTGGCAATCCCGTATAACCTTGATCCCAAGAACATGCCCAACTTGTCCTAAGTCTTTCATATCGAATTACTTGGACAACCATCCCTTTATGTCCGACAACATCTTCACATTGTTGCCAATTAGAAGGATGTCGTCTACATAAAGCACGAGAAACGCCACACTGTTTGCGTCACTTCTCCGGTATACACACGACTCGTCCATGCTTTGAATGAATCCATAAGACTGGATAACCTCATCAAACCGCATGTTCCAAGATCTAGAAGCTTGCTTCAATCCATAAATGGATCGCTTTAGCTTACATACTAGATGCTCTTGGCCCTTCTCGATGAAAACCTCTAGCTGTCTCATATAAATGGTCTCGTCAAGATTCCCATTCAAGAATGCTGTCTTGACGTGCTGGGATTCGATGTCCCGGGCTATCAATAATTGCGGAACCGATAACCCAACCGAAAACCCGTCGCCGGAGATTACACGAACACCAACTCATCCGCAGGAGTCCGACCTTTGGAGACTACGCGCCCGAAGACACGCAGCCCGCCCCCAGCCGATTTTCTCCCACGAGTCGGATCCACGAACGCGAACACCACGCGAAGAACCGGGCTCGACAAGAGCGTCGCCGCGGGATGAACCCGCGGCTAAACCCTAGCCGAACCCCATCCGCGGGGTTCGCGATCGCCGTGTGTGGCGATCGCTGGGGCTGCCAAGCAGCCCCCGGTGGTGAGTCCGGCGACTCACCACCTTCGCCGGAGGAGGGCGGTCAGCTCCCGGCTGACCCGCCGCGGCATCAGCCGCGGCTTTCCCATGCGATCGACCACGCGGTCGATCGCTCGCCCCGGCTTCAGCCGGGGCTCCTCCCTTGCGCACGCCGCCGTCGAGGGCGGCTGGGGTCCGCCACGGCACCAGCCCGTGGCACCCCAGCGATCGACCGAAGTCGATCGCGTGCCCCGGCGTCCAGCCGGGGCTTCGCCCCTCGTCGCGCGCGCCGGGCGGTCAAACCCTAGGGTTTCGACCGCCCCCTTCGATCTTCGCCGGGGATCTCGAATCCCCGTCCGCGATGATCGTCGTTTTCCCGGATCGCGTCGTTCATGTATACATCACAATTATTCAACGCACATAATCATAGAAGGGGGTTTCTCGATTATTACCTCGAATCGTTGTACGGAGAAACGAATTCGGTTGACGACCTTGCGATCTTCCTACGTATTCCTTGCACCTCGTCCGAACGTCGTGTGGGCGACGATCTATCGGATTCCTATGGATCTTCCTCACTCTCAGAACTTTATGATTGGCGTAACTTAGGTTGTGAAAAGTGAAGACCATGTAGTGCTTATATAGGCTACGTAGGGGATCATAAGGAGAATAAATATTGGGCTTCAATATTGAAAATTAAATTGGGTCCAACCCAAATCTATTAATTCTTATCAATATTAATTTTATTTATTTTCCACTATATAAATAAAATTGCACTCCCGATATTATTCCATATTATATCAAATAATATTTCTCCATCTTAGTATTATTTATTCCGTGTATTTAAGATTTAAATATCCATGAATAAATTTATTTATTGCTCAATAAATAATATTCATCTCTTATATCCGAGACTAGTACCGTTCAACCTTTATTATTGTGCGGAACGAATCCACTCATGAGGTTTACACAATAATTCCTTATGAACTCATCTCGGGGATATTATCAACCCTTCCGGGATACACTTTCCCGTCAAGTATTCACGGCATGTCATATATAAAATATAGCGACCCAACTTTACCGGTAATTAACCCAATAATTAAATCGGTTAATTCCTTTGGAAAATCAAAGCCTCTAGTATTAAATATACACACCCGCAATAATATCGGGGATTAAGAATAAAATACTCCGAGATTTAAATTGATTATCCAAGGCAATCCTAGTCAATAAATCTCGAGCTGATCCGCCCAATACACCAAGTGTACAAGTGTGATAAAATAATTAAGATAAATTATTTTCTCTCTCACACAACGACTATACCGATGGATTAGTTCGTGTCCATCTAGGTCGTGAGCAACTGTTCGATTAAATACGAGTAACCGATAGTATGATCTTCTGTGTACCCATGCAACACCATACTAACTACAACGTATAAAATCCAGAACTATGATTTGCATATGATTAAATGCAAATAATTGTTTATTAATTAAATAGATTAAATGCTATGATCGGGAGTTTACCGTTACTTAAATCTAGACATTAAGTACACAACTCCAACAATCTCCCACTTGTACTAAGGTCTAGTCATTTCCTCCAAACTCCCGGTTCCCATACTCATCACGTGCTTTATAGTGTACTTGCGAGAAGTACTATGTGAGTGAGCAATCTAGGTTGCCGCTCTGAAGTTATCTTGGTGACTACTACGTCGTCTCCCCTGACGATGACTCGTATCAGGTGGTACTTGCTCTATGTGTTAACATCACTTTTGACTTATGACCTCTTCTAGTTCATCGTGCACCGCTATCTAATAGCCTTTGGTAAACTAAGAGTCATATCCAAGTCAAGAGGTTATCCCGGAACCTAACCAAAACTTCCGCTGCCTCTGAGGCTGCTATTCGGTTATGAGAGAGTCTGAGAAGCGTTCCGCTTATCACTCTTTCATTTCATGATTCCACCTCTTTCTGAAAGTGAACACATAGCCTGATATCGACTTTCACTGGTCCTTCTCTGATTTTTGGATCTGAGAATCTGTAATCTAAGAAGATTTCGTCTTGCTCAAGCCAGTACTATGAAAGTACTCTTGCAGCATTCGAACATCCCTTATCCAGATTACTTTGATATCCTCCCACTACGCAAACCGCATAGTTGATATCAGGTTCTTGTTTTACAACATTGCATCTATAGAGCTTTCCATACTTGAAGTATAGGAAACTGCTTTGTCCTCATCTATCTCCTTCATGTGTTCGAACACACAACCTTTAGATAGATGTTTGTTCTGTTTTTGAAAGGCAATAACCTTTCTCAGAAGTATGCATGTTTAAAACAAACCTTAATCGTACAAGATGTCTAGGAGAAGTACAATGTTCTTATCTCTAGATCATAAGATCTTAAGAACATGCTCTAACTTCTTCTCAATCTCATATCTCGATTTATTTAGACAACCTCTATTTTATGTCTGACAACATTTTCACATTGTCGCCAATGTCAAAGTGTTATCTACACAAAATTCCGAGAAACACCACCTTTGTTTCCATTACGTCTCTAACACACCTTCTTCGCTAATTCCTATGCAGACCTAGGGATCGATTTCATGTATACTGGATCCAGAGTTCAAAACTCCTCCAGTCTTATGAACATCTCTAGTTGCTTAACAACCTCCCACTGCAATGGCGTCACGGTGTATAATAGTAACAACATTAGGTGCAGTTAGTGGTGTACTACTACTCGGTCAGGCTGGTTCTCAGTCTTTCCCTTTCCTCATTTTAAAGTACTTTGTCAATTAGGGCATTGTAGTTCATCTAATAGTTTTTCCTCTATGAACCGGGCGAGAACACCCTTCTGGTTCGTAGTACTATTGAACATACAATTACTTGTTCTTCTAGGGTATTCTACAACCACATTGAATGTGCCGTTGTATCCAGAAATATCCATAGAACATAGGTAGTTCCGAACAAACTTGTCCCTTTACTATTAGAATCCCATTTCTTATTCCTGACACACCATGTCTACACTTCAGTGTATGGTGTAGTCGCTTGAGACTTAATCTCAGTCTTTGATTTATGCTATGTGTTATTTAGATAGGTAATAGCCTCCGCGATCAGGTCGCAGGCTACAAATGGATATACTTTGAAGGATCCCCATAGTGGCTTTGTGTTGAAAACACTCCGCCTTAATGGCACAGCAAGTAGTCCAATCCATCTTCGAGTATTCTTGAAAGAACGACTCGTACCTTCTCTAATTACACATACCGCATTAATCATCATTTTTTATACTTGTCCGAATTCCATCCTTTATCCAGAAAGGTTAACTCAGTTGTATCATCTTTCAAGATCGATTCTTAGGTCGGGAGGTCCATTCCTCCAACTATAATTGATCAAATCAATTTCGACCTTTTGAATCCCTTTTGAATAGATACTACCAAGTTCAAGAATTCACAAGTATAATGATTGACAAGAGAAATACATCTAATAAGTAAAACAAGTTATACATAACGGTTTGTTGCATCGTGGTAGACTAAGGATTCATCATTCACATATTGCTATCTAATGTACCATAATGAATATCACCATTATTTCTTATCCAAACCATCCAATGATTAAAGAAATAAAATATCCATTAATAAAGAAAAACAGAACGAAGTTCTTTTTCAAAATAAAGGGGTACATAAGCAATAACTGAAATGAAAACTTAAAACAGATAAATGTCTTCCACTGCAACCGCTGCTACCCCAACAGCTTCGCCCATGTAGACTCGAATTCTCCTTCTCTAAGTCGCCGGGTTTTCTGGAACCCCTGCATTTAAAGAAATGCACATACCGTCAGTGGTTCCATATCTACACACCAGAATTCTGGTAGATAATACCGCTGACTATGTTTTTACGACTAAAGAAAAATTCGTACCTCAGAGAGGACATTCAGACTTCCAGTGTCCCAACTTGTTGCATCGGAAGCACTTACCCTTTGGCTTTGCAGCCCCCACTCGTGGTGCAGTCCTCTTGACAACACTGGGTTTCCAGGCTTGCTTCCTTTTCTTGCCCCTACCTCCACCAGGCTTAAAGCCTTTGGACTTGGTAGCTACAAGCGCTTGAGACTTGCCCTTCTTGTAGATCCCCTCTGCCGCCTTTAGTTCAGTCAGGAGTTGCGCAAGAGTATAAGATAGTTTACCCATATTATAGCTCATACGAAACTGCTCAAAACTAGGGGTCAGAGACTGGAGTATGATGTCGACTTGCGTCTCACCATCAATAGAAGCTCCTAGGACCTCAAGTTCATTCAACAAACTCATCATCTTAAGAACGTGCTCCCCAACGGGCGTTCCTTCAGACTGAGTAGTCGACATAAGGACTCTCATGGCTTCTTGCCTTGCCGCACGATCCTGCTCCCCAAACATATCCTTGAGGTTAGTCATCATATCATAGGCAGTGTCCATTGTCTCATGTTGGGTTTGGAGTACATTTGACATGGAAGCCAAAATATAACACCTAGCCATTTCATCAGCCTTTTTCCACTTCCGATATGCCAGTTTTTCCTCATCAGTTGAGGCAGCCGTGGGCTCGGCAGGGCACACTTCATGGAGTACATACTTGTACTCTTCCGAAGTTAGGACAATGTCTAAATTTCTCTTCCAATCAATATAGTTGGTGCCAGTGAGCTTATGCTCCTTGAGTATCATAGAAAGTGGGTTCATAGCTATTCTCTAAACCTATAAGCACATTTAAACAAACAATTAATTTAATATCCGATATTATCTCCCTTAAATAATATCATTAAATTACTAATCACATCTAAAATCCCATCAGGTAAGGCAAGCCACGTGGTGTGGACGTTTACCCACCCAAATGATTTAGCAATTAGATTTTCTTTGGTCATACATCACTTATAGCGTAACCTCGTGTGGAGGAATACTACAAGGCGTATCTAAGTGTAAACCATTACTCAACACCAAAGTAAATTGTTTGGAATTGCTACATTACCGCAAGCCACGTGGTGTGGACGTTTACGACAACTTCACAACTCTTCACAATTCCTTACAACTGTCTACATCAATTAATCCAAAATCCGTCAGTGCAGCAAGCCACGTGGTGTGGACGTTTACTTCACTAAGAGACTTTTATAATTGACTCCCAATTACCAGATCCATTCGATTTTCGTAAATCAAGACGCGGAGAATCATAAGTGAAACTCGAAGTTTCTAACCAGTGATTCACCATGCGAACAACCCTATCTCTCACGAATGAGGGAGCCGAGCAGACAAACGACCCATCTATCAAAGAATGGCACGAAAGTCTCTAATTTGTGTCCTCTACATGACCAAGTGGCTCTGGCTCCATTCCACTCCCCGGGGTGAGAATGAGTCGACTTGAAGTCAGTTTCAGAAAGACAAATTAGGCATTGTTTGATAAACTTGATCAATGTTTCTTGTAAGAGGAATTACAATAATTCTCCTCCAATGACACATCTATACGAACTTCAAAAGTCCATAAGAGTCACCAAGAGAACAGTAATGGAGACCATGGGAATGTTTCCATCCCCTCTCCCACTTAGCTTTTTATAACAAAGGGATATGCTATCTAATGCATAATTAAACACATAAGCATGCATGAAAGCAATAAAGCACATAGCACATAGTCAAAAATAATGCTAGAGAAATTATTTTTCCCGACTATCACGGCTTTATCTTCATATGCATCTTCTAGTCTTCAGTCTTCGTTTCTTGAATGCTCCATGTGACGAGAATATTAATCTCTAATATTTAAATCTATTTATTTTCAATTAATCCAAAAGTTACTTAATTCGAAAATTAAGTCAATCGAATATATCAAAAATAAAATTAAATATCATTAATATTTTTATTTATTTATTTTCCTATCTAGTTCTATTAAATTTCTAGAATAATCTATCCAAGTAAAACTTGAAATATTCTAGAAGATATCTATAATAGAACAAGGAAATAAAATAAATAAATTAGGACTACTACTTTTCAAATTTATTTTTTTTATTCCTAATCCATGAATATTCCCATGAGTAGGAATAATCAAATAGGAAAAATAAATTTAGTACTAAATTAATTAAATTTCTAATCTATGAATATTTCCATGAAGGAAATAAATCAATAGAAAATAAAATTAATTTAAATTAATTCTTTTCCTAATCCATGAGAGTTTCCAAAAGGAAAGTACTCAAATAGGAAAAATCCGAATTAATTGGGAAAGTAGATTTTTGTAGGAATAGCATGGGATTGGGAGATCCCACGCCATCCCCACCTTGATGGATCGGCCGGCCACTCGGGAGGAGCGCCGCCGCCGCCTAGCCATCGCCGGCTAGGCCATGGGTCGATCACCATCATGTGATCGATCCCAAGCCCTTGTCTTCTCGTCATTCCTTCGTCTTCCGGCAATCGTCTCATCATCGAACCAACGTAATTAAAATTACAAAATTTAAATTACAATTCCGGTATCGATTCTATACATGAAATCGACCCTATACATTTTCCGGAAAATAAAGTGCGTAATAATAAATCCTAAATTCGGTCAACCCCCGAATTTTTTACTATTACAAACATTCAACCACACAAAACGAATCTCGACATGTCCGAGAGTTTAATAATCATGATAATTAATTAAAAAACAATTAATTAAATCCAACCATGATAGCCGGAAATCCTGCAAGGTAGAACAATAATCGAACATATACATGAACACGAAACCAAACTCTCTGATACCATTTGCTGGGATTCGATGTCCCGGGCTATCAATAATTGCGGAACCGATAACCCGACCGAAAACCCGTCGCCGGAGATTACACGAACACCAACTCATCCGCAGGAGTCCGACCTTTGGAGACTACGCGCCCGAAGACACGCAGCCCGCCCCCAGCCGATTTTCTCCCACGAGTCGGATCCACGAACGCGAACACCACGCGAAGAACCGGGCTCGACAAGAGCGTCGCCGCGGGATGAACCCGCGGCTAAACCCTAGCCGAACCCCATCCGCGGGGTTCGCGATCGCCGTGTGTGGCGATCGCTGGGGCTGCCAAGCAGCCCCAGGTGGTGAGTCCGGCGACTCACCACCTTCGCCGGAGGAGGGCGGTCAGCTCCCGGCTGACCCGCCGCGGCATCAGCCGCGGCTTTCCCATGCGATCGACCACGCGGTCGATCGCTCGCCCCGGCTTCAGCCGGGGCTCCTCCCTTGCGCACGCCGCCGTCGAGGGCGGCTGGGGTCCGCCACGGCACCAGCCCGTGGCACCCCAGCGATCGACCGAAGTCGATCGCGTGCCCCGGCGTCCAGCCGGGGCTTCGCCCCTCGTCGCGCGCGCCGAGCGGTCAAACCCTAGGGTTTCGACCGCCCCCTTCGATCTTCGCCGGGGATCTCGAATCCCCGTCCGCGATGATCGTCGTTTTCCCGGATTGCGTCGTTCATGTATACATAAAAATTATTCAACGCACATAATCATAGAAGGGGGTTTCTCGATTATTACCTCGAATCGTTGTACGGAGAAACGAATTCGGTTGACGACCTTGCGATCTTCCTACGTATTCCTTGCACCTCGTCCGAACGTCGTGTGGGCGACGATCTATCGGATTCCTATGGATCTTCCTCACTCTCAGAACTTTATGATTGGCGTAACTTAGGTTGTGAAAAGTGAAGACCATGTAGTGCTTATATAGGCTACGTAGGGGATCATAAGGAGAATAAATATTGGGCTTCAATATTGAAAATTAAATTGGGTCCAACCCAAATCTATTAATTCTTATCAATATTAATTTTATTTATTTTCCACTATATAAATAAAATTGCACTCCCAATATTATTCCATATTATATCAAATAATATTTCTCCATCTTAGTATTATTTATTCCGTGTATTTAAGATTTAAATATCCATGAATAAATTTATTTATTGCTCAATAAATAATATTCATCTCTTATATCCGAGACTAGTACCGTTCAACCTTTATTATTGTGCGGAACGAATCCACTCATGAGGTTTACACAATAATTCCTTATGAACTCATCTCGGGGATATTATCAACCCTTCCGGGATACACTTTCCCGTCAAGTATTCACGGCATGTCATATATAAAATATAGCGACCCAACTTTACCGGTAATTAACCCAATAATTAAATCGGTTAATTCCTTTGGAAAATCAAAGCCTCTAGTATTAAATATACACACCCGCAATAATATCGGGGATTAAGAATAAAATACTCCGAGATTTAAATTGATTATCCAAGACAATCCTAATCAATAAATCTCGAGCTGATCCGCCCAATACACCAAGTGTACAAGTGTGATAAAATAATTAAGATAAATTATTTTCTCTCTCACACAACGACTATACCGATGGATTAGTTCGTGTCCATCTAGGTCGTGAGCAACTGTTCGATTAAATACGAGTAACCGATAGTATGATCTTCTGTGTGCCCATGCAACACCATACTAACTACAACGTATAAAATCCAGAACTATGATTTGCATATGATTAAATGCAAATAATTGTTTATTAATTAAATAGATTAAATGCTATGATCGGGAGTTTACCGTTACTTAAATCTAGACATTAAGTACACAACTCCAACATGACGTCCATTTGCCACACCTCAAAAGAATCCGGATCGACTTTAGCATGGCTACCGGCGAAAAGGTTTCCTCATAATCGATCCCTTCTTTCTGAGTGTACCCTTTCGCAAGAAGCCTATCTTTGAAGGTTTCCACCTTCCCGTCAGACCCTCTTTCATTGATTTGAATCCCAGACCTGATTTGAATCCATTGATACAATCTCAGATTTCATCGCCTTTTGCCAAGACTGAGCATCTTGATCTTTAAGCGCCTCGTCATAGGTCCAGGGGTCGACTTCATGTTCTCCAGGTAACAAGTCCGAAGACTCACCTATAAACATGAACCTATCGGGTTGTCGAACAACCCTCCCACTACGACGACGCTCCGGTGTAACCTCAGTGACTACAGGTTCAGACTGTGGTGTCGTATCACCCGGTTGGGTTGGATCTAAGCCTTGATCGTTCCCTCTCAGTTCGTTTAGTATTATATCACTCTTGGGCTTGTGGTCCATTACATAATCCTCTTCCAAGAACCGAACGTTAGTGCTAACAACGATCTTCTGGTCCTTAGGACTATAAAATAAACCACCTTTCGTTCCTCTAGGATATCCTACAAACAACCGAATATCCGAACGTGATTCCAACTTATCAGCCCCATGCTTCAGCACATGTGCTGGAGTACCCCAGATCCGAATGTGTTTCAAGTTTGGCTTACGCTCGTTTCACAATTCCGAGGGTGTCTTAGGGACTGTCTTAGATGGAACTAAGTTCAGGATATACGCCGCTGTTTCCAAGGCATATCCCCATAACGAAACTGGTAAGTCTGAATAACTCATCATATATCTTACCATTTCCATAAGAGTCCTATTCCTTCTTTCTGCTACACCATTCTGCTGGGGCGTGTATGGTGCAGTCATTTGGGAGTCAATCCCATTCTCCGATAAGTACGCCTTAAACTCTCCCGAGAGGTACCCTCCTCTACGATCATATCGTAGAGTCTTTATGGTTTTAACATGAAGGTTATCCACAAGAGCTTTGTACTCCTTGAACTTGTCAAAGCACTCGCTCTTGCGGTGCATCAGGTATATAAAACCATACCTTGAGTAATCATCAGTGAAGGTCACGAAATATTCGTAACCTCCTCTCGCTTGGACAGATAGAGGCCCGCACAAATCAGAGTGAATCAATTCCAGTACTTCCTTGGATCTATACCCCTTATTACTAAAGGGTCGCTTGGTCATTTTTCCTTCCAAGCATGATTCGCAGATTGGAAAGTCCTCATCTTTCACATCACTGAGTATTCCATCAGTTATCAATCTTTGAATCCTACTCAAGTTAATATTGATGGAGTTGTATACTTAATGTCTAGGTTTAAGTATCGTAAACTCCCGGTTATAGTATTTAATCTATTTAAATGAATAATCGTTTGCTTTTAATTATTTATAATTAAATAAATGCAAATATGGTTCTGGATTATATACGTTGTATTTAGTATGGTGTGCGTCGTCACACGGAAGATCATACTATCACTCACTCGTATATAATGAAACAGTAGCTCACGACCTAGATGGACAAGAACTAATCCATCGGTATAGTCGTTGTATGAGAGAGAAAATAATTGGTCTTGATTATTTTATCATACTTGTACACTTGGTGTATTGAGCGGATCGCTTGAGATTAATCGATTAGGATTGCCCTGGATAATCGATTTAAATCTCTGAGTATTTTATTCTTAATTGCTGATATTATTGCGGGTGTGTGCATTTAATATTAGTGACTTTGATTTTCCAAAGGAATTGATTGATTAGAATAACTGATCAATTACTGGCAAAGTTGGGTCACGGTATTTTATGTATGACATGCCGTGAATTCTTGATGGGAAAATGTGTCCTCGAAAGGGTTAATAATATCCCCGAGATGAGTTCATAAGGAATTATTATGTAAACCTCATGAGTGGATTTGTTCCGAATAATAATTGAAGTTGAATGATACTAGTCTCGGATATAAGAGATGAATAAATTAATTAAGCAATAAATTAATTTTATTCATGGATATATATATCTTAAACACATGGAATAAATAATACTACCGGAGAGAATATTATTTGATATAATATGGTGAATATTGGGAGTGCAATTATATTTATATAGTGGAATTAATCATATAATTAATATTAATGGATTAATAGATTTGGGCTTGGGCTCAATTTAATCATTAATATTGGAAGCCCAATATTCCACCTCCTTTAGATCCCCTACGTAGCCTATAAAAGCACTACATGGTCTTCACAATTAGGACACACCTACAAGACAAGAATATCATTAGTTGATAGTTCTAGAGAGTTGTGAAGGAGATCCATAAGCTTGGAAGATCTTCGCCCACACGACGTTCAAGCTAGTGCAAGGAATACGTAGGAAGATCCGAAGGTCTTCAAATCAATCTCGTTTCTCCGCACAACGAGATCAAAGGTAAAATCGTTCAACACCCTCTATGATTTTATGTGATATATATAATCGTAATATATACATGAACAAAGATCCGGGACGTATGAACTTCGGGGACGGGGATTCGAAATCCCCGGCGAAGGTCAAGAGGAACCCTCGGCTGGGAGTCGAGGGTGCGATCGAGCCCTAGGGCGTCGATCGCGGGCCCTCACGAGGATGCCCCGGCTGGACGCCGGGGCATGCGATCGACCAATCGGTCGATCGCGGGGGCAGCCGCGGCTGGGCCGCGGCGGGTGCGCTGGGCGCACCGCCCTCCTCGGCGGTGGCGGTGAGTCGCCGGACTCACCGTCGGGGGCTGTTCCGAACAGCCTCACGGGGATGCGCGTGCATCCCCGGCGATCGCTAGGGCAGCGATCGCGAGCCCCTCTCGGCGGGTGCTCGGCTAGGGTTAGTCGTGGGTTCGCCCATGGCGACGCTCCGGTCGAGCTCCGGCGTCGTACGGTGGTTCGCGTGTTTTCCGGCGATGGGATTTCGGTCGGGGTTATGTATTCCGCAATTCCGTTAACCCCCGGATATCGATTTCCAACAATTGGTATCAGAGCGTTGGTTCTAGTTCATGTATATGTTCGATTTTGTGTTCTACCTTGCAGGGAATCCGACTATTATGGCTTGTTAATTATTTGTTAATTATTGTCATAATTTTATTAAACTCTCGGACATGTCGAGATTCGTTTTCTGTGGATGAATGCTTGTAATAGTAAAAATTCGGGGGTTGACCGAATTTAGGATTTATTATTATTGTTCTTGTTTTTCCGGAAAGTGTATAGGATCGATTTCATGTGTAGAATCGATACCGGAATTGTAATTTAAATTTGTAATTTAATTTTACGTTGGTTCGATGTTGAGAAGATCGTCGGAGAACGAGATGTGACGAAGGAGACGATGAGAGTGAAGGACCGGGGATCGATCAATCCCCATGATCGATCCCGAGCGATCGACCACAAGGAAAGGGGCCGATCGCCCCTCGGCCGTGGGCTACCGCCGGCGACGGTGGTGGCTGGACGGCCGGCTGGGCGGCGGTGCTCCTCCCGTAGTGGCGGTCGATCGAGTGGGAGGGGTGCAGGGATCCCCACCCCGTGCTTCTCCTACCATGATACGCTTTCCTAATTTAATTCGGTTTTCCTATTTTGAGTGTTCTTATTTTTAGGAACTCTCATGGAATAAGAAAAGAATTAAATTGGAATTAATTTATTCCTTATTGAGTCTTCTCATTTATGGGAACTCTCATGGATAAGGAAAAGAATTAATTTGGAATTAATTTATTTCCTAATTGATTATTCCTATTTTATGGGAATTTTCATGTGTATGGAAATTAATTAATTAGGAAAGTAGAAGAGTCCTAATTTATTTTATTTCCTTATTCTATTATGAAAGTCTTCTAGAATGTTCCATGTTTGACTTGGATAGGATTCTAGAGATTTAATAGAATTAGAAAGGAAAATAAATAAATAAAAAATATTAATAATATTTAATTTTATTTTTGATTTATTCGATTGACTTAATTTTAGAATTAAGTATCTTTTGGATTTATTAAAAATAAATAGATTTAAATATTGAGATTAATATTCTCGTCACATGGAGCATTCAAGAACGAAGACTGAAGACTAGAAGATGCGTACAAGGATGGAATAAAGCCATAATAGTCGGAAAATAATATTCTAGTATTATTTTGACTATGTGATAATATTTATGTGCTTTTATTTCATGTATGCATGCTTATGTGTATTTAATTATGCATTAGATAGCGTATCCCTTTATTGTAAAAAGCTAAGTGGGAGAGGGATTGGAAACAATACCCATGGTCTCCATTGCTGTTCTCTTGGTGACTTTTAGGAACTTTTGAAGTTCATATAGACAAGTCATTGGAGGAGAATTTTTGTAATTCCTTTTACAAGAGACATTGATTAAGTTTATCAAACAATGCCTAATTTGTCTTTTCGAAACTGATTTCAAGTCGACTCATTCTCACCCCGGGGAGTGGAATGGAGCCAAAGCCACTTGGTCATGTGGATGACACAAATTAGAGTCCTTCGTACCATTTCTTGAAATGGATCGATTGTCTGCTCGGCTCCCTCATTCTATGAGAGATAGGGGTGTTTGCATGGTGAATCATGTTGGAGTTGTGTACTTAATGTCTAGATTTAAGTAACGGAAACTCACGATCCATTGCCATTAATCTATTTAATTAAATAAACAATTATTTGCGTTTAATTATTTATAATTAAATATATGCAAATTATAGTCCTGGATTATATACGTTGTAGTTAGTATGGTGTGCGACGTCACACAGAAGATCATACTATCGGTTACTCGTATTTAATCGAACGGTTGCTCACGACCTAGATGGACACGGACCAATCCATCGGTATAGTCGTTGTGTGAGAGAGAAAATAATCTGTCTTGACTATTTTATCACACTTGTACACTTGGTGTATTGAGCGGATCTGCTTGAGATTTATCGATTAGGATTGCCGGCGATAATCGATTCAAGTCTCAGTGTATTTTATTCTTAATCCCCGATACTATTGCGGGTGTGTATATTTAATATAAGTGACTTTGATTTACCAAAGGAATTAACCGATTTAATTATTGGGTTAATTACCGGTTAAGTTGGGTCACTATATTTTATATATGGCATGCCGTGAATACTTGACGGGAAAGTGTATCCCGTAAGGGTTGATAATATCCCCGAGATGAGTTCATAAGAAATTATTATGTAAACCCTGCAGGTGGATTCGTTCCGCATAATAATTAAGGTTGAATGGTACTAGTCTCGGATATAAGAGATGAATAAATTAATTAGCAATAAATTAATTTTATTCATGGATATTTATATCTTAAATACACGGAATAAATAATACTACAGGAGAAATATTATTTGATATAATATGGTTTAATTTGGGAGTGCAATTAATTTTATATAGTGGAAAATAGAATTAATTAATATTAATGGATTAATAGATTTGGGCTTGGGCTCAATTTAATCATTAATATTGGAAGCCCAATATTCCACCTCCTTAAGATCCCCTACGTAGCCTATAAAAGCACTACATGGTCTTCTCTATTCTCATATAAGTTCATAACTTGAAGATCACAATTCTAGAGAGAGAAAGTAGAGAGGAGGATCCATGGAGTTCGGTAGATCGTCGCCCACACGACGTCCGAGCTAGTGCAAGGAATACGTCGGAAGATCTCAAAGGTCATCAAATTGAGTTCTACGTTTTTCCGAACAATGAGAACGAGGTAAATCGTAAAACTCTCTTTATGATTTTATCGTTTAATTATCGTGAAAATATCATGAACAAAGATCCGAGGACGAACCCCGGAACGAGGATACACCGCGCGGTGGTGGTCGTAGACCACCGGACCCGCGGCGTGATCCCCGTGGGGATCGAACCAAGCGAACCCCGGCTGGACGCCGGGGACGCGTGCATGGGAGCCCTCGGCCGAAGGCGAGGGGGCGATCGATGCCCTAGGGCACGATCGTCGGGCGGGCGGCTGGTGCGCCCGCGGCGGCTCGTCGATCGAGCCGCACCTCCACGGCGGGCAGCAGGTCGCCGGACCTGTTGCCGGGGGCTGCCGGGAGAAGCCCCAGCGATCGCATCATGCGATCGCGAGCCCCACGTACGGGGCTCGGCTGGACGCGCGTGGGTTCGCCCACGGCTGCGTGTTCGGTTGAGCTCCGGGCTTCGTGGCGTGCTCGCGATCAAACTCCGGCGAAGGGTTTTTCGATTGGGTTGTCGGTTCCGCAATTTAGACAATCCGGATATTCGAAGGATTTCGGTCGGAATTAATTAGATAATTTATTTATTTAAATTTATTAATTCCGGGATATCGATTTCCAACAATTGGTATCAGAGCGTTGGTTTTAGTTCATGATATTTTTCGATAAATTGTTCTACCTTGCAGGGTTTCCGATTATTATGGCTAGATTTAATTATTGTTAATTAATGTCATAATAATGTTCTTGATTATTAAACTCTCGGTGATGTCAATATTTGTTCTTGTGTGGTGAATGCTTGTTCTTATTTTTCCGGAAATTGTATGAGGTCGATTTCATGTAGAGAATCGATACCGGAGAACGTAGTAATAAATTTGTAATTTAGTTACGTTGGATCGATGACGAAACGACCGCCGGAAAAGTGTGACGGAGGAGACGAAGAGAGGGAGGACCGGGGATCGATCACGAGGATCGATCCCATGAGGATCGATCGCCCGGGCTACCCTAGGGCTCTCGGCCACGCCGGCCACCAAGGGTGGTGGCGCGTGAGCCTTGGCCGGCGGTGGTAGTGGCGGTCGATGGTGGGGATGGCGTGGGGATCCCCAACCCATGCTATTCCTACCAAGATCCAACTTTCCTAATTGATTCGGTTTTCCTATTTTGAGTATTCCTAGTTTTGGGAATTCTCATGGAAATAGGAAAAGAATTAATTGGAATTAATTTATTTCCTTATTCTATTATGGAAGTCTTCTAGAATATTCTAAGTTCTACTTGGAATAGGATTCTAGAGATTTAATAGAATTGGAAAGGAAAATAATTAATTATTAAATTAATTTATTTCCTAATTGATTATTCCTATTTTATGGGAATTTTCATGGACATGAAAATTAATTAATTTTGGAAAGTAGAAGAGTCCTTAATTAATTTTTCCTATTTAATTATTCCTTTATGGAATTTTTAATGGATTAGGAAAGGAATTAATTTGGAAGGATTAAGAGTCCTAAATTATTTTATTTCCTTATTTCATTATGGAAATCATCTAGAATATTCCAAGTGGGTCTTGGATAGATTATTCTAGAGATTTAATGAAGTAGAAAGGGAAAATAAAATAAATTATTTTATTTCCTTATTTCATTATAGAAGTCTTCTAGAATATTCAAGTGGGTCTTGGATAGATTATTCTAGAGATTTAATGAAGTAGAAAGGGAAAATAAAATAAATAATAATATTAATAATATTTAATTTTATTTTTGATTTATTCGATTGACTTAATTTTCGAATTAAGTATCTTTTGGATTTATTAAAAATAAATAGATTTAAGTATTGGAATTAATATTCCCGTCACATAGAGCATTCAAAGAACGAAGACTAAAGACTAGAAGATGCGTACGGGGATGCGATAAAGCCATAATAGTCGGAAAATAATATTCTAGTATTATTTTGATTATGTGATAATATTCTATGTGCTTTATTTCATGTATGCATGCTTATGTGTATTTAATTATGCATTAGATAGCGTATCCCTTTATTGTAAAAAGCTAAGTGGGAGAGGGTATGGAAACATATCCATGGTCTCCATTGCTGTTCTCTTGGTGACTTTTATGGACTTTTGAAGTTCGTATAGGCAAGTCATTGGAGGAGAATTCTTGTAATTTCTCTTACGAGAAACATTGATTAAGTTTATCAAACAATGCCTAATTTGTCTTTCCAAAACTGATTTCAAGTCGACTCATTCTCACCCCGGGGAGTGGAATGGAGCCAAAGCCACTTGGTCATGTCGAGGACACAAATTAGAGACTTTCGTGTCATTTGATGACTAGATCGATTGTCTGCTCGGCTCCCTCATTTATGAGAGATAGGGTCGTTCGCATGGTGAATCACTGGTTAGAAACTTCGAGTTTCACTTATGATTCTCCGCGTCTTGATTTACAAGATTAAATGATTCAAGTAGTTGGATGTCAATTGTAAAAGTCTTTTGGTGTAGTAAACGTCCACACTATCGTGGCTTGCTACATTGAATGGGATTTTGGAACGATTGATGTAGACAGTTATAGAAGGGAGTAAAGGAGCGTATGTTAACGTAAACGTCCACACTATCGTGGCTTGCGGTGAATATGCGTGTCCCAAACAATCTTCTTAGATACTGAGTAATGGTTTACACTTAGGTACGCTTCTTAGTATTCTTCCCATCGAAGTAACGCTAATGATGATGTACGACCGAAGCAAATCTAATTGTTAAATCATTTGGATAGGTAAACGTCCACACTATCGTGGCTTGCCATATCTGATGGGATTTTAGATGCGATTAGTGGTTTAATGATATTATTTGAGGGAGATAATATCGGAGATTAAATCGATTGGTTGTTGTTATATGTGCTCATAGATTAGGATATGGCTTTGAACCCACTTTATGTGATACTTGAGGAATTTAAACTCAATGGTCCCTAAATGTAATGATTGTAATAGAGATCTAGACATTACCCAAACTGTTGAAGAGTACAAGGTTGTACTCAATGAGCTTTGTCCTTCCGAGCCTATTGACATAGGCGGCTAGACAAGAAGCGATGAGGATACTCATAAAGGCCAGTCACTTCGAAGAAACGCTTAAACACGTTTTTGAGATGATTGACCTTTTAGACGAGTTGAGACGGAAATCGCAAGCTCTTGTAGCCAATGCCAAGGGCAAAATCGGGGGAAAGGAAAAGCAAGCAAAGAAACCCAGTGGTCATAAGTTACATGAACCACGAGATGGGACGAGAAGTATTCTCGATGCAAACAGTCTGGGTACTGGAAGTCTGATTATCCTCTCAAAGAAAGAACGAAATTTCTTTAGTCGTAAAACATAGTCAGTGGTATTATCTACCGGAACCTGGTGTGTAGATATGGAACCACTGACGGTATGTGCATTTTAAATGCAAGGGTTCCAGGAAACCCGACGACTTAGAAAAGAAAAGATCGTAGTCTAAATGGGCAATGCTGTAGAGGAGGCAGCAGTTGCAGTGGAGGACACTTTATAGGATTTCATTTTGAGTTATTGCTTTTATGTACCTTTAATGTTAGAAAGAACTTTGTTCTGGATTTCTAATAAATGGATATTTTATTTCTTTTAATCATTTGATGGTTATAAGAAGAAATAATGATATTATCTATTTTGGTACATTGGCTAGCAATATATAAATGATGGATCCTGAGTCCACCACAATGCAACGAACCGTAGTAAAACTCGTTTTACTAATAAGAGATTTCTTTATCAATTATACTTGTGGATTCTTATGCTGAATCATGTTTATTCAAATAAGAAGTTCAAAGGTCGAAAATTGATATTTGGTCAATTAAGTTGAAGGAGTGGACCTTCCGACCTAAGAATCTAATTTGGAAGATAACATGACTAAGCAATCCTATGTTTACTCAGACAATGAGATACGAGTACTTCATTTGATGATTACTCGAGAAATGGATTAGAATACCTGATGTGCCACAAAAGCAAGTGTTTTGACAAGTCAATGGACACTAAGCAATTGTGGAGAACCATCAAGGTATATCCATTTGTAGCCTGCGATTTGATCGCGGAGGCAAGTATCTGTCTGAGGAATGCATGACATACTAATCAGAGATTGGGATTTGATCCCAAATGACTACACCATACACTGTTGTGTAGAAATGGTGTGTCGTAAACAAGAAATGGAACTCTTATAGAAATAGTAAAAGCATGAGTTATACGGAACTACCTATGTTCTATGGATATGTCTGGAAACAACGGCGCATTCAAATGCGGTTGTAGAATATCCTAGAAGAACAAAAGATGTGTGTTCAATAGTACTATGAACCAGAAGGACGTTATAAGTTCTAACGCCCGGTTCTTAGAGAAAGACTATATGATGAACCACAAGCCCAAAGTGACGTAATACTTTGAAATGAGAGAGAAAGATTAAGACTTAGAACCAGCCGAACCGAGTAGCGGTACACCACTAACTGCACCTACTGTTATCACTATTTATACACCGGAATGCCTTTGTAGTGGGAGGTTGTGTGACAACCAGAGATATTCATAAGACTAGGAGAGTTTTTGGACTCTGGACCTAGTTTACATGAAATCGATCCCTAGATCTACATGAAGGCCGTGCTAGATCTAAATGTGCCTTCTTGGAGAGCAATAAGGATTATTGCTAAGAGGCGTGATCATTTAGAGTACAAGCTTAGTTGATCCATTTATGGATTGAAACAAAGCATTGAGTTCGTGGTACTTGCAAATTGATGAGATAGTCCATTTTATGGATTCATCAAAGGCATAGACGAATTGTGTGTATTGGAAACGTGATGGAAAACAAGGTGGTGTTTCTCGGGTTTTATGTAGATAACATTTTATCATTGGCAACAATGTGAAGATGTTGTCAGACATAGAATGATGATTGTCTAGATGAATCATTATGAAAGATAAAGGAAGAAGTTGGACATGTTCTTGAGATCTTGGATCTCTAGAAAGAACATTGTACTTCTCCTGGACATCTTACATAAATGATTATGGTTCGTTTTAAACATGCAAGATTCCGAGAAAGGTTCGTTACCTTTCAGAGACGGAATGCATCTATCTAAGGATATGTGTTTTGGAACACAAAAGGAGATAAAAGCAATGAAAGCAGTTTCTTACACTTTGAGTGTGGAAAGCTTAATAAATGCATTGTTGAAAGCAAGAACCTGATATCGGCTATGCGGTTAGCATAGTGGGAGGATATCAAGGTAATCCTGGAAAGGAATACTTGACTGCTGTAATGAACATTTTAAGTACTTTCGAAGTACTGGAAACTATGTTCTGGATTACGGAGCAAACAAGCTTTTCCTTTGGATTACATTCTCTTAGATTTCTAATCAAATGAGGACCGATGTAAGTCGATATCAGGCTATGTGTTTCACTATTGAAGGAGAAGGAATTTTAACATGGAAGAGTGATAAGCACGATGCTTTTCGGACTCTGCCATGGGTAACCAAATAGCAGCCTCAGAGGCAGCGAAAGTTTTGGTGTAACTCCGGGATAATCTCTGGGACTTAGATGTGATTCTTAATTTGCCAAAGGCTATGTAAATAGCGGTGCGATGGCAAATGGTAAGAAATCACGAGTCCATAAGTGTAAGATAACACATAGTGCAAGTACCACCTGATACGAGTCATCGTCGAGGGAGACGACGCTGTAGTCACCAAGATAACTTCAGAGCGGCAACCTAGAGTGCTCATTCACATAGTACTTCTTGGAAGTACAACTTAAGCACGTGATGAGTATGGGAGTCGGGAGTTTGGAGGAAATGACTAGACCTTAGTACAAGTGGGAGATTGTTGGAGTTGTGTACTTAATGTCTAGATTTAAGTAACGGAAACTCACGATCCATTGCCATTAATCTATTTAATTAAATAAACAATTATTTGCGTTTAATTATTTATAATTAAATATATGCAAATTATAGTCCTGGATTATATACGTTGTAGTTAGTATGGTGTGTGACGTCACACAGAAGATCATACTATCGGTTACTCGTATTTAATCGAACGGTTGCTCACGACCTAGATGGACACGGACCAATCCATCGGTATAGTCGTTGTGTGAGAGAGAAAATAATCTGTCTTGATTATTTTATCACACTTGTACACTTGGTGTATTGAGCGGATCTGCTTGAGATTTATCGATTAGGATTGCCGGCGATAATCGATTCAAGTCTCAGTGTATTTTATTCTTAATCCCCGATACTATTGCGGGTTTGTATATTTAATATAAGTGACTTTGATTTACCAAAGGAATTAACCGATTTAATTATTGGGTTAATTACCGGTTAAGTTGGGTCACTATATTTTATATATGGCATGCCGTGAATACTTGACGGGAAAGTGTATCCCGTAAGGGTTGATAATATCCCCGAGATGAGTTCATAAGGAATTATTATGTAAACCCTGCAGGTGGATTCGTTCCGCATAATAATTAAGGTTGAATGGTACTAGTCTCGGATATAAGAGATGAATAAATTAATTAGCAATAAATTAATTTTATTCATGGATATTTATATCTTAAATACACGGAATAAATAATACTACAGGAGAAATATTATTTGATATAATATGGTTTAATATTGGGAGTGCAATTAATTTTATATAGTGGAAAATAGAATTAATTAATATTAATGGATTAATAGATTTGGGCTTGGGCTCAATTTAATCATTAATATTGGAAGCCCAATATTCCACCTCCTTAAGATCCCCTACGTAGCCTATAAAAGCACTACATGGTCTTCTCTATTCTCATATAAGTTCATAACTTGAAGATCACAATTCTAGATAGAGAAAGTAGAGAGGAGGATCCATGGAGTTCGGTAGATCGTCGCCCACACGACGTCCGAGCTAGTGCAAGGAATACGTCGGAAGATCTCAAAGGTCATCAAATTGAGTTCTACGTTTTTCCGAACAACGAGAACGAGGTAAATCGTAAAACTCTCTTTATGATTTTATCGTTTAATTATCGTGAAAATATCATGAACAAAGATCCGAGGACGAACCCCGGAACGAGGATACACCGCGCGGTGGTGGTCGTAGACCACCGGACCGGCGGCGTGATCCCCGTGGGGATCGAACCAAGCGAACCCCGGCTGGACGCCGGGGACGCGTGCATGGGAGCCCTCGGCCGAAGCCGAGGGGGCGATCGATGCCCTAGGGCACGATCGTCGGGCGGGCGGCTGGTGCACCCGCGGCGGCTCGTCGATCGAGCCGCACCTCCACGGCGGGCAGCAGGTCGCCGGACCTGTTGCCGGGGGCTGCCGGGAGAAGCCCCAGCGATCGCATCATGCGATCGCGAGCCCCACGTACGGGGCTCGGCTGGACGCGCGTGGGTTCGCCCACGGCTGCGTGTTCGGTTGAGCTCCGGGCTTCGTGGCGTGCTCGCGATCAAACTCCGGCGAAGGGTTTTTCGATTGGGTTGTCGGTTCCGCAATTTAGACAATCCGGATATTCGAAGGATTTCGGTCGGAATTAATTAGATAATTTATTTATTTAAATTTATTAATTCCGGGATATCGATTTCCAACAAATCACTGGTAAGAAACTTCGAGATTCACTTATGATTTACCACGTCTTGATTCAGAAGATTAAATGTCTCGAGTAATTGGAAGAAATTATAAAAATCTTTTGTTGTAGTAAACGTCCACACAACGTGGCTTGCTATACTAATGGGATTTTGGATTAATTGATGTAGACAGTTATAGGGAATTGTGAAGGATTGTAAGTTATCGTAAACGTCCACACAACGTGGCTTGCGGTAATGTAGCGGTTCCAAACGATTCACCATAGTGCTGAGTAATGGTTTACACTTAGGTACGCGTTATAGTATCCTTCCCAACGAAATTACGCTATAATTGATGTACGACCGAAGTAAATCTAATTACGAAATCGTTTGGATAGGTAAACGTCCACACAACGTGGCTTGCCTTATCTGATGGGATTTTAGATGTAATTAGTAATTTAATGATATTATTTGAGGGAGATAATATCGGAAATTAAATTGATTATTTGTTTATGTGCTTATATTTTTAGAGAATAGCTATGAATCCACTTTATATGATACTCAAGGAGAATAAACTCACTGGCCCCAATTATATTGATTGGAGGAGAAATCTAGACATTGTCCTAACTTCTGAGGAGTACAAGTTTGTACTTCATGATCAATGCCCTGCTGAGCCCACGAATGCCTCAACTGGTGAGGAACGAACGGCATATAGGAGGTGGAAAAAGGCTGATGAGATGGCTAGGTGCTATATTTTGGCTTCCATGTCAAATGTACTCCAAAACCAGCATCAGTCGATGGACTCCGCCTATGATATGCTGTTTAACCTCAAAAAGATGTTTGGGCATCAAGACCGTGCGGCTAGGCAAGATGCAATGAGAGTCCTTATGACAACTAATCAGTCTGAAGGAACGCCTGTAGGGGAGCACGTTCTTAAGATGATGGGGTTGTTGAATGAGTTGGAGATCCTAGGAGCTCAAATTGATGGAGAGACGCAAGTCGACATCATACTCCAATCTCTGGCCTCTGGTTTTGAGCAGTTCCGCATGAGCTATAATATGGGTAAACTATCTTATTCTCTAGCGGAACTCCTGACTGAACTGACAGCGGCGGAGGGGATCTACAAGAAGGGCAAGTCTCAAGCTCTTGTAACTACTAACTCCAAAGGCTTTAAGCCTAATGGAGGTAGAGGGAAGAAAAGGAAGCAAGTCTGGAAACCCAGTGGTGCCAAGAGGCAAGCACCACGTGAAGGGACCAGCAAGCCTAAGGGCAAGTGCTTTCGATGCAAGAAGTCTGGACACTGGAGGTCTGATTGTCCTCTCAAAGGTACGAATTCTTCTTTATTCATTAAAACATAGTCAGCGGTATTATCTACCAGAATTCTGGTGTGTAGATATGGAACCACTGACGGTATGTGCATTTTAAATGCAGGGGTTCCAGAAAACCCGGCGACTTAGAGAAGAAGAGTTCGAGTCTACAGGGGCAAAGCTGTAGAGGAGGCAGCTGTTGCAGTGGAAGAAATTTTATCTGCTTTTAGTAGCTATAGGATTTCATTTCAAAGTTATTGCTTTTATGTACCCCTTTTATTTTAGAAAGAACTATGTTCTGGTTTTCTATTATTAATGAATGGATATTTAATTCTTTTAATCATCTGATGATGATTGAGAAGAAATTATGATATTATCTATTCTGGTACATTAGTTAGCAATATGTGAATGATGAATCCTAACTCTCTACGATGCAACAAACCGTAGTATATAATTCGTTTTACTTGTTAGTATATATATTATACTTGTGAATTCTATGCTAAGTAGTATTTATTCAAATAAGACTCAAAGGATGAAAATTGATTTGGTCAATTAAGTTGAAGGAGTGGACCTTCCAACCTAAGAATTGAATTTGGAAGATAATACGACTAAGCAAACCTTTCTGGATAAAGGATAAAGAATCCGGACAAGTATTGAAATTGATTAAAAACTGATAATGTAGACCTATGTCTACTCAGACAAGAAAGGTACGAGTACTTTATTTGATCAATACTCTAAATATGGATTAGAATACTTGATATACCACAAAAGCAAGTGCTTTGACAAGTCAATGGACAGAAGCTATAGTGGAAGAGCTATCAACGTATATTCATAAGTAGTATGTGATCTAATCACGGAGGCTAATACCTGTCTGAAGACATAGCATAATCAGTAACTGGAATTAGATTCCAAATGACTAACACCATACACTTCAAGTGTAGACATGGTGTGTAAATAAGAAATAGATCTCTAAAGGTAAAAGAAAGAGTTAATCGAAACTACCTATGTTCTATGAATATTTATGAAAGACAACGACACATTTCGATGTGGTTGTAAAATATCCTAGAAGAACAAAAGTTGTGTGTTCAATAGTACTATGAACCAGAAGGACGTTATAAGTTCTAACGCCCGGTTCGTAGAAGAATACTATTAGATGAAACACAAAGCCCAAAGTGATGAGATACCTTGGAACAAGAGAAAAGGACAAAGACTGGAAACCAGCCAAACCGAGTAGCGGTACACCACTAACTGCACCTACTGTTATTACTGTTTGTAGACCGGAACGCCATTGTAGTGGGAGGTTGTGGACAACCGGAGATGTTCATAAGACTAGAAGAGTTGTTGAACTCTGGATCTAGTAAACATGAAATCGATCCCTAGATCTACATAAAGGCAGTACTAAATCTAAATATGTCTTCTTAAGAGAGCAATAAGGATTATTGCTATGAGACAAGATTATTTAGAGAACAAGCTTAGTTGATCCATTTATGGATTGTAACAAAGCTATAATTCGTGGTACTTGCGAATTGATAAGATAATCCATTTAATGGATTCATCAAAAGGCATGGACGAATAGTGTGCATTGGAAACATAATAGAAACAAGATGGTGTTTCTCGGAGATTTTATGTAGATAACATTCTATCATTGGGAACAATGTAAAAGTGTTATCAGGCATAAAATAATGGTTGTCTAAGATAGAATCGATATATAAGATAAAGAAGAAGTTAGATCATGTTCTTAAGATCTAGGATCTTATGAAAAGAATATTGTACTTCTCTTAGAAATCTTATACGATTAAGGTTCGTTTTAGCATGCATCATTCCAAGAAGGGTGTGTTACCTTCAAGAAGGAATGCATCTATCTAAGGTATGTGTTTGGAACACTTAAAGGAGATAGAAGCAGTGAAAGCAGTTTCCTACACCGGAGGTGTGGAAAGCTTTAAATGCAATGTTGAAAAATGAGAACCGGATATCGACTATGCAGTTTGCATAGTGGGAGGATATCAAAGTAATCCTGTAAAGGAATATTCGACTGCTGTAATAGTACTTTCGAAGTACTGTTCTAGACTACGAAGCAGACGAACTTTTCCTTTGGATTACATTTCTCAGATCTCTAATCAAATCAGGATCAGTGTAAGTCGATATCAGGCTATGTGTTCACTTGTAAAGGGAGGTAAAGCTTTAGAATGGAAGAGTGATACGCACGATGCTTTTCGGACTCAACCATGGGTAACCAAACTGCAGCCTCAGAGGCAGCGGAAGTTGTGATAAAGCTTTGGGATAACCTCTGGACTTAGATATGATTCTTGGTTTACCAAAGGCTATTGGAATAGCGGTGCAATGGCAAACTGAAAGAAATCATAAGTCCATAGTGATGATAAACACATAGAGTAAGTACCACCTGATACGAGTCATCGTCAAGTGAGACGACGCTGTAGTCACCAAGATAACTTCAGAGACGGCAAACTAGAATACTCATGCACAAGGCACTTCTTTGGAAGTGCGGATTAAGCACGTGATGGGTATGGGACTCGGGAGTTTGGATGAAATGACTAGACCTTAGTATAAGTGGGAGATTGATGGAGTTGTATACTTAATGTCTAGATTTAAGTATCGTAAACTCCCGGTCATAGTATTTAATCTATTTAAATGAATAATCGTTTGCTTTTAATTATTTATAATTAAATAAATGCAAATATGGTTCTAGATTATATACGTTGTATTTAGTATGGTGTGCGTCGTCACACGGAAGATCATACTATCAGTCACTCGTATATAATCAAACAGTAGCTCACGACCTAGATGGACAAGAACTAATCCATCGGTATAGTCGTTGTATGAGAGAGAAAATAATTGGTCTTGATTATTTTATCATACTTGTACACTTGGTGTATTGAGCGGATCGCTTGAGATTTATCGATTAGGATTGCCCTGGATAATCGATTTAAATCTCTGAGTATTTTATTCTTAATCCCTGATATTATTGCGGGTGTGTGCATTTAATATTAGTGACTTTGATTTTCCGAAGGAATTGATTGATTAGAATAACCTGATCAATTACCGGTAAAGTTGGGTCACGGTATTTTATGTATGACATGCCGTGAATTCTTGATGGGAAAATGTGTCCTCGAAAGGGTTGATAATATCCCCGAGATGAGTTCATAAGGAATTATTATGTAAACCTCATGAGTGGATTTGTTCCGCATAATAATTAAAGTTGAATGGTACTAGTCTCGGATATAAGAGATGAATAAATTAATTAAGCAATAAATTAATTTTATTCATGGATATTTATATCTTAAACACATGGAATAAATAATACTACCGGAGAGAATATTATTTGATATAATATGGTGAATATTGGGAGTGCAATTATATTTATATAGTGGAATTAATCATATAATTAATATTAATGGATTAATAGATTTGGGCTTGGGCTCAATTTAATCATTAATATTGGAAGCCCAATATTCCACCTCCTTTAGATCCCCTACGTAGCCTATAAAAGCACTACATGGTCTTCACAATTAGGACACACCTACAAGACAAGAATATCATTAGTTGATAGTTCTAGAGAGTTGTGAAGGAGATCCATAAGCTTGGAAGATCGTCGCCCACACGACGTTCAAGCTAGTGCAAGGAATACGTAGGAAGATCCGAAGGTCTTCAAATCAATCTCATTTCTCCGCACAACGAGATCAAAGGTAAAATCGTTCAACTTCCTCTATGATTTTATGTGATATATACAATCGTAATATATACATGAACAAAGATCCGGGACGTATGAACTTCGGGGACGGGGATTTGAGATCCCCGGCGAAGGTCAAGAGGAACCCTCGGCTGGGAGCTGAGGGTGCGATCGAGCCCTAGGGCGTCGATCGCGGGCCCACACGAGGACACCCCGGCTTGACGCCGGGGCATGCGATCGACCAATCGGTCGATCTCGGGGGCAGCCGCGGCTGGGCCGCGGCGGGTGCGCTGGGCGCACCGCCCTCCTCGGCGGTGGCGGTGAGTCGCCAGACTCACCGCCGGGGGCTGTTCCGAACAGCCCCACGGGGATGCGCATGCATCCCCGGCGATCGCTAGGGCAGCGATCGCGAGCCCCTCTCGGCGGGGGCTCGGCTAGGGTTAGCCGTGGGTTCGCCCATGGCGACGCTGCGGTCGAGCTCCGGCGTCGTCGGGGTTATGTATTCCGCAATTCCGTTAATCCCGGGATATCGATTTCCAACAAATATGACCTAGCCTAAGATGCCATAAGTACTTTTGATTCATTCTAGAAGGCTCCTTTCTCTTATTGGTACTAGATGTGTTAAACGACTCAACTCGTTGCATCGTGTAATAATTGGGATTCAGTATATATAAGTTTCCTATCAATGTACCAGAACAGATATAATCACCATTCTTCTTGACAATAACAGAATTATAAAAAGAAACTGAATATCCATTCAAAACCAACTTAGAAACTGAAACTAGGTTCTTTCTAAGATTTGGTACATAAAGACAATTATTCAATACCAAAACTTTATTATTAAAAGATAAATGAACATCTCCCACTGCAACTGCAGCCACTTTCGTAGCGTTGCCCATGTAGATGGTGATCTCTCCCTCTCTAAGCCGCCGGGTTTCGTGTAACCCCTGCAAAGAATTGCAGACATGATCAGTGGCTCCCGTATCCACACACCAGGTGCCGGTGGATAACACCGCTAAACATGTTTCAGTGACTAAGGAAAAGTTCATACCTCCTTGTCTGAGAGGACAATTAGACTTCCAATGTCAAGACTGCTTGCAACGGAAACACTTGCCCTTAGGCTTGTTCACTCCATTCTGTGGTCCACCAACTCTGGGTACACTGGGTTTCCGTCCTTGCCTTTTCTTCTTCTTAATCCCCGAAGGGCGAGGAAGAGTCGATTTCATAGCCACAAGTGCTTGATAACTCTTAAAGATTCCCTCTGCCGCCTGGAGTTCAGTCAGGAGTTCCGCCAACGTATATAACCTCTTGTTCATGTTATAGTTCAGGCGGAACTGTTCAAAACTCCTAGGCAGAGACAGGAGCACTATATCGATCTGGGTTTCCCCATCGATAGTTCCCCCCATAATCTCTATCTCATTCAGATAACCTATCATCCTAAGAACGTGATCCCTCACGGGCGTTCCTTCGGACATGGTGGCCATCATGAGTTGCCTCATAGCATCTTGCCTGGCTGCCCTGTCCTGACTACCAAACATATCCTTGAGGTTAAGCATCATATCATAGGCAGTGGCCATGGCTTCATGCTGATGTTGCAGCACATTTGACATAGAAGCCAAAATGTCTGATCAGCCTTGACCCAATTCCGATGAGCTTCCTTTTCCTCAGGAGTGGATGCATCATTAGGTGCATCAGGACAATCGACCTGGAGTACATACTTTCCTCAGCAGTTAGGACAATGTCCAAGTTTCGCTTCCAATCAATATAGTTTGGACCATTGAGTTTGTTTTCTTTTAGTATCACAGACAGTCGGTTGAGTGCCATATCTATAAAAGAGACAAATCAAACCGTCAAATTTAATTCGATATTAACTCCCTTAATTAATATCATTAAATTTACCAATCAATCCTAAAATCCCATTAGACTAGTATGCCACGTTCATGTGGATGTATACTAATCCAAACGATTTTAAAACTGGACTTTTACTTCGGTCGTACATCATTACAGCAGTGACTCCGATGGGGAGGATACTGTAAAGCGTACCTAAGTGTACACCATTTCTCAGTACTAAGTCAACCGCTCGGGAACTACATATCCACTGCAAGCTACGTTAGTGTGGACCTTTACGTTGACATGCTGTCCCTTTACGATTTCCTATAACTGTCGAGCCTCAATTAACCCAAAGTTCCGTTTCCGTTTAGCAAGCCACAATAGTGTGGAAGTTTACTAAACAAACAACTTTGTTATATGAACTCCATTTATTAAATTTCACAATTTAATTAATCAAAGCTTGATATCTCGTAAGTGAAACTCGAAGTTTCTAACCAGCGATCAATCATGCAATTGAGCCCTATCTCTCACTAGGTGAGGGAGCCAACCAGACAATCGATCTAGTCATCGAATGACTCGAATGTCTCTAATCTGTGTCATCGACATAACCAAGCGCTTTGGCTCCATTCCACTCCCCGGGGTGAGAATGAGTCGAGTTGAAATTAGTCTTTGAAAGACAGATTAGGCACTTCCTTTCGAAAAATATAATTTTTTAATTCTTATAAGTGGAGTTGAATTCGAATTTTGATCTAGTGATATCCGTGTATCGACTTTATCCGATAGGGAGGATGACACTAAAGCGAATTCGTAAGTGAATACACATCACTCTCAAATTAGAGAATGGAGACCGCGGGATTGTTTCCAATCCCTCTCCCACTTAGTATTTTACGATTGAGGGATATACATGCATAAAATAATAAGCATAATAAAACACGTAAATCACACAAAAAGCAATTAACGTGGCCCGATTATTATGGCCTTAAAATCTTGAATGCACGTCACTTGGTGATGGAGTTGTATTCTAAATGTCTAGTTTAGTGCAAATACGGAACTCCTTATCTATACCTTAATTCGAGATATGATTCAAGCATGATTGCATTTAATGCAATAGTCCTTGGTGTATACGTTGTAGACAGTATGGCGTGAGGAGACACGCGGAAGATCATACTGTCGGTTACTCGTATACTATCGAACAGTAGCTCACGACTTAGATGGACAGGGACAATCCATCGGTACGTCGTAGTGTGACTGGTAGATAGTCGGTCTTGACTATCATGTTACACTCGTACACTTGGTGTATTGAGCAGGACCACGGGAGGGCGTTCGATTTATACTAATCGATGTAATCGAACTAGACCTCAGATATTACGGATATGTGAGTTCTTAATCCCTATATAATTATAGGTGCGTGTGTCCAATGCTAGGTTCTTTGATGTGCCAATGAGTGAGATTATTTGATTAGTCAATATTCTCGGTAGATTGGGAATCGGTATTGTACACACGGCATGCTATAGATTATAGACAGGAAACCGTGTCCCATTTATTGGGTTGATGATGTCCCCGAGATGAGCTCATAAAGTTTATCATGTAAACCCTGCAGGTGGATTCGTTCCACATGATAATAAGGATGAGTGGTACTAGTCTCGGATAATAAGAAATGAATTAATTTAATTATTAGTAATTAATTAATTCATGGACATGCGATATCTTAAACACGGGGAAAATCACATATGTAATACGGCGGGAAAATTATTGACGGAATAATTTGAATTAATTAATTGGGAAATCATTTATAATTTTATAGTGGAATTAATTATAAATAAAATTGTGGAATTTAATTAAGGTTTTCCTTTTGGGGCACCAAGTTAATTAAATTGCAATTTAAGCCTAATTAATTAATTGCCTATGGGTCCCTAGTGTGGCCTATATAAATCCCTCATCTCTCTTCTCTAAACCTACAGAACGCCGCTATAATTAATTCTGTGGAGAAATTATTTTGTTAGCGCAATTATTCTTTTCTCCGCTTAATTAATTTAGATTAGCGCAGTGTTTTTCTTTTCTGTAGAAATTATTTTACTAGCGCAAATATATTTCTGGATACAAGACGAGACGAGACGGTTGTCCTTCGGGGCAATGGCTGGGCGTGAATCGGGGCACGGGCTGGAAAAGCGAACGAAGTAGCGACACCGGATGTCGACTGGGATCGTTCGGATGTTCGAGTGATCGAACGAACGCATCCCGGGTAGTCGATTTCCAACAATTGGTATCAGAGCCGGTTTTGTACGTTCGTTGTATTTTTGCGAGATTTGTTTTGCAGGTTCGAACCCGATTATTATGGCCATGTGTTTGTGCTTTAATGTTTGTGGTTTGTTTGACTCTCGGGCTTGTCGAGATCAGTTTTGGTTTTGAAATCGTTGCATGTTTGTAATAGTTAAAACGACGGGTTGAGTCGTTTAGGTTTTATTACGTTTTTCGTTTTATCCGGATGTATAGGATCGATCAACCTGTATAGGATCGATGCCGGAAGTAGTATGTTTTACCTTTGTAATGTTACTGCTACTTGGTGGATCGAGAGAAGATCGGAGGCCGGACGAACGAGGGTCGAGAAGTCGAACCCGCGAGCTGCTGAAGGGCAAACGGCGGTCGCCGTTTCGCTGGATACTTGGCAGCAGCGGCGCGGGGGTTCGACGGACACCACGGGTCGCTCGTCGAGGCCTGGGATGATACTCCAGTGGAAGGGGTTCGTTTCTTGGCACTTAGACGAGTCGGTGGTGGATCGAGACCGAGACGAGCAACGAGACAAAGATCCGAGAAGACGTGCATGGAAGATATTTAAAGGCCATAATAATCGGGGTCACGTTAAATGCTTTTTGTGTGTTTACGTGCTTGTTATTATGATTTATTTATTTTATGCATGTTATCCCTTTTTCGTAAAATACTAAGTGGGAGAGGGATTGGAAACAATCCCGCGGTCTCCATTCTCTGTTTTGATAGTGATGTGTGTCACTTACGAGTTGGCTTTAGTGTCATCCTCCCTATCGGATAAAGTCGACACACAGATATCACTGGATCAAAATTCGAATTTAAAATCCACTTATAAAAATGAACAATTATATTTCTCAAAAGCAATGCCTAATCTGTCATTCAAAGACTAATTTCAACTCGACTCATTCTCACCCCGGGGAGTGGAATGGAGCCAAAGCGCTTGGTTATGTCGATGACACAGATTAGAGACATTCGAGTCATTCGATGACTAGATCGATTGTCTGGTTGGCTCCCTCACCTAGTGAGAGATAGGGCTCAATTGCATGATTGATCGCTGGTTAGAAACTTCGAGTTTCACTTACGAGATATCAAGCTTTGATTAATAAAATTGTGAAATTTAATAAATGTAAGAGTCAATTAACAAAGTTGTTTGTTTTAGTAAACGTCCACAAGAACGTGGCTTGCTAAATGGAAACGGTACTTTGGGTTAATTAAGATTCTATGACATTTAAATAAGTGAGATTCAATTAATAAAGTTGTTTGTTTTAGTAAACGTCCACAAGAACGTGGCTTGCTAAATGGAAACGGAACTTTGGGATTAATTGAGGCTCGACAGTTATAGAAAGTCGTGGAGGACCGCATGTCAACGTAAACGTCCACAAGAACGTGGCTTGCGGTGGACATGTGGTTCCCGAGCGGTGGACTTAGTACTGAGAAATGGTACACACTTAGGTACGCTTTATAGTATCCTCCCCATCGGAGTCACTGCTATGATGATGTACGACCGAAGTGAAATCCAATCATAAAATCATTTGGACTGGTAAACGTCCACAAGAACGTGGCTTGCTATGTCTGATGGGATTTTGGAAATGATTGGTAGTTTAATGATATCACTTGAGGGAAATGATATCGAATTAAACTCATTGTTTGTTTTATATGGTATTATTCCCATTAAAAGTCAACAAACTCACTGAACCTGATTGTATGGATTGGAAAAGAAACTTGGACATTGTCCTAACTGCAGAGGAGTACAAATATGTACTCCAAGTCAATTGACCTGCTGAACCAAATGATACTTCCACTACTGAGGAAAGGAAGCTCATTGGAAATGGATCAAGGCTATGAGATGACGCAGAGCAACATTATGACTTCATGTCAAAAGTGCTGCGACATCGGGATCATGCCATGACCATTACCTATGATATGATGCTTAACCTCAAGAAGTTTTGGTCATCGGGACAGGACAGCCGGGCAAAGTGAAATGAGGCAACTCATAACGACCATCATGTCGGAAAGAACGCCCGTAATGGATCACGTTCTTAGAATGATGGGCTATCTTAATGAGATAGAGATTCTGGGAGAAATTATCAATGGGGTAACCCAAGTTGATATTATGCTCCAGTCTCTGCCGAGAAGTTTTGAGCAGTTCCGCCTGAACTATAATATGAATAAGGGGTTTTATTCATTGGCGGAGCTCCTGGTTGAACTTCAAAGCGGCTGAGGGAATCTTTAAGGGCTCTCAAAACACTTGTGGCTGATAAATTGGCTCTTCCTAAGCCTTCGGGCGGCAAAAGGAAGAAGAAGCAAATACGGAAACCCAGTGGGCCTAATATATCTGGACCACGGAATGGGACAAGCAAGCCCAAGGGGCAAGTGCTTCCGTTGTAAGCAGTTTGGATACTGGGAGTTTTGATTGTCCTCTCAAAGCAACTAGAAGTTAACTCCTCCTTAGTCACCGAAACATGTTTAGTGGTGTTATCTACCAGTACCTGGTGTGTGGATACGGAAACCACTAATCATGTCTGCACCTAAATGCGGGGGTTCCAGGAAACCCGGAGACTTAGAAAGGAAGAAATTATAATCTACATGGGCAATACTGTTAAGGTAACAGCCATTGCAGTGGGAGATGTTAAATGTTTTAACGGTAGGATTTTAGTTCTAATAAATTGTCTTTATGTGCCGATATTTAGAAAGAATTTTCATTTCGGATTTCTAAATTGGCTTAGAATGGATATTCCGTTTCTTCTGATAGTTTTATACCTATCAGAGTAGGAAACGGGGATATTATCTATTCTGGTACATTGATAGACAATTTAATACTGAATCCGTGTTCTTCCACGATGCATCACACCGGAGCTAATAACACATTGTCGAAACCCAATAAGAGTAAAGATCCTTCTAAGATGAATCAAATGTACTTATGGAATCTTAGGCTAGATCATTTTAACTTGAGTACGTTTCAAAGGGTGAAAGCTGATGGACTACTCAGCTAGGTTGAAGGAAAGGACTTTCCAACCTTCGAATCATACTTGGAAGTTTTAATGACCAAGCAACCCTTTACGGATAAAGGGAAAAGATCCAAGAAAGTACTAGAGTTGATTCGCTCTGATATATGCAGACCTCTTTGAGGAGTAAGGCATGCTTATCAGAAAATGGGATTAACTCCCAACAGACTACACCATTTATGCCTCGGCAAAATAATGTGTTGTAAAGAAGGAATAGGACTCTTATAGATATGGGAAAGTAAACAATAAGTTATTCGGAGTTACCTAATTCGTTTTTGGGATATGGCTTGGAAACAGCGGCGTTTATCCTGAACTTGATTCCTTTGGAAACTTGTACAGATATTCAGCTGTTTATAAGATACCCTAAGAAAATGAATTGAGATATGTAATATAGTCCAAAGGACCAGATGTTCGTTGATTGAATCAACGATTCGGTTCTTAGACATGGATTATATGTATATGCAATATCGCAAGCCCAAGAGTAGAGTAATACTTAAATGTGCTTAGAGGGACTGATTAAGACTTAGAATCAGCCTAACTGAGTAGTTCACTACTGTAATCTTTAGTCACTAAAGATACACCGGAGCGTCGTCGTAGTGGGAGGGTTGTTAGACAACCCAACAGATTCATGTTTATAGGTGAGTCTTCGGACTTGTTACCTGGAGAACATGAAGCCGAACCCTGGATCTATGACGAGACGCTGAAAGATCAAGATGCTCAGTCTTGGCAAAAGTCGATCAGGATTCTTTTGTCTTCACATGGAAGATGGAAGTCAAGACAGATTTTCTAAATCAAAGTCTTGACGGTTCCATCTGTGTGGGACAGCCAGAGAGATTCATCGAAAAGAGCCAAGTGTTGGAAATCGGTATCCCGGGCCATTAAAAAAAATTGCGGAACATAATAACCCGACCGAGATCCTCTCGCCGGAAACCGATCACGAACACCACGAAGAACCGGGCTCGACAAGAGCATCGCCGCGGGATGAACCCGCGGCTAAACCCTAGCCGAGCCCCACCGTGGGGCTCGCGATCGCCGTCGATCGCGTGGGGCTGCCTAGCAGCCCCCGGCGGTGAGTCCGACGACTCACCGCCACCACCGGCCGGGGAGGGAGCGCCCAGCCGCGGCGCGAAGCCGCGGCAGCCCCCAGCGATCGACCCTTGGTCGATCGCTCGCCCCGGCGTCCAGCCGGGGCTCCCCTCGCGTGGCCGCTGCCGGCGGTCGAGCCCTAGGCCGACCGCCACCCCCTCGGCTCCCAGCCGAGGGCTCCTTCAAACCTTCGCCGGGGATCTCGAATCCCCGTCCCCGAAATTCGACGTTTTTCCCGGATCGTCCGTTCATGTATGTATCACAATTAATCCACATAAATTCATAGAAGAGAGTATGTGATTTTACCTTTTAATTCGTTGTGCGGAGAAACGAATCTAAGTTGAAGACCTTTGAATCTTCCCACGTATTCCTTGCACTAGCTTGAACGTCGGGTGGGCGACGATCCTCCAAGCTTATGGATCCTCTTCAACTCTCTAGAATATCAAGTATGATAATCTTGTCTTATGAAAAAGTGAAGACCATGTAGTGCTTTTATAGGCTACGTAGGGGATCTAAAGGAGGTGGAATATTGGGCTTCCAATATTAATGATTAAATTGAGCCCAAGCCCAAATCTATTAATCTCCCATTAATATTAATTAATTTATTTTCCACTATATAAATTAATTGCACTCCCAATATTAAACCATATTATATCAAATAATATTTCTCCGGTAGTATTATTTATTCCGTGTATTTAAGATTTAAATATCCATGAATAAAATTAATTTATTGCTAATTAATTTATATTCATCTCTTGAATCCGAGACTAGTACCATTCAACCTTAATTATTGTGCGGAACGAATCCACTCATGAGGTTTACACAATAATTCCTTTTGAACTCATCTCGGGGATATTATCAACCCTTCCGGGATACACTGTCCGGTCAATCATTCACGGCATGCCATATATAAAATATAGTGACCCAACTTAACCGGTAATTAACCCAATAATTAAATCGGTTAATTCCTTTGGTAAATCAAAGTCACTTATATTAAATATACACACCCGCAACAATATCAAGGATTAAGAATATAATACACTGAGGCTCGAATCGATTATCGCCGGCAATCCTAATCGATGAATCTCAACGATCCGCTCAATACACCAAGTGTACAAGTGTGATAAAATAATTAAGACAAATTATTTTCTCTCTCACACAACGACTATACCGATGGATTGGTCCGGGTCCATCTAGGTCGTGAGCCACTGTTTGATTAAATACGAGTAACCGATAGTATGATCTTCTGTGTGGGGCCCGACACACCATACTAACTACAACGTATAAAATCCAGGACTATGATTTGCATATATTTAATTAATAATAATTAAAAGCAAACAATTGTTTATTTAATAGATTAAATGCTATGATCGGGAGTTTACCGTTACTTAAATCTAGACATTAAGTACACAACTCCAACAATCTCCCACTTGTACTAAGGTCTAGTCATTTCCTCCAAACTCCCGGTTCCCATACTCATCACGTGCTTTAAAGTGTACTTCCGAGAAGTACTATGTGAGTGAGCAATCTAGGTTGCCGCTCTGAAGTTATTTTGGTGACTACTACGTCGTCTCCCCTGACGAAGACTCGTATCAGGTGGTACTTGCTCTATGTGTTAACATCACTTTTGACTTATGACTTCTTCTAGTTCACCATGCACCGCTATCCAATAGCCTTTGGTAAACTAAGAGTCATATCCAAGTCAAGAGGTTATCCCGGAACCTAACCAAAACTTCCGCTGCCTCTGAGGCTGCTATTCGGTTATGAGTGAGTCTGAAAAGCTTCCTGCTTATCACTCTTTCATTTCATGGTTCCACCTCTTTCTAAAAGTGAACACATAGCCTGATATCGACTTTCACTGGTCCTTTCTTTGATCTTTGGATCTGAGAATTTGTAATCAAAGAAGATTTCGTCTTGCTTAATAATCCAGTACTTTGCAAGTACTATTACAGCATCCGAAAATCTCTTGCCTAGATTACCTTGATATCCTCCCACTACGCAAACCGCATAGTTGATATCAGGTTCTTGTTTTACAACATTGCATCTATAAAGCTTTCCATACTTGAAGTATAGGAAACTGCTTTGTCCTCATCTATCTCCTTTATGTGTTCGAACACACACCCTTTAGATAGATGTATATTCTGTCTCTGAAAGGCAATAACCTTTCTTAGAAGTATGCACGTTTAAAACAGACCTTAATCGTATAAGATATCTAGGAGAAGTACAATGTTCTTATCTCTAGATCATAAGATCTTAAGAACAAGCTCTAACTTCTTCTCAATCTTATATCTCGATTTATTTAGACAACCACTATTTTATGTCTGATGACACTTTTACATTGTTGCCAATGATAAAATGTTATCTACATAAAATATCCGAGAAACACCACCTTGTTTCGATTACGTCTTTAATACACCTCTCATCTATGCCTTTTGATGAATCCATCAAATGGATTATCCCATCAACTCGCAAGTTCCACGATTCATAGCTTTATTTCAATCCACAAATGGATTTACTAAGCTTGTACTCTAAATGATCTAGCCTCTTAACAATAATCCTTATTGTTCCAAGCAGGCACATTTAGATCTAGTACCGCCCTTATGCAGAGCTAGGGGTCGATTTCATCTCTACTAGATCCAGAGTCCGAACTCCTCTAGTCTTATGAATATCTCTGGTTGTCCAACAACCTCCCACTGCAATGGCGTCCCGGTGTATGACAGTAATATCAATAGGTGCAGTATGTGGTGCACTTCTACTCGGTTTGGCTGGTTCTTAGTCTTTTGTCCTTTCTCTCATTTCAAGGTATTACGTCAATTTAGGCTTTGTGGTCCATCTAATAGTCTTCCTCTATGAACCGGACAGGACGTCCCTCTGGTTCATAGTACTATAGAACACACAATACTTCGTTCATCTAGGATATCCTACAACCATATTCAATATGCCGTTGCATCTAGGAATATCCATAGAACATAGGTAGTTCCGAAGAACTTGTTCTTTTACTATTAGATTTTCCATTTCTTTATAGCGCACCATCTCTACACGCAAGTGTATGGCGCGGTCCTTTGGGATTGAATCCCAATCTTTGATTATGCTATGTGTTATTCAGATAGGTGATGGCCTCCGCGACCGAGTTGCAGGCTCCTAATGGATATACTTTGATGGTTCCTCATAATCGCTTTGTGTCCATTGACTAGTCAAAACACTTTGCTTTTATGGCACATCAAGCATTCTAATCCATTACCGAGTATTCTTGAGAATTTCTCGTACCTTTCTAATTTACACATATGTCTGCATATCTAATCATTTCCAATACTTGTCTGAATTCTATCCTTTATCCAGAAAGGTTTGCTTAGATGTATTATCCTTCAAATTCAATCCTTAGGTCGGAAGGTCCATTCCTTCAACTATAATTGATTACATCAATTTCGACCATTTGAATCTCATTTGAAAATACTTCTAAGTACAAGAATTCACAAGTATAATGATTAATAAAGAAATATCTAACAAGTAAAACAAGTTATAGAACGGTTTGTTGCATTGGGGTAGACTTAGGATCTATCATTCATATATTGCTATCTAATGCACCAGAATAGATAATGCCATTATTTCTTATCAAAATCATCAAATGATTAAAGAAATAAAATATCCATTCATTAATAATAGAAATCCAGAACAAAACGTTCTTTCTAAAATAAAGGGTACATTAAGCAATAACTTTGAAATGAAATCCTATTTTTAACTACTAAAGCAGATAAATGTCTTCCACCGCAACCGCTGCCTCCTTTACAGCTTTTGCCCGTGTAGATCATTCCTCCATTTCCAAGTCTTTGGGTTTCCTGGTGTCCCTGCATATTAAATGCATACATACCGTCAGAGGTTCCATATCTACCAACCAGGTTTCTGGTAGATAACGCTACTGACTATGTTTCAAAGACTAAGGAGGAAATCTCGTACCTTCTCGAGGAGAAAACATAGACTTCCAGTCCTCAGAATGTGTTTCATGAGAATGACTGCCCGAAGGCTTTCTCACTCTGTTCCGTGGTCCAAGTCTTTTAGGACCATTGGACTCTCTTGTCATCTTCTCCTTTTCCTTATGTAAAACCTTAGGTCCGAAACCTTTGGCCTTGGCTGTAAGAGCTTGCGATTGTTTCAACTCTTCCAAAAGATCTAGCATCTCGAAAACGTGATCAAGCGTTTCCTCGAAGCAACTGATCTTTATGAGTGTTCTCATCGCCTCTTTTCTAGCCTTTACATTTTGCCTAAAGATCAACTTGAGTTTAAGCATGACATCATGATTGGCGGCCAGTGCAAGAGCACTATCCCACTTCTCAAAGTCAGCTATTTCCTCATCAGTTGAGACAATAGTAGGTCTAGGAGGACAAGTTTCACTGAGTACATCTTTGTACTCTTTCACAGTCTGAGCAATGTCTAACTTTTTATTCCACTCAACGCAGTGTGGAACCAGTGAGTTGAATTCCTTGAGTATCACAGAAAGTGGGTTCATAGATATTCTCTAAACCTATAAGCACATTTAAACAAACAATCAATTTAATATCCGATATTATCTCCCTCAAATAATATCATTAAATCACTAATCACATCTAAAATCCCATCAGGTAAGGCAAGCCACGTTCGTGTGGACGTTTACCCACCCAAATGATTTAGCAATTAGATTTGCTTCGGTCGTACATCATTATAGCGTTACTTCGTTGGGAAGAATACTATAAAGCGTACCTAAGTGTAAACCATTACTCAGTACTAAGGTGAATCATTTGGAATTGTTACGTTACCGCAAGCCACGTTAGTGTGGACGTTTACGACAACTCACAATCCTTCACAATTCCCTATAACTGTCTACATCAACTATTTCCAAAAATTCCCATTCAGCATAGCAAGCCACGTTCGTGTGGACGTTTACTACACCAAAAGATTTTTATAGTTGACTCCCAATTACTTGAAGCATTCGATTTTGTAAATCAAGACGCGGAGAATCATAAGTGAAACTTGAAGTTTCTAACCAGTGATTCACCATGCGAACAACCCTATCTCTCATAAATGAGGGAGCCGAGCAGACAATCGATCCATCTATCAAAGAATGGTACGACTGCCTCTAATTTGTGTCATCCACATGACCAAGTGGCTTTGGCTCCATTCCACTCCCCGGGGTGAGAATGAGTCGACTTGAAGTCAGTTTCAGAAAGACAAATTAGGCATTGTTTGATAAACTTAATCAATGTTTCTTGTAAGAGGAATTACAAGAATTCTCCTCCAATGACACATCTATACGAACTTCAAAAGTCCATAAGAGTCACCAAGAGAACAGTAATGGAGACCATGGGAATGTTTCCATCCCCGCTCCCACTTAGCTTTTTATAACAAAGGGATACGCTATCTAATGCATAATTAAACACATAAGCATGCATACAAGTAATAAAGCACATATCACATAGTCAAAATAAGCTAGAAAATTATTTTCCGACTATCATGGCTTTATTCCATCTCCGTATGCGTCTTCTAGTCTTCAGTCTTCGTTCTTGAATGCTCCATGTGACGAGAATATTAATCCCAATATTTAAGTCTATTTATTTTTAATAAATCCAAAAGATACTTAATTCGAAAATTAAGTCAATCGAATAAATCAAAAATAAAATTAAATATTATTAATATTTCTATTTATTTATTTTTCCTTTCTAATTCTTATTAAATCTTTAGAATAATCTATCCAAGTCAAACTTGGAATATTCTAGAAGACTTCTATAATAGAATAAGGAAATAAAATAAATTAGGACTCTTCTACTTTCCAAGATTAATTAATTTCCATTTCTATGAAAATTCCCATAAAATAGGAATAATCAATTAGGAAATAAATCAATCCTAAATTAACTCTTATTCCTTTCCAATTCTATTAAATCTCTAGGATCCTATTCCAAGTAGAACTCGGAATACTCTAGAAGACTTCCATAATAGAATAAGGAATAAAATTAATTTCAATTAATTATTCTCCTATCTAATTCTATTAAATCTCTAGATTCCTATTCCAAGTAGAACTTGAAATATTCTAGAAGACTTCCATAATAGAATAAGGAAATAAATAATATTAATTAATTCTTTTCCTATCTCCATCAGAGTTCCCATACTTAGGAATACTCAAAATAGGAAAACTTGAATCAATTAGGTAAGTAGTATCTTGGTAGGATTAGGAGTAGCACGGGTTGGGGATCCCCGTACCACCACCACCACCACCGATCGACCACCACCGGAGAGGGCACCGCCGCCGCCTCCCCAGCCGGCCGGCCACCACCTTGCCGGCGGCAGCCCCAGCCGAGGGGCGATCGACCCCTCCCCATGGCTTCGGTCATGGGGTCGATCATGGGGTTGATCGACCCCCCGGTTTTTCGTCCTCTTCGTCTCCTTCGTCTCATGAGTTCTCCGGCGGTCGTCTCGGCATCGATCCAACGTAAATAAATTACAAGAAATAAATTTACAATTCCGGTATCGATTCTATACATGAAATCGACCCTATACATTTTCCGGAAAACATAGAACGTAATAATAAATCCTAAATTCGGTCAACCCCCGAATTTTTACTATTACAAGCATTCATCCACACAAAACGAATCTCGACATGTCCGAGAGTTTAATAAACGAACAATCATGGTAAATTAAATAGCAATTAATTAAACGAATAATTAACAATTAATTAAACCATGATAGTCGGAATCCCTGCAAGGTAGAACACAATTGAACACATACATGAACACGAAACCAAACGCTCTGATACCAGTTGTTGGAAATCGGTATCCCGGGCCATTAAAAAAAATTGCGGAACATAATAACCCGACCGAGATCCTCTCGCCGGAAACCGATCACGAACACCACGAAGAACCGGGCTCGACAAGAGCATCGCCGCGGGATGAACCCGCGGCTAAACCCTAGCCGAGCCCCACCGTGGGGCTCGCGATCGTCGTCGATCGCGTGGGGCTGCCTAGCAGCCCCCGGCGGTGAGTCCGGCGACTCACCGCCACCACCGGCCGGGGAGGGAGCGCCCAGCCGCGGCGCGAAGCCGCGGCAGCCCCCAGCGATCGACCCTTGGTCGATCGCTCGCCCCGGCGTCCAGCCGGGGCTCCCCTCGCGTGGCCGCTGCCGGCGGTCGAGCCCTAGGCCGACCGCCACCCCCTCGGCTCCCAGCCGAGGGCTCCTTCAAACCTTCGCCGGGGATCTCGAATCCCCGTCCCCGAAATTCGACGTTTTTCCCGGATCGTCCGTTCATGTATGTATCACAATTAATCCACATAAATTCATAGAAGAGAGTATGTGATTTTACCTTTTAATTCGTTGTGCGGAGAAACGAATCTAAGTTGAAGACCTTTGAATCTTCCCACGTATTCCTTGCACTAGCTTGAACGTCGGGTGGGCGACGATCCTCCAAGCTTATGGATCCTCTTCAACTCTCTAGAATATCAAGTATGATAATCTTGTCTTATGAAAAAGTGAAGACCATGTAGTGCTTTTATAGGCTACGTAGGGGATCTAAAGGAGGTGGAATATTGGGCTTCCAATATTAATGATTAAATTGAGCCCAAGCCCAAATCTATTAATCTCCCATTAATATTAATTAATTTATTTTCCACTATATAAATTAATTGCACTCCCAATATTAAACCATATTATATCAAATAATATTTCTCCGGTAGTATTATTTATTCCGTGTATTTAAGATTTAAATATCCATGAATAAAATTAATTTATTGCTAATTAATTTATATTCATCTCTTGAATCCGAGACTAGTACCATTCAACCTTAATTATTGTGCGGAACGAATCCACTCATGAGGTTTACACAATAATTCCTTTTGAACTCATCTCGGGGATATTATCAACCCTTCCGGGATACACTGTCCGGTCAATCATTCACGGCATGCCATATATAAAATATAGTGACCCAACTTAACCGGTAATTAACCCAATAATTAAATCGGTTAATTCCTTTGGTAAATCAAAGTCACTTATATTAAATATACACACCCGCAATAATATCAAGGATTAAGAATATAATACACTGAGGCTCGAATCGATTATCGCCGGCAATCCTAATCGATGAATCTCAACGATCCGCTCAATACACCAAGTGTACAAGTGTGATAAAATAATTAAGACAAATTATTTTCTCTCTCACACAACGACTATACCGATGGATTGGTCCGGGTCCATCTAGGTCGTGAGCCACTGTTTGATTAAATATGAGTAACCGATAGTATGATCTTCTGTGTGGGGCCCGACACACCATACTAACTACAACGTATAAAATCCAGGACTATGATTTGCATATATTTAATTAATAATAATTAAAAGCAAACAATTGTTTATTTAATAGATTAAATGCTATGATCGGGAGTTTACCGTTACTTAAATCTAGACATTAAGTACACAACTCCAACACCAAGAGCATTCGGTAAGCAAGCTTAATCAATCTTAGGATTAAAGGAAGCTTCAAGATCTTGGACACATGCGGACCTATGAGAAAATCCATTTCATGGATTCATTTAAGGCATGTTTAGGTCCTGTGTGTAATAAAGAAGTGACAGAAAAGATGTGGTGTTTTCTCATTCTTTATGTAGACGACATCCTTCTAAATTGGCAACAATATGAAAGATGTTATCGGATATAAAGGGATGGTTGTCTGAGTAATTCTATGTAAGAGACTTAGGAGAAGTCGGGAATGTTCTTGGGATCAAAGTTATAAAGGATCGCCAGAAAAGAACATAGAACTTATCTCGAGTCTCATACATATATACAATTCTTACTCGTTGCAGCATACAGAATTCCAAGAAAGGTCTTCACCTTTTAGATGTGGAATTAATCTATCTAAGGTTTTGTGTCTGACACAATAAAGGAGATAGATGAAGAGTAAGCAGTTCCCTGCACCTTAATGGTGGGAAGCTTAATGTATGTAATGCGATGCACGAGAATGATATCTACTATGCCGTGGGCATGGTGGTGAGATATCATAGTAATCCTGGAAAGGATAACTCGACTGATGTAAAGAACATGTTTAGGCTCCTGCAGAGGACCAGGAATTATGTTCTGAGTTACAAAGCAGTCAAGTTGTTTCCTTTGGATTACATAGAATTGAATTTCCAATCAAACAGGGACAGTTGAAAGTCGAAGTCAGGCTATGTGTTCTCACTGTGAAGTGGAGCAGTCACATGGAAGAATGTAAAGCAGCGATGCATTACGGACTCTACCATGGAAACTGAAAGGATAACGGCCTCTGAGGCAGTTAAAAGGTCAGTGTGGCTCCAGAACTTCCTAAGGGACTTAGATGTGGTTTCTAGTTTACCCAAAGCTATTTTGAATAGCGGTATTGGCAAACTTGAAATGCCACGAGTCCACAGTGGGAGATAATACGTAGAGCGCAAGTACCACCTGATTCGAGAGATCGTCTAGTAAGACGATGCAGTTGTCACCTAGATAGCATCAAGAGGATTGCCTGGTAAACCCGTTCACAGAGGCACTTCCAGCGAAAGCGTTGGGTAGGCGTGATGAGGTTATGGGAATCTGATGTTTGGGAGAGGGCGACTAGACTTTTAGTATAAGTGGGAGATTGATGGAGTTGTATTCTAAATGTCTAGTTTAGTGCAAATACGGAACTCCTTATCTATACCTTAATTCGAGATATGATTCAAGCATGATTGCATTTAATGCAATAGTCCTTGATGTATACGTTGTAGACAGTATGGCGTGAGGAGACACGCGGAAGATCATACTGTCGGTTACTCGTATACTATCGAACAGTAGCTCACGACTTAGATGGACAGGGACAATCCATCGGTACGTCGTAGTGTGACTGGTAGATAGTCGGTCTTGACTATCATGTTACACTCGTACACTTGGTGTATTGAGCAGGACCACGGGAGGGCGTTCGATTTATACTAATCGATGTAATCGAACTAGACCTCAGATATTACGGATATGTGAGTTCTTAATCCCTATATAATTATAGGTGCGTGTGTCCAATGCTAGGTTCTTTGATGTGCCAATGAGTGAGATTATTTGATTAGTCAATATTCTCGGTAGATTGGGAATCGGTATTGTACACACGGCATGCTATAGATTATAGACAGGAAACCGTGTCCCATTTATTGGGTTGATGATGTCCCCGAGATGAGCTCATAAAGTTTATCATGTAAACCCTGCAGGTGGATTCGTTTCACATGATAATAAGGATGAGTGGTACTAGTCTCGGATAATAAGAAATGAATTAATTTAATTATTAGTAATTAATTAATTCATGGACATGCGATATCTTAAACACGGGGAAAATCACATATGTAATACGGCGGGAAAATTATTGACGGAATAATTTGAATTAATTAATTGGGAAATCATTTATAATTTTATAGTGGAATTAATTATAAATAAAATTGTGGAATTTAATTAAGGTTTTCCTTTTGGGGCACCAAGTTAATTAAATTGCAATTTAAGTCTAATTAATTAATTGCCTATGGGTCCCTAGTGTGGCCTATATAAATCCCTCATCTCTCTTCTCTAAACCTACAGAACGCCGCTATAATTAATTCTGTGGAGAAATTATTTTGTTAGCGCAATTATTCTTTTCTCCGCTTAATTAATTTAGATTAGCGCAGTGTTTTTCTTTTCTGTAGAAATTATTTTGCTAGCGCAAATATATTTCTGGATACAGAATTGTTCTTCTTTTCTGTAGAAATTAATTTGCTAGCGCAAATATATTTCTGGATACAGAATTGTTCTTCTTTTCTGTAGAAATTAATTTGCTAGCGCAAATATATTTCTGGATACAGAATAGTTTTTCTTTTCTGTAGAAATTAATTTGCTAGCGCAAATATATTTCTGGAGACAGAATAATAAAAACATGAAAAGGAGGGTTTGAGAGAGAAGAAGAAGAGAAGCTCCAAGCGGATCGATGCCCACACATCGGCTGGAGCAAGAGGGCTAGGATACACGCTAGAAGACTCGAGGTATCTGTCAATTCGGCTTCTCCGAATCACGCGACAAAGGTATGAGATCGATCCCTAATTCCGCAATTATCGATCTCTAAATTCGTTAAAAATACATCGGACGAACGATCGGGTTCCGGGAGTCGTGGTACGTGTTCCTCTACTACTAGGGGTTCAAGGACCTTCGGATCGGTAGTCGGAAGAGGAAAAACGGACCGGAAACGAGCCCGGAACAGCAGAACGCGCTGCTGTTCGCGGAGAAACGGCGACCGCCGTTTCCAAACGGCGACCGCCGTTTTGGTCTTTTTCTGGCAGCCCGCTCGGTTCGCGCGGTTGTCCTTCGGGGCAATGGCTGGGCGTGAATCGGGGCACGGGCTTGAAAAGCGAACGAAGTAGCGACACCGGATGTCGACTGGGATCGTTCGGATGTTCGAGTGATCGAACGAACGCATCCCGGGTAGTCGATTTCCAACACTTGGAACTCGAACTCGTTGCTTATCTCGATTTCGATTCTCGTTCCTCCGGGCTTCGATCTCCTCTCGATCCAATAGCAGAAAATAATTACAAAAATTATTCTACTAACTCCGGTATCGATCCTATACATTTTGATCGACCCTATACAAGTCCCGGATTCAACGAAAAATAAATAAACCTAACGACTCAACCCGTCGTTTTTATCTATTACAAACAAGCAACTTTCCAAAATTAAAACGATCTCGACAAGCCCGAGAGTTTAATCAAAACCACACACATACAACACAAAAATAAATTTGCCATAATAATCGGGTTCAACCTGCAAGGTAACATGCACAAAAATACAACGAACCGATAACCGGCTCTGATACCAATTGTTGGAAATCGACTACCCGGGACTGCTGGGATTCGATGTCCCGGGCTATCAAAATTATGCGGAATCGATAACCCGACCGAAACCCCGTCGCCAGAAACCGATCACGAACACCGAACGAGCTAGAGCATGACCGAGGCGTCGCCACGGGGAAACCCGCGGCTAAACCCTAGCCATGCCCACGCCGGGGCTCGCGATCACCGTGCATGGTGATCGCCGGGGATGATTGGCGCATCCCCGCGGGGCTGTTCCGCCAGCACCCGCCGGCGGTGAGTCCGGCGACTCACCGCCACCATCACACGGGGAGGAGAGCGTCCAGTCGCGGCACCAGCCCGCGACTGCCCTCCGCGATCGACTTCGGTCGATCGCACGCTCCGGCTTCGGCCGGAGCTCTTCCCGCGCGCACGCCGCCGGCAGGGAGGACCGGGAGGTCATCCGCCGTGGCACCAGCCCACGGCGACCTCCCAGCGATCGACCCTTGGTCGATCGCATGCCCCGGCGTCCAGCCGGGGCTTCCCCTTGCCGCGGTACCGGCGGTCGAAACCCTAGGGTTCGACCACCCCTCGTTCGATCCCCACGGGGATCCAACGATCCCCGTATCTAGGTCTCGATGTTTTCCCGGATGTCTTCTTCATGTATATATCACAATTATTATTAACAAATAATCATAGAGGGGGTTCTAGATTATATTACCTCGATTCGTTGTGCGGAGAAACGAATTAACACGTTGATGACCTTGTGATCTTCCTACGTATTCCTTGCACTTCGTTCGAACGTCGTGTGGGCGACGATCTATCGAACTCCTATGGATCTCCTTCAACTCTCTAGAATATCAAGTATGATATTCTTCTCTTATGTTGTGTATTAGAATTATGAAGGCCATGTAGTGCTTTTATAGGCTACGTAGGGGATCATAAGGAGGTGGAATATTGGGCTTCCAATATTGAAGATTAAATTGAGCCCAATGCTCAAGTCCATTAATCCTTATCAATATTAATTAATTTATTTTCCACTATATAAATTAATTGCACTCCCAATATTAAACCATATTATATCAAATAATATTTCTCCGGTAGTATTATTTATTCCGTGTATTTAAGATTTAAATATCCATGAATAAATTTATTTATTGCTCAATAAATTATATTCATCTCTTATATCCGAGACTAGTACCATTCAACCTTAATTATTGTGCGGAACAAATCCACTCATGAGGTTTACACAATAATTCCTTATGAACTCATCTCGGGGATATTATCAACCCTTCCGGGATACACTTTCCCGTCAAGTATTCACGGCATGTCATATATAAAATATAGCGACCCAACTTAACCGGTAATTAACCCAATAATTAAATCGGTTAATTCCTTTGGAAAATCAAAGTTTCTAATATTAAATATATACACCCGCAATAGTATCGGGGATTAAGAATAAAATACTCTGAGATTTAAATTGATTATCCAAGGCAATCCTAATCAATAAATCTCAAGCGATCCGCCCAATACACCTAAGTGTACAAGTGTGATAAAATAATTAAGATAAATTATTTTCTCTCTCACACAACGACTATACCGATGGATTGGTCCATGTCCATCTAGGTCGTGAGCAACTGTTTGATTAAATACGAGTAACCGATAGTATGATCTTCTGTGTGCCCATGCAACACCATACTAACTACAACGTATAAAATCCAGGACTATATTTTGCATAATTAATTAATAATAATTAAATGCAAATAATTGTTTATTAATTTAATAAATTAAATGCTATGACCGGGAGTTTACCGTTACTTAAATCTAGACATTAAGTACACAACTCCAACAGGGACATGTCCGTTCGACTACTCGAACATCCGAACAAGCCCAGTCGACCCCCGGCGTGCCCACTGTACTTAGCACGAGGCCCTAGACCCATAACACGCCCAGCCACCGAAAGTGCAACCGCGCGAAACTGGGCAATCTGCCCTGTCTGTCGGCCGACGCCATAAGGCTGTCGCCCGACAGGGAAATGTCGGCCGACAAGAAATGCTGTCGGCCGACAGCGTCGCGATCCAGCAGCGGGTTTCGCCCGTTCTGGCTGTTCCGACGAGATTTTCTCGATCCGACTACCACGCCGGAGGTCAGATACCTCCCAGCAGTCCGAGAAAATCA